>OY757013.1:106838772-108139876 GCA_963580285.1 Lucinisca nassula | reverse complement strand
CAAGGTTCATTATAACACGGTTTTGGATATATAACACGGTTTCAAGATGGATCCCAAAAATGTATGGATTATATAGAAAAATGACCATAAATTGTGGTACTTTTACCCGACATTGAGATGAAATTACATCTCAAGCCCTGTCGCCCAATGAAACCAATAGGGTTTATGATCATGGATGGTCTGACTCGGACTGCTTTGCGTGAGCAGGCTTA
This sequence comes from Lucinisca nassula, assembly GCA_963580285.1. NCBI lineage: Eukaryota > Metazoa > Mollusca > Bivalvia > Lucinida > Lucinidae > Lucinisca > Lucinisca nassula. The sequence goes on along the minus strand of OY757013.1, from coordinate 108,139,664 downwards.
GATCCTCTAAGCGGTTTACCAGTACTTGTTTGCTCGGTTTCAGGTCTGCTTGGAAGCATCATGCAGCCCATTTATTTCTTCAAGCCCCAATGAGCTGGGGCCTATATATGATGTAAGAAACTGAAGTAAGAAACTGACTAAGTTCACATATTCAAAAAATAGTTAAAATTTATCCAATAATTATATCCAAACCACATGCACATCCTCAACCATAGAAAAAACACATGTAATGTTTCAAAACGAATGGTATAACTGTAAGAGGATTTGCGATGACAAGATGTGCCTATGCCTACCAATTGAAGGTTAAAGATATGCGGTTGGTGTGGGAAACCCCTAAAGGGGCGGCAGGGCTTGAGATATCATGTCGTCGCGGTGTCAGGTAAAGGTCCAGCAAAATTGGAAGCAGCGCCTCCAAAATGACCCAGATAGTGTTGATGGAGACTTTGAACCTCAACTCAAACACCAAAGACACACAATGACAATAATAGACCGCACAATGACAATAATAGACCGCGGGCCCCCACCCATAGTGGCTTGAAGAAATAGACGGGCTGCATGATGCTTCCACGCATAGCTGAAACCGATCACACATGAGTACTGGTAAACCGCTTAGAGGATCTAAGCCTGCCCAGGCAAAGTGGTGCGAGTCAGACCATCCATGCTTATAAACCCTATTGGTTGCATTGGACGACAGGACTTGAGATGTCATTTCATCTCAATGTCGGGTAAAAGTCCCACAAAATTGGAAGCAATGTCTCCAAAATGACTAAACAGTGTTGACAGGGAATTTAACCTCAAATCAAACAAACAAACAATAATAGACCGCAACAGAAGCATCTCCATGGAACAGTCAGTAAAAAATGTCATTGGGGTGGCGATAAAACCTTGTCTCCTTCATTTAACCAGTTTTCTGCTTTCAAGTACATCATAGGTCAGTGTAAAATTGTATAGAGGATTTTACATGAGTGTTCATGTATTATTGAATTTATTAAACTTGTTGAAGAAAAGGGATAAAATGCTCGGCTTTGCCGACCATTTTATCCCTTTTCTTCAACGAGTTTAATAAATTCAATATTACATGAGCAGGAATGCAAGATTCTATTTGTCATATGACATTTAAAACGCATTTTATTCACAATTGTTTAACAAAAATGTCAACATTCCATCATTGGTAAACGCGACGTCGTTATGGACGTCGTACATGTAACGTTACGGGGCGTATCTAACTAATTTGCATATTTAATCCACTATTGGATTATCGAATTTATTACATGACGTTATTACACTCTCAGACGCGACGTCATATGATAAATATGTATATGTTTTTGTCTCCACAGTCCGTACAGACAGATCCACAGATTCAGGCACAGAATGCCACATTTCACATCAGTCCGTTCAGTCAAGCATATCCTGTAATCTCGTCGGAAGCCTTCAAAGGGATCAATAAGACAGTCAATTTACTGCAGCATGGTGGACCAGCAAATAAACCGGCACAAAGTAAAGTAAGTGTTATAGGTGGAGGAGTGAGGCATACACAGAGGATCTTACATGACTGTTCATGTATTGTTGAATTTATTAAATGAGTTGAGGATGAGGGATAAAATGCAAGGCTTTGCCAAGCATTTTATCCCTTTTCTTCAACCATTTTAGTAAATTGACATATGACATTTAAAACACATTTTATTCACAATTGTTTAACAAATATGTCAATATTCCGCCATTAGTAAAAGCGACGTCGTTAAGGACGTTGTGCATGTAACGTTAGGTGTGTCTCTAACAAGTGCACTGATTTTTCGGTCCCAATATTAGAATGGTTACAGCAAAATCTGCTGTTTGTCTCCATAGGCTTGATGCCAACAAAGAACAGTAATCATGATTATCCATTAACATTTTTGGGTTATCTCCGTAGTGGGCAGTAACATCCTGGACTTGGACCAGTCCGATTCAAATGTGATAGTGCCTATTGTGCATCAACCGCAGATTAGCGATTTGCACGTGATGCTTTTCTAGCCAATGAAGAAAACATGTTTCATTTGTGATATGCACTAACAAGCAATTATTAGCCCTCCTAGTAACCTAATAAAGGGGGTCGAGTAACTGCACACTATAATTGGTAGTGACCTATAATACCTTCTACTGACCTATAATAGATCTTGTGATTGGACCTACTTTTCAGCTACTTAATAAATTTACAAGTGTACACAATAAAATGCAACCCTTTATAACCTTGAAAACTACCAAACTGCAAGTTTATAACTTTGTTATATTTGTCTTAATCATTGTCCTGCTGAGCCCGGATATGTCTGATCTTTCAAACAATGCAGATCCAGATCAGATGCCATCTGATCAGGATTTTCATTGTTTACCATTCAGTTTATGAATTCGTTGCAATGATACGCATTGAGAAATCTAATTGGTTGATTATCAGTGGTGGTTGTGCCGTATTTAAATATTCAGCAGGTTAAGGGTTAACCAGGGTTCGCACTAGGATTTTTTTTCTTTCGCCACCATTTTCGCCAATTTGATTTTTTTTGTGCCATTTTCTTTAACTTTGAGCCAGATTTTGTGCCAAATTTTGGCCGTTTATCGCCAAGGAGACTGAAGGAGTTATCTTATCAGAAAAAGTGCGTTCATTTATTGAGTCCTATAATTGCAGCAGTAGATTCAAGAATCAGTATAGTGTGAAATGAGTGGGGGACTCAGCAATCTTACCCTTCGATGTAGCGTGTTTAGACACAGATTCTTTTTTTCAAAACACTACAACCCTTGGTGAAGATATTCTGACGTTGAGATTTAATACAGTAGTCACAGAACATTGATTTTGACTTGGCATCGTAGAGGAGCCAAGGGTTGCCATTTTTCCACCCCTCTCGATAGGATCGAGCTGCATTCGGAGTGCCAGACGTTTTTGGACGCTTAATCTACTTTTCAGGATTATCAAAATCAGCCTTACGCTTACTCATATTGCCTAATCAGTGAATGAAGATCGAACTCCAAGGCATGACTTTTATATTGACAACTTCGGTACATCAAAACAATACCAGAAATTTTTGTTGCAAAACAGAAAATTGTTTTGTATGCGCAGCCCGTTCTTGTTCTTTATGCCAGTAATTGCGAAGACACACAAACTAACAAGAACATCAGAAGGTACCGAAACATGCTTAAAGTCGTCACTGTCAAAGTGTACTTACCGCTTTAATGAGCATAATCCGAAACGATTAATGACAATAATTATTTCTCGTGAAATCAATTTGTTTTCATTTTTGTGTTCAACCTTGACCGACACACTGTTCCACGTGATTACATTGGGTAAATTTCCGTGACTTAGGCGATGCGACTCTCACATTGATTCCTGATTGGTAGTTTCGGCAGAGCATCATGAATATTTAGGACAAAAGGCGTGGAAAGTGGGCGGTGCTACTGTCAAACTGCGCATCACGGCATGTGATCTTATCACCTTCATTAAATTCAGGTTAATTCCATCAGCTACCGTTTTCTTATCGATAACTGAGTTGTTAATTGCCGAATTATACAATCAAGGTAAGGTGCGATAGACACGCGCGACAAGTATATGGCTCGGCAACGGCCAAGTCAGGCGAAAAATTTTTTTCGCCACTTGTTTTCGCCAATTTATGATTTTTTGTGCCAAATTTTATTTTTCTGCGCATTTGGCGACTTTGGCGATCGGTAACGCAAACCCTGGTTAACCCCCTTGTCCTGCTGAATATTCATATATGCCACATCCACTACCGATTACCAAACAATCAGATTACTTGATGCAAATTATTACAACAAATTCACAACCTGAATGACAAACAATGTAGATGCTGATCAGATGGCTTCTTCAGAAGCCATCTGATCTGGATCTACATTGTTTCAAAGAAAAGGCATATCCGGGTTCAGCAGGACAAGGGTTAATAAATTTTCAGCTAGATTCTTTCCTTCTCGGGCTTTCCTGCTTTGTTTGTTTATTTGAATTGGAGTTCAATGGCCCAGTCAACACTATTTTGTGCACTGTTACTGGGGTTATGTCAGCAGAGACACAAATCAACCTGCGCACCCATTCAATATGACAGGACCTTTTGCCTATGTCTTTTTACATAGATATTAGCCTATAATAGGTACATGCGATCGACGAAGACTCTGATCAGACTGTGCGAATGCGCAGGCTTATCTGAGTTTTTGCTGGATCACTCCAGCCTTCTTGTAGATTTTGTAATGCATTGGCTCAAATTCCAAAGCTAAAATAATCTGTTCATATGCAGATTTTCATACAGAATGTAAAGCGCTGGGTTACTTTTACTCAAGCGTCCATGTTGTTTCCGACGTCTTTTTAGTGCAGTGACGTCGGAAAAATGGCTCTCTTTGACGTCACGTTATGCAACATGTGCACACCAATGCACTGAATGTCGTTTAACAAACAACTCTGCCGTTTTTTTTTAGCTCACCTGGGCCGAAGGCTCCAGGGGAGCTTATAGTATAGTGGGTCGTCCGTCGTCCGTCCGTCCACACTTTTGAGCAGCTATATCTCTGTATCCTGCAGGCTGATCTCAATCATTTCTCATCTGTAGCATGCCTCTGGTGGGGCATTGATGACATAAACTTTTTTTTGAAATCGCTCTAAAACTTTGGTTCCTATGGCAACCACAAGGTCCAATAGACTTACTATGGGAAAATGCTTGTCATCACCGTAGCGCCTTCAGTTTTGATCGGATCTTTCTGAAACTTATATGTAAGGTGACTGGGGATAAAAACTCGGATGAGTTCGAAAACCGGCCAAGTCAGCCCATTTATCATAGAGTTACGTCCCTTTGATTGCTGAAAATGCCCATTTTCGACCTTGTCATCACCGTAGCCCCTTCAGTTTTGATCGGATCTTTCTAAAACTTTAATGTAATGTGGCTGGGGATAAAAACTCGGATGAGTTCGAAAACCGGCCAAGTTCGCCGATTTATCATAGAGTTACGTCCCTTTGATTGCTGAAAATGCCCATTTTCGACCTTGTCATCACCGTAGCCCCTTCAGTTTTGATCGGATCTTTCTAAAACTTTAATGTAATGTGGCTGGGGATAAAACCTTGGACGAGTTCGAAAACCGGCCAAGTTCGCCGATTTATCATAGAGTTACATCCCTTTGATTGCTGAAAATGCCGATTTTTGACCTTGTCATCACCGTAGCCCCTTCAGTTTTGATCGGATCTTTCTGAAACTTATATGTAAGATGGCTGTGGATAAAATCTCGGATGAGTTCGAAAACCGACCAAGTCGGCCCTTTAAACGTAGAGTAACGTCCCTTTGATTGCTGAAAATGCTGATTTTTGACCTTGTCATCACTGTAGCCCTTTCAGTTTTGATCGAATCTTTCTGAAACTTATATGTAAAGTGGCTGGGGATAAAATCTCGGATGAGTTCGAAAACCAGCCAAGTTGGTCCATTTATCACAAAGTAACGTCCCTTTGATTGCTGAAAAGCCGATTTTTGATCTTGTCATCACCGTAGCCCTTTCAATTTTGATCGGATCTTTCTGAAACTTATATGCAAGGTGGCTGGGGATAAAGCCTCAGATGAGTTCACTTACAGGCAAAGGTGGCCTATTTATCATAGAGTTAGGTCCCTTTGATTGCTGAAAATGTTGATTTTTGACCTTTTCAAACTTTAGCCCCTTCAGTTTTGATTGGATCTTTCTGAAACTTATATGTAAGGTGGCTGGGGATAAAACCTTGGATGAGTTCGAAAACCGGCAAAGTTGCCCCATTAACTATATAGTTTTGTCCCTTTGATGGCTGAAAATGTCAATTTTTTACCTTGTCATCACCGTAGCCCCTTCAGTTTTGATCGGATCTTTCTGAAACCTATATGTAAGGTGACTGGAGATAAAATCTAGGATAAGTATGAATACCGGCCAAGTTGGCCCATTTATCATTGATTTACAGTACAGGTCGCGCAGAACAGCCGAAAGACTCTTTATTCCGAATTTCTTCATTTCGCATGATTCTTTTGGCCCTCTAAAACATTCCGAATCTGAAAATTATTCGGAGTGTTTTACTCGCAAACACTCCGCGAACCGTCGTCGTTCGCGATTCGCGGAGCATATTCCGAGTGTTTGGGAAGCTTTAACTCTTTGCCGCAGGCTATCTTTGCCGCGAAATCCATGCGAAAGTTACGCGGAGTGTATTTAATTATTACCTGTGTGTACAACTGATAATTAATTATGAAAAAAAGAAGAAGAAGAAAAAAAAAAAAAAAAAAAAAATAACGAAAGTTATTGGAAATGAAAAACGGAAAAGGTTTAAAACAAACACGGTTGAATGGCGCAGTGTATCAGTGTTGAAGAATTTATCTTTTATATGCTCATGTGTTTTCCCGGTCCGTTTTCTGTATACAAAAAAAGACGATTTTTTTTCGATGTTTTGTCTTTGTGTATGTGTGTGTGTGTCTGCGTGTGTGACATTCAAGATGTTTTGTTTTCCTATGTTTGGTCGCGTGTTGTTTGATGTTTCTATTTGATGTCGCATTAGATGTTTTGAAGTTTTCATGTTTTTTTGCCTTTCGATCAAAATTCGGACATCCGTCTTGGACATTGGTCGACCGACCGACAGACAAACAGATAGGCACAGACAGACAAGATAGACCAATGGACAGACAGACAGATAGAGTTTAGAAAATGCAAGATTGCATCTCGTAAACACTCCTAAATTGACCCATCTTTTTTGGTAGGTGTAGTGTGGTAATATGGCTCTTTCAAGATGTCGATCGTTAATCAAAGGTGGGCGAAACTCGGCTTACCCTGACCTTTCGGTGCAGAACTTAGCATGTTTTCACTTCCCTCTTTTCATTCCTCAGATGCTGCAGATGAGACTGCGCGAATGCGCAGGCTGGTCCAGATGAGGCTGAGCGGGTGCACAGGCTGTGAGGTCTTTACTGCTCGTTCAGGACTTAATGGCTCAAACTACAGTTAGCGAGGCGATTCCATTTTTTGTAGTGTTTATTCGTCGCTGCGATACATGTAAACGTATCTATGACATGACCAGCGTTATCCCAATCTGAATGCCCGATGATTGTCTCTAATCAGACCTCGCGGTTGTGCAGGCTGATCAACTCTAGTCAGGCTCCAATCTACGTCTTTACCGGTCATGTGAATCTTATTGTATTTGGCTGGCGCTCGCTCGAACTAAGCTTCATGTTTAACGAGGCGATTCCATTATTTATAATAAAAATGACATTTATATATATAGCATAACTTGTAATAACTCCTGTTTGTGTGTGTGCGTGTTTTTTTTTTTTTTTTGAAACCGTGTAGATCATGATCAGATGCCTACAAAACGGAAATGCTAATCAAACTGCGCATACGGAAAGGCTGAACTACGCTGGTTAGGCAGGATTTGCAGGTTAATCTTGAGTTTTTGCAGATCGTGCAAGGACTGGGTCTGATGGGTTAAAGTGACATTCACAAGAATGATCAGTCATGACTTTAGCATACATAATTACGCCCCGCCCATCGGGGCTTGAAGAAATAGATGGGCTACGCAGAGCTGAAACCGACCGCACATGAGTACTTGCTTGTTTATAATGGCCAAATCGAAATCGCTCTTGAGCACATAGCGAATTGTACCCAAAGCTCTAGATATCTATATACACCACAATCTCTTGGCCCCCGCCAATCAGGGCTGAAAAAAAATAAATGGGATGCATGATGCTTCCACCAAGAGCTGTATCCGACCGCACACGGGTACTGGTAAACCGCTTAGAGGATCTAAGCCTGCCCAGGCAAAGCAGTGCGAGTAGGACCGTCCATGATTATAAGCCCTAATGGTTTCATTGGGCGCCAGGGCTTGAGATATCATTTCATCTCAATGTCGGGTAAGAGTCCCACAAAATTGGAAGCAACGTCTCCAAAATGACCTATACAGTGTTGACGGGGACGTTAACCCTCAAATCAAGCAAACAAAACATACATAATTTTTGTTATTTGCGTAAACAGTTCAGTTCCTTATCCGAGTACCTGATGAGGTTTTTATAGACTGATCAGTCATAACTTTTCTGGCTACACAGCTATCTCTATCACCTCACCGAGGCGTTTCAAAAGGAGCGTGTAGGCTTTGACCGGCGCTAGGTACTGGGTCGGATTTACAAACACTGATCAGTCAGAATCTTTCTCACTACACGGCTTACTTTATCGACTCACCGAGGCGTTTGAAATATGAGCGCGCAGGTTTTTTTCCGGTCTACAAGTCCCGAGTCTTTGCAGTTCGTGCGAGTTTTACAGTCCAGTTTGGTCACCATAGGCAATGACATTACGAAAGCACGCCTATTGAAATACATCGGCAAAATTTTACCTCCAAAAATGGATTTTTTTCAGATAAAAAGCCTGATAATTTTTCGTATTTCTACTCAAAACATAGATTGTGGGTACTCGTTAGCACAATGTCGACGAGGCGGTTGTAACGGTTACCCACAATCTATATATGGAACATAAAGATTAACCCCTGTAAACCCCAGCTTCGATATATAAAAGTGGGGTTGAAGGGGGTCAAAACTATATAGGCATGTTTGCGTGATGAATAAAAAAAGTAGTTGCATTCAAAATGTTTGTGACAGTTGGAAGGACGGACGGACGAACACCATTGACAAAAATAATATACCCCCAAAAAAACAATAACCAGTGACACAACCCAATGAATCGTATACCCTTTAGCTGAAAAATAAAATGTCGTAGCCGTAGCTGACTGGTTTCGACCGTCGGTCTCATGTTCAGCATGTTTTAAAACAAACCATTGAGATCGTACATTAGCTAGCGCTCGACATGAACAAAGACCCAGAATAACATGCACTGTCAAAGGTAAGTGTTTTCGCTCATTTCACCATGGATAGAACTGCGGCCACTTATGACGGACGGACGAACAACAATGACGAAAATAATATGTCCATGTTTTTTTTCTTCAAAAAAAAAAAAAACAAAAAAAAAAAAAAACGGTATATTAAAATCAACAACACACCCCTATTTTAATCAGTAGACTCGACCAAGGAATTGTATACCCTTTTACTGAAAATAAATTCGCAGCCGGCCTCATGTTCAGCATGTAACAAAACACTGAGATCGTACATTAGTTAGCGCTCAACATAAAACCCGTGCTACTACAAAGACCGAGACGTCCCCCGCCCATCGGGCTTGAAGAAATATATGGGCTGCAGGATGCTTCCACGCAGAGCTGAAACTGACCCGCACACGAGTACTGGTAAACCGCTTAGAGGATCTAAGCCTGCCCATGCAAAGCGGTGCGAGCCGGCCCGTCCATGCATATAAACCCTATTGGTTTCATTGGGCAACAGGGCTTGAGATGTCATTTCATCTCATTGTCGGGTAAAAGACAAAAAGTCCCACAAAATTTGAAGCGACGTCTCCAAAATGACCTTTGCAGTGTTGACGGGGACGTTAAACCTCAATCAAACTAACACACAAAACAAAAACCCAGAATAACATAACTGTCAAAGGTAAGTGTATCATTTCACCATGGGAAGAACTGCGACCACTTGCGATGGCTGAATATTGATCAGACTGGATGGATGCGCACGCCAACCTGGAAAAACCGTCCATGAAAGGTGGGTGCGTGTGTTATTCCAGCGACCCCCAGTGTATTCATAGGCGAAAGGCTCATCAGACATATTACGCATGTGCGTAAAGTAAAAAAAAAATACTTGCCTTTCGGGAGCAAATTCTTTCCTTCAAGAGTAGCATTGATTGATTGATTGATTTGTGGTTTAACGTCCCCGTCAACACTGTAAAGGTCATTTTGGAGACGTTGCTTTTAATTTTGTGGGACTTTTACCCGACATTGAGATGAAATGACATCTCAAGCCCTGTCGCCAAATGAAACCAATAGGGTTTATTAGCATTGACGGTCCGCCTCGCACCGCGGTTCCTGGACAGGCTTAGATCCTCTAAGCGGTTTACCAGTACTAGTATGCGGGCCGGATTCAGCTCTGTGTGAAAGCATCATGCAGCCCATATATTTCTTCAAGCCCCTATGGGCGGGGGACCTTCAAGAGTAGCATACCATCTCGGAAAAGGTTTTTATTATTACACAGCACCATAGAAAGTTTTCGGTAGATTGACAGTCGACCAAAACTTACGAAGTGCAGTAGCTTTACGATACTAATTCTGAATGAGTGTCACTTATTTGTATGAAATCCAGGTAGCGGTTTATTAAAGCCGCGCTGTTCGTATCAGTGAGGCCAGAGTAGTGTGTAAAGGTTTCCCTGTAGAATCGATCTGCAGCTGTGGTCTGGAAATGGCAAACATGGTAGATCCCGGTCAGAAGCCAAATAAAGGGCCTCTGATTAGGGTCTGCATTGTTTAGAGTTAAGGCATTAAGGGATTAACGAACGAATGTCTGGGCTCCCATCCAGGGCCATTTTCCCAAATCATCAATGCCTCGATTAAACCATCTTATTGTAATGCTGTTTTCATTATTTCTCCATTAACCCATTTCAGACTGGAAACCCCTAAGCGGGTACCCTGGCAAACAGTGCAGGCCCAGATCAGACCCCGAAGAATGCGGCGTCTGATCAGGGCCTACACTGTTTGCAAAAAGTTCAGCCCTTTTCCTAATCAGTTTTGAAGAAAACACAACCTGACGCCCCTAAATTTTCAAATGGACTCCTGCCATATATAAGCTGGAAGATTCCATTTGGTACAAAAAGGGTTAAACATCTCTCGCTTCTCGTGAACAACCAGTGTGACAGATTGCTTTTTTCCATGCGCTGTCTCCGACTGAGCACATGATTCCCACGATTTACCGCAGTTCGTCATGTAAGCACGTGCAGATTAACCATACTACGTCATACTAGTGAGCACGCGCACAGTTATTGCGTGTGAAAAGGCACTTAGAGGACACGTAATTGCTCGTTTGAGAATTGATCTGTGCAGTCTGATCAGAGCATTTGCTGTTCCTGTGAGCATTCTGATTTCTGGGCTATTCAAAGAGCAACAAGTGAAGACTTTGACCAAAGTGGATGCATAGACTGGGGAACACGTAATTCGATAAGACGTGTAACCATTTAAGACTCAGATCAGCCTGCGCATCCGTGCAGTCTGATCAGAGCCTTTGCTGTTCGAATAAGCCTACTATGTGGGCTATTCAAAGAGCAACAAGCGAAGACTGGACATGTTGTCTAGATGCAAATGCTGATCCGATACTTCTGTAGTAGAAAAAAGTCTTTGTCGTGCGCCGGCTCATGTACAAGGAAAATGTATAAGAATGCGGTCTACATATGTGTCTGTTTTAGTTTTTCGTCCCACCAACAGCTAATGTCATACAGAGCCGGGTCCTCGGTTAAAAGACGCATCCGAAAGTCTGGAGAGGCCCGGGATTGATCCGACAATCCCTGGTTTATGAGGCGAGTAACGTAACAACTATACACCGGCTATTATAATTTATTCCTCAATGACAGATTTCATGTTAAGTGGTCCGTTAACTGACTACAGATAAAGGTATGTAATAGTGGCAAATCATTATTAGGGCCCCGCACTGAAGGTGTGGGATCACTCTGTCTGTCCGTCTGTCTGTCCGCACCAACAAATGTATAGTTAGGTGGCTATGTAAATGAACAGAATCAATGTAAGTCTATGGGATTTATTCGGTTAGACACCGAAAATACTTCTTTTCAGTGGCTAAAAGTAGCCACTTAAGTATCAATCCTGCCAAAAATAGCCACATAAGTATACATCCGTGAGAACGTCCGTCTGTCCGTCCACAAATTTTTACTCCTCCGATAGCGCTGCCGGGGCCCTAGTCAGTTTCACTGACAGCTCTAGTTATTTTGAATTTCTTTACTTCCAATTTCATGCGGCGTCTGATCTGGGTCTTCAAACCCGACAACAGGATTCCAGTCCAGATTCTAGAGATAATTAACCCTTTGCACAACACTCTGACCTCACAGCGATTAGAATAGCGCGGCTATCAATACCAGGATTTGTGAAATCAACAATTTTTAATCCCCCGCCGCGAAGCGGAGCGGGGATTATAGGGATGTCTTTCGTCTATCCGTCCTTCGCGACGGGATAATAGGAATGTCCGTCCGTCTGTCTGTCCGTAACACTTTCTTGTCCGCCCCATATCTCCTTTACCCTTTGATAGATTTTCATTAAACTTTGGTCAAGTGTTAGTCTCAGTGAGCTGATGTTCAGAACCCATAACGAACCATGCCGACTCAAGGTCAAGGTCACAGTTGAAGGTCATGAGTTTGAAACTTGGTATTTTTTGTCCGTTTTATATCTCCTTTACCCTTGGAACGATTTTCATTAAACTTTGGTCAAATATTCTTTTGAGTGAGCTCATGTGCAGAACCCATAAATGAACCATGCCGACTCAAGGTCAAGGTCATAGCTGAAGGTCAAGGGTTTGAAACTTTGATTTTTGTGTCCGTTCCATATCTCTTTTACCCAATTCTTTTACCACAGTGAGCTTATGTGCAGAACCAATAAATGAACCATGCCGAACCAAGGTCAAGGTCACATTTGAAGGTCACGACTTTGAAACATTGAATTTTGTGTCCGTTCCATATCTCCTAGACCCCTCAAAGGATTTTCATTAAACTTTGCTCAATTATCCCCCTCGGTGAGCTCATGTGCAGAGTTCATAAATGAATCTTGCTGACACCAGGTCAAGGTCACATTGGAAGGTTACTACGCCGTATGGCTTTCCGGTCATACGTTTTTGATGGCTACGTTGCTCATCCTGGAATGTTCAAAACCAACAAACACAATTTCTTCTATAATCATTTTATTCTAGTACATCACGCCCATTGCCAGCCTCGGTATCTCATTCGGATGCGCGTCTGACTTGGGATCAGGAGAACGTGGGTCCGATACTTGCCGGGGTCGGCAACATTCTGTTGTGGAGACTGATCATGAAATTTATTCTGGCCTTTCTCTCCTTTCCGCTGTTATCAAGAAGGGCAGTTGTCATTCTCTGGCGAAAGAATACGCACTGTGCTGGTTAACCGTTACCGTAAAAGACTGCCCAGGAATAGTGCTGATGGGTAAACTGATCAGTTAAAAAATGACGCCCATAACGGCAATGGAAATGGAGTGTTTTATTGTGCAATAAATCTCAGCGAAGAAGAGCGTGACCGAACAGCCGAAGTTGTAGAACGTCACTCCTTTTTTTTGTATAAGAGTTTGACGGTCCAGTCAATACTATTTTAGGTCATTCTTTTAGCTGTCAACACTTCCTGTGCAGACCTATTGGCTACGTAAGCGTTTAACTAATAGGCTGCAGTGTGCAAATTCTTTCACCAGAAACTGGCAAGTGCCCTTGACTCAGCGGAATGGATTTGTTTGTTTGTTTGATTTGATGTTTACGTCCCCGTTAACACTCTATAGGTCATTTTGGAGACGTTGCTTCCAATTTTGTGGGACTTTTACACGACATTGAGATGAAATGACATCTCAAGCCCCGTCGGCCAATGAAACCAAATACGGTTTACAAGCATGGACGGTCCGACTCGCACTGCTTTGCCTGGGCAGGCTTAGATCCTCTAAGCAGTCAACCAGTACTAGTGTGCGGTTGGTTTCAGTTCTGCGTGGAAGCACCTTGCAGCCCATCTATTTCTTCAAGCCCCGATGGCGGGGGCCGTCAGCGGAATGGAGAGAATGACTGTAGAAAAGTTGCAATGATCGATTTCCACGACAGAAAGCTACCGACTCCTGGCAGGTATTGAATCCGCATCCCCCTGAATCACTTATTTTGCCGGGATTCCTTTTAACATATTACGTGCCTTGATAGCTCGGTGGTTAGTGCACTTGCATTTGATGCTAGAGGTCCCAGGTTCGATCCCCGGCAGCGGCGATAAAATTTCGATGTCCGAACACGCTCCATTGGCATCATTTGCAGGAGTGAATGTCATAAAGGGCATCGTCCTTCGGATCGGGACGCTATCTGGAGGCCCCCCTGTGCAGGGAGAGTCATGCCCTATGCAGGTTGAAGACCCCTACCGTAATTACATGATTACTGTGTTGGCTTTCATCCTGCAAAACTGGTGTGTATGTAATGTACATCTGCGAGTAATGGTAAGATGTGACCGATCGCAGTATTAGTAGAAAGAAAAGGAAGAAACAGTCGAAAAGTTGGGAGAATTTGATGGTATTGTCGAATATAAGTGTTTTAGAATCCAAATAGATCAGCTCCAGTTTGTGAACCATTGCAAAAAAAATCACAGTTCAAGCTGCCGGTTACTTTAAAGTAGATACACCAATCGTAGTTTAGTCTTCTTTACAAATGCCTCCAAACTGTGATTTATTACTCAACAAATCACATAGAATATGATAAAATATAGTCATTTCTCATATATCTTGTCTTGACGATATCAAGACTGTGTTTCGCGGCCCTCTCAAGATTATTTCATTTATTTCTATCAAAATGCTAATCTGAGATGGGCGAAAACTGGAGTACCCAGATAAGAACCTGATAGCCGTTGTTTTTTTACATGCCCGAGTGAGACCCAATAGCGGTGAGAGACCAAATCATTGCTCTTGCAGGGGAGGCTCTCATCGTCTTCCTTATCTCTAGAACTAACGTTTTTTTTTGTTTTTTTTTTTAAGATGACATAGTTCGGTATCATCGCGAAAACATGTCTAAATAATTCTGACCCCTTTAACCCCACTTTTATACAGTAAAACTGGGGTTTAGAGGGGTAAACGTTATTTTCTTTATTCTGCTCTATAACACAGCCAGTGGTACTCGTTAGAACCGCCTCGATCAGGCGGTTCCAATGTGTATCCATAATCCATATTTTGAGCAGAAATAAGAAAACTATCACGTTTTTACACTGAAAAATTTCAATTTGGTGGTAAAATTATCCTATATATTTGAATAGGCGTGTTTCCGTAATGTTTTTACAAATCTAGTTCAAATGTAAACTACTGGTGCTCGTAAGAACAGCCACAATTAGCCGATCCTTACGAGATCCATAAATTCGAAACGTAAGCTTCTGTTCTAAGAGAACTAATGAATTTCCCCAATCCTCGTAAGCCCCACTGCTTTATATAAGCTAGGTGTTCATCTCACGGACCAGTCCACCTGACGGACACGTGCTCGGCTACGGTTGCTGTAGATGCTGATTCGGATGTTTTCCTTTTTCCCTTCCTCTCCTTGAAATTTGGATTCCGCCAGCCTTTAAAACAACGATCTGGTCGAAAGAAGTGAATTCTTCAACAGAACATCAAACCAAAACAAGAAAAAAATATATAAATATATATATTGCATTTGGGAACGTATCACGAGGAGTACCTTATACTCATTATATGCCTGTTTATTACAACTTCAAGTAAGGCATTTTACCGTAATGGTACCGTTTCCGTGCTGGGGTATATTAGTTGCACGTGCAAACTGAAAATCCAACCGGCATGAAAAAAGATTGGGTCAAATGATACATGTTAGGCTGCGCGAACGTTGGCGAGGCATGTTAGAAAGGTGAAATTTTGATAGGGGAAGGAAAAACGACCTAATGAATAATTGTCAGTAAAATAATAATAATAACTAGAGCCAGTGTTTATGAAACACAATGCCCCCAACTGCTTGACCCTAACACTGCTTGTCCCTAACAGTAATTGAGATATCTTGTTTTTATGTGGCTGTAATGCTGAAATTACACAAGAAAAGCTGTAGTTAATCATCTACTCATCATCCCTGACCAGTCTGTGAAGTTTCGGGGAAAAACCTAAAATAGTTTTTTAGATATCTTGCTTACAAACTTAAAACGCGAAAAATTTCAAAGGGCCATAACTCAAGAAAAAAATTTCGGATTTTTTTCAAAAGTTAATCAGTTCATCTACTCATCATCCCCAACCAGCCTGTAAAGTTTCAGGGCAATAGCTCAAACAATTTTTGAGATATCTTGCTTACAAGCTGAAAACACGAAAAAAATCAAAGGGCCATAACTCAAGAAAAAAAAATTGGATTTTTTTCAAAAGTTAATCAGTTCATCTACTCATCATACCCAACCAGTCTGTGAAGTTTTGGGGAAAAACCTCATATAGTTTTTGAGATATCTTGCTTACAAACTTAAAACGCGAAAAATTTCAAAGGGCCATAACTCAAGAAAAAAATATAGGATTTTTTTTCAACAGTTAATCAGTTCATCTACACATCATCCCAAACCAGCTTGTAAAGTTGCAGGGCAATCGCTCAAACAATTATTGAGATATCTTGCTTACAAACTGAAAACACGAAAAAAATCTAAGGGCCATAACTCAAGAAAAAAAAATCGGATTTTTTTCAAAAGTTGATCAGTTCATCTACTCATCATCCCCGACAAGTCTGTGAAGTTTCGGGGAAAAACCTCAAATAGTTTTTTAGATATCTTGCTTACAAACTTAAAACGCGAAAAATTTCAAAGGGCCATAACGCAAGAAAAAAATTTCGGATTTTTTTCAAAAGTTAATCAGTTCATCTACTCATCATCCCCAACCAGCATGTAAAGTTTCAGGGCAATAGCTCAAACAGTTTTTGAGATATCTTGCTTACAAGATTTCATAGTATTTTTTGCAAAGGGGCATAACTCAAAAAAGGGGCATAATCCTGACGAGAAAAAAAACACAGGTCAATTATTTTTTCATGAGGAATCCATATATGAAATTTCAAAAACCTAGCACCCATGGTTCTAAAGTTATGCTATGCAGTAAAAAGTGGGACGGACGTAAGGACGGATGGACGGAAGGACGGACGGACGAACAGGGCAAAACCAATATGCCAAAACGCGAAAAATTTCAAAGGGCCATAACTCAAGAAAAAAATTTCGGATTTTTTTCAAAAGTTAATCAGTTCATCTACTCATCATCCCCAACCAGCCTGTAAAGTTTCAGGGCAATAGCTCAAACAATTTTTGAGATATCTTGCTTACAAGCTGAAAACACGAAAAAAATCAAAGGGCCATAACTCAAGAAAAAAAAATTGGATTTTTTTCAAAAGTTAATCAGTTCATCTACTCATCATACCCAACCAGTCTGTGAAGTTTTGGGGAAAAACCTCTTATAGTTTTTGAGATATCTTGCTTACAAACTTAAAACGCGAAAAATTTCAAAGGGCCATAACTCAAGAAAAAAATATAGGATTTTTTTTCAACAGTTAATCAGTTCATCTACACATCATCCCAAACCAGCTTGTAAAGTTGCATGGCAATCGCTCAAACAATTATTGAGATATCTTGCTTACAAGCTGAAAACACGAAAAAAATCTAAGGGCCATAACTCAAGAAAAAAAAATCGGATTTTTTTCAAAAGTTGATCAGTTCATCTACTCATCATCCCCGACAAGTCTGTGAAGTTTCGGGGAAAAACCTCAAATAGTTTTTTTAGATATCTTGCTTACAAACTTAAAACGCGAAAAATTTCAAAGGGCCATAACTCAAGAAAAAAATTTCGGATTTTTTTCAAAAGTTAATCAGTTCATCTACTCATCATCCCCAACCAGCATGTAAAGTTTCAGGGCAATAGCTCAAACAGTTTTTGAGATATCTTGCTTACAAGATTTCATAGTATTTTTTGCAAAGGGGCATAACTCAAAAAAGGGGCATAATCCTGACGAGAAAAAAAACACGGGTCAATTATTTTTTCATGAGGAATCCATATATGAAATTTCAAAAACCTAGCACCCATGGTTCTAAAGTTATGCTATGCAGTAAAAAGTGGGACGGACGTAAGGACGGAAGGACGGACGGACGAACAGGGCAAAACCAATATGCCCCCACAACTTCTTCGAAGTTGGGGGCATAATAACAATTAATATACAACCAATATCATATGAATAAATATAAACTTGAACCACTCGGAGTATTTCTACCGACATTCGGAATATTAGCCCCGGGCATTATTGACCAAACATTACCTGTATAGTCGTTCGGAAAACTCCGAGTATACTCGATATTTCGCGGAGTGTTTGGGAGTGGTTTGTTTCCTCATTCCGAGTGTTTTGATAAAAATATGCGGAGTGGTTTGGAGTACTGTGAAAATTGCATTCGGAGTGAAAAAGAAAACTGGCTTTTATGCGCGACCTGTAGTGTACGTCCCTTTAATTGCTGAAAATGCCGATTTTTGACCTTGTCATCACCATAGCCCCTTCAGTTTTGATCGGATCTTTCTGAAACTTATATGTAAGGTGGCTGGAGATAAAATCTTGGATGAGTTCGAAAACAGGCCAAGTCAGCCCATTTATCGTAGAGTTATGTCCCTTTGATGGCTGAAAATGTTGATTTTTGACCTTGTCATTACCGTAGCCCCTTCAGTTTTGATCGGATTTTTCTGAAACTTATATGTAAGATGGCTGGGGATGAAACCTCGGATGAGTTGGAAAACTGACCAAGTCGGCTCATTTATTATAGAGTAACATCCCTTTGATTGCTAAAAATGCCAAATTTTGACCTTGTCATCACCGTAGCCCCTTCAGTTTTGATCGGATCTTTCTGAAACGTATATGTGAGGTGGCTGGGAATAAAATCTTGGATGAGTTTGAATACTGGCCAAGTCTGATCGGATCTTTTTGAAACTTACATGTAAGGTGGCTGGGAATAAAACCTCAGGTGAGTTCGAATACCGGCCAAGTCGGCACATTTATCATAGAGTGACGTGCCTTTGATTGCTGAAAATGCCTATTTTCGACATTGTCATCACTGCTGCCCCTTTAGTTTTGAACGGATCTTCATGAAACTTACAAACAAGGAAGTCAGGCCCTTCCTTAAATTTTGAATCTGTTAGCTCAGGTGAGCGATACAGGACCAAGCTAGCTTGGTCCTCTTGTTTGTAAAATTTGCTAAATAATTGCTATAAAACCCCTTGATTTTTTTATTGCGTTATAAACTTAATTCATTATTAGTGTCTTTAATAATGAAATATAATCTGTTCTCCTCGACACTTTTATAGGGGCTCACTGAAGCTCGCCCTTATAAGATTGTCTATGGCCGACTGATTTTATTTTATTATTAAATACACTAACCATGTATTTACCGGTACTATTTTTGTCGCACCTGCTTGTAGCGGGGTTTAACATAGGCGTCCGCTTTTTCGTCCGTCCGTCCCTTCGTCTGTCCGTCTGTTAACACGTTGAAGTTCGACATTTACGTCAAAGTTTGTATTAAAATCAACTACAAATCCGATCAACCATCAAACCTTGCATAAAACATCTCACTGACCCTTGTCCTCCATTTTTGCACTCCAGTGACTTTGACCATTATGTGGAGTTTCAACATTTATGTCAAAGTTAGTAGTGTAATCAATTACAAGACTAAACAACCATCAAACCTTGCATGAAATATCTCCCTGACCTCCTGACTATGCAGGCGCCTTGACCCAGTGACCTCTACCATATTTTACGCTCCAGTGACTGACACAAATTACTTCAGCCCCTGCCCATCGGGGCTTGAAGAAATATATGGGCTGCATGATGCTTCCACGCAGAGCTGAAACCGACCCACACACGAGTAGTGGTAAACCGCTTAGAGGATCTAAGTCTACCCAGGCAAAGCGGTGTTAGTCCATGCTTATAAGCTCATTTGGTTTCTTTGGGCAGCAGGGCTTGAGATGTCATTTCATCTCAATGTCGGGTAAAAGTCCCACAAAATTGGGAGCAATGTCTCCAAAATGACCTTTACTGTGTTGACAGGGATGTTAAACCTCAAATCAAACAAACAAATGTCAATGTTCCAGATCTCCTGAAATAAAAGGCCTACAGTCATTATATCTTGCATAGTGCAGTCCTAGATGCAGGTATATTGGCCTCAATGAACTTGACCTATATTTTACGCTGCAGTGACTTCTGCACAGTTTACGTCAATGTTCCAGATCTCCTCAAATAAAAGGCAAAATTGGAGCAATGTCTCCAAAATGACCTTTTCAGTGTTGACGGGGACGTTAAACATCAAATCAAACAAAAAATAAGGCCTACAACCATCAAATCTTGCATAGTGCTTCTCCTAGATGTACTGACTCTGCAGGTACCTTGCCCTGGTGACCTTGATCTATATTTTACACTCCGGTGACTTTGACACAATTTATGTCAATGTTCCAGATCTCCTCAAATAAAAGGCCTACAACCATCAAATCTTGCTCAGTGCTTCTCCTAGATGTACTGACTCTGCAGGTACCTTGACCCGATCTTGACCTATATTGTACGCTCTAGTGACTTGACACAGTTTACTTCAATGTTCCAGATCTCCTCAAATAAAAGGCCTACAGCCATAAAATCTTCAAATCTTGCATAGTGTTTCTCCTAGATGTTAAATGCCTACAACCATCAAATCTTGCATAGCATGCTTCTCATACTGACTCAGCAGGTATCTTGTCTTGCTAACCCGGAACTATATTTTGCACTCCATGGAATTCGACACATTTTACATTGACATTTGATATCTCCTCAAATATAAGGCTTACAACCATCAAACCTTGCATAGTGATTCTACTCACTTTACTGACTCTGCACATTCTTTGACCTGCTGACCTTGACCTATATATTGCACTCCAGTTGCTTTTACAAATTTTACGTCCATCTTTCATATTTTCTCTGGTATATGGCCTACAACCACCAAACCTTGCATAATGCTTCTCCTCGATGTATGATGCGACAGATACCTCAACCTGGTGACTATGACCTATAGTTTGTGGTCCAGTGACTTTGAAACATTTTAAGACAACTATCAACCGCTACAAGTAAGAATAAAATAAACTTATTTAATAACTACGTTCTGATTATGGCTCCTGTGACTTTGCTCCCAGCAGGTGTGATGCTGCCTTCTGTGGAATTCTTGTTTAAGATATTTTTATTATGCCCCCGCCATTCGAAGAATGGTGGAAAGGGCATATAGCGTTGCTCCTGTCCGTTCATCCGTCCGTGCGTCCGTCCGTTCTTACAAAATGGGTTTATGTGGCTTCTTTTAGGTACAGAAGGGTTTTGTGTGGCAAAATGGGTTTGTGTGGCTAGCCTCACAAACCCATTTTTCTGTTAGCACAGAGGGGTTCAGGGGGACTAGAAAAATCAAATAAAAAAAGACACATAAATTTATGTCCATCACCTTGGATTTCCTTGGACATGGATGTCCAGGATTATGAGGCTAAACTTTGAGATTATGGGGCTGAGCCACATAAATTTAACTGGCTGTCCTGGGGCTGAATGCTGCAGTAGGAAAAAGTCCCTCTATGTGAGGAGCTAGGCCCATAAGATGTATCAGTGCACTATAAAGAAAGTTCTGTTCTACCTTTAGAGGGCTAGATATCACAACCTCTGGTAGCCACATAAGTTTAGACAAAGACGGTTTCGTACAGACAGCCTTTATGTGGCTGATGTCCAAAGTTTGTGTGGCTAGCCACATTAGATGTACAGATTTGTGTGTCTTATAGCCACATAAACCGTTAGCCACATAAAAATTTTAGCCCCATAAAATATGGACAGGTGCAGCCAAACAAACCCAAAATGTGGGTCCATCCGCACCAACGAAACGACATTTAGGGGGCAAAAAATTTGGACAGTTTGACACTTAAGTATATATTCGTGAGTCCAAATGGGGTTTATTCCGTTATTTGGGTACTTAAGTGGCAAAAATTTGCTCTTAGGTGGCTTGCCGCTTAAGAGAATTTGCCGCTTAAGTAGTCAATATGCCGACGCCTAGCCACTTAAGTATCCGTTCGTGAGAACGTCCGTCCGTGCGTCCGAAACTTAAACGCAGTCAATAACATCCTTATTTCTTGATGGATTTTTAAATTACTCGTCAGAAATGTTAACCATCATGAGACGACGTGTCACGTGCAAAACCCAGGTCCGTACCTCCAAGGTCAAGGTCATACTTAGAGGTCAAAGGTCAAAAAAAGGGTCCGAAACTTAAACGCAGTCAATAACTTTCTTATTTCTGGATGGATTTTGAAATTACTTTGGAGAAATGTTAACCATCATGAGTTGATGTGTCACCTGCAAAACCCAGGTCTGTACCTCCAAGGTCAAGGTCATACTTGGAGGTCAAAGGTCAAAAAAAAGGGTCCGAAACTTAAACGCAGCCAATAATTTACTTATTATGCCCCCAACTTCGAAGAAGTTGTGGGGGCATATTGGTTTTGCCCTGTTCGTCCGTCCGTCCTTCCGTCCTTCCGTCCTTACGTCCGTCCCACTTTTTACTGCATAGCATAACTTTAGAACCATGGGTGCTAGGTTTTTGAAATTTCATATATGGATTCCTCATGAAAAAATAATTGACCCGTGTTTTTTTTCTCGTCAGGATTATGCCCCTTTTTTGAGTTATGCCCCTTTGCAAAAAATACTATGAAATCTTGTAAGCAAGATATCTCAAAAACTGTTTGAGCTATTGCCCTGAAACTTTACATGCTGGTTGGGGATGATGAGTAGATGAACTGATTAACTTTTGAAAAAAATCCGAAATTTTTTTCTTGAGTTATGGCCCTTTGAAATTTTTCGCGTTTTAAGTTTGTAAGCAAGATATCTAAAAAAACTATTTGAGGTTTTTCCCCGAAACTTCACAGACTTGTCGGGGATGATGAGTAGATGAACTGATCAACTTTTGAAAAAAATCCGATTTTTTTTTCTTGAGTTATGGCCCTTAGATTTCTTTCGTGTTTTCAGCTTGTAAGCAAGATATCTCAATAATTGTTTGAGCGATTGCCCTGCAACTTTACAAGCTGGTTTGGGATGATGTGTAGATGAACTGATTAACTGTTGAAAAAAAATCCTATATTTTTTTCTTGAGTTATGGCCCTTTGAAATTTTTCGCGTTTTAAGTTTGTAAGCAAGATATCTCAAAAACTATATGAGGTTTTTCCCCAAAACTTCACAGACTGGTTGGGTATGATGAGTAGATGAACTGATTAACTTTTGAAAAAAATCCAATTTTTTTTTCTTGAGTTATGGCCCTTTGATTTTTTTCGTGTTTTCAGCTTGTAAGCAAGATATCTCAAAAATTGTTTGAGCTATTGCCCTGAAACTTTACAGGCTGGTTGGGGATGATGAGTAGATGAACTGATTAACTTTTGAAAAAAATCCGAAATTTTTTTCTTGAGTTATGGCCCTTTGAAATTTTTCGCGTTTTGGCGTCCTTCCGTCCATCCGTCCTTACGTCCGTCCCACTTTTTACTGCATAGCATAACTTTAGAACCATGGGTGCTAGGTTTTTGAAATTTCATATATGGATTCCTCATGAAAAAATAATTGACCCGTGTTTTTTTTCTCGTCAGGATTATGCCCCTTTTTTGAGTTATGCCCCTTTGCAAAAAATACTATGAAATCTTGTAAGCAAGATATCTCAAAAACTGTTTGAGCTATTGCCCTGAAACTTTACATGCTGGTTGGGGATGATGAGTAGATGAACTGATTAACTTTTGAAAAAAATCCGAAATTTTTTTCTTGAGTTATGGCCCTTTGAAATTTTTCGCGTTTTAAGTTTGTAAGCAAGATATCTAAAAAAACTATTTGAGGTTTTTCCCCGAAACTTCACAGACTTGTCGGGGATGATGAGTAGATGAACTGATCAACTTTTGAAAAAAATCCGATTTTTTTTTCTTGAGTTATGGCCCTTAGATTTTTTTCGTGTTTTCAGCTTGTAAGCAAGATATCTCAATAATTGTTTGAGCGATTGCCCTGCAACTTTACAAGCTGGTTTGGGATGATGTGTAGATGAACTGATTAACTGTTGAAAAAAAATCCTATATTTTTTTCTTGAGTTATGGCCCTTTGAAATTTTTCGCGTTTTAAGTTTGTAAGCAAGATATCTCAAAAACTATATGAGGTTTTTCCCCAAAACTTCACAGACTGGTTGGGTATGATGAGTAGATGAACTGATTAACTTTTGAAAAAAATCCAATTTTTTTTTCTTGAGTTATGGCCCTTTGATTTTTTTCGTGTTTTCAGCTTGTAAGCAAGATATCTCAAAAATTGTTTGAGCTATTGCCCTGAAACTTTACAGGCTGGTTGGGGATGATGAGTAGATGAACTGATTAACTTTTGAAAAAAATCCTATATTTTTTTCTTGAGTTATGGCCCTTTGAAATTTTTCGCGTTTTGGCATATTGGTTTTGCCCTGTTCGTCCGTCCGTCCTTCCGTCCATCCGTCCTTACGTCCGTCCCACTTTTTACTGCATAGCATAACTTTAGAACCATGGGTGCTAGGTTTTTGAAATTTCATATATGGATTCCTCATGAAAAAATAATTGACCCGTTTTTTTTTTCTCGTCAGGATTATGCCCCTTTTTTGAGTTATGCCCCTTTGCAAAAAATACTATGAAATCTTGTAAGCAAGATATCTCAAAAACTGTTTGAGCTATTGCCCTGAAACTTTACATGCTGGTTGGGGATGATGAGTAGATGAACTGATTAACTTTTGAAAAAAATCCGAAATTTTTTTCTTGCGTTATGGCCCTTTGAAATTTTTCGCGTTTTAAGTTTGTAAGCAAGATATCTAAAAAACTATTTGAGGTTTTTCCCCGAAACTTCACAGACTTGTCGGGGATGATGAGTAGATGAACTGATCAACTTTTGAAAAAAATCCGATTTTTTTTCTTGAGTTATGGCCCTTAGATTTTTTTCGTGTTTTCAGCTTGTAAGCAAGATATCTCAATAATTGTTTGAGCGATTGCCCTGCAACTTTACAAGCTGGTTTGGGATGATGTGTAGATGAACTGATTAACTGTTGAAAAAAAATCCTATATTTTTTTCTTGAGTTATGGCCCTTTGAAATTTTTCGCGTTTTAAGTTTGTAAGCAAGATATCTCAAAAACTATATGAGGTTTTTCCCCAAAACTTCACAGACTGGTTGGGTATGATGAGTAGATGAACTGATTAACTTTTGAAAAAAATCCAATTTTTTTTTCTTGAGTTATGGCCCTTTGATTTTTTTTCGTGTTTTCAGCTTGTAAGCAAGATATCTCAAAAATTGTTTGAGCTATTGCCCTGAAACTTTACAGGCTGGTTGGGGATGATGAGTAGATGAACTGATTAACTTTTGAAAAAAATCCGAAATTTTTTTCTTGAGTTATGGCCCTTTGAAATTTTTCGCGTTTTAAGTTTGTAAGCAAGATATCTAAAAAACTATTTTAGGTTTTTCCCCGAAACTTCACAGACTGGTCAGGGATGATGAGTAGATGATTAACTACAGCTTTTCTTGTGTAATTTCAGCATTACAGCCACATAAAAACAAGATATCTCAATTACTGTTAGGGACAAGCAGTGTTAGGGTCAAGCAGTTGGGGGCATTGTGTTTCATAAACACTGGCTCTAGTTTTTGGATGGATTTTGAAATCATTTTGAAGAAATGTTAACCATCATGAGACAATGTGTCATGTGCAAACCCAGATCCGTACCACCAAGGTCATACTTGGAGGTCAAATGGCATAAAAAGGGTCCAAAACTTAAACACTGTCAATAACTTTCTATGGATGAATACGAACATAGACATATTTTCGGGTGGGGGCATCTGTGTCCTATGGACGCATTTCTAGTTCTTTTTTTTTTGATATATATTGATTGTGAATGCTCATTAGGTCAGCTTCTGTTAGGCAGTTTGAATGAGTATCCACTGTTTTATATTTTGTTGGGAAAATATGCAAAAGGATATGTACTCTTGGATACCCCAATTTTCAATATGAACTTTCAAGGGTATTTATAGCATATACTTGTTATCCTGGGTCCAGTTGTTCAAAGCATCGTTACCTTAACAGGCTCGTTAGTGGTTAATTTTGTTGTTTTTTTTGCTGGAAAAATGTGAGCAGCTTTTGCATTTTGCAAAAGCTGCTCACATTTTTTCAGCAAAAATATTATCATATTTTCCTTATGAAATGATCAAAGTTTTAATGACACATTAAGTAACAACTTCGTTAGTATTGGACAACTGGCCCCTGATGTGTTACTTTGTGTTTAGGGTGATGACTCGGAGCCAGGCGAGTTGGAGGAGAAGCCAGATGGTGGAAACCCGAGATATATGCCGAGACAGGCCCCTGATCCCCAGTATATGTTTCCTAAAGAAGCAAGAACAGAGGTAACACCACATGTGTATATCATAGCTACAGGAAAGGAAGAGAAATGCACATAATTTTGGGATATTTGTCTTCACAAAGACGTTTATTGTGCAAGGTTGGCAAAAAGCTGTGTTTTATGAGTATTGCCCAGCCCGGCGGGTAATACTGGGAAAACCCGGGTAATACTGGGCAATACTGGGCATTACTGGTGTCACATTTGCCAGGGTGATAAAAATGTATTAGTTTGACCTGAAAATAATATGAATCAGGACTAAGTATCAATTGCTAATAAATTCAAAAGTCCCAAATTATTCTATCCAGTTCAAAACTAAAATTGAAACTTCTGAAAAAGAGTATTTTAAAGTATAATACTAACATTTGCAAAGGCTGTGATCATGCACCTACAGCCAGGGATTACCTGTAATTATACCTATTGTTAAACCAACAATATAAACCTAATATACCTGTTGGTGAGCAGTTTTTACAAAAATCTAATTGATGTAAACTGGGTCTACACTATTTGTCTAGCATTTCTTTTCACATTTTTTTTATTTTGAAAATTGTGACTGTAAATTTACATGTTCATGTACATGTATGCAAGGGACAAATTGCTCTTTCTGCAACTTTTATCTTGCTCTGCTAGTAACTGCATGAAGTCCATGTGTTTTCTGATATAACTACCTCAATATATTATATAAAATTAAGTGAAAATTATATTGTAATATGCATATGCATCACCTGTGAAATCATAAAATAACCATGATAACATATTTGTTATGGTCAGCTGTAAATAAAAGTCAAATTTGCATTTATGTTTTACCAATGTATCTGAGTCTGATATAATGCCCTCTTATATATATGGCTAATATATGGCTCTACAATGCATTTAAGAATTGAGAAAACTTAAATTAGCAATAATACAATAAAACACACAGGTTCTTTTCAGTAAACCCATCCCAAAACCATATTACCCAGTATTGCCCAGTTGAGGGAGTATTGCCCAGCCGGGAAAACTTTCCCAGGCGGGTTTTCCCAGGCGGTCAATACTTTGCCAACCTTGGTATTGTGGGTACATAATAGAATCGCCTCCTAAAAGCGCCAACAACATTTGTTTCTATTAAGAAAAAAGGAAATTTATCATATGACGTCGTGTCTGAGAGTGTAATAATGCCATGTTATAAATTTCATAATTCACCAATGGATTAAATATGCAAGTTAGTTAGATACGCCCCGTAACATTACATGCATGACACCCTTAAAGACGTCGCTGTACTTATGGCGAAACATATCAACATTTTTGTAAAACAGTCGTGAACAAAGTGCGTTTTATATGTCATATGATAAATAGAATCTTGCATTGGAAAAAGCCTTGCATTTTATTCCTTTTCCTCAGCTTGTTTAATAAATTCAGTAATACATGAGCAAGAGCTCATGTATTATTGATTTTTTTTAAACTTGTTGAGGAAAAGGCATAAAATGCTCAGCAAAGCCTTGATTTTTATCCCTTTTCCTCAACTCGTTTAATAACTTCAATGACACATGAACACTCATGTAAAATCCTCTATTTATCTCTCAGTTATCCTCTTTACGCCTCATCTGGAAATATAAATAGAGGATCTTACAGTACAAGTCGCGCAGAAAAGCCGATTTTCTTTTTCACTCCGAATGTAATTTTCAATGTACTCCAAACCACTCCGCATATTTTCATCAAAACACTCGGAATGAGGACACAAACCACTCCCAAACACTCCGCGAAATATCGAGTATACTCGGAGTTTTACAAACGACTATACAGGTAATGTTTGGTCAATAATGCCCCGGGCTAATATTCCGAATGTCGGTAGAAATACTCCGAGTGGTTCAAGTTTACATTTATTCATATTGGTCTTAAATTAATTGTTATTATTATTTTTTTTTATTATTATTATTTTTACTGACAATTTTTAATTATGTCGTTTTTCCTTCCCCTATCAAAATTTCACCTTGCTAACATGCCTCGCCAACTTTCGCGCAGCCTGACATGTATCATATGACCCCATCTTTATTCATGCCGGTTGGATTTTTAATTTGCACGTGCAACTAATATACCCCAGCACGGAAACGGGACCGTTACGGTAAAATGCCTCACTTGTAATAAACAGGCATATAATGAGTACATCACGAAAACACACCTATATTATTATGACACCCTTGAACCCCACTTTTATATAGTAAAACTGGGGTTTCCGGGGGATACCTTATTTTTCTTATTTCTGCTCAAAATATAGAGTGTGGGCACTCGTTAGAACCGCCTCATCGGCTCTAAAATACAGATTGTGGGTACTCGTTAGAACCGCCTCGATGAGGCGGTTCTAACGGGTGCCCACATTCTATATTTTGAGCAGAAATAAGAAAATTTTCACAATTTTTCATCTTTAAATTTTCATTTTTTCGGCGATAAAGGTGGCAATGTATTTGTATAGGCGTGTTTGCATAATGATAAGGTACTTGTGATATGTTCCCAAATGCAATATATTTATTTATATAATTTTTCTTTTTTCGGTTTGATGTTCTGTTGAAGAATTCACTTCTTTCGACCAGATCGTTGTTAATGGCTGGTGGAATCCAAACTTCAAGGAGAGGAAGGGAAAAAGGAAAACATCCGATTCAGCATGCACAGCATCCGTAGCCTAGCACGTGTCCATCAGGTGAACCGGTCCGTGAGATGAACAAATCATATAAAGCAGTGGGTTAACGAGGATTGGGGATATTCATTAATTCTCTTATTTTTAGACAGAAGCTTACATTTACAGATTTATGGATCTCGTAAGGATCTGCTAATTGTGGCTGTTCTTACGAGCACCAGTAGTTTACATTTGAACTAGATTTGTAAGAACATTACGGAAGCACGCCTATTCAAATATATTGGATAATTTTACCACTAAAAATTGAATTTTTTCAGTGTAAAAAAAAATGTGATATTTTTCTTATTTCTGCTCAAAATATGGATTGTGGATACACATTGAAACCGCCTGATCGAGGCGGTTCTAAAGAGTACCACTGGCTATGTTATAGAGCGGAACAAAGAAAATAACGTTTACTCCTGTAAACCCCAGTTTTACTATATAAAAGTGGGGTTAAAGGGGGTCAGAATTATTTAGGCGTGTTTTTGCGATGATACCGAACTCATGATGTCATCTAAAAAAAAAACAACAAAAAAAAAAAACGTTAGTTCTAGAGATAAGAAAGACGATAAGAGCTTCCCCTGCAAGAGCAATGATTTGGTCTCTCACCGCTGTTGAGCCTCACTCGGGCATGTAGACAAACAACGGCTGTCAGGTTCTATCTGGGTACTCCAGTTTTCGCCCATCTCAGATTAGCATTTTGATAGAAATAAATGAAATAATCTTTAGAGGGCCGCGAAACACTCCCACCCCTTAGCTCACAGTCTTGTTATCGTCAGTACACGTTATAATATGAGAAATGACGCTATTATATCTTATTTATGGTCCGTCATTCTATGTGATTTGTTGAGTAATAAATCACAGTTTGGAGGCATTTGTAAAGTAGACCAAATCACGATTGGTGTATCTACTTTAAAGTGACTGGCCACTTGAATTGTGATTTCTTTTGCAATGATTCACAAACTGGAGCTGATCTATTTCGATTTAACAACTTTGTTAAAAGGAATCCCAGCAAATTAAGTGATTCAGGAGGATGCGGATTCTATACCTGCCAGCAGTCGGCAGCTTTCTATCGTGGAAATCGATCATTACAACTTTTCTACCGTCATTCTCTCCATTTCGCTGGCGGTCCCCGCCCATCGGGGCTTAAAGAAATGGATGGGCTGCTCAGGCTTCCACGCAAAGGTGAAACCGACCGCACACGAGTACTGGTTAACTGCTTAGAGGATCTAAGATGTCATTTCATCTCAATGTCGGGTAAAAGTCCCACAAAATTGGAAGCAAAGTCTCCAAACTGACCTATACAGTGTTAACGGGGACGTAAACCCCAAATCAAACAAACAATTCCATTACGCTGCGTCAAGGGCACTTGTCAGTTTCTGGTGAAAGAATATGCGCACTGCAGCCTATTAGTTAAACGCTTACGTAGCCTATAGGCCTGCACAGGAAGTGTTGACATCCAACACAAGAATTCCGCCGAAGGCTATGCCGCGCCTGTGGGGGTAAACGCTAGGGTGGTCGCAATATTTTACAAAGTCAACGAGCCATAAAATGTAGGTCAAGCCAAATATGGATGCTTGCATTTAACTTGCTACCCCCAGATACAAGTTTGTACCAAATATTATTAATGAAGCTCTTATAGTTCTTGAGAAATAAACTTGACCATTAGGATGAACGCTAGGGTGGTCGCAATATTTTACAAAGTCAGTGAACCATAAAATGTAGGTCAAGGTCAAATATGGATGCTTGCATTCAAGTTGCCATCCCCAGATACAAGTTTGAACCAAGTATCATTAATGAAGCTCTTAATAGTTCTTGAGAAATATACTTGACCATTAGGGTGAACGCTAGGGTGGTCGCAAATATTGACGCCTCTACAAACGGACGAACGAACGGAAAACCGGGCGCCTATATCGCGCCATGCTAATAGCAGGCGCGACAAAAATTACCTAAAATAGTATTGAATGGACCATCAAACTCTACTGAATACAAACAAACATACAAGGAGTGACGTTCTACACCTGCGGCTGTTCGGTCACGCTCTTTTTCGCTGAGAAAACACTCCATTTCCATTGACGTTATGGGCGTCATTTTTTAACTGATCAGTTTACCCATCAGCACTATTCCTGGGCAGTCTTTTACCGTAATGGTTAACCAGTACAGTGCGCATTCTTTCGCCAGAAAATGAACACTGCCCTTCTTGGTTACTGCGGAAAGGAGAGAAAGGCCAGAACAAATCCATTATCAATCTCCACAATAGAATGTTGCCAACCCCGGCAGGTATCGGACCCGCGTTCTCCTGATCCCCAGTCAGACGCGCATCCGAATGAGATACCGAGGCTGGCAATGGGCGTGCTGTGCTAGAATAAAATGATTATAGAAGAAATTGTGTTTGTTGGTTTTGAACATTCTAGGATGAGCAACCTAGCAATTAAAATTATATGACCGCAAAGCCACACGGCGTAGCAACATTACTCGCTGTAGGTCTGACACAGGCTTGCTGTTGCACGCTAGCTGGAATAGCCATTCGTGCAGACTGATGCCGAACGGGCTGTACGTGTATAAGCCTTCCCACGAAGGGTGAAGCTGTGTTGACGAGACCTAAAGATTTTTATATGAATCGGTATCAAGATTTGTAGTTAGGGATTTGGATGATGACCTAAACAGTGTTGACTGTGCTGTTACTGGATAATCATATCTCAAGTTTTTGTAATAATGACCAAAATAAGTTAAAGCAGTATTGAGTGGATCGTAAAACACATAGCTGATTTATTTGAAAGAGAAAACAATTCGAATATGCTTCACACTTTAATAGAACATATAAGCATGATATGGATACAAAATTTAAACTCGTGACCTTCAAATGTGACCTTGACCTTGAGTCGGCATGGTTCATTTATTGGTTCTGCACATAAGCTCACTGAGGGGGATAATTGACCAAAGTTTAATAAGAATCCTTGAAGGGGTAAAGGAGATATGGAACGGACACAAAATTCAAATTTTCAAACTCTTGACCTTCAGCTGTGACCTTGATCTTGAGCCGGCATGGTTCATTTATGGGTTCTGCACATGAGCTCACTGGAAAAAAATATTTGACCAAAGTTTAATGAAAATCCTTCCAAGGGTGAAGGAGATATGGAATGGACACAAAATACCAAGTTTCAAACTCGTGACCTTCAACTGTGACCTTGACCTTGAGTCGGCATGGTTCATTTATGGGTTCTGCACTTCAGCTCATTGAGACTAATACTTGACCAAAGTTTAATGAAAATCTATCAAAGGGTAAAGGAGATATGGGGCGGACAAGAAAGTGATACGGACAGACAGACGGGCGGACAGACAAAGACATTCCCCCTCCGCGGCGGGGAATTAAAATTGTTGATGTCAACGTGACTTAACAAATCTTGGCATTGATAGCCGCGCTATTCTTATCGCTGTGAGGCCCGAGTATTGCCTAAATGTGTTGATTATCTATTGAATCTGGACTGGAATCCTGTTGTCGGGTTTGAAGACCCAGATCAGACGCCGCATGAAATAGGAAGTAAAGAAATTTAAAATAATAATGATTTGCCACTATTAAATACCTTTATCTGTAGTCTGTTAACGGACCACTTAACATTTAATATGTCACTGAGGAAAAGATAATAATAGCCGGGCGGACAGACAAAGACATTCCCCCTCCGCGGCGGGGAATTAAAATTGTTGATGTCAACGTGACTTAACAAATCTTGGCATTGATAGCCGCGCTATTCTTATCGCTGTGAGGCCCGAGTATTGCCTAAATGTGTTGATTATCTATTGAATCTGGACTGGAATCCTGTTGTCGGGTTTGAAGACCCAGATCAGACGCCGCATGAAATAGGAAGTAAAGAAATTTAAAATAATAATGATTTGCCACTATTAAATACCTTTATCTGTAGTCTGTTAACGGACCACTTAACATTTAATATGTCACTGAGGAATAGATAATAATAGCCGGTGTACAGTTACGTTACTCGCCTCATAAACCAGGGATTGTCGGATCAATCCCGGGCCTCTCCAGACTTTCGGATGAGTCTTTTAATCGAGGACCCGGCTCTGTATGACATGACATTAGCTGTTGGTGGGACGAAAAACTAAAACAGACACATTTGTGAGTGAGTGTGTGTGTTTTACGTCCAACCAACAGCTAAGGTCATACGGAGACGGGACCTCGGTTTAAAGACTCATCCGAAAGTCTGGAGAATCCCGGGATCGATCCTGCGATCTCTGGTTTACAAGGCGAGTAGCGTAACCACTACACCACAGAGGCTTCTCAGACACATTTGTAGACCGCATTCTTATACATTTTGCATGTACTTGAGCCGGCGCACGACAAAGACTTTTTTTCAACTACAGAAGTAGCAGGTCGCATGTGCATCTAGACAACATGCCCAGTCTTCGCTCGTTACTCTTTGAACAGCCCACATAGTAGGCTTATACAAACAGCAAAGGCTCTGATCAGACTGCACGGAAGCGCAGGCTGATCTGAGTCTTCAATGGTTACACGTCTTATCGAATTACGGGTTCCCCAGTCTATGCATGTCTTCACTTGTTGCTCTTTGAATAGCTCAGAGGTCAGGATGCTCACAGGAACTGCAAATGCTCTGATCAGTCTGCACAGATCAATTCTCAAACGAGGGATTGTATTTCCTGTATGTGCCTTTTCACACGCAATAACTGCGCGCGTGCTCACTATTATGACGTAGTGTGGTAAAAGTGCACGTGCTTACATGACGAACTGTGGTAAATCGTGGGAATCATGGGCTCAGTCGGAGACAGCGCATGAAAAAAAGCAACCTGTCACACTGGTTGTTCACGAAAAGCGGAGAAATAAGGAAAACAGCATTATAATAAGATGGTTTAATTGAGGCATTGATGATTGTCTGAGTGTAGGCTAGGAAAATGGCCCTGGATGGGAGCTCAGACATTCGTTCGTTAATCCCTTTTATGCCTAACTCTAAACAATGCAGACTCTAATCAGAGGCCCTTTATTTGGCGTCTGACCAGGTTCTACCCTGTTTGCCATTTCCAGACCAGATCGATTCTACAGGTAAACCTTTACACACTACTCTGGCCTCACTGATACGAACAGCGCGGCTATAATAAACCGTTACCTGGATTTCATACAAATTAGTGGCAATCATTTAGAATTAGTATCGTAAAGCTACTGCACTTCGTAACTTTTGGTCGATTGTCAATCTACCGAAAACTTCTGTGGTCCTGTTAATAATAAAAACCTTTTTCCGAGATGGGATGCTACTCTTGAAGGAAAGAATTTGCTCCCGAAAGGCAAGTATTTTTTTTACTTTACGCACATGCGTAATATGTCTGATGAGCCTTTCGCCTATGAATACACTGGAAGTCGCTGGAATAACACACGCACCCACCTTTCATGGACGGTTTTTCCAGGTTGGCGTGCGGATCCATGCAGTCTGATCAATATTCAGCCATCACAAGTGGCCGCAGTTCTACCAATGGGGAAATGATACACTTACCTTCGACAGTGCATGTTATTCTGGGTCTTTGTTTTGTTTGTTAGTTTGATTGAGGTTTAACGTCCCCGTCAATACTATAAAGGTCATTTTGGAGACGTCGCTACCAATTTTGTGGGATTTTTTGGCTTTTACCCGACAATGAGATGAAATGACATCTCAAGCCCTGTTGCCCAATGAAACGAATAGGGTTTATATGCATGGACGGGCCGGCTCCCACCGCTTGGCATGGGCAGGCTTAGATCCTCTTAGTAGTTTACCAGTACTCGTGTGCGGGTCGGTTTCAGCTCTGCGTGGAAGCATCATGCAGCCCATATATTTCTTCAAGCCCCGATGGGCGGGGGCCGTCTGAGTCTTTGTAGTAGCACGGGTTTTATGTCTAGCGCTAACTAATGTACGATCTCAGTGGTTTGTTTTATAATATGCCGAACATGAGGCCGGCTGCGACATTTATTTTCAGTTAAAGGGTATACGATTCCTTGGTCGAGTCTACTGATTAAAATAGGGGTGTGTTGTTGATTTTAATATACCCTTTTTTTTTTTTTTGAAGATAAAAAAACATGGGTATATTATTATGCCCCCGGAATCTAAGATTCTGGGGGGCATATAGTTTTTGGTCTGTCCGTCTGTTTGTCCGTTTGTCTGTTTGTCCGTTTGTCCGTCTGCAAAAACTTTAACATTGGGCATAACTTTTGAATGGTAAGTGGTACAGCTTTCATACTTCACATGTGCATTCCTTGTCACAAGACCTTTCAAGAGGTACCATAAATTTTGACCTCGTGACCTTCACCTTGAGATTTGACCTACTTTTGACCTCCTTTTTAAAAACTTCAACATTGGCTATAACTTTTGATTAGTAACTGATAGAGCTTTAATATTTCACATGTGCATTCCTTGTCGCAAGACCTTTCTATTGGTACTATAATTTTTGACCTCGTGACCTTGACATTTGACCTACTTTTGACCTCCTTTTTAAAAACTTTAACATTGGCTATAACTTTTGATTAGTAACTGATAGAGCTTTAATATTTCACATGTGCATTCCTTGTTAAGGCTTGAACTTTGGCCATACCTTTCGATTGCTTAGTGATACTGCTTTCATATTTAACTTGCGCTGTCCGGGGGCATCAGTGTTTCACAAACACATCTTGTTTTCGTCATTGTTGTTCGTCCGTCCGTCACAAGTGGCCGCAGTTCTGTCCAAGGTGAAATGAGCGAAAACACTTACCTTTGACAGTGCATGTTATTCTGGGTCTTTGTTCATGTCGAGCGCTAATCAATGTACGATCTCAATGGTTTGCTTTAAAACATGCTGAACATGAGACCGACGGCCAAAACCAGGCACCTCCGGCTACGACATTTTATTTTTCAGCTAAAGGGTATACGATTCATTGGGTGTGGCCACAGGTTATTGTTTTTTTTTGGGGGGGGGGGGGGGTATATTATTTTCGTCACTGGTGTTCGTCCGTCCGTCCGTCCGTCCTTCCTTCCAACTGTCACAAACCTTGTGAATGCAACTACTTTTTTATTCATCACGCAAACATGCCTATAAAGTTTTGACCCCCTTCAACCCCACTTTTATATAGCGTAGCTGGGGTTAATCTTTATGTTCTTATATAGATTGTGGGTACCCGTTACAACCGCCTCGCCGAGGTTGTGCTAACGAGTACCCACAATCTATGTTTTGAGCAGAAATATGAAAAGTATCAGGATTTTTATCTGAAAAATTCCATTTTTGATGGTAAAATTTTACCGATGTATTTCAATGGGCATGTTTTCGTAATGTCTTAGCCTGTGGTGACCAAAGCCTATGGTGACCAAACTTGGACTGTAAAACTTGCACGAACTGCAAAGCCTCGGGACTTGTAGACCGGAAAAAACCTGCACGCTCATATTTCAAACGCCTCGGCGAGTCGATAAAGTTAGCCGTGTAGTGAGAAAGAGTCTGACTGATCAGTGTTTGTAAAGGTCAGACCCAGTACCTAGCGCCGGCCAAAACCTGCACGCTCCTTTTGAAACGCCTCGGTGAGGTGATAAAGATAGCTGTGTAGCGAGAAACACTGATCAGTCTATGAAAACCTCATCAGGTACACGGATAAGGAACTGAACTGTTTACGCAAATAACAAAAATTATGTATGTTTTGTTTGTTTGTTTGATCTGAGGGTTAACATCCCCGTCAACACTGTATAGGTTATTTTGGAGATGTTGCTTCCAATTTTGTGGGACTTTTACCCGACTTCGAGATGAAATGACATCTCAAGCCCTGGCGCCCAATGAAACCATTAGGGTTTATAATCATGGACGGTCCTACTCGCACCGCTTTGCCTGGGCAGGCTTAGATCCTCTAAGCGGGTTACCAGTACCCGTCACCCGTGTGCGGTCGGATACAGCTCTGCTTGGAAGCATCATGCAGCCCATTTATTTCTTGAGCCCCGATGGGCGGGGGCAAAGAGGTTGTGGTGTATATAGATATCTAGAGCTTTGGGAACCATTCGCTATGTGCTCAAGAGCGATTTCGATTTGGCCATTATAAACAGGCAAGTACTCGTGTGCGGTCGGTTTCAGCTCTGCGTAGCCCATTTATTTCTTCAAGCCCCGATCGGCGGGGCGTAATTATGTATGCTAAAGTCATGACTGATCATTCTTGTGAACGTCACTTTAACCCATCAGACCCAGTGCTTGCACGACCTGCAAAACCTCAAGATTAACTTGCAAATCCTGCCGAACCAGTGTAGATCAGCCTTTCCGTATGCGCAGTTTGATTAGCATTTCCGTTTTGTAGGCATCTGATCATGATCTACACGTTTAAAAAAAACAACAAAAAACAAAAAAAAACACGCACACACACAGTTATATAAATTACGAGTTATGCTATATATATACTACTCAAAGTTTGATAGGGATCACTTTTTATATACCAAATTTTGCACTGAAAATTTGAAATTTCTTGACAGAATTTGTACTCCGTGTATTGATAAATACCTTAAGCAGAAACTCATGTGCAATTCAGTACTCCTGAAAGTGCACATTTCTCACACTTCGCAAATAAATTCATGCACCCAAAAAATCTTGCGTAACACTTCATTCCAACAGAAAAATCAAACTTGTCAGTGTTCCTTTACTAAGCGTAAAAAGGATTTCATTTGATTTGTGAAACTCCAAAATGCCTAGGGGACAATTAAGAAACCATCTGAGCCCCGAAGAAATGAACCGTGGCGTCGGAATATTGGAATATAGCGTCACTCGACGTCGTGTTGCTGGGATTCTGAATGTGTCTCAGAGCGTGGTTTCTCGAATGTGGAGTCGGCATATTACCCACCGAAATCCTTCGAACAGACACGGTGGGGCTCGGGAAAGGGCTACAACTCATCGTCAGGACCGTTTTTGGTTGATTCAATCTCGACGTCAACGGTTCCTGAACGCTACGCGCTTGCTTAACGAGCTTAGGAACGAAACTGGAGTACGAATTTCTACACAAACTGTCAGAAACGGGCTCCACGAGTTCGGACTTTATGCCAGGAGGCCTGCTGTATGTGTTCCGTTGGCAAGACAGCACGTGCAAGACCGGTTGAACTTTGCCAGAACTCACGTCAGGTGGATGGTTCGTGACTGGATGCCAGTACTGTTTACTGATGAGTCCAGATTTTTTCTAAACTTCACTGATAAACGTCAGTTAGTGTGGCGAATGTCTAAAGAGCGATTCAATGACTTGAATGTGGCACAACATGATCACTATGAAAAGGGATCAGTCATGGTTTGGGCTGGGATAAGCGTGAATGGTAAAACTGACTTGTACGTCGTTGAAAATGGAACGTTAACGGCAGTGAGGTATTGAAATGAGATTCTTGATCAGTTTGTGAGATATGCCGATGCTATCGGCCCGGACTTTATTCTGGTGGACGATAATGCCCGTCCCCACTGTGTGCACGTCACTGATGCCTATCTTGAACGTGAGACAATCGCTCGTATGAACTGGCCTGTTCGATCACCGAACTTAAATCCGATTGAGCATGCGTGGGACATGCTACAGCGTTCTGTTTCAGCCTAATCTGTGCAGCCAAGAACTTTACAGGAGCTCAAAGATGCATTGGTTGCTAATGAAGGTTGCATCCACACAACCGGATACAGACTCTGATTTCGAGCCTGCGCAGGCGATGCCATGCTGTAATTGATGCCCGTGGACGCCATACACTTTATTAGGTACGTTTGTCTAAACAAATTTGGAAATTTGTGAAAAATCAATTGTCCAAATCCCTTCGTGTTACGTCCAATTTTGTGGGTGCCTAGACGGTTGTTGTTGTCACGCTTGAATGCAAAGCCAGTTGACAAAATTAATCACTAGTCTTTGTGAAGGATATGTTTTCTATCATTATGCATCAAATTTGGATTCAGCTGATTAATTTAGCCAAAAATTATTTTGCGTTAAAAAAGTGATCCTATCAAATTTTGAGTAGTATATAAATGTCATGATTGTTATTATAAATAATGGAATCGCCTCGTTAAACACGAAGCAAAGTTCGAGCGAGCGCCAGCCAAATACAATAAGATTCGCATGACCGTTAAAGACTCGGATTGGAGCCTGACTAGAGTTGATTAGCCTGCACAACCGCGAGGTCTGATCAGAGACAATCGTCGGGCATTCAGATTGGGATCTGAACTGTTTACGCAAATAGCGCTGGTCATGTCACAGATACGTTCACATGTATCGCTACGACGAACAAACACTACAAAAAATGGAATCGCCTCGCTAACTGTAGTTTGAGCCAGCGCATGGAAGTAAGTCCTGAACGAGCAGTAAAGACCTCACAGCCTGTGCACCCGCTCAGCCTCATCTCGACCAGCCTGCACATTCGCGCAGTCTCATCTGCAGCATCTGAGGAATCAAAGGAGGGAAGTGAAAATATGCTAAGTTCTGCACCGGAAGGTGAAGTGGATTTTCTCCGGGTAAGCCGTTTCGTCCACCTTTAATTAACGATCACCATATTGAAAGAGCCATATTACCACACTACACCTACCAAAAAAGATGGGTCAATTTAGGAGTGTTTACGAGATGCAATCTTGCATTTTCTAAACTCTATCTGTCTGTCCGTTGGTCTATCTTGCCTGTCTGTGCCTATCTGTTTGTCTGTCGGTCGGTCGACCAAGGTCCAAGACGGGTGTCCGAATTTTGATCGAAAGGCAAAAAAACATGGAAACTTCAAAACATCTAATGCGACATCACATACAAACATAAAAACAACACGCGACCAAACATCGGAAGACAAAACATCTTGAATGTCACACAAACACACACACACACACACACAAAGACAAAACATCGAAAATAAATCGTCTTTTTTGTATACAGAAAACGGACCGGGAAAACACACGAGCATACAAAAGATAAATTCTTCAACACTGATACACGGCGCCATTCAACCGTGTTTGTTTTAAACCTTTTTTCTTTTTCATTTCCAATAACTTTCATTATTATTTCTTTTTTTTCTTCTTTTTTTTCATAAATAATTATCAGTTGTACACACAGGTAATAATTAAATACACTCCGCATAACTTTAGCATGCATTTCGCGGCAAAGATAGCCTGCGGCAAAGAGGTAAAGCTTCCGAAACACTCGGAATATGCTCCGCGAATCGCGAACGACGACGGTTCGCGGAGTGTTTGCGAGTAAAACACTCCGAATAATTTTCAGATTCGGAATGTTTTAGAGGGCCAAAAGAATCATGCGAAATGAAGAAATTCGGAATAAAGAGTCTTTCGGCTTTTCTGCGCGACCTGTACTGTACATTAGTGTTCATGTATTATTGAGTTTATTAAATGAGTTGAAGAAACAGGATGAAATGAGAGACTTTGCCAAGCATTTTATCCCTTTTCCTCAATGAGTTTAATAAATTCAATAATACATGAGCACGAATGCAAGATTCTATTTATAATATGACATTTACAATGCATTTTATTCATGATGGTTTACAAAAAATGTCAATATTCCGCCAATAGTAAATGCGAGGTCATTAAGGACGTCGTACATACACTGTATTACATAACGGGAAGTATCTACCTAATTTGCATATTTAATCCACTAGTGGATTATCGAATTTATTACACGGCATAGGGCGCTTGAAGAAATATATGGGCTGCATGATGCTTCCACGCAGAGCTGAATCCGGCCCGCACACTAGTACTGGTAAACAGCTTAGAGGATCTAAGCCTGTCCAGGAACCGCGGTGCGAGGCGGACCGTCCATGCTATTAAACCCTGTTGGTTTCATTGGGCGACAGGGCTTGAGATGTCATTTCATCTCAATGTCGGGTAAAAGTCCCACAAAATTGGAAGCAACGTCTCCAAAATGACCTTTACAGTGTTGACGGGGACGTTAAACCTCAAATCAACCAACCAACCTACACGGCGTTATTACATTCTCAGACGCGACATCATATGATAAATACTGGTAAATATCCGTTATATGATAATTTCATTATTAAAGATGATTTCGGGGATAATTTTTCCTTACGTCTCCACAAAAAGTCTTATTTTGTGGTTACTGTATAAGTACCATTTACCGTAATGATCCTAAGTGTTGGGACAGATAGGCTGGGGTAACCCGTGCAGACCCAGATGAGTCTGCCCATATTGACAATTTTTTTGCCATGCTCCTCTCGATTGTCAGAGCATAAGTAGTCCTGCTAATAAGTAATAAAGTGCCAGGTCCAATTTTTTCAAAGCATCATTAGCTTAACAAGCTTGTTAGCGGTCAAATTGTTAACTGCTCTAGCAAGTACAATATCTAATATAGTGTGATTTTTGCTGGAAAAAAAATGAGAGCAGCTTTTGCATGTGCAAAAGCTGCTCTCATTTTTTCAGCAAAAATGTAAGTAAATTTGCCATTTTAAATGATCAAAGTTTTAATGATACGTTAACAAACGATGTCGTTAGTTGTGAAAAACTGGCCCCAGGCTGACTAATTGTTAGTACAGTGAAACTTCGATGACTGGAACACCTTTGGGACCATGAAAATATGTTCGAGAAAGGGGTAGTTCGAGCCACTGTGAGTTATTAATAGTCATGTCAGGAGACATACTGATTTTATCAAAACAAGGTATGCTGTGTGTATGTGTGTACTCATTAGAATATCCTCATCAAGACAGTTCCAGTGAGTACACACAACCTAGTTTGTTTGTTTGTTTGAATTGAGGTTTAACGTCCCAGTCAACACTGTAAAGGTCATTTTGGAGACGTTTCTTCCAATGTTTGGGACTTATACCCGCCATTGAGATGAAATGACATTTCAAGCCCTGCCACCCAATGAAACCAATAGGGACACAACATAGATTTCGGAGTTAAAATAAGGATTTTTTTCCTAAATTTTTATCAGGTAATATGTAACTGCATGTACTTATACATGGCCTGTCACTATTCGCTTGTCATTTATTAAAGAGAGCAGCTGAATCATTTTGTGTTGGTGTGTATATGTTTGCGTTTTATGCCCAACCAACAAATAAGGTCATATTGAGGCTGGCCTTGATAGCTCAGTAGGATATGCGTCTGACTGATGATCAGGAGGACGCAGGTTCGATACCTGCCAGGGTTAGCAACATTCTTTCGTGGAGATTGATCATGAAATTAT
The DNA here is from genome assembly GCA_963580285.1 of Lucinisca nassula. NCBI lineage: Eukaryota > Metazoa > Mollusca > Bivalvia > Lucinida > Lucinidae > Lucinisca > Lucinisca nassula. The sequence goes on along the minus strand of OY757013.1, from coordinate 108,097,868 downwards.
GGTTTCTACGGTCATTCTCTCCCTTCTGCTGATTTAAGAAGGGCAGTTGTCAGTTTCTGGCAAACGAATGTGCACTGTACTGATTTACCGCTTGCGTATAAGCTTGCCCACGAAAAGTGTGGATAGGTTAACTGACTGGCTCAAATATGTACTATAAACAGTGTTGCCTGGGTTGTTTAACTCCAAAACAAACAAACAAAGGTCATATTGAGACAGGACCTCAATATGAAGACTCCTCAAAAAGTCTGCAGAAGCATGGTATTGAACCCATGACTCCTGGTTTATAAGAAGTATTTTAACCCATTTCATGCTGGAAACCCCTAAAGGGATACCTTGGCAAACAGTGCAGACCCAGATCAGACGCCGCAGATTGCGGCGTCTGATCAGGGCCTGCACTATTTGCTAACAGAATTTTCCGTCAAAAATAGAATAAAAACAAAAAAATAGGCCTGGCACCCTTAAATGACAAATGGACTTGTCCAACATACAGCAAAAGAAGAGTCCACTAGCATACAATGGGTTAACCAGTACACCACACAGGCTTCTTTATGTGTTGTTATACCCCCACAAATGAAATTTGGGGGGTATAAAGGAGTGGGCTTGTCGGTCGGTCGGTCTGTTGACTTGGTTTCCAGACGATAACTCATAAAGCGCTCCACCGATTTTTATAATTTTTGGTACACTGATGTAACATCATAAAATACAGGTCATGTTCGATTTCCACTACAATTCGTCAATTTTCGACATAGTTATGGCCCCTTTCAAGTGAAAAAATTGCAAAATGCCGCTGTTGTACTATCAAGGCAGTTTTTGTGGGGGTATTCATCACCTTTAGTGATAGCTCTAGTTTGATAAGCAGTGTTTCACCAATTGTTGGTCAGGGCTGGAAAATTCCACTCGTCCGCTCGCCATGACGAGTAACATTTTGGAGTATGAGTACAAATTTTGTCTGTGGAATTTACCAAAATCTACATAGCCTTGGTAATGCAGGACGAGTGAAATTAAGAAGAATTTTCCAACTCTGTGATCCCAAATATTCGGACACCTTTAGGACTGTAATTAAACTTAAACGCTGAATATTCATTTTAGCCACACCCACCTCCGACTTTGAACCAATCAGATTACTTGATGTAATTTAATCCTACAAATTCATAAACTGAATGTCAAACAGTGTTTTGTTTGTTTGATTTGAGGTTTAATGTCCCCGTCTCAAGCCCTGTCGCCCAATGAAACCGGTAGGGTTTATAAGCATGGACGGGCGGTTCCTGGACAGGCTTAGATCCTCTAAGCGGTTTACCAGTACTAGTGTGCGGGCCGGATTCAGCATCATGCAGCCCATATATTTCTTCAAGCCCCTATGGGCGGGGGCCGGTCAAACAGTGTAGATCCTGATCAGATCTACACTGTTTGCAAAGTTAGGGGTTGTCATGAACAGCAAGATAAGGGTTAAACTGTATTTATTTGACTTCACAGTAAACATATGCAATACACAATATTAGACATATATGTCACAGGATTTGACGGTAAGCACTAGTGCTTATTTTTAATCATCCCACGGGCGAGTTGTTCAAAACTTAACGACGTTAGTTAACGTGTCATATAAACTTTAATCCCTTATTATGGCAAATGTGCTAATATTTTTGCTGAAAAAATGTGAGCAGCTTTTGCATTTGCAAAAGCTGCTCACATTTTTTCAGCAAAAATACCAAAATTTTAAATATTAAACTTGCTAGAACAGTTAACAATATGACCACTAACAAGCTCGTTAAGCTAATGATGCTTTGAACAACTGGATGTTAAAACAAAGTTGTTTCACGATCCAGGAAGGAGTCCAAAAGGCACAGATGGAATGGCAAACAGTGTAGACCCTGATCAGACTGCTCCTTTAGGAGCAGTCTGATCTGGTTCTGCACTGTTTGCTTAGGCCTGTCTATAGATCCTAATACTTAGGATCATTACCTAGTTAGTAAGCTGTCTAAATCTCACAGAACACTTAGTTTATGTACCGAGTGACTGTGTTTCCGTTGTACGTCCCACCAACAGATAAGGTCATACGGAGACGGGTCCTCGTTTTTAAAGACTCCTCCAAAAGTTTGCAGAAGCCCGGGATCGATCCTGCGACCCCTGGTTTATGTACCGAATGGAGAGTGTGATAAGTTTATCAGTTGAAAGGAATGCAACATTTTTGCAGTTGATTCATAAGCACTGTATTTACATATTTTCATGTACATTTCAGTTGGTTGTCACATATGGCGATGGAGTGGTTGAGAAAAGGAAGTTGCCGGAAGACATAGTTAAAATCGTGAATATGATGCTAAAGGGCAATTACTCTTACCTGACTAGAGAGGCACAGATTGCCCTGTCTGTGGGGATACAGTAAGTTTAAAGGGACTTGTTGGCATTAACCCATTGTAGGCGGGAAACCGCTAAAGGGGTACCTTGGCAAACAGTGCAGGCCCAGATCAGGGCCTACACTATTTGCTAACAGAATTTTCAAACAAAAATAGAATAAAAAAAAAAAAAAAAAAACAGGCCTACCACGCTTGTACGAGGGATGTTCGAAAAGAATAGCTTATTGTCCTCTAGCCCAATATCCATGTGGGGCATGATCAAAACCAATAGATATTTGTATAGGGCTATTCAATATCTACACAATGGTGTATAAATGTACATGTTAGACTAAGTGTAAGACAAAAAATTTGCCATTTGAATACACGCAGTCATTGACCACTGCAGTAAAAATGGTTGGTAGAGGTGTCGACTAAAAAGTTAAAATACGGGCTTACATCAAAGCTTGCTCAAAACTTGGTTGTTCTTTGAAGAAAATGATGACTGAAATTTCTACTGCTTTTGGATGTTCTTATGTGTCTTATGACACAGTTCGGCGGTGGAAAAAGAAATTTGAGTCTGGTGTAGAGTCCATCAAAAATGCACCGAGATAAGGTAGGCCAAAATCTGCATCTTGGAAAGAAATTGTTTCCAAAATAAAGGAAATCATTGAAGGAAATGCCAGATTTACAGTTTGTGATATTGCACAAAAGGTAGGCATATCACTATCAACGGTTCACCTTATTAGCTCACCTGAGCCGAAGGCTCATGTGAGGTATTAGTATACCACGAGCCGGCGTCCATCGTCCGTCGTCCACACTTTCAACGAAGTATATCTCTGGAACCAGTGGGCCGGCCTTGATCAAATTTCGTATGAACCATCATCAGGTAGGGGGAAAGGCTGTATTAGGTTTTCGTGCAGATCGGATGAGAACTCTGGTTGCCACAGCAACAAAGAGCTCCCATAGGCTTAACATAGGAAAAAGCTTGTCATCACTCTAGCTCCGTCAATTTTTTTCTGATCGACTTCATTCTCGCAGATAACGAGGACAGGCATGAAATCTCGATCAAGTTCGATTTTGGGCTGAATCAGATTATTCACTCAGGAGTTACGTGCCCTTGAGCGTTGAAAAAATTGCCTATTGACTTAACATGGGGAGAATGTTGTCATCACCGTAGCTGCTTCAATTATTTCAGATTGGCTTTATTCTTGCAGATAACCAGCACAGCCATGAAATCTCGGTCAAGTTCGATAACTGGCAGAATCGGAACATTCACTTAGGAGTTACCTGCCCTTGTGTGTTTTTGCATTAGGGTTAATGGGAATTTCAAAAATGTATATCTTAAAGACTACTTGGCAAACTTTGATCAAATTTCATGTGTCGCATTATTGGGCAAGTGGAAAGGCTTCATTAGGTTTTCAGGCAGATCTGAGTGGAACTCTGGTTGCCATGGCAACATCTAGCTCCCATAGACTTCACATAGGAAAAAGCTTGTCATCACTCTAGCTGCATCAATTTTTTTCTGATCGACTTCATTCTTGCAGATAACCAGTACAGGCATAAAATCTCGGTCGAGTTCGATTTTGGGCCGAATCAGATAATTCACTCTTGAGTTACGTCCCCTTGAGCGCCCGAAAAATTGCCTATCGACTTAACATGGGGAAAATGTTGTCATCACTGTAGCTGCTTCAATTTTGTTCGGATTGGCTTCATTCTTACAGATAACCAGCACAGCCATGAAATCTCGGTCAAGTTCGATAATTGGCAGAATCGGATCATACACTTAGGAGTTACCTGCCCTTGTGCATTTTTGCATAAAGGTTAATGTGAATTTCAAAAATGTATATCTTGAAAGACTACTTGGCCGACTTTGATCAAATTTCATGTGTAACATTATTGGGCAAGTGGAAAGACTGCATAAGGTTTTCATGCAGATCTGAGTGGAACTCTGGTTACCATGGCAACATATAGCTCCCATAGACTTAACATAGGAAAAAGCTTGTCATCACTCTAGCTCCGTCAATTTTTTTCTGATCGACTTCATTCTTGCAGATAATAAGGACAGGCATAAAATCTCGGTTAAGTTCGATTTTGGGCAGAATCGGAATATTGACCTCGGAGTTACGCGACCTTGAGAGACAAAAAATTTGCCCATAGACTTAACATAGGGAAAATGTTGTGACTATGATAGCGACTTGAATTTTTTTCAGATCAGCTTCAAACTAGCAGGTAACGAGGACAGACATAAAATCACGGTTAAGTTCGATTTTGGGCCGAATCGGATTATTTGCCTTGGAGTTACCTGCCCTTGAGCCTGAAAAAATACGTTGTGACCACGATAGCAACTTTATTTTTATTCAGATCAGCTTCAAACTTGCAGGTAACGTGGACAGGCATAAAATCTCATTTAAGTTCGAATCGGAATATTAACCTCGGAGTTACATGACCTTGAGCAACAAAAAATTTGCCCATAGACTTTACATAGGGAAAATGTTGTGACTACGATAGTGACTTGAATTTTTAGCTCACCTGAGCCGAAGGCTCATGTGAGGTATTAGTATACCACGAGCCGGCGTCCGTCGACGTCGTCCGTCGTCGTCGTCCGTCGTCCACACTTTCAAAGAAGTATATCTCTGGAACCAGTGGGCCAATCTTGATCAAATTTCATGTGAAGCATTATCAGGTAGGGGGAAAGGCTGCATACTGTTTTCGGGCAGATGGGATTGGAACTCTGGTTGCCATGGCAACAAATAGCTCCCATAGACTTAACTTAGGAAAAAGTTTGTCATCACTCTAGCTCCGTCAATTTTTTAGCTCACCTGAGCCGAAGGCTCATGTGAGGTATTAGTATACCACGAGCCGGCGTCCGTCGTCCGTTGTCCACACTTTCAACGAAGTATATCTCTGGAACCAGTGGGCCAGCCTTGATCAAATTTCCTATGAACCATCATCAGGTAGGGGGAAAGGCTGTATTAGGTTTTCGTGCAGATCGGATGAGAAATCTGGTTGCCACAGCAACAAAGAGCTCCCATAGGCTTAACATAGGAAAAAGCTTGTCATCACTCTAGCTCCGTCAATTTTTTTCTGATCGACTTCATTCTTGCAGATAACGAGGACAGGCATGAAATCTCGATCAAGTTCGATTTTGGGCTGAATCGGATTATTCACTCAGGAGTTACGTGCCCTTGAGCGTTCTTAACGTAGGAAAAAGCTCGTCATCACTCTAGCTCCGTCAATTTTTTTCTGATCGACTTCATTCTTGCAGATAACGAGGACAGGCATGAAATCTCGATCAAGTTCGATTTTGGGCTGAATCGGATTATTCACTCAGGAGTTACGTGCCCTTGAGCGTTGAAAAAATTGCCTATTGACTTAACATGGGGAGAATGTTGTCATCACCGTAGCTGCACAGCACAGCCATGAAATCTCGGTCAAGTTGGATAACTGGCAGAATCGGATCATTCACTTAGGAGTTACCTGCCCTTGTGTGTTTTTGCATTAGGGTTAATGGGAATTTCAAAAATGTATATCTTAAAGACTACTTGGCCAACTTTGATCAAATTTCATGTGTCGCATTATTGGGCAAGTGGAAAGGCTTCAAAAGGTTTTCAGGCAGATCTGAGTGGAACTCTGATTGCCATGGCAACATCTAGCTCCCATAGACTTCACATAGGAAAAAGCTTGTCATCACTCTAGCTGCATCAATTTTTTTCTGATCGACTTCATTCTTGCAGATAACCAGTACAGGCATAAAATCTCGGTCAAGTTGGATTTTGGGCTGAATCGGATTATTTGCCTTGGAGTTACCTGCCCTTGAGCATAAAAAAATACGTTGTGACCACGATAGCAACTTTATTTTTATTCAGATCAGCTTCAAACTTGCAGGTAACGTGGACAGGCATAAAATCTCAGTTAAGTTCGAATCGGAATATTGACCTCGGAGTTACATGACCTTGAGCGACAAAAAATTTGCCCATAGACTTTACATAGGGAAAATGTTGTGACTACGATAGCGACTTGAATTTTTTTTCAGATCAGCTTCAAACTTGCAGGTAACGAGGACAGACATAAAATCTCGGTTAAGTTCGATTTTGGGCCGAATCGGATTATTTGCCTTGGAGTTACCTGCCCTTGAGCATAAAAAAATACGTTGTGACCACGATAGCAATTTTATTTTTATTCATATCAGCTTCAAACTTGCAGGTAACGATGACAGGCATAAAATCTTGGTTAAGTTCAATTTTGGGCCGAATCGGAATATTGACCTCGGAGTTACGTGACCTTGAGCGACAAAAAATTTGCCCATAGACTTAATTAGGGAAAATGTTGCGACTACGATAGCAACTTGAATTTTTTTCAGATCAGCTTCAAACTTGCAGGTAACGCGGACAGACATACAATCTCGGTTTAGTTCGATTTTGGGCCGAATCGGAATATTTGCCTTGGAGTCACCTGCCCTTGAGCATAAAAAATATGTTGTGACCACGATAGCAACTTTATTTTTATTCATATCAGCTTCAAACTTGCAGGTAACGAGGACAGGCATAAAATCTCGGTTAAGTTCGATTATGGGCCAAATTGGAATATTGACCTCGGAGTTACGTGACCTTGAGAGACAAAAAAATTTGCCCATAGACTTAACGTAGGGAAAATGTTGTGATAGAAATAGCGACTTGAATTTTTAGCTCACCTGAGGCAAAGGCTCCAGGGAGCTGATAGTATACCAAGGCTCTGGAATCCATCGTCTGTTGTCCGTCCATCCGTCCTCCACACTTACAATGAAGCATATCTCAGAAGGCAGTCGACCAATCTTGTTTAAATTTTATGTGTAGCACCATTGGGCAAGGGGAAAGGCTGCATTAGGTTTTGGAGCTAGTCTGGTTCATTTGTTCCTTCATTCTTCTTTCTCTCCATATAGAGATAATAGACCAATGTTAAATTTTTAATCAAAGATTTCTCAGGAACTATAAAAGCTAGAAGCATCAAATTTGGTATTCAATAGAATAATGATGACTTATTTTGTGTAAGAGACATTGGGCTTTCTCAGCTTATTTGTTCATCTGTTCTTTCATACTTCTTTCTCTCCATTTTGACCAATGTTAAATTTTCGTCAAAGATTTCTCAGGAACTATAGAAGCTAGAAGTCTCAAACTTGGAATGCAATGCAATAATCATGACTTATATCCTGTAAGGGTCAATGGGCTGGATTCTATTAGCAGATTTAGTAGTTAAGTCTGTGAATTGTTAAAACTTAAGTTCCTCAGGTGAGCGGTTTAGGCTCATTGAGCCCCTTGTTTTCAGATCAGCTTCAAACTTGCAGGTAACGAGGACAGACATAAAATCTCGGTTAAGTTCGATTTTGGGCCGAATCGGATTATTTGCCTTGGAGTTACCTGCCCTTGAGCATAAAAAAATACGTTGTGACCACGATAGCAACTTTATTTTTATTCAGATCAGCTTCAAACTTGCAGGTAACGAGGACAGGCATAAAATCTCGGTTATGTTCAATTTTGGGCCGAATCGGAATATTGACCTCGGAGTTACGTGACCTTGAGCGACAAAAAATTTGCCCATAGACTTAATTAGGGAAAATGTTGCGACTACGATAGCGACTTGAATTTTTTTTCAGATCAGCTTCAAACTTGCAGGTAACGAGGACAGACATTAAATCTCGGTTAAGTTCGATTTTGGGCCGAATCGGAATATTTGCCTTGGAGTTACCTGCCCTTGAGCATAAAAAAATACGTTGTGACCACGATAGCAACTTTATTTTTATTCATATCAGCTTCAAACTTGCAGGTAACGAGGACAGGCATAAAATCTCGGTTAAGTTCGATTTTGGGCCGAATTGGAATATTGACCTCGGAGTTACGTGACCTTGAGAGACAAAAAAATTTGCCCATAGACTTAACGTAGGGAAAATGTTGTGACAGAAATAGCGACTTGAATTTTTAGCTCACCTGAGCCGAAGGCTCCAGTGAGCTGATAGTATACCAAGGCTCCGGAGTCCGTCGTCTGTCGTCCGTCCATCCGTCGTCTACACTTTCAATGAAGCATATCTCAGAAGGCAGTCGACCAATCTTGTTTAAATTTTATGTGTAGCACCATTGGGCAAGGGGAAAGGCTGCATTAGGTTTTGGAGCTAGTCTGGTTCATTTGTTCCTTCATTCTTCTTTCTCTCCATATAGAGATAATAGACCAATGTTAAATTTTTAATCAAAGATTTCTCAGGAACTATAAAAGCTAGAAGCATCAAATTAGGTATTCAATAGAATAATGATGACTTATTTTGTGTAAGAGTCATTGGGCTTTCTCAGCTTATTTGTTCATCTGTTCTTTCATTCTTCTTTCTCTCCATTTTGACCAATGTTAAATTCTCGTCAAAGATTTCTCAGGAACTATAGAAGCTAGATGTCTCAAACTTGGAATGCAATGCAATAATGATGACTTATATCCTGTAAGGGTCAATGGGCTGGATTCTATTAGCAGATTTTGTGGTCAAGTCTATGAATTGTTAAAACTTAAGTTCCTCAGGTGAGCGGTTTAGGCTCATTGAGCCTCTTGTTTTGAAGAAGCATTTGAAATTCAGAAAGATTTCTGATAGATGGATGCCACATCTGTTGAATGACGTGCAAAACAGGCCATGGGTTAAAGTGGCCAAAAAGCTGCTGCAGATGTTTCCAAAATATGACAAAAAGCAGTTTGCCAATGTGGTCACAGTGATGAAACCTAGGTTCATTATTTTGAGCCCGTCAGAAAGGTTGGCAATAAGATCTGGGCCACTAAATACAGCCAACCCACAATAATTGCCAAACGTTCTTTGAGTACAAAGAAGGTTTTGTATGTAATCTTCTCTGGTGAAGGAGTCGCAATAAAAGTGCCAGTCAAAAAGGCAAAAGCATCACCGGAAAGTACCGCAAGGATGTTGTACTGAAGAAACTGAAAAAGTATTGTCAGAAAGATGGTTTTAAACATGTCTGTCTTCTAAATGACAATGCAACCACTCATACCTCCGCAATAGTTGCGGCGTTTTTGAAGAAAGAAAAAGTAACTGTTTTGCCTCACCCACCACATTCCCAAAACCATGCCTTACATGATTTCTGTTTGTTTCCGAAATCTAAATCATTCCTTGCTGGGGGGAATACCAGTCCCGACAGGCACTTGGATCTGCCATCCATTAGTACCTTATTACTGTGCCCAAATCAGCGTACTGTGACGCCTTCAAGTAGTGGATACATCCACTGAAACTTTGCATTTCTAGCCACGGGAAGTACTTCAAGGGCATGAGTGGCCCCCGCCCATAGGGGCTTGAAGAAATATATGGGCTGCATGATGCTTCCACGCAGAGCTGAATCCGGCCCGCACACTAGTACTGGTAAACAGCTTAGAGGACCTAAGCCTGTCCAGGAACCGCGGTGCGAGGCGGACCGTCCATGCTAATAAACCCTATTTGTTTCATTGGGCGACAGGGCTTGAGATGTCATTTCATCTCAATGTCGGGTAAAAGTCCCACAAAATTGGAAGCAACGTCTCCAAAATGACCTTTACAGTGTTGACGGGGACGTTAAACCTTAAATCAAACAAATCAAGGGCATGAACTGAGCACTTTTTGGCTAATTTGAAATTTGAAGTATCCAGATAGAAATAAGCAGTTCTTTTTGAACATCCATCGTATGACAAATGGACTTGTCCAACATAAAGCGATGGAAGGGTTCACTAGTATACAATGGGGTAAAAGCTAGAACATTTTTGCCTGTCATGCCTATAAAGGTCTAGTGTTAAAGAACGATCTTGCTCCATAGAGGACCATATAAGAAACTTATGTGGCTGTGAGGGATGGATAGAAAAATCTATTCCGAGGGTCACTGTCCAGCATCACGAGGCTTGCCGAGTGATGCCGGATAGTGATTGAGAGAGATGCCCTCACACTCATGCAAGATTCCTATTTTGCATTTCATTTCTGAGATAAGGTTTAGCTTACCTGGCTCAAAAGGAGAGCTTATTGTGTACAAATGGTCTGTTGTCCATCGTTAGTTCACACTTTCAGACATCCTTTTCTCAGAAACCGCTGAGCAAGTTGAAGACATATTTTATATAGAACATCTAATGTTAATATATTTGGCCTGGTTACAGGACCAAGATGACTACCATGCAGGTAAATGTTAAAAGCCCTTAACAAATCTCTCCTGATCTGTAACTAAGATAGCCATAAAACTTGGCAAATAGTATAAAAATGGACCAGTTACATAAATGATGACCTTTGGTTGACCTTGTCCTATTTTATGGCAAGGTCAAATTTGGTACCTGGGAAAAAGGTACATTGTAAAACCGTGCTTTTATTCAAAACAACTGAAGTTTATGCAATGGAGGTAGATCTTACATGAACCTCTATGTATGTCAAAGGTCAAGGTCATTCGTTGTCCTTGGCTTAAGATCACATGGATTGATTCTATCATCTCCTCAGAAACCACAGGGCCAGTTCGAATCAGATTTTATATAAACATCTATGCCTCACAGGAACAAAAGTTAATATACTGGTCCTGGCCTCATGACCAAGATGGCACCCATGCCTATATATGGTAAAAACCTTTAAACAATCTTCTCCAGAACCATAGGTCAGATAACCTTGAAACATGGCAGACAGCAAAAAGGACTTTATATATAAAGTTTTATAAATGATGACCTTGAGTTGACCTACACCTATTTAATGGCAAGGTCTGGCCCCTAAGGCATTTGAATGGGAAAATGATAAAACAGTGCAGTTATCCATAACAATTGAGCCAGCGCATGACAAAATCTACAAAAAGTCTTGAGCGACCAGCGAAGACTCGGATCAGCCTGCACATTCATGCAGTCTGATCAGAGTCTTCACTGATCCCATGTATATACTATTGGCCAGTATCTATGCAAAGCAAGTGAGTGCTTGAGTTTTACGTCTCACCAACAGCTAAGGTCATATGGATATGGGTCCTCGGTTTAAAGATTCATCCGAAAGTCTGGAGAAGCCCGGGATCGATCCAGTGACCCCTGGTTTACAAGGCGAGTAGCATAACCACTACCCCAAGGAGGCTCCTATCTATGCAAAGAGACAGAAGCAAAAGGTCTTGTCATAGTGGATAGGTGCGCAGGTTGATTTGAGGCTTTGCTGGTCGTACCCGTCTTATTGTAGGTTTTGTCATGTAGTTTATGAAAGTATCAAACAGTTGTCTTTTCCATACCCTCTAAGGGGCAATATACCTGTAAGGGGTAATCTGGTCTTGTACATGTTAGTGGTAATCTGCACATACATTTAAGCCCCTGGAACAAATCCAGGGCAAATTTTGCAGCTTATGTATTTCAACATGGAAGTAGTTTGAATTACGTCTTATTTGACATGTTAGATAAGTTTTGGATAGCCCGGGTAACTGAAAATGCCTTCATTCGGTGCTAAAAAACAGGTCAAAATAGAAATATCTGACTACCTTCATCCGGGAGAAATTAATTTAAAAAATCGGCCACTTGCCTTTTCATGTCCACACCTATCTTTTCTGATGCAGAAATGAAAGTTGAGAACAGCATGTCCCATATTTCAAAATACGTTTACAAAGTTGACTACAATCATAAATCAGGAACACTCACATTTTTGTTGACATTGTTGAAGTCTCGTAACTCAGGGCAGGAAGTTCCCATTAGGATTTTGAATGCATACTGTATTCCTCCCATTTAGAGCCCTCGTCGTGTATTCCTCTCATATAGCATCCTAGGTGGTTAAAAAAATGGAAAAGAGGGGGTGCTTATTAGAGACAAAAATCTTACCAGAATGGAGAGTTTAACTCCCATTACACATGGTAGTTTTCCATAAGAATATGGTGGAATCCTGACCTGTAAAGAACCAACTGGTCAACACAGACACATTGTGATAGCAGGGTGTTTAGAAATACCAAGTATGATGCGATGTACAGCAATTTGGCGATGATTGAAAGGCTGAAATCTTTACTTTAGGGAAGCCAAAATATTTTTTCGTCAGACAGCAGGAGGGGCGCTTATTATTTTGTTCTTGGAAAAACAGTGAGGGGGTGCTTATAGGAGGAAGGGCACTAAATGGGAGGAATACAGTAATCACAGGCTACCCCTTACAAGTCTGCCTGTCGTGGTTAATAAAATTGGATTTAAAATTAAAGTAGAACTTTGATGGCTCGAACAGCGATGGCTCGTTTACCATGGTTGAGTCGAACCTGTTCTTAAGCCCCTAAAGAAATCCTCGACATAAGAAATAATGGGGGATAGTTTAGAAGATTTTCGTCTTTTATCTTGCAAATGTATGTTGTGTGTACTCATTAGAATTGCCTCGATGAGGTGATTCTAATTAGTACACACAGTTACATTTTCATTATAAAACACCGAAAAGGTATACAAAAATACAGTTGACTCTCATTATCTTGACCTCGCCTATCTCGATTCTCATGACCAGCTTTCTCGGCAGGACCTAAACTGTTTAAATCAGTACCAGGCACTACCATATGACGTATAGCATTTAGTGATAAGCATTGCATTGACAAGCAGGGTACCAGTCCATTTAATTACCTGTTTTTAGCTCACCGTCACGTAGTGACGAGGTGAGCTTTTGGGATCACTTTTCGTCCGTCGTCCGTGCGTGCGTCCGTCCGTCCGTAAACAATTCTTTAAACGACATCTCCTCCTAAACCACTGATCGGATTTTGACCACACTTCACAGGAATGATCCTTAGGTGGTCCCCTTTCAAAGTTGTTCAAATGGTTCCGGTCCGTTGCACATCTAGGTCATAGGAGCCAAAAACAGATTTTTTTCACCAAAAACTTAAAAAATCTTCTTCTCTGTAACCACAAGGCCCAGGTCTTTGATATTTGGTATGAAGCTTCATCTGGTGGACCCCTACCAAGATTGTTCAAATTATAGTGCTGGGGTCAAAAATGCCCCCGCTCCGGGGCCCTTTGGTTTTACATGGGCTTATATAGGGAAAATCTTTAAAAATCTTCTTCTCTGAAACCGCAAGGCCCAGGTCTTTGATATTTGGTATGAAGCTTCATCTAGTGGACCCCTACCAAGATTGTTCAAATTATAGTGCTGGGGCCAAAAATGCCCCCGCTCCAGGGCCCTTTGGTTTTACATGATCTTATATAGGGAAGAGCTTTAAAAATCTTCTTCTCTGAAACCGTAAGGCCCAGGTCTTTGATATTTGGTATGAATCTTCATCTAGGGGACCCCTACCAAGATTGTTCAAATTATAGTGCTGGGGTCAAATATGCCCCCGCTCCGGGGCCCTTTGGTTTTACATAGGCTTATATAGGGAAAATCTTTAAAAATTTTCTTCTCTGAAACCGTAAGGCCCATGTCTTTGATATTTGGTATGACGCTTCATCCCACACGGCCATGGTCCTTCTTTCCCCCCCCACTCCCGGGCCCTTTGGTTTTACATGGGCTTATATGGGGAAAATCTTTAAAAATCTTCTTCTCGGAAACCCCAAGGGCCAGGTCTTTGCTATTTGGTATGAAGCTTCATCTAGTGGACCCCTACCAAGATTGTTCAAATTATAGTGCTAGGGCCAAAACTGCCCCCAACCTGGGGCCCTTTGGTTTTACATAGACTTATATAGAGATATTCCTTAAAAATCTTCTTCTGAAACAGCAAGGCCATGGTCTTTGATATTTGGTGTGAAGCTTCCTTTAAGCCCTGAGGCCAAAAATGCCCCCGCCCTGGAGCCATTTGGTTTTATATAGGCTTATGTAGGGAATATCTTTAATAAAAATCTTCCTCTCTGAAACCGCAAGGCCCAGGTCTTTGATATTTGGTATGTAGCATATCTAGTGGACCTTTGCCAAGATTGTTCAAATTATAGCCTTTGTTGATATTTGGTATGAAGCTTCACCTTTTTAGACGTCTCTGAACATTATGCACATTATAGCCCTGGGGTTAATAATGGCCCTCCCCGGGTCCCACTTGTTACTCTATGGATCAGGTGAGCGATCCAGGGCCATCATGGCCCTCTTGTTAGCTTATTTGGTGAATTTAAAAAGACAACAAAACATGAGAAATCTAATATAATCGCTATACTTCGACAAGCTCCTTTACTTTCATAAACAAATTTCAAAAACTCAATAGGCTGTGCATGTAAGTACTATTACTCCAGAATAATCAAGAATACCAAGCATATAACGGCAAATAATGGGCTCCGACATGCATGTGACGTCACATTTTGGTTATCTCGTACTACGGATAACTTGACCTTTTTTATCCGGTCCCGTGAGGTTCGAGATAACAAGCGTCGGCTGTATATCGTATACCTCCTGGCAGTCCCGCTCCGTGGCTCTTACTACCCCTGTCTCAAACAGATTTTCGAGGTCCCAAAGGTGTTCGAGCCCTTGAAGTTCGACTGTATTTAATAAAAATAATCTTACACTAGTGATCATTTTATATGAAATTTGTGAAACTCAACAGAGGCTCGTTTCATTAATTCCATTTGAAATGATCACACTTGTAAGATCTTGTTTTAATTTTTCAGTGGCAGTGGTATACAGACCGAGGAGAAATCAGAGAGGAAAGACACATATCCTACAGGAACAACCAGATCTGGTTGCATTCAGTATGAAAATGAAAAACCTATCCGATGTAAGAGCCAGTGACTTATGTGCTACATTGAAATCACAACCTACTTGTATAGAGGATTACTCACCAGTTCTCGTTTATATAAAATTTATTAACCCTTGTCCCAGTGTTCAATCCAGGATTTGGGGTTTGGGGGCCCTCTGGGCCCACAGGCCTTGGAAAAGGGGGCCTCTTGGAAATTTAGGGGGCCCTTAAATTATACTATATAAAGTTACCAGATTTATCTTAAGGTTTTAGCTGCATGATAAAAATGGACACAAAACATCAGTTTAACAGCACAGACAAAATCTATTTAGTTTATCTATCCATCTTCTAATACGGAGTTGGTCACATTTGCTCATTACCTCATTTAACCAGTACAAAACAATTTGGATAATTTGTCTTGCTCAATTGCTAAATGCATGTTTTATCTAGAATGAATGCCATTAAAATATTTCTGGAAGAGAAGAACTCTATAATAAATAGCGCCTACCTCGGTATATTGCGGTATTTCGGTCCGGTATTTAGCGTAAGCCGCACGGCGCACACGAATTTTGCGTAAGCTGCCCGGCGTACACAAGTATACCGAACATGGCCGCAACCCAGGTAAACAAAACGTCTATTTGGGTTTATGAAAATATGAATTGTTACTAGTTAAACAGATAAAACAAAATGTTTTTCTAAGTTGATTTGATCAGGCAACATGCGGTTTTTGATCAACTCAACAATAAGCAACAGGCAGCTGAAAAACGGCGAGAAAATCGTAAAAATGAACTCCAGAAGGAACAGTCTCTAAATTCTACAGTTGCGCCCGACGGGCCCAATGAATGATCTCTAGTGCGCCCCACATGTAAAAAGCGGGCCCAGGGCGCAATGGCGCAGCCTAGATTGAACACTGTTGTCCTGCTGAACCCGGATATATCTTAGCTTTTAAACAATGTAGATCCAGATCGGATGGCTTCTGAACTGATCAGGATCTTCATTGTTTGTTATTCAGTTTATGAATTTGTTGCAATGATTTGCATCAAGAAATCTGATTGGTTGATAATCAGTTGTGGATGTGGTATATTTAAATATTCAGCACGTCAAGGGTTAAACAAGTCTTTTAGAATATAACCCTTATCCTGCTGTTCACAATAACCCTTACCATTGCAAACAATGTAGATCCAGAAGCCATCTGATCAGGATCTACACAATTTGTCAATCAGTTTGTAAATTTGCAAATTTGAATAAATAAATTACATCAAGTAATTTGATTGGCTGAAATTTAAGTGGGTGTGGCAAAATTAATTTATGCAGCAGTATATGGTAAACAAGTGTAGAGGTAGTTAAGTTATTTATTCAGATTGACTTTTTAACTCCAGAACAAACAAAAACCTCAAATGAAAAAATAACTGTATAAGATAAATCTTTGAGTATAGATTATCATACCCATGGTGTTCAAAACTAAACAACAATGTTTACGGGCCTCCGTGGCCTAGTAGATAAGAGCCCTACTCTTAAACAGTAGGTCTTTCACGGCTGTGGTTACTGCCCCTGCGCATCGGGGCAAGGAGAAATAGATTGGGCTGCACGCTGCTTCCATGCAGAGCTGATACGGACAGCACATGGGTACTGGTAATCTGCTTAGGAGGTCTAAGTCTACCCAAGAAAATTGCTGCGAGTCAGCCCGTCTATGCTTATAAACCCTATTGGTTTCAGTGGGCGGCAGGGATTGAGATGTCATTTCATCTCAATGTCGGGTAAAAGTCCCACGAAATTGGAAACAATGTCTCCAAAATGACCTATACAGTGTTGACGGGGTTAAACCAAATCAGTCAATCAAACCGCTGTGGTTCGAACCTGGCTCAGGTCACATGTGAGATGCCAAGTTCTATAATGATCAGCTTGATATCAGTGATATAACATTGAAAGGGCCATAAAACTAAAACCAAAAAAACAAAACAAAACAAAAAAAAAAATAATAATTAACCTATCATAAGAATTTCAATCATTTAATATGGCCTCTGTAGGCCCAGTTGGTTTAACATCTAACATGTGATAGAAGGCCAAGGGTTCACTACCTGCCTGTTGGGCAGCATTCTTTCATGGAGATTGATCATGGAATATTTCTCCCACTGAATCAAGAAGGGCAGTTGTCAGTTTCTGGCAAAGCCAGCCAAGGAAAAATGTGGTTTGATAGACTGACTGGCACTATATGATCTAAATAGTATTGACTGGACCGTTATCTGCAGTCAAACATGTAATATGCCAAATATGCAAGTATTTCTGTAGGCCGGCCTCGGTTGCTTAGTAGGATGCACGTTTGACTGGTGATCAGGAGGACGTGGGTTGGATACCTGCCGTGGTCGGCAACATTCTTTGTGAAGATTGATCATGAAATCTTTTCTACGGTCATTCTCTCCATTCCGCTGATCCAAGAAGGGCAGTTGTCAGTTTCTGGCAAAAGAATGTGCACGTTACTGGTTAACCGCTTTCGTATAAGCCTGCCCAGGAAAAGTGTGGATAGGTAAACTGACCAGTTCAAAAATGATCTAAAAAGTATTGAGTTGGCCATTAAACTTCAATACAAACAAACAAACAAGTATTTCTGTTGAAAATATGTGAGCAGCATTTACATTGCAAAAGCTGCACACATTTTTTCAGCAAAAAATCATTTGTATTAGATATTGTACTTTCTAATCCTAACCAGGCAAAGTGGTGTAAGTTCAGGGGAATAAACCTTATTGGTTTCATGGGGTGGCAGGGCTTGAGATATCATTTCATCTCAGTGTCAGGTAAAAGTCCTACAAAATTGGAACCAACGTCTCAAAAATGACCTATATAGTGTTGAAGGGAACATTAAACCTCAAACAAACAAACACCGCTTAAAGTACAGCAGTTTAAAGCGAATGGAAACACCTTCAGGGGAGGCAACACCTGTAAGAGTGTTTTTGTCTCCCATGTCAATAGGGGTCAACTCTTAAAGGAAAGAATTTGCTCCTTTAAGAGTAGACCCTTTTTTCAGTGGGACAGGGCTTATAGAAAAACAAATAGGAAGTCTTGAAAGTTGTCTCCCTTTGAAGAATGGCTGAAAAATCTGCCAGATGTTCCCATTCCCATTTTCCAGCCTACGCTCAGACATAGTTGACCCAGTTCTTTTTATATTTCTTTCAGATATAAGAGATGCAAAATCAGAAATATTCAGGATCCTGTCTATGTTAAGTGTGAGTAAAGGGAGGTTTAAGAGTCTGCTAAAATGGATGAAAACATTAAAACTTGAAGATGGAAAGAAAGGTAGGTAGTATCTTTGTTGAATAATTTTGAGAGCACTTAAAAGTGGATTGGATACACCTGGCAATTATTTTTCCGCCTTTTTTCAAAGGGAGACGACCTTCAGGACTTTCTGTTCACTTTGAAATGAAGTCTGTCCCACGGAAAATGGAGTCTATTCTTAAAGGAAAGAACTGGCTCCTCAGGAGCAAATTATTAGGGCCCCGCACTGAAAGTGTGGGTGCCCTATAGTATTCACTCTGTCCGTCCGTCCGTCTGTCTGTCTGTCCGTCTGTCCGTCCACAAATTTTCCTACTCCTCTGATAGCGCTGCCGGGGCCCTAGTCAGTTTCACTGACAGCTCTGGTTTTCTTTAAGAGCTGACACCTATTGACATGGGAGACAAAAATACATTTGAAGGAGTTTTCTCCCCTGAAAGTATTCATTCCCTTGAAGGGGAACAGATACACGTTCAGGGGAGGCAACACTTGCAGTATTTTTGTCTCCCTTGTCAATAGGGCTCAACCCTTAAAGAAACCCCTTATAGGGGAACAGATAAATGTTCAGGGCAGGCAACTCCTGCAGAAGTATTTTTGTCTCTTATGTCAATAGGGGTCAACTCTTAAAGGAAAGAATTTGCTCCTGAGGAGCAAATTCTTCCCTTGAAGAGGAGACCCCTTTTTCGTGGGACAGAAATTATAGAAAACTTCAGAAAGTTATTTCCCTTTGAAAAACGGCTGAAAAATCTGCCATTTGTGTCCGTTTTCCCTTAAACCTTACAGGAATGAACCTCCGAGGCCTATTGGGTAAGAGCAGTGATTGTTAGTCATATGGTCTCTCATCACTGTGAGTTTGAGCCTGACTCAGAGGTCACATGTGAGACGCCGAGTTCTGCAATGGAAGGTTGGCTGGTTTTTCTCTAGTTACTCTGGTTTGTCCACCTCTGAAAAACGATTGGCTCGAAACAAGTGAAATAATTTTGAAAGAGCTGTAAAAAACAAAAATAAACAATAAACCTTACTGGGTATGATTACTTCTTCAAGGGAGGCAACTGAGAGTTACTCTTTATGCCCCCACATCATATGATGCAGGGGGCATATAGTTTTTCGGTTTTCCATACGTGCGTACATGTGTACGTCCGTCTGTACGTGTGTGTGTACGTACGTACGTACGTACGTGATCCTGTAACCACAGGTTAAAGTTTTTGTAACAGGTAGAGCCTGAACTTTTAGAACTCATATTTTCCTAACCATTTGATGGAACTGGTTCATCTTTGGTATGATGATAGATATAGGTCCAAAGTTTTATTAAGCAATACCCCCACCCATGCCTGTGACCTCAAGGTCAAGGTCACAGACTTAGAAATTTTCAATGTTAAAGACTCAGGTTAAGGTTTTTGTAACAGGTAGACTTGAACATTTTAGAACTCATATTTTTCAAACCATTTGATTGAATTGGTTCATATTTGGTATGATTATAGATATAGGACCAAAGTTTTATTCAGTGATACCCCCACCCATGCCCATGGCCTCAAGGTCAAGGTCATGGACTTAGAAATTTCCCATGTTAAAGACTTCAGTTAAGGTATTTGTACCTGGTAGAACCTGAACTTTTATGATGGCTTTGGTTCATATGATGATAGATATAGGTACAATGTTTTATTAAGCAATACCCCCACCCATGCCTATGACCTCAAGGTCAAGGTCACAGACTTAGACAATTTTAATGTGAAAGATTTTAAATATCTCACATTTTCCAAACTATAATGGATTTGGCTTATGTATGCTATGATGATAGATACAGGTCCAAATGTTTATTTGGCAATACCCCCACTCATGCCTATGGCTTCAAGGTCAAGGTCACAGACTTAGAAATTTTTAATTAGATATTTTAAGAGTTGATATTTTCCAAATCGTGTGATGGAGTGAGTTGATATTTGATATGATGTTAGATACCTGTCCATTTTATTCAGCGATACCCCCACCATGCCCATGAGCTCAAGGTCAAGGTCACAGACTTAAAATTTTTTAATTATCCCCGCGCACAGCATAGCTCTAGCGTCTATATTTCTTCACTGATTTCAATATAACTTCACACAAATGTTCCTTATGACAATACCTCGAACGAGTTTGACTTTCAAGGTCAAGGTCACTGTGGCTATTTTTAGAAAAACTTTGTCATCGCTCTAGCGCTTACATTTTTTCACCAATTTTAATATTACTTCACACAAATGTTCCTTATGACAATATCTCTAGCAAATTCCACTTTCAAGGTCAAGGTCACTGTGGCTATTTTTAGAAAAACTTTGTCATTGCTCTAGCGCTTACATTTCTTCACCGATTTCAATATAACTTCACACAAATTGTCCTTATGACAATATCTCAAGCCATTTCGACTTTCATGGTCAAGGTCGCTGTGGCTATTTTTAGAAAAACTTTGTCATCGCTCTAGCGACTACTTTTCTTCACTGATTTCAATATAACTTCACACAAATGTTCCTTATGACAATACCTCGAGTGAGTTCAACTTTCAAGGTCTAGGTCACTGTGGCTATTTGTAGAAAAACTTTGTCATTACTCTAGCGCTTACATTTTTTCACCAATTTCAATATAACTTCTCACAAATGTTCCTGATGACAAATTTTGTTGCAACATGGATTTTCGGGGTGAGGCGGGGCCCTTGGCGGGGGCATCTGTGTCGTCTGGACACATTTCTAGTTACTTCTTTTATAGGTAGGGGTCTTCTCTTAACCCATTCAGTATCGGAAACCCCAAAACGGGTACCAGGGCAAACAGTGCAGGCCCAGACCAGACGCCGCATGACGCGGCGTCTGATCAGGGCCAAGACTGTTTGCATAAAGTTTAGCCATTTTCCAAATAAATTTTGAAGAAAGAACAACCTGACACCCCTAAATTTTGAAATTGACTGCAGGTTATACATAAGGAGGAAGATTCCAATTGGGGCAAAAAAAGGTTAACCCATTTTAGACGGTGGAATCTTCCTAACTTTGAAAAGCTTTATTGTCGTCTCTCCTGTCGGTTCCACAATTTCAAACATTTTCCCAGTAACCACCAGACTGGTTGAGGTCAGACTTCATCTGTACTTTGTGTAATTTGTTTGATTTGAAGTTTAACGTCCCCGTCAACACTGTAAAGGTAATTTTGGAGACGTTGCTTCCAATTTTGTGGGACAATTTTACCCGACATTGAGATGAAATGACATCTCAAGCCCTGTCTCCCAATGAAACCAATAGGGTTTATTAGCATGGACGGTCCACCTCGCACAGAGGTTCCTGGACAGGCTTAGATCCTCTAAGCGGTTTACCAGTACTAGTGTGCGGGCTGGATTCAGCTCTGCGTGGAAGCATCATGCAGCCCATTTATTTCTTCAAGCCCCTATGGGCGGGGGCGATACTTCATCTGTAGCCTCCACAGTATGTGGGAAGAAACATTTTGTTCAAATGATCCAAGTCACATGACCAAGATGGCTGTCATGATCAATTCATATATGGTAAAAACCATCAAAAATCTTGCTCTCCGGAATCAGTGGGTTGATTAACCAAACTTGTGATGTTATAATGTAGCAATGAGAATTCAGGCCCATCTTAGTTTGCTAAAATAATGTCCGTGGGCTGGCCTGTTCCATTGACATCCATTGGTTGAACAGGACTTATTTTATGCCAAGGGTTTTGGTCACTTAACCCATGTCCTGCTGAATATTCATATATGCCACACCCACTACCAGTTATCAACCAATCAGATTACTTGATGCAAATTATTGCAACAAATTCACAATCGGAATGGCAAACAATGTAGATCCTGTGACGAAGCCATCTGATCTGGATCTTCATTGTTTGGAAAATAAGGCGTATCCGGGCTCAGCAGGACAAGGGTTAACCCATTGTATGCTGGTGGACTCTTCCATTTCTATGTTGGACAAGTCCATTTGTCACATAAGGGATGCAAGGCCTAATTTTTCGTTTTTATTCTATCTATCTATCTATCTTCCATAACACCTTAACCTCCGAAGAGGACTTCAGATGGGTATTCCGGTATACCAAGTGCTAAAGGGGGTTAGTTGAATAAAAGGGGACAGAAAAGTGGGTGAGATGAGTTTGTGCAGTGCGAAAAGAGAATGTTAGTATAGTTAAAAGATAAAAACAGCTTCTGGTGTTTAAGGTGATAAGTGGACTACCTGGCAGACAGCTGTACTAAACTGTGCCAGGGTAGGGAGGACCGGTATGTGATGGGGTAGGGCATTCCAGTGGATGATAGTGCGGGGGAAGAATGTGAACCTGTAGTAGTCTTTTAGAGTCATGATCTGTCGGTATGCTAGAGGATGGTTTTTTGAGGAGGTACGGGTATTCCGGATCAGGTAGTCAGCAGCAGGTATCGCAACAAGGTCAAATGTGACCTTATAAAGGAGGACCAACCGACTGTCTATGCGTCGTTGGTCGAGGGTGCGCCATTTGAGATCCTGGAGCATTTTCGTGGCGCTAGATGTATATCGGTAATCTCTGTTTACCCATCTAGCAGCCCTTCGCTGCACTGATTCCAATTTGTAGGTATCTGAAGCCGTATAAGGGGACCACACAGTAGAAGCATACTCTAACTGTGGGCGGACAAGCGTTTTGTATGCTGTGGCCTTCAGGTCCTTATTGTTGACCCGAATATTACGTTTTAGGAAGCCTAGAGTCTGATTTGCCTTTTTACTAATGTTATTTACATGATCTGTCCATCTGAGGTCTTCCGAAATGGTGACCCCTAAGTATTTGGCGGATGATACAGTTTCAAGTACACAGCCATGAAGACGGTATTCAGTTTGGAAGGGAGATTTACTTCGGGTCACATGGATGACCTGACACTTTGAGGGATTAAAGCTCATATCCCAGAGCTTTTCCCATTTTTCAAGGTTCTCAAGGTCTTTCTGGAGGATCTCCGAGTATGTCTCAGCATCGAGGGCAAGGTACATGGCTGTGTCGTCTGCGAATAGCCTTACTCTGGATCTTACCTGATCCGGAAGATCATTTATGTAGGCTAAAAACAACATGGGACCGAGAACCGAGCCCTGCGGGACACCTGAGGGAACTGGGATGCTGTCAGAGTTAGAGCCGTTTAAAATAACTGATTGTGACCTGTTGTTTAGAAAATCTTTTATCCAGTTTAATGTGTTCCCTCTTATACCATAGAAATGAAGTTTTTGGAGTAATTTTTCATGTGCTACCTTATCAAAAGCTTTGCTAAAATCTAAAAGGATGAGGTCAGTTTGCTTTCCAGACTGCATATTTTTAGCAAGTTCATCAACAAGCATAATGAGTTGTGTCTCGCAGGATCTCTTTTCCCGGAACCCATGTTGTAGTTCAAAGAGAATATTTTGGTCAGTGAAATGTCTGGAGATGCTGGAGGCCACAACATGCTCAAGCACTTTGCAGAGGACACAGGTTAAGGATATAGGGCGGTAATTGGCAGGGTCAGATTTGTCGCCTTTCTTAAATATGGGTGAGACGTTTGCTTCTTTCCAGATGGAGGGGAGCTTTCCTGTATCGAGGGATCTTTGATAAATAAGCTGGAGGATGGGGGCAAGTTCTTTGTGAAGGGTCTGCAGGACTATGGGTTTAAGTTTATCAGGCCCAGCGGCCTTGTGAGGATGTAAGCCTTTAAGAAGTTTTTCAATGCCTTGGGTTGAAACTTGAATATTAGGCATTTTGGGGTATGGGCTGGGTTGGAATGGGAGATTGGTACCAGAGTCATGTGAGTCCTGCAGGGTCCTCAGAGCAAGTTGCTTGAGACTTATTGGGCTTTTGGGGCTAAAAACAGAATTGAATTGGCCGTTGAGAGCATTGGCCTTATCTGAGTCTTCAGAGTAAGATTTTCCATTGGCCTTCAGTGAAGAAATTCCACTAGAATCCTGTTTTGCGTGTTTCAGCATGGAGTACAGTTTTTTGGTTTTGACCTTGGGAGGGGTGTCAGGGTCATCTGCATCATTGTTAATACCTAGGATATCTTGCAGGTACTTTTCGTAAGCTTTATCTATAACTCGCCGTACAAGGTGCTTTTGATCCAGGAATTTCTTCTGGTCATCTGGTCTGCCTGACCTAGACCAGCGTCTATACAGCTTGTTTCGTTTTCTCATTAGTCGGCGAATTTCCTGATTTATCCAGGGGAAACCGTCTCTAGTACCCGCTTTTCTTGTGGGGATATGTTCGTCAATACCCTGCTGAAGTCTGCTAGCAAACTTATCCCACAGAGCTTGACTGTCTGTGGTAGCAGGGGCTGACTCTAATTCAGTAAGTAGTTGGCACATTGATTCTTTAAGCTGGTCCCAGTCGGCCTTTTTGTACAGGGGGATATCACGAGGGACCTGCTTTATGAGTTCAGGGCGGCTATTTACTTCGGCAAGGATGATATCATGGTCAGACAGACCAGGTAAGATAGAGACTTTGTCGACGAGTGTAGGATTGGATGTGAAAAATAGATCTAGGATATTTTGACCTCGCGTAGGAGAGGTCACCATTTGTTCTAGTAGAGAGTCACTGAAGGCTTCAAGACAATCTTGGTAAAAGGATGGATGACTACAGTTGGGTTTAGGTGATTGTGATTTCCAGTCCATCTTTGGAAGGTTAAAATCTCCTAGGAGCCAGATTTGGGAGTTTGATTGTTTGATGAGGTTTAACGATTTACAAAAAGCTTCAAAGCTAGGCTGGTCTAGTTCGTGGGGCTTGTAGTATGCCCCGATCAAAACGGATTTTGATCCAAGCAAGTTTAATTGGATCCAGAGATTTTCACACTCTGTACTGTATTCAGGTTTTGCTTGGGATGACAGCGATGATTTGGCAAGAATAATCACGCCCCCTCCCTTTTGACCTACACGGTCACGCCTGTATATGGTGTAACCTAATTCAGGTGGAAAAATTTCACTATCGTGTATGTCCGGGGTGAGCCATGTTTCAGTGCCGACAACTATGTCGGGTTTATGTAAGTCCAAAAGGACATAAAACTGATGGAAAATTCTGTTAGCAAATAGTGCAGGCCCTGATCAGACACTGCATTCTGCGGCGTCAGATCTGGGCCTGCACTGTTTGCCAAGGTACCCTTTTAGGGGTTTCCCGCATACAATGGGTTAAGCTTTTGTATGAGGAAAAAAATAAACATTATTGATTTTTCGAAATCTATTGCAGTCTTTGATCTCAAAGTCAGTATACGCAGTCAACTGTGCTCAAGGAATGCCCTTGACATTGGTCCAAGGTCACTCAGATTTCAGAAACTTGTTTTTTTTTCAGAAACTTCTTGGCTATTTAAAGTCAAATGCATGAAATCTCATGGGAGAAGAGAAATGAATATGTATTAAAAAGAGATGGCTACCATGCCCATATATGGTTACAACCATTTGAAAACCATTTTTTGGGGACCCAGTGGTCTTTGTCTGTTGCATTGGGAACTCTAACAGACCATCAAATCTTCGAAGAATAACCTTGGGTTGACCTAGAACGTATTATATGCTAAGGTCAGATTTGGTTACTATGCCTCGTATTCGAAAAAGTTGAAGGGGCATATTGCATCTGGGTCATTTGTCCTGCTTTCCATTCGTCCATCCTTTTGTCATACTTTCTGATACAAAGAATATCATTTATCCTGCTCATAAATTTGTTGGCATTTTGAAATTTATGAGCAGGAGCAATTTCATGCTCAAGTAAGTTGAGCATGAAAAAATTTTATAACCTCAGGGCCCTGCATGACCAAGGGCACGTAGATTTTAGTAAATTTCGCAGCGACAAGACAAAATTTTTACTCATCCTCCAAACTTTTTACTCTTCATGGCCAGTGATCAAGTGTCAACTGCCCTGGGTGGGCGATTTCTGGCGCACCTGGGCCTCTTAGGTCACCTGCTGTTTGGGACTTGGAGAAATAGATTTGGCTGCATGGTGCTTCCACACACAGATGAAAATGACTGCTCATGAGTTTTGGTAAACCACTTAGTAGGATTAAGCCTGCCCAGGTAAAGTGGTGCAAGTCATATAAGCCCTATTGGTTCCATTTGGCAGTAGGGCTTGAGATGTTATTTCATTTCAATGTCGGGTAAAAGTCCCACTAAATTGGAAGCAGAGACTCCAAAATTACCAAAATAGTATTGATGGGGATGTTAAACCTCAGTTCAAACATTGGCCCCTTTGTTCAGGGTAGGGAACTCAAAATATTACCTATCTTGTCTTTCAGAATAAGGAGTGCACCACATACCATAATGGGTACCATCCTAAGTATTGGGACAGACAGGCCTAAGCAAACAGTGGAGACCCAGATCAGGTTGAACTGAAGGAGCACTCTGATCAGTGTCTATACTGTTTGGCATTCAGTTCATTAATATACATCAAGTAATCTGATTGGTTAAATGTCATAAATGAATGTTGCAAAATTGATTTATTTGGCAGGACAAAAGTTTAGGTATTTATATTATGTGAAAACTTTAATTACAAGTACTTGTAAAACGCTTAGAGGACCTAAGCCTGCCAAGGCAAAGGGGTGTGCATCGGACCATTCATGCTTATAAACCCCATTGGTTGCATTTGGTGGCAGGGCTTGAGATGTCATTTCATCTCAATGTCGGGTAAAAGTCCCACAAAATTGGAAGCAACGTCTCCAAAATGACTTTTACAGAGTTGACGGGGATGTTAAACCTCAAATCAAACAAACAAACAAACAAATAATCATTGATTACAGCAAAAAAACTGCTATTTCTGCTGAAAAAAAAAATGAAGTAGGAGTGCTACTGACATTTCTAAAGTCTACAAAATGACCTATACAGTGTTGACGGGGACGTTAAACCTCTTATCAAACAAATACAGTAGAACTTTGATGTCTCGAACACCGATGGCTCGTTTACCATGGATGAGTCGAACACATTCTTGAGCCCCTAGCGAAATCCTCTACATTAGAAATAGTGGGGGATAATTAAGGAGATTTTAGTCTTTTATCTTGCAAATGTATGCTGTGTATACTCATTAGAATCACCTCGATGAGGCGATTCTAATGAGTACACACAGCATACATTTTCATTATAAAACACAGGAAAGATGTCTAAAAGAATCTCGTTATGCCTTCTTGCAGTAATCCTCTGGCTCGAACTACCCCTGTCTCGAACAGATTTTCGAGGTCCCAAAGGTGTTCGAGCCATTGAAGTTCGACTGCACTCACATTTCTTTCAGCAGGAATAGATTATTAGATAGTGAACTTGTATAACAATTCCATCACCCATGAGTATGTTAAGCTGGCAATACTTTGAACATACAGTCAACCTGCATTATAACGGCAAAATGCATTATAACGGCAATTTGAATGGAATGACTACTTGGCTAAAAGCCTAGCCTTGGTTCAGAGCAGCGTGGGCTTCCCTCTAGTTGGAAATACACAAATCGAGTCCGTAGTCATGAAAGGGTCTAATAATCTAATACTCAAAGAAACATGTCATAGATATTCCAAGGCGATTCTAACAAATAGCTATAACATTTGTTTCTTGGAGTATTGATGTAGAAAAGACCGTCTATAACCTACCATACTCCTAACTGGGATTTTTTTATGCAAACAAATTAATTATAATGGCACAATACAGTCAAACTTCAATGGCTCGAACACCTTTGGGACCTCGAAAATATGTTCGAGACAGGGGTAGTTAGAGCCACTGAAGTTACTGGCAGGAGGCATAACGAGATACTTTTGGACATCTTTTCGGTGTTCTATGATGAAAATGTATGCTGTGTGTACTCATTAGAATCGCCTCATCGAGGCGATTCTAATGAGCACACACAGCATACATCTGGAAGATAAAAGACTAAAATCTCCTTAATTATCCCCCACTATTTCTTATGTAGAGGATTTCGCTAGGGGCTCAAGAATGGGTTCGACACATCAATGGTAAATGAGCCATCGATGTTCAAGCCATCGAAGTTCTACTGTAATAGGGAACAAAAAACTGTCGTTATAACGAGGGTCCTCTGCATATGCTATTGTTCCTGTCCCACATGATTAGGGCTGGCTAATCGGAGCTGAAAAGATAACCGGTTATCATTCCTACCATTGTGATTGATAATCGATTAGTAATTATTGAACATTTGGTCATAATTTTACCTGTCTGGCTTTCTTTCTGAGCATGACACCGACTGTTTTTTGCCATATGTATTTGAACAAACAGGCCTGAGCAAACAGTGTAGACCCAGATGAGACGCCGCAGAACGCGGCGTCTCATCTTGGTCTGCACTGTTTGCCACTCATACAGCTATTTTAGGCGCAACTTTGGGTAGTTTATTGTACTTATCAAATAATCGATTGCAAGCAAATTAGTAATGATAATCATTTTTGTGAAATTTATCGATTGAATAATCGATTATCTGATTAATCATTCCAGCCTGGTTACCCATGATAACATTTTTTCTGTCTTTTTTGCAGGTAAACACTTTCTTTCAGCTCGAGACATAATTGGTGGGACCAAGTATGTGATTAGCAGTGGTTTTGAAACCGATGAACAACATGTGTTGAGACATGATCAGGGATACAAACCTTACGGATCGGCAGTATCCCACAATATATCAGAGAACAGTTCAAAACCCATTGCTGTACCGGCCATTCCAGAACCACCCCACAATCAAATCATGTTCCTAATGCCCACTTCAACCATTCCTAGCAGTGGTACACAAGTCTTTAAAACATCCTCTGGCATGACTGTGGTGCCCACTTCAAAAGTCATCCAAGTTCCCGTCCCGCAAACATCCCAGCCCGGTGTCACATCATCCATTCCTTCTGACAAGACTACAAAAACTGTCTCTTCTTCAGCAAATACTCCACCTATTCTTCGAAAACGTCCGAGAAAATCGTTGCTCCCTACTAAATCTAGGGATGCTTCACCAAACCCCACCCCAATAAACCTTTATAGATCATATCATACATCAGACGATGACGGGTTATCGCCCTCTGGAAAATCTTCAGATAAAGAAGGTAGTTTAAGTATTAAAGTGGAACCGCATGATTATGACAGTGAGACTAGTGACGCTACTCTCGATTTTGATAGAAATTCGGACAGAGATGCTGTTTCTCCCCGGCCCACTGTTCAGTCAGGTGCTTTCTCTCCGGATTTGTCAGTGTATAGAGATTCTGTGACAAATAAGTACGATAAACGAAAAGTGTTGAGATCTGATGCGGCTTTGCCACAAAGTACAGAGCTGGATAAACCATTTGACATTATAATAAAATCAGAACCTTTGGATTATGAATGAGGAGTTAGGAGTCCTGCAGCACACAAGCTACCCCCCCAGCAGGCACATGGTATTTTAATTGTGACATCAAATCAACGTCCGTACAACATCATGACGTTTAGACAACGTCACATCTACCTCGGTGCAACGTCATGATGTTGCACCAACGTTGATCTGACGTTGCCTCAGCGAGGCATTAAACCACAATCAAACAAACAAACATTTTGGTAAATTTAATATGGACTAGACAAAATTTGTACATGTCCTCCAAACATTTTTCCCGTTATGGCGAATAAAATGTGAAAAAGAGGAATTATCCAGCCCTCAATAAAAAAAATATACCACAGATATCCTTAGTCTATGGTGACAAAGACAAGCTTATCCCATTGCATGCGGGAAAGTCCTAAAGGGGTACCTTGGCAAACAGTGCAGGCCCTGATCAGACGCCGCAGAACGCGGCGTCTGATCGGGGCCTGCACTATTTCAGAACCGAATTTTCCGTCAAAAAATAGAATTAAACACGAAAAATTAGGCCTCACATCCCTTAAATGACAAATGGACTTGTCCAACTAGTAGCAGTGGAAGAGTCAACCAGTATGCAATGGGTTAACCCTTATCATGCTGTTCATGACAACCCCTATCTTTGCAAACAGTGTAGATCCAGATCAGATGGCTTCTGAAGAAGCCATCTGATCAGGATCTACACTGTATGGCATTTAGATTATGAATTTGTAGCAATAAATTACATCAAGTAATTTGATTGGTCGATAGATAGAAATGGGTGTGGCTTAAATGATTATTCAGCAAGATAAGGGTTAATATTTCCAGGATTAACCATTCCTTCAGCAGATGATATTTGCAGTACCTTCTGTGTGACAATCAAAGGCTCGGGTCAGTGTACATGTGGCGGCAAAAACCGGTTCTGATCACTATGATCACACCAAAACTGATATGTGTCTACATTGGTTGCTTTGTTTGTTTAATTTGAGGTTTAATGTCCCCGTCAACACTGTATAGGTAATTTTGGAGACCTTGCTTCCAATGCTGTGGGACTTTTACCCGACATTGAGATGAAATGTTATCTCAGGCCCTCTCGCCCGATGAAACCACTAGGGTTTATCAGCATAGACGGTCCGACTCACACCGCTTTGCCTGGGCAGGCTTAGATCATCTGAGCAGTTTACCAGTACTCGTGTGCGGTCGGTTTCAGCTCTGCGTGGAAGCATCATGCAGCCCATCTATTTCTTCAAGCCCCGATGGGCGGGGACCGACATTGGTTGCTAAAATATCTTGGCTGCTTGGTCATGCACAGAGAAATCCTTATCCTGCTGATCCACGGTATGCAATACCATTGCAAACAACGAAGTGTCTGATCTGATCAGGATCTACACTGTTGTCATTCATTTTGTGAATTTGTAGGAAGAAATTATATCAAGCACTTTGATTGGTTAACAGCCCTAAATTGATGTTGCAAATTAATTTATTCAGCAGGACAAGAGCTAAGGTTTGACATTTTAAGTGAATTCTCTGCTGAGCTGGCAGTTCATATAAATGCAAGCATTATGGTAACACAACTGTGTGTAATAGGGCATTTATTCATACCTTCAAAACTGTTATTTTTCTGACGAAAATTTGTGATACCTACCTTATTTATGCTGCAAACATAGGCTGTGGGTGCTTGTTAGAACCGCCTCATTGAGGCAGTTCTGACGAGTACCCACAACCTATGTCTTTTCCAAACATACATAGGTTGTGGGTGCTCGTTAGAACCCCCTCATTGAGGCATTTCTGACGAGTACCCACAACCTATGTCTTTTCCAAACATAGGTTGTGGGTGCTCGTTAGAAACGCCTCAATGAGGCGGTTCTGACGAGTACTCACAATCTATGTCTTGGAGCAGAAATAAGAAAATACCCCTCTAAACCCCAGTTGTCTCAGCATAAAGTAGGGTTTAGAGGGCGTCCATTACATGAACTTGTTAATGTGATGAACTTGTTAATGTGATGTATGTGAGTGCAGTATTTTTGATTAGTTCTATGAGATTGAATAGACTATTTGCATCTAGTGATCTTATCATATGCAAATTAAAAATATTTTTTTTTGTTAAACATCTGAATTTTATATAATGCCTATTTTGGCCCTATATTGCATTTTTGCAAACGAGGGTTCAAATCATCTAACGGGTTGAACCATGACAAAATTGATAAATCTTCTTTTGCTTTTAAAAGAATGAAAAATGTTAAAAATATCTATCCTACCTTTACATTTAAATGTATCAAAAATTGTCATTTGGGGAGGTGACATTACGCAAACATGCCTATTCAAATACATTGCCACTTTTATCGCCGACAAAATGAAGATTTTAAAAGGAAAAATTGTGATATTTTTCTTATTTCTGCTCAAAATATAGATTGTGGGCACTCGTTAGAACCGCCTCATTGAGGCGGTTCTAAAGAGTACCCACAATCTATATTTTAGAGCAGAAATAAGAAAAATAAGGTAAACCCCATGAAACCCCAGTTTTGTTATATAAAATTGGGGTTCAAGGGGGTCAAAAGTATATAAGCATGTTTTCGTGATGATTGGCCTTTTTTCAGTCCGAAATTTTGTCAGTGGAGCCGTAAAATGGTATTTGCAATCATAAAACCAAGAATTTACCTTCCCGTATAACAATTTTTGATACAGATACACCGTGCCACATATGCAAGTGCATTAGAACGTTAAAATATTAAATCCTACCTTTACATTTACATATTTGGCTGGCCATTCATTGTTGCTTTTTGTGCTGTTGCTGTTAAATATCAACAATTTTTCTCATCATGAAAACACGCCCATCACGTGAACAAGTCCGTGAAATGAAGACCCCCCGAAACCCCACTTTATATAAAGAAAACTGGGGTTTACGGGGTATTCATCATTTTTCTTATTTTTACTCCAAGACATAGGTTGTGGGTACTCGTTAGAACCGCCTCAATGAGGCGGTTCTAACGAGCACATACAACCTATGTTATGAGCATTTAAAAGAAAAATATGAAGGATTTTCATCAGAAAAGTAGCCATTATGGAGATGTGAAACATGCACTATGTCGTACGGGTGAGTTTTCATAATGTATATAATTTTGACATCCTATATAAAACCAACAAAAATGAATTCATTCCTATAATAACATACATATTTTTTTGTTGCATCTTTGAAGGCATTGCAACCCCTGCTGGTGTTTCCATTACTCTGTCAGATTTTTTCCCAAAAACATTTTACACTTGTACAGTAGCTTTCATATTTTTTTGTTGCTTTTTGCTGTGAACGGAATCCATTGTCATTTTATGTCAAGATGTGCTAAAAGAAATTATTACGAAATCATGCCCATTCAAATACATGTGTTTATTGATATTTTAACCACCAAAAATGGAAACTTTCTTGTAAAAATTTCTGATATTTTTAGCTCACCTGGGCCGAAGGCTCCAGGGGAGCTTGTAGTATAGTTGGTCCTTCGTTGTCCGTCTACACTTTTGAGCAGGTATATCTCTGCAGTCTGCAGGCTGATCTCAAATACCGGCCAAGTCTGCACATTTGTCATAGAGTAATGTCCCTTTGATTGCTGAAAATGCCAAATTTTGACCTTGTCATCACCATTGCCCCTTCAGTTTTGATCGGATCTTTCTCAAACTTATATGTAAGGTGGCTGGGAATAAAACCTCGGATGAGTTCAAATACCGGCAAAGTCTGCACATTTATCATTGAGTAACGTGCCTTTGATTGCTGAAAATACTGATTTTTAGCTCACCTGGGCCGAAGGCTCCAGGGGAGCTTATAGTATAGTGGGTCCTCTGTCGTGCGTCAACACATTTGAGCAGCTATATCTCTGCAGCCTGCGGGCTGATCTCAATCATTTCTCATCTGTAGCATACCTTTGGTGGGGCATTGTTGACGTAAGCTTTTTTTCAAAATTACTCTAAAACTTTGGTTGCTATGGCAACCACAACGTCCCATAGACTTACAATTCGCAAATGCTTGTCATCACCGTAGAGCCTTCAGTTTTGATCAGATCTTTCTGAAACTTAGCTGTTAGGTGTGGGGGGATAAAAACTCGGATGAGTTCGAATACCGGCCAAGTCGGCACTTTTATCATAGAGTAATGTCCCTTTGATTGCTGAAAATGCTGATTTTTGACCTTGTCATCACCTTAGCCCATTCAGTTTTGAATGAATCGTTATATATGGTGGCTGGGGACCTCAGATAAGTTCGAATACTGGCCAAGTCAGCCCATTTATCATAGAGTTATGTCGCCTTGATTGCTGAAAATGCCATTTTTAGCTCACCTGGGCCGAAGGCACCAAGGGAGCTTACAGTGTAGTGGGTCCTCCATCGTCCATCCGTCTTCCATTGTCAGTCCATCCACACTTTTGAGCAGCTATATATCTTCGGCCTGCATGCTGATCTCAATCATTTCTCATCTGTAGCATGCCTCTGGTAGGGCATAGATGACAAACTTTTTTTTGAAATCGCACAAAAACTTTTGTTGCAATGGCAACCATAAGGTCCCATAGACTTACAATGGGAAAATGCTTGTCATCAGCGTAGCGCCTTCAGTTTTGATTGGATCTTTCTGAAACTTATATGTAAGGTCGCTGGGGATGAAATCTCGGATGAGTTCAAAAAATCCGCCAAGTCGGCCCATTTCTAATAGAGTTACGTCCCTTTGATTGCTGAAAATGCCGATTTTTGACCTTGTCATCTCTGAAGCCCCTTCTGTTTTGATCCAATCTTTCTGAAACTTATATGTAAGGTTGCATTGGATAAAACCTCGGATTAATTCGAAAACCAGCCAAGTCAACCCATTTATCATCACGTCCCTTTGATGGCTGAAAATGCCGATTTTTAGCTCACCTGAGCCTTTAGGCTCATAGGTGAGCTTATAGTATAGCCATGGTCCGTCGTCCGTCCGTGCGTCCGTCCGTCCGTCGGTCCACCATTTTCAAAGATCTTCTTCTCCTATACTGCAGGGCCAATCAAAGCCAAATTTCATATGGAGCCTCAGTGGGATGGGGGAATGAAAGTTTGTTCGCGGGGTCTGGATCACATGACCAAGATGGCCACCATGCCCATATATGGTAAAAAGCCTTCAAAAATCTTCTTCTCCAGAACCATAAGGCCAGTGGCCTTGAAACTTGGCATGTAGCATATGGTACTCAGGGTCATCATGGTTTGTACAAATGGTGACCCTGGGTTGACCTTGACCTATTTTACAGCAATGTCAAATTTGCCGACTTAGGCTTTTGCATGGGGCAAAGTGAAAATTATGGATTTATAGGAAACCATTGAAGACAGTGTCACCAAAATTTGTAGATCAGGTAAAGTAACTGAATACATGAAGATCTATGGGTGATAAAGGTCAAGGTCATTCATTGGCCTTAGACCCAAGATGGCCGCCATGCCCATATATGGTAAAAAACCTTCAAAAATCTTCTTCTCCAGAACCATAAGGCCATTGGCCTTGAAACTTGGCATGTAGCATATGGTACTCGGGCCCATCATGGTTTGTACAAATGGTGACCCTGGGTTGACCTTGACCTATTTTACAGCAATGTCAAATTTGCCGACTTAGGCTTTTGCATGGGGCAAAGTGAAAATAATGGATTTATAGGAAACCATTGAAGACAGTGTCACCAAAATTGGTAGATCAGGTAAAGTAACTGAATACATGAAGATCTGTGGGTGAGAAAGGTCAAGGTCATTCATTGGCCTTAGTTCCAAGATGGCCGCCATGCCCATATATGGTAAAAAGCCTTCAAAAATCTTCTTCTCCAGAACCATAATGCCAGTGGCCTTGAAACTTGGCATGTAGCATATGGTACTCGAGCCCATCATTGTTTGTACAACTGGTGACCCTGGGTTGACCTTGACCTATTTTACAGCAATGTCAAATTTGCCGACTTAGGCTTTTGCATGGGGCAAAGTGAAAATAATGGATGACAGTGTCACCAAAATTTGTAGATCAGGTAAAGTAACTGAATACATGAAGATCTATGGGTGAGAAAGGTCAAGGTCATTCATTGGCCTTAGACCAAGGTCATTCAGGATCCATATTTCAGATATTTTTTTCTCCAAAACTGCTGAGCCAATTTAAGTGAAATTAAGTAGGAAAATTGTCACCAGACAGGTGAGCGGTTCAGGACCACTGGTCCTCTGGTTGACCTTGTCATCACCGTAGCCCTTTCAGTTTTGATGGGATTTTTCTGAAACTTATATGTATGTGTCTGGGGATAAAACCTCGGATGAGTTCGAATACCGGCCAAGTCCGCACATTTATTATGTACCTTTGATTGCTGAATATATCGATTTTTGACTTTGTCATCAACATAGCCCCTTCAGTTTTAATCAGATCTTTCTTACACTTATATGTAAGGTGGCTGGAGATAAAAACTCGGATGAGTTCGAAAACTGGCCAAGTCTGTCCATTTATCATAGAGTTACATCCCTTTGATTGCTGAAAATGTCTATTTTTGGCCTTTTCATCACCTTAGCCCCTTCATTATTGATCGGATCTTTCTGAAACTTATATGTAATGTGGCTGGGGTTAAAAACTTGAATGAGTTCGAAAACATGCCAAGTCGGGCCCATTTTGAACGTTGTCATCAACGAGTCCCTTCAGTTTTGATCGGATCTTCCTGAAACTTACATACTAATAAGTTGGTGTAAAAAGTTTGGATAAGTTTGAAAGGTTGACACTTCCTGAAACCTTGAATCTGTTAGCTCAGGTGAGCGATACAGGAACATCTTGGTCCTCTTGTTCATATTTCTGCTCAAAAGATAGGTTATGGGAAAACTGCCTCAGCAGGGCAGTTCTATGGAGTACCCTTAATCTCTTTTTATCCCCCGACCGAATAGGTTCGGGGGATATAGCGATCAGCCTGGCGTCCGTCCGTCCGTCCGTCTGTCCGTCCGTCCGTCCGCCCGTAGACGCAACCTTGTGATGGCCATAACTCCTATACCCTTTGAGATCCATTGATAGTTCTTGGTACAATTGTTCACAAGGCTGAGACGGCGTGTCATGCGCAAGAACCAGAACTCTGGATGCCATACTTTTTTAGTTATCTCCCCTTTTAATAAAATAGAATGACTACTTTGTGATGGTCATAACTCCAATACCCTTTGAGATATATTGATGGTACCTGGCACAGTTGTTCACAAGGCTGAGGGGGTGTGTCATGCACAAGAACCACAACTCTGGCTGCCATGGTTTTTGAGTTATCTCCCCTTCCAATAAAATAGAGTGACTACCTTGTGATGGCCATAACTCCAACACCCTTTAAGATGTATTGATGATACCTGGCACAGTTGTTCACAAGGCCGAGACGGTGTGTCATGTACAAGAATCACAACTCTGGGTGCCCTTGTTTTTTAATTATCTCCCCTGACAATATAACCTTTTGATGGCCATAACTCCAATACCCTTTGAGATATATTGATGGTACTTGGCACATCAATATATAAAATAGAGTGACTACCTTGTGATGGCCATAACTCCAATACCCTTTAAGATATATTGATGATACCTGGCACAGTTGTTCACAAGGCTCAGATGGTGTGTCATGCACAAAAACCACAACTCTGGCTGCCATGGTTTTTGAGTTATCTCCCCTTCCAATAAAATAGAGTGACTACCTTGTGATGGCCATAACTCCAATACCCTTTAAGATATGTTGATGATACCTGGCACAGTTGTTCACAAGGCAGAGACGGTGTGTCTTGTACAAGAACCACAACTCTGGGTGCCATGGTTTTTGAGTTATCTCCCCTTCCAATAATATAGAATCACTACCTTGTGATGGCCACATCTCCAATACTCTTTGAGATATATTGATGGTACTTGGTACAGTTGTACATGAGGTTAAGCAGGTGTGTCACGTGCAAGAAACACAACTCTGGGTGCCCTTGTTTTTTAATTATCTCCCCTGACAATATAACCTTTTGATGGCCATAACTCCAATACCCTTTGAGATATATTGATGGTACTTGGCACAATTGTATACAAGGTTGAGACGGCGCTTCAAGCCTAAGAACCACAATTCTGGGTGTCATGATAAATATTTGAGTTATCTACCCTTCCAATATAACAGTATGACCAGCTTGTGATCTCCAACACCCTTTGAGACATATTGCTGGTACTTTGTACAGAAATGCATGAGCTTTAGCAGGCATGTCATGCGCAAGAACCACAGTTCTGAGTACCCTGGTTTTTTAGTTATCTCTCCTGAAGTATAATCTTGTGATGGCCATAACTGCAATACTTTTGTGATATATTGCTGGTTTAATTCTGGTGCACTTTCTATTGGTTAACAATCTTCTGAAGGCCATATTGGCTTTTGGTCGGGGGATTTGCCATCTCTTCCGATGGCTATTTTTTTTGACAGAAATAAGAAAAATGATGTACATGTATACCCCAGTAAACCCCAGTTTTACCATATAAAAGTGGGGTTCAAAATTATATAGGCATGTTTTTGTGATGTAAAAGCAAATATCACAATGTTATTCAGCAATGAACATGAAAACTTATAATTGTTGTTTATGATTTGTATTTCCTTCTGCTTTCACTGGCACTCCCAACAAAGTCAGTTGTACATAGGGGGATATATGGGCCCCGTCAAGCGATTTTGGTACTTTTCGCCTATGCGAGCAGTGAAGGTTCAGGCGAGCCTGCGCATCGTGCAGGCTCGCCCGAACCTTCGCTGCTCGCTCATACAAGCAGTGAATCAAGAGGAACCTTCAGACAGAAAGCCATATCCCTGGCCCCTCTGAATTTTTCATGATTGAATGCTCGAAGACACAAATTCGCTTGGCGGGGCTCATATTGTTTTCAGTATACCGGTAGATCAGATGCCAGGTCCTGCAATGGAAGGTCAGTGGCTATTCTCTGGATACTCCACTATAGCCCAAATCTGATTAATAACTTGCTTGATACAAATAATCTTGAAAAAAATACCCTTCAAAAAGGAAAAAAAAAAAAACAGTACTGGTAAACTGCTTAGAGGATCTAAGCCTGCCCAGGCAAAGTGGTGCGAGACAGATCATCCATTTTTAAAAACCTTATTGGTTTCATTGGGCGGCAGGGCTTGAGATGTCATTTCATCTTAATGTCGGGTAAAAGTCCCACAAATTGGAAGCAACATCACCATAATAACCTTTACGGTGTTGTCCTGCAATGGAAGGTCAGGTGGTTATTCTCTGGGTACTCCACTTTAGCCAACATCTGATTAACAACTTGCTTGATACAAATAATCTTGAAAAAAATACCCTCAGGCCTCCTAGCAAAACCTATAAAACATACAATTTTGTGCCAAACCTATAAAACCTTTATTTTGTTCACAAAACCTATAAAAAGCCTGTATTTTCATGAAAAAAAACACTATATTTTTCACTTTTTGAACCTTCTTGCGACTCAACCCTAACTTTTCTCCAAAATGCAGTACTAAGTTTTACTTTTTAGTTCCATAAAAAGTGATGAACTGTCAAGAAATTGTAATTTTTTTTCTCGCTCTCTCGGACTTTGTAAAATTCAGATCAACTTTATCTGAGTAATTGTGGCACAAAAATTCATCAAATGTTTTTTCTTCAGTTTTAAATCTTTATGTAAGTTTGGAAGACTCCTTTTTTAACCTGAACTTTAATTGGAAAACCTGTAAATAACCTATATTTTGAGTGAGAAGAACCTATATAAAAAAAACCTATATTTTCAAAGTGGGCCACTAGGAGGCCTGTGTAACCCTTCAAAAAGGAAAAAAAAATCAGTGAAGATCATGTTCTTCATTGCCATAGTGCTTACTAATGTGCTTCTTGTGTGCATCATATCACTTGAAATTGTTGATTTTTAAACTTGCAGAGACATACCCGTACCAGTGGAGCATGCTTTTAAACTGATAAGAATTTGTGTGACCTTGACCTTGAGTAAAAAGAACAAGATATGCTGATTTCAGCCATTTAAGATTTGTGTACAGCCCAGCCCAACATAAAAGCCCCCGCCCATCAGGACTTGAAGAAATAGATTGGCTGCATGATTCTTCCAGGCAGAGCTGAAACCGACCCGCACACGAGTACTGGTTAACAGCTTAGAGGATCTAAGACTGCCCTGGCCAGGCAAAGCGGTGCGAGCAGTCCATGCTTTTAAACCTTGTTGGTTTCATTGGGCGGCAGAGCTTGAGAGGTCATTTCATCTCAATGTCTGGTAAAAGTCCCACAAAATTGGAAGCAACGTCACCAAAATAACCTTTACAGTGTAAACGCGGATGTTAAACCTCAAATCAAAACAAACAAACCATCAAAGATTTGTGTGCTTGGTTGCTAATCTTTGGGCTAATTGTAAATGCAGTGAAATATTGCTATTAAGACCACCTAACTTTAAGACTAAGTCTGCTTTAAAAAGATTATTTAGTAGATTGCAGTTATTCTGTCTTTGCTTTTTCTGCATTCAGTGTCTTATGTTCAGATAACAGCTTTGGGACTGTTCAAAAGTGGTCTTTTGATCAACAGCTTTGGGACTGTTCAAAAGTGGTCTAAAAGACCACTTTTGAACAGTCCCAAAGCTGGTCTTAAGGGGAATGGGAAAACCTTCAGGGGAGGCAGCGCCTCCAAAAGTATTTTTGTCTCCCGTGTCAATAAAGGTCAACTCTAAAAGAAAAGAATTTGCTCCTGAGGAGCAAATTCTTTCCTTTAAGAGTAGACCCATTTTTCATTGGGACAGGGTTGAAAGAAAAGTGAACAGGGAGGCCCGAAAGTTGTCTCCCTTTGACAAATGGCAGGAAAATCTGCCAGGTGTTCCCATTCCCCTTAGGGGTTGTCGTGAACCCTTATCTTGCTGTTCACGACAATCCCTATCTTTGCAAACAGTGTAGATCCAGATCAGATGGCTTCTGAAGAAGCCATCTGATCAGGATCTACACTGTTTGGTATTCAGTTTATGAATTTGTAGCAATAAATAACATCAAGTAATTTGATTGGTTGATAGACAGAAATGGGTGTGGCTTAAATGAATATTCAGCAAGATAAGGGTTAATAGAGAAGTTTTACTGTATATTAGTATGAATATGTTCTTGGAAGATAAAGTTTTTGTGAGCTGGACTGCATGGTCTATATCGGTGTGGAACAAAAGATGTAAAATTTCATCAAAGTAGTGGTTGTGCTACTTGCCTCATAAACTCGGGGATGCGGGTTTCATCCCCGGCTTCTCCTGACTTTTCAGATGAGGTCCTGTCTCTGTATGACTTTAGCTGTTGGTGGGACTTAAAACTCAAATACACACAGAGTATGACGAGAGCCTTCAGCCACTGGTTTTTAGATACCCCTAAGGTTAAAGAAGACTCCTGCAAACAACAAAGACTCGGATCAAATTCCATCTCGAGCTAGTACGACCAGAGCCATCAGTCATTGCTCTTTATATAGCCCTGAGGTTAAAGAAGACATGAAAGCAAAGACTCAGATCAGTCTATGTATCAAGACAGTATGAACAGAGCCACCAGTCACTTCTCTTTGTTTAGCCCTGGGATTAGGGCTGGCTAATCGGAGCTGAAAAGATAATCGATTATCAGTCAGGCCATTGCGATCGATAATTGATTAGTAATTGCTAAGGTTTTTGTCATAACTTTACCTGTCTGGCTTTCTGTCTGAGCATGACTCTTACCATATGTTGCCCATTACCATATGTATATTTGAACAGACAGGCCTGAACAAACAGTGTAGACCCAGATGAGACGCTGCAGAATGCGGCGTTTCATCAGGGTCTGCACTGTTTGCCACTAATGGCATAACTTTGGGTAGTAAATTGTACCTATGAAGTAATCGATTAAAAGCAAATCAGAAATTATAATCATTTTTGTGGAATTTACCGATTGAATAATCGATTATACGATTAATCGTGCCAGCCTTACCTGGGATTATAATAGACATGCAAACAACAAATACTTCGATCAGTCTGTGTATCAAGACAGTATGAACAGAACCTTCAGTCACTGCTCTTTAAATATTCCTGAGGTTATAAAAGACATACAAACAACAATGACTCCGATCAGTCTGTGTATCAGGACAGTTCGAACAGACCCAACAGTCACTTCTCTTTGTATAGCCCTGGGGTTACAAAAACACATGTAAACACCAGACTTGTATCAGTATCAAGCGTGTATGACCATAGCCATCAGTTTTGTTTGTTTTGAGGTTTAACATCCCCGTTAACACTGTTTAGGTCATTTTGGAGACGCTTCTAGTTTTGTGGGACTTTTACCAGGCATTGAGATGAAATGACATCTCAAGCCCTTCGCCCAATGAAACCAATAGGGTTTATAAGCATGGATGGTCTGACTCGCACTGCTTTGTCCGGGCAGACTTAGATCCTCTAAGCGGTTTACCAGTCCTCATGTGCTATCGGTTTCAGCTCTGCCTGGAAGCATCATGCAGCCCATCTATTTCTTCAAGCCCCGATGGGAGGGGGGCCGAACCGAAGTTGGATTAGGGCAAGGTAACAAC
This sequence comes from Lucinisca nassula, assembly GCA_963580285.1. NCBI lineage: Eukaryota > Metazoa > Mollusca > Bivalvia > Lucinida > Lucinidae > Lucinisca > Lucinisca nassula. The sequence goes on along the minus strand of OY757013.1, from coordinate 108,055,932 downwards.
AAGAGCACCGCATGCAGGTGTTAACGCTTGACTGCAGCCCCTTTTCATAATGAACAACTAGTCCGAGTTTCAAGTAAATATGTTCAGTAATGACAGAGATATTACAAAATGTCCAAGTTTTTGCATGACAATGACACCAGAGCTGTGACGATACCTCGGTGTTTTCTTCGAAAAAAGCCAAGCTAAAAATGAAATTTTTCTTCTATAGAGCAACTGAAAACCAAAAAACTTCATTATGTGATTTCTATGTTCATAACCTTGACCTCAAGGTCACTGAATCTGTCAAGTGGTTTTAGAGCTATAGAGCAATAGAAAACTTTAACCAAAAACTTTTGCAAGTTTGACTGCTAAACATTACGATAACACACCCGTGCAACATAGTGAATTTTCTCACATCTCCAAAATAGCTACTTTTCTAATGAAAATTGCACGACCCGCAGAAAAAGCGACCGACTGAAGTCGGTTGATTTTCTAAGTGCCCTAAAATCACCATGTCAGTCTGTCATTCTGTCTGTCTGTCCGTAACCCGTTTGTGAAAATTGGTGATAGTGACTTAACCGCTTGGAATATTTAAACAATTTTTGGCATACTGATAGATATCAATGAGATCTAACCAATGAACTTGCGAAATATTACATTCCCTTTAGTATAGCCTCGCCGAGGCGAAAAAAGTGAAAATTTTCGAACTGCTTTTCCTCGGAAACCGTTGGGCCGATTGAAGTCAAATTTCATATGGAGCCTCTATGGGATGGGGGAAACCAAAATTTGAACATGGGGTCCAGGTCACATGACCAAAATGGCCGCCAAGCCATATATGGTCTGTCTGTCTGTCCATCCGTAGCCCGTTTGTGAAAATTGGTGATAGTGACTTAACCGCTTGGAATATTTAAATAATTTTTTGCATACTGATAGATATCAATGAGATCTAACCAATGTTACATCCCATTTAGTATAGCCTCGCCGAGGCGAAAAATGTGAAAATTTTCGAACTGCTTCTCCTCGGGGAACCGTTGTGCCAATTGAAGTCAAATTTCATATGGAGCCTCTATGGGATGGGGGAAATCAAAATTTGCTCATGGGGTCCAGGTCACATGACCAAAATGGCCGCCAAGCCATATATGGTAAAAACCCTTCAAAAATAGTCTTCTCCAGAACCACTAAGTTAATTTCCACGAAACTTGATAAATAGCATCTGGGACGTAGGCCCATCATAAATTGCTAAAATGGTGACCCTGGGTTGACCTTGACCTTCTTTGTGCCTAGGTCAAACTCTGACACATACGCTTTTGTATTGGAAAAGTGAGAATGCATTTTATCCTGCAAACGATTCAGAATACAGTACTAAAGTATAAGATATATTTTTGCTCCTTACGATAAGACGCATTTATTGGAGGAACCGTTTTAGGTCCAGGTCACATGACCAAAATGGCCGCCATACCCATATATCAGGTAACACTCATAAAGCTAAAAGCATCCGGCGGGTCGTGCACTTCAGCTGAAGCACTGGTTTGTGATATTTTTCTTATTAATACGTCAAACATAGGATGTGGGTGCTCGCTAGAACCGCCTCATTGAGGCGGTTCTAACTAGTACCCACAACCTATGTATTGGAACAGAAATAAGAACAAGGGGGCCCAGAGGGCCCTGGTTCGCTCACCTGATCCAATGTATAACAAGTGGGCCCTGGGCAGGGTCAATTTTGGCCCCAGGGCTATAATTTGAACAATCTTGGTAGAGGTCCACAAGATGAAGCTTCATATCGAATATGAAAGACCTGGGCTTTCTGGTTTCAGAGAAGAAGATTTTAAAGGTTTACCTTGCATATAGAAGTCTATGTAAAACAAGATTTTCCCTATATAAGTCTATGTTAAACCAAAGGGCCCTGGAGCAGGGGCATTTTTGGAACCAGGGCTATAATTTGAACAATCTTGGTAGAGGTCCACTAACTGAAGCTTCATAACAAATATCAAAGACCTAAGCCTTGTGTTTCTGAGAAGATGATTTTTAAAGATTTTCCCTATATAAGTCTATGTAAAACCAAAAGGCCACATGGCGAAGGCATTTTTGGTCTCAGGGCTATAATTTGAACAATCTTTATAGAGGTCCACTAGCTGAAGCTTCATAACAAATATCGAAGACCTAAGCCTTGTGGTTTCAAAGAAGAAGATTTTTCAAGATTTTCCCTATATACGTCTATGTAAAACCAAAGGGCCCCGGAGCGGGGGCATTTTTGGCCCCAGGGCTATAATTTGAACAATCTTGGTAGAGGTCCACAAGATGAAGCTTCATACCAAATATCAAAGACCTGGGCCTTGCAGTTTCAGAGAAAAAGATTTTTCAAGATTTTCCCTATATAAGCCTATGTAAAACAAAAGGGCCCTGGTGCAGGGGCATTTTTGGCACCAGCACTATAATTTGAATAATCTTGGTAGGGGTCCACTAGATGAAGCTTCATACCAAATATCAAAGACCCGGGCCTTGCGGTTTCAGAGAAGAAGATTTTTAAAGATTTTCCCTATATAAGCCCATGTAAAACCAAAGGGCCCCCGTGTGGGGGGCATTTTTAGCTCCAGCACTATAATTTGAATAATCTTGGTAGGGGTCCACTAGATCTAGATGAAGCTTCATACCAAATATCAAAGACCTGGGCCATGCGGCTTTCCATTAGGAAAACATGTCCGTGTGAAATAATGGCGTCCAACATGGTGTCAGAAATTACACATATTAGGTAAAAATTGTAACCTCTTTCTTATTTCTGCTTTCAACATAGATTGTGGGTGCTCGTTAGAACCGCCTCAATGAGGCGGTTCTAACGAGTACCCACAATCTATGGTTTGGAGCAAAAATAAGGCAGATTATGTTTACCCCCTTATACCCCACTTTTCCCTATATAAAATGGGGTTTAGAGGGGTCGTCGTTTCACGGACTTGTTATCGTGATGTCAGAGAAGAAGATTTTTAAAGATTTTCCCTATATAAGCCTATGTAAAACAAAAGGGCCCTGGTGCGGAGGCATTTTTGGCCCCAGCACTATAATTTGAACAATCTTGGTAGGGGTCCACTAGATGAAGCTTCATACCAAATATCAAAGACCTGGGCCTTGCGGTTTCAGAGAAGAAGATTTTTCAAGATTTTCCCTATATAAGCCTATGTAAAACCAAAAGGCCCCCGTGCGGGGGCATTTTTAGATCCAGCACTATAATTTGAACACTCTTGGTAGGGGTCCACTAGATAAAGCTTCATTCCAAATATCAAAGACCTGGGCCTTGCAGTTTCAGAGAAGAAGATTTTTAAAGATTTTCCCTATATAAGCCCATGTAAAACCAAAGGGCCCCCATGCGGGGGCATTTTTGGCCCCAGCACTATAATTTGAACAATCTTGGTAGGGGTCCACTAGATGAAGCTTCATACCAAATATCAAAGACCTGGGCCTTGCGGTTTCAGAGAAGAAGATCTTTCAAGATTTTCCCTATATAAGCCTATGTAAAACCAAAGGGCCCCCGTGCGGGGGCATTTTTAGCTCCAGCACTATAATTTGAACAATCTTGGTAGGGGTCCACTAGATGAAGCTTCATACCAAATATCAAAGACCTGGGCCTTGCGGTTTCAGAGAAGAAGATTTTTAAATATTTTCCCTATATAAGCCCATGTAAAACCAAAGGGCCCCCGAGCGGGGGCATTTTTGGCCCTAGCACTATAATTTGAACAATCTTGGTAGGGGTCCACTAGATGAAGCTTCATACCAAATATCAAAGACCTGGGCCTTGCGGTTTCAGAGAAGAAGATTTTTCAAGATTTTCCCTATATAAGCCCATGTAAAACCAAAAGGCCCCCGTGCGGGGGCATTTTTAGATCCAGCACTATAATTTGAACAATCTTGGTAGGGGTCCACTAGATAAAGCTTCATACCAAATATCAAAGACCTGGGCCTTGCGGTTTCAGAGAAGATGTTTTTTAAAGATTTTCCCTATATAAGCCCATGTAAAACCAAAGGGCCCCCATGCGGGGGCATTTTTGGCCCCAGCACTATAATTTGAACAATCTTGGTAGGGGTCCACTAGATGAAGCTTCATACCAAATATCAAAGACCTGGGCCTTGCCGTTTCAGAGAAGATCTTTCAAGATTTTCCCTATATAAGCCCATGTAAAACCAAAGGGCCCCCGTGCGGGGGCATTTTTAGCTCCAGCACTATAATTTGAACAATCTTGGTAGGGGTCCACTAGATGAAGCTTCATACCAAATATCAAAGACCTGGGCCTTGCGGTTTCAGAGAAGAAGATTTTTAAATATTTTCCCTATATAAGCCCATGTAAAACCAAAAGGCCCCCGTGCGGGGGCATTTTTAGATCCAGCACTATAATTTGAACACTCTTGGTAGGGGTCCACTAGATAAAGCTTCATTCCAAATATCAAAGACCTGGGCCTTGCAGTTTCAGAGAAGAAGATTTTTAAAGATTTTCCCTATATAAGCCCATGTAAAACCAAAGGGCCCCCATGCGGGGGCATTTTTGGCCCCAGCACTATAATTTGAACAATCTTGGTAGGGGTCCACTAGATGAAGCTTCATACCAAATATCAAAGACCTGGGCCTTGCGGTTTCAGAGAAGAAGATCTTTCAAGATTTTCCCTATATAAGCCTATGTAAAACCAAAGGGCCCCCGTGCGGGGGCATTTTTAGCTCCAGCACTATAATTTGAACAATCTTGGTAGGGGTCCACTAGATGAAGCTTCATACCAAATATCAAAGACCTGGGCCTTGCGGTTTCAGAGAAGAAGATTTTTAAATATTTTCCCTATATAAGCCCATGTAAAACCAAAGGGCCCCCGAGCGGGGGCATTTTTGGCCCTAGCACTATAATTTGAACAATCTTGGTAGGGGTCCACTAGATGAAGCTTCATACCAAATATCAAAGACCTGGGCCTTGCGGTTTCAGAGAAGAAGATTTTTCAAGATTTTCCCTATATAAGCCCATGTAAAACCAAAAGGCCCCCGTGCGGGGGCATTTTTAGATCCAGCACTATAATTTGAACAATCTTGGTAGGGGTCCACTAGATAAAGCTTCATACCAAATATCAAAGACCTGGGCCTTGCGGTTTCAGAGAAGATGTTTTTTAAAGATTTTCCCTATATAAGCCCATGTAAAACCAAAGGGCCCCCATGCGGGGGCATTTTTGGCCCCAGCACTATAATTTGAACAATCTTGGTAGGGGTCCACTAGATGAAGCTTCATACCAAATATCAAAGACCTGGGCCTTGCCGTTTCAGAGAAGATCTTTCAAGATTTTCCCTATATAAGCCCATGTAAAACCAAAGGGCCCCCGTGCGGGGGCATTTTTAGCTCCAGCACTATAATTTGAACAATCTTGGTAGGGGTCCACTAGATGAAGCTTCATACCAAATATCAAAGACCTGGGCCTTGCGGTTTCAGAGAAGAAGATTTTTAAATATTTTCCCTATATAAGCCCATGTAAAACCAAAGGGCCCCCGTGCGGGGGCATTTTTGGCCCCAGCACTATAATTTGAACAATCTTGGTAGGGGTCCACTAGATGAAGCTTCATACCAAATATCAAAGACCTGGGCCTTGCGGTTTCAGAGAAGAAGATTTTTTAAGTTTGCGGTGAAAAAAATCTTTTTTTGGCTACTGTGACCTATATGTGCAACGGACCGGAACCATTTGAACAACTTTGAAAGGGGACCACCTAAGGATCATTCCTGTGAAGTTTGGTCAAAATACGATTAGTGGTTTAGGAGGAGATGTCGTTTGAAGAAAAGTTTACGGACGCACGCACGGATGCACGCACGACGGACAGCGGACAAAAAGTGATCCCAAAAGCTCACCTCGTCACTACGTGACAGGTGAGCTAAAAATAATATGTACCCCCATAAACCCCAGTTTTCTCTATATAAATTGGGGTTTAGTGGGGTGTTCGTTTCACGGACTTGTTCTCGTGATGAGCTTTTCTGTACTTTCGTACAGGCAAGCTACAAACCAAGGCGAAAATAAAAATCTGCATCAAATTTTATTCAAATTACAAGTTTCAAACATTTATGTGGAAAAATAAGTATTTTAAGATCAAACATTTTGAAAGGGACTGATAGATATATTGAATAACAAGAGCTGTCGAATGACAGCATAGCTGGCCTGTTTTGCGCCTTCAAGATATAAGGTAAAATAACTGAACCATGAAATATAGGTCACACTCACAAGAGATATATTTTGAGATCAATCATCAGGTTACATGGAACATTCCAGATATTACATTGCAGAATCAAATACAGTAGAACTTCGATGGCTCGAACACCTTTGGGACCTCTCAAATCTGTTCAAGACAGGGGGAGTTCCAGCCACTGAGGGTGATTGCCATGACGCATAATGAGATACTTTTGTACATCTTTTTCGGTATTCTATAATGAAAATGTATGCTGTGTATACTCATTAGAATCGCCTCAATGAGGCGATTCTAATGAGTACACACAGCATACATTTGTAATATAAAAGACGAAAATCTTCTAAATTACCCCGCCTATTTCGTATATTGAGGGTTCCCCTAGGGGCTTGGGAACGTGTTTGACACAGCCATGGTAAACGAGCCATCGGTGTTCGAGCCATCAAAGTTCCACTGTAGTGTCTGAATTATAAGGCAAAATCATTGAACCATGAAAATAGGTCACGCTGACCTACATTATCTAAGTCAATCATCGGGTCACATGGAACTTATAATTCAGGTTTGAAGTTTCTCCAAGAAAAAGTATTCTAAATATTTAGCAGAATCAATGAATCATGAAATATAGGTCAAAATGACCTAGATATATTTTTATGTCATTCATCTGGTCACATGGAATTCATTCTTCAGATATGAAGTTTCTCCATCAAACAGTATTCAAGATATATGGCAAAGTCACTGAATCATGAAATATAGCACACTGACCTACATATATTTTCAGGTCAACCATCTGGTTGCATTGAAGTAATATCCCAGGTATAACATTTCTCCATCAAAATAGTATTTCAAGATAACAGGCAAAATCACCGAACCATGAAATATAGGTCACAATGACCTAGATATATTTTGAGGTCAATCATGGGATCACATGGAATAAATAATCCAGGTATGATGTTTCTCCATCAAATAGTATTCAAGATTATAGGCAAAATCACTGAACCATGGAAAATAGGTCATACTGAGCTAGATATATTTTGAGGTCAATCATGGGGTCACATGGAACTAATAAATCATGTTTGACATTTCTCCATCAAATAGTTCAAGACTAGAGCTATCACTAAAGGTGATGAATACCCCCACAAAAACTGCCTTGATAGTACAACAGCGGCATTTTGCAATTTTTTCACTTGAAAGGGGCCATAACTATGTCGAAAATTGACGAATTGTAGTGGAAATCGAACTTGACCTGTATTTTATGATGTTACATCAGTGTACCAAAAATTATAAAAATCGGTGAAGTGCTTTTTGAGTTATTGTCTGGAAACCAAGTCAACAGACCTACCGACCGACAGACCGACAAGCTCACTCCTATATACCCCCCAAATTTCATTTGTGGGGGTATAATAATAGACAAAATCACTGAACCATGAAATATAGGTCACACTGACCTAGATATATTTTGCTATCAATTATGGGGACTTGTGGAACATGACATTTCTCCATCAAATAGTATTCTAGATAATAGGCAAAATCACTGAACCATATATATATATGTCACAGTGACCAAGATATATTTTGAGGTCAATCATGGGGTCACATGGCACTAATTTCCCAGTTATGACATTTCTCCAACAAATAGTCTCCAAGATATAAGGCAAAATCACTGGACCGTTAAATGTAGGTCATCATGACCTTCACCCTTCCACACTTTAACCAATGTCACATGGTTGGCTGATGTATAACCGCTTGTTTCTATAACTTGTTAGCATAACTGAAAGATATACAACAAATTACAAAGGTGTCCTAGATTTTTACCCCTAGCCCCATCCAATCCCAGGCATGCTCCCTGGGGTGTGTTGTCTTGGAAGCTCAGAAGACACCCCCAGGTATCCAAGCTATAAATATGAATGCTTTGTGATGAGTGACTGTTGAGATATAAGCATTTCAAAAACTATAACACAGTATTAAATAGGTGTTCTAGGTTTTGACCCCTAGCCCCACCCTGGGGCATGAACCCAGGGGTCTGTTCTCTTTGAACATCTGAGGACCCTCCCAGGCACTTAAGTTCCACATGTGAGTGCTCTGTGATGAGTGACTGTTCAGATATAAGCATTTGAAAAACTTGAACGCAGTGTGCTGGGAACGCACACGCAAATGCGCACACGGACGACCGAGATGACAACAATAGCTCTCCATGTACTTCGTTCAGGCGAGGTAAAAGTAGTACCCCAGGTAAAGCTAGTAATGCCACCTGTTTTTGAGCTGTCATTAGTGGAGAAAGATGATGTCAGTAGCCATAAAACATGCGGTTAAATTATCAGTTAACCCTTATCTTGCTGTTCACGACAACCCCTATCTTTGCAAACAGTGTAGATCCAGATCAGATGGCTTCTGAAGAAGCCATCTGATCAGGATCTACACTGTTTCACATTCGGTTTATGAATTTGTAGCAATAAATTACATCAAGTAATTTGATTGGTTGATAGACAGAAATGGGTCTGGCTTAAATGAATATTCAGCAAGATAAGGGTTAAGCATGAATATTTGGTAATTTTTTCTCTAAGAGAAAAAACACATCATGTAACGGGCAAGACTCAGATGAGCCTGCACGTTTGTGCATGCTGATCTGGGTACATTCTGGTTCCACTGGTCTTCTATATAGAGAATACCAGGTTCCTGTCTTTTGATATCAAGTTTATCAAGCAAGGCTTTGAGAACGCTTGTAGAATCACGAGGCTTGCCGAGCGATTCTACATGCGTTCTCGAAGCCGAGCCTGATAAACTTCATATCAAATGACACGAATCTGGTATTGTATTTATCAGTTTATCCCCTTGTACACTCTTAAATTAGCAGTTTACGGTCAGTTATTGATGGTCCTCAGTGCGTTCAAGCATTCTGGTGGTTCATATATTTAGTATCAGCTGACCATGTTTTTCCTGTGATATTTGATTTTGTCAAGCAATTTTGTCATTTTTCCAAGTTACAATAAGATTTTTAGTCATTTTCCAGTAGTCTGGTTCATTCATAAAAGTGCAATGTCACGTTGACGTGATAAAGCTCACTTGTCCTGAGATAGCATATCTTTATCAGCCAATGCATTACAATGCAATATATACAGGGGGTAACTGATAATGGCTTTTATTGTGTGCATTGTTCATGTACAAGTGAAAACAAATATAACCAGTCATAGTTTATTAGGTATAAACCTATAACAATACATAACCATGATATAATCACTGAACATCATAAATACATATATGAAGATGTTCTCTAGACAACTTTTTTAGGAGACAAACATATAACAAGACAAACATATAACAAGACAAACATACAACACGAAAGACATTAACCCATTGCGTACTAGTGGACTCTTCCATTGCTATATGTCGGACAAATCCATTTGTCATATAAGAGGTGATAGGTCTATTTTTCTGTTAGCAAATAGTGCAGGCCCTGATCAGATGCCGCATACTGCGGCATCTGATCTGGGCCTACACTATTTGCCAAGGTAACCCTTTTGGGGGTTTCCTGCATACAATGGGTTAAAATTAGGCACTTCAAATGAAACTATGCCTTGTACAATGAGCAAAGAAACTGTTTACACTGATGTCCCTTGATCTTAGATTAGTAGACTTATTGAAAATATTTGAGGGTCACCGATAAGGCCTAATTGGCTGAAACTAGCTAGTCTGGCCTAGAAAACATGTACACTCCATATTTTTCAGTTCTGTGGTGTATTCCTTGCTTCCAAAGGATAACCCTTTCTGAACCATATTTATTGTTTTGGGTTTAAGAATACACCAACCCTTGTAGGTCATTTTGTTTTGTCTCCCAGGTAAAGGGAGAAAGACACAGAAGAGACAGTAGAGGAGATGAAAGTGAGGGACAGGGGAGAAAGAGGAAAAGGAATGATAGTGCTGAGACAGAGGAAGTAACAACGCTCCCAACTCTACCCCTACCTGCTGTCCCGCCCCCATCCATCGGGGCTTGGCTGCACGATGCTTCCACGCAGAGCTGAATCCGACCCACACACGAGTACTGGTAAACCGCTTAGAGGATCTAAGCCTGCCCAGGCAAAGCGGTGTGAGTGTCGGACCGTCCATGCTTATACCCTATTGGTTTCATTAGGCGACAGGGCCTGAGATGTCATTTCATCTCAATGTCGGGTAAAAGTCCCACAAAATTGGAAGCAACGTCTCCAAAATGACCTTTACAGTAGTGACGGGGAAGTTAAACCTCAAATCAAACTAAATCAAACAAAACCCCTACCTGCTGCAAGATAGCAGACCTTGCCCAGCTGCAAGATAGCAGGCCTTGCCCAGCTGCAATCCAATGTCAGTTGGATGCCCCAGTGATGCAAGCATTGGTGCACAGCGTTAACTCAGATCAGCCAGTATATCCATAGTCTGATCATGATCAGTTTTCACTGTGCAGTATACAGATGCCCTTTCACCCAAATTTTGTCATACACACTGAGAAGGCTGTATGCTGTAATGATGCTAAGAATTGGGACAGACAGGTCTGAGTAAACAGAGCCGACCCTGATCAGACTGCTCCTGAAGGAGCAGTCTGATCAGTGTCTGCACTTTTTGCCTTCAAGAGCCAGGGTAGGCACTGTTTGCCATCCCATCTGCACTTTTGGGATCATGAAACAAATTTGTTAAAATTTTAGGAGAATTACAGCAAGTTCTCAAGGTGTCCAAATTTTTAGGATTTTTACAGTAAATACTGAATAGGTATAGGGGCTGACTTTCGTTTGCGTGCACATGCCAGCAAAGATACCTTTTTTTTCTTGATGCTGCCCATTTAAAATTTAATTCTAACATAGCATGCATATTCTGCAATAAATCACAGTATAGAACGGAATCACGGAATAGAGTGATGCCAAAAGCTGCTGTTTTATGACCTCACCTGTAGATTCTTTACAGTAGATGGTTAAACATCCTTTTTTCGCATCAAAAACATTACAGAAGGACATAAATGCATGTGTTACAGTCAATAATTTTTGCAGGATTTCTTCTAACAATGGTGGAAAATTGGGAGAATTTGATAGAAATAACATTATTGTCTATTTTCAATGTGTTAGAAGCGAAAAATATCAAATCACGAGCGCATGTATATCACAGTTTGTAGCTAAAGGTCAGTTTCAATAGGATAAATCACTTGCACTATGCACTTGTGATTTGATCTACTTTACAACAGTTACTGACCTCCAAACTGTGATTTATAACTCATTAATTTATTGCTTGAGTGGATTTATTTCTTAAACAAATTATTTTAGTCTGATTATACAGAAAACTCACTCTAATACACTTGCAAAGTAACCTGACGTTGGACTGCTTGCTTTTTTTTGGGAGTTTAACGGCCCAGTCAACACTATTTTAGGTCATTTTTGAGCCGGTCAGTTTACCTATCCACACTTTTCCTGGGCAGGCTTATACTTAAGCAGTTAACCAGTACAGTGCACATTCTTTCACCAGAAACTGACAACTGCCCTTCTTGAATCAGCGGAAGGTGGAGAATGACTGAAGAAAAGATTTCATGATCAATCTCAACGAAAGAATGTTGCCGACCCCGGCGGGAATCGAACCTGCGTCCTCCTGATCACCAGTCAGACGCACATCCGACTGAGCCACCGAGACCGGGGGCATTAAACTGTATAACATCAAACATTTATGACAATATATATATAGAGGATCTTACATGAGTGTTCATGTACCACTGAATTTATTAAAAAGAGTTTAGGAAAAGGGATAAAACTCGAGGCTGTGCCGAGCATTTTATCACTATTCTTCGAGTTTAATAAATTCAATAATACTTGAGCACGAATGTAAGGTTCTATTTATCATATGACATTTAAAATGCATTTTATTCACGACTGTTTAACAACATGTCAATATTTCGCCGTTAGTAAATGCAAGGCCGTTAAGGATGTCATGCATGCAACGTTATCGGGCGTATCTAGCTAATTTTCATATTTAATCCACTAGTGGATTATCGAATTTATTACATGCCGTTATTACATTCTCAGATACGATGTCATATGATGAACTGTGATATACTGTCAAAAAACAAATCATCACGTGAACAAGTCTGTGAAATGAAGACCCCCTAAACCCCACTTTATATAGAGAAAATACTGGGGTTTACAGAGGGTATACATTATTTTTCCTATTTCTGCTCCAAGACATAGGTTGTGGGTACTCATTAGAACCGCCTCATTGAGGTGGTTCTAATGAGCACAGCTTTGTTTGCAGTATAAATTTGAAAAATATCACGGATTTTCATCAGAAAAAGTAGCCATTTTGAGATGCGAAAAATGCACTATGTCGCACGGGAGTGTTATCGTAATGGTTACCATGGCAAGACCCCTGTCATTGGCCAGCTTTTGGTTTTATGCAGCACACTTGCTGCTTTGGACAAATATACAAAGCATTTTTTTTTTTTTGGCTTTTGTTTTACTTTTACAAAAGATATGAATCAATGTACTTGTAGACTTTGAGATAACTATATTGAAAATTGTTGAGGAGGCAAGTCATTGGTTTTACCAAACAAAAAACAAACAAAAAAACAACGCCTATATTCCTCCTCAAATGACAATATTCAACATCACGAAAACAGGCCTATATAATTTTAACCCCCTCGAACCCCACTTTTATATAGTAAAAGTAGGGTTTACAAGGGTAAACCTTATTTTTCTTATTTCTGCTCTGAAATATAGATTGTGGGTACTCGTTAGAACCGCCTCGATGAGGCGGTTCTTACGAGTACTCACAATCTATATTTTGAGCAGAAATAAGAAAATTCCACAATTTTTCATCTTAAAATTGTCATTTTTTTGGCGATAAAGGTTACAAGGTATTTGTATTAGTGTGTTTTCATAATGTACAGTTAGACATTGAAAGAAATTAAAATGCATTTCTGAAAGAGTTGACATTCAGGTCACAAATTCTCTAGCTCCAAAACAAAATATTTATAGACTGGTTGCATAGCACAGATGGACTTTAAAAACATTTTTGATATTCTCTTCAGGCATATAAAATCACAAAAACAATAATTAAATGTCTGAGAACAGGATAAAATGATATAAAATTGTTTGTAATAATTATGAAAGTACAAAAATTAGGCAACAAAACAGAATAAAAACAAGATAAAATGTAACCTTAAGACTCTGAGAAAAACTACATCTGAAAATGTCGTCTGCTTATGTCGTCTGCTAATTTTTTTTTTTTAAACTTTTCAAAAATATTTTTGCGTACATGCAAACAGTGAGGACCCAGATGAGACTCCTCCTAGAGGAGCAGTCTGATCTGGGTCCACACTGTTTGCAAAAATGATTTTTAAAGTAACAGGCAGACGACAAAACAGACGACAATTGTCTTGATTGGCATTCTATGGGTCAACTTACTGAAAATGGAATGAGATTATAGTAACTATGACAAACACCAATCTTGACCTTGACCTTTGACCTTGCATTGTAAAAAAACAGACTTATTTATAGCAAATATATGAGCACCTATAACAGGTCATTTGTTGGCTGTAAAAAGCAGGTATTTTGTTGAATAATTTCTTTACTTGTTCGAAATAGGACAATGAAATGTCTTCCTTTTATATTAGGATTCTAATACCTAACTAGATCCTGACTTTCAAGATTTTATCTCATCGCAATAATGTTATGTCATAACAAGAGGGCCATGATGGCCCTGGGTCGCTCACCTGATCCATAGGGTAACAAGTGGGCCCCGGGGAGAGCCATTATTGAACCCATGGCTATAATTTGCATAATCTTGGCAGTGGCTTCATACCAAATAGCAAAGAACGGAGCCTTCTAGTTTCAGACAAGAAGATTTTTAAAGGTTTTCCTTATATGAGTCTGTATAAAACCTGCGGGTCCCAGGTGCAGCCATTTTTGGCCCCAGGGCTATAATTTGAACAAGCTTGGTAGAAATCCACACGACAAAACTTCATACCAAATATCAAAGACCTTGGCCTTCTGATTTCAGACAATAAGATTTTCGAAGGTTTTCCCAATATAAGTCTACGTAAAACAAATGGGCTTGGGGGTGGGCCCATTTTTGGCCCAAGGGCACTAATTTGAACAATTTTGTTAGAGGTCCACTACATGAAACTTCCTACCAAATATTAAAGACCTTGGCCTTCTGGTTTCAGACAATAAGATTTTCAAAGGTTTTCCCTACATAAGTCTATGTAAAACCAGTGGGGCACCCAGGTGGGCCCATTTTTGGGCTCAGGGCTATAATTGGAACAATCTTGGTAGAGGTCTACCAGACAAAGCTTCATACCAAATATCAAAGATGTGAGCCTTCTGGATTCCAACAAGATTCTTAAAGGTTTTTCCTATATAAGTCTATGTAAAACCAGTGGGCCCCGGGGTGGAGCCATTTTTGGCCACAGGGTTATAATTTGATTAATCTTGGTCAAGGTCCACTAGACAAAGCTTCATACCAAATATCAAAGAACTGAGCCTTCTGGTTTCAGACAAAAAGATTTATATAGATTTTCCCTATATAAGTCAATGTAAAACCAGTGGGCCCCGGGGAAGGGGGCATTTTGGCCCCAGGGCTATAATTTGAAAAAGCTTGATAGAGGTCCACTAGACAAAGCTTCATACCAAAAATCAAAGACCTGAACCTTCAGGTTTGAGACAAGAAGATTTTTAAAGATTTTTCCTGTATAAGTTAACGTAAAATCAAAGGGCCCCTGGGTGGGGGCAGTTTTGGACCCAGGGCTATAATTTGAACAATCTTGGTTGAGGTCTTTACACCAAATATCAAAGACCTGGGTCTTGCCGTTTCAGAGAAGAAGAGTTTTAAAGATATTCCCTACATAAGCCTATGTTAAACCAAAGGGCCCCAGGGCGAAGGCATTTTTGGCCCTAGGGCTATAATTTGAACAATCTTGGTAGAGGTCCACTAGATGAAGCTTCATACCAAATATCAAAGACCTGGGCCATGTGGTTTCAGAGAAGAAGATTTTTAAAGATTTTCCATATATAAGTCTATGTAAAACCAAAGGGTCCCCGGGCGGGGGCATTTTTGGCCCAAGGGCTATAATTTGAACAATCTTGGTAGAGATCCACAAGATGACGCTTTATACCAAATATTGAAGACCTGGGCCTTGCGGTTTCATAGAAGAAGATTTTTAAAGATATTCTCTATATAAGCCTATATTAAACTACTATGTAAAACTGGTGGGCCCCGGGGCGGGGGCATTTTTAGCCCCTGTGCTATAATTTTCAACAATCTTGATAGAGGTCCACTAGATGAAGCTTCACACCAAATATCGAAGACCTGGGCCTTGTGGTTTCAGAGAAGAAGATTTTCCCTATATAAGCCTATGTAAAACTGGTGGGCAACGGGGCGGGGGCATATTTAGCCCCTGGGCTATAATTTTTCAACAATCTCGGTAGAGGTCCACCAGATGAAGCTTCATACCAAATATCAAAGACCTGGGCCTTGCGGTTTCAGAGAAGAAGATTTTTAAAGATATTCTCTACATAAGCCAATGTTAAACCAAAGGGCCCCAGGGCGGGGGCATTTTGGTCCTAGGGCTATAATTTAAACAATCTTGATAGAGGTCCACTAGATGAAGCTTAACACCAAATATCGAAGACCTGGGCCTTGCGGTTTCAGAGATATATCGAAGACCTTGGCCTTCTGGTTTCAGACGATAAGATTTTCAAAGGTTTTCCCTATAAAAGTCTATGTTAAACCAAAGGGCCCCGGGGCGGGGGTATTTATGGCCCCAGGGCTATAATGTGAACAATCTTGGTAGAGGTCCACTAGATGAAGCTTCATACCAAATATCAAAGACCAGGGCCATGCAGTTTCAGAGAAGAAGATTTTTAAAGATTTTCCCTATATAAGCCTTTGTAAAACTGGTGGGCCCCAGGGAGGGGACATTTTTGACCCCAGGGCTATAATTTGGTTTCAGACGATAAGATTTCCAAAGGTTTTCCCTATATAAGTCTATGTAAAACCAAAGGGCCCCAGGGCTGGGGCATTTTTGGCCCCAGGGCTATAGTTTGAACAATCTTGGTAGAGATCCACTAGATGAAGCTTCATACCAAATATCAAAGACCTGGGCCTTGCGGTTTCAGAGAAGAAGATTTTTAAAGATTTTCCCTATATAAGCCTATGTAAAACTGGTGGGCCCCGGTGCAGGGCATTTTTGGCCCCAGGGCTATAATTTGAACAATCTTGGTAGAGGTCCACTAGATGAAGCTTCATACCAAATATCAAAGACCTGGGCCTTGTGGTTTCAGAGAAGAAGATTTTTAAAGATTTTCCCTATATAAGCCTTTGTAAAACTGGTGGGCCCCGGGGCGGGGGCATTTTTGTCCCAGGGCTATAATTTGAACAATCTTGGTAGAGGTCCACTAGATGAAGCTTCATACCAAATATCAAAGACCTGTGCCTTGTGGTTTCAGAGAAGAAGATTTTTAAAGATTTTCCCTATATAAGCCTTTGTAAAACTGGTGGGCCCTGGGGCGGGAGCATCTTTGGCCCCAGGGCTATAATTTGATCAATCTTGGTAGAGGTCCACTAGATGAAGCTTCATACCAAATATCAAAGACCTGGGCCTTGCGGTTTTAGAGAAGAAGATTTTTAAAGATTTTCCCTATATAAGCCTATGTAAAACTGGTGGGCCCCGGGGCGGGACATTTTTGGCCCCAGGGCTATAATTTGAACAATCTTGGTAGAGGTCCACTAGATGAAGCTTCATACCAAATATCAAAGACCTGGGCCATGCGGTTTCAGAGAAGAAGATTTTTAAAGATTTTCCCTATATAAGCCTATGTAAAACTGGTGGGCCCCAGGGTGGGGCCATTTTTGACCCCAGGGCTATAATTTGAACAATCTTGGTAGAAATCTATTAGATGAAGCTTCATACCAAATATCAAAGACCTGGGCCTTGCGGTTTCAGAGAAGAAGATTTTTAAAGATTTTTCCCTATACATGTATAAGCCTATGTAAAACTGGTGGGCCCCGGTGCGAAGGGCATTTTTGGCCCCAGGGTTATAATTTGAACAATCTTGGTAGAGGTCCACTAGATGAAGCTTGGTACCAAATATCAAAGACCTGGGCCTTGTGGTTTCAGAGAAGAAGATTTTTAAAGATTTTCCCTATATAAGCCTTTGTAAAACTGGTGGGCCCCGGGGCGGGGGCATTTTTGGCCCCAGGGCTATAATTTGAACAATCTTGGTAGAGGTCCACTAGATGAAGCTTCATACCAAATATCAAAGACCAGGGCCATGCAGTTTCAGAGAAGAAGATTTTTAAAGATTTTCCCTATATAAGCCTTTGTAAAACTGGTGGGCCCCAGGGAGGGGACATTTTTGACCCCAGGGCTATAATTTGGTTTCAGACGATAAGATTTCCAAAGGTTTTCCCTATATAAGTCTATGTAAAACCAAAGGGCCCCAGGGCTGGGGCATTTTTGGCCCCAGGGCTATAGTTTGAACAATCTTGGTAGAGATCCACTAGATGAAGCTTCATACCAAATATCAAAGACCTGGGCCTTGCGGTTTCAGAGAAGAAGATTTTTAAAGATTTTCCCTATATAAGCCTATGTAAAACTGGTGGGCCCTGGTGCAGGGCATTTTTGGCCCCAGGGCTATAATTTGAACAATCTTGGTAGAGGTCCACTAGATGAAGCTTCATACCAAATATCAAAGACCTGGGCCTTGTGGTTTCAGAGAAGAAGATTTTTAAAGATTTTCCCTATATAAGCCTTTGTAAAACTGGTGGGCCCCGGGGCGGGGGCATTTTTGTCCCAGGGCTATAATTTGAACAATCTTGGTAGAGGTCCACTAGATGAAGCTTCATACCAAATATCAAAGACCTGGGCCTTGTGGTTTCAGAGAAGAAGATTTTTAAAGATTTTCCCTATATAAGCCTTTGTAAAACTGGTGGGCCCTGGGGCGGGAGCATCTTTGGCCCCAGGGCTATAATTTGAACAATCTTGGTAGAGGTCCACTAGATGAAGCTTCATACCAAATATCAAAGACCTGGGCCTTGCGGTTTTAGAGAAGAAGATTTTTAAAGATTTTCCCTATATAAGCCTATGTAAAACTGGTGGGCCCCGGGGCGGGACATTTTTGGCCCCAGGGCTATAATTTGAACAATCTTGGTAGAGGTCCACTAGATGAAGCTTCATACCAAATATCAAAGACCTGGGCCATGCGGTTTCAGAGAAGAAGATTTTTAAAGATTTTCCCTATATAAGCCTATGTAAAACTGGTGGGCCCCAGGGTGGGGCCATTTTTGGTCCCAGGGCTATAATTTGAACAATCTTGGTAGAAGTCTATTAGATGAAGCTTCATACCAAATATCAAAGACCTGGGCCTTGCGGTTTCAGAGAAGAAGATTTTTAAAGATTTTTCCCTATATAAGCCTATGTAAAACTGGTGGGCCCCGGTGCGAAGGGCATTTTTGGCCCCAGGGCTATAATTTGAACAATCTTGGTAGAGGTCCACTAGATGAAGCTTGGTACCAAATATCAAAGACCTGGGCCTTGTGGTTTCAGAGAAGAAGATTTTTAAAGATTTTCCCTATATAAGCCTTTGTAAAACTGGTGGGCCCCGGGGCGGGGGCATTTTTGGCCCCAGGGCTATAATTTGAACAATCTTGGTAGAGGTCCACTAGATGAAGCTTCATACCAAATATAAAAGACCTGGGCCTTGTGGTTTCAGAGAAGAAGATTTTTAAAGATTTTCCCTATATAAGCCTATGTAAAACTGGTGGGCCCCGGGGCGGGGGCATTTTTGGCCCCAGGGCTATAATTTGAACAATCTTGGTAGAGGTCCACTAGATAAAGCTTCATACCAAATATCAAAGACCTGGGCCATGCGGTTTCAGAGAAGAAGATTTTCAAAGATTTTCCCTATATAAGCATTTGTAAAACTGGTGGGCCCCAGGGAGGGGCCATTTTTGACCCCAGGGCTATAATTTGAACAATCTTGGTAGAGGTCCATTAGATGAAGCTTCATACCAAATATCAAAGACCTGGGCCTTGCGGTTTCAGAGAAGAAGATTTTTAAAGTTTTCGTTTTTTCGTTTAAAAAATCTTTTTTTAGCTCCTGTGACCTAGATGTGCAACAGACTGGAAACCATTTGAACAACTTTGAAAGGGGACCACCTGAGGATCATTCCTGTGAAGTTTGGTCAAAATCCGATTAGTGGTTTAGGAGGAGATGTTGTTTGAAGAAAAAGTTTACGCACGCACACACGCCCGCACGCACGCACGCACGACGGACAAAAAGTGATCCCAAAAGCTCACCTCGTCACTACGTGACAGGTGAGCCAATTTCTGAGCTTTTGCACAATTTCAAGGGGAGATAATTCAGCAAAAATGACAACAGAGTGATGGCCCTTGGTCAGAATGTAGCCTTGTGATGGTGAATGAGTGTGTGAAGTTTCATGGGGCTAGGTCAAATATTTTTGAAGTTATGATCAAGGTTAAAGTTTTTGTGACGGACAGACAACCCAACAGACAGACAGACAGGGAAAATACTGTATCCCTCTCCCCCCCCCCCCCCCCCCCCCCCCCCCCGATCAAATTTGCTACAGATCAAATTTGGACCCAATCAGCCAAGTGGCTTCAGAAGTCTGATGCTTGAATGTGTTGTTGCAGGACAAGAGATGACATTTGACAATTTCCCATCTGTTGCAACCAATAGGCCTAAAAGAACACTATTAAGGAACATTTCTATGTAAGTTTGACAAAATATCTTGAAAGGCATAAAATTCATTTTTCAATTTTCCCCACTTTAAGTGAATGGAAACTCTTTACTTGCCATAGCAAACAAACTAAAGAGCCGAATTTCATAAACCAGAGCTCAGGTGGGCACTGCTCATTGGCAGCCATGAATTTAACATGATATTTTTTTAATCTACCAATTACAGAAGCTCCCAAACAAACCCCACACCCAAATGAGCACTCATGTGGACTGTATCTGAAATATTAGGTGTTTTATAAAGCAGAGAGGGTGGGGC
This sequence comes from Lucinisca nassula, assembly GCA_963580285.1. Classification (NCBI taxonomy): domain Eukaryota; kingdom Metazoa; phylum Mollusca; class Bivalvia; order Lucinida; family Lucinidae; genus Lucinisca; species Lucinisca nassula. The sequence continues at coordinate 108,035,747 of OY757013.1, read as the reverse complement.
ATGAATCCAATGGAGCCCTGGTTGGTGTCACTAAATGCGTCTTATCAAAAGGAACAGAGACATATATGGTTTAGCAGTGGAGATATGTATGGCTCCTGAGAGGTAAGGCCTTTTAAGCAGTGGAGGGTTTCGGGCATACCGGTAGCTGAACCCAGAAAAGCCCAAGAGTGTTGTCACTGAATGCTGAATGGTTTCTGAGATATGAGGCCTTTTTATGAAGTGGATGGGAGAGAAATGGCTCCTGTGGACCCCCAAAAATGGGGGTGACTGAATGTGTCTATCTAATAACAATGAACAAGAATATATGTGATTATGTGGTGGGGATTTGAATAGTTTCTGAGATATATGGCCTATTATGAAGTGGGGTCTTATCATAATGAACAAGAATATATATGGTTAAGGGGTGGGGATCTGAACGGGTTCTGAGATATATGGCTTTTAATGAAGAAAAGGGGTGGGGCATGGCCTGGGGGGGACCCCCATGCTGGTGTCACTGAGTGTGTCTTATCATAAGGAACAAGAATATGTATGGTTTAGGGGTGGGGATCTGTAAGGTTTCTGAAATATTTGGCCTTTTGTGAAGTGGAGGGGGTGGGGCATGGCCCCGGCACATCCCCGGGGACCCCCCAGCTTGGTGTCAATGAGTGTGTCTTATCATAAGGAACAAGAATATGTATGGTTTAGGGGTGGGGATCTGTAAGGTTTCTGAAATATTTGGCCTTTTGTGAAGTGGAGGGGGTAGGGCATGGCCCCGGCACATCCCGGGGGACCCCCCAGCTTGGTGTCACTGAGTGTGTCTTTTCATAAGGAAAAAGAATATATATGGTTTAGGGGGCAGGATCTGAATGTATGTTAAGAGAATAAGATGCAATGTTATCCATCAGCTCTATCAAATACTTGTAATATACAGTTTGTTGACTCGGATCATTTTAAATATGGGATTTATAAACCTTGGGAGGTTGACCATTCGATAAAGGAACTCGTGCGCAAGTGCACTTGATTTCTATTGGATATTCCACCTTCCTCAGTTTATAAATCCCAGATTTTAAAATGAGCTGAGTAATAAACTCTACATCACGTGAACAAGTCGGTGAAATGAAGGCCCCCCTACACCCCACTTTATATAGAGAAAACTGGGGTTTACGGGGGTATACACTATTTTTCTTATTTCTGCTCCAATACATAGGTTGTGGGTACTCGTTAGAACCGCCTCACAGAGGTGGTTCTAACGAGCACCCTCAACTATGTTTTGAACATTTATAACAAAACTATCAAGGATTTTCATCCGAAAATTAGCCATTTTGGAGATGTGAAAAATGCACTATGTCGCACGGGTGAGTTATCGTAATGATGCAATCAATAACTGCCTGGAAATGTATATCAGTATTATGCAAATTATAGCAATACTATAACAAGAGCAGTGCATGCTGGTGCCAACGCTCTGCTTCAAAAATTCTAAATCGAAAAAGGGGCATAACTGTGCCAAAAATATTTTGAGGGTTACCTCATCTATTAGTATGAGTTCCCCTTTTCATAAAGAACAACTAGTCCGAGTTTCAAGTAAATATGTTCAATAATGACAGAGATATTACAAAATGTCCAAGTTTTTGCACGACGATGCAGATGACGCCAGAGCTATGACAATACCTCGTCTTTTTCTTCAAAAACAGCCAAGCTAAAAAATCATTTTAAGGGGAATGGATACACCTTTAGTGGAGGCATTTTTTTTTTCAAAAATGTTTCAACACCCTTTAATTTGATAGCCTTCTCATAATGCAGCAAATTCTACATCACGAAAACACACCTATATAATTTTGTCCCCCTCGAACCCCTTTTATATAGGAAAACTGGGGTTTACAGGGGGTAAACCTTATTTTTCTTGTTTCTGCTCTAAAATATAGATTGTGGATACTCGTTAGGACCGCATCATCGAGGCCGTTCTGATGAGTATCCACAATCTATATTTTGAGCAGAAGTAAGAACCAGAGGACCAGTGGTCCTGAACCGCTCACCTGTCTGGTGACAATTTTCCTACTTGCTGTAAAATAGGTCAAGGTCAACCCAGGGTCACCAGTTGTACAAACCATGATGGGCCCGAGTACCATATGCTACATGCCAAGTTTCAAGGCCACTGGCGTTATGGTTCTGGAGAAGATTTTTGAAGGCTTTTTACCATATATGGGCATGGCCGCCATCTTGGGTCTAAGGCCAATGAATGACCTTGACCTTTCTCACCCACAGATCTTCATGTATTCAGTTACTTTACCTGATCTACCAATTTTGGTGACACTGTCTTCAATAGTTTCCTATAAATCCATTATTTTCACTTTGCCCCATGCAAAAGCCTAAGTCGGCAAATTTGACATTGCTGTAAAATAGGTCAAGGTCAACCCAGGGTCACCATTTGTACAAACCATGATGGGCCCGAGTACCATATGCTACATGCCAAGTTTCAAGGCCAATGGCCTTATGGTTCTGGAGAAGAAGATTTTTGAAGGTTTTTTACCATATATGGGCATGGCGGCCATCTTGGGTCTAAGGCCAATGAATGACCTTGACCTTTATCACCCATAGATCTTCATGTATTCAGTTACTTTACCTGATCTACAAATTTTGGTGACATTGTCTTCAATGGTTTCCTATAAATCCATAATTTTCACTTTGCCCCATGCAAAAGCCCAAGTCGGCAAATTTGACATTGCTGTAAAATAGGTCAAGGTCAACCCAGGGTCACCATTTGTATAAACCATGATGGGCCTGAGTACCATATGCTACATGCCAAGTTTCAAGGCCACTGGCCTTATGGTTCTGGAGAAGAAGATTTTTGAAGGCTTTTTACCATATATGGGCATGGCGGCCATCTTGGTCATGTGATCCAGACCCCGCAAACAAACTTTCGTTCCCCCATCCCACTGAGGCTCCATATGAAATTTGGCTTTGATTGGCCCTGCAGTATAGGAGAAGAAGATCTTTGACTAGACTATGAAGTGAGCATATGCTCACTAATACCCCCGGCCAAAGCTATCGTAACTTAGTTCCTGAAAAATCTTCACAAAATTGAAGGTAACTCACAAAATACACATCTCAGTAGCAAATATAACAAAGGGGAATAACTGTTAAGAACCTGGCCTCCTAGCCCCAATTTTCTTTCCCACAATACAACTAGTTATGCATGTTGTTTGTACCAAATTTCAAGTTTCTAGGTACAGTAGTTCCTGAGAAATCTTTGACACAAAATTTAAGGTAACTCACAAAATACACATCTCAGTAGCAAATATAACAAACGGGAATAACTCTAAAGAACCTGGACCCACAGCCCCAATTTTCTTTCCCACAATACAACTAGTTATGCATGTTGTTAGTACGAAATTTCGAGTGTCTAGGTACAGTAGTTCCTGAGAAATCTTTGACACAAAATATAAGGTAACTCACAAAATACACATCTCAGTAGCAAATATAACAAAGGGGAATAACTCTAAAGAACCTGGCCTCATAGCCCCAATTTTCTTTCCCACAATACAACTAGTTATGCATGTTGTTTGTACCAAATTTCAAGTTTCTAGATACAGTAGTTCCTGAGAAATCTTTGACACAAAATTAAAGGTAACTCATAAAATACACATCTCAGTAGCAAATTTAACAAAGGGGAATAACTCTAAAGAACCTGGCCCCACAGCCCCAATTTTCTTTCCCACAATACAGCTAGTTATGCATGTTGTTTGTACCAAATTTCAAGTTTCTAGGTACAGTAGTTCCTGAGAAATCTTTGACACAAAATTTAAGGTAACTCATAAAATACACATCTCAGTAGCAAATATAACAAACGGTAATAACTGTAAAGAACCTGGACCTACAGCCCCAATTTTCTTTCCCACAATACAACTAGTTATGCATGTTGTTAGTACGAAATTTCGAGTGTCAATGTACAGTAGTTCCTGAGAAATCTTTGACACAAAATTTAAGGTAACTCACAAAATACACATCTCAGTAGCAAATATAACAAAGGGGAATAACTCTAAAGAACCTGGCCCCACAGCCCCAATTTGCTTTCCCACAATACAACTAGTTATGCATGTTGTTTGTACCAAATTTCAAGTTTCTAGGTATAGTAGTTCCTGAGAAATCTTTGACACAAAAAAAGTTTACACACACACACACAGAAAAGTTTACACACACACAGAAAAGACAAAAACTATATACCCCTTCGGCATACATAGTATGCCGGGGGTATAAAAATGGTGGATGGACGGACAACGGACCATGGCTATACTATAAGCTCACCTATGAGCCTAAAGGCTCAGCTGAGCTAAAAATACCACATATTTTCATCTTAAAATTTTCATTTTTTTGGTGATAAAGGTTACACTGAATTTGTGTAGGCTTGTTTTCGTAATGATCTTTTAAGAATAGGTCTCTATTTTGCAGGGCTTTAAATATACATGTAGAAAGTACAACAGTAAGGAACTCAAAAGGGCTCCTTTGCAAAAATCACAAAAATCTCCTGGGTGTATTAATTCTACTTAAACAATATATGCTCTGAGCTATATATAACAACACTCCAATATAATTTGAACACATTACATATATATCACATACTAACCTCTTTATTGTTTGTATTGGAGTTTAACAGTCCCAGTTAACACTATTTTAGGTCATTTTTGAGGCGGTCAGTTTATTACCTATCCACACTTTTCCTGGGCAAGCTTATACGTAAGCGGTTAACCATTACAGTGCACATTCTTTCGCAAGAAACTGACAACTGCCCGTCTTGAATCAGTGGAAGGGAGAGAGTGACCGTAGAAACGCTTTCATGATCAATCTCCACGAAAGAATGTTGCGAACCCGTCAGCTATCTGACCCCCGTCCTGATCACCAGTCAGACATGCATCCGACTGAGTTACCAAGGCCGGATCTAACCTCTTTATATCAATGTTCATTAAAATGCATTTTGGGTTATAACAGTTTCATACCTGTGATAAATTTTTGAACTGTATGAGGGAGATTTGCAATTGTTATGATGGAGATGTAAAGAACAAATAGGGAAATTCTCAGTTCAAATGAGGGAGTCTCCAAAATTTTACTAAAATTTAGCAGAAATTGGGCAAAAATTAGCATCACAATGAGGGAGTCTCCCTCCTGATGAGGGAGGTGTCACATGTATGCAATTTAAAGATGGATCCCGAAATGTAAAGACTGATAGAAAAATGACCATAAATGGTAATTTTTCTATACAATCTTTACACTTTTGTTTGGAAAACATAAATAATTTTAACCAACACAGTTTGCCGGCCTCAGTACCTCCGTCTGATGTGTGTCCCACTGGTGATCAGGAGGACCCGGGTTCGATACCTGCCGGGGTCGGCAATATTCTTTTGTGGAAAGTGATCATGCAATCTTTCCTACTGTCATCTCTCCCTTCCGCTGATTCAAGAAGGGCAGTTTTCCATTTCTGGCGAAAGAATGTGCACTGTACTGGTTAGATGCTTATGTATAAGCCTGCCCAGAAACGAATGGATAGGTAAAATGACCGGCACAAAAATGACCTAAATAGTGTTAACTGGGCCGTTAAACTCCAATACAAAGAAACAAACAAAACTAACACAGTTTCTGCTTAGGTCACCAACAACAATGCTATGAAGAGGCTCTGGTGAACTTGCATAAAAGGATCTTCTGAGACACAAACAAAGGTACTATCACATAACAATAACTCACCCATGCGACTTAGTGCATTTTTCACATCTCCAAAATGGCTACTTTTCTGATGAAAATCCTTGATATTTTTGTTATAAATGTTCAAAACATAGGTTGAGGGTGCTCGTTAGAACCGCCTCAGTGAGGTGGTCCTAAGGAGCACCCACAACCTATGTCTTGGAGCATAAATAAGAAAAATAATGTATAACCCCGTAAACCCCAGTTTTCTCTATACAAGAGGGCCATGATGGCCCTGGATCGCTCACCTGATCCATAGAGTAACAAGTGGGACCCGGGGAGGGCCATTATTAACCCCAGGGCTATAATGTGCATAATGTTCAGAGACGTCTAAAAAGGTGAAGCTTCATACCAAATATCAACAAAGGCTATAATTTGAACAATCTTGGCAAAGGTCCACTAGATATGCTACATACCAAATATCAAAGACCTGGGCCTTGCGGTTTAAGAGAAGAAGATTTTTATTAAAGATATTCCCTACATAAGCCTATATAAAACCAAATGGCTCCAGGGCGGGGGCATTTTTGGCCTCAGGGCTATAATTTAAACCATCTAGAGGTCCACTAGAGGAAGCTTCACACCAAATATCAAAGACCATGGCCTTGTTGTTTCAGAAGAAGATTTTTAAGGAATATCTCTATATAAGTCTATGTAAAACCAAAGGGCCCCAGGTTGGGAGCAGTTTTGGCCCTAGCACTATAATTTGAACAATCTTGGTAGGGGTCCACGAGATGAAGCTTCATACCAAATAGCAAAGACCTGGCCCTTGGGGTTTCCGAGAAGAAGATTTTTAAAGATTTTCCCCATATAAGCCCATGTAAAACCATAGGGCCCCGGGGCGGTGGCATTTTTAGCCCAAGCACTATAATTTGAACAATCTTGATAGGAGTCCACTAGATGAAGCTTCATACCAAATAGCAAAGACCTGGGCCTTGCGGTTTCACAGTAGAAGATTTTTAAATATTTTCCCTATATAAGCCCATTTAAAACCAAAGGGCCCCGGAGTGGGGGGGGAAGAAGGACCATGGCCGTGTGGGATGAAGCTTCATACCAAATATCAAAGACATGGGCCTTACGGTTTCAGAGAAGAAATTTTTTAAAGATTTTCCCTATATAAGCCCATGTAAAACCAAAGGGCCCCGGAGCGGGGGCATATTTGACCCCAGCACTATAATTTGAACAATCTTGGTAGGGGTCCCCTAGATGAAGCTTCATACCAAATATCAAAGACCTGGGCCTTACGGTTTCAGAGAAGAAGATTTCTAAAGCTCTTCCCTATATAAGCCCATGTAAAACCAAAGGGCCCTGGAGCGGGGGCATATTTGGCCCCAGCACTATAATTTGAACAATTTTGGTAGGGGTCCAATAGATGAAGCTTCATACCAAATATCAAAGACCTGGGCCTTGGGGTTTCAGAGAAGAAGATTTTTAAAGATTTTCCCTATATAAGCCCATGTAAAACCAAAGGGCCCCGGAGCGGGGGCATTTTTGGCTCCAGCACTATAATTTGAACAATCTTGGTAGGGGTCCACTAGATGAAGCTTCATACCAAATATCAAAGACCTGGGCCTTACGGTTTCAGAGAAGAAGATTTTTAAAGATTTTCCCTATATAAGCCCATGTAAAACCAAAGGGCCCCGGAGCGGGGGCATTTTTGGCCCCAGCACTATAATTTGAACAATCTTGGTAGGGGTCCACCAGATGAAGCTTCATACCAAATATCAAAGACCTGGGCCTTGTGGTTTCAGAGAAGAAGATTTTTTAAGTTTTTGGTGAAAAAAATCTGTTTTTGGCTCCTATGACCTAGATGTGCAACGGACCGGAACCATTTGAACAACTTTGAAAGGGGACCACCTAAGGATCATTCCTGTGAAGTTTGGTCAAAATCAGATCAGTGGTTCAGGAGGAGATGTCGTTTAAAGAATTGTTAACGGACGGATGCACGCACGGACGGACGGACGCACGCACGACGGACGAAAAGTGATCCCAAAAGCTCACCTCGTCACTACGTGACGGTGAGCTAATAAAATGGGGTTTAGGGGAGTCTTCATTTCACGGAATTGTTCACGTGATGAGATTACAACAATTAAGACAAATCCATAACAATATAATTTCAATGTATTTTTTATGCTTTTTATCACATGAACACCACTCTAAGTTCCACTTTATATAGAGAACACTGGGGTTTACAGGAGTTAAACATTATGGAACGTATTTCTGCTTCAAGACGTAGGATGTGGGTGCTCATTAGAACTACCTCACTTAGGCGGTTCTAACAAGCACCCACCACCTATGTCTGGAGCATAAAACAGAATAATCACAAATTCATGAGAAAAACAAGACCTGTCACTAAAGGTGACCAATGCACCCCCCCCCCCACTCCCCCCCCGGGTGAGAGCCAATTTCTGAGATTTTGCAAAATTTCAAAGGGAGATAATTCAGCCAAAAATGAAAACAGAATTATGGCCCTTGGTCAGAATGTAGCCTTTGTGATGGTGAATAAGTGAATATTTTTGCTGAAAAAATATGAGTAGCTTTTGCATTTGCAAAAGCTACTCACATTTTTTCAGCATTTTTGCAAAAATGCTAGTACAGTCAGGTGCCACATTAATGTCCTCGAAAGCAAAAATCCCGTAGACCTTAATGTATTTTGACTTTTACAAGAAACTGAAAATTATAAATATTACTTTTGCTCATCAGATTTTGGTAAAACTGGCATTGTTAGAAAAGTAAATGATTAATGCAATAAATATAAATATCTTGATTTTGTTATATGTGTAGCATTGGAACAGCAACTATTTAAACCTGATTAACAATTTTTTATCCTCATTTTTGGCGACGTCACCAATGACGTCAATGTCATGGAAAAATGAATTTATCGTAAATTGCATTATTTTCAAACTGCTGTTTTTTGATTAAAAAGATCACAGAAAAAAGAACAAAGATTTTTCGTGTCCTAGTGAATATAGTTTTCCAAACAAACCAGTTTCGCTAACATAAGATGAGCAAAAATAATATAATTAATTTTCTTGCAAACATCAAATAACATTGAAGTCTATGGAATTTTTGCTTTCGATGACATTAATTTGCATTTGCCATAATGAATGATAAAATTTTGAATATGTTAACTAATGACAGTGTTAGTATTGAACACCTGGACCTGATGTTTAACCTCTCAATGGCAAGTTTAACCGCCTAAAATTTAAGATCATCAACAAAACGACAAGTTTAACCCTTGACGGGAATGAGAACACCTTCAGGGGAGGCAACTTCTGCAAAAGTATTTTTGTCTCCCATGTCAAAAGGGGTCAACTCTTAAAGGAAAGAATTTGGTCCTGAGGAGCAAATTCTTTCCTATAAGAGTAGACCTCTTTTTCAGTGGGACAGGGCTTATAGACAATCGAAAAGGAAGTCCCGAAAGTTATCTCCCTTTGAAAAATGGGGGAAAAATCTGCCAGGAGTTCCTATTCCCCTTAAGTAAGAGGAAATACACCTGCCATATTTTCAGCCATTTTCTATAAGGGAGACAACTTTCTGGACTTCCTGCTCACTTTCTTATAGATTCAATCCCTCTGGAATAAGTTTCTATGTTTGAATTGAGGTTTTACATCCCCATCAACAATATTTATAGCATTTTTGAAGACTTTGCTTCCAACCATCACGAAAACACGTCTATATAATTTTGACCCCCTTGAACCCCACTTTTATATATCAAAACTGGAGTTTACAGGGTATAAACCTTATTTTTCTTATTGCTGCTCCAAAATATAGATTGTAGGTACTTGTTAGAACCGCCTCGAAGAGGTGCTTCTAAGTGGTACACACAATCTATACTTTGAGCAGAAATAAGAAAACTACCATAATTTTTGGTCATTAAATTTTCTTTTTTTTCGGCGATAAAGTTTAATATGTTATGTATTTGTATAGGCATGTTTTGGTAAGGTTTGTGGGACTTTCATCTGACACTGACATCTCAAGCCCTACCGTTCAAACAAACATACACAGTTTATATGCAGGGGCGGTCCTACTAGCACCACTTTGCCTGGGCAGGCTTTGACCTTCTAAGCCATTTACCAGTACTGATATGCGGTTGCTTTCAGCTCTGTGTGGATGCATCATGCTGTCCAATCTATTTCTCAAAGCCCGGATGGGCGGGGACCCAAAAAAATGGTCTACTCTTAAAAGGATTGAATTCTTTCTGTTTACAGTAGAAACCAATTGACAAGGTAAACACAAAATAAATTTTGACAGAGTTACCTCCCTTAAATGTGTAGCCGTTCCCTAAATGCTCCAAGCAAAACTGATGCAAGCAACATCATTTTTATCAACAGTTTTCACAGAAAAGCATAAAACATTACGATAATACACCCATGCAACATAGTGCATTTTTTTCGCATCTCCAAAATGGCCATTTTTTGATGAAAATCTGTGATATTTATCTAATAAATACTGCAAACATAGGGTGTGGGTTTCGTTAGTACCCACAACCTATGTCTTGGAGCAAAAATAAGAAAAATAATGTATACCACCGTAAACCCAAGTTTTCTCTATATAAAGTGGGGTATGGGGAGGTCTTCATTTTATGGACTTGTTCATAAATCAGGGGTTGTGGGTTCAATTCCAGGCTTCTCCAGAGTTATACGAGTCTTTAAATGGAGGTCCCGTCTCCATATGACCTAAGTTGTTGGTGGGACATAAAACTCAAATTCACATACTACACACAAAAACAAGCATGCTTGACATTTCAGATGAAATGTCAAGCCTTATTATCACAAAAAATATTTGGAAAAACCATCTGCTGTTGTTGTTTTTTGCACTTTAAGGGTTAAACCTAAGTCCCTCCATTTATATATGAGAACCTTCATTAACAGTGTCATTATATGACAGGAAAAAAAACTATGGCCATTGTATGGCTGAGAAAATATAAAAACGTTTAAGACATTATTCACTGTACATACGGCAATATTTTTATTGCTTTCGGTGGGTAATGGAATACTCGAGTAAAAAAATGCTCTCGGTGGGTAATGGTATAATTGAGCACAAAAATGAAGTCATATGATATTACACATACATACATATGTAAACAAACAATATGACAACCTCCTAGGGAGAGCCACAACGACACCGATACATAACCATATGAATATAGAGGCAGTTGTAACAAGTACCCACAATCTATATTTTAGAGCAGAAATAAGAAAAATAAGTTTTACCCTGTAAACCCCAGTTTCATTATATAAAAGTGGGGTTCAAGGGGGTCATACCTATCTATAGGCGTGTTTTCATGATGGTTGAATTTGTCATGCTCATCAATATTAAAATGCCAACAATTATTGGTATTTTATTATGTCATTTCCTGCTGATATGAGCAAAACTGTTAACATGAGCCCTATTTGTTAGTATTTTAACCCTTCTCTTGCTGAATATTCATTTTAGCCAAACCCATCTCTGAATTTGAACCAATCAGATTACATGATGTAATGTATTCCTACAAACTCATAAACTGAATGTCAAACAGTGTAGATCCTGATCAGATGGCTTCTTCAGAAGCCATCTGATCTGGATCTACACTGTTTGCAAAGATAGGGGTTGTCGTGAACAGCAAGATAAGGGTTAATCCATTTTGTACCAGAAATGCCCAAAACTGGTACCCTGGCAAAAAGTGCTATTTGCAAAAGGTTCAGCTATTTTTCAAACAAATTCTAAAGAAAACACAACCTGTCACCCCGATATTTTGAAATGGACTCCTGCTATATATACAGAGGAAGATTCTATTTGGTACAAAAAGGGTTAACAGCTATATGCTTTGATGTTTTCAGGCTCTAACAATAGAGTGACTCAAGAGCACGAAAAAGTTGGGCACTGACTAAAATAATATTTGACAGATACAACTATGCCTATGTCAATATCACATGGTATTAATTGATTATCCTATATTACACAAGGTCAACCAATATTATAAAATCATAAATCATGTTTATAATTGCGTTAATTAATAAAATTGTTATTAATCAAGTAATTTCGTATTAGCCCAGTTACAGGTCCTCGGTCAGCTGTATTGGCCTCGGCCTTCGGCCTCGTGCCAATACAGCAGACCTCGGACCTGTAACTGGACCAATACGAAATTATTTGATTAATAACATTATATTAACGGCCACTTCCCTGTGTACAATACAAGGAGCCACCGCCAATCGGGGCTTGAAGAAATATATGGGCTACATGATGCTTCCACGTAGAGCTGAAACCGACCCGCACGCGAGTACTGGTAAACAGCTTAGTGGATCTAAGCCTGCCCAGCCAGAGCGGTGCGAGTCGGCCCGTCCATGCTTATTAACCCTATTGGTTTCATCGGGCAGCAGAGCTTGAGATGTCATTTCATCTCAATGTTGGGTAAAAGTCCCACAAAATTGGAAGCAAAGTCTCCAAACTGACCTATACAGTGTTGACGGGGACGTTAAACCACAAATCAAACAAACAAAACAAAAGTGGAGAACCTTGATGATACTATAAGAATCTGATATGGGGTTCTATTGTAGATTGGTGTTTCCAACCCTGAGGGATGACCATGCCGAGCGGAACCTTGGCATAGCCTCAGTTCCGCTCAGCATGGTCATCCCTCAGGTTGGAAACGCCCATCTGCAACAGAACCCCATATTGGATTCTTGTTCTTGCACAACACCTCCCAAACATTTCATTTTTATTCTGTAGCAAATAGCAGAACTACAGACAGTATTTCTTTTCTTCTTTTTAAGATTCCATACAAAAGTTCTGTATTCAGTGTCCTTTAACAATAAATGAGTCAAATAAAATATTTATTATTCTTGATTTTTTTTATTTCTTTTTTTTTTTTTTTTTTTTTTTTGCCGGTCGCACATGTATATTGTTAACAAAATAAAAGTACTGCGGAAGTTGAATAGAATTGAAGCGCACTTATGCTGGTTGCCTGGGTAGGAACACCAGGGTCAGAACATTAATTTCTATCCCAGGGTAAAATCACAGATTTCCTTGTCTAGTGTGCAAGAAAAAAATTTTCTCACCTCATGTTAGATGTAAGAGCATGCAACTATACTTACTCAAATATGGATCACCCATGGTTTTTCATGCACTGACATTTTCTGGGTCCCGAGCTAGAGAAATCTGTTTGTCCTTGATGCTGCTAGGGCGAGTGTTCAAATATCTTCCAAGGGCCCCGGCAAAAGTAATTGTCTGTTTTTCAACCTACCCTCTGGCTTTTGCATATGCGGGAAGTCCAGTGTAAGTAGATATCTTAATAATGATAATGATATCTATATCAACCGTTTTTCATATCTGGTAAGTAACTATATCTGACTAGTGCAATCTGACTGGAGCATAACTATTAAGGGGAATATGAACACCTGGCAGATTTTTTTCCCGCCATTTTTCAAAAGGAGACAACTTTCGGGACCCCCTGTTCGCTTTTCTATAAGCCCCGTCTCATTGAAAAAGGGGCCTACCCTTAAAGGAAAGAATTTGCTCCTCAGGAGCAAATTCTTTCCTTTAAGAGTTGAGCCCTATTGACACGGGAGACAAAAATATTTTTGCAGGAGTTGCCTCCCCTGAAAGTGTATCCATTCCCCTTATAACTGGGATATTCTTTTCAAGATATTTACTAAGTTATCATCCTCGCTGTGGGTATGAAGATGAACACCGATGGTTCTGGAGATATCTCTATACAATCCTTTTCAAGATACCAAATCAGCTGTCATCAACGCTGTAGATTTCCACATGAACACCGATGGCAAGATATCAGTTCAATCCAGCTCCGAGTCTGTTGAGATATCAGACAGCATGGAATCCTAGAAAAATAAATTTGATTTTTAAAGGAACAGTCAAGTCTGATAACATTGCCCGGCCATTTATTTTGCGCATCCTACATTACTGAATTTCAGTAATTGTATCCCTCATAATCAGTTTCACTATTATGAGCGGATCGGCCTTAAATTTAACCTAGCCCATAAAAGATGAGCTTGCATGTGCAGATGTGCCAGTTTCGCGGCATGTTTCCATTTTCTCATAGAATGAAAAATTTGAGGATTGGCCAAGTCAAGATTTGGATTAAAACTAACTGAAGGCACAAAGGTTTTGTATTCAAACTTTCTGCATCTGAAAACTTTGCAAAAGATCTGGGGCCAGTTGTTCAAAGCATCGTTAGCTTAAGAGCTTGTTAGTGGTCAAATTGTTAACTGTTCTAGCAAGATTAATATTTAAAATTTCGGTATTTTTGCTGAAAAAAATGTGAGCAGCTTTTGCATTTGCAAAAGCTGCTCACATTTTTTTTTGCCCAAAATTGACAGTTTTTGGGGTGCTGTGACCTTGAAAAAAAGCTAAAGGTCACCAAAATCTAATCAAATCTGCGGTTTGTTGTAATGGTATACTGTAACAAGTTTGAGGAAAATCAATCAATTCGTTAATGAGATAGAATGCAGACAAGCCATTTTTGGCCAAAAATTGACTGTTTTGGGGGTGCTGTGACCTTGAAAAAAGGTCAAGGTCACCAAAACCTAAACAAATCTGTGGTATATTGTAATGATATATTGTACCAAGTTTGACGAAAATAAATCAATTCTTTAATGAGATAGAGTGCAGACAAGCCATTTTTGGCCCAAAAATGACTGTTTTTTTAGGGGTCGCTGTGACCTTGAATATGAGGTCAAGGTCACCAAAATCTAATCAATTCTGCTGTATTTTGTAATGATATATTGTACCAAGTTTGATTAAAATTAATCAATTTGTTAATGAGATAGAGTGCAGACAAGCCATTTTTGGCACAAAAATGACTTTTGGGGGTTGTTGTGACCTTGAAAATGAAGTCAAGGTCACCAAAATCTTATCAAATCTGCGGTATGTTGTAATGATATATTGTACCAGGTTTGACTAAAATCAATCAATTCTATAATGAGATTGAGTGCAGACAAGCCATATTTGGCCCAAAAAATGACTGTTTTTGGGTCGCTGTGACCTTGAAAGTGAGGTCAAGGTCACCAAAATATAAACAAATCTGTGGTTTGTTGTAATGATATAATGTACCAAGTTTGAGTAAAATCAATCAATTCCTTAATAAGATAAGAGTGCAGACAAGCCATTTTTGGCCCAAAAATGACTGTTTTGGGGTCGCTGTGACCTTGAAAATTAGGTCAAGGTCACCAAAATCTAAACAAATCTGTGGTATGTTGTAATGATATATTATACCAAGTTTGACTGAAATTAATCAATTCAATAATGAGATAGAGTGCAGACAAGCCATTTTTAGCCCAAAAATGACGTTTTGGTGTCGCTGTGACCTTGAATATGAGGTCAGGGTCATCAAAATCTAATCAAATCTGAGGTATGCTGCAATGATATATTGTACCAAGTTTGACTAAAATCAATCTATTCCTATGAGATAGAGTGCAGACAAGCCATTTTTGGCCCAAAAATGACTGTTTTGGGGTCGCTATGACCTCGAAAATGAGGTCAAGGTCATCCCTAATGACTGTTTTCCCTCATCCTAGTGATTTGTCTATGCAAGTTTGGTCAAAATCCATCCATAGGTTCAGAAGATATAGTGCTTAGAACAGGCAAACAGGATCCGCACCAAAAACAATATTTCCCCCTCCCCTCCGGTGGGGGGACATAATTTTCATTGCATATGCTTAATAGGGAAGGGATGCAATGTTTTTGATTGTCGATTTTGTGTGCTGGCAGGTAAAAGTTATACTCAGTGATCAAATCTTTATGTGCGCAATGTTACCGAGTTGCACCGTACTGGATAAAAATCAAAGAACGGCATTGGTGGGTTGATAGTCTTTGAGAGTGGGCTGGGAAAATCATCCTGCATTGGGGCATAAATTATTTCATTTAACACTTAACCCTTATCTTGCTGAATATTCACCTAAGCCACACCCATTTCTGTCTATCAACCAATCAAATTACTTGATGTAATTTATTGCTACAAATTCATAAAATAAATGCCAAACAGTGTAGATCCTGATCAGATGGCTTCTTCAGAAGCCATCTGATCTGGATCTACACAGTTTGCGAAGATAGGGGATGTCCTGAACAGCAAGATAAGGGTTAATTTTCTGTACTTCAACCCATTTTGTACCGGAAACCCAAAAATGGGTAATTCACAAACAGTGCACGCCCAGATCAGATGTCGCAGAATGCGGCATCTGATCAGGGCCTACACTGTTTGCAAAAGTTGCAGCCATTTTCCAAATAAATTTTGAAGAAAACACAACATGACACCCCTACATTTTGAAATTGACTCCTGCTATATACAAGGAGGAAGATTCAATAATGAATACCCACAACATAGGTTTTTATGGAGAAATAAGGAAAGCTATCCTTCAGTTATAACTCCGACATCGCAGTGACAAGAATAGCATGGCTATAAATAACCGTTACAACAGTGTAGATCCAGATCAGGTGGCTTCTTCAGAAGCCACCTGATCAGGATCTACACTGTTTGGCATTCAGTTTATGAATTTGTATCAATAAATTACATCAAGTAATGTGATTGGTTGACAGACAGAAATGGGTGTGGCTAAAATGAATATTCAGCAAGATAAGGGTTAATAATTCCAATTCTCCCTCATTATGTGCATTTCAAGCAATTCGATTGGTTGAAATAAAAGTTTTATAATTCGATAAATTCTATGAGTGAGAATCTCAGATCTGTTTCGCATAGCAACAGAAGTGAGGTCAAAGAGCACATTTCGAACCAGCACGTTATGTCTGCATCTTTTGAACTCCTAGCTGAATCATGAAACATATTTTTAAAACTTTCAGGAGAATTACAGCAAGTCCTCCAGGTGTCCCAATTTTTTGGATTTTTATGACAACAACATTTTTAGCTTCGAACAAGAGAACCAAGGTCTCGTTTTCCAAGATTAAGCAAATACAGTCAAACTTCGATGGCTCAAACTCCTTTAGAACCATGAAAATTTGTTCGAGACAGCGGTAGTTCGAGCCATAGATAGTTACTTTTAGTGCCATACCAGGAGACATAATGGAGATAATTGTGGATATCTTTTCAGTGTTCTGTATTATAAATGCATGTTGTGTGTACTCATTAGAATCGCCTCATCGAGGCGATTCTAGTGAGAACAAACAGCATACATTTACAAGATAAAATCTTCCTAAATTACCCCTATATCGTATTTGGAGGAATGGGTTCTATTCATCCATGGTAAACGAGCCATCGGAAGTCGAGCCACTAAAGTTCGACTGTATGTGCAATAACTTTTCTGCAAGACATTTTTCATTTGACCATTACAATAACACACCACTGACATAGTACATTATTTCATATCCCCAAAATGGTTAGTTTTCTGAAGAAAATCTGTGATATATTTGTTTTGTTTGTTGGTTTGATTTGAGGTTTAACGTCCCCATCAACACCGTATAGGTCATTTTGGAGACATTGCTTCCAATGTTGTGTGACTTTCATCCGACACTGAGATGAAATGACATCTCAAGCCTTGTTGCCCAATGAAACCAATAAGGTTAATAAGCATGGACGGTCCGACTCACACCGCTTTGCCTGGGAAGGCTTAGATCCTCTAAGCCGTTTACCAGTACTCATGTGCGGTCGGTTTCAGCTGTGTGTGGAAGCATCGTGCAGCCCATCTATTTCTTCAAGCCCCAATGGGCGGTATATTTTTCTTATTCATATGCTAAATATAGGATGTGGATGCCTCATTGTGGCGTTACTAACGAGTACCCGCAACCTATATCTTGGCACTGAAATAAAAGAAAATAATATATACCCCTGTAAACCCTTGTTTTCTCTCAATAAATAGTTTTTTTTTTATGATTTGGTATTATGGCCCTTTCAAGATTATTTCACTCATATCAAACAGATTGTTAATCAGAGGTGGGCAAAACCAAAAGTACCCAGAGTAAAACCACCTGACCTTTCGTTGCAGAACTTGGCATCTCACATGACCCGAGCCAGGCTCAAACCCGAAGTAGTCAAAGACCTAATGATTGAGAGTCAGCACTCTTATCCACAAGGCCACACTCTTATCCACAAGGCCATGAAGGCCCGTAAAGAGGTGTGTAGAAGGGTATTAATTAATATGCTAACACACCCATGTGACATTTTTCACATCTCCAAAATGGCTACTTTTCGGATGAAATTCCATGATATTTTTCTTATTTATACTGCAAACATAGATTGTGGGTGCTCGTTAGAACTGCCTCATTGAGGTGGTTCTAACGAGTACCCACAACCTATGTCTTGGAGTAAAACTATGAAAAATAATGTTTACCCTCGTAAACCCCAGTTTTCTCTACACAAAGTGAGGTGTAAGGTGACTTGTTCACGTGATGATTACACAGACTTGTTACTATGATCATGATGCGGAAACAATACATACCCAACCACCCTGACCAACAATCCAGCCCGCAAATTTATCCTCGAAGTATCGTAAACTCATCTCCTTAATCTGAAGTGCTAGTGCGCCACTGGCACCTGCCACCTGAATGGCCCTCTTCGTGACGTTGAAAAGCGCTGACACCTGGTTCCAGCCAATCTCATTGCCGACAGCATCTCCCACCGATCTCTTGAACTGATTGTATGTTAATGCACCAGCAATACGGATAGCAGCTTGACGAGCATTATCTGATAGCTGCAATTAAATTTTAATACACATATACTTCTTTATAACAGTGTTCATTATAACATTGTTTTGAATATAGCACTTTAACAAGAGGGCCCAGAGGGCCCTGAATCGCTCACCTGAGTATCAGTGTCTCTAGTACATTCTTGGCCCAGGGGCTATAATTTGAACAAACATGGTAGTGGTCCACTAGATGAAGCTTCATACCAAATATCAAAGACCTGGGCCTTCTGGTTTCAGAAAAGAAACTTTTGAAGGTTTTTCCTATATAAGCCTATGTAAAACCAGGCATTTTTTGTGCCAGCGCTATAATTTGAACAATTTCAGTAGAGGTCCACTAGACAAAGCTTCACGCCAAATATCATAGACCTGGGTCTTCTGGTTTCAGACAAGAAGATTTTTAAAGGTTTTTTCCTATTTAAGCCTATGTAAAACTAGTGGGTCCCGGCGCGAGGACATTTTTGGCCCCAAGAATATAACTTGAACAATCTTGGTAGAGGTCCATTACATGAAGCTTCATACCAAATATCAAAGACCTGGGCCTTCTGATTTCAGACAAGAAGATTTTTAAAGGTTTTCCCTATATAAGCCTATGTAAAACCAGACATTTTTGGTGCCAGGGTTACAATTTGAACAATTTCAGTAGAGGTCCACTAGATAAAGCTTCACGCCAAATATCATAGACCTGGGTCTTCGGGTTTCAGACAAGAAGATTTTTAAAGGTTTTTTCCTATTTAAGCCTTTGTAAAACTAGTGGGTCCCGGCGCGGGGACATTTTTGGCCCCAAGTTTATAACTTGAATAATTTTGGTAGAGGTCCATTACATGAAGCTTCATACCAAATATCAAAGTGTTGGGCCTTCTGGTTTCAGACAAGAAGATTTTTAATGGTTTTTCCTATATAAGCCTATGTAAAACAGGTGGCCCCTGGCACAGGGGCATTTTTTGGCACCAGGGCTATAATTTGTACAATCTCAGTAGAGGTCCACTAGATGAAACTTCATACCAAATATCAAAGACCTGGGCCTTCTGGTTTCAGACAAGAAGATTTTTAAAGGTTTTTTCCTGTATAAGCCTATGTAAAACTAGTGGTTCCTGGCGCGGGACATTTTTGGCCCCAAAGCTACTATTTGAATAATCTTGGTAGAGGTCCATTAGATGAAGCTTCTTACCAAATATGAAAGACCTGGGCCTTCTTTAGACAAGAAGATTTTTAAAGGTTATCCCTGTATACGCCTATGTGAAACCAAAGGGCCCCGGCACAGGGGCACTTTTCGCCCCAGGACTATATTTTGAATAATCTTGGTAGAGGTCCACTAGATGAAGTTTCATACCAAATATCAAAGACCTGTTTCATACCAAAATCAAAGACCTGGGCCTTCAGGATTCATACAAGAAGATTGTTAAAGGTTTTCCCTATATACACCTATGTGAAACCAGTGGGCCCTGGACGGGGGCATTTTTGGCCCCAGAACTATATTTTGAACAATCTTGGTAGAGGTCCACTAGATGAAGCTTCATACCAAAAATCAAAGACCTGGGCCTTCTGGTTTCAGACAAGAAGATTTTTAAAGGATTTCCCTATATAAGTCTATGTAAAACTGGTGGGCCCTGGCGCAGGGGCATTTTTGGCCCAAGGGCTATAATTTGAACAATCTTGGTAGAGGTCCACTAGATTAAGCTTCATACCAAATATCAAAGACCTGGACCATGCGGTTTCAGAGAAGAAGATTTTTTTAGTTTTCAGTAAAAAAATTCTATTTTTTTGCTCCTGTGACCTAGATGTGCAACAGTCTGGAACCATTTGAACAACTTTGAAAGGGGACCACCTAAGGATCATTCCTGTGAAGTTCGGTCAAAATCCTATCAGTGGTTTAGGAGATGTTGTTTGAAGAAATTGTTTACTGACGGATGGACGGACGCACACAAGCACGGATGCACGCATGCCTGACAACGGACAAAAAGTGATTCCAAAAGCTCACCAAAGTGACAGGTGAGCTAAAAATGGAGCCAAAAATGTATAAACAAGAGGGCCCAGAGGGCTCTGGGCCCTGATTCGCTCAACTGAATGTCCCTGTCTCTAGTACATTCTGGAGGCCATCTTGTTCATCAGAGAAGGTTCTTAGCTATTTTGGTAGGGTGTCCCCTAGGCAACATTCCTGTGAAGTTTGAATCAAATCGACCCAAGGGTTTAGGAAGAGTTTGCCTTTGGTAGAAAATAAACAGCATTTTTCTATTTTTAGCTCTGGTGGCCATTTTGTTCATCAGTGCGAAATCGTTTTAGCTATTTTGGTATTTGGTCATCTAAGCAACATGCCTATGAAGTTTGAATGAAATTGGTCTAAGGGTACAGGAGGAGTTGTGGTTTGAAGATTTTTTTCTATTTTTAGCTATGGTGGCCATGTTGTTTGTCAGAGTGGAACGATTTTAGCTATTCTGGTAGGGAGTGACCTAGGTAACTTTCCTGTGAAGTTTGAATTGAATTGGCCCAAGGGTTTAGGAGGAGTTCGTGTTTGGCGCAAATTTACAATGTTTTTCTATTTTTAGCTATGTCGGCAATTTTGCTCATCTTATGCTTAAGATTTTTATCCACTGAAATTGTCGTTATAACAAGTTTTTATTCCTTATTTCTCCATCAGCATGTATGTTATGGATATTATTTAGAATCCCCTCATTGAGGTGATTCTAACAAGTACATCACAAATACAAGCCTATATAATTTTGACCCCCTCGAACCCCACTTTTATATAGTAAAACAGGTTTACAGTGGTAAACCTTATTTTTTTTATTTCTGCTCTAAAATATACATTGTGGGTACTCGTTAGAACCGCCTCAATGAGGCGGTTCTAACGAGTACCAACAATCTTAATTTTGAAGCAGAAATAAGAAAAATATCACAATTTTTCATCTTAAAATTTTAGTTTTTTCGGTGGTACAGTTTACAATGTATTTGTATAGGCCTGTGTTTGTAATGCCAGCAAATTATTCCTCCTTATCTAAAGCTGTGTTTCAAGTAAAATAGTTATAAACCCACTCTATGCTAGTGGACTCTTCCATTGCTATGTTGGACAAGTCCATTTGTAGTATAAGGGGTGTCGGGCCTATTTTTTCGTTTTTATTCTATTTTTGACAGAAATTCAATAGTGCAGGCCCCGATCGGATGCCGCATTCTGCCACCACCAAAATGCCACCAAAATAAAAATTAACAAGAAAAATGCCTAATGGCATTATGGACGGGTATTTTTTTTCAGTATGGTTAGGATGGTGGTGGCATGGGTGGGGTAGGGTGGGGTGTGCTGGTGTGGGGTAGGGTGGGGTGGAATGGGTTAGGAGTCGGGTGGGATGGGGTGGAATTTGTGGTGGGGTGGGGTGTGGGGTGTGATGGGGTGTGGTGGGGTTGTGGGGTGGGGTGGGGTGGGCTTGGGTGGGTGGGATGGGGTGAGGTCGGGTAAGGTGGGGAGTGGTGGGATGGGGTTGGGTTGGGGGTGGATTGGGGTTGTTTTGGGATGGGGGTGGGGTGGGGTTGTGGGGTAGGGTAGGGTATGCTAAGGTAGGGTGGGGTGGGTAGGGTATGTATATAAAACTAAGTATGCATGTATGTACAGAACAAATGCAATATCCTAACCCAGTAACAACTTTTTGTGTGTGTGTGGGGGGGGGGGGGATTTGTTTATGTGTTTTACGAAGCAAAAAAAATAAAGTTTTTTCTATTTTTAGCTCTATTTTTAGCTCTAGTGGCCACTGATTTTAGCAATTTTGAAAAAGGGTCACCTAATGAACATTTCTGTAAAATAATTTTGAAATCGGGCCATTATCCCAGGAGGAGATGTCGTTTAAAGAAATTGTTGACGGACGACGGACATCAACTCACCTTGAGCACTTCGTGCTCCGGTGAGCTAAAAAAAGAACGAAAAAAAAAAAAAAAAGAAAAAAAAATTCCATGCCTGTGCATGCATGTATGTATTATTACTAGCAACTATCAGGGGAGGAAGATAATAATTGTTCATATGTGTTTATGGAGAGTGAGTGAGTGCTTGAGTTTTATGTCCCACCAACAGCTATGGTCATATGGAGACGGGGCCTCGGTTTAAAGACTCATCCGAAAGTCTGGAGAAGCCCGGGATCGATCCTGCGATCCCTGGTTTACAAGTCGAGTAGCGTAACCACTACACCACGGAGGCTTCTATGTGTGTTTATGGAGAAGAAAAGAAAAATAAAGAAAAAAAAGAATGAAGAAAGAAAAAAAAAAAAAGAACAGAAAAAAAAAAGAACAGAAAAAAAAAAAAAAAAAAAAATGTCTCCACCGGGGTTTGAACTCACGCCCCTCAGATTCATAGTCAACAATAGGATCCGTAGTCCAGCACTCTATCCACTACACTGGCATTTGAAAAAAGGTTAACCAAAAGGTAAACCTGAAAAACGCAAGTTTGAAAAATGACAATTTCCGCCAAAATTTTAGTCTTTTGCGCCATTTATGGATAATACATGAAAGCGGTACCTCCACTTATGCATCAGTCCTGATATTAAAACAATCTGCTGCAGAATAGATGAAAAATATCACTTTGAAAAAAGGTTAACCAAAAGGTAAACCTGGGACGAAGCCCGCCCGCCCGCCCGCCCGTCCGCCCGCCCGCAGGACGCCCGCCCGCCCGGACATCGCTATTTTAAGAGACGGATTTTTTTTAAAAACCCGTCCAAAAATTACATATTTAAAAGCCTAAACATACATATCCTTTATTAAACCTAATAGGGACGGACAGTCTGACAAATAGACATGTAAACTGACCAGTATATGGATCTCTCATGTCTCATCTGAGGGCATGCCTCATGATGGTTCTTTTTAATTTATTTTACAGCACTTCAGCACTGACTAATATCAAACTTGGCCCCCGCCCATAGGGGCTTGAAGAAATATATGGGCTGCATGATGCTTCCACCCAGAGCTGAATCCCGACCGCACACTAGTACTGGTAAACCGCTTAGAGGATCTAAGCCTGTCCAGGAACCGCGGTGCGAGGCGGACCGTCCATGCTAATAAACCCTATTGGTTTCATTAGGCGACAGGGCTTGAGATGTCATTTCATCTCAATGTCGCGTAAAAGTCCCACAAAATTGGAAGCAATGTCTCCAAAATGACCTTTACAGTGTTGACGGGGACATTAAACCTCAAATCAAACAAACATTAGTCTTTTGGGAAAAAACTGGAGTTCCTGGAGAAAAAACACTTGACCACCAATTGCATAATTTGGTGCCTCGCCTTTGAATATAGGGAAACTTGAACACACAGTAGTGGGAGACCTAATTTTTAAGAGACAATGATCTTAACCACTAGGGCATGGGGGCTCATGAGTATTTTTTGTCCCTAGCTCAACAATGTGAAGAGAGACAACTATTTTTCAAGCTGCAACTAATCTGCTTTCAATGTCCAGGTCCAGAGGAGACAGCATTTACTAAAAAAAAAATAACTATTTAAATGTAATGGTACCCCTGGCAGATTTTTCTGCCATTCTTCGAAGGGAGACAACTTTAGGGACTTCCTGTTCACTATTCTATAAACTCAGTTCCACTGAAAAAGGGGTATCCTCTTAAAGTAAACAATTTGCTCCTAAGGAGCAAATTCTCTCCTTTAAGAGTTGACCACCATTGACATGGGAGACAGAAATACTTTTGCAGGAGTTGCCTCCCCTGAAGGTGTACCCATTCCTCTTGAAGAGCTCTTAAACCTTCAGATGCAAAACGCAACAACTGTTGTCTGCTTTGCGGTCTACTTGTGACTTTAACCCTTTTTGTACCAAATGGAATCTCCCTTTCCCCCCACCCCCCCTTATAAATAGCAGGAGTCAATTTCAAAATTAAGGGGTGTCAGGTTGTGTTTTCTTCAAAATTTTTTGTCTTACTGCCACACGTTGACTGAAAATATATTAGATGAATCCCATTTCCCGTAAATTCCTTACCTTTTCATCAATGTTTTCAGCCACTTCCCGCAGAGTATCACTAATCTCCTTTTCTAGTGGATTAAGATGTTCTCTGGAAATTTCTGTAATATAAATGAGGTTTTTGAGGTTGTTTGTCAACTGACCCATAGTTACTATAAGGCACAGTCACAATACGTTCTGATTTGTGCGAAATATTTATGGCCACATTATTTCTTTCACCAGAAACTGACAACTGTCCTTGTTGAATCAGCGGAAGGGAGAGAATGACCATAGAAAAGATTTCATGATCAATCTCCACGAAAGAATGTTGCCGACCCTGGCAGGTATCTAACCTGCATCCTCCTGATCACCAGTCTGACACGCATGTAACTGAGCTACCAAGGCCGGCTTCAGTGTTGTGTAAAGAAGTTTACCTGTAGATTCAACCTGGAGCCGACTAACGTGTTGGATTCAGAAAACAGGGTGGTCCTAGAGCATATGCCACAGATCATTCAATAATTTGTATCATCATGAAAACATTCAAATATGATTTTGACCCCCTCAAAATCCATTTTTATATAGAAAAACTGGGTTTGCAGGGGTAAACATTATTTTTTCTTATTTCCGCTCTAAAATATAGATTGTGGGTACTCGTTAGATATAGATTGTGGGTACTCGTTAGAACTGCCTCATCGAGGTGGTTCTAAAGGCAGTTCTAATGGGTACACACAATCTATATTTTGAGCAGAAATAAGAAATATATATTATAATTTTTCATCTAAAAATTTTGTTTACAATTTACAATGCATTTGTATAGGCATGTTTTCGTAATGGAAATATTTGTAACCACGTTATTCCTACCATTGTGAGGACAGTGTTATATAAAGAAGGTGACTTGTAGAAGCAATCAGACTTATTTGTTGGATTCACAAACAGAGTAGACCCAGAGCATATGCCACAGATCATTCAATGGTTTGTATGAAATATGTATCACCACATTATTCCTACCATTGAGAGGTCAGTGTTGTATAAAGAAGGTGACTTGTAGAAGCAATCAGACTTATGTGTTGAATTCACAAACAGAGTAGACCCAGAGCATATGCCACAGATCATTCAATGGTTTGTATGAAATATGTATCACCACATTATTCCTACCATTGAGAGGTCAGTGTTGTATAAAGAAGGTGACTTGTAGAAGCAATCAGACTTATGTGTTGAATTCACAAACAGAGTAGACCCAGAGCATATGCCACAGATCATTCAATGGTTTGTATGAAATATGTATCACCACATTATTCCTACCATTGAAAGGTCAGTGTTGTAAAAAAAAGGTGACTTGTAGAAGCAATCTAGATCGGACTTATGTGTTGGATTCCACAAACAGTATATACATGTACCCTGATCAGATGCCACAGAAAGTGGCATATAATTAGGGTCTACAATGTCAAGGATCAGCCGAGGGGGCGATTCGGGCGACTTCTTCGCCCGAAGTTCAAGAACTTCGCCTAACCAGCCTGGAAAAGAGAAGTTGACTTCGCCCTGTTTTTTCCGACTTTTTTTTTCTTCGTCTCCATGATCGGCTTTTTCAATTGCGAAGTAATATCCATCGATAAAGGCACAAAGTTGATAACAAAAATACCTATTGATAATCCGATAATTAATAATCAAACTCCATGTGTTAATTGCTCGAGTCAGAAACTGACCACCTGTAGCGTTGAGCACAAGTTGTCAGATCAGTAAATTATGTAAATTGGTGAATCGGGTTAGTCCAGATCGGCATCTTTGATCTTATTTCATGGCCATTTAGACTTTGAGTAATCAGACTTGTCCGCGCAGCATGAGACGATCGGTCTTTTTGATCTTGGCAATATGATTGACGCATGAAAAACGTGTGTCTCATTTTACATATCAATATAAGATAGATAGATAGAGATGCGACTTTAACCCTTTTTGTACCAAACGGAATCTTCCTCCTTATATATAGCAGGTTTATGGGTGTCAGCTTATGTTTTCATGAAAATTTATTTGGCAAATAAGTTAATAACTGAACTTTTAGCAAACAGTTGAGGCCCTGATCAGACACCGTGCTCTGCGGCATCTGATCTGGGTCTGCACTGTTTGCCAGGGTACCCGTTTTGGGGTTTCTGGTACTAAATGGGTTAACAGGTAAAAACCGCGATCAGGCGCAAAGACGGGAACTAGAAAAAAGGAAATATAGGATATGATAGATGAAAAGAACAAATAAAAAAACTGCCCCATTGCACCCGCAGCAACTTACAGGCATATCACAGTCGCACATATCGAAACTCCCGCCCAACTGCACAACAAGACTCATAACCTCGAGGTGAGATTAAATCGGTTGTTTCCCTTTAGCGCCCTTCAGTGACTAAGTGAGCGGGACATCTAGAAAATGAAAGTAGATGAAGTATCTGATGTCTGATTATTGCTGCTATAATCGAGATACCGATGTGCATAATCATTCAGCAAGTGTAACAGCAACATTGGTATGTAATTCGCAACGATATCACACCCGCACACTGTATTTCTGAATTGCAAATAAACAACGATATTTACGGAAATAACCGCAAATTCGGCTCGACAATTTCCGTAATTTAGTCGTTTTTATCGAGCCCTACTTCTCCCTCTTGTCCCTCATTTCGCCCTGTCAGTGCTGGAAGGAGAAGTCACTTCTCCCTGCTTCCTGGGCCTAGGATGATCCCTGAATGTCACAAGACTTTTTTCCAAGCCTACACTTACAGACGACAATCATCCCATCAGTGCTATCAGCGCTTTGATTGTATTACCCATATCCTGCTGTTCACAACAACCCCTAGCTTTGCAAACAGTGTTGATCAGGATCACAGACAAATTCCAACCCCCCCCCCCCCCCCTAACACAAACCCCTTAGGGCATGAGTGATAGCTTTTATATATTCAAACCCATTTTTGATTAAATTAACTAAAAATACATTAAAATTCCTATATTAAGACCACCTTTGGGACTGTTCAAAAGTGGTCTTTAAGTCTTTAAGACCACTTTTGAACAGTCCCAAAGGTGGTCTCTGACCAGAGGACACTGAATGCAGAAACTACAAAGAAAGAATAACTGCAACCTACTAAATAATTTTTATAACAGAATTAGTCTTAATTATAGGTGGTCTTAATAGCGGAATTTTACTGTATATCAATAAGATGTCTAGCCCCCGCCCATAGGGGCTTGAAGAAATATATGGGCTGCATGATGCTTCCACGCAGAGCTGAATCCGGCCCACACACTAGTACTGGTAAACCGCTTAGAGGATCAAAGCCTGTCCCGGAACCGCTGTGCGAGGCAGACCGTCCATGCTAATAAACCCTATTGGTTGCATTGGGCGACAGGGCTTGAGATGTCATTTCATCTCAATGTCGGGTAAAAGTCCCACAAAACTGGAAGCAACGTCTCCAAAATGACCTTTGCAGTGTTGACGGGGACGTTAAACCTCAAATCAGACAAACAAACAAACAATAAGAAGTCACTCATTCCAGGGCCAAACTATAAGATGATGGTTGTATGTACACTAAGAAGAAGTCCAGCAAATCCACCATCTGATGGGAATGCTGGAAGAGAGGGATTATGTACTGGGGTAGATTTTGTCTGACCTGACATACAGCGAGGGGGATTTTGTCTGGGGGGATTTGGTCCATGGGGGTTTTCTTTGCCTTTACAAACAAGAGGCCCATGGGCCACTATGCTCACCAGAGCTCAGGTGCACACTGCCCTACGGCAGCCATGTATTTTAACAAGATATTTTAATCGACCAATTATAAAGTCTCCCAAATGAACCCCCATATCCAAATTAGCACCCACGTGGACTCAGTATCTGAAACATTAGGCCTTTTATGAAGTAGAGGTTGTAGGGCATGGACCCAATGGAGCCTTGGTTGGTATCACTAAATGTGTCTTATCATAAGGAACAAGAATATATATGGTGTAGTAGTGGGGATCTGTATGCCAGAGATATAAGGCCTCTTAAGCAGTGGAGGGGTTGGGGCAAGCCCTGTCAATCCAGGAAAGCCCAAGATTGTTGTCCCTAAATGTGTCTTATCATAAGGAACAAGAATATATATGGTTTAAGGGAGGGAATCTGAACGGTTTCTGATATATGAGGCCCTTCTATGAAGTGGAGAGGGAAGGAATGGCCCCTGTGAACCCCCAAGTTGGTGTGCTATTGATAAGGAACAAGAACATATTTGATTATGGGGTGGGGATTGGACTGGTTTCTGAAATATATGGCCTTTCAAAGTGGAAGAGTTGGTGTGATTGAACAAATCTTATCATAAGGAACAAGAATATTATAGTTTAGGGATCAGGATCTGAATAACTTCTGAGATATATGGCTTTCAATGAAGTAGAGCAGTGGGGCAAGGACCGAGCACCCCGAGGACTCCCAAGCTAGTGTTATTTGAATGCGTCTTCTCATAAGGAAGATTAAATATATAATGGTTTAGGGGTGGGGCTCTGAACAGTTTCTGAGATATATGGCCTTTTGTGAAGTGGTGGGGTGGGGCAAGGCCCTGGCTTGACCTGGGAGACCTCCAGGTTGGTGTCAATGAATATGTCTTTTCATAAGGAACAACAATATATATGGTTGAGGGATGGGGATCTTGAAGGTTTCCGAGATATTAGTCTTTTATGAAATGAAGGGGTGAGGCACGGCCCAGCATATCCAGGGGAACCCCCAGGTTAGTGTCACTGAATGCGTCTTATCATAAGAAACAAGAATATATAAGGTTTAGGGGCGGGAATCTGAATGGTTTCTGAATGAATTGCCTTTTGTGAAGTGGAGGGTTGGGGCAAGGCCCCAGTGCTCCCTTGAAGACCCCCAAATTGGTATCAGTGAATGCTTCTTTTCATAAGGAACAAGAATATATATGGTTTAGGGGTGGGGATCTGTAAGGTTTCCAAAATATTGGGCTTTTTATGGAATGTTGGGGTTGGGGCATGGTTTTGGGGCAGGGATCTGAATGGTTTCTGAGATATATGGCCGTTTATGTAGTGGAGGGGGTGAGGCATGGCCCCGGCGCATCCCAAGGCCCCCAGGTTAGTGTAACTGAATGTGTCTTATCATAGGGAACAAGAACAAGAATATATATGATTTATGGGTGGGGATCTGTAAGGTTTCCAAGATATTGGGCCTTTGATGGAATGGTGGGGTTGGGGCATGACCCCGGCACATCCCGCAGGACCCCAAGGTTGACATCACTGAATGCGTCTTATCATAAGGAACAAGAATATGTATGGTTTTGGGGCGGGGATCTGAATGGTTTCTGAGTTATATGGCCTTTTATGAAGTGGAAGGGTGAAGCATGGCCACGGCACAACCTGGGGGACCCCCATGTTGGCATAAAAGCATATGGCTGAGAGACATTTACTCAAGGAACATTTCTATAAAAGTTTTGTCAAAATATCTGCAATGACTTGGCAGCAAATGCCATTTTTTAATTTTCCCCATTATAAGTCTATAGAAAATCTAAGTTGCCATAGCAACCAAACTAAAGAACCAAATTTCATAAAATAAACACAAAACCTGTGAAGGCAAATATGGTGACTATTTCCATAAACTCCAAGCCTCATAGAGCATACGGTTTCTGAGTAGACTAGATGATTTTTTTTAAGTTTTATTTTTTTTTATTTTTTTAATTTTGGTTTCCATGGCAACCAATATAAATGAGCAGTAGGCCTAATATCATATGGCAGATGGTAGATTGCCTAAGGAACATTTCTTTGAAAGTTTTGTCAAAATATCTGCAGAGGCTTGGCAGTAAATGCCATTTTTTCAATTTTCCACATTATAAGTCTATGGAAACTCTTAAGTTGCCATAGCAACCAAATACATGGCAGGTAGGTGTAGATAACTATGTTTCATTGGCATGTCAGTTTCTCTTAAGTTTGTTATTCCTAACCTTCAGACTCTCCTCCAGCTGTCACTGTAATTCTCTGACTTGTGGATCCTGATTTTGCCAGTAAGTCTTGTTTGTCTATCGTGTAATTGTCACCAATAGCTGCCAGTCTCTCAGCTATCACCCCA
Organism: Lucinisca nassula; assembly: GCA_963580285.1. Classification (NCBI taxonomy): domain Eukaryota; kingdom Metazoa; phylum Mollusca; class Bivalvia; order Lucinida; family Lucinidae; genus Lucinisca; species Lucinisca nassula. Next base: position 108,005,431 of record OY757013.1, on the reverse strand, counting down.
TACAACTCTTCTCTCTCCGCCTGAGTCATGGCATCTATTTCCTGTTCTGAAATGTTTAATTTTGTTTGATCATCATGATGGCACGATTAATCGGATAATCCATTAATCGATCGATAAATTTCACAAAAATGATTATCATTACTGTTTTGCTTGTAGTCGATTATTTGAGCCCCGCCAAGCGAATTTGTGTCTTCGAGCATTCCGTCATGACAATTTTTAACTGTGCATGCCCAGCCATTCAGAGGGGCCAGAGGTACCGTTTTCTGTCTGAAGGTTCCTCTTGATTCCCTGCTTGTATGAGCGAGCAGATAGGCGATAAGTATCAAAATCGCTTGACGGGGCCCATTTGATAAGTACAATTTAATACCCAAAGTTGTGTCAAAAATAGCTGGAGGAGTGGCCTGTCTGTTCAAGTTCAGACAGGCCTGTCTGTTCAAGTACCTATAGCAAACAACGACAGATGGTGGGTGTCATACCCAGACAGAAAGCCAGATAGGTAAAATTATGACCATATCTTCAGTGATTATTATAGCTGAACCTGCGGGGGCAACCACCTGGCTTAAGCTATTTCCTGTCTTGAACGACCGTCATGCAGTCCTCCCAAATGATTTTCAATGTTAAATTACCTGTCCTGAGTGCCCACCTATCCAACGCGACCAACAACCACTTAAAACTTGTCCAAATTGCCAAATTTTCCAGCCGTGTGCGACCGAATAAGTTGACTGTGACACCAGAAGATCAACCGGTGCGCCAGTACCAATACTTACCTTGCTTTATGTTGTCTTTGGAAACCGAAATTATGACACTGATTATGGCAAGTGCGTGGGATTAAAATTAATTGTTTGCCAATTATAATCAATGCACTGATTGGCTGATGCACTGACATGCATTGGGGCTAATTGGATTGTTTGGTCAACTTAGCGTTTGAATAGGCGCGAAAAAAATAACGAACGGTCGTCTCGGCAAACTATCATTGCGACTTGTATCAGCGGCTTGGCAAACTACCACAATGACTTGTATTGGCGTCTCGGCAAACTAACACCACGACTTGAATATATTCGTGTAATCTATTTCTTAATTGTTTCATTTTAAAACACCTTTTTTCCAAAATCTTTTGAATTCATAGTTTTCTCATTCTCATACATTTAAATTAATATTGAGTTTTTTTAATTCATCTTAAAATAACCTTTTGGAAGCAACACTTTTCTGTAGATAAATGCATATATTTCAATCATGACCTCATAAATTGCATCATGTGATTTAAAAAAAAGTCTTGATTTATCCTCCCTGTCTTAAGAGACCACCTGTCTTGAGAGACCACTTTTTGTTCTTCCCAAAGGGGGTCTCTAAAGACAGGTTTGACTGTAATCAATTATCAATCACAATGACAGGACTGGTAATCGAATACATTTTCCGCTCCGATTAGCCAGCCCTAATCATTACATTACCAAGTGCAATGAACACCCCTTGTAAGACCCAATTTACATAGAGTGTATGTTTGAGTTTTACATCCCACCAACAACTAAGGTCATATGGAGACAAGACCTCAGTTTCATTATCATAACACATCCATTTAAAATACAGTCAACCCTCTTTATACCGACATTCGATTCAGTTATAACGACAATTTCAATGGAACGAATCCTTAGCTCAAGATGAAATGCATTCTTGGAGTTATTCAAATATTTTGTAATTATTTATTACTCCAAGAAACAAATGCTATCGACATTTGTTAGAATCGCCTCGCCAAGGCGATTCTAACAAATGTCCACAGCATTTGTTTCTTGGGAGTACAGTCGAACTTGGATAACACGAACACCTTGGGGACCATGTAATTTTGTCCGAGATAGGGGTAGTTCCAACTATTAAGGGTTACTCATACTGTCTGGCCATGAGGCATACTGGGATATATCTTGGACTTGTGAGAAAACCAGTGCTTCAGCTGAAGTGCACGACCCACCGGATGCTTTTAGCTTTATGAGTGCTACCATATATGGGTATGGCGGCCATTTTGGTCATATGACCTGGACCTAAAACGGTTCCCCCAATTAATGCACCTTATCGTAAGGAGCAAAAATATATCTTATACTTTAGCACTGTTTACCGAATCGTTTGCAGGATAAAATGCATTCTCACTTTTCCAATACAAAAGCATATGTGTCAAAGTTTGACCTAGGCACAAAGAAGGTCAAGGTCAACCCAGGGTCACCATTTTAGCAATTTATGATGGACCTACGTCCCAGATGCTATTTATCAAGTTTCGTGGAAATCTGCCCAGTGGTTCTGGAGAAGACTATTTTTGAAGGGTTTTTACCATATATGGCTTGGCGGCCATTTTGGTCATGTGACCTGGACCCCATGAGCAAATTTTGGTTTCCCCCATCCCATAGAGGCTCCATATGAAATTTGACTTCAATCGGCCCATCGGTTTCCGAGGAGAAGCAGTTCAAAAATTTTCACGTTTTTCGCCTCGGTGAGGCTATACTAAATGTAATGTAATATTTCGCAAGTTCATTGGTTAGATCTCATTGATATCTATCAGTATGCCAAAAATTCTTTAAATATTCCAAGCGGTTAAGTCACTATCACCAATTTTCACAAACTGGTTAGGGACGGACAGACCGACAGACCATATATGGCTTGGCGCCATTTTGGTCATGTGACCTGGACCCCATGAGCAAATTTTGGTTTCCCCCATCCCATAGAGGCTCTATATGAAATTTGACTTCAATCGGCCCAACGGTTTCCGAGGAGAAGCAGTTCGAAAATTTTCACATTTTACGCCTCGGCGAGGCTATACTAAATGGAATGTAATATTTTGCAAGTTCATTGGTTATATCTCATTGATATCTATCAGTATGCCAAAAATTGTTCAAATATTCCAAGCGGTTAATAAGTCACTATCACCAATTTTCACAAACGGGTTACAGACGGACAGACAGACTGACAGAATGACCGAATGACAGGGTGATTTTATGGCACTCTTAGAAAATCAACCGACTTCAGTCGGTCGCTTTTTCTGCGGGTCGTGCAATAAATGTATGTTGTGTGTACTCATTAGAATCGCCTCAATGAGGCGATTCTAATGAGTGCATACTATATACCTTTTTAAGTGTAAATATGGCGGACATCTACTGCGTTTAGTACCAGATGCGTGATTTAATCACTTAAAACAGTAACAAACATTTACAATGGAATGATGTACAAGAAAAAGAATCTAAAACTAGAGAAAGTGCACAGTGGGGCAGGTATACCCACGACCAGTGCCATCCCCTTTTAGTGGAAATGAAAATTTGTTTGTAGCATTGAACCTTTCCATATAAACTTTCCATTTAGTCCACTGAGAATAACTATTGCATTTCAACAAATATAGTATAATTTATCATATGCAAAGATGAAACTGCTTGTCTTTGCTGAATAATAAAAATTCAAAGTTTGTTGCAATTCGGAACAATTTTACCTGGAAACAGCAAACATAGAATAGGCTGTCATAGAACATTTGCTGAATTAAAGTAGCTGTATAATAACATAATAAAGCAATGCATTTTTTATTATTACTTGCATTTATTATTGTCTGCATTTCAAGAGAAAATATTATGCAAAATTTCACAGTTCTAGTCGCTGTAGTTTCTAAGATCACAAGAACCAATATATAAGCTGACAAATCTGACAAGGGTCACAGCATAAAGAAAGAACAAACTAACTAATAATGAACAAATGGAAAGACAAAAACTATAACCTTTGATATACTTTGTATGCATGCAAGGAGTATAATGAAAACAGTTATCAAATCCTGTACCATATACTATTAGGTGAGGTATACATGTGAATTTATTCTAATAAATATTGTTTAAACCAAAACAGTTAACACAAAACTTGGAGGTAATCAAAATGTCTAAGTCCTAATTATTGACCCCTATCCCCACCAAGGGGCTTGACCCAGGAGCTTAGATACTCCATATGAAAGTTAATATATTACCTATATTCTGTACCAAATATGAAGAGAATCTAACATGAGGTTACAGAGATATAAGCAATCAGAAATGTTTAACACAAAACTTTGACGTAAAAGTTGACAAACTGACAGACAGCCCACCCAAGGGCTTGACCCAGGGGCTTAGATATTCCATATAAAAGGTTATGCTATAGAGATATCCTTTACCAAATATGAAGAGAATCAAACATGTAGTTACAGAGATAAGAGCAATCAAAAAGGCTTAACACAAAACATTGAAGTAAATGTTGATGAACAGACTGACAGGTGGACAGCCCACCTAGGGGCCTGACCCAGGGGCTTAGATATTCCATATGCAAGGTAATGCTATAGAGATATCCTTCACCAAATATGAAGAGAATCTAACATGTGGTTACAGAGATATGAGCAATTAATAAAAAGGTTTAACACAAAACTTTGACGTAAAGGTTGACAAACGGCGGGACAAACGGAAGTACGAATGAACGAACGAACCAACAAACGGAAAGACGAAAACTATATACCCCTGACATTCTTCGTATGTCGGGGGTATAATTATTCGGACCTTATAGAAAAATGAAAGATTCTTACATATTTTCCTTCTCTAAGTGTATCGATTTCCCATAAGGCGAATATATTACACCATTGTGTGTACGGGAGAACACTTGTGTGACTTCCTAATTGCTACTCTGTAATCTGAGCCCTATTTTGTGTGCACAAATTAGAATCGCCTCACCGATGCCATTCTAATGAGTACAAACAGCATACTTTGCAAGATAAAAGACACCTAGAAATGCGTCCACACGACATGGATGCCCCAGCCTGAAAATATGATGATGGTAGTATTTGACATTAGACAGCTAAGTATGACCTTGATGTTACAGGTACAGAACTGGGTCTTGCGTGCAACAACTTGTCTCATAATGGTTAACATTTCTGCAAGCAATTTCTAGATCCATCAAGGAACAACAAAGCTACTGAGCGGACACAAGAAAAAGACACCTTCCTTTACCTTTGACCTCTTAAGTATGACCTTGACCTTGGAAATACCAACCCGGGTCTTGCGCATGGCACATTGACTCATGATGGTAAACATTTCTAGCAAGTAATCCAAATCCATTCAGAATAACCACACACAAGAAAAAGACATTTTTCTGTACCTTTGATCTCTAAGTATGACCTTGACCTTGAAGGTACCAACCTGCGTCTTGGGCATGGCAAATCTTCTCATGATGGTTAACATTTCTGTCAAGTAATTTCAAAATCCATCCAGAAATAAGAAAGTTATTGACTGTGTTTAAGTTTTGGACCCTTTTTTAACCTTTGACCTCTAAGTACAACCTTGACCTTGGAGGTAAGGACCTGTGTTTTGCGTGAGGCAGATCGTGTCATAATGATTAACATTTCTGCCAAGTAATTTAACAAGAGGCTCAATGAGCCTAAACCGCTCACCTGAGGAACTTAAGTTTTAACAATTCACAGACTTGACTACTAAATCTGCTAATAGAATCCAACCCATTGACCCTTACAGGATATAAGTCATCATTATTGCATTGCATTCCAAGTTTGAGACTTCTAGCTTCTATAGTTCCTGAGAAATCTTTGACGAAAATTTAACATTGGTCAAAATGGAGAGAAAGAAGAATGAAAGAACAGATGAACAAATAAGCTGAGAAAGCCCAATGTCTCTTACACAAAATAAGTCATCATTATTCTATTGAATACCAAAATTGATGCTTCTAGCTTTTATAGTTCCTGAGAAATCTTTGATTAAAAATTTAACATTGGTCTATTATCTCTATATGGAGAGAAAGAAGAATGAAGGAACAAATGAACCAGACTAGCTCCAAAACCTAATGCAGCCTTTCCCCTTGCCCAATGGTGCTACACATAAAATTTAAACAAGATTGGTCGACTGCCTTCTGAGATATGCTTCATTGAAAGTGTGGACAACGGATGGACGGACGACGGACTCCGGAGCCTTGGTATACTATCAACTCACTGGAGCCTTTGGCTCAGGTGAGCTAAAAATTCAAGTCGCTATTTCTGTCACAACATTTTCCCTACGTTAAGTCTATGGGCAAATTTTTTTGTCTCTCAAGGTCACGTAACTCCGAGGTCAATATTCCGATTCGGCCCAAAATCGAACTTAACCGAGATTTTATGCCTGTCCTCGTTACCTGCAAGTTTGAAGCTGATATGAATAAAAATAAAGTTGCTATCGTGGTCACAACGTATTTTTTTATGCTCAAGGGCAGGTAACTCCAAGGCAAATATTCCGATTCGGCCCAAAATCAAACTTAACCGAGATTTTATGTCTGTCCTCGTTACCTGCAAGTTTGAAGCTGATCTGAAAAAAATTCAAGTCGCTATCGTAGTCACAACATTTTCCCTATGTAAAGTCTATGGGCAAATTTTTTGTCGCTCAAGGTCATGTAACTCCGAGGTCAATATTCCGATTCGAACTTAACTGAGATTTTATGGCTGTCCACGTTACCTGCAAGTTTGAAGCTGATCTGAATAAAAATAAAGTTGCTATCGTGGTCACAACATTTTTTTTTATGCTCAAGGGCAGGTAACTCCAAGGCAAATTATCCGATTCTGCCCAAAATCGAACTTAACCGAGATTTTATGCCTGTCCTTATTATCTGCAAGAATGAAGTCGATCAGAAAAAAATTGACGGAGCTAGAGTGATGACAAGCTTTTTCCTATGTTAAGTCTATGGGAGCTATATGTTGCCATGGTAACCAGAGTTCCACTCAGATCTGCATGAAAACCTTATGCAGTCTTTCCACTTGCCCAACAATGTTACACATGAAATTTGATCAAAGTCGGCCAAGTAGACTTCAAGCTATACATTTTTGAAATTCACATTAACCCTTATGCAAAAATGCACAAGGGCAGGTAACTCCTAAGTGTATGATCCGATTCTGCCAATAATCGAACTTGACCAAGATTTCATGGCTGTGCTGGTTATCTGTAAGAATGAAGCCAATCCAAACAAAATTGAAGCAGCTACAGTAATGACAACATTTTCCCCTTGCTAAGTCGATAGGCAATTTTTCGGGCGCTCAAGGGGACGTAACTCTTGAGTGAATTATCTGATTCGGCCCAAAATCGAACTTGACCGAGATTTTATGCCTGTACTGGTTATCTGCAAGAATGAAGTCGATCAGAAACAAGAATGAAGTCGATCAGAAAAAAATTGACGGAGCTAGAGTGATGACAAGCTTTTTCCTATGTGAAGTCTATGGGAGCTAGATGTTGCCATGGCAACCAGAGTTCCACTCAGATCTGCCTGAAAACCTAATGAAGCCTTTCCACTTGCCCAATAATGCGACACATGAAATTTGATCAAAGCTGGCCAAGTAGTCTTTACGATATACATTTTTGAAATTCCCATTAACCCTAATGCAAAAACACACAAGGGCAGGTAACTCCTAAGTGAATGATCCGATTCTGCCAGTTATAGAACTTGACCCAGATTTCATGGCTGTGCTGGTTATCTGCAAGAATAAAGCCAATCTGAAAATAATTGAAGCAGCTACGGTGATGACAACATTCTCCCCATGTTAAGTCAATAGGCAATTTTTCAACGCTCAAGGGCACGTAACTCCTGAGTGAATAATCCGATTCAGCCCAAAATCGAACTTGATCGAGATTTCATGCCTGTCCTCGTTATCTGCAAGAATGAAGTCGATCAGAAAAAAATTGATGGAACTAGAGTGATGACAAGCTTTTTCCTAATTCCCATTAACCCTAATGCAAAAACACAGAAGGGCAGGTAACTCCTAAGTGAATGATCCGATTCTGCCAGTTATAGAACTTGACCCAGATTTCATGGCTGTGCTGGTTATCTGCAAGAATAAAGCCAATCTGAAAATAATTGAAGCAGCTACGGTGATGACAACATTCTCCCCATGTTAAGTCAATAGGCAATTTTTTCAACGCCCAAGGGCACGTAACTCCTGAGTGAATAATCCGATTCAGCCCAAAATCGAACTTGATCGAGATTTCATGCCTGTCCTCGTTATCTGCAAGAATGAAGACAATCAGAAAAAAATTGACGGAGCTAGAGTGATGACAAACTTTTTCCTATGTTAAGTCTATGGGAGCTATTTGTTGCCATGGCAACCAGAGTTCCAATCCGATCTGCCCGAAAACAGTATGCAGCCTTTCCCCCTACCTGATAATGCTTCACATGAAATTTGATCAAGATTGGCCCACTGGTTCCGGAGATATACTTCTTTGAAAGTGTGGACGACGGACGACGACGACGACGGACGACGGACGCCGGCTCGTGGTATACTAATACCTCACATGAGCCTTCGGCTCAGGTGAGCTAAAAATCCATCCAGAAACAAGAAAGTTATTGACTGTGTTTAAGTTTTGGACTCTTTTTTTTTTTTTTTTTTTTTAACCTGTGACCTCTTTAGTGCGATCTTGACCTTGCAGGTAAGGACCTGTGTTTTTGCGCAAGGCAGATCGTCTCATGATGGTTAACATTTCTGCCATGTAATTTCAAAATCCATCGAGAAATCAGAAAGTGACCTTGGCGGCACGGACCCGAGTTTTGCACGCAACACATGGCCGTGTTTAAGTTTCGGACCTTTTTTTTACCTTTGACCTCTAAGTACGACCTTGACCTTGGAGATATGGACCTGGGTTTTGGGCACGACACATCGTCTCATGATGGTTAACATTTCTGCTAAGTAATTTCAAAATCCATCCAGAAATAAGTTATTGACTGTGTTTAAGTTTCGGACGGACAAACTGACAGACAAGTGAGTGTTTGAGTTTTACGTCTCACCAACAGCTAAGGTCATATGGAGACGGGACCTCAGTTTAAAGACTCATCCGAAATTCTCAACTGACAAACAAATGGAGAGGGGCATGCTATATGCCCTTCCACCATTCTTCAAATGGGGGTGGCATAAAAATCATCCTACATTATCCCTATTATCGTATTTGGAGAAATTCCCGGTGGACCCAAGAACGGGTTTGACTCATCCATGGTAAATGAGCCATTGGGGTCTGAGCCACTGAAGTTCTACTGTAATTGTATTCATACCTCTGTAATAAAACTTAACAAAACTTTCACAATACCTGCTCCCTCAGTGATTCCGTCCATCTCCAAATCATCTGTAGCATCCAGATGTTGATGTATATCCATATCTCTTATGGTATGAACTTTTCCTTTCTCTCTAACCTTTGTCTCATGAACACAGCTTTCCAAGTTGAATTCGAAAGATTTGTTCCGAGGCAAGTTCTCATCATTAGGATCAAACCAGATTCTTTCCACCATGGCCCCAGCGTGGTCTACTATGTCAAGGCAACTGGAGTTACGACGCATATCCTCAGGTCTAGACACAACCTTGCAGTAGAAAAAAAGAATTTGTAACATGAAGTTAAGAAATGAATGTAATTTATTTAACATTCTTTCAAATATGTACAACATTATGTCACTGAAACATTGTTGGTTACCTGATGGAATGAATTTCATTTTTAAGGATTTTACCAATGTGTAAACGCCGGCGAATCCCTCACAAACTTAGCATGAAGCCCCACAATGGGCTTCATGCTAAGTCTGTGCGTGATTTGCCGAGTTTAGACGTCGATAAAATCCTCAAAAATGAAAATTCATTCCTTATTAGTGAATTCCAATTTTCTCATCGCAATATTACAACAAGAGCACTGCATGCGGGTGCCAACGCTCGGCTGCACTCCCTTTTCATAATGAACAACTAGTCTGAGCTTAAAGTGGATTTGAGATTCTTGCTCATGGAATTTATCAAAGTATAAAATTTTAATTTTAACCAACCAAATCGCTCGAAATGTATATAATGATAGAGAATGGGAATTATTGAGCGGGAAATAAATCAAAGCACTGAGAGTACTGGTGGGTCGATTGACTCTGGGTGAAGTTTGAAAAATGGGCCTGAGCGTGGAATGTTTCGTTTAACCCTTAAACTCCTTTACTGAAAGCAAACCGTGTAGACCCTGATCAGACGCTGCGTTTTTCGGCGCCTGACCCTTAAATTCCTATACTCTAAGCAAGCAGTGAAGACCCTGATCAGACGCCGCGTTCTGCGGCGTCTGATCTGGGTCTACACTGTTTGCCTAGCCCAATCCATGATTCCAGCCCACATTTTACAGTTGACCTTTTCACGTAAACACGCTGACCTCACTGCGATAAAGTTCTATAAATAATCTGCGTGGATTCCTACAAATCAGTGATAGTCACGTGGACTCCAGCACAAATAGAGGTTTTGTCCTTTATACCTTTGGGTCGATTGATAAACAATCGACCCAAAAATTATCTTTATTACTTATATTTACATTATTTTCCATCCATTATGGTATGTGACAAAAAAAAAAAACATTCAAATTTGAGGCCTGACATCGAAAGAAAAACAGTAATTGCACATAAAGTTTTCTTATTAACCTCGGAAGAGCAACGTTGATGTCATAACATCGCCATCATCCAATCAACTGGTGTTTACGGGTGTACACCTTATTTTGATCAGAAATAAAACAAGAGGGCCCAATGGCCCTATATCGCTCACCTGTGTACCAGAAAATCATTAGTGTAGGAGACCACTTGACATTGCTACATACTTAATATCTAAGCTCAGGCAAAGCAGTGTCAATGCTTATAAACCCTATTGGTTTCATTGGGCGACAGGGCTTGAGATGTAATTTCATCTCAATGTCGGGTAAAAGTCCCACAAAATTGGAAGAGACATCTCCAAAATGACCTATACAGTGTTGACAGGGATGTAAATAAAAATCAAAACTGACAAAATCTGTGCCTTATGGTTTTTGAAAAGAAGATTTTTTTTAAGTTTTTTTTTCCAGTATAAGTCTATAGAAGCTAATGAGCCCTGGGGCTTGGCCAATTTTGACCTAAAGGGCAAGGTTGGCAGGATTAATGTAGGCGACCATTTTGTGTTGCTATATACTAAATATCTAAGATCTGTATTTCATGGTTTCAATGAAGATGTTTGAAGCTTTTTTCCATTATAAGTTTGTTGATGTTAAGGGGCCACAGGATTTGGCCAATCTGGACTAAATATCTAAGTTCTGTGCTTCAGAGTTTCGGAGAAGAAGATTTTCTAAGCTTACTTCCAATATGAGTCTATGGGAGCTAAGGGGCCCCTGGGCGTGGCCCATTTGGAACCCAGGGGCATGATTGGCAGGAATAATGTAGATGACCACTTGCCGTTGCTACATGCTGAATATCTAAGCTCTGGGCCCTGTGGTTTCAGAGAAGAAGATTTTTGAACCTTTTTTTCCATTATGAGTATATAGGAGCTAAGGGGCCTCAGGGTGTGGCCAATTTGGACCCCAGGGGCATAATTGGCAGGAATTATATAGGTTACCACTTGCCATTGCTACATGCTAAATATCTTAGCTCTGGGCCCTGTGGTTTCAGAGAAGAAGATTTTTGAAGCTTTTTTCCATTATGAGTCTATGGGAGCGAAGGGGCCCCGGGGTGTGGCCCATTTGGTATCCAGCGGCATGATTGGCAGGAATAATGTAGTTGACCACTTGCCATTCCTACATGTTAAATATCTTAGCTCTGGGCCCTGTGGTTTCAGAGAAGAAGATTTTTGAAGCTTTTTTCCATTATGAGTCTATAGGAGCTAATGGGCCATGGGGCGTGGTCCATTTGGACCCCAGTGGGATGATTGGCAGGAATTATGCAGGTGACCACTTGCCGTTACTAGTGCTTAATATATAAGCTCTGGGCCCTGTAGTTTCAGAGAAGATTTTTGAAGCTTTTTTTTCCATTATGAGTCTATGGGAGCGAAGGGGCCCCGAGGAGTGGCCCATTTGGAACCCAGGGGCATGATTGGCAGGAATTATGTAGGTGACCATGTGCCCTTGCTACATGCTAAATATATAAGCTCTGGGCCCTGTGGTTTCAGAGAAGAAGATTTTTGAACCTTTTTTCCATTATGAGTCTATGGGAGCGAAGGGGCCCCGGGGCGTGGCCCTTTTTGAACTCAGGGGCATGATTGGCAGGAATTATGTAGGTGACCACTTGCCATTGCTACATGCTAAATATATAAGCTCTGGGCCCTGTGGTTTCAGAGAAGAAGATTTTTGAAGCTTTTTGTTCCATTATGAGTCTATGGGAGCGAAGGGGCCCCAGGGCTTGGCCCATTTGGCACCCAGGGGCATGATTGGCAGGAATTATGTAGTTGACCACTTGCCCTTGCTACATGCTAAATATCTAAGCTCTAGGCCCTGTGGTTTCAGAGAAGAAGATTTTTGAAGCTTTTTTTCCATTATGAGTCTATGGGAGCGAAGGGACCCCGGGGCGTGGCCCATTAGGAACCCAGGGGCATGATTGGCAGGAATTATATAGGTGACCACCTGCCATTGCTACATGCTAAATATCTAAGCTCTGGGCCCTGTGGTTTCAGAGAAGAAAATTTTTGAAGCTTTTTTTCCATTATGAGTCTATGGGAGCAAAGGGGACCCGGGGCGTGGCCCTTTTCAAACCCAGGGGCATGATTGGCAGGAATTATGTAGGTGACCACTTGCCATTGCTACATGCTAAATATCTAAGCTCTGGGCCCTGTGGTTTCAGAGAAGAAGATTTTTGAAGCTTTTTTCCATTATGAGTCTATAGGAGCTAATGGGCCACGGGGCGTGGTCCGTTTGGACCCCAGTGGGATGATTGGCAGGAATTATGCAGGTGACCACTTGCCGTTACTAGTGCTTAATATATAAGCTCTGGGCCCTGTAGTTTCAGAGAAGATTTTTGAAGCTTTTTTTCCATTACGAGTCTATGGGAGCGAAGGGGCCCCGAGGCGTGGCCCATTTGGAACCCAGGGGCATGATTGGCAGGAATTATGTAGGTGACCACGTGCCATTGCTACATGCTAAATATATAAGCTCTGGGCCCTGTGGTTTCAGAGAAGAAGATTTTAGAACCTTTTTTTCCATTATGAGTCTATGGGAGCGAAGGGGCCCCGGGGCGTGGCCCTTTTTGAACCCAGGGGCATGATTGGCAGGAATTATGTAGGTGACCACTTGCCATTGCTACATGCTAAATATCTAAGCTCTGGGCCCTGTGGTTTCAGAGAAGAAGATTTTTGAAGCTTTTTTTCCATTATGAGTCTATGGGAGCGAAGGGGCCCCAGGGCTTGGCCCATTTGGCACCCAGGGGCATGATTGGCAGGAATTATGTAGTTGACCACTTGCCCTTGCTACATGCTAAATATCTAAGCTCTGGGCCCTGTGGTTTCAGAGAAGAAGATTTTTGAAGCTTTTTTTCCATTATGAGTCTATGGGAGCGAAGGGGCCCCGGGGCGTGGCCCATTTGGAACCCAGGGGCATGATTGGCAGGAATTATATAGGTGACCACCTGCCATTGCTACATGCTAAATATCTAAGCTCTGGGCCCTGTGGTTTCAGAGAAGAAGATTTTTGAAGCTTTTTTTCCATTATTAGTCAATGGGAGCGAAGGGGCCCCGGGGCGTGGCCCTTTTTGAACCCAGGGGCATGATTGGCAGGAATTATGTAGGTGACCACTTGCCATTGCTACATGCTAAATATCTAAGCTCTGGGCCCTGTGGTTTCAGAGAAGAAGATTTTTGAAGCTTTTTTTCCATTATGAGTCTATGGGAGCGAAGGGGCCCCAGGGTGTGGCCCATTTGGCACCCAGGGACATGATTGGCAGGAATTATGTAGTTGACCACTTGCCCTTGCTACATGCTAAATATCTAAGCTCTGGGCCCTGTGGTTTCAGAGAAGAAGATTTTTTAAATTTTTCCCTTTATAAGTCTATGGGAGCTATATGTTTCCATGGCAACCAGAATTCCAATCTGATCAGCCCAAAAACCTTACGCAGCCTTTCCCCCTACCTGATGATGCTTCACATGAAATTTGATCAAGATTGGCCATGGGGTATTGGAGATATTCTTATTTTAATTTGTTTACGGACGCACGCACGACGGACGACGGACAAAAAGTGATCCCAAAAGCTCACCTCGTCACTACGTGACAGGTGAGCTAAAAAAATATCACCAATTTTTCATCTTAAAATTTTCATTTTTTCGGCGATAAAAGCTACAATGTATTTGTATAGGTGTGTTTTCGTAATGTTATCAGCGGTATTATCACTAGAAATGTGTCCAAATGTCACAAATATCTCTGCCTGGCAGCGCAATTAAGAAACCTTAAACATAAATTGATAACGCAATCTCTGACATGGGTGCAAGGATGTCGGATGGACATGTTGTAACGCTATATGCTTGTTGAATGAATGGATGGATGATTGGACAAATGAACAGATGGAAACAGGACTCCTATATTGTACCATGCTTAACCCATTTTGTCCTGGAAACCCCAAAACGGGTACCCTGGCACACGGTGCAGGCCCAGATCAGACGCCACAATATGCGGAGTCTGATCAGGCTCTACACTGTTTACAAAAAGTTAAGCCTTTTTTTTTCAAATTAATTTTGAAGAAAACTCAAACTAACACCCCTATCTTTTGAAATGGACATATAAGGAGGAAGATTCCATTTGGTACAAAAAGTGTTAAATCAGGCGCAACAACTTTTTCTCGAGTTATATCAACATGATCAAGGGAAATAGATACCCTTTCAGGGTAAGCAACTCTGCAAAAGTATTTTGCCTACCATGCCGAAAGGGGTTAACTCTTAACCCTTTTTGAACCAAATGGGAATCGCCTCCTTATATACATGTATAGGAGTCCATTTCAAAATTTAGGGATGTCAGGTTGTGTTTTCATCGATTTTTTTTTTGAAAATGACTGAACTTTTTGGAACTTTTAGAAACAGTGGAGGCCAGGATCAGACCCCAAATTATGCGGCATCTGGTCTGGGTCTGCACTGTTTGCCAGGGTACATGTGATGGGGTTTCTGGTACAAAATGGGTTAGTTAAAGGAAAGAATGTGCTCCCGAAAGTGGACGTACATGTACTCTCTGACATGACTGCAGGAGTGAATGATGTGCTGTATTTTTGGCCAGTATTTTAATAACCCTTATCTTGCTGAATATTCATTTAAGCCACACCCTTTTCTGTCTATCAACCAATCAAATTACTTGGATGTAATTTATTGCTACAAATTCATACATTGAATGCCAAACAGTGTAGATCCTGATCAGATGGCTTCTTCAGAACTCAGAAGCCATCTGATCTGGATCTACACTGTTTGCAAAGATAGGGGTTGTCGTGAACAGCAAGATAAGGTTTAGGCAAAGACTGTAATTTTGGCAGGTTTTACTCAATGCCGGTGTGAAATTTTAATTTGTGAAAAATATTTTGCCAGCTTTAATTTCCTTATGCCACCTCATTAGCCCCAGATTATTATAGGTGTTTAAGTACAATAAACGTAAATTGACAACTTCTCAACACTAATCACTTGATTTGTTTGTTTGTTTGTTTGTTTGTATTGGTCATTTTTCTATATAATCTATAAATTTTTGGGAGCCATCTTGAAACCGTGTTATATCCAAAACTATGTTATATTCTAACACTGGTCGCCTATATAGCCAATGAATAAAACTGGTGATATACTGAGTGATAAATCACTCGGCAGAAGAGTATGTCGCCAAGAGCCGCCTTTTTTTTAGTTTCATGACGTCATTCATTGTTGCCTTGACGTTAGATGGTGTAAAGTCATTTTCTTGAATCGAAAATATATGAAAACACGTAATCGCATGTAACACAGTCAGTTATATTGGCGGGATAACTTCACACAATGGTGGAAGGTAGGGAGAATCTGAAGGTATCTATAGCATTCTCATCAACTTTTAGTGTGTTAGAATAGAAATAGATCAGCTCTAGTGTCGTGATTTATTGAGTGATATATCACAGCTTGTCGGTCAGTTGTAAGTAGACAAATCTACATTACAACTGACCTCCAAGCAGTGATATTATCACTCAACAAGAGCACCGCAAGCGGGTGCCAACGCTCGTCTGCAGTTTCTTTTAGAAAACAAAAGTTCTAAGTCAAATCAAATTGCAAGATGGAGTTATAAAACTTGTAGGGAATGTAGCTCTTGTGATGGTGAGTATGTGTATGAAGTTTCATGAAGGTAGGCCAAATACTTTTGGAAATATGGTTAAGGTTAAGTTTTTTGGTTAATTTTTCGAAAAATAGGTCAAAGTTCAAAGGTCAAGGTCACAGGTCAAAAAGCGTGGTATGACTGAAAAGGTCTTGTCCCAAGGAACATTCATGTGAAGTTGGAAGGCTCTGTTGTGAATAGTATTGAAATAAGAGACAAAAACAATTTAAAAAAAACGGAGAGAAAAGGGGAGATAATTCAATCAAATTGCAAGATGGAGTTATAAAAATTGTAGGGAATGTAGCTCTTGTGATGGTGAGTATGTGTATGAAGTTTCATGAAGGTAGGCCAAATACTTTTGGAAATATGGTCAAGGTTAAGGTTTTCGGTTAAATTTTCGAAAAATAGGTCAAAGTTCAAAGGTCAAGGTCACAGATCAAAAAGTGTGGTATCACTGAAAAGGTCTTGTCCCAAGGAACATTCATGTGAAGTTTGAAGGCTCTGTTGTGAATAGTATTAAAATGAGAGCAAAAAGTGTGTTTCAGAAAAAAATTGGAAAAGGGGAGATAATTCAGCCAAAATCAACAATGTTGTTATGGTCCTTGGTCAAAATGTAGCTCTTGTGATGATGAGTGTGTGTATGAAGTTTCATGAGGCTAGGTCTAATACTTTTTAAGTTATAGCCAAGGTTAAGTTTTTTTGGAACGACGCAGGACGCAGGACGACTACGCAGACGCCGGAGTGATGACAATAGCTCGAAAGTTTTTTTTCAAAAAACAGACGAGCTAATAAATCACTGCTAGAACTGATCTATTTCTTAAACAAACCGTGTTATAATGAGGTTGTGGTGTATTTGTTTCTTTTGTGCATAATCCTACCTGAGTAGCTTTTATGTGTTCCTGGTTCCCCTCCACACCCCTGTCAATGTCCGTGACGGTGAACCCTCCATCTTTCAACTGCACCTTCTGACTGACCGAGCTTGCTGTCTCAGGCTGACCCCTATCACCACGGTGACCTGGCGAAGATATTGCACGCTTGTACTGCTTTTTCTTGTCCCCTTGTTCAAATGTGGTGGATTTTGATGCTGAAAAGGGACCACAAAATCAGTCCTTATGCCTAGATGCATGACATTCAGTCTTTGTTTTTTGTTTGTTTGTTTTGGAGTTTAACTCATTGTATGTGGGAAACCCTTAAAGGGGTACTTGGGCAAACAGTGCAGGCCCAGACATCTGATCAGGGCCTGTGCTATTTGCAAACAGAATTTTCCATCAAAAATAGGATAAAAACGAGAACAAGAGGGCCCAGAGGGCCCTGAATCGCTCACCTGAGAATTAGTGTCTCTAGTACATTCTAGGCCCAAGGGCTATAATTTGAACAAACTTGGTAATGGTCCACTAGATGAAGCTTCATATCAAATATCAAAGACCTGGACCTTCTGGTTTCAGACAAGAAGAATTTTAACCGTTTTCCCTATATAAGCCTATGAAAAACCAAAGGGTCCCGGGTTGGGGGCATTTTTGGTCCCAGGGCTATAATTTGAACAATCTTGTAAGAGGTCCACTAGATCGCGATGAAGCTTCACACCAAATATCAAAGATCTGCGGGCCTTGCGGTTTCAGAGAAGAAAAGTTTTAAAGATTTCCGCTACATAAGCTTAGGTAAAACCAAAGCCCCCCTAGGCGGGGGCATTTTTGGCCCCAGGGCTATAGTCTTTGTAGAGGTCCACTAGGTGAAGCTTCATACCAAATATCAAAGACCTGGGCCTTGTGGTTTCAGATAAGAAGATTTTTAAAGGTTTTTCCTATATAAGTCTATGAAAAACCAAAAGGGTCCCAGGGTGGGGGCATTTTCGGCCCCAGGGCTATAATTTGTACAATCTTGAAAGAGGTCCACTAGATGAAGCTTCACACCAAATATCAAAGAGCTGGGCCTTACAGTTTCAGAGAAGAATATTTTTAAAGATATTCCCTGTATAAGCCTATCAAAAACCAAAGGCCCCCGGGGCAGGGGCATTTTTCGCCACAAGGCTATAATTTGAACAAACTTAGTAGAAGTCCACCAGGAAAAGCTTCACACCAAATATTAAAGACCTGGGCCTTGTGGTTTCAGAGAAGAAGATTTTTTAATGATTTTCCCTATATAAGCCTATGTAAAACCAAAGGCCTCGAGGCGGGGGCATTTTGGCCCCCAGGGCTATAATTTGAACAATCTTGGTAGAGGTCCACTAGATGAAGCTTCACACCAAATATCAAAGATCTGGGCCTTGCGGTTCCAGAAGAAGATTTTTAAAGATTTTCCCTGTATAAGCCTATCTAAAACCAAAGGCCCCCGGGGCGGGAGCATTTTTGGCCCCAAGGCTATAATTTGAACAATCTTAGTAGAGGTCCACCAGGTAAAGCTTCACACCAAATATTAAAGACCTGGGCCTTGTGGTTTCAGAGAAGAAGATTTTTTAATGATTTTCCCTATATAAGCCTATGTAAAACCAAAGGCCCCCGGGGCGGGGGCATTTTGGCCCCCAGGGCTATAATTTGAACAATCTTGCTAGAGGTCCACTAGATGAAGCTTCATACCAAATATCGAAGAACTGGGCCTTGGGCTTTCAGAGAAGAAAATTTTTAAAGTTTTTGTTTATAAAATCTATTTTTAGCTCCTGTGACCTAGATGTGCAATGGACCAGAACCATTTGAACAACTTTGAAAGGGGACCACCTAAGGATCATTCCTGTGAAGTTTGGTCAAAATCCAATTAGTGGTTTAGGAGGAGATGTCATTTGAAGAAAAAGTTTACGCACCCACACACGCACTGACGACGGATGACGGACGAAAAGTGATCACAAAAGCTCACCTTGTCACTACCTGACAGGTGAGCTAAAATTAGGCCTGACTGCCCTTTTATGACAAAAGGACTTGTCCAACATATTGCAATGGAACAGTCCACTAGCATCCAATGGGTTAATGACCCAGTCAACACTATTAAGGTCATATCAAGTCAGTTTACCTGTCCACATTTTTCCCAGTCAGGCTGATACGTTAACAGGTTAACCGGTTCAGTGTACATTCTTTTGCTAGAAACTGACAGATGCCTTTCTTGAATCAGTGGAAGGGAGAGAATGATCATAGAAAAGATTATATGACTGCAGCTGAATCTCCATAAAAGAATGTTGCCGATCCCGGCAGGTATGGAACACGTGACTTCCTGATCAACAGTCAGACGCATATCCGACTAAGCTTCCAGGGCAGCTTGGTTCTTTGTTTACCTGTGCTCCTGTGTGAAATACAGGAAGGGCATACCTGCAGAATGAGGACAATCTTTTTTATTGCCCCTTAGAAAACAAATTAGCCAGGTCACAACATATCCTACAATTTATATGTGTGCCCAGCTATGAATCAGATCACCCTGTGCAGCCATAATGTTTAACCACAGACTTCTCTTGCTGCGTGAAGGAGCGTAGGGCCCTAAGCTATCCTTAGAGCAAACAACGAAGACTCTGATCAGACTGCGCTGATGTGGAGGCTGATCTGAGTCTCCATTGGAAGCATATGTCTTATTGAAGGTTTTGTCATGCACTGGCTCAAATTGTATACTTTTTTGTTGTTTAAGAATTACATCTCATCAGCACATGGCGTCAAATGGAGACAGAACCATGGTTTAATGCTTTGAATGCTGGGTATTTTTTTCAGCAGACAACAGTTTGAAATGTTTTTTTCTTATTATCCACCCCCCCCCCCCCCCCACACACACACACACAAAAAAGAATTTCACACTTCATGCAATTTGTCTCTTGTTTCTTTTATGCTTTAACCCTTTTTGTACCAAATGGAATCTTCCCCCTTGCATATAGCAGGAGTCCATTACAAAATTTAGGGGTGTCAGGTTGTGTGTTCATCAAAATTCATTTGCAAAATGACTGAACTTTTAGCAAACAGTATAGGTCCTGATCAGACGCCGCATCCTGCTGCGTCTGATCTGGGCCTGCACTGTTTGCCAAGGTACCCCTTTAGGGGTTTCTGGTACTGAATGGGTTAAACTGTAATTATTAATGCAATTTTAAAGCATCAGCCATCACCACAGAGAACAAATATTTTTCATGGCGATTTCCCTTCAACTTGTAGGTGTTCAGAGGGTTTACAGGGTTCAATATTGGGTGTAAACTGTAAGTTTGCACATGGAAAATTGCTTGGAATGTTATTTTTCCAAAGGGTTCACTTGAAATTTACATTCAAATAATGACCGCAGCAGCCAAACTCGTGTCGTCGCATGAAAGCTCCGATTAGGGGTACACAGTGAAGACAAAATTACTTACATAGTGAAGACAAATTGTGTACACAATGAATACAAAATTGTGTACCCAATGAATACAAAGTTGTGAATACAGTGAATACAAAATAATTGTGTACACAATGAATACAAAATTGTGTACACAATGAATACTAAATTGTGTACACAGTGAAAACACATTGAAAACAGAAGTGTACACAGTGAAGACAAAATTCAGGCCGCATACCGAGAGAGCACTGTCTTTTCTGTTTGCAGCCAGCCTTGGTAGCTCAGTCTGACTGAAGAGCAGGAGGTTATGGGTTTGATACCTGTCAGGTCAAGATTATAAGAATCTATATGGGCAGGGGTGTAAAATTCCACTCGCCCGCTTGCATTTGCGAGTAAGTTTTGAGGCAGCTGCAGGGCGAGCAAGATTTTCAAAACTGACCTTACTTTTTCTTCATTTTTAGCACCTAAATGAAAAGTTTAGACGACAAGGGCGAGTAAGTTTGAGGGAAATTTTACACCTCTGTATGGGTGTGAGGGGTGGATGGAAAAATCCGTACTGAGGGTCACTGTCAGGCATCACGAGGCTTGCCGAGTGATGCCGGACAGTGATCCCGAGGGACGGATTTTTCTATCCAGCCCTCACACCTATATAGGATTCTTTTTCTTGCATACCTTCCAATTTCTTAGCATGGGTTTTTAATGCCGCAGTCACTTCTGTTACCAACATCCGCCATATTGTGATGACACTACAGGAGTGTTTAGTGACGCCATGTAACATGCTGTGACGTCAATCTTAACGACGGCGCATATGAGGTTGTATTCAACCAGTGCATTTATCAAACACGCGGGTTTATTCGATTTAGGTTAAGAAGTCACCAGGGTTAGAACAGAATGTCTATCCCAAGCTAAAACTATGGATTTCCTTATCTGGTCACTGGTGTGCGAGAACATTCTTTAATGGAGACTGATCATGAAATCTTTTCTACACTGATCCTCCTCTTCCTTCTGTTGATTCATGAGCCCCCGTCCTTCGGGGCTTGAAGAAATAGATGGGCTGCACGATGCTTCCACGCAGACTGCCAGAGCTGAGTCTGACCCATACACGAGTACTGGTAAACCGCTTAGAGGATCTAAGCCTGCCCAGGTAAAGCGGTGCGTCCATGCTTATAAACCCTTTTGGCAACAGGGCTTGAGATGCCATTTCATCTCAATGTCAGGTAAAAGTCGCACCAAATTGGAAGCAGCGTCTTCAAAATGACCTTTACAGTGTTGACTGGCATGTTACACCTCAAATAAAAAAAAACCTCCTCTTCCTTCTGTTGATTCAAGAAGGGCAGTCTGTCAGTTTCTGAGGAAAGAGTGTGCGCTGTTCTGGTTAGTAACCGCTTACATAAAAGCCTGCCCAGGAAAGTCTGGTGAGGTAAACTGGCCGCCTTGATTTTGTTTGTTTGTTTGTTTTGATGTTATACATCCCCATCAACACTGTAAAGGTCATTTTGGAGATGTTGCCTCCAATGTGGTGGAACTTTTAGTCTTCTACCAGACATTGAGATGAGATGACATCTCAAGCCCTGCCACCCAATGAAACCCATAGGGTTTATAAGCATGGACGTTCCGACTCTCACCACTTTTCCTGGGCAGGCTTAGATCCTCTAAGCAGTTTACGTGTGGAATTGGTTTCAGTTCTGCCTGGAAGCATCATGCAGGCAATCTATTTCTTCAAGCCCCGATGGTTGTGGGGCGGGCACTGTTCTGGTTAATTACTGCTTACCGGTATGTAAAAGCCTGCCCAGGAAAGTCTGGTCAGGTAAACTGGCCAGCTTGATATATTGATAACCTAAATAGTGTTGACTAAGGTGCTGGGAATTCACTTAAGGAGAGAATATATATATATATATATATGTCTCTGGTGTGTGCTCAATGAAATCACCTCAATTAGGCCCTTCTAATGAGTATACACAACCTACCTATATTGAAGGGGAATGGGAACACTTTCAGGGGAGGCAACTCCTGCAAAAGTATTTTGCCTCCCATGTCAATAGGCGTCAACTCTTAACTCCCATGTCAATAGGGATCAACTTTTAAAGTAAAGAATTTGCTCCTTAGGAGCAAATTCTTTCCTTTAAGAGTAAACCCAATTTTCAGTGGGACAGGGCTAATAGAAAAGCGAACAGGAAGTCCCAAAAGTTGTCTCCCTTGGAAAAATGGCTGAAAAATCTGCCGGGTTTACCCATTCTCCATAAAAGAAGCTAGAAAGGATACTGCCATCAGTATGCTTTCTGATCTTGTTTGTTTTGTTTGTTTTGGAGTTTAATGGCCCAGTCAACAGTATTTAAGGTCATTTTTCAGCTAGTCAGTTTACCTATCCACACTTTTCCTGGGCAGGCTTATACTTAAGCAGTTAACCAGTACAGTGCACATTATTTCGCCAGAAACTGACATCTACCCTTCTTTATTCAGTGAAAGGGGGAGAATGACTGTAGAAATGATTTCATGTTCAATCTCCACGAAAGAATGTTGCTGACCCCAGCAGGTATCAAACCCGTGTCCTCCTGATCACCCGTGTGTCAGAGGCGCATCCGACTGAGCTACCGAGGCCAGCCCTGCATGATGCTTCCACGCAGAGCTGATACGGATCACACATGAGTACTGGTTAGCCGCTTAGAGGAGCAGTGCGAGTTGGACTGTCCATGCTTATAAACCCTATTGGTTTAATTGGGTGACAGGGCTTGAGATGTCATTTCATCTCAATGTAAGGTAAAAAGCCCCACAATATTGGAAAACACATCTCCGAAATGACCTGTACAGTCTTGACGGGGACGGTAAACCCCAAATCAAACAAACAAAAACCTGGTCTTGAACAAATTTTCATGGGCCCAAAGGTGTGTTCCAGCAATTGAAGTTCGACTGTACATGTATATAGTCCACAGCCAAGGCTGATCAGACTGAACTGCGTCTACACTGTACAAACATACCCAAAGACACATTTTTCCCTGCAGTGGCTCATGCAGTTTTAACCCTTTTGTACCAAATGGAATCTTCCTCCTTATACATGTACATGTATATAGCAGGAGTCTATTTCGAAATTTAGGGGTGAGAGGTTGTGTAATCTTCAAAATTTATTTGGAAAATATCTGAACTTTCTGCAAACAGTGTAGGCCCTGATCAGACGCTGCATCCTGCGGCGTCTGATCTGGGCCTGCACTGTTTGTCAGGGCACCTGTTTTGGTGTTTCCAGTACAAAATGGGTTAATTGCGCAATTCAGAGACAATCATATTATTTCTTTCAGATTATTATAAAAACAATATACTGAGTGTTATTGTTGTCTTGTTTTATCAAGTAGGTCAATCTATAAAATGATTGTTACATGCAGATAAGAAATTTATGAATGGAAGATGATCTAACCTACAGATTTTTTTTTCTTTGAGGTGTTGTTGTTGTTTACCAGTCTTAAATTGCCAATGTCAATTTTCTTGAGTTTCAGCAAGTGGGAAGGTCCTCTCTGAGTGGGTGTATGTTTGTTTGATTTGAGGTTTAACGTCCCCGTCAACACTGTAAAGGTCATTTTGTAGGTGTTGCCTCCAATTTTGTGGGGACTTTTAACTGACATTGAGATGAATGACATCTCAAGCCCTACCGCCCAATACAGTGGGTGTATGATTGACTGATTTTGCTAGACTATGAGTAATATGTGGGGTAAGGTTATTTTGTTTGATTTGAGGTTTATCGTCCCCGTCAACACTGTAAAGGTCATTTTGGAGACGTTGCTGCCAATTTTGTGGGACTTTTACCAGACATTGAGATGAAATGACATCTCAAGCCCTGCCGCCAAATGAAACCAATAGGTTTATAAATATGGACGGTCTGACTCGCACCACTTTGCCTGGGCAGGCTTAGATCCTCTAAGAGGTATACCAGTACTTGTGTGCCATTGGTTTCAGCTCTGCTAGGAAGCATCTTGCAGCCATCTATTTCTTCAAGCCCTGATGAGGAGTTACATGTTAACTCTTATCCTGCTGTTCACAACAACCCTTTTCTTTGCATACAGTGTAGATCCAGATCAGATGGCTTCTGAAGCCATCTGATCAGGATCTACACTGTTTTGCATTCAGTTTATGAATTTGTAGCAATAAATTACATCAAGTAATTTGATTGGTTGATAGACAGAAATGGGTGTGGCTTAAATGAATATTCAGAAAGATAAGGGTTAATGCAGATGAATACACCTTTGATTGGGTCCTTGGTGGCCTGTGTTTGTGGGTGTGTGTATCCCACCAACAGCTAAGGTCATTGAAGGAGACGGGGCCTCAGTTAAAAGACACAACCGATAATCTAGAGAATCCCGGGATCGAACCCATGACCCCTGGTTAGGCAAGTAGCATAACCACACCACTGAGGCTTCTTGGTGGTGGCCTAGCAGATAAGAGCGATGTCTCAACACTGTGATCACTACTCAGACATCAAGTTCTGCAACGCAAGGTCAGGGAAGTGGGAAACACCCGACAGATTTTTCCGCCATTTTTCCAAGGGAGACAACTTTCAGGACTTCCAGTTCACTTTTCTATAAGTCCTGTCCCACAGAAAAAGGGGTCTACTCTTAAAGGAAAGAATTTGCTCTCAAGAAAAAACAAGAGGCTCAATGAGCCTAAACCGCTCATCTGAGGAACTTAAGTTTTAACAATTCACAGACTTGACTACTAAATCTGCTAATAGAATCCAGCCCATTGACCCTTACAGGATATAAGTCATGATTATTGCATTGCATTCCAAGTTTGAGACTTCTAGCTTCTATAGTTCCTGAGAAATCTTTGACGAAAATTTAACATTGGTCAAAATGGAGAGAAAGAAGAATGAAAGAACAGATGAACAAATAAGCTGAGAAAGCCCAATGTCTCTTACACAAAATAAGTCATCATTATTCTATTGAATACCAAATTTGATGCTTCTAGCTTTTATAGTTCCTGAGAAATCTTTGATTAAAATTTAACATTGGTCTATTATCTCTATATGGAGAGAAAGAAGAATGAAGGAACAAATGAACCAGACTAGCTCCAAAACCTAATGCAGCCTTTCCCCTTGCCCAATGGTGCTACACATAAAATTTAAACAAGATTGGTCGACTGCCTTCTGAGATATGCTTCATTGAAAGTGTGGACGACGGATGGACGGACGACAGACGACGGACTCCGAAGCCTTGGTATACTATCGGCTCACTGGAGCCTTTGGCTCAGGTGAGCTAAAAATTCAAGTCGCTATTTCTGTCACAACATTTTCCCTACGTTAAGTCTATGGGCAAATTTTTTTGTCTCTCAAGGTCACGTAACTCCGAGGTCAATATTCTGATTCGGCCCAAAATTGAACTTAACCGAGATTTTATGCCTGTCCTCGTTACCTGCAAGTTTGAAGCTGATATGAATAAAAATAAAGTTGCTATCGTGGTCACAACGTATTTTTTTATGCTCAAGGGCAGGTAACTCCAAGGCAAATATTCCGATTCGGCCCAAAATCGAACTTAACCGAGATTTTATGTCTGTCCTCGTTACCTGCAAGTTTGAAGCTGATCTGAAAAAAATTCAAGTCGCTATCGTAGTCGCAACATTTTCCCTAATTAAGTCTATGGGCAAATTTTTTGTCGCTCAAGGTCACGTAACTCCGAGGTCAATATTCCGATTCGGCCCGAAATTGAACTTAACCGAGATTTTATGCCTGTCCTCGTTACCTGCAAGTTTGAAGCTGATATGAATAAAAATAAAGTTGCTATCGTGGTCACAACGTATTTTTTTATGCTCAAGGACAGGTAACTCCAAGGCAAATAATCTGATTCGGCCCAAAATCGAACTTAACCGAGATTTTATGTCTGTCCTCGTTACCTGCAAGTTTGAAGCTGATCTGAAAAAAATTCAAGTCTCTATTGTAGTCACAACATTTTCCCTATGTAAAGTCTATGGGCAATTTTTTTGTCGCTCAAGGTCATGTAACTCCGAGGTCAATATTCCGATTCGAACTTAACTGAGATTTTATGCCTGTCCACGTTACCTGCAAGTTTGAAGCTGATCTGAATAAAAATAAAGTTGCTATCGTGGTCACAACGTATTTTTTTATGCTCAAGGGCAGGTAACTCCAAGGCAAATATTCCGATTCGGCCCAAAATCGAACTTAACCGAGATTTTATGTCTGTCCTCGTTACCTGCAAGTTTGAAGCTGATCTGAAAAAAATTCAAGTCGCTATCGTAGTCGCAACATTTTCCCTATTAAGTCTATGGGCAAATTTTTTGTCGCTCAAGGTCACATAACTCCGAGGTCAATATTCCGATTCGGCCCAAAATTGAACTTAACCGAGATTTTATGCCTGTCCTCGTTACCTGCAAGTTTGAAGCTGATATGAATAAAAATAAAGTTGCTATCGTGGTCACAACGTATTTTTTTATGCTCAAGGACAGGTAACTCCAAGGCAAATAATCTGAATCGGCCCAAAATCGAACTTAACCGAGATTTTATGTCTGTCCTCGTTACCTGCAAGTTTGAAGCTGATCTGAAAAAAATTCAAGTCACTATTGTAGTCACAACATTTTCCCTATGTAAAGTCTATGGGCAATTTTTTTGTCGCTCAAGGTCATGTAACTCTGAGGTCAATATTCCGATTCGAACTTAACTGAGATTTTATGCCTGTCCACGTTACCTGCAAGTTTGAAGCTGATCTGAATAAAAATAAAGTTGCTATCGTGGTCACAACGTATTTTTTTATGCTCAAGGGCAGGTAACTCCAAGGCAAATAATCCGATTCGGCCCAAAATCTAACTTAACCGAGATTTTATGTCTGTCCTCGTTACCTGCAAGTTTGAAGCTGATCTGAAAAAAATTCAAGTCGCTATCGTAGTCACAACATTTTCCCTATGTTAAGTCTATGGGCAAATTTTTTGTCGCTCAAGGTCACGTAACTCCGAGGTCAATATTCCGATTCGGCCCAAAATCGAACTTAACCGGGATTTTATGCCTGTCCTCGTTACCTGCAAGTTTGAAGCTGATCTGAATAAAAATAAAGTTACTATCGTGGTCACAACGTATTTTTTCATGCTCAAGGGCAGGTAACTCCAAGGCAAATAATCCGATTCGGCCCAAAATCGAACTTAACCGTGATTTTATGTCTGTCCTCGTTACCTGCAAGTTTGAAGCTGATCTGAAAAAAATTCAATTCGCTATCGTAGTCACAACATTTTCCCTATATTAAGTCTATGGGCAAATTTTTTGTCGCTCAAGGTCACGTAACTCTGAGGTCAATATTCCGATTTTGCCCAAAATCGAACTTAACCGAGATTTAATGCCTGTCCTCGTTACTAGCTACAGTGATGACAACATTTTCCCCATGTTAAGTCGATAGGCAATTTTTCGGGCGCTCAAGGGGACGTAACTCTTGAGTGAATTATCTGATTCGGCCCAAAATCGAACTTGACCGAGATTTTATGCCTGTACTGGTTATCTGCAAGAATGAAGTCGATCAGAAAAAAATTGACGGAGCTAGAGTGATGACAAGCTTTTTCCTATATGAAGTCTATGGGAGCTAGATGTTGCCATGGCAACCAGAGTTCCACTCAGATCTGCCTGAAAACCTAATGAAGCCTTTCCACGTGCCCAATAATGCGACACATGAAATTTGATCAAAGTTGGCCAAGTAGTCTTTAAGATATACATTTTTGAAATTCCCATTAACCCTAATGCAAAAACACACAAGGGCAGGTAACTCCTAAGTCAGTGAATGATCCGATTCTGCCAGTTATCAAACTTGACCGAGATTTCATGGCTGTGCTGGTTATCTGCAAGAATAAAGCCAATCTGAAAATAATTGAAGCAGCAACAGTGATGACAACATTCTCCCCATGTTAAGTCAATAGGCAATTTTTTGAACGCTCAAGGGCACGTAACTCCTGAGTGAATAATCCGATTCAGCCCAAAATCGAACTTGATCGAGATTTCATGCCTGTCCTCGTTATCTGCAAGAATGAAGTCGATCAGAAAACAAGAGGCTCAATGAGCCTAAACCGCTCATCTGAGGAACTTAAGTTTTAACAATTCACAGACTTGACTACTAAATCTGCTAATAGAATCCAGCCCATTGACCCTTACAGGATATAAGTCATGATTATTGCATTGCATTCCAAGTTTGAGACTTCTAGCTTCTATAGTTCCTGAGAAATCTTTGACAAAAATTTAACATTGGTCAAAATGGAGAGAAAGAAGAATGAAAGAACAGATGAACAAATAAGCTGAGAAAGCCCAATGTCTCTTACACAAAATAAGTCATCATTATTCTATTGAATACCAAATTTGATGCTTCTAGCTTTTATAGTTCCTGAGAAATCTTTGATTAAAAATTTAACATTGGTCTATTATCTCTATATGGAGAGAAAGAAGAATGAAGGAACAAATGAACCAGACAAGCTCCAAAACCTAATGCAGCCTTTCCCCTTGCCCAATGGTGCTACACATAAAATTTAAACAAGATTGGTCGACTGCCTTCTGAGATATGCTTCATTGAAAGTGTGGACGACGGATGGACGGACGACAGACGACGGACTCCGGAGCCTTGGTATACTATCGGCTCACTGGAGCCTTTGGCTCAGGTGAGCTAAAAATTCAAGTCGCTATTTCTGTCACAACATTTTCCCTACGTTAAGTCTATGGGCAAATTTTTTTGTCTCTCAAGGTCACGTTACTTCGAGGTCAATATTCCGATTCGGCCCAAAATCGAACTTAACCGGGATTTTATGCCTGTCCTTTTTACCTGCAAGTTTGAAGCTGATCTGAATAAAAATAAAGTTGCTATCGTGGTCACAACGTATTTTTTCATGCTCAAGGGCAGGTAACTCCAAGGCAAATAATCCGATTCGGCCCAAAATCGAACTTAACTGTGATTTTATGTCTGTCCTCGTTACCTGCAAGTTTGAAGCTGATCTGAAAAAAATTCAAGTCGCTATCGTAGTCACAACATTTTCCCTATGTTAAGTCTATGGGCAAATTTTTTGTCGCTCAAGGTCACGTAACTCCGAGGTCAATATTCCGATTCTGCCCAAAATCGAACTTAACCGAGATTTTATGCCTGTCCTCGTTACTAGCTACAGTGATGACAACATTTTCCCCATGTTAAGTCGATAGGCAATTTTTCGGGCGCTCAAGGGGACGTAACTCTTGAGTGAATTATCTGATTCGGCCCAAAATCGAACTTGACCTAGATTTTATGCCTGTACTGGTTATCTGCAAGAATGAAGTCGATCAGAAAAAAATTGACGGAGCTAGAGTGATGACAAGCTTTTTCCTATGTGAAGTCTATGGGAGCTAGATGTTGCCATGGCAACCAGAGTTCCACTCAGATCTGCCTGAAAACCTAATGAAGCCTTTCCACTTGCCCAATAATGCGACACATGAAATTTGATCAAAGTTGGCCAAGTAGTCTTTAAGATATACATTTTTGAAATTCCCATTAACCCTAATGCAAAAACACACAAGGGCAGGTAACTCCTAAGTGAATGATCCGATTCTGCTAGTAATCGAACTTGACCGAGATTTCATGGCTGTGCTGGTTATCTGCAAGAATAAAGCCAATCTGAAAATAATTGAAGCAGCTACGGTGATGACAACATTCTCCCCATGTTAAGTCAATAGGCAATTTTTTCAACGCTCAAGGGCACGTAACTCCTGAGTGAATAATCCGATTCAGCCCAAAATCGAACTTGATCGAGATTTCATGCCTGTCCTCGTTATCTGCAAGAATGAAGTCGATCAGAAAAAAATTGACGGAGCTAGAGTGATGACAAGCTTTTTCCTTACGCTCAAGGGCACGTAACTCCTGAGTGAATAATCAGATTCAGCCCAAAATCGAACTTGATCGAGATTTCATGCCTGTCCTCGTTATCTGCAAGAATGAAGACAATCAGAAAAAAATTGACGGAGCTAGATTGATGACAAACTTTTTCCTATGTTAAGTCTATGGGAGCTATTTGTTGCCATGGCAACCAGAGTTCCAATCCGATCTGCCCGAAAACAGTATGCAGCCTTTCCCCCTACCTGATAATGCTTCACATGAAATTTGATCAAGATTGGCCCACTGGTTCCGGAGATATACTTCTTTGAAAGTGTGGACGACGACGACGGACGACGACGACGGACGACGGACGCCGGCTCGTGGTATACTAATACCTCACATGAGCCTTCGGCTCAGGTGAGCTAAAAAATTGACGGAGCTAGAGTGATGACAAACTTTTTCCTATGTTAAGTCTATGGGAGCTATTTGTTGCCATGGCAACCAGAGTTCCAATCCGATCTGCCCGAAAACAGTATGCAGCCTTTCCCCCTACCTGATAATGCTTCACATGAAATTTGATCAAGATTGGCCCACTGGTTCTGGAGATATACTTCTTTGAAAGTGTGGACGACGGACGACGACGACGACGACGGACGACGGACGCCGGCTCGTGGTATACTAATACCTCACATGAGCCTTCGGCTCAGGTGAGCTAATAAATGGGGGGGGGGGGGGGAGGAGTCGGGATGGACCCAATGTCTGTATCAGTCAATGCATCTTATCATAAAGAACAATAATATATATGGTTAAGGGGTGGGGATATGGATAGTTTCTGAGATATAAAGACTTTAATGAAGCAAAGGGGACGGGGCATGGCCCAGGGGTGACCGTAGGGATCCAAAGTCTGTGTCATGGAATGTGTCAAATCATAAGGAACAATATATATGGTTGAGGGGTTCGACGAATCCGATTAATTTAGACATTTAGACATTTTGACAGTTTTGCATACAAATTTCTATATAACGGGGGGGGGGGGGGGGGGGGCGGGGGGGGGGGGGGTGGGGGGGTCAGCATGGACCCAATGTCTGTATCAGTCAATGCATCTTATCATAAGGAACAATAATATATATGGTTAAGGGGTGGGGATATGGATAGTTTCTAAGATATAAAGACTTTAATGAAGCAAAGAGGGCGGGGCATAGCCCAGGGGTGACTGTAGGGACCCAAAGTCTGTGTCATGGAATGTGTCATATCAGAAGGAACAATAATATATATGGTTTAGGTGTTCGAATCTGATAAATTTTCAAGATAATTAGACATTTTGACAGTTTTGCATGCAAATTCCTATATGACAATTTTGACCTGTTACGCAATCTGACCCCTAGGCCCACCCAGGGGCACGACTTTGGGTCAACTTGAACATGAACTGATAGGTCTTGGTCTGAGTAGATGTCATACCAAATTTCAACTTTGTAGCACAACAGGTAAAAAAATTATATGCAAGTCCAAGGTTTCAGCTCGACATTTCAGCTCGACATTTCAGCCCGAGGTCGACATTTCAGCCCGAGGTGGTTACGAACGGGACATACGCACGAACGCACGTACGCACATACGGACATAACATCACGGGGAAACGCTATATGCCCCACTCCTGCCAAGGCAGGCGGGGGCATAATAAAAATAAAGTTGCTATCGTGGTCACAACGTATTTTTTTATGCTCAAGGGCAGGTAACTCCAAGGCAAATATTCCGATTCGGCCCAAAATCGAACTTAACCAAGATTTTATGTCTGTCCTCGTTACCTGCAAGTTTGAAGCTGATCTGAAAAAAAATTCAAGTCACTATCGTAGTCGCAACATTTTTCCCTAATTAAGTCTATGGGCAAATTTTTTGTCGCTCAAGGTCACGTAACTCCGAGGTCAATATTCCGATTCGGCCCAAAATTGAACTTAACCGAGATTTTATGCCTGTCCTCGTTACCTGCAAGTTTGAAGCTGATATGAATAAAAATTAAGTTGCTATCGTGGTCACAACGTATTTTTTTATGCTCAAGGGCAGGTAACTCCAAGGCAAATAATCCGATTCGGCCCAAAATCGAACTTAACCGAGATTTTATGTCTGTCCTCGTTACCTGCAAGTTTGAAGCTGATCTGAAAAAAATTCAAGTCGCTATCGTAGTCACAACATTTTCCCTATGTAAAGTCTATGGGCAAATTTTTTGTCGCTCAAGGTCATGTAACTCCGAGGTCAATATTCCGATTCGAACTTAACTGAGATTTTATGCCTGTCCACGTTACCTGCAAGTTTGAAGCTGATCTGAATAAAAATAAAGTTGCTATCGTGGTCACAACGTATTTTTTTATGCTCAAGGGCAGGTAACTCTAAGGCAAATAATCCGATTCGGCCCAAAATCAAACTTGACCGAGATTTTATGCCTGTACTGGTTATCTGCAAGAATGAAGTCGATCAGAAAAAAATTGACGGAGCTAGAGTGATGACAAGCTTTTTCCTATGTGAAGTCTATGGGAGCTAGATGTTGCCATGGCAACCAGAGTTCCACTCAGATCTGCCTTAAAACCTAATGAAGCCTTTCCACTTGCCCAATAATGCGACACATGAAATTTGATCAAAGTTGGCCAAGTAGTCTTTAAGATATACATTTTTGAAATTCCTATTAACCCTAATGCAAAAACACACAAGGGCAGTTAACTCCTAAGTGAATGATCCGATTCTGCCAGTTATCGAACTTGACCGAGATTTCATGGCTGTGCTGGTTATCTGCAAGAATAAAGCCAATCTGAAAATAATTGAAGCAGCTACGGTGATGACAACATTCTCCCAATGTTAAGTCAATAGGCAATTTTTTCAACGCTCAAGGGCACGTAACTCCTGAGTGAATGATCCGATTCAGCCCAAAATCGAACTTGATCGAGATTTCATGCCTGTCCTTGTTATCTGCAAGAATGAAGTCGATCAGAAAAAAATTGACGGAGCTAGAGTGATGACAAGCTTTTTCCTATGTTAAGAACGCTCAAGGGCACGTAACTCCTGAGTGAATAATCCGATTCAGCCCAAAATCGAACTTGATCGAGATTTCATGCCTGTCCTCGTTATCTGCAAGAATGAAGACGATCAGAAAAAAATTGACGGAGCTAGAGTGATGACAAACTTTTTCCTATGTTAAGTCTATGGGAGCTATTTGTTGCCATGGCAACCAGAGTTCCAATCCGATCTGCCCGAAAACAGTATGCAGCCTTTCCCCCTACCTGATAATGCTTCACATGGAATTTGATCAAGATTAGTCCACTGGTTCCGGAGATATACTTCTTTGAAAGTGTGGACGACGGACGACGACGACGGACGACGACGACGACGACGGACGCCGGCTCGTGGTATACTAATACCTCACATGAGCCTTCGGCTCAGGTGAGCTAAAAATTGACTGAGCTAGAGTGATGACAAGCTTTTTCCTAACGCTCAAGGGCACGTAACTCCTGAGTGAATAATCCGATTCAGCCCAAAATCGAACTTGATCGAGATTTCATGCCTGTCCTCGTTATCTGCAAGAATGAAGACAATCAGAAAAAAATTGACGGAGCTGGAGTGATGACAAACTTTTTCCTATGTTAAGTCTATGGGAGCTATTTGTTGCCATGGCAACCAGAGTTCCAATCCGATCTGCCCGAAAACAGTATGCAGCCTTTCCCCCTACCTGATAATGCTTCACATGAAATTTGATCAAGATTGGCCCACTGGTTCCGGAGATATACTTCTTTGAAAGTGTGGACGACGACGACGGACGACGACGACGGACGACGGACGCCGGCTCGTGGTATACTAATACCTCACATGAGCCTTCGGCTCAGGTGAGCTAAAAAATTGACGGAGCTAGAGTGATGACAAACTTTTTCCTATGTTAAGTCTATGGGAGCTATTTGTTGCCATGGCAACCAGAGTTCCAATCCGATCTGCCCGAAAACAGTATGCAGCCTTTCCCCCTACCTGATAATGCTTCACATGAAATTTGATCAAGATTGGCCCACTGGTTCTGGAGATATACTTCTTTGAAAGTGTGGACGACGGACGACGACGACGACGACGGACGACGGACGCCGGCTCGTGGTATACTAATACCTCACATGAGCCTTCGGCTCAGGTGAGCTAATAAATGGGGGGGGGGGGGGGGGAGGAGTCGGGATGGACCCAATGTCTGTATCAGTCAATGCATCTTATCATAAAGAACAATAATATATATGGTTAAGGGGTGGGGATATGGATAGTTTCTGAGATATAAAGACTTTAATGAAGCAAAGGGGATGGGGCATGGCCCAGGGGTGACCGTAGGGATCCAAAGTCTGTGTCATGGAATGTGTCAAATCATAAGGAACAATATATATGGTTGAGGGGTTCGACGAATCCG
The DNA here is from genome assembly GCA_963580285.1 of Lucinisca nassula. NCBI lineage: Eukaryota > Metazoa > Mollusca > Bivalvia > Lucinida > Lucinidae > Lucinisca > Lucinisca nassula. The sequence goes on along the minus strand of OY757013.1, from coordinate 107,970,920 downwards.
ATTAATTTAGACATTTAGACATTTTGACAGTTTTGCATACAAATTTCTATATAACGGGGGGGGGGGGGGGGGGGGGGGGGGGGGGGGGGATGGGGGGGTCAGCATGGACCCAATGTCTGTATCAGTCAATGCATCTTATCATAAGGAACAATAATATATATGGTTAAGGGGTGGGGATATGGATAGTTTCTAAGATATAAAGACTTTAATGAAGCAAAGAGGGCGGGGCATAGCCCAGGGGTGACTGTAGGGACCCAAAGTCTGTGTCATGGAATGTGTCATATCAGAAGGAACAATAATATATATGGTTTAGGTGTTCGAATCTGATAAATTTTCAAGATAATTAGACATTTTGACAGTTTTGCATGCAAATTCCTATATGACAATTTTGACCTGTTACGCAATCTGACCCCTAGGCCCACCCAGGGGCACGACTTTGGGTCAACTTGAACATGAACTGATAGGTCTTGGTCTGAGTAGATGTCATACCAAATTTCAACTTTGTAGCACAACAGGTAAAAAAATTATATGCAAGTCCAAGGTTTCAGCTCGACATTTCAGCTCGACATTTCAGCCCGAGGTCGACATTTCAGCCCGAGGTGGTTACGAACGGGACATACGCACGAACGCACGTACGCACATACGGACATAACATCACGGGGAAACGCTATATGCCCCACTCCTGCCAAGGCAGGCGGGGGCATAATAAAAATAAAGTTGCTATCGTGGTCACAACGTATTTTTTTATGCTCAAGGGCAGGTAACTCCAAGGCAAATATTCCGATTCGGCCCAAAATCGAACTTAACCAAGATTTTATGTCTGTCCTCGTTACCTGCAAGTTTGAAGCTGATCTGAAAAAAAATTCAAGTCACTATCGTAGTCGCAACATTTTTCCCTAATTAAGTCTATGGGCAAATTTTTTGTCGCTCAAGGTCACGTAACTCCGAGGTTAATATTCCGATTCGGCCCAAAATTGAACTTAACCGAGATTTTATGCCTGTCCTCGTTACCTGCAAGTTTGAAGCTGATATGAATAAAAATTAAGTTGCTATCGTGGTCACAACGTATTTTTTTATGCTCAAGGGCAGGTAACTCCAAGGCAAATAATCCGATTCGGCCCAAAATCGAACTTAACCGAGATTTTATGTCTGTCCTCGTTACCTGCAAGTTTGAAGCTGATCTGAAAAAAATTCAAGTCGCTATCGTAGTCACAACATTTTCCCTATGTAAAGTCTATGGGCAAATTTTTTGTCGCTCAAGGTCATGTAACTCCGAGGTCAATATTCCGATTCGAACTTAACTGAGATTTTATGCCTGTCCACGTTACCTGCAAGTTTGAAGCTGATCTGAATAAAAATAAAGTTGCTATCGTGGTCACAACGTATTTTTTTATGCTCAAGGGCAGGTAACTCTAAGGCAAATAATCCGATTCGGCCCAAAATCAAACTTGACCGAGATTTTATGCCTGTACTGGTTATCTGCAAGAATGAAGTCGATCAGAAAAAAATTGACGGAGCTAGAGTGATGACAAGCTTTTTCCTATGTGAAGTCTATGGGAGCTAGATGTTGCCATGGCAACCAGAGTTCCACTCAGATCTGCCTTAAAACCTAATGAAGCCTTTCCACTTGCCCAATAATGCGACACATGAAATTTGATCAAAGTTGGCCAAGTAGTCTTTAAGATATACATTTTTGAAATTCCTATTAACCCTAATGCAAAAACACACAAGGGCAGTTAACTCCTAAGTGAATGATCCGATTCTGCCAGTTATCGAACTTGACCGAGATTTCATGGCTGTGCTGGTTATCTGCAAGAATAAAGCCAATCTGAAAATAATTGAAGCAGCTACGGTGATGACAACATTCTCCCAATGTTAAGTCAATAGGCAATTTTTTCAACGCTCAAGGGCACGTAACTCCTGAGTGAATGATCCGATTCAGCCCAAAATCGAACTTGATCGAGATTTCATGCCTGTCCTTGTTATCTGCAAGAATGAAGTCGATCAGAAAAAAATTGACGGAGCTAGAGTGATGACAAGCTTTTTCCTATGTTAAGAACGCTCAAGGGCACGTAACTCCTGAGTGAATAATCCGATTCAGCCCAAAATCGAACTTGATCGAGATTTCATGCCTGTCCTCGTTATCTGCAAGAATGAAGACGATCAGAAAAAAATTGACGGAGCTAGAGTGATGACAAACTTTTTCCTATGTTAAGTCTATGGGAGCTATTTGTTGCCATGGCAACCAGAGTTCCAATCCGATCTGCCCGAAAACAGTATGCAGCCTTTCCCCCTACCTGATAATGCTTCACATGGAATTTGATCAAGATTAGTCCACTGGTTCCGGAGATATACTTCTTTGAAAGTGTGGACGACGGACGACGACGACGGACGACGACGACGACGACGGACGACGGACGCCGGCTCGTGGTATACTAATACCTCACATAAGCCTTCGGCTCAGGTGAGCTAAAAATTGACTGAGCTAGAGTGATGACAAGCTTTTTCCTAACGCTCAAGGGCACGTAACTCCTGAGTGAATAATCCGATTCAGCCCAAAATCGAACTTGATCGAGATTTCATGCCTGTCCTCGTTATCTGCAAGAATGAAGACAATCAGAAAAAAATTGACGGAGCTGGAGTGATGACAAACTTTTTCCTATGTTAAGTCTATGGGAGCTATTTGTTGCCATGGCAACCAGAGTTCCAATCCGATCTGCCCGAAAACAGTATGCAGCCTTTCCCCCTACCTGATAATGCTTCACATGAAATTTGATCAAGATTGGCCCACTGGTTCCGGAGATATACTTCTTTGAAAGTGTGGACGACGACGACGGACGACGGCTCGTGGTATACTAATACCTCACATGAGCCTTCGGCTCAGGTGAGCTAAAAAACAACAAAACATGTTCTGGGTACGTGTTGGAAGCACCTCAATGAGGCGATTCTAACAAGTACTGACAATGTTGGTTGGTTGGTTGATTTAAGGTTTAACGTCCCGGTCAACACTGTAAAGGTCATTTTGGAGACGTTGCTTCCAATTTTGTGGGACTTTTACCCGACATTGAGATGAAATGACATCTCAAGCCCTGTCGCCCAATGAAACCAATAGGGTTTATTAGCATGGACGGTCCGCCTCGCACGGCGGTTCCTGGACAGGCTTAGATCATCTAAGCGGTTTACCAGTACTAGTGTGCGGGCCGGATTCAGCTCTGCGTCGAAGCATCATGCAGCCCATATATTTCTTCAAGCCCCTATGGGGCGTGTACTGACAATGTATGTTTCTGACCAGCAATTGGGAAAATTATCCATTTTGCCCCTTAATATGAACCCATTATATCTCTTCCGTTGCTTTATGTTGGAAAAGTCCATTTGTCATATAAGGGGTGTCGGGCATATCTTGTCGTTTTTTATTCTATTTTTGATGGAAAATTCTATTAGCAAATAGTGCAGGTCCTGATCAGACACCGCATTCTGCGGCGTCTGATCTGGGCCTGCACTGTTTGCCAAGGTACCCTTTATGGGTTTCCCGCATACAATGGGTTAACCCTTGTCCTGCTGAGCCCGGATATGTCTTATCTTTCAAACAATGCAGACCAGATCAGATGGCTTCCAGAAGCCATCTGATCAGGATCTTCATTGCTTGTCATTCAGTTTATGAATTTGTTGCAATAATTTGGATCAAGAAATCTGATTGGTTGATAATTGGTGGTGGGTGTGGCATACATGTATTTCAATATTCAGCAGTCTAGGGTAAACATCTGGAGCTTTGAAAACACACATCATTTTGAGCTTATAAATTTTGGTTTGTTTTTTGCGCTTTTTTTTTACACACACAAAACTTACCTTTCATTTGTTTCTTTCCACTCTTCTCTCTTGAGGTCATTCTTCTCAGTCGTCCCATGATGCCCTTGCCACTGTCGGAACTCTCCTTAATCTTCCAGTGTTTCTCAATATGTTTCTTTCCACCATCTTCATTAATTTCAACAACTTCAGTAGCATCTTCTGTTCTTACAACACCCCCACCCCACATACTACGGTGCTGTCCAATATGCTTATTTGTATGTGTGAACTGTTCCTCTAGAACTTTAGTTGGTGCAGGATCGTAAACATCCATTTCATCTTCAATGTTTTCCTTGTGGCTCTTGTCATGCTGTTTCTGCTTCTTTTTAGGCTTTTTGGAAGGTTTTTGGCGCTGCTCAAATTTTTCAGCAGGGATCTCGGATGGTGATTCTTGATCACTCTGTATTTTGAGGAATGACCTTATCCTTTCCTGAGCCTTTTTCAACATGGATTTCTTCTTACGTCCCTGAAAGCTTCCACTGCTTCTTTCATCAGTGTCGCTAGATGATATTGAACCAGACTTTTTGAAAAGCTTCCGATGTAATGACTGGGATGACTTCTGAGGCGACGGTGACGGAGAATGTGATTTTGTTCTATCTTGTTCTGATAATGGTGACAATGGCTTATGACCTTGGTGAAGTGGTATAATATCGAGGCTATCTGGTGGCTGTCGTGGAGGGGTAGGGTGTTTAACCCGCGTCTGTTGACTACTGGAATCATGATCACTACTTTTATATGAACTATGCTTATAATCATCTAAAGTATCTATAGAATAAGCATCAGTAGACCGGGGTAGACTAGAACTCTGATCTGTTGACTGGCTAACATCAGCCTGTGGGATTCCCACATATGGAACTCTTTCATCAGATCCTTCCTCTGAAATACTGTGTGGCGTGCCCGGCGGGGCAGGTGGGGGAACGGACTTGGCCCTTTTTGGCACATACTGTGGAATGTTCTCAGTGTTATCAGCAGTTGAATCATGAGGAGCAGACCTGGACTTCTCATGATGTATAGGCACTTTAAGTTTCTCACTGCTGTCCCCGAAAAATTTCTCCTTGTGATCAGCTGGAAGACTATCAGCCTTCTTCAAAACATCACTTTCATCTTCATCTGCGAAAGGAATGGAATCTTGTCTATTTAAACCACTTCCTTCACTACTGGGTGAGGTTTCTTCAGTTATATCAACCTCAACATATCTCTCATACTTTCCAATGGGAGACTCAGTGGTAATATCTGAACGCTCTAGTTGTGACCTAAGGAACTCTTCCAATATTTTCGCAGCTTCAGCTTTCACTTCTGAAACCGTCGGACGTCTTGGTCTTCTCCTGTTTCCCTGCCTCTTCCTTTTCAGAAATTTCTCAAGTTTCTCCGCCTTTTCTCTCTTGCTGAGTGAGTCAACATCAGCAGAATTCATGCGACTCACCCTTGCTTGTGCTTGCGAGCTTTCAACCATTTTTTCAGTTCTTCCATCTTTGATGTCTTTCCTGTGTTTCAAGAAGTCCTCCAGTTTTTCAGCTTTCTCTCCATGACTCAGACTGTCTGGATCACAGTCCATCATTTTAGCGAAGTTTTACTCCAAGCATCTTTAGATCTGAAATAACCAAAGAAATGGGCCATTAACCATTTTTGTACCAAATGGAATCTTCCTCCTTATAGATAGCAGGAGTCCACTTCAAAATTTAGGGGTGTCAGCCTGTCAGGTTGTGTTTTCTTCAAAATCTATTTGGAAACTTGCCAAATGTATTGCAAACAGTGGAGGCCCCGATCAGACGCCGCATTCTGCGGCGTCTGATCTGGGCCAGCACTGTTTGCCAAGTACCCCTTTTGGGGTTTCCGGTATTAAATGGGTTAAAATTTTGTATGTTTAATTTGAGATTTAACCCTTATCCTGCTGTTCGGGACAACCGCTACCTTCGCAAACAGTGTAGATCCAGATCAGAAGGCTTCTGAAGAAGCCATCTGATCAGGATCTACACTGTCTGTCATGACATGAAGTTTGTGAATTGCACCCACAACGATAACACACCCATGCGGCATAGTGCATTTTTCACATCTCCAAAATGGCTACTTTTCTGATGAAAATCCATGACATTTTTCTAACTTTTACTGCAAACATAGGCTGTGGGGGCTCGTTAGAAACCCCTCATTGAGGCAGATCTAACGAGTACCCTCAATCAATGTCTTGGAGCAGAAATAAGAAAAACAAGAGGGCCCAATGGCCCTTAATTGCTCATCTGTGTACCAGAAAATCATGAGTGTAGGAGACTACTTGACATTGCTACATACTAAATATCTAAGTTCTGAGCCTTATGGTTTCGGAGAAGTTTTTTGAAGTTTTTTCCAGTATAAGTCTGTAGGAGCTAATGAGCCCTGGGGCGTGGCAGGATTTATGTAGGCGACCAGTTTATGTTGCAATATATGATATCTAAGGTCTGTACTTCATGGTTTCAGAGAAGATTTTTGAAGCTTTTTTTCCATTATAAGTTTAATGGAGTTAAGGGGCCACAGGATTTGGCCAATTTGTGCCCATGGGCATGGCCAAGTTAGGCTCAGATTCCAGCCAAATTCGAACTCATCCAAGTTTTTATGCTTGTTCTCGTTTAGGAAAAGTTACAAAAAGATCAGATCATAAACGGCTGAGAAAAGCTGGAGACACTATTTTTCACTTATATTTATGCTCAAGGGCAGGTAACTCCAAAGCTGTTTGTCCCATGCAGCCCAAATTCGCACTCGCGCAGACTGTAAGCCCCTCCTGATTATCTGCAAGTTTGATGAAGATCGGATCAGAAATGGCTGAGAAAAAGTGGAGCATCGTTTTCCCAATTATAAGTCTATGGGAAAATTTTCCACACTCAAGGGGATGTAATTAGAAAACCGCTGGTCACATTCAAACCAAATTCGAACTCCTTCGAGATTTTATGCTTGTCCTCGTTTATGAAAAGTTACAAAAAGATCAGATCATTAACTGCTGAGAAAAGCTGGAGACACCATTTTTAACTTATATTTATGCTCAAGGGCAGGTAACTCCAAAGCTGTTTGTCCTGTGCAGCCCAAATTCGAACTCGACGTAGACTGTATGACCCTCCTGGTTGTCTGCAAGTGCAAGTTTGATGAAGATCAGATCAGAAATGACCGAGAAAAAGTGGCGAAGTCATTTTCCCCAATATAAGTCTATGGAACCTTTTTTGTTTCCATTGCAACCACAGTTCTGGTCAAAACAGGTCCAAAACCTAATGCAGTCAATCCCCCAACTAAGTGATGCTGCACATAAAATTTGATTGGGATTGGCCAGCTAGTCACTTAGATAATCAAGTTCAAAGGTGTGGACAACGGATGGACGACTGATGGACGACGGATGGATGACAGATGCCTACCTATACTATAAGCCCACCTTGTGAGCCTTCGGATCATGTGAGCTAAAAAGATCAGATCATACGAGGACTGTTCAAATATGAATGCAAGTAGAACGTTTTCTCATGCACTAATGTGAAAATCACTTGGAAATAAATATCACAGCGTAGAAAAACATTTTACCTGTCCATTGATACCAAACCTGTTAAAATCCGTCCACTTTAGCCATGTATATCGTTCGATAAACACTGTCTACTCTTCTATACTAATACAAAACATGGTTGGAAGAAGGTCAGAGTACGCCGTTGAAATACGGTCCTATATTAAGAATTGTTGTATTCTTGGTATACGGTGCAAAGACATTTTTGATGAAATATGTTCGGTTTGTGGGCATAATGAAATGTCTTTTACGACAGTTTTTCGTTGGTGTAAGAAATTCAGCTGTGGGCTAGGCTCAACAGAAGATGCACCACACGATCGTCGGCCGAAAAGAGCAACATCTACAAAGATGGTTGCTAAAGTGAAAGAAATAGTTGCTACCGATGCACGATACACCACTCAGGGCGTCAAGTGATATTAGGAGTCAAAAATATAGGTTAGGTTCAGAAATATAGGTATCTAGGGGCCAGAAATATAGGATATTATAGGTTGCCTACACTGAAGAAAACAAGCCAGATTTGTATTTTTCCACCACCACCTACCAGCTCTCTCTTTTATTAATAATACAACATTTAGAAAAAGATAAGGTGGTCAGCTGGTTGTCATTAAGGAAAAAATCTTTAATTAATCACCATAAAATTCAGTCCTTAGTAGGTGATTCTAATGAATGCCCTCAATGTATGTGTTATACAGAACTGAGTGATCTACATAAATATCATCAGGTAACCACCTTTTCTATTTTTTGGAACAAGAGATGTGTCTATCTGATAATTTAGGCAGAATCAAAACATGGGACATTCTTCCCTTTAAACAAGAGGGCCTTGATGGCCCTAGATTGCCTAGTGATCCATAGTGTAACAAGTAGGCCGCGTGGAGGGTCCATTTTTGGTCCCAGGGCTATAATTTGCACAATCAAGGTCCACTATACAAAGCACCATACCAAATAGCAAAGCCTGAGCCTTCTGGTTTCAGACAAGATCTTTTAAGGTTATCCCTATATAAGCCTATGTAAAGCCAGTGGGCCCTAGGGCAGATCCAGTTTTGGCCCTAGGCTATAATTTAAACAATCTTGGTAGAGACCCACTAGATGAAGCTTCATACCAAATATCAAAGACCTGGGCCTTCTGGTTTCAGACAAGAAGATTTTAAAGGCTTTTTCTTATTTTCCCCTATTTTTGTGTGCTGTGGCAACCACCGGAAAAAAAAATTCAGACATGATTCCACATGGAGTCTTTGTGGACAGTTACAGACATCATGGTGGAACTCTATTTTTCCTGTCTGACTCTAGCAGTACATGGAATTTGGTTACAGCTTCCGCAAGGAAAATGGCCAAATCGTAACAGAAATTCTCCTTGAAAATGTTAACCAAATCTCTGCTTAAAAGTCTGGCATGAAAACAGAGCATAATCACTTCCTGAAACATAATATTTTGGCAGGAGCACTCCCTATAACACATTCAAAGGCATCAGGGATGATGGCTAGCTTTAAGTGTTGCTTTACAACTTTACAAGTATAAAGCTGTTCTAAGGATTTCCAACTATATATTGGAAGACACTGTGAGTTACTTTTAGTATTTTAGATTAACAGTGTTTTAAATAAATTAAATGTTTAACTAGTGGGGTGTCAGAAGTTTTATGTTTGCAAACTGCGAAGATTGCACCCCACCAACATATTTATGTATGTGTTTGCAGACTGAAGTTATTCGTTCACAATGAATCTTTGGAAAGCCAAGGATTCAAATTCAAGAGTTAACATGAAAGTTTACATGTAAGTAGAATGCAAGGTTTTTGTATTTTTTTTTCCAGCACAAGTATATTCCTTCCTTATTGTGTATAGATAAAAACTCCCAAATGTTTACAGCGTACGTTAAGATGATTGTGTTATGTTAATGAAACTGGACCAAATATTTAAACTAGCAGGAACCCTGTAGGAATATACAGAAGTAATACTGTCACAAGCTCAGGCAGAAATCCTGTCAATAATTCATTCAGGAATCCTGCCAATAATTCACGCAGGAACCATGAAAGAATCCTGTCAGTAATTTATACAGGAATCCTGTCGGGTTTTTTTCTACAGGCTTTCTGGATCAATTTTCCTGCTAATTTACTGTAAATATTTCACAAGCTTTTCCACTGATTCCCACCTGAATCCCGGCTCAAATACAAAATTTAAGTGAAAATTCTATGTGGAAATTCTATTTGAAAATTTTTCATACATGTTTCATGTCAGAATCCTGTCACAATATTTCTGCAGAAATACTGCAACATAATTACATACAAATATGTTCTAGAAAGAGTTTTCCTTTGGAAGCAAGGAATACATGACAGAAGTGGAAAATATGGAGTGTACATGTTTTCTGGGCCAGACTAGCTAGTTTCGGCCATTTAGGCCTGATCAGTGACCCTCAAATATTTTTAGAATTCCACAATAGAATCAATGAGCCCAAAGGACAAGAAAATATAAACTACATTATGATGTAGAGCAGGGAGACTTTTTACGGCCGCCTCACATTCCCAGACAACAGCTGTAGTGATGTCAAATATGTTCTAGAAAGGGTTTTCCTTTGGAAGCAAGGAATACACAACAGAACTGGAAAATATGGAGTGTAAATGTTTTCTGGGCCAGACTAGCTAGTTTCTGCCATTTAGGCCTCATCAGTGACCCTCAAATATTTTTAGAATTCCACAATAGAATCAATGATCCCAAAGGACAAGAAAGTATAAACTACACTAGCCTGTGAGAATTCAGCTTGGACTGAAATTCGTTGAACAACTTTGCGAGAGGACCCCCCAAAGATGGTATTTCAAGTTTGGTAAAAACCTATTCAGGAGCTTAGTAGATGTCATCTGAAAGAATTGTGGAGGGACAGATGGATGGGGGAAGACAGTGGATGGTGACCGATCACAATAGCTCGCCTGCTAAAAACACGCAAAAACTTGTTTAGTATTCATAAAGAAACAATGGTAAAAACAAAATGGAACATTTCAAATTTGAAAAATAGCAGAACTTCCAATAGCTAAAGCTTTCCAAAAGCTGGGCTGGACTGGGTTGCTGCACCAAAAAAAGAATACAAATTCCTAAAAGGAAAAAGCTTACTAAGCTCAAATATTATAGACAACATCTACTGTCAAAGATTCTTTAGAAACTTTGTATCACTTGATTACACAAAATTCCAAATTATAGGTATTTATAGGTATTTTGGTATAATATAGGATTTTATAGGTTATTATAGGTAATGGCCTGAAATATAGGAAAATATAGGTAAATATAGGTAACTTGACGCCCTGACCACTAGGAAAATAGTTAGTATGGTTGGCATCTCATTAGGAGCAGCTCATACAATTCTGAAATGGGATTTGAAAATGAGAAAGATCTGTGCTAGATGGATTCCCCATCTGTTGACAGATGAGCAGAAAAAGACACGCGTTCAGTGCGCCAAGAAGTTGCTTAAAAAGTTTCCAAATTACAATGCACGGTCTTTCGCTAATGTCGTCACAGGTGACGAGACATGGGTTCACTTTTTTGAGCCAAAAGGAAAGATTCAAAACAAAATATGGACAACAAAGTAATGCAAAAGACCATGCATTGCAAAGCGGACCATGAGCATCAAGAAGGTAATGCTTGCCATATTCTTTTCAAATTAGGGCCCTGCTATTCAGGTTGCTGTGCCTAAAGGCAAATCTGTAACTGCGAAGTTTTACAAGAATAAAGTTCTTCGAAAATTGAAGAAATATTTCAAAGAACGAAGACCCACAACTGGTTTGGCCAATGTCAGATTGCTACATGACAATGCGTCATCACACAAGGCGTTCATTTTGCAAGACTATCTGAAGCAGGAAAAGGTTGTTGAACTCCCTCACCCCTGTATTCCCCTGACCTTGCCCAGTGTGACTTTTTTTTGTTCCCACGGCTGAAAAAATACCTTTCTGGTCGAAAATTTGTACAGCACAAACACCTCGGTTCTGCAATATTCCAGTGCCTTCATAGTATACCTCGAAAAGACTACCAAAATGCATTCAATGATTGGATCAGAAGACTGAAAGTTTGTATATCTGTTAAAGGGGAATACTGTGAGGGGACAAAATAAATTTTTCATCGAAATCTATCATGGAATCATTTTTATGTGCTTAGTTGCATTCATATTTGAACAGTCCTCGTAAACGGCTGAGAAAAGCTGGAGACATCATTTATCAATAATATTTATGCTCAAGGGCAGGTAACTCCAAAGCTGTTTGTCCCATGCAGCCGAAATTCGAACTCGACGTAGACTGTAAGCCCCTCCTGGTTATCTGCAAGTTTGATGAAGATCGGATCAGAAATGGCTGAGAAAAAGTGGAGACGTCGATTTCCCCATTATAAGTCTATGGGAAAATTTTTCACGCTCAAGGGGATGTAACTGGATCAGGAAAACCGCTGGTCAGATTCAAACCAAATTAGAACTCATCCGAGATTTTATGCTTGTCCTCGATTATGAAAAGTAACAAAATGATCAGATCATAAACGGCTGAGAAAAGCTTGAGACACTATTTTTCACTTATATTTATGCTCAAGGGCAGGTAACTCCAAACCTGTTTGTCCTGTGCAGCCCAAATTCGAACTCAACGTAGACTGTAAGCCCCTCCTGGTTATCTGCAAGTTTGATGAAGTTCGGATCAGAAATGGCTGAGAAAAAGTGGAGACGTCGTTTTCCCCATTATAAGTCTATGGTCAAATTTTTCACGCTCAAGGGGAAGTAACTGAAAACCCGCTGGTCAGATTCAAACCAAATTCGAACTCATCCGAGATTTTATGCTTGTCCTCGTTATGAAAAGTTACAAAAAGATCAGATCATAAACGGCTTATAAAAGCTGGAGACATCATTTTTCACTTGTATTTAGGCTCAAGGGCAGGTAAATCTGGAGCCGTTTGTCACGTGCAGCCCAAATTCGAACTCGACGTAGTCTGTCAGCATCTCCTGGTTATCTGCAAGTTTGATGAAGATCGGATCAGAAATGGCCAAGAGAAAGTGGAGACGTCACTTTCCCCATTATAAGTCTATGGAACCTTTTTTGTTTCCATGGCAACCAGAATTCCAATCTCATCGGCCCAAAAACCTTATGGAGCCTTTCCCACTACCTGATGATGCTTCTCATGAAATTTGATCAAGATTGGCCATGGGGTACGGGGTACTAGAGATATACTTATTTCAAATTGTTTACGATGCACAGACGCAGGCACGCACGACGGACGACAGACAAAATGTGATCACAAAAGCTCACCTTGTCACTACGTGACAGGTGAGCTAACAATGTATACCCCTGAAAACCCCAGTTTTCTCTATATAAAGTCGGGTTTACAGGGGTTTTCATTTCACATTTGTTTGTTTGATTTGAGGTTTAATGTCCTCGCCAGCACTGTAAAGATCATTTTGGAGATGTTGCTCCCAATTTTGTGGAACTTTTACACGACATTGAGATGAAATGACATCTCAAGCCGTGCCACCCAATGAAACCAGTAGGGATTATAAGCAAGTCCGACTCGCACCACTTTGCCTGGGCAGGCTTAGATCCTCTTAGCGGTTTACCAGTACTTGATTTGATTAGATTTTGGTGAGCTTGACCTCTTTTCAAGGTCACAGGCCCTCAAAAACAGTCCATTTTTGGGGGAAAAAATGGCTTGTCTGCACTATACATGTATCTCATTAACAAATTGATTAATTCTAGTCAAACTTGATACAATACATGTATATCATTACAACATACTGCATATTTGATTAGATTTTGGTGACCTTGACTTTTATTTCAAGGTCACAGACATCCAAAAAGTCAAATTTGGGCCAAAAATGGCTTGTCTGCTATCTCTTTAACGAACTGATTAATTCTAGTCAAACTTGATACAATATATCATTACAACATACTGCAGATTTGATTAAATTTTGGTGGCCTTGACCTATGTTTCAATATCACAGACATCCAAAACCAGTCAAATTTGGGCCAAAAATGGCTTGTTTTGCTTTTGTTTTTTCAAGGTCACAGTTTTTGACAAAAATGGCTTGTTTGCAGCTTACATTTTGGTGACCTTAACCTAGTTATTAAAGTCAAATGAGTGTTTAAGATATATAAATTTTATGGTGGGGGACACTGTTTTCCTCTAAAATCGTTTCTAGTTGTTGAAATTTACATCAGCAACTGTACTGTTATGGGGTCATAGCTGCAAAGATGGCTGTCAACAATGACTGACTTGTCTTCAGGGTGCCTTGTGTCATACTGAGTACATTCTTGCCATCAAAGACAGAGGTAAACCAAAACCTTTTGATCTGACCATTTGGAAATCAAAATGTTGTAGTTGAAAGAAGCAGATGTTGCAGCAAAAATAAAATTGGTAGTAAGCCTTTAAGTAACTTGATCACTCCTGCCAACGATTCAACAATATTATTCATGAAACTGATGAAAGGATATTTGACCCACCCAAACCCAACTTTTATTTACAGTCAAACTTCAATGGCTCGAACACCTTTGGGACCACGAAAATCTGTTCGAGACAGGGGTAGTTCGAGCCACTGAGGGTTACTGCCAGGAGGCATAACGAGATACTTTTAGACATCTTTTCGGCGATCTATAATGAAAAAGTATGCTGTGTGTACTCATTAGAATCGCCTCATCGAGGCGATTCTAATGAGTACACACAGCATACCGTTGCAAGATAAAAGACTAAAATCTCCTTAATTATCCCCCACTATTTCTTATGTAGAGGATTTCGCTAGGGCCTCAAGAATGGGTTCGACACATCCATGGTGAACGGTGTTTGAGTCATCGAAGTTCTACTGTATATGATATAAATAAAAGTTGGGTTTGAGTTGGTCAAAATCGCATAGGTTCTATCGAGTACCCACAATCTATGTTTTTGAGCAATAATAAGAAAAATGAGCCCTGCCAAGCGAATTTGTGTCTTCGAGCATTCCGTCAAGACAAATTTTAACTGCACATGCCCGGCCATTCAGAGGGGCCAGGGATATGGCTTTCTGTCTGAAGGTCCCTCTTGAGTCACTGCTTGTATGAGCGAGCAGCGAAGGTTCTGGCGAGACTGCCCGGATGCGCAGACTCGCCTGAACCTTCGCTGCTCGCAAAGGCGATAAGTACCAAAATCGCTTGACGGGGCCCAAATAATGTTTACCCAGTTTTACTATAGATGTACTAGGGACAAAAATAAGGGAACCCCCAAATTCAAATAAAAAGAAGCGAAACTTCAATGTCACAGGGAAGGTTTATATGCAAAGGGGATCAGTATCTGGTCCATACACCACGAGCACTGATGCATGCACGACACCTTCTGGGATTGCTAGTGATTGTGGGACTGATTATCTCCCTTGGCATTCGTCGCCATTCTTCTTGCAATGCTCGGCCAAGCTGTTGCAGATTGTTACAATGCTGCGGTGTGTTGCACACGCGGCGACCCAAGACATCCCAAATGTGCTCAACCGGCGACATTATCATATCGGGGGATTTGGCTGGCCACGGCAGTGTCCTTACACCCTGTTGTCTCAGAAATTTGAAGGCAACACGGGCTCGATGTGGGCGTGCGTTGTCGTCTTGGAATTTGGTCTACGTAACGCTGGCCGGTCAAGTTACCATGATCTTTCAAGGTAACTTGACTGGCAAGTGTTACGTAGACCAAATTTTACGCCAAATGGTTGTCCCATTTGCCTGGCGCATTGGTGGGAACTTCGAGTTTCAAGATGACAATGCACGCCCATATCGAGCCAGTGTTGCTGTCGAATTTCTGTCATGTGACACTGCAGTGAGTTTGAGTGGGTGTCGTCAGCATGACGTCCAGCCAACATTGCCTCAACGCCCGTCTGTCAGTCCAATTATTAGGGTTTTTTTCGACTGTCAGTATGTTTATTTGTCTGTCAAACTGTCCATTCATTTGTCTGTTAGTTAGTCATTCAGTCTGTCTGTCTGTCTACTGTCAGTTTGTCAGTCAAACCTCTCTCTCTTTCTCATCCAAACGGTCATGTGACATTGAAGTGAGTTGGAGTGGGTGTCAATGGCATGACGTCGAACCAACGTTGACTTGACGCCCGTCAGTCAGTCCACTCATTGGTTTATTTGGACTGTCAGTATGTTTATGTTAAGTCATATCACTCAAATGTAACATAAATCAGTTTGTTTTAGAAGATGATATTTATAAGCCTTGGGCTTACTGACAGGTCTTGTATGTAAGTTCCAATGTATTTAATTGAACATGATGTTTGCTAGAAATAAAATATTGTTTAAACCAAAACAAACCTAGCCTGTCCACATGAATCTTCAATTTATTAAAATTGCATATGTAGGCAGATCGATGAACATTTTTAACTGCACTTCTAGACAGATTGTTGGACATTTTTTTTTTAAATGGCACATGTAGACAGATTGTGGCGCAGTTTTCTCAATAGATACATAGATAGATCTAAGTTCTGTCTGTATGTGATAGCTTTATTTGGATAGCGAACAAAACAAAAAGTTACGAAAAAACTTATTTTGTAAGTAAGCTTTCGTGAATAACGGTAACTCAAGCCATTGATATGGGTCATAGACGAAGACATTTTCGTCAATTAAAAATGGATCCAGGATAAATGAACTTCAGCAATTAAAGCAAAATATTATTCTTTCCTTCTCTAGGCATTATTTCAAGGGTGCATACAATTACCGTAACGCACTTACCAGAAAGCAACCAAAATACCGGAAAGCAACCAAAATACCGGAAAGCACATATAAATACCAAAAAGCACTTTGTACTTGGGGGTATTTTGCGGAGGAACATGTTAAAAATGAAATTTAGGCCTATCTATTAGATCTATATTGATAATTTTACTTATATAAACTTAAATATTTATCCCCAATCCCCTCGGGTATTGTCAGAACAACATGCAATTATTTACATTTCCAGTGTAAAGTCTAGTGTAAACCTACAGAAAACAATTGCGTTCATACTTCCATGAACGCATCGAATCACATGATTTTCAGTGACGTTAAATGACGTCATTCTAAACCATTGTTCTCTATGGGCGTTGATGACGTCAACGCTGCTCCGCTGTTTGTAGAAAACAGCGTGTAAATGTTTTTCAGCTTTAAAAGTTTGCCCTGCAAGCATGTTTTCGCCCAGTAATGAGGGGCAAATAATGTAAATATAAAAAATAAACTTAATTTTTCTGCTTTTCATTGAAGTATGAACGACAGTGGGTCGTTAGCAAAGTTTACATGAACCCCTTCGGGGTTCATTTACTTTGCACGCGACCCACTGCGTTCATATTTCCATGAACTGCAGAAAAATAAATTTCATTTCTTAAATAATTACACGCTGCTATCTATATCTTCATATACTGCAGCAACCTTTGAGAATATTGTGTGCAGTTTAAAGAAATTGAACCAGACTGTTCGGAATACATTGGTTTAATAATGTCGTCTTGATGTTATTTCAACATAGGGTGTCTATTCGGAGGTCCCACCAAGTGACCATGTGAGGTTTACAGGGGTTTCCATTGCCAGAGCGGGGATAGTGTCTCTGACTAAATACGGTGTATAACACGTCTGTTCAACAATTCACATAAAAATTTAGCTGTTTAGCGGGTGGTGGGGGCCATATAGCCCTTTCAAGATTTTCACATACAGTCAAACTTTGATGGCTCGAACCCCTTTGGGACCATGAAAATTTGTTCGAGACAGCGGTAGTTCGAGCCACTGCGGTTACTGTCAGGGGGCATAGCGAGATACTTTTAGACATCTTTTCGGTGTTCTATAATGAATATGTATGCTGTGTGTACTCATTAGAATCGCCTCATTGAGGCTATTCTAATGAGTACACACAGCATTCATTTATAAGATAAAAGACAAAAATCTCCCCAATTATCCCGCACTTTTTCTTATGTAGAGAATTTCGCTAGGGGCTCAAGAATGGGTTCGACTCATCCATGGTACACGAGCCATCAGTGTTCAAGCCATAGAAGTTCTAATGTATATCGAGCCGATCGTTTGGGTTGGCAAGAATGGGAGAACCAGGAGAAAATCAGGCAGAACTTGTCTTTCACACATGTTTTTAGAGCAGGATGTGAACCACCGATTAAGAGAGTGGAACTCAGAGAAAAACCAAACAGAACTTGTCATTCCATAAGTGAATTGAGTAGGGGCGCGAACCACAGCGATGAGCAACCTATAGATGACTCTACGACGCCTTCGGTTTCTAAGGAAAAGCGATCCCATACTGCAGTGTTCTCGCGCATGCGCAAATTACGTAGGGCAGAAAGCACTAAACAATTGTTAAAAACCCTAGTCATGCTGGTTGTGTCTTCATTTGTTTATAAAAACTGCAATCTGTCACAATTTATCCGATGTTTAAAATTTGCAATTGACATACAATGCTATCAACGGCCCCCGCCCATTGGGGCTTGAAGAAATAAATGGGCTGCATGTTGCTTTCACGTAGAGCTGAATGCGGCCACACACGAGTACTGGTAAACCGCTTAGAGGATCTAAGCCTGCTCAGGTAAAGCGGTGTGAGTCAGACCGTCCATGCTTATAAACCCTATTAGTTCCATTAGGCGACAGGGCTTGAGATGTAATTTCATCTCAGTGTCTAGTAAAAGTCCCAAACAAGAGGCCCATGGGCCACAATGCTCACCAGAGCTCAGGGAGCCACTGCCCACTGGCAGCAATGTATTTTAATTAACCGTGGAAGCCCTGCTGCCAAGGTTGCTACAGATAAAATTTCGACCCAATCAGACTAGTGGCTTCAGAGGTCTGATGTCCCTTGAAGATAACAGATGACAATTGACCATTTCCCATCTGTGGCAATAGGCCAAAAAGAACATTACTAAAGGAACATTTCTATGAAAGTTTGACAAAATATCTTGAGAGGCTTTAATGTCATTTTTCAATTTTCCCCATTATAAGTCAATGGAAGCTCTTAACTTGCCATAGCAAACAAACCAAAGAGCCAAATTTCATAAACCAGAGCTGCACTGCCCAATGGAGCCCTGATTGGTGTTACTAAATGGGTCTTATAAAATGGAACAGAGACATATATGGTTTAGCGGTGGGGATATGTATGGTTCCTGAGACGTTAGGCCTTTTAAGCAATGGAGGGATTCGGGCATGGCAGATCCCAGAAAAGCCAAAGATTGTTGTCAATCTTATAAAGATCAAGAATATATATGGTTAAATGGTGGGGATCTGAACGGTTTCTGAGATATGAGGCCCTTTTATGAAGTGGAAGGGAGAGAAATGGCCCATGCTGACCCCCCAAGACAGGGTTGACTGTGTCAAATAACAATGAACAAGAATATATGTGATTATACTAGGATGGGGATTTGAATGGTTTCTGAGATATATGGCCTATTATTAAGTGGAGTCTTATCATCAGGAACAAGAATATATATGGTTTATGGGTGGGATCTGAACGGTTTCTGAGATACAGTCCAGCCTGTGTTAAACAAGCACCTCAGGGAAAATGAAAATGTGCTTGCTTAACACAGGTGCTTGCTTAATACAGGTGAATTTTAATGCATTTGCCTTTTTCGGGAACTAAATGCCTGCTTGCTTAAGACAGGTTGCTTGCTCAATAGAGGTGGCCACTAAGACAGGTTTGACTGTATATGGATTTTAATGAAGTAAAGGGGTGGGGCATGGCCCGTGGCACCCCGGGGGGACCCCCCATGCTGGTGTCACTGTTTGCGTCTTATCATAAGGAACAAGAATATATATGGTTTAGGGGTGGGCTCTGAACAGTTTCTCAGATATATAGTCTTTTGTGAAGTCGATGGGTGGAGTGTGGCCCGGGCATACCCTGGGTGGCCACTAGGTTGGTGTCACTGATTGTGTCTTATGATAAGGAACAAGAATATATATGGTTTGGGGGTGGGGATCTGTAAGGTTTCTGGAATATTTAGCCTTTTATGAAGTGGAGGGGGTTGGGCATGGCCCCCGCACATCCCGGGGGACCCCTAAGTTGGAGTCATTGAATGCGGCTGATCATAAGGAACGAGAATATATATGGTTATGGGGTATTGGGCCTTTTATGAAGGGAGGGGGTGGGGCATGGCCCCGGCACATCCCGGGGGACCCCCAGGTTGGTGTCACTGTGTCCATCTTATCATAAGGAACAAAAGTATATATGGTTTAGGGGTGGGGATCTCAATGGTTTCTGAGATAAATGGCATTTTATGAAATGGAGGGGTTGGGGCATGTCCCTGGCACATCCTGGGGGACCCCCAGGTTGGTGTCACTTAATGCATCTTAGCATAAGGAACAAGAATATATATAGTTTAGGGGTGGGGATCTGAATGGTTTCTGAGATAAATGGCATTTTATGAAATAGAGGGGGCCGGGCATGTCCCCAGCACATCCTGGGGGACCCCCAGGTTGGTGTCACTTAATGCATCTTAACATAAGGAACAAGAATATATATGGTTTATGGGTTGGGATCTGTAAGGTTTCTGAGATATAAGGCATTTTATCAAGTGGAGGGGCGGCGCATGGCCCCGGCACAACCTAGGGGACCCCCAGGTTGACATAAAAGCATATTGCTGAGAGAAGTTTACTCAAGGAAGATGTCCATGTAAGTTTTGTCAAAATATCTGCAATGACTTGGCAGTAAATGCCATTTTCAGTTTTCCCCATTATAAGTCAATGGAAACTCTAAGTTGCCATAGCAACAAAACTAAATGGCCAAATTTCATAAAAAACACAAAACCTGTAAAGGCAAATATGGTGAATATTTTCATAAAGTCTCAGCCTCCTAGAGCATATGGTTTCTGAGGAGATGATTTTTTAAGTATTTTTTTCTATTTCTTGCATTTTGGTTTCCATGGCAACCAAGAAAAATGAGCAGAAGGCCTAAAATCTTACGGCAGATAGTAGATTGCCTATGGAACATTTCTATGCAAGTTTTGTCAAAATATCTGCAGAGGCTTGGCAGTAAATGCCATTTTTCTATTTTCCCCATTATAAGTCTATGTAAACTACAAGTTGCCATAGCAACCAAACTAATGAGCCAATTTCCATAAAAAACACAAACTTTCAATCCCCCCAGCACAAGGATGCTACAGAAAAAATTTGGGCCCAATCGGCCCAGTGGCTTCAGAGGAGATGTCGTTTGAAAATGTTGACGTCATAGGACAGACGACGACGACGGACAACTGCCTATCCTATAAGCTCCCCCGGAGCCTTCGGCTCTGGTGAGTTAAAAATTGGAAGCAACATCTCAAAATGCAAAAATGACCTAAATAGTGTTGAAGGGGATGTAAAACCTCAATTCAATCAAAACAAAACCAACCGCCCCAGAACCTCATCCTGTCATGTTCGAGTATTGAATTTCTTTCTGAGATTCCCACGTCATAGCTCAGCCAGCAAAGAATGTCGGGCCGACAGCAATACAAGTTACAACCGCTGCCGGTCCGACGTTTGCCCGCTGTTTTGTGCTGGCTGGGAGCATCCCATCTTGTACTACCCCTGCCCACATAGAATGTCGAACTAGCTCGGGCCGACAGCCATACGGTGTTACCACGTCGTGACGCTGTCGGCCCGGCGTTGGCTTGCCGTTTTGTACTGGCTGGGAGCATCCTATCCATACTACCCCAGCCTGCATAGAATGTCGTTCCAGCGTCAGGTCGACAGAGATACGAGGTGGCAACATCGTGTCGCTGTCGGTCTGACGTTGGCCCGTGGTTTGGTGCTGGCTGGGACATCTTACCAAACCGTTTCTAATATGTGGTACTGTAAGATAATTCTGTCTGTCACACCTTAACCTGTATACTTAAGTTCATCCTTTTTCAAGAAGCAATTTATGGTGTGATCCGGACTCACAGTTTACAAACCCAGCAAATGACATTATCAAAGAGGTTAGGTACACATAACCAAATTGAACAGTTGGCTATTTTGTGCCATAACAAAGACGTATACATCAGATTCGCTCGATTTTGACCATACATCCGAACATGTAAAATATGGAAAATCTTTTTCCACAGTATTTTTAATTTGTTGTTCTACCGTTGTTGTGTTATGGCAATAATTGTTTTCGCATAGTGACTCATTTTCAAGCAATATTTACAAAAATACAGTGTTGTTTCACTTTATACTTGTGACTTTTTGCCCTACACAAACTGCGCATGTGCGAAATCGGACTGCCGTTGCCAGGAAGTGAAAGTGCCTAAAGTCTTCTATTGAGAAAGAGTCAGCGCTTCTAACAACTAGGCCACCGAGACACGTTGAAAACAATGTATAGGTACAATGCAATGACAATGGCATGTTAAAGTGATGTTACATGCAATATAGAAGCAGTATTCATCTTTATTATATTGGAAATACAGAGAAAAAAAATCAAATTTTATCAAGCGTTTTATTCTGTTGCAAAGACAGTTCTTTGAATAAAGTATAAAAATTTGTTTGTTTGTATTGGAGTTTAACGGCCCAGTCAACACTATTTAGGTCATTTTTGAGCCGGTCAGTTTACCTATCAACACTTTCCTGGGCAGGCTTATACGTAAGCGGTTAACCAGTACAGTGCACATTCTTTCGCCAGAAACTGACAACTGCCCTTCTTGAATCAGCGGAAGGGAGAGAATGACCGTAGAAAAGATTTCATGATCAATCTCCACGAAAGAATGTTGCCGACCCCGGCGGGAGTCGAATAAAGTATAAAAATCAGGAAGAATGAACAATATACAAATATACAAAGTCCAGAGAGCAACCATAATTGTGCCAGATATGTTATATATTGCATTTAACTACAATTTTCTAATGTTTACCAGTATATATCTAAATGTGCTTTTTGGTATTTATATGTGCTTTACGGTATTTCGGTTGCTTTCCGGTAATTATATGCACCGTTATTTCAATGTAAACGGATATATATTCTCTCAAAATGTCTGAATAGTGTTAGCATTTTAAGTTCCGCCAATACATTTGAATAGCTATGGCTGTTTCAACTGATGGCCAGTGCTTTTGAGTAAGAATCTACGTCTACACGTTTTCCTGTCAGGATTGACAATAATACAACGGTGCGCTAAGAATGAGATAGAAAAAAAAAGAAATGACAGGAAAGAAAGAAAAAGTTCCACACAAGGATGCATTGATAGATAAAAGATAGAAAAAGGAAAGTTTGTCCAGTTACTTTCACCCATCAGGAATTGACCTGTCCAGCTTCTGTGGCCGTACCAGGGTGCGAAACCCCGCTGGCATAGCTCAACTCCCTCATCTGGACTACTTGTAACCGGGACTAAAGGCATGGTTTAGAAGGTTAGGGTTGACAGCCCGCTCGTATAGGATACCAAAGAGGGGGCCTCAGCCACGGTGGCTGGTAGAGTTCCAAAGCGGGATGTTATGCGGGGAAAAAGCTGTACTTGTAGCTGTTGGTGGCGCAGGTATCTGGTACTATATGGCGACCTTGGTAGGAATCAAGTACTGTGTTGAATCGATGTCGACGAGGTGATTGATGACTTTGTAAAACATGGCTAGCTGTAGCTTTGTGCGGCGGACTTGGAGACTTTCCCATTCCACACTGGCCAGCATCTCAGTAACACTGCTAGTATTGTGATATCTGTTGGTAACAAAATGCGCTGCCCTTCGTTGGATCATTTCCACTTTAGATATGTAGAGCTGGGGCGATATCATCGATGAATCGATATATCGTGATATTTTTGCTGCCGATACTGTATCGCGATACTAATTCCGTGTATCGATACTTGATGATACTTTTGCCTTATATTAACAAACGTCTGAAACACAGGAGACGCACATTTTTCTGAGGTGCTTATGCCGATAAAAAATCTTTATCCAAAAGGCGCTGCTTCTTCCAACAAAAACAGTTGATGTATCTACCGGGATACAGTATACAGTAACTACTGGAACCTACAGGTGTCTGGTCAAGTGACTCGAGTATGGATGCATGTGCTACATAAGTTTTGTTGGCATTTTGAGTTATGTCATTCAGATTTATTCAAAACTGTTGCTTCCGAAATATGTTTGTGTGGTTGATGGTGTGTGTCTTGGATGATGGGTCTGTGCGATTAGATGGACTGCAAAGTCCTCATAATTGCCATTTTATTGTTGATACAAGCGGGGTCGGGTATAAAAGCCAAGGCCGCGCCTAACCGGGCCGAGCCGCCGAGCCAAAATTGCTGATCCGAAGATTTTATTTTTCGGAATTCTAACCGAAGAAGAAATGTTAGTTGTAAATTTTAATATGATAATGTTAATTGTATAAAATGTGATACTCAGCATAATTTTTTTTCTTTTTGGTGCCCTAATTTTTGTTTTATTGCAATTTTGCAAATGTTTAGGGGTATAAAAGCCAAGGCGGTTTTTATCGTAGGTTTTGATCGAATTTGAATAAAATAGACATGAATGTGTGAAAAAAGTACATGACAACCCCAAATAAGTATTTTCTAAACCTTTTATTGTAATAATTCAAGTCAATTCCTTTTAGTATCTGTAATAACCATATTTTTGGTGGTTTTCAGGTTTTATGTAGGCCACATCGTAATGAACCGCAACGGACGGCAATGTCAGATAAATGATAAGGGTATTGAAATATACTATCTAAATGGTAGGAACTAAAGATAGAACTTTATGAAACTCATCATATTTCTTAATCATGTTTTAGATAAATTAATTATGTTTTGATACCTATTGTATTATTATTGCTTATTAATATGCTTCTGTCAGTAAGTGATTAGTGCATTAATTGACTCATCTAATTGTTTTAGATCTCAGCCTGTCATTTTAAAAAGAAAGGGTTGCAAACAAAACGATGCAATTAACATAACTTGCAAATAACTTGCCAAAAGACAAAGATAACGCCTCGGCGAAGACTAAACGCATTTTGCGTGTATTGCCGAATAATAAATTTTACCTATCCACACTTTCCAAGAGCAGGCTTTATTAGCCAAACTACGTAGTATGACCCATCTTCTTTCTTATGAATATTTTCATTGCTCTTAAAGGAACTCATTTTAGATTTTTATTATATGTAAGCGGTTAACCAGTATAGTGCTAATTCTTTCGGCAAAAACTGACAACTGCCCTTCTTGAATCAGTGGAAGAAAGAGAATGACTGAAGAAAATAGTTCATGTTCAATCTCCACGAAAGAATGCTGCCGACCTCAGCAGGTATCGAACCCGCATCCTCCTGATCATCAGTCAGTAAACAGCTCCTACTGGCAGTAAACAGAAAACAGAACCCTGCAGGCACACAATGTTGAATCAACTTTGTTTCAACCATGATTCAACGTGGAGAGCCTGATGTGAACATTTTTTTTAACTTTTTTTCTGAAAAAAGTTTGGTGGAAGATTGTTTATTTCCCTTACAAAGTATGCAAGTGCCGTTTTTACGACGTCGAATCAACGTCGTAAAACCCTGAAGTCCTTGACCTGTCATTAAAACAGCGTCGTATATACAAACTTTGTCCACTGGGCTAACAGTCTGACATGGGTCGTCATTCGATTCGGATCATTTCGGTCGTTGTGTGCCTTCCCTTTCGGTCCTTTTCGGTCAGTTCCTGTAATAAGGTAATTCTAAAAATAGAAGCTAAAATAAAATAAGAAATTCGATCCATTAAGGTGATCCTGGTGAGAATATTTAATTTTATCACGAACACATAATAAGTATAATCAAATTCAAATATCATAAGGCCAAAAAGAAGTAATTTAACCGATGAATTTGAAAGAAATTCGGAATTGTCACTACTCTTTCGTCGCCTTGGCTTTTATACCCCTGGATTTCGGAAAACAGGTATTAAAAGATAAATAAGCAATGTAGATACGCGAAACTACTTGCAGTGATAACATATCTAATTTATAATAATTTAATCCCACATTCACCAAAATATATATCTAACTTGTATCTAGAGACTAAAAATAAAATTTTCGGTAGGCTCGGCCTTGGCTTTTATACCCGACCTACAAGCGGTCGCTACTGACATATATATAGTCATTATTTTATTTTATTGCATGTAAATATAAGGACATACTTAATAAACTCTAAAACCAAAGTCCGTATTTACCTAATAGAACAGCAAATCTGTACAAAGCAAGTATCACAATACTGTATCGTTTCGCCTGTCTGGTATCGCGATACATTTTTTCTGGCAATACCCAGCTCTATAGATATGAGACTTTTCTGAAGGGGATTCCAAATTGTTGAACAGTAATCGACGTTAGAGCGTACAAGTGCAATGTAGGCGTTTGTTTTATGATGTCATAAACGGAATTCCTAAAACCTCCTGAGATGGAGCGTGATAACTCAGTGGTTAGTGCACTTGCCTCTGATGCTAGAGGTCCCGGGTTCGATCCCCGGCAGCGGTGGGAAAAATTTCGGTGTCCGAACACGCTCCATTGGCATCATTTGCAGGGATGAATGTCATAAAGTGCACCGTCCTTCGGATCGGGACATTAACTGGAGGCCCCCTGTGCAGGGAGAACCATCCCCTGTGCAGGGGTCGGGTATAAAAGCCAAGGCCGCGCCGGGCCGGGCCGAGCCGCCGAGCCTACCGAAAATTTTATTTTTAGTCTCTAGTTACAAGTTAGATATATATTTGGGTGAAAGTGGGGTTAAATTATTATATATTAGATATGTTGTAACTAGAAGTAGTTTTACGTATCTACATGGCTTATTTATCTTTTAATAGCTGTTTTCCGAAATCCAGGGGTATAAAAGCCAAGGTGGCGAAAAAGTATTGACAATTCCGAATTTCTTTCAAATTCATCGGTTAAATTACTTCTTTTTGGCCTTATGATATTTGAAATTGATTATACTTTTTATGTGTTCGTGATAAAATTAAATATATTCACCGGAATTACCTTAATTGATCGAATTACTTATATTATTTTTGTTTCTATTTTTAGAATTACCTTATTACAGGAAACGACCGAAAAGGACCGAAAGGGAAGGCACACAACGACCGAAATGAACCGAATCGAATGACGACCCATGTTGTTCAGTGACATCAGACTGTTATCCCAGTGAACAAAATTTGTTTATGCGACGTTGTTTAAATGAGTGTTCAAGGACTTCATGGTTTTATGACGTTGATTCGACGTTGTTAAAGGGAAATCAACACTCTTGTCCACCAAACTTTTTTTTATAAAAAAAGTGTAAACAGATGTTCCCAGCAGGCACTCCACTTTGAATCAACGTTGAAACAACGTAGATTCAACGTTGTGTGCCTGTAGGGTTCTGTTTACTGCCAGTAGGAGCTGTTTACTGACTGGTGACCAGGAGGACGCGGGTTCGATACCTGCTGATGTCAGCAGCATTCTTTTGTGGAGATTGAACATGTAATATTTTCTACGGTCATTCTCTCTGTTCCACTGATTCAAGAAGGGCAGTTGTCAACCTGCTCTGGAAAAGTGTGGATAGGTAAACTGACCGGCACAAAATGACTTAAATTGTGTTGGCTTGGCCGTTAAAAATAGAAATGAAGGCAATGATCCAAATTCAAACAAAACAATAAAGAATTATAAATCGTTTTTTTTTTTTTTGTTTTTTGTGTTTTTTTTTCTTTTTTATTCGAATGTATACATGAATAATGATAATAATAATAAAGAACATTACTGCTAAGCAGTTTATGTCTATTTAATTTAGAATCCATCAAACCCCAATTTTTTATAGTATGTACATTATTTACATTAAACATTATTTCGGACACACAGAATGTGGGTACTCGTTAGAACTGCCTTGTTGAGGTTGTTCTAACGAGTATACACAATCTATGAACACACAGATTGTGGGTACTCATCAGAACTGCCTTGTCGAAGCGGTTGTAACGAGTATCCACAATCTATATTTACGTCTCTTTCAATCACCAAGGCGGTGGCATTGCCCATCTATGTATGCAATCTATGAACACATAGATTGTGGGTACTCATCAGAACTGCTTTGTCAAAGCGGTTCTAACGAGTATCATGATGATCGCAGTTCAGTTAAATTAAAGAATCGAATGCTTTAAGAACCTGAATTGACAAGATCTCACTAATAAAAACAATTAAATGAGTCAATTAATGCACTAATCACTTACTGACTGATGCATATTAACAAGCAATAATAATACTATAGGTAAGTATCAAAACATAATTAATATGTCCAAAACATGATTAAGAAATATGATGAGTTTCATAAAGCTCTATCTTTATTTCCTGCCATTCAGATATTATATTTAAATGCCCTTATCATTTATTTGACATTGCCGTCGGTTGCGGTTCATTACGACGTGGCCTACATAAATCCACCAAAAATACGGTTATTACAAATACTAAAAAGAATTGACTGGAATTTTTACAATAAAAGGTTTAGAAAATACTTTTTTGATGTTGTCATGTACATGTGTTTACACATTCATGTCTATTTCATTCAAATTAGATCAAAACGTACGAAAAAAAACGCCTTGGCTTTTATACCCCTAAAATTTGGCAAATTTGCTATAAAACAAAAATTAGGGCACCAAAAAGAACAAAATTTATGCTGAGTATCACATTTGATATAATTAACATTATCATATCAAAGTTTACCACAAACATTTCATTTTCGGTTAAAATTCCGAAAAATAAAATCTTCGGATCGACAATTTTTGGCTCGGCGGCTCGGCCCGGCCCGGCGCGGCCTTGGCTTTTATACCCGACCCTGTGCAGGTTAAAGAACCCTGCCGTAATTACATGATTACTGTGTAGGCTTTCATCCTGCAAAACTGGAGTGTATGTAATACACCGTCTGTGTCCCCTCCGGGGGTTAAGGCGAAACTGGAAGAAGAAGAGTTTTAAGGACTCATCCAGTGTCTTCTCTCTTTTTTTCTTTTTTTTGAGCTAAATTCTAAATCTTCGCCCGAAACTGTGTCTGAGGTACATGTAATGGCAAAATATGACCAGATGACTGACTAGCGACTCAGAATTGTTTACAGTAACATCCTTAGACAATCCTTTACCAGGACCTTCGACCAACAGAACTAGTCTCTAGACCTCACAAGGGTGGTGAATCTAGAGATGGGGTCATATCTATCTACTACTCCCATACATGAGAGTTCTGCGTTCCAGACATTCATATTTTACATTTATATGCTGATATTTATGTTTTTGTTATTCTTCGGAACGCGATTGGCATGCACATCTATAAAAAAAAAACAAATCTATAAATGAGTGCATGCGTACGTCTAACTTGTTGGACTAATCTATCTACATGTATCTATCTATCTATCTACTGATACTGCGTCGGTCATATTTGACCATTACCGCAGGTGTACATTACATACACTCCAGGTTTTGCAGGATGAAAGCCTACACAGTAATCATGTAATTACGGTAGGGATCTTTAACCTGCACAGGGTCATCTGCACCTTCTGCAGACATCAAGAGACAGAATTGACCGAAAACAGTATCGGGAGAAAGAAAGAAAGAAGAGGGGAGCTCGTTCCAATCTGAGAAGCTAAATTTGTAGATGTCGGTCCTAGTGCCGATTTTTTGGAGGGCTAATGAACAGATGAATGTTTTTTCCTCAGTTTTAGAAGGTCTGTTCTATCAACCTGTCAACGATACACAATCATCAGCACCTTCAGCTGTCGAAATTTTCTAGTTCTGAAGGACTAGAAATTTTCGAATCGGGAAGGGCAATTCTAATGGTTCGATTTCTAGTGACAATCCATCAACAAAGAAACTGGTACAAGAAACCTACCCAGAATTATTGGCCGAAGTCTCTCTTTTTTTTTTTTTTTGAAGACAGACACCGGTTCCGCTAATTACCAAAAAGACCAGAAATACCGGAAAGACTTCCGAAATACCGGAAAGACCATGAAAATAGGTTTGGGTATTTGAAGATTTTAAAGTGTTCTATAAGTATTTTAAAGCTCTAGTGAGGCTAGAAAGAACAAAAATAAAAAATAACTAGAACTGTCAGAGGATCTGACTATAGCCCCGCTATAGCCCTGTCAGAGGAGAAAGACTCATGAATTAAAGGTAAAGACTTGTGAGAGGGTTAAATCCCTAACAAGGTACCTAGGCCTTATAGACTTTTCGCGTTATTAGATCTGAAAAACAGTCTAAGTTAAAAAATAAGTTTTGGATAATGAAAAAACCACATGCACATCTTGAGACCTCTTTGAAAACACCTGAAAAAGTTCAAAGGATCGGCATAGAATTGTAAGGGGAGTTGCGTTCACAAGGTAGCTACTCCCTATACATTTTAACATTAGAAGATCTCAAATATTGTCTTAGTTAAAAAAGTGAAATAAGTGGGAAAAAAATAATTTTAGGTTAATGAAAAAAGCACATGCACATCTTCAGACCTATATGAAAACACCTGTAAAGTTTCAAAAGGATTGGCCTAGAACTGTAAGAGGAGCTGCGATCACAAGGTAGCTACTCCCTATACATTTTAACATTAGTAGATCTCAAAAATTGTCTAAGTTAAAAAAAAAAGTGAAATAAGTGGAAAAAAATAATTTTGGGATAATGAAAAAAGCACATGCACATCTTCAGACCCATATGAAAACACCTGTAGAATTTCAAAAGGATTGACCTAGAACTGTAAGAGGAGTTGCGGTCACAGGTAGCTACTCCCTATACATTTTAACATTAGTAGATCTCAAAAATTGTCTAAGTTAAAAAAGGTGAAATAAGTGAAAAAAATTATTTAAGGATAATGAAAAAAACACACGCACATCTTCAGACC
This sequence comes from Lucinisca nassula, assembly GCA_963580285.1. NCBI lineage: Eukaryota > Metazoa > Mollusca > Bivalvia > Lucinida > Lucinidae > Lucinisca > Lucinisca nassula. Next base: position 107,940,899 of record OY757013.1, on the reverse strand, counting down.
TATATGAAAACACCTGTAAAGTTTCAAAAGGATTGACCTAGAACTGTAAGAGGAGTTGGGGTCACAAGGTACCCACTATCAAATATTACAGACAGACAGACAGACAGACGGAATTCCGGACAAGCCAAATCCAATATAGCCCCCACTTTTTCAAAGCGGGGCTGTAAATATATAAAAAAAAATATATTATATAAAAGAAAAAATAGTAATCAATATAGATACAATATACTCAGAATTATTTTTTCAAGTCGTAGAATGCTGAGTTTATTTTTTTAGGAAATAAAGGGAAGGAAATGTCTTAATAGCAATTAACATTCGGTTATTAAGAATGTAAATAGATTTGTTTAATCAGCTGTTAAATAGCCATCAATCAATTAAATAAAAAGTTTGTCTCAGTCGAAAAGATTAAAGCAGTTTAACGAGCCTTTGATTGCGACTTGATTGTAATCCACACAAACTGATTTTCAAGAGGATGACAAATTACATACCACATTAGACATAGACATAGACATTTGATCAGTCAGATTTACCCCCTAGAACTTCAGTTAAATAAAGCAAATTCTTCTGATACCGAGGTCCCGTTTTTGGATTTACATCTATCTATTGTAGATGGATTTGTTTCGTGCAAAATTTATGATAAACGCGATGACTTTGATTTTGAGATTGTAAATTTTCCTTTTTTGGATTGTGATGTTCCTCGTGCGCCATCCTATGGCGTTTATATTTCGCAATTAATTCGATTTGCTAGAGTGTGTAGTCATGTAACTGACTTCAACACTCGTAATAAATTATTAACGGCTAAACTCCTTAATCAGGGTTATCGGTACCATAAACTACGCAAAGCCTTTTCAAAATTTTATACACGCCATTCTGATTTAATTTCAAAATTCAATATTGGACTTAAATCTCTTCTGCAACAAGGTCTATCGGAACCCGAATTTTATGGTGATTTAGTATATAAATTCAGAAAAATATATAACCGCAATGACTTCAGCACCCAATTTCGTAAAATCACTCTTCGATATAAAAAGATTGGGTACAACATGGATATTATACGACAGACTGCATGCACGGTAGTTAACCCAATCACGGTTGGCAACTTTGCTTCCCTCTTTAATTGCACGCCGGTGGGTCAGGCCTCAGATTCTATGACGGCTCCAACGTAAAGGCTTATTGAGAATTAGAGATAATGCTGGTTGGTGCCTGATACTCTGTCTCTGGTCGGGCTCATCGAAGTCTAACTGTTGGTTTTCTTTTGCTCCAGCATTTCAATGGTTTCTTGCTGTTGAGTCCTCACCGTTGTCTCACCTCTGTGGTTCTTTGATTTTTGTGTTCACGGAGATGTTGCACTGATGAGTTAGGAGACCTTCATGCGGACTGAACAAATTATTTGTCTAAATCGCGACGGAAGTAAGGGCGAGGATTGTGGCCACGTAAAATCGATTTAAGCCCCCCAGTGGAAATCTTCCACTGACCGTTTCAAGGCGGCTCTTCTGTGGCGATTTATTTATGTTGTTGTTTGTTACTTACTGTGTGTATCACTTGTGTCTTTTAATTTTGGATGGCCATATGGCCATTTTGTGGGAAAGTAACTGTCCTTATGGCCTTCCTTTGTTTAGGTTTCCATTATGGTCTGGTCGCTTAATGTTTGTATTTCTTTCCCTTTGGTGTCTTTTATGGGTGGAGTAAGTTAATTGTATCAATTCCTGATCTTTGTTTTACTTCTTCTTTATTTAACGTCGAATAGTGTTAACAACATAACATAAGCCCAGTAGGGCTTTTACTTCGACAAACATATTGTAAGACAACAAATAGGATTAAATAGATCACAGCATGCAACATAACAGTATATAAAAACACTTAGCACATATATTATGAGTCCAATATCACAGACAGCGGAATTGCATATGAAGTATGGACATCTTGTTAAGACATTTACATTAAGATGTATGACAAAACTTATAGGTACATATACATATATACAGATAACCACATAAAGACATTGATAAAGGAAGTTTGATACAGCACTAAAAGTAGGGCAAACCAGAAAAGAAAAGTTTGGATTAAAAATATATGTATAATGTAATATAATTTTTATAAATGATTAAATAATTTATTCCAGGACTATGAATGTTACTTGCTAATGATAATGTTAAAGGATCAGAGGGCGTCTAAGTTCAGCTCATTTGCTACACAAAGACATAGCCCTCAGATCCCTAACAATAAGTGCACAAATAACATTAAAAGAAGAGGCACAAAGTATGGTTTGACACCCTTGCAGCGAAAAGAAACCCACTGAAGATACAACCTTTGCGCGAAAAAGGGGTAGGTTAGCCTTGGCCACCTAGCCGCGGCAAATTAAGTTACCTTTATGATAACTAAATTGTCGCAAATAGATAGATTAACTATTTTGATCAAAACATTAAAAGACCGCACACAAACAGACGGACGGACATGTTTTTTTTTTTTCCTTTCCTAATTTCTGCTGAAAATTGATTGTGGGAACTCGTCAGAACAGCCTCCGTGAGGCAGTTCTAACGAGTATCTACAATCTATGTTTCTGCGCAGAAATAAGAAGGAAAGTGTTTACGTCAAACCCCAGTTTCACTATATAAAAGGGGAGTTTAATGGGTGTAGGCATTGTAACGGTGTATTTTTATTAGAGTTTCATGAACATGTCTTTACTTAAATAAATATTAATAAATATCTTTATTTTATCATTGGTCTCATTTATCATTTATATTCCATGTCAAGTCTTTTCTTTATTATAATTATTTTAATGACATTAAAGGAAAATTAAAGGAAAATGGAGGGAGTGAGTGAGTGAGTTTTAGTTTTACGTCCCACCAACAGCTAAGGTCATACGGAGACGGGACCTCGGTTTAAAGACTCATCCGAAAGTCTGGAGAAGCCCGGGATCGATCCTGCGATCCCTGGTTTACAAGGCGAGTAGCGTAACCACTGCACCACGGAGGCTTCTAGGAAAAATGGAGGGAAGAAGGCTCTATCGACTCCCCGCAAACTATGTTTAGAGCAGAAATAAAAAAAAAAAAAAAATATCGGATTTTTTATCCGGAAACTTTCATTTTTGGTTTCTTTGGTGTGTTTGCAATGTATGTGGAATAGGTATCGGTATGTGAAAAAGATACCCCCACCCCGCAAGCAAGACCGAATATTGACCACTAGGCAAAGTCAACGTCAGCCCAACGTTGGTGCAATGCAATGATGCTGTAACGACGTAGAAGTGACTTTGCATTAACCTCTTGGCGTTGCAGCGGCACTGAGACGCCGCAGTAATGCCAACTCATAAAATGCATGTCAATCCGACGTCGCTTTGACGTCATATGCCCCGGGGTTGGGGGTATCACAATACGGTGACCTCCAAGTCAGCTCCCATCATATGATCCCAGCCTTGTTGCTATAATTTCAAATAATTTTCTGCTGGAAGTGTACGGCATGAAAGTCACATAGATCTAGCTATTCATTTCCATTAGCAAAATGTTTAACTTATTTACATTGCAAGTTCATGATTATGAATGGGTCAAAAGGGCCATTAAAACCAATTAAACATTTACAACATCAAAATTATTTTTATAACATGATATATAATTCAAATAGCAGTATAAAATAACTACTTATAGCAAATAATTTGGTCTTTCCGGTATTTCGGAGGTCTTTCCGGTATTTCTGGTCTTTTTGGTAAGTAACGGTACCCGACAGACACTGACTGAAGGTTAGTTCGATCATCAACCATGGTTAACCATAGTTAACCAGTTAACTTCTGATTGGGTGCACACCAATGTCCTGGAATTGTCCGGAAATTGTCCGGGAAATGTCCGGGAAATTGGGGGTAGTGGTGCATTATTCCTAATAACTCCACTTCGGGTGGTCAGAAATTAATAAAATTAGTATCAAATACAAATTTTAGCTCCATTCTTAAAGATAACAAAAAAAAAATAATTTACTTTGTTAACGTTTTAGGGGTCCATTCTTTAAGTTAATTTGGCCGGGAAATTCTCGGATTTTGTCCGGATTTTGGGGTAATGGTGCGTTAACCCTAATATATCGATTTTGGGTGGTCAGAAATTAATAAAATTAGTATCAAATAAAAAGTTTAGCTCCGTTCTAGAAGATTATTAAAACATATTTTTCATTTTAAATAGTTTAGGGGTCCATTTCTGAAGTTAATTTGTCCGGGAAATTCCCGATAGTGTCCTGGATCTTGCGGTAGTTGTGCATTTTCACAATATCTCGGTTTGCGGTGATCACTAATTGATAACAATTGATATATGTTAAGATTTTAAGTTCAATTATAAAAGAATATATATATAAAAAAACACTTTTTATACACCACATTGAGGCAGTTCTAATGAGTACCCACAACCCGGATTGTGTCCAGGATGGTAGGGTATTGGTTCGTTTTCCTTAATATATCGACTTGTGAAAACGAAATAAATACTAGACATCCCGTGTAAACGCTACTTTTATCTGTATAAAGTTGGATTTACATGGGTTTTCATTACACCGCTTTCTATGATGTCACACATGTTACTGCTCACAAGACGGACACTGCCATAGAGTTGATGATGAATTCAGATCTAAACATATTCTATGAAACCAAATTTTGCACTTACGATTATCACAGCTATTCATGTTACCAATACACTCAGGCATTTTGCAGAAGCACCCTACTGGAATTTCTACGATTTTACAGGTGAATAAATGAAGTTTACGCCTGCCTGTATATTTTTCTTTCGGAAACGCTGTCATTCTTCCATTTTCCAAACAGTCAACTAAATGCTGTCTCATTTTTGACACGTCGTTTATTATTCTAGTGTTAAATGAATCCGGAGCAAAACAAAACTCTACCACGTTCGCTAATGCAAAAAGCCCACAATCTTTAGAATTCGGTTGGTGTTGAACGCGCGGAATTTTGACAAGCAAAACATTATTAGAGGCTGCATTTTTGTAAACTTGGGAAATTTTAATCTTAACGTTGTTTTTCAAATCCTGCAAATTTGCTCCTAAGCTATCTATATAACAAGAAAAATGCCTAATGGCATTATGGACGGGTTTTTTTTTTTTCAGTATGGTTAGGATGGTGGTGGCATGGGTGGGGTAGGGTGGGGTGTGCTGGTGTGGGGTAGGGTGGGGTGGAATGGGTTAGGAGTCGGGTGGGATGGGGTGGAATTTGTGGTGGGGTGGGGTGTGATGGGGTGTGGTGGGGTTGTGGGGTGGGGTGGGGTGGGCTTGGGTGAGGTCGGGTAAGGTGGGGAGTGGTGGGATGGGGTTGGGTTGGGGGTGGATTGGGGTTGTTTTGGGATGGGGGTGGGGTGGGGTTGTGGGGTAGGGTAGGGTATGCTAGGGTAGGGTGGGGTGGGTAGGGTATGTATATAAAACTAAGTATGCATGTATGTACAGAACAAATGCAATATCCTAACCCAGTAACAACTTTTTGTGTGTGTGTGTGTGGGGGGGGGATTTGTTTATGTGTTTTACGAAGAAAATAAAATAAAGTTTTTTCTATTTTTAGCTCTATTTTTAGCTCTAGTGGCCACTGATTTTAGCAATTTTGAAAAAGGGTCACCTAATGAACATTTCTGTAAAATAATTTTGAAATCGGGCCATTATCCCAGGAGGAGATGTCGTTTAAAGAAATTGTTGACGGACGACGGACATCAACTCACCTTGAGCACTTCGTGCTCAGGTGAGCTAAAAAAAGAACGAAAAAAAAAAAAAAAAAAAGAAAATTCCATGCCTGTGCATGCATGTATGTATTATTACTAGCAACTATCAGGGGAGGAAGATAATAATTGTTCATATGTGTTTATGGAGAGTGAGTGAGTGCTTGAGTTTTACGTCCCACCAACAGCTATGGTCATATGGAGATGGGACCTCGGTTTAAAGACTCATCCGAAAGTCTGGAGAAGCCCGGGATCGATCCTGCGATCCCTGGTTTACAAGTCGAGTAGCGTAACCACTACACCACAGAGGCTTCTATGTGTGTTTATGGAGAAGAAAAGAAAAATAAAGAAAAAAAAAAAGAATGAAAAAAGAAAGAAAAAAAAAAAGAACAGAAAAAAAAAAAAAAGAACAAAAAAAAAAAAAAAAATGTCTCCACCGGGGTTTGAACTCACGCCCCTCAGATTCATAGTCAACAATAGGATCCGTAGTCCAGCACTCTATCCACTACACTGGCATTTGAAAAAAGGTTAACCAAAAGGTAAACCTGAAAAACGCAAGTTTGAAAAATGACAATTTCCGCCAAAATTTTAGTCTTTTGCGCCATTTATGGATAATACATGAAAGCGGTACCTCCACTTATGCATCAGTCCTGATATTAAAACAATCTGCTGCAGAATAGATGAAAAATATCACTTTGAAAAAAGGTTAACCAAAAGGTAAACCTGGGACGACGCCCGCCCGCCCGCCCGTCCGCCCGCCCGCCCGCCCGCAGGACGCCCGCCCAGCCGGACATCGCTATTTTAAGAGACGGATTTTTTTTTAAAAAAACCCGTCCAATAAAAATCTGCCTCTTTAGTTGTAGAAAAACTCATAGTCCAGTGATTAGATCCGCCAAAATGTAGTTGTACGCTTGGTGGAATTTGTTGTTCAAAATGATGTTTTGTATTCCAAAACTGCTTTTCATCGACGAAGAAAGAATCGTTTTTCATAAGGACATTTTATATAAAGAAAACTGGGGTTCATGGGGGTGCACATTGCTTTCCTACTTCTGATCCCAGACATAGGTTGTTGTTACTCGTTGGAACCGCCTCAACGAGGATGTCCTAGCGAGCAACCACAACCTATGTTTGCCGCATAAATAGGAAAAATATGACGATTTCTTATCCGAAAAGTAAACATTTTGGAAATGTGAAAAATGCACTATCTCGTAAAGTTAAGACCTACAAAATTGGAATGCAAAGTCTTCACAATGACCAAAATAGTGCTGACGGTGATGTTTAATCTCAAATCAAACAGACAAACTAACAGCATTCATTCAAAATATCAAATGGACACAACTTTTGTGGAAGTAACTTTTTACTATTTCAATCCAGGCATGCGGCACACGTTAACTTATTATGAGTTAAAGCAATTAACTTAACACATGTTTAATCTCGTTGGAAAATTAATGGCCCGTAAAATCGCTCAAAGTCCGTACACCCATTAGGCCAAAACACCCGTGCGACAGTGGATTTTTTTCACATCTCCAAAATGGCCATTTTCTGATGAAAATCCGTGATATTTTTCGTATAAATACTGCAAACATAGGTTGAGGGTGCTCATTAAAACCGCCCCATTGAGGCGGTTCTAACGAGTACCCACGAGCTATGTTTTGGAGCAAAAATAAGAAAAAAAAAACAATGTATACCCCCGTAAACCCCAGTTTTCACTATATAAAGTGGGGTATAGGGGGTCTCCATTTCACGTACTTGTTCACGTGATGCCTAATTCATCGCCAGCAAGACATGGATGCTCTTAAATTTCGTCGTTGTTTAAGCAAACAGTGTAGAACCAGATCAGATGTCGCATTTTGCGGCCCAAATCAGACGCCAAGTTTTGCAGCGTCCTGATCACAATTGTACGTCAAATCAGTCAAAGTCCGTACACCTAACTCATTGCCAGCAAGAAATTGATGCGGTTAAATTTCGTCGTTGTTTAAGCAAATAGTGTATACCAACATCAGATGCCGCATTTTGCGGCCCAGATCAGACGCCATGTTATGCAGCGTCTGATCATTTGATTCTACATTGTTTGACTTTGTCCCACAAATGGGACGCTAGGCATATATGGGTTAAATATCTGGGTTAAATTTCTGATCTGGATCTTCACTATCTGCCAATGTCCCACAAGTGGGACTCAAGGCATGTATGGGTTAAACCTTTGTTCAAGAGCTACACTGTTTGCCAATTGCCCACCAATGAGACGCTAGGCATATATGGGTTAAACCTTTGACCAAGTTCTACACTGTTTGCCGTAATTAAAGAATCTTTGTGATCTTCTATAAATTAAAGTCATGTTGTGTGCACACAATCCGGGTTGTGGGTACTCATTAGAACTGCTTCAATGAGGTGTTTAAGAAGTTTTTTTATGTTCTTTTATAATTGAACTTAAAATCTTAACATATATCAATTGTTATCAATGAGTGATCACCATAAACCGAGCTATTGTGAAAATGCACAACTACCGCAAGATCCAGGGCACAATCGGGAATTTCCCGGACAAATTAACTTCAGAAATGGACCCCTAAACTATTCAAAATGAAAAATATGTTTAATAATCTTTTCGAATGGAGCTAAACTTTTTATTTGATACTAATTTTATTAATTTCTGACCACCCAAAATCGAGATATTTGGGTTGACGCACCACTACCCCAAAATCCGGACAAAATCCGAGAATTTCCCGGACAAATTAACTTAAAAAATGGACCCCTAAAACGTTTACAAAGTATTTTTTTATCTTTTAGAATGGAGCTAACAATTTTATTTGATACTAATTTTATTATTTTATGACCAACCGAAGTGGAGATATTAGGGATAACGCACCACTACCCCCAATTTGCCGGATATTTCTCGGACAATTCCCGGACATTTCCCGGACAATTCCCGGACATTAGTGTTTGACCAAACTTTGCGGGAAATGAGGCAGTATAAATATGTTCTATAAAAGGGTTATCCTTTGGAAGCAAGGAATACACCACAGAACTGAAAATATGGAGTGTGCATGTTTTCTGGGCCAGACTAGCTAGTTTCGGCCAATTAGGCCTCATCAGTGACCCTCAGATATTTTCGAAATTCCAAAATGGAATCAATGATCCCAAAGGACAAGAAAATATAATCTACACTATGATGTAGGGCAGGGAGACGTTTCACCGCCGCCACACATTCCCACACACCAGCTGTAGTGAAGTTAAATATGTTATATAAAAGGGTTATCCTTTGGAAGCAAGGAATACACCACAGAACTGAAAATATGGAGTGTGCATGTTTTCTGGGCCAGACTAGCTAGTTTCGGCCAATTAGGCCTCGATCATCAGTGACCCTCAGATATTTTCGAAATTCCAAAATGGAATCAATGATCCCAAAGGACAAGAAAATATAATCTACACTATGATGTAGGGCAGGGAGGCGTTTCACCGCCGCCACACATTCCCACACACCAGCTGTAGTGAAGTTAAATATGTTATATAAAAGGGTTATCCTTTGGAAGCAAGGAATACACCACAGAACTGAAAATATGGAGTGTGCATGTTTTCTGGGCCAGACTAGCTAGTTTCGGCCAATAAGGCCTCATCAGTGACCCTCAGATATTTTCGAAATTCCAAAATGGAATCAATGATCCCAAAGGACAAGAAAATATAATCTACACTATGATGTAGGGCCGGGAGTAACGGCCAGGAGCGTATTGGTTCATGTGTGTGTGTGAATTCGGGTTTAACGTCGCTTTCAACAATTTTTCAGTCATATCACGACGGTGTCTGGTTGCGACAGGGAGCTCAATGCTCCCTTTTATAGTACTGCCTCACTGAAGTATCATGTCCCAGACACATTACATGATACCACACACAGTCACATTATCCTGGCACTGGGTCGACCAGTCCTAGCTCTACCCCGTAAATCTGAGTGCCAAGCGAGGAGCAGCTAGTACCATTTTTAACGACTTTTAACGATGGGTACTAATTGCGCACCTCTTGTGGCTGATCTGTTCTTGTATTGTTATGAAAGAGACTTCATTTTGTCGCTTTCCATTGATAACCAATCTGAAATTATTGAAGCTTTTAGCTCTACTTCTAGATATTTAGATGATTTATTAAATATTGATAATACCTATTTTGATGGTTTGATCAGTCAGATTTACCCCCTAGAACTTCAGTTAAATAAAGCAAATTCTTCTGATACCGAGGCCCCGTTTTTGGATTTACATCTATCTATTGTAGATGGATTTGTTTCGTGCAAAATTTATGATAAACGCGATGACTTTGATTTTGAGATTGTAAATTTTCCTTTTTTGGATGGTGATGTTCCTCGTGCGCCATCCTATGGCGTTTATATTTCGCAATTAATTCGATTTGCTAGAGTGTGTAGTCATGTAACTGTCTTCAACACTCGTAATAAATTATTAACGGCTAAACTCCTTAATCAGGGTTATCGGTACCATAAACTACGCAAAGCCTTTTCAAAATTTTATAGACGCCATTCTGATTTAATTTCAAAATTCAATATTGGACTTAAATCTCTTCTGCAACAAGGTCTATCGGAACCCGAATTTTATGGTGACTTAGTATATAAATTCAGAAAAATATATAACCGCAATGACTTCAGCACCCAATTTCGTAAAATCATTCTTCGATATAAAAAGATTGGGTACAACATGGATATTATACGACAGACTGCATGCATGGTAGTTAACCCAATCACGGTTGGCAACTTTGCTTCCCTCTTTAATTGCACGCCGGTGGGTCAGGCCTCAGATTCTATGACGGCTCCAACGTAAAGGCTTATTGAAAATTAGAGAGATAATGTTGGTTGGTGCCTGATGCTCTGTCTCTGGTCGGGCTCATCGGAGTCTAACTGTTGGTTTTCTTTTGCTCCAGCATTTCAGTGGTTTCTTGCTGTCGAGTCCTCACCGTTGTCTCACCTCTGTGGTTCTTTGATTTTTGTGTTCACGGAGATGTTGGACTGATGAGTTAGGAGGCCTTCATGCGGACTGAACAAATTATTTGTCTAAATCGCGACGGAAGTAAGGGCGAGGATTGTGGCCACGTAAAATCGATTTAAGCCCCCCAGTGGAAATCTTCCACTGACCGTTCCAAGGCGGCTCTTCTGTGGCGATTTATTTATGTTGTTGTTTGTTACTTACTGTGTGTATCACTTGTGTCTTTTGGTTTTGGATGGCCATATGGCCATTTTGTGGGAAAGTAACTGTCCTTATGGCCTTCCTTTGTTTAGGTCTCCATTATGGTCTGGTCGCTTATTGTTTGTATTTCTTTCCCTTTGGTGTCTTTTATGGGTGGAGTAAGTTAATTGTATCAATTCCTGATCTTTGTTTTACTTCTACTTTGGTATGTCGCGGCCCGGGATCGAACCCGTGACCTCCCGTTCCCCGGAGCGGACACTCTACCAACTGAGCTATCGGGACCGGTACGCATTGGTTCAACCACCTGGTGTGGCGTTGTGTGGAAACATCTGTTGCTGACGTTAGAAAAGCGGTTTTGAAAGCCAGGTTTCGGACAGGAACCTATATACTACAGAAACAAAGACAGTCTTTCAGTAACGGTTCTGTCGATCTAGTATGTCGTCACTGTCGTCTTGGTGAAGAGGACTTTCTCCATGTAGTGTCTCGCTGTCCAGCATTCTTCGATCAGTACTACACAGTCTACTATCAAATCATTGAGTGACATTGTTTCTGGGCATATGAGTCCGGGTGCCTGGAAGGTGTACTTCAACGATTGGAACCTCATTTTAAAATATTAGTTTGTGCTGATTCAGTGTTTAGAACATTCCCAGAGTTGAAAGGCAGTGTTGACAGCATAGAGAAGTTATTCAGAGACTTTTTCTATAAAATACATAACCGAAAACTACAGTTAGAAAACCAGAGGGGATAATGGCTGCCTGCATCAATCCGGCTATTGTACATAGACTTCCCAGCTAGCCAAAATATTGTAACAATATTGTGACAACACTGTGGTATTATTGCAACAATGGTGTATTTGTATATTGTCTGCACGTAGATTTGTGAACTCCGAGATATATTGTCACAATGCTAAGAAATAATATAACCGGCAACATCAACATGCCATTCAAAAAAAATTTAGATGATTATTTTATAAAACATTATTGCAATGTTTTGTTGTTACATTGCAACAATGTTGTGTTTGCATGTGCAATGCACATAGATTTGTGGACTCTGAGGTATATTGTCACAATGCATAAATGTAACATTCTGGGCAACATTCTTGCAGCGTTCCAAGAATATCCAGTTAAACATTTAGAAGAAACTTTGTTGCAATGTTGCAGCAATGCTGTATTTGCGTGTTGCATGCATGTACATTTGTGGACTCGGGGTATATCGTCACAATGCATAATATTCAAATATGTTGCAACATTTAAATCATGTTGTTCAAACAATATTCATCTGATTATTTAATTTAAACATGCCTGCCATATTTTGGTGTTATGTTGCAGCCATATTGTATTTGTATGTTGCAGCAATATTGTATTTGTATATTGCAGCAATATTTATTTGTATGTTGCAGCCATATTGTATTTGTATGTTGCAGCAATATTGTATTTGTATGTTGCAGCAATATTGTATTTGTATGTTGCAGCCATATTGTATTTGTATGTTGCAGCAATATTGTATTTGTATATTGCAGCAAGATTGTATTTGTATGTTGCAGCAATATTGTATTTGTATGGTTGCAGCAATGTTGTATTTGTATATTGCAGCAATGTTGTATTTGAATATTGCAGCAATATTGTATTTGCATGTTGCAGCAATGTTGTATTTGTATATTGCAGCAGTATTGTATTTGAATATTGCAGCAATATTGTATTTGTATGTTGCAGCAATATTGTATTTGTATGTTGCAGCCATATTGTATTTGTATGTTGCAGCAATATTGTATTTGTATATTGCAGCAATATTGTATTTGTATTTTGCAGCAATATTGTATTTGTATGTTGCAGCCATATTGTATTTGTATGTTGCAGCAATATTGTATTTGTATATTGCAGCAATATTGTATTTGTATGTTGCAGCAATACTGTATTTGTATGGTTGCAGCAATGTTGTATTTGTATATTGCAGCAGTATTGTATTTGAATATTGCAGCAATATTGTATTTGTTTTTTGGATGCACGTACTTCTGTGGGCTCGAGATATATTGTCACAATGCTTGAAACCAACATACTGGGCAATATTCAAGTAGCATTCCAATTACATTCAGCTGAATATTTAATAAAAACATTTCTATCAGGTTTTATTGAACTGTTGCAGCAATGTTGTATTTGATGTTGCATCCACCTAAATTTGTACACACCGAGGTATGTTGTCACAACCCTCAACATTAACATTGGGGGTAATATTCATGTAGCATACCAACAATATTCTTTGACCTATTGTATTAAAAAAAGCTTCACTGTTTAGACGAAATGTTAAACCTCTTATATTTGTATTTTGCATACACTTATATTTGTGGACCTTGAAATGCAGGTTTCCAAGTCCTGAAATGATAATTTTGCCTATACTTTATTTAGAGATAAAAAGTTCCAAAATTCCGAAATCAGGAAGACCCTTGATAACTTTCAACCATGAAATGTAACAAGAAACAGTGTTCACAACACTGATACATCATAACAGAAACCTTCTGCCTAGAAATTAGTAAAAGCGTCCATGCAGTTAACAAATTTATTTATGGGTAAATGCAATGTCAACCAAGATCACCATGACCTTAGGTCAGGTGAGCTAAAACAAAGTTCCTTCATGTATATATAGTCCTTAACACAAATCACTATTCAAAGTCTGACGAATTGGGCTCGATTGCCTCTGTTTCTACGGCACTGGGCTTCTTGGATCCCTGAAAAGTATAATATTTAAATGAACATTAATATCTGTCAATGAACTGATTCGATGTGATTTATTGAGTTTTACGTCCCACAAACAGTAAAGGTCATATTGAGACAGAACCTCGTTTTAAAAGACTCATCCAAAAGTCTGGAAAAGCCCGGGATCGAAACCTTGGTTTAAGAGGCAAGTAGCATCCCAATAAACACAGAACGTTATCGTAACGTATTTTATAGGTTTCAAAATGGTTACGCAGAATGTGAAGTTTTGTAAACGTTTTGCTAACTTTTTTTTTCTGTGTCGAACTGCGATGACTGTTTTTGGCAATCAGATAAAAATACTTCCCTTCTACAAAACCTAGAGCTTATTCCTTAGCCTTTCAAATACTTTTCGAGGAAGTTCTAAAAATGTTATAGAAAAAAAAAATTACTAACGTTGTGAAAACGTTCTATAAATGTTGCAGAATTCGTTGATATAAATGTGCAGCTTCTTTCCGCCAATATTCTTGGAACAAAGAACAAAGAAAATCGAACGCCTCACCGAATTAGTGTTTTTCCGGCTCATTTTGTTCCAGGTAACTTTGATTTGATGATTTAATTGCATGTGGTTCTTATTTTATTTGCATCGGATAATGTAACTATAAGGCGCGATTGTTTGAATTTGTCGGTTGTCACATGTTTTCGCGGCCAATGAAGTAAACACACATCTGTTGCATGACATTATTCGTAAATAGTGACATGTTTTCGATTTACTGAAGGTGACGACAAGTTTATTCAGTAATATTCACTTATTTGATTAATTTTATGACCAAATTTCTTTTATTTATTCAAAAGTAATTGATCAAAGTGTTTCGTTTGAAACAAACGTTGTGAAAACGATCTTGAAACATTCCGTGAATTTGTTGAACATTTTCATATATCAAAAACAGTATTTTCGTGATGAAAAATTGTGAAAGTTTTCTCATCACTGCTTAAAACAAAGGATGTGAGTGCTGGTTCTAATGAGTACCCACAACCTAAGTATTCGAACAAACATAAGAAAAATAATGAATTCCCAAGTAAACCCAGTTTTCTTTATATAAAACAGGGTTTACAGGGACGTTCATTACACGGACTTGGTAAAGTGATATACAGGACTTCGGATAAAGCAGTAATATCGACATAATTTTATTTACACACTGTTTAAAAATACGAAGACTCTTCAAATATGAGTGCAAGTAGAACGTTTTCTCATGCACTAATGCGAAAATCACCTGGAAATAAATATCACAGCGTAGAAAAACATTTTACCTATACATTGATACCAAACCTGTTAAAATCCGTCCGCTTTAGCCATGTATATCGTTCGATAAACACTGTCTACTCTTGTAGACTAATATAAAACATGGTTGGAAGAAGGTCAGAGTACGCCGTTGAAATAGGTCCTATATTAAGAATCGTTGTATTCTTGGTATACGGTGCAAAGACATTTTTGATGAAATATGTTCGGTTTATGGACATAATGAAATGTCTTTTCCAACAGTTTTTCGTTGGTGTAAGAAATTTAGCTGTGGGCTAGGCTCAACAGAAGATGCACCACATGATCGTCGGCCGAAAAGAGCAACATCTGCCAAGATGGTTGCTAGGGTGAAAGAAATACAGTGTAGTTGCTACCGATGCACGATACACCACAAGGCAAATAGCTAGTATGGTTGGCATCTCATTATGAGCAGCTCATACAATTCTGAAACGGGATTTGAAAATGAGAAATATCTGTGCTACATGGATTCCCCATCTGTTGACAGATGAGCAGAAAAAGACACGCGTTCAGTGCGCCAAGAAGTTGCTTAAAAAGTTTCCAAATTACAATGCACGGTCTTTCTCTAATGTCGTCACAGGTGACGAGACATGGGTTCACTTTTTTAGCCAAAACGAAAGATTCAGAACAAAATATGGGCAACAAAGTATTGCAAAAGACCATGCATTGGAAAGCGGACCATGAGCGTCAAGAAGGTAATGTATGCCATATTCTTTTCAAATCAGGGCCCTGCTATTCAGGGTTGCTCTGCCTAAAGGCAAATCTGTAAATGCGAAGTTTTACAAGAATAAAGTTCTTCGAAAATTGAAGAAATATTTCAAAGAACGAAGACCCGCAACTGGTTTGGCCAATGTCAGATTGCTACATGACAATGCGTCATCGCACAAGGCGTTCATTGTGCAAGACTATCTGAAGCAGGAAAAGGTTGTTGAACTCCCTCACCCCCCCCCCCCCCCCCCGTATTCCCCTGACCTTGCCCCGTGTGACTTTTTTTGTTCCCGCGGCTGAAAAATATCTTTCTGGTCGAAAATTTGTACAGCGCAAACACCTCGGTTCTGCAGTATTCCAGTGCCTTCATAGTATACCTCGAAAAGACTACCAAAATGCATTCAATGATTGGATCAGAAGACTGCAAGTTTGTATATCTGTTAAAGGGGAATACTTTTAGGGGACAACATTAATTTTACATCGAAATCTATCACGGAATAATTTTTATTTGCTTAGTTGCATTCATATTTGAACAGTCCTCGTATATATGCTATGTGGTTTACAATTGTCAATTTTACGGAACACCAACAACATTTTTACACGAAATAAACACTTCTTCTTGCCTGAGACACGCTAATATGATTTTGACCCCCTTGATCACCACTAATATAGTAAAACTGGGGTTTACAGGGGTATGCATTATTTTTCTAGTTTTCGCTGAAAAACATAGATTGTGTGTACTTGCTAGAATCGGCTAGCCGAGGCGGTTCTAACGAGTACCCACAAGTTATGTTATGTGCAGATATATGAAAAATATCATAATTTTTCAATTTTTGGTGGTAAAGTGTTCAATATATTTGAATAGACGTGTTTTTTGGTAATGTCGGTGATCTTGTTTCACTGTTTTAATCAGTTAATATGGTTTGACAAATAGTGGAATGTACTTTACTGTTTACAACACGCCTACTAAAGCTGGACTTCAAGAGCAAGTTATTGAAAGTAACCACTAGATGACTTCAAAGGAAAAAACACACACAAGTTTAGTCATAAAAAACATATTAAGACAAAGGTTTTTAAATAAATGTTCCTGGTTTATTTATCAGGTTGCATCAAACCCTCCATATGAACGTTACTTAAGCGTTCCCAAACGTTACTTAAACGTTACCAAAAACGTTTTCAGAACATCTGTTATAAACGTTTTTAAATGTATATTTACTGCTTAGAATAACATTTTTAAACGGTTTTTTTAACGTTTTATGAACGTTTTTCAAACGTTTTTCACAAACGTCCTTGCGACGTAAAAAAACTTTCCAAATAAACGTTATTTAAACGTTCACAAAAAACGTTTTTAACGTTTTTTGAAACGTTTTTGAAACGTTCTAAAAATGTTTCTTTGTTAGCTGGGATAACCACAACACCAAGGAGGCTTCTAACTGATCAATGTGGATAGACACAGTGACTAATTAGAGTCTGCTGGAATTCGAGCTAGCTGTATAGAAATGTGAACCAAATCTTTCAAAAATGCTTATTCAGTACACTGTCAGTACACCAAGACAGACGAATGTGTCAGCGCTACGACCTATTTATGCATCATACCTAAGAAAGTAAAATAATTCTGGAAATAAATGGCCTTTTGACGCCTGTTAACAGTTCAACAAAAAATGTCATTTTAAGTTGTTTTTTTTGTTGACTATTTCATACTTAATGCGTGTCCTGCTGAATAGTAAAATATGCCACACCCACTACTGCTTATCAACCAATCAGATTATGTGACGTAAATTATTGCAAAAAAATTCATAGACTGAATGACAATGTAGATCCAGATCAGATGGCTTCTTCAGGGTGCATGTTGTGCCCCGATTAATATGGGTGTGAAAAACGATTAGCGATGTATCTTTAATCTAGCTGTCCTTTATCAAAGGTTGTTTTTATTTCCTTTAATTTTTTGGTGGTTTTTGTTTTAGCAAGACTTAATGACACGCAGGAATTTTGGTGCACGTCAGCATGCCGTAAGTTGCGATGTCTGTATTGTCTTTGCAGGACAGGTAAATTTAAACTATCAGCTATATTAAGGTTTGTTGTCATATTTATTTAATTGTTTGTCTCCAACTGTCTCCATAGTAACTGCAGATATATGTCGCAATGTAATTGTTTAACATAGCATGTTATGATTGTCATTCCATATATGACTTTAAAATAGAAGCGGAGGCAATGATCAGCAATAGATACAATTAACCCACAGCTCCCATCAGAGACACCAAAGGGAAAGAAACACAAACATGAAACGACTAGACCCTAATGGACACATCAAAAGCGGAAATCCAAAAGGACAGTCACTTTCCCACAAAATGGCCAACAGGCTATCCAAAATAAAATAATATAAGCGACTTGAACACCCAAAGACAAACCACAACAAAAACACTGTATACATACTTTTTCTCATATGATAACTTTTCTGTTCTGTTACTTATTATTGCATATAAAGATGGGACATTTCATCATAATAACAGGTCCATGTAATGAACACCCCTCTGGACTCCACTTTGTATAGAGAAAACTAGTGTTTTACAGGGGTATGTATGGCATGCCAATTGCACAATAAATATGTTCTATGAAAGGGTTTTCCTTTGGAGGCAAAGAATACACCACAGAACTGAAAAATATGGAGTTTGCATGTTTTCTGGGCCAGACTAGCTAGCTTCGGCCAATTAGGCCTCACCAGTGACCCTCAAATATTTTAAAAATTCCACAATGGAATCAATGATCCCAAAGGACAAGTAAATATAAATTACACTATGATGTAGGGCAGGAAGACTCTGGTTTGAACTCGAAATCCCAGTTTGAAGTTTTATTTAGAAAAATATAATTGTACAACTTACATTTTATTTGCAAAGCAACTGAAAAAATGTAAGTTTTTTACAATTTGCATTTGAACTTACGGAATGTTCATCTTAATTTGAACATGGTGTTATGCACCATCTACACACCGGGAATCCCAGTTCTGGTAACTACCCAAATCCCCAATGATTATACATGATTTCTTTTATTATACACAGTGTCCGTCATGTTAACCATGTTCTATAAAATGGTTATCCTTTGAAAGCAAGGACTACACCACAGAACTGGAAAATATGAAGTGTACATGCTTTCTTGGCTAGACTAGCTAGTTTCGGCCAATTAGGCCTCATCAGTGACCCTAAAATAGTTTCAAAATTCCACAATGGAATCAATGATCCCAAAGGACAAGAAAATATAAACTAAACTATAATGTAAACAACACTAAATTATAATCTTAATGTTTGTTCACCCATGAGAGAAAACTGGGGTTTAAAGAAATTATCATCCTAGACGTCTATAGGATGTTGAGAACATGGCAAAATAGATTGTAGCCACTCGTAGGAGCGGTTGTTATTAACAAGCACCCATAAACTTTGCCTTTGATACAATTCAGGAAAAAAAATAATGGCTGCAAGGATTTGGGGCCCAGAATATGAAAGAAGCCATTTTAGCATAGCTGCTGTATTATCCTAATGCACACAATATATATCCTCTTCATTGTCCGGAAAAGCCCGGTCAGGAGTATTCAGGAGGATAACCCTTTATAGAATATATTCATAGTGTAAAGTTGACCTGTAAATATGTCTGCTTAAGTTCAACTTAGTTAAAACATATTTTTTTTTATTTTTTTAACTAAATATATTTTTTTATTTTTTTTTTTAACTAAGGTACGAGTTTACCAAAAACAGGTAAGTGTTAACTAACGTACAAGTTAACATGGGCACGAGTTGAACAGAAACTGCCTTGGCTGGTAACCTTTGGCCTTTTTTTAAATCTACAATGCATCATTAACTTCATCAGCAAAGGTTATCAACTGAATTGTACCTTGTGTAATGGGCCACCTCTCTGTCGAGGGGCATGGCGCAAAGTAGAAGCAATTTCTTCTTCTATATCCGCAACTTTCCAGCTTCCATTGAATCTCATGCACGACCCTGAACAATATGCAAAATATTTTTCTCTAATTTTTGGATAAATAAAAGTGTGGAGCAAAATATTGTCCGCTAATTTTTGGATGAATTAAAGTGGTGGTGGTATTGTATTATATTGCATTCTCTGCCCCCGCCCATAGGGGCTTGAAGAAATATATGGGCTGCATGATGCTTTCAGGCAGAGCTGAAACCGTCCGCACACTAGTACTGTTAAACCGCTTAGAGGATCTAAGCCTGTCCAGGAACCGCGTTGCGAGGCGGACCGTCTATGCTTATAAACCCTAATGGTTTCATTGGACGACAGGGCTTGAGATGTCATTTCATCTCAATGTCGGGTAAAAGTCCCACAAAATTGGAAGCAACGTCTCCAAAATGACCTATACTGTGTTGACGTGGACGTAAAACATCAAATCAAACAATCAAATATAACAATGCATTTCACTGTTTTTTCCAAAGAACACAGATAAGAATTCTGCAGGACATGTCACAAATGCTAAGCTCTGATTAGAGAGTACTTGTAGAACAATGTTAATTTATTTACAGTCCTAGAAGGTACGGCACTATAAATTTTGGTTTTCAGTTATAAGGACATTTAAAAAAAGACCCTGAAACCAAGTCTGAAAGGGGCATCATTTTTGTTTCTAAAGGTGAAAGCATTGCAGTTGCATGTAACCTTGTCAAAACAAGCTATTTGTGGATTTAGGAATTAGTATGGTTGTGATTAGATCAGTAACTGAGATTACGAAGAGGACAATGTAAATAAACTAGAAAAATCACAGTTGTGATCAGGGGGGCCCACAATAGCATGTTGAAGGGGTGGTGGAGGAGTGTGTATGTGTTCGGGAGGGAGGGCAAAAATTGGAAGATTGGGGCTTGTTCCTGACACTCAGGTGAAATTCTCAAGCCCTGCCGCCCAATGAAACCAAGCATGGACGGACGGACTCGCTTCGCTTTGCCTGGACGGGCTTTGATCCTTTAAGCAGTTTACCAGTACTTGTGTGTGGTCAGTTTCAGCTCTGCATGGAAGCATCATGCAGTCCATCTATTTCTTCAAACCCCAATGGCCGAGGACCAAGGCAAAATGGTAGAAAAGTTTAGTCATTACTATGAGGTTACTCAGTCAGTAGACTCAGTCACACCTCTGACTGTTTCTTGCTAGTCATTTTAAACATTGATTGCCTGGTTTTAAAACTATGGCCGATGTGAAAGTTTTTAAGTGGATAAAGGGGCATAAGTAAAATTTTATTAAAGCTAGAGTTGTTGGCCCTTGCTACACACGTGTATTGTCACTGTCAATAGCTACAGCAAGTTCTACTGTTATATCTGTAAGGGTTTTGAAATTATGACGAAAGTAAGACGAAAAATGCTGAAATTTGAATTTTTCAAAGCATTATTGTAGCTAGAGTTACTTAACATGAATATTGAAGTGGTGTATTAATGTGACCTATGTTTAAAGTTTGAAGCTGATGCATTTGACAGTTTATCAACTTTAAGTTATCAAGAAGAAACAAGAGCAGTTGAGATTCAAACTCGGACCGCCAGTTTTTAGCTCACCGTCACGTAGTGACGAGGTGAGCTTTTGGGATCACTTTTCGTCCGTCGTCCGTCGTGCGTCCGTCCGTGCGTCCGTGCGTCCGTAAACAATTTTTAAACGACATCTCCTCCTAAACCACTGATCGGATTTTGACCAAACTTCACAGGAATGATCCTTAGGTGGTCCCCTTTCAAAGTTGTTCAAATGGTTCCGGTCCGTTGCACATCTCGGTCATAGGAGCCAAAAATAGATTTTTTTTTCACCAAAAACTTAAAAAATCTTCTTCTCTGAAACCAGAAGGCCCAGGTCTTTGATATTTGGTATGAAGCTTCATCTAGTGGACCCCTACCAAGATTGTTCAAATTATAGTGTTGGGACCAAAAATGCCCCCGCTACGGGGCCCTTTGGTTTTACATGGGCTTATATAGGGAAAATCTTTAAAAATCTTCTTCTCTGAAACCGTAAGGCCCAGGTCTTTGATATTTGTTATGAAGCTTCATCTAGTGGACCCCTACCAAGATTGTTCAAATTGTTGTGCTGGGGCCAAAAATGCCCCCGCTCCGGGGCCCTTTGCTTTTACATGGGCTAATATAGGGAAAATCTTTAAAAATCTTCTTCTCTGAAACCGCAAGGCCCAGGTCTTTGATATTTGGTATGAAGCTTTATCTAGTGGACCCCTACCAAGATTGTTCAAATTATAATGCTGGTGCCAAAAATGCCCCCGCTCCGGGGCCCTTTGGTTTTACATGGGCTTATATAGGGAAGAGCTTTAAAAATCTTCTTCTCTGAAACTGTAAGGCCCAGGTCTTTGATATTTGGTATGAAGCTTCATCTAGGGGACCCCTACAAAGATTGTTCAAATTATAGTGCTGGGGCCAAAAATGCCCCCGCCCCGGGGCCCTTTGGTTTTACATGGGCTTATATAGGGAAAAATCTTTAAAAATCTTCTTCTCTGAAACTGCAAGGCCTAGGTCTTTGATATTTGGTATGAAGCTTCATCTAGTGGACTCCTACCAAGATTGTTCAAATTATAGTGCTGGTGTCAAATATGCCCCCGCTCCGGGGCCCTTTGGTTTAACATGGGCATATATAGGGAAAATATTTCAAAATTTTCTTCTCTGAAACCATAAGGCCCATGTCTTTGATATTTGGTATGAAGCTTCACCCCACAAGGCCCAGGTCCCCCCCCCCCCACCCTGGGCCTTTTGGTTTTACATAGGCTTATATAGGGAAAATCTTTAAAAAGCTTCTTCTCTGAAACCGCAAGGCCCAGGTCTTTGATATTTGGTACGAAGCTTCTTCTAGTGGACCCCTACCAAGATTGTTCAAATTATAGCCCTGGGGCCAAAAATGCGCCGCTCCGGGGCCCCTTTGGTTTTACATAGACTTATATTTGGAAAATCTTGAAAAATCTTCTTCTCTGAAACTGCAAGGCCCAGGTCTTTGATATTTGGTATGAAGCTTCATCTTGTGGATCCCTACCAAGATTGTTCAAATTAAAGTGCTGGGGCCAAAAATGCCCCCGCCCGGGGCCTTTTGGTTTTACATAGGCTTATATAGGGAAAATCTTTAAAAATCTTCTTCTCTGAAACCGCTAGGCCCAGGTCTTTGATATTTAGTATGAAGCTTCACCTAGTGGACCCCTACCAAGATTGTTCAAATTATAGTGCCGGGGCCAGAAATGCCCCCGCTCTGGGGCCCTTTGGTTTTACATGGCTTCTATAGGGAAAATCTTTAAAAATCTTCTTCTCTGAAACCACAAGGCCCAGGTCTTTGATATTTCGTATGAAGCTTCACCTAGTGGACCCCTACTAAGATTGTTCAAATTATAGCCCTGGGGCCAAAAATGCTCCCGCTCCAGGGCCCTTTGGTTTTACATAGACTTATTTAGGGAAAATCTTGAAAAATCTTTTTCTCTGAAACCACAAGGCCTAGGTCTTTGATATTTGGTATGAAGCTTAATCTTGTGGACCCCTACCAAGATTGTTCAAATTATAGCCCTGGGGGCCAAAAATGCACCCACTGTGGCCCTTTGGTATTACATAGACTTATATATAGGGAAAATCTTGAAAAATCTTCTTCTCTGAAACCAGAAGACCTCGGTCTTTGATATTTGGTATGAAGCTTCATCTAGTGGACCTCTACCAAGATTGTTCAAATTATAGCCCTGAGACGAAAAACACCCCTGTCTCGGGGGCCCTTTGGTTTTACATAGACTTATATAGGGAAAATCTTTAAAAATCTTCTTCTGTGAAACCACAAGGCCTAGGTCTTTGATATTTGGTGTGAAATTTCATCTAGTGGACCTTTATCAAGATTGTTCAAATTATAGCCCTGGGGTCAAAAATGCCCCTGCCCTGAGACCCTTTGGTTTTTCATAGACTTATATAGGGAAATCTTTAAAAATCTTCTTCTCTGAAACCACAAGGCCCATGTCTTTGATATTTGGTATGGAGCTTCATCTAGTGGAACTCTACCGAGATTGTTCAAATTATAGCCCCTGCCCCGGGGCTCTTTGGTTTTACATAATTTTATATATAGAGATAATCTTTGAAAATCTTCTTCTCTGAAACAGCAAGGCCCAGGTCTTTGATATTTGGTGTGAAGCTTACACAATATCACGCACCTATAGCGCCCCCTAAAAAAAAAAAAAAATACACCCCTAAAAAAAAAAAAAACACACCTATAGGTTTAGACTAATAAAAGTGGGTTTGGCCTTTAAACCCACCACCCCAAACCCACTTTTAGGCTAACCTGCCCGAAAAAAAAACAAAAAACACACACCCCTAAAAAAAAACAAAAAAAAACACACACCCCTAAAAAAAAAAAAAAAAAAACACACCCCTAAAAAAAAAAAAAAAAAAACACCCCTAAAAAAAACACATACACAAAAAAAGAGGAAGGGAGTACTGTGGCAAAGTGATGAAAGGGGGGGGGGGGAGAAAAAAAAAAAAACGCACCCCTAAAAAAAACGCACCCCTAAAAAAAAGCACCTCTGGATCCCCCCTAAAAAACACACACCTCGAGAAAAAAAAAATGCTTTTTCTCCTAACACAAAAAATTAAAAAAAGTGAAGGGAGTACAGTGCAAAAATGATGGAGGGGTGGGGTGAAAAAAAAGTGAAGGGAGTACAGTGGTAAAAATGACTGATGGGGGTGAGAAAAAAAAAAAAGATAAAATGAAAAAAGTGAAAAAATATAGAGAAAGTAAAACTCCGATAAAGTGAAACAGAACTTACCTTAATCTTCAATTTCTCTTTTTTTATTGTCTCTATCCCTAGTTTGAGAATTTATCTTAATTTCACTCTTTGCCAACAATGATTCAAATTTTTCTATTTCATTTATCACTTTCACAAAATCACGTCTGTTTAACTCAGAAGCCATTTTAGAAGTATCTCATTTTTTGTTTTGTATTTGTTTACCCGTCTCCATTTCGTATCTAAACAGATATTTATTGCAACTAAGGAGTTGTTTACTCGTCTCCATTACGTTCCTAAGCAGATGTTTATCGCCTCCAAGCAAATGTTTTCCTCAACCATGCGGTTGTTTATCGTCTCTATGCAAGGCTATGCAATATTTTTTTTATCAATGATTCAGCAAAGAAGTTTCTTAACAGCTGTAACTTATACTATATATATTTTCGTAAGCATATAACATTTCTCCATACTGCGTTTACCCTAAATATCTGGACACCTCCGCAATTTCTTTAACAAACTTTACCATCTCCAAATTTGGACATGTCCATTTGTCCTTTCCTAACCTGTCAACCAACCAACATGGTAGACCCTGATGAGACATCTTCCAAGTCATATCTGGGTTTACACAGTTTAGTCAGGCATCACTGTCCCAATATTTAGGGTCAGTATGGTATTTTTCAACCTAATACTCTTATCAGAGGAATTTCTAAACCCCATTCATAAAACTAAGTATTAAATATATAATAAGTAAATAAAATATTGATACGGTGATGTCAATCGATAGCTAAAAATCACATTATTTCTTACTGTCATTCCCTATTCAGAATATTTCAATAACTATTCAGTGGAAGCATTAATCAAATTATTGGATCAATACACATTATAGCAGGAAAAAAATGTACCTTTCTCGAAACCACAAATAAGAGAAAGTGTGCCTTCAGCCAGTCTGACTACTACAGTAAGGCAGATTGAACGCATATGATTGATGTCATGTGAAAAAGGTATCTTTTAGCAATGAATAGGGAAGACCCTGACCAGACCCTTACAGTCCGATCAGTCTTGTCAGAAAGGCTTGAAAGTCGTTATGGATATAATCAAAGTACAGAAAGGCTTGAAAGTCGTTATGGATATAATCAAAGTACAGAAAGGCCTGAAAGTCGTTATGGATATAATCAAAGTACCGAAAGGATCGTGAATCACCGTAATGCGTAGCTTTTAACAGTCAGTAAAAGAAATTTGCAAAGAATTAGAATGTAAAAATCTGCATATTTGTATTGATTTAGTTTACGCTCCTATAAATAGGTGGTGGGTCATTATTGACTATTGTAATTTTATTAAATAAAATCAAACATCTCCTATTTTTTTTTTTACCTCAGCTAAAACCTGGTCCTTGCCTTCTTGAATAAGTTTTTTTTCTTTCCGTCTCACTTAATCCTGTTTGTTTTGAATGTATGCTATCTTTCAGTTTATTATATTTGTCTAATTCATCTAAAATCAATTTAAATTCATTTTCAGATATTTCCCCATCTGTCAAAGCCTTGGAAATCAAGTCTTTAATACTATTCAACTTACTATCAGCAATAGTTTTAATCTCATAATGTTTTTGTGTTTTTGTGTGTAATTTGCGTCTCACTAACTTAACACAAACACCCAGAGATCCACACACAACAGCAGCAATTTCCAATGGCAACATAATTGGAACAGATAAACCAACACCAGCCATAATAACACTTGAAGAAATTAATGCAGTATCAACACAATCAGTAATATTAATTCCACGTTTATACTTTTTGTATAATGCCTTTCTTACATCTCTCTCTTTTATTAATTGTTTTTCTATTTCTGATATCTTTTGTAATCTATAATTTTGTCCGTCTTCATTAGGTAAATCTGGATATAAATTCGGGGCTGTAGGTTGCTTCATTTTTATATATATTTTTTGAATTCAATTAATAACGAGGCAACACTATTAACTACAGTTTGATTAGCCCCCAGACTTATAAAATTAATAACACTTCCAGCTTCAACAAAAAATGGTTTATCAAAATTATCATGTTTTCTTGGTATTGTTGTACGCAAAGTAATCTCACACCCACTTATAACTACCCCATCCACCAACACACCAACTCGCACTTCGCCACTTGACCTTTCACTCGACAGGCTAATACCTGTAATATGACCACGTCTCATCATAACATAACCACATTTTGGCTCTCTACCTGCATTTCCAAATGAAAACACCTCACCTCTAATTAAAGGGCCTTTTGATTCAGCACTTATTGTAATGTCTTCATTTGTATAAGCGTTTTGTAATCTACTATTTAAATCTGTAAATCTTCTATGCAAATCATTAACACGTAAAGTCAAATTATTCTTATCTGTTGTAAACTTTTTAACACCAAATATACTCATTTTTATACAATAATTATATAATTTCTAACACACAATTAATTGGCAATCCATTGTTGTTTATATTTTCTCCATTCTCATCACAAACGCTTAAACTTAATTCTGAAATATCACCATGTGTTAATTGTTTATATTCCGGATTACTAAATCGTGTATGAACAATATCACCAAATGATTTATTTTCAACAGAAACAACACCAAGAATATTACTAGGAGCACCATCAAAGAAATTGCAAGCACTATTTATCTGCTCAAGATGAACATATAGTTGTTTATAAGGTGCACAATTTAACGGTTTTTCTCCCTCATATGTTTGATTTGCGTTAAATCGTCTTTTATTTCCGAGGCCCAACATCTCTTTTAATCCTTTGCTTATTTTTAAATCAACGGTCGATGTCAAAAACACTATGCCATTTGTTTCATTTACAGATAATACAATATTATTACTTTGAAATATATCTGCTATTTGTTGGAAACTGTAAAATCCTGAAGCTAAACGTATTGCTTTATCTGTTCCTTTTTGGATAGATTCATCAATTAAATTATACCAACCTATGGTATAAGTAAAACTCTTCAATCCAATTCTCTTATTTCCGCATTTATTATCTACATATTGTTGTAAATATATTGTTTTATTAATATCGGAAATTGTATGATACATTTTTTACACATAAAAAATGATACCAAAAGAATTCAAGTACAATCCCAATGCATCATATAACCACAATACTAAATATACCAAAAAGAATATTGAACTTGTAAAACAAACAATTTATGTTAACAAAGATGATCATTTTCCAGTAACGTTTCTCAACTTATTTCAAAAATATCAAAATCCAACATTACACACCAATGAACCGTGGAATACATGGCTTCATTCATCATTTGACTGGTGGCAATGTCAATTAAATTTTGCCGTCTGGTGTGCCACTACAGGATGTGGTGTAAGTTATCAAGACCATTTGCAAAACAAAGGATTAACTAAAACAGTATATACATTTCATGTTTATTATTGTATTGCTCGTATTTTGAAAGAACTTAAAACACCTTTACCGACAGATGCATCATTTTGTTATTACAAAAACCCATACGACAAAGCAGCCTATCAAAAGTTATGCAATGAATTCAATGTTTCATTTAGCACGGATTGGAGGCAAAAACTGGAAAGTAGTTCAAAATGTAGTGGCCTCGGAGAATACACACAATACTTTCAGCCAAGTGGAAAATACAGAAACGATCATCAAAGTGATGGGCCATTCTTTAATATAAACGACAAAATAGAACATACAGTAGACATCACTGAGGCATGGACAATGTTTATATTAGACAAATCAGAAGGATTAACAAAAACAGGTATTGAACGAATTAACGAAAGTATTAGAATGTTTGTATGGGCTCTATTAGGAGCACAATCTCAAACACGTGTAGAAATACTAAAAATAGGCACAGGATTTGATGCACAAAAACAATTCTTAGCAAATGTTCAAGATGCAATTAACAGTCCAATCGATTTGCCTACTCAAATATCAAAATGTATTGAAATACGCAAGAAGTAAAGTTGATTACACATATGGACTTGGTCTCTATATGTCTCCCAGTGATATGATATTACAAATTGGCACTATCGCTGGATATAATAATAAAATTGTAATTGCAACATCGGAGTGCTCGCTTGGTTTCAATAATGATGTAAATGTTAAACCTGTTGCACCTACTACACAACCTGCAACTATACAAGGCACACCAACAAAGAAATCTCTACCAGAACCTGTTGAAAAGAAACAAACAAAGAAATCTATACCAGAACCTGTTGAAAAGAAACAAGCAACACAACACGAAGACAACAAAACAGCATTAATAGTAGGAAGTATAGTAATAGGTATTATTGCACTCAATTTTTATTAATATACTCTCTTGCAACTGCATACAATAATCCTACAATAAGGACAAGCAACGCCCAGAGATGTTCACCAAACCAGTTAACCACTTTTCCAGTAGTAGACAACAGCCAAGACACAATGGAACCAATAATACCCGGTAGCGCTGCTGCTGCTTTTCCCGCTAGATTAACTAATAGTTTACCAAGTTTTTTTACCCATTCTTTTACTCCGCCCTGTGATGAAGGTGGTTTAGGGGTTATAGACCCACCACCAGTAGTAGGAATAATTGCCTCAACAATAACGCCAATAATCATTCCAAAAGCAGTTAAAATACTAACAATTGTAATTCCTTGTTCTCTGAATAATGTTTTAATTCTCTCGCCTAATGTTGTGTCTTCTTTTAATACTCTGTTTATAGTTTCTTTTATCCTGTTTATCTGACTACGTAATGCTTCTTTGTTTTCACTAGCAGCCTCAAGTCTTAAAGTTCTATCATCTTCCAATTTTTTTAATTCCTTACTTATCCTCTCTACATCTTCAACTTCTTCAGCTTCTTGCAGTTTTCTTTTTTCTTTTGCTATATCTTTATCAATGTCTGTCAGCTTTGCTAAGTTATTTGTGAGTTCACCACGGAAAGTTTGTAGTTTCTCATCTAGAGCTTCCAGTTCTCTGAATGTTTTACCTTCTGTTTGTGTGGGTGCATTTTTGACTTCAGGCAGCTCTAAATACAAGTCAGTAAATGATGTTTCTAATGATTTTACAGCTGTGTCTACACCAATTATTGTATCGTTTAGTTCAGTGGTACTTGATAAATCTTTAAGTGGTATATGTTCTTCAACATTCTGTAAGTCATTTCGCGTGCTTTCTAGAACTTTTCTTGTCTTCTGAGATATCTTTGTCTTACTTTGATAATCTGGTAAATTTAAATACTGTCTGATTGCCTGTGTTCCACCTTTACCTACTACACGGTTGTATTCATTTGCTAAAGAACCCAAAGAAAGAAATGTTGCTGGACCTTGCTTTGCAGTAATTCTGATTTCTTTGTCACCGACAACCCAATATAAAATTTTACCATCCTCTGTCAACTTAAACTGATCATAATCCTTTTTGTCTGGTACCATTTTGTATCGCTTTTCTATTTCATCATAAAATGTCTTCACAAGTCTCTGCTTCTGTCCTTCAAGTACGGATTCTCGTAGTCGCCCTCTTAAGTCAGAAAGCTGATCACTCTGATTTAGAATAATCCTCTGATCAACATCATCTGGAGCCATAGGTAATTTGTCATAAATATCATCTTCATCTTCATCTTTATTTTTATCAACTCTATTATCGTAATCAAAATCAAATCCTTCCGCCATTTTTAATTATTAAATTTTTCCTTAAAAAAATGGCGACCTATGGAAATAAATTAAACCCTTTCAGAAAAATAAGAGAACCACGTGGGGTAAGAGGAATCCGTCAAAGTGTAGTGATAACCAATAATCCGTCAACTATTGATCAAAATCAACAATTGTTAGTGAGATTCCCCAATCTCTCCGGAAATGATGTTATTGTTCCCGGAACAGTCAAATTAGCATTTGAAATTGAGTTAGATTCTAGAGATGTAAATGCCACTATATTTCCAAATATAGGAAGATCAATAATAAAGAAAACAACAATTCGTATCTCTGGAAATGAAGTTATGTCAATTGATGATAGTGACATCTATCATTGTTATACTGATCTCTGGAAGAGTCCTACAGAACGTATAAATATGGCATACCAAGGCATTGGCAAACCAAACATGTTGAAACATAGAGTTGGCGCAGAAAACGCGACAGCGGATAAAGAAGATCAAGCCATTGCAAAAGCATATGGAAACAGGTTTTGTATTCCACTTGATTTTGAATTATTGGAAACCCATATGCCTTTTTATCAAGCAGGACTCGGCGATAGACTTGAATATGAACTTACATTCAATGATTATAATAAAGTAATTCATTCAACCGATGCAGCTTCATCTTATATAATCAAAAATATTTGTTTGGAATTTGATACTGTTTCTGATACTTACTTAGCAAGAGAAATAAGACAGCAAGTTGATGGTAAAATGGTTATTTTATACGATAGAATACTTAGGCATAGAAAAATAACGAAGAATAAATCTGATACTCTTTGGAATATTAATTTAAATGTCCCGGCAAGAAGTATGAAAGGTATTCTCATGCTATTCGAAGATCCTGAAAGGACCAGCACAGAAGAATATTATAATCCAGAAATTACAAAAGTGGAAATGACTATAGAAGGGATTCCAAATCAACTATATAGTCAAGGAATGAAATCGTACCAACAGTGGGACGAAATAAATAAATTCTTTGCCCTAAATTCAAAAAGAAACAAAGAAACAAGTATGGTCATTAAAGATTTATATTTTACTGATACAACGCTAGAAAAATATCTAACGACTAATTATGCATTATGGTTAGATTTACGTTCAACGGATGATAATAATCTTCACGGTTCTGGGAGAAGAATAGAAAATGCCTCAGAAGGTATAACAATACAAATTACAAAAGAAGCAGGAGGAAATAAACCAATAAATGTTTATCTGTTTGTAATACAGGATGCGCAAATCAATTTTGAAGATGGAAGATTTAAAGAGGCTCATTATTAAACAATAGAAATGGAACTACCTAAATATCCACACAGTGCAATTATTTGTGGCCAAACTGGCTGTGGAAAGACTGAATTTGTTTTAGACTTACTTGAAGATGAATATAAAGGTGTATTTAGTTATATTGTTATACTTTGCCCAACCATTCAATGGAACAAGGCATACAAAAATCGTGATTGGATTGGTGATGTTAGAAAACCAAAAACAAAAAATATTATAATCGTAAACCCTGTAATGCCAGATGGAACAGAAAAGCTTCAAGAACTGTTACGGTCATTTTTAAAAAAATATGCAGGTAAACCAACCCTGTACATCATTGATGACTGCAGTGCCACAAAAGAACTAACAAAGAAAAAAGACATGTTATCCGAACTAGCATTTTCGGGTAGACACGCAGAACAATCGATATGGGTTATATCGCAGAGATACAATTCAGTTTTAAAAGATTTAAGAGAACAAACAAAATGGTTATGTATTTTCTATATGAAAGATAGAGATAGTTTTGAAAATTGTTTGAGAGAGAATGATGTTATTCCTACACTGGAAGGCCGACAAAGAATAAAGGAAGAACTAAAAAAAAAGAAACATCGTAAATTAATTTTGAAAACCGACCAACCTACTGATTATTGGGTGGTTGATTAAGTAATGCTTAAGTAATGCTTAAGTAATGCTTTAGTAATGCTATAGTAATGCTTAAGTAATGCTTAAAAAATAAGCAATAAAAAAAGATGCTTCTTGAAACACTAACAATTATAACAAACATTGCTGTCTTATCAATAGTTGGATATATAATATTTAATTATTTTAAAATTAAAAATAAATTTTATAAAGTAAAAAATAAACTATATAAAATGAACGCCGAAGAATTATTGAAAGATGTTGAGTTACCAGAACAAAAAGATGACCATGAAGACAAAAAACGTGAAAGATTATCAGCCCTTGTTGCTGGTGGAGGAAGCAAACAATATCTTGGTAAAGACTTACAAATGTCAGACATTGATACAATGACACCAGAACAAATAGAAAAACTATACCGTAGATACGAAGCAAGACTTGGTGCAAGTATGACTAAGACGTTGGGGAATTCTTTTATAAATTTGTATGTTATGGGTGTGTCAAAGTATCTCAATGTTACTAACCCACCTAAATTAATACAAGACTTAGAGGAAGACCCTTTTATCAATCATGCTTTAACAAGTACTTGTTGTGAATTGTATTATAGATATGGAATGTATCTTGCTCCTTTTACTGCAATGTTAACAACAGCGAGACATATTGATTTCACTGATAAAAAAAATGAAAATATTGACTTAAAAAAAGATGAATGAAATTGTTGAAATTGAAGAAAAACCTAAAATAAAAAACCCAAAAAGAGTATCTGCTGGTAAAAAAGGTGCAGAAGCAAAAAGATTAAAAGCTGAATTAAAAAGAAAAGAAATAGAAACAATGAAAAAAGAAAACATACAATTAAAATCTAAAACAAAAGATGATTTAAAAATAACAAAAGATGATAATGAAGTTTCAAATATAGTTCGGGATGAAGTTAAAGAAGTTCAATACAAATATTATATACCTTTATGTCTTGTAGTAGGGGTTGTTGGATTGGGATTATATATATATATACTGCTAAATCTAATAAACAAGTTACTACACCAGAACCTGTTCCAAAGAGAAAGGAAAAGAAAGAAATAGATCCATTTGAGTTTAAGTAATCAAAAAAATTCTTATAAAAATGGCAACACAAATTGATGGAAAACAAATAGTAAACATGTTATATCATGCTGGAGTGGAAACAGTATTAACGGTTGGATACGCAGAATTAGGAAGAAAACTATTTAAAAGACCACCACCAAAAGTAGATTTAAATATGGCTGATATTGGTATTTTATCTATTGATATATTACTTGCAATGGCTACCAGAGATATGTTAATTAAACACAATATTATTCCTGCTGATATTATGAAATAGGTATTTATTTTTTTACCCAGAAAAAATGGCGAGTGCAGTGGTGATGATGCTTGGTGGAGCAGTAGTAAATGCCTTTGCTTTTTCGGGTAGTAATTATTTGTTTTCAAATATTGGAAAAGATGCAGATAAAGAGAGAGAAAGACATGATAAGGCAATGGAACAATTAGAAGCAGCAAAAGCAAAATGGAGTAAAGAAAGAACACAAAGATTAGATTTTATTAATGAACTATTACAAAAAGAACATCATGCAGTTAAAAAATTTGATGATGTTGACGAAGCAATGAAACAATATTATTATATTACAGGTGAAGATTTACAGGCATTACCTCCGGATCCTACATTAAATGATTATTATACTCCATCAGAAGACCAGAAAAATAGAGAGATTGCATTTGTTGTTGGTGGTATGGCATTAACAGGATTTGTTGCATGGAAGTTGATATAAAGAAATAGTTAAAAACTAATCTTTGGGGCATGGTTCACCATAAATATATTCATAAACTAAATCTGGTCTAATAAAAGCATCCCATCCAGGTGGAAACTTTGATATTTTTTTACCTTCAAACTTGTCCATTATTTTCATCTGTTCAGGTGTTAAAGGACATTCCCCATCATCTCTTAAACAACATAATTGATAACTTGATAACATTATTCTTCCTAATATAACTTTAGCATCAGGATCATCTTTTTCGGTGTACGCTTCTATTACCATTTTTAAAGAATAAAAAATAAATTATATTTTTCTTTAGTAACCATAAGGAAAACTTCTAATTAAATTTTCATTTTCATTATATATCATTCTTTTATCAAACATATAATCATAAGATTTAACTTGTTTAACTGTTTTAAGTTGATGATCTTTTCCTATTTTTATATTTTTATAATTAACAGTTTCATATGTTTCATTTTCATCAGTAATTAGTTTTACTTTTTTATCTAATGTAATCTTTTCTTCTACTTCTACATTTAATCTAAATCCTTTACAACAACTAACAATTTTACCTGTATCTAATTTCGTTGAATAATCTTTTGGACCAGCAGATATAAATTGTACTATATGATTAGCATTATGTTTATCAACAATTTCATCTGTTAAATCTCCTAGCTTCTTACCCATCATCTTTTCTATCTTTTTACATGCTTCTGATCCATCAGCATGGTAAATACACGAATCAGTATCAAAATACATAACTCTTTCTTGTAAGATATCTAATAATTCATATAATTTTAATCTTGCATGTGCAGTTGTAAATAATGCTATATAAACATTAACAGTTGGATTAGGTTTAGAATATTCTTCTTTATTTTTATATTCAGTTAATACAATATCTTCATCTAGTATCATAGTACTTATATCTGTATATTTATTATTAAATACTATATTAGTTATTCGTTCTAAATTAAAACAATATTCTTTTTGAGTAAAGTTATCTCTCATTCCAAAATGACCCCATAAAGAATTTAAACATATTTTAGCTATAAACCTTAATCCTGCATTATATTTAACTTTATCTATATCTAAATCATAAACAGCATTATCTATGAGATACTGTATTTTTGTTTCACACTCATGATCATTTTTACAATCTGAATCACATAAACCTTCTTTTGATATAAGATTAGGACATTCTTTAATATCTTTACATTTTTTATCACAACCGCATTTTATTTTATAATTACATTTACAACCTGAGGCTTCTTGCTTGTATTTCATAAATGTATTAACATATTTTTCAAATATTTTTGTTGAAGTCTTTTCAAAATGTTCTAACTCATATATCTTTAATAGTTTATATCCTTTTTCTATTGCTTTATTTATTTCAATTGTAGGCCAAGTTCCTACTAATACTCTTTCTTCATCTGAATGTTTACATTTTTCTGTTTTATAATTAATACATTCACTACAACGTTTAATAGCATGTGCTTTATCATATTTCGATTCAAACTTTTCTTTTATATGTGTACATTTAACAGATATTTTATTCATACATGTTCTACATAAACCAAAAAGTAATTTATGAGTATTATCACTAGTTAATTGTTTATATGGTAAAACAGGATGATATAATTTTCTTGGTGGTAATATTTTACATTTAATTATTCCAAAATAATTTCTGTTAATATAATCATCTATAGAAATATTAATATATGTTTTAGGATGTCCTATTGGATATTCACAATATTTATTTACTGTAGGATATAGAGAACAAAAATCTACATATTTTCCTTTTAAGTCAGAAAGATTATTATATAATTGTATAGTTTCTGTTCTTCCACCATAAAATGCATCTCTTTTATCAATAGGTTTTAAATGTGGATCAACTTCAGGATATTTTTCTTGATCAAATTCACATTCCCATATTGTATGTATTATGTATTTACCACTTTCTTTTAAATCATCTAATCGTTTCATTGTGTGATCATATAACTCTTTCATAGTTTTTTTATTTCTGTCTTTTTTACATATTTCTTCAGGATTATAACACTTCGGACATCCATGCCAATAACATCCTAAAAATTCATATATATGAGCTGATTTAGTTTTCCTGTCATAATAATATCCATCAACTTTATATACTTTATCATTATAGTATATTATCTTTTCACCGCCTCTTTTAGCATGTTGTATTCTGATACCATATTCTAAACAAATATACTCTAGCCATTGTATTGATTTTTGAGAATATACTTCTTTAATTGTCATCTTTTTATGAATACCTATTGTTTGTTTTGTTAACATTAATGTTTTAAATATTTTAGTACAACATTGTGCAATTGTAATACTTTGAAAAGGATCAATATAATTATCTGTTATTTTTAAAAATAGATCTTTATATATTGTGCATCCTTTTGCTAAAATTAAAACATCTAATAAACAATAATAAAATATTTCTTTATAGAATTTAAATTCTTTATCTTTAACATTATTATACCATTTATCAAATAATTCTTTATTTTTAATTGTCATAGTATTATATCCATAATATTCTTTATCAGGATAAACTCCTTTATAGTTTTGATTGTCTGTTGTATTAAAATAATGAGGAAAATAGCCTTTGTTACCTTCAAAACCAAATGTTTTGGGGAAGACAGCTAATCCACATAAAGTGAAATTTATAGAATCTATAAATCTTAAATTTACTCCTTTAACAATAATTGTTGTTAATTTTAATCCTGATGAAATATAATTATGTTCTATTTTATTTTTTACTATCCAACCTAAAATAGGTTGCATATCATAACCTTTACCATAATGAGAAATAAATGTATAGTTTTTAAACTTATCTCTTATAAAATATTTACAAAAGTTATCTATTACAGAATCAGATTCACATTCTATTTTTTCTACATCATCAAAACAATCATCAATATCCAATTGTGATAAGTCTATATCATTAATATTAAAATCACATTTTAATCTTTTTATGTAGTTTTTTCTAAAACAGTAAATATATTCTAAATCATAAGCTATACAAAAGTTCATAATATGAATACCAGATTCTTGATTAGCTTCAAAATCAAAATAAATATATTTATTATCTTTAACTTCCTTTGGTATTAACGGATTCATATAACATAAATGTTCATTACCTTTCATATATTTTTCATAACATATAGAACAAGTGATTTCATCACATATATGATTTTTACCTGTATATGTTTTATTACATTTATCACAAGTATTTTGTTTTCTGATAGTTGTTACTGTATTATTACATGTATGCTGTTCAGTATATCCAATTAAACATTTTTTACAAAATCTGCGTTTAGCTAAAAATCCTGTTATATTTGTAACAACATCAAAATGATAATCATGATAATATAAATATAATTGATTATCAAATTTTTCATTACCACTATATAAAATATATTCTGTACTATTTGATGTAAAAACAATTATTCTAACATTCAGATAATTTTCAAAAATCTTTAAATCATCTAAATCGTTACCTTCTTCTTTTATTTCAACATTTGATTTTTCATGTAATTCTATAGCTAATCTTTTTTGTAATGGTTTTCTTCCATCTTTAATATATTTTAATTGAGAATCTGTAAAATCTTCTAATAAGTTATTAGAAGCTAAAGCAGTTACAATTGCTCTTGCTAAACAAATTGTATCATTATTTTTTATTCGTATAATACTTCTTTTATTTATTTCATCTAATATTTTTAAACCTTTACCTTTACCTGATCTATTTGGAATAATAGTAACTTCAAAAATAACTTCTTCTAAATTTAATTCTTCAGCACTGTTTAATAATCTTTCCATTTGATCCATAAATAACTGTCTAACTGTATTATATGTTCTTATAGGCCAACTTTTATGTTTAGTAAGTATAATTTCATGTAAAGGGACTATTTTAATTCTACCATTAGGGAAGTCTTTTATAGAATAGTCTATCATATGGTCAAACACATTTATAAATGTTTGAGGTGTTTTATCTTTTAGACTAACTTTATAATTAAATACATGAATACCTGATTTATGTTTTTTTGATCTTAATAGTATTAGTTTATATGAATCTTTTGACTTAGATAAAACTTTATCTTTTTTCGTCTTCATTTTTTAAGAAACAATTTTAATTATATTAAAATGGAACATCCAAAAATTTATTGTTTACGTTGTAAAAAGCATACTGAAAATGATTCTGTGAAACAAGTAACAACAGCCAATAATAGACAAATGTTAAAAGGTAAATGTTCTGAGTGTGGATCTACCAAAAATAGATTTATATCCGATAAAGAAAAAATAACAAATACATTAGCAGATGAATTACATCGTAGAGTTACAAAATCTTTTCCTAAAAGACGTGTTTATGTTGATTCAATAGATCAAACATGGGCGGTTGATTTGGCAGATATGCAACAATATTCAAAACAAAATAAACACTATAAATATTTATTAGCTGTTATAGATGTTTTTAGTAAATATGGTTGGTTAATTCCTTTAAAAAATAAAACAGGAGCAACGGTAAGTGAAGCATTTAGAACATTATTTAAAGAAAGGAAACCAATGTATATTTGGTCAGATAAAGGATCTGAATTTTATAATCGACAAGTAAAAGAATTATTAAAAGATAATAATATAAAATTATATTCAACTGAGAATGAAGAAAAATCTAGTGTAGTAGAACGTTGGATAGGCACTATGAAACAACATATGTATAAATATTTTACTGCAAATGAAACTACTAAGTATTATGATATATTAGATGAATTAGTTGAAAATTATAATAATACAGTACATTCTTCTATTAAAATGACACCTGTTGAAGCAAGTAAATTAGAAAATGAATTAACAGTGTATAAAAATTTATATCCTGAAAATGATGAGAAAATTAAAAAACCTAAATTCAAAGTTGGGGATAGAGTAAGAATAGCAAAAAAGAAAGGTAAATTTGAAAAGGGTTATACTACTCGTTGGACTAGAGAAATATTTGTAATTGAAGAAGTTTTAAATACAAATCCTGTTACTTATAAAATAAATGATTTAAAAGGCGAAGAAATAAAAGGTAGTTTTTATGAACAGGAATTGCAGATTACTGAGTTTTAGATCTTTTTTTCATTTTTTTTTTCACCCCACCCCTTTCATCACTTTGCCACAGTACTCCCTTCCTCTTTTTTTTTGTGTATGTGTTTTTTTTTTTTTTTTTTTTTTAGGGGTGTGTTTTTTTGTTTTTTTTTAGGGGTGTGTGTTTTTTTTTTTTTTTTTTTTTTTAGGGGTGTGTTTTTTTTTTTTTTCGGGCAGGTTAGCCTAAAAGTGGGTTTGGGGTGGTGGGTTTAAAGGCCAAACCCACTTTTATTAGTCTAAACCTATAGGTGTTTTTTTTTTTTTTAGGGGTGTATTTTTTTTTTTTTTTAGGGGGCGCTATAGGTGCGTGATATTGTGTAAGCTTCATCTAGTGGACCTCTATCAAGATTGTTTAAGTTATAGCCCTGAGGCCAAAAATGCCCCCGCCCCGGGGCCATTTGGTTTTACATAGGCTAATGTAGGGAATATCTTTAAAAAATCTCTTTCTCTGAAACCCCAAGTCCCAGGTCTTTGATATTTGGTGTGTAGCTTCATCTAGTGGACCTTTGCCAAGTTTGTTCAAATTATAGGCTTTGTTGATATTTGGGATGAAGCTTCACCTTTTTAGACCTCCCTCAACAGTATGCATATTGTAGCCCTGGGGTCAATAATGGCCCTCCCCGAGGCCCACTTATTACTCTATCATATGGGTCAGGTGAGCGATCCAGGGCCATCATGGCCCACTTGTTCAGATATATCACAGGCATATGACTTTAATAGGAACTGGAATAGACAGAGCAATATTTTTTTATCAACAAAAATAGCCTTTGATGATCTACATATATCTGTGATATTTCATACAGATATTCCATATAGTCAAATATCTACAGACTAAACTCCGTTTGTCAAACTTATCAAGGCAGATAAATATCTCAAAAACCGACAAAGCCAGAGTAACCATCCTTGGCCACAATATGTAGCCTTCATCCTTCTGTATGTCTGCGAAGTTTCTCTCCGATATTCTTTATTGTAAAGGCACTATAGGCTAAAGTTTGTTCATTGCAGATGATTAAAAAAAAATAAAACAGCCAGTCACCATATGTAACCTTAAGCCTTCAATAAGTTTCATGCAACTATTAAGCAATAGAAACCTACGATGAGAGCATTATCAAGGTTTATGGACTGCCCTCAGGCCAGGGCCTGGACCAGAGGGTTGATATGGCCAGAGCCGCAGGTAGAATAGCCACCAGAACAGATGGCAAATCCCACCAGAACAGATGGCAAATCCCCCTCGATTTGGTTTTAAAAAATCGGAATTGATAGTGGTTAAACAGATATAACAAAACTTTTTTTTTTCAGAGTTACTTTGATTGGGCCACATGCGGTTTGTAATTAACTCAATAATACGCATCAAACAGCCCCCCCCCCCCCCCCACCTCCAAAAAAAGAAACGAGAAAATCGCAAAATCAACTCTAGAAGAAACAGTCACAAAATTCTACAGTTGCACCTGAAGGCCCATTGAAAGATCTCTAGTGTACCCCTCATGTAAAAAGCGGGCCTAGGTCTTAACGGCGCTGCCTAAATGGTTTCTCTGGTTTTGTCAGTTTTTGAACGCTGCATCACAAGGTAGTGATTCTATTTTATTGGAAGGGGAGATAACTAAAAACACAAACATGGCACCAAGAATTGTGGTTCTTGTGCACGAGATCTCAACCTTGTGAATTATTGTGTCAAGAGTCATCAATGTCCATTGTGGCTTGCAGAAACAGATGGGCTGCATGATGCTTCCACACAGAGCTGAAACCGCCCAGCACACGAGTACTGGTAAACCGCTTAGGGGATCTGAGTCTGCCCAGGCAAAGCGGTGTGAGTCGGCCCATGCTTATAAACACTATTGGTTTTATTGGGCGGCAGGGATTGAGATGTCATATCATCTCAATGCCGGG
The DNA here is from genome assembly GCA_963580285.1 of Lucinisca nassula. Taxonomy (NCBI): domain Eukaryota; kingdom Metazoa; phylum Mollusca; class Bivalvia; order Lucinida; family Lucinidae; genus Lucinisca; species Lucinisca nassula. The sequence goes on along the minus strand of OY757013.1, from coordinate 107,900,242 downwards.
TAGAAGTCCCACAAAATTGGAAGCAACGTCACCAAAAAATGACATATACAGTGTTGACGGGGACGTTTAAACCTCAAAACAAACACACAAAACAAAGAGTCATCAATGAACCTCAAAGGGTATTGGAGTTACGGCCATCACAATGTTGGGTCTACGGATGGACGGACGCCAGGCTGATTGCCTATTGGTCGGGGCATGAAAACCAGTAAATGGTGATTGTTCGTAAGAAAAAAGCATGCTATCGTTGTAGCAGGCACTATATGACTGGACTTGGACGGGTCAGATTCAATTGTGGTAGTGTGCGCTGTGCACAGATCTACCGCAGAATAGCGACTAACTGTGATGCGTTCCTAGCCAATGGAAAAACGCTTTTCATTTGTGATATGCACTTATTCCATATAGTAATGACACCCGAGGACAAAGTCCATTTCTCAAACACAAGAATCAGGGCAGCCAGAGTTACATCTCCTAGCCTCAATATGTAGCCTTTAGTCCTCAATATATCTGTGAAGTTAAATCCAAAAAAAATCATAAAGTAAAGGAAACAGAGGCCAAAAACGATTGTTCCAAAATTAACGGATTTTGCTCATTAACTATCTCATATAACAATACGTATCACTGTATATAAGATTTGAAGAAAGTTCGTGAAGAAATACTCAAGTTATCAATCAAAAATGAACAGATGGATGGATTGACGGACAGACACCAGAGGGTATAACATACTACTCACCACTATCTTGTGGATAGGAATAAAAGCCCCCAAAATAACTAAGTTAAGAAGCTGAACAAAGTATCCAAAAATAAAGAAACCACACGCATATCCTCAGACTATGTTGTAAATGCCTCCAAAGTTTCAGAGTGATGGTTAAAAACTGTTAACTGCAAAGTTTCAAAATGACTATTAAAACTGCAGAAGTTGCACACACCAGCCACAAACCCTATTCATTCAAGACAGAGCAAATAATGTATAACTGGAAAAATACCCTTAATAGCATTGTGTCTGAACCACATGCACATCTTCAGGCCATGTAGAAAATGTCTGCCAGATTTCCGGGAGGATAGATGTTAAACCCTGCAGGAGTTGTGCAGATGGTAAAACGTGTAGGTGTTGCACACAAAAGATTATATAAACTAGACTGCTTATCTACGGGCAATATGAACTTGACTACGGGCAATATGGAGGAAAAATATTGACCGGTAACTTCTGTACAAAGTACACGGGTGTATGAATTAGCATAGGCTTTGTCGCCTATGGCGGTAAATGAAAGGTCTCTAAATAACGCTAATGACGTTAAAGGTTTATAAATGTTAAAATTGGCGTACAAGGTCGGAAGGCCGCGGTGGTGTAATGGTTAGCACGTCTGCCCGGCATGCAGGAGATCCGTGGTTCGAGTCCCGGTTGCGGTGCGACCGATTTTTTGTACGCTAATTCATTTGTCTATTTCATTGCCTGTATCGTGCTTTACTTTGATTTTCATATATATATATATTATATATATATATATATATATATATATATATATATATAATATCTGAGGGGCAGAAATATGAAACCAAGGAAGACTGCACAGCATCTCCCATCTCCAAAAAGGCAGTGGACAACAAATAGTAGTTGTAAAAGCATTAATACTTACTGATGATTGCCCTTCAGACGGAGAGTCCATTCAGTTGGATTTTCTCTTTTGAATTTCCTTTAAAGACGAACTTGGCCCATAAGCCATTGGTGCCTATTTGCCTCAATATTCGACGAACAGAATGTCCACGATCACTAGTACAATGTGGTACAAGGAAAGCAACCTGAATAAAATAGTGAAAAAAGCACATCGGTGTTTAGTACTTTGTTCATTCTGCAAAGCTGTTTTTGTCTAGTCCTTGATTTTTCTGGCCTTTATGAGACCAGCTGAAGAATTGTTTGTTTTGTTGCGTATCAGTCAAGATTTATGGTCATGTTGGGACTGTCAGTTAACCTAACTACACTATTCCTGGGCAGTTACCAAGTATTGAGTAAACAAAAAAACACGCCTTTTCACCAGTAAATGACACAACCACCCTCTTAAAGCAGCGGAAAGTCTGAAGATTCAAGAATTGTTAATTTGGGATTATTCTTCTTTCATTTATAATATTTTCAAGATTACTATGAAACTAAAAAGTTTTCATTCTCACCAACTCAAGACATTTTGAAAAGAAAAAAAAAAACACTCTAAAATGTTGTGTTACTTCAGCCAACTGCTGCTGTATTCATTCATTCATTCATTCATTCATTCATTCATTCATTCATTCATTCATTCATTTATTCATTCATTCATTCATTCTGATAGAAGTCCCTGCTCTAACAAACGCCCACCCAACAAAAATAAACATTAACCATTTTCAGCGAAGTAGAGGACATAACTCCGTGATTAATCGACTGACATTGCTAGTTTTCGACTTACTTACATGAAAATTTAAGGAAGGTCCAAAACAACAACAACAAAAAAAAAAAAAAAACGGAGCTACGGTGATGCCAAGGTCAAAAAAGAAATGTTCTGCAATCAAAGGGGTAAAACTGTATGATAAATAGCCTGACATCTGAGGCTCATCAGTTTTCAAACTCATCCTAGCTTTTATCCCTAACTTACTTCCATGCAAGTTTCAAGAAGATCCGATAAATATGTTCTATAAAAGGGTTATCCTTTGGAAGCAAGGAATACACAACAGAACTGGAAAATATGAAGTGTTCATGTTTTCTGGGACAAACATGCTAGTTTCAGCCAATTAGGCCTCATCAGTGACCCTCAAATATTTTCAAAATTTCACAAGGAAATCAATGATTCCAAAGGACAAGAGAATATAAACTAAACTATGATGTAGGGCAGGGAGACTTTTTACGGCCGCCACACTTTCCCAGACACAAGCTGCAGTGACGATATATATGTTCTATAAAAGAGTTATCCTTTGGAAGCAATGAATACACAACAAAACTGGAAAATATGAAGGGTACATGTTTTCTGGGCCAGACTAGCTAGTTTCGGCCAATTAGGCCTCATCAGTGACCCTCAAATATTTTCAATATTCCACAATGGAATCAATGATCCCAAAGGACAAGAAAATATAAACTACACTATGATGTAGGGCAGGGAAACATTTTACGGCCACCACTCTTTGCCAGACAGCAGCTGCAGTGACGATAAATATGTTCTATAAAAGGGTTATCCTTTGGAAGCTGAAGGGGCTACAGTGATGATAAGGTCAAAAGTAAGAATTTTCTGCACTCAAAGGGACGTAATTCTGTGATAAATAGGCCAACCTGGCCGTTTTTTTAAAAAGTCATACAAGCTTTTATCCCTGACTTCAATGGAATAAATGGAATTTTATTTTATTTTACTATTCTTTATGTTGGTTGGCGCCTGACGCTCCGTCTTTGGTCTGACCCCTCGGAGTCTATCTGTTGTTTTTCTTTTGCTCCATCAATTCTGTTGTTGTATGCTGTCGAGTCCTCTACCTTGTTTCATCTCTGTAGTTTTTTTATTTGTATGTTCTCGGAGATTTTACACTGATGAGTTAGGAAGCCTTCATGCGGACTAAACAAAATTAGTATATACCGCAACAGAGGTAAGGGTGAGGATTATGGCCATGTAAATCGATTTAAGCCACCCCCACCCCCAGTGGAATTCTTTCCACTGACCATTCCAAGGCGGTTCTTCTGTGGCGGTTTATTTATGTTGTTGTTTGTTACTTACTGTGTGTATCACTTGTGTCTTTTTATTTTGGATGGTCATTTGGCCATTTTGTGGGAAAGTAACTGTCCTTATGGCCTTCCTTTGTTTAGGTTTCCATTATGGTCTGGTCGCTTCATGTTTGTGTTTCTTTCCCTTTGGTGTCTTTGATGGGTGGAGTAAGTTAATTGTATCGATTCCTGATCTTTGTTTTACTTCTACTTTTCTTATTTGTAAGTTTCAATAAGATCCGATACAAAATGAAGGGGATATGTTGTAGACAATACAAAAAATAAGCATTTTCTGCAACATAAGGGATGTAACTCTATGAAAAAAGGCCAACATTTCCAGTTTTCGAACTCATCCAAGCTTCATCCCTGTCTTACTTGTTTGTAAGTTTCAAGAAGATTCAATCAAAACTTAAGGGGCTATGGTGATGACAATTTCAAAAATAAGCATTTTCAGCAAGTAGGGAAATATAACTGAGTAATGGACCAACATACGCTACGGTCATGACAAGGGTGTGTTTTTCCCATTGTAAGTCTATGGGATCTACTGGCTGCCATAGCAACCAGGTTTCATTCCAATTCGAAAGAAAGGCTTCAGATGAGAAATGGTTGAGATCAGCCTGCATGTCAAAGGTGTGGACGGATTACGGATGGAGAACATACTAGCCACAGTACTATAAGCTACCATGGAGCCTGCGGCCCAGGTGAGCTAACAAACAGGATTTACCATAACGTTACAGAAACTCATTGAAATATAAATGGCTAAAAACACTGGAATTATACCCAATCTGCTTGCTGCTAAAGTGCAGAGCAAAGCATCAAAATGCAGTTACACATTCTATAAGATTGATCAACACTACAATGACATTTTATAAAATCATACTTACAAGTTTTTTGAAGCCTTTAAAACCATCTTCAGCTAGACCTCTACTAAATTTAATCAGTACATCAGTGGACTCAAGTGGCTCTGGGATCATGTCCTCTAAAACATAGTCTCCTACATTGTCTTGTGCTGCTCTGGACAGTCAACAGCTGCCTTAGCAAGGGCAACTGCTCATTCTGGTTCTGGGCCACCACGTTGAGCTTTGTCAGTACCTTTTTCTGAAAATCTGCAAATGATACCTTTTTATGACAAAACAAAGAAAAACTAGAAATAATTTCAGAGGAAACGATAGATTAGTGTTAAACAGGCAACAGAGGAAAACAATGTCAAGATCACCAAAATCTATTCAAATCTTTGGTAGGTTGCAATCTATGTTGTACCAAGTTTGACAAAGATTAATCAATTCTTAAATGAGACAGCGTGCAGACAAGCCATTATTTGTCCAAAATGAACAATTTTTGGGAGCCTGTTTGTTTGATTTGACGGCCATCGTAATGATGTAACCATGCATGATTGGCCAGAATCAATCGATAGGTTCAGGGAATATATTGCTTCATCAGGCTACCCTACCGCAAACAGGATCCCCATCAAAAACAATATGACCGCAGGCCCCCTTTACCATTTTTGTTGGTGGTGGTGGTAGGGGTGGAGGCGGGGGTATAATTCAATCTGTTTCTTAAACAATGGAATGAATTTTGAGCCAAAACAAAAAATAATTTATGTAGTTTCGTAAACAGTTGACCTCACTTTGTTTTCTGTTAAACGTACATAAACTGATATGATACGCCACAGATCACCTTACATGGGTTAAAATGCTGGACTGTACAAGCTAATGCTAACGCCACGTCTGATCAGGGCCCCTCACTATTTGTCAAATATATTTCCGTCCAAAAAAGAATAAAAATGAAATAAAAGGCCTTCCATCCCTTATTTGACAAATGGACCTGTCCAACATCATAGCAATACAAGAGTCCACCAGAATACAATGGGTTAAAATGCTAGGCTGTGATCTTGGTGATGTGTAAAATGTTGATACATTAAAAAAACAACATGAAAACGTATCATTTACTAGTACTGAAAAGCCGAAATGCAGGTATTAATGACGTATTCTGTTTCATGTTATTGCAGTAGAACAAACATTTTTGTTTTTAAATTTGGTGGATCTTGATGAGAAAGCAATGAACATGACCTGTTGCCAGACAGTATAGGTTGCCTTAATTTGCATTTATCAATAAAAATATCAAATAAATAAAACTAAATCCATCAAAGGTCTAAGAAAATGCAAGATCTTAAAAACTGATGTAGAATTTTAGAATGATGATATAGTGGGTGCTGTAGCGAAAAGCTCTTGTTATATACTTATACACAAGCGAGCTAGAAATGATGGAACAAGTTATAATGAAATTTACAAAGACACAAATAACAGAATGATAATAAAAGTATGGTGGTAAATGCAGAATACCTAACCACTGCAGAGCAACAAAGGATTTCAAGACAGAATTGGGATGACCAGAGTACATTATATGTAACTTTGAACATCAAATATATACCTGGAACATATATTCCAGGTATTTAAATTATACTGAAAAAAAAAAAACAAAAAAACAAAAAAAAAAAAAAAAAAAAAAAACATTTCCTAGCTATATTTTTCATTAACAGTCCAGTGTTAGTCCAGAGTCTATGTAACTGTTGGTTTTCTTTTGCTCCATCATTTCAGTGATTTCTTACTGTTGAGTCCTCACCGTTGTTTCATCTCTGTGGTTGTTTGATTATTTGTGCTCACAAAGATGTTGCACTGATGAGTTAGGAGGCCTTCATGCGGACTTAATGGATTATTTGTCTTAATCGCGACGTAAAACGATTTAAGCACCACCCCCACCCCCACAGTGGAATTCGTTTCAACTGACCGTTCCAGGCGGTTATTCTGTTGCGGTTTATTTTTATTATGGTTTGTCTTTGGGTTTTTGTGTCGCTTATACTATTTTATTTTGGATAGCCTTTTGGCCATTTTGTGGGAAAGTAACTATCCTTTTGGCTTTCCGCTATTAATGTTTCCATTAGGTCTGTTTTTTTCATGTTTGTGTTTCTTTCCCTTTGGTGTCTCTGATGGGAGCTGTGGGTTGATTGTATCGATTCCTGATCATTGCCTCCACTTCTATTTTGTGAGCCTTGGAATCAAATTGTAACCTGCAGCCTTCAGTCATCATTGGCTAAAAATACAGCTCCACTTATTTCATGCACATTTATAAATAAGATTTCACATCCTAGTTCAAACCAGTCTGTACATTCCCAGGTATGGAAAGCATAATCGATGGACAAAAACCAAACCAGTATGCCCTATCAACATCATAGCTGGTGCATAAAAATGATATCAGAGATTTAAGGCAAAACCAAATACAGCTTTTCAGACAACAGTTAGTAAAAGTGTAAGTTTCAAAGATATCTATAAACCAAAACCCTTTAACTTGGTGAAGTCCTAAAAATGTTACCAAGAGCATGAAATAGTAAAGAAGAATAGTGTCAAACGGGCATCAGCTATCACAAATATTCTGTTAGAGAGTTTCACAACATATTTCTATTTGCTCACTGAATTAACCGTCATTTCTTGCCACAGGTGACATGGGCGCTTGCGAAAAGAGTTCTCTGTTTTGGTTTTGTCTGACAGGGGTGGACGTCAAAAGCAAAGGTCGTTTATCAGCTGACTGGGCTTGTCTAACAGGGATGGACGTCAAAAGCAAAGGTCGTTTATCAGCTGACTGGGCTGTAAAAATAAAGTACACCAATATAAGATCGTTTTTCAGCTGACTAGGCTGTAAAATATTAAGTCTTAATATTTTACAGCCCGGTCAGCTGAGAAACCACCTTATTATTAAAGAATACCAATATAAAATCAGCATTGTCGAGAACACTTATTTCCAAACATAGCGTATGAGATTCAGCAGGATTGAACAACAAGTAAAGATGCAACTTTATATTATTGGACGAGTAAGTGTTCTAAACTTATGCCAACACAGCACGGGTGTGTTTTTGATCAGTGGCACATGTGACACACTGCATCAAACACCATCCGAGTATGTGGGCTGTGCATGGCTGAAATAGGTGGATGCTTTGTGTGACTTTGTACGATTTAACATCTTTAAAGATATCTGAAGTTCTGATGTCAATTTAAAGCTTATTTTGGGACCTATTTCAATAACTGTTGTTCAGCATGGTGATAGAAAACACAGAAGACTATACAAATGTTCTAGGGTCACATAATCAAACACCTCTTAAATCATAGGCGCAGGAGCAGGGCGTGAGGTGGGGTGGGGGTTTGGATGTGTGTCGTGTCCAGATATAACAAACATACATGTACTCCATGCTGAATCTCGGGTTTTCTTCTGACAAACATTTAAGAAATATAATGTATGTGATATAAGCATTTTTATGCCGTTTTCAACCAAGAAATTACTCCCGGCCCACTCCCGGGTCAATTATTTACTAGACGAAGCGATGAAATAACTTTATTGTTGCATGTTTCTAAAATCTGATATGTTTTTAATTGATAATACACAAAGTGATTTTTGTAGAAACCACAGACTGGACATATTTTGCAATATGCTTGACATCGTCAATACCGCAAAAGTTACTCCCAGACAAAAATTTTACGACATGGTCGTATATTTCGGTTCATATCTTGAAAAGTACTTAATAATAGTGTTAAAACTTTTATGCATTTTTAAGAAATGTCTATATTCTACTTTTCATCTAAATTTCATCCAGATATGTGAATGTTTAGTACCTTTATTCGATTGTCAAAATTTACTTCCGGATTTTACTGCCGGCTACCGGCCGTTACTCCCGGGTTTTATACTTTCCGCGGGAAAGTCGTGATGTCAGTCTAGTCCAACCAGGGGTGGGTGCGCATGCGCACGAATTGTGCACAGGAAGACATTTTGGATTTTTTTTATTTATTTGGAGTAAACTGGATGAATTCTTTTGCTATTTAACTCATTTTGATTACTTCTCTTTCAGTGTTTACCCTCACCTTGATAGTTTTGTAAATTCAGTAGCCCGGTTAATTTTGTTTGGAAATGTTTATAAAAAACAACAACAAGGTACTGGTTACCACCCAGGAAATCCTGCTCGTAATGCTCAGATGTGAGCGAGTAGCACTAATAGGAGATAAAGAAAACACCTATAGATAGATGCACGGGATCTATTAGTTAGCTCCGGTTCCGGCGAATTGACCATTCTGTAAATGCAATTAAAATAAGGAAGTAAAGTGATTCATTCTGACATTACTCATCAGAGCAGACGTTCCAGACATCAACACTTAATGTATGCCCTTCTAATCCAAGGAAGTCAGCAAACAACTCAATCAGTTGAGCGTGATAGCTCAGTGGTAAGTGCACTTTTTTTCTCCTATTACTGCTACTCACTCACATCTGAGCACTACGAGCGGGATTTCCTGGGTGTTAACCAGTACTTTTTTAAGCAATGTGGATGAAGTGCCTTGCTCAAGGGCACAAGACTTTGGACAGCTTGAGGATCGAACCCACAACCTTTTGATCACAAATCCGATGCCCTACCACTGTACCAAAGCTCTCCACTTGCCTCTGATGCTAGAGGCCTCCGGTTCGATCCCCGGAGGCGGTGATTATTTCGGTGTCCGAACACGCTCCATAAGCATCATTTGCAGGGATGAATACCAAAAAGTGCATCGTCCTTCGGATCGGGACGTTAAGTGGAGGCCCCCTGTGCAGGAAGAGTCATCACATGTGTAGGTTAAAGACCCCTACCGTAATAACATGGTTACTGTGTAGGCTTTCAACCCTGCAACATGGAGTGTATGTAATTTACACCTGCCAGTAATGGTCAATTGTGACCGATCGCAGTATAAGTAGAAAGAAAGAAAATCATTAGGATTCATTTTGCATTTGACATCCTGTTCGGTTTATGTTACTTGCTGTTGGCAACACGCTTAGTTTCATCTTTCAGCAGTAGAGGACAAGATCTACAGGAAATTCTAGCCGACTTTTTTCCAGAGGCCTTTACTGGCACAAAAGCTAATCATCAGACCCGACCGGCCCCGATAGCTCAGTTGGTAGAGTGTCCGCTCGGGGAACGGGAGGTCTCGGGTTCGATCCCGGGCCGCGACATACCAAAGTCGTTAAAAATGGTACTAGCTGCTCCTCGCTTGGCACTCAGATTTACGGGGTAGAGCTAGGACTGGTCGATCCAGTGTCAGGATAATGTGACTGGGTATCATGTAATGTGTCTGGGACATGATACTTCAGTGAGGCAGCACTATAAACGTGAGCATTGAGCTCCCTGTCGCAACCAGACACCGTCGTGATATGACTGAAAAATTGTTGAAAGCGACGTTAAACCCGAATTCACACACACACACACATACACACACACACATCATCAGACCCTTTTGTTCCATGTCCCACACTTGTGCAAAGTGTCAATTTTAAGGAAATCTTTTAGGTTTAGGGAATTTCCTGGTTCAAACAAACTTTATTATTTGTATATCTTTACAGATATTATTGGCAAGGCTTGGGATATAGAAACAAATCCTGGTCCAAATTCCCGGAATGACAGTTCACATTTTCCTTGTGGACTGTGCAACAGAAGTTTTGGTTGGGAAGACCGACGAATTTGTTGCGACACTTGTAATCTCTGGTACCATATAGACTGTCATGGCATGACATAAGCTGTGTACAGTATTTATAATAGGTCAATAAGTTCCAGCATGGCATGGGAGTGTATGAAATGTGGAATGGCCAACTTTTCCACATCTCTGTTCGATATGACTGCTTTTATAGATACTTATAACCGTTTTGAAACTATCAACCCTGTCCGAGCCTGATAGTCCGATACCAGACAATATTGGCCCACCCACTGCAGCTTCTTAGCCTATTGTGCAGCAGCCAAAAGAAGCAAGACAAACGACCAAAAAGGCGGTGTAACGTAAAAAAAGTGGACCGTGAAAAAATGAGACATTTCCGCCACTGCGCGTTGCTAAGTGGACGTTAACCGATTGTTTAAGGCGGGGCTTACACGATAAACAAATCAATAGTCACAGTTTCAATCCTCCTTGAATGAACTATTGCCCAGCCTGCCAAAAACATCGAACCAACGTCGGGTCGACAGCGATACGACGTATCAACGTCGTTTCGCTCTCAGCCCCATATTGGCCGGCTATTGCGTAATAGCTTGGAAGTATACGATATACCATGCAATGAAAGTTTCACCTCTGTGACTGTTACTGACATTTTGCTATTGAACAGCAGTTGTCAATTTCTGGCGTAAGAATGTGCAGTGTGCTGGTTAACTGCTTACGTATAAGCCTGTCAAGAAAAAGTATGGATAGGAAAACTGACCGGCTCAAAATGACCTGAATGGTGTTGACTGGGCCGTTAAACTCCACTACAAACAAAGAAAATAAAGGTTTATTATTATTATTATTATTATTATTAAACCTCTACCTCTTCCTCTGTTTAGTTTAGTATTACACTTCTCTGAGTATTTCTCTAATCCATCTGGGAGAGGAATTATGATTTTGTTACCTCGAAAATTGTGTACAGGTGCCAAACAAAAAAAGTATCGATGCATTTTAAGAGTAACATTAACAACGAGAAGATCCTGCATATGCTGAAGTATAACGAAACATCCTCATCCTGAGTTATGTAGACGAGCTATTGATCAGTACACAATGCAAAATAAAGGAATGAAAAAAAAAAAATGGATGTGCGTAAAAAGGGTTGAAAAGGTACCAGTCCGTGAAAGCAGAAGATGTGCGTGAAAAGGATAATCCCGAAGAAAAATGTACACTGACGTGAAGGAAAAATATATAAGGCACCAATCCGTGCATAAAGTGGACATCCGTGAAATAAGTGGACATAAAGAAATACAAAGAGTAGGGATGAAAAAAGAAGATGTGCTTGAAAAGGGTTGAAAAGGTACCTGTCCGTGAAAGAAGAAGGTGCGCGTGATAAGGATACTTACGAAGAAAAATGTACACTGACGTGAACGAAAAATAGATAAGGCACCACTCCGTGAAAAAAGTGGACATCCGTGAAAAAAGTGGACATAAACAAAAAAAAAAAGGAATGAAAAAAGAAGATGTGCGTGAAAAGGGTTGAAAAGGTACCTGTCCGTGAAAGAAGATGTGCGTGAAAAGGCTAATCACGAAGAGAAATGTACACTGACGTGAAAGCAAAATATATAAGGCAACAATCCGTGAAAAAAGTTGACATGCGTGAAAAAAGGGGACATAAAGAAATGCAAATTAAAGGAATGAAAAAAGAATGTATGCGTGAAAAGGGTTGGAAATAACCAGTCCGAGAAAGAAGAAGGTGCGCGTGATAAGGATAATCACGAAGAAAAATGTAGACTGACGTGAAAGAAAAACAGATAAGGCAACAATCCGTGAAAAAAGTGGACATGCGTGAAAAAAGTGGACATAAAGAAATGCAAAATATAGGAATGAAAAAAGAAGATGTGCGTGAAAAGGGTTGAAAGGGTACCAGTCCGAGAAAGAAGGAGAGGCGCGTGAAAAGGATAATCCCGAAGAAAAATGTACACTGTCGTGAAAGAAAAGCAGAAATCCGTGAAAAAGTGGACATCCGTGAAAAAAGTGGACATAAAGAAATACAAAGAAAAGGAATGAAAAAAGAAGATATGCTTGAAAAGGGTTAGTTAGGAGGCCTTCATGCGGACTGAACAAATTATTTGTCTAAATCGCGACGGAAGTAAGGGCGAGGATTGTGGCCACGTAAAATCGATTTAAGCCCCCCAGTGGAAATCATTCCACTGACCGTTCCAAGGCGGTTCTTCTGTGGCGGTTTATCTATGGTGTTGTTTGTTACTTACTGTGTGTATCACTTGTGTCTTTTTATTTTGGATGGCCATATTGCCATTTTGTGGGAAAGTAACTGTCCTTATGGCCTTCCTTTGTTTAGGTTTTCATTATGGTCTGGTCGCTTAGTGTTTGTGATTCTTTCCCTTTGGTGTCTTTGATGGGTGGAGTAAGTTAATTGTATCGATTCCTGATTTTTGTTTTACTTCTACTTTGAAAAGGTACCAGTCCGCGAAAGAATAAGATGTGCTAAAATGATAATCACGAAGATAAATGTACACTGATGTGAAAGAAAAATAGATAAGGCAATAATGCGTGAAAAAAGTGGACATCCGTGAAAAAAGTGGACATAAAGAAATACAATAAAAAGTAATGAAAAAAGAAGATGTGCGTGAAAAGGGTTGAAAAGGTACCTGTCCGTGAAAGAAGAAGATGTGCGTGTTAAGGATAATCAGTTATTAATCACGAAGAAAAATGTCCACCGACGTGAAAGAAAAATAGATAAGGCAACAATCCGTGAAAAAAGTGGACATCCTTGAAAAAAGTGGACATACAGAAATACAAAGGAAAGGAATGAAAAAAGAAAAGGTGCGTGAAAAGGGTTGAAAAGGTACCTGTCCGTGAAAGCAGAAGATGTGCGTGAAAAGGATAATCACGAAGAAAAATATACACTGACGTGAAAGAAAAACAGATAAGGCAACAATCCGTGAAAAAAGTGGACATGCGTGAAAAAAGTGGACATAAAGAAATGCAAAATAAATGAATGAAAAAATATGGATGTGCGTGAAAAAGGTTGAAAAAGTACCAGTTTATGAAAGCAGAAGATGTGCGTGAAAAGGATAATCCCAAACAAAAATGTACATTGACGTGAAAGGAAAATAGATAAGGCACCAATCCGTGAAAAAAGTGGACATAAAGAAATACAAAGAAAAGGAATGAAACAAGAATATGTGCGTGAAAAGGGTTAAAGAGGTACCTTTCCGTGAAAGAAGAAAATGTGCGTGATAAGGATAATCCCGAAGAAAAATGTACACTGCTGTGAAAGATAAATAGTTAAGGCAACAATCCGTGAAAAAAGTGGACATCCGTGAAAAAAGTGGACATAAAGCAATGCAAAATAAAGGAATGAAAAAAGAAGATGTGCGTGTAAAGGGTTGAAAAAGTACCAACCCGAGAAAGAAGAAGATGCGCGTGATAAGGATAATCACGAAGAAAAATGTACACTGACCTGAAAGAAAAATAGATAAGGCAAACATCCGTGAAAAAAGTCGCCATCAATGAAAAAAGTGGACATTAAGAAATACAAAGAAAAGCAGTGAGTGAGTTTTAGTTTTACGTTCCACCAACAGCTAAGGTCCTACGGAGACAGGACCTCGGTTTAAAGACTCATCCGAAAGGCTGGAGAAGCCCGGGATCGATGCTGCGATCCCTGGTTTACTAGGCGAGTAGCGTAACCACTGTACCACGGAGGCTTCTACAAAGAAAAGGAATGAAAAAAGGAAGATGTGCGTGACAAGGGTTGAAAAGATACCAGTCCGTGAAAGCAGAAGATGTGCGTGAAAAGGATAATCACGAAGAAAAATGTACACTGATGTGAATGAAAAACAGATTAAAGGCAAAAATCCGTGGAAAAAGTGGACATACGTGAAAAAAGTGGACATAAAGAAATGCAAAATAAAGGAATGAAAAAAAAAATGTTCTTGAAAAGGGTTGCAAAGGTCTGTCCGTGAAATAAGAAGATGTGCCTGATAAGGATAATCACGAAGAAAAATGTACACGGACGTGACAGAAAAAATGATAAGGCAACAATCTGTGAAAAAGTGGACATCCGTGAAAAAAGTGGACATAAAGAAATATATAGAAAAGCAGTGAGTGAGTTTTAGTTTTACGTCCCACCAACAGCTAGGGTCATACGGAGACGGGACCTCGGTTTAAAGACTCATTCGAAAGTCTGGAGAAGCCCGGGTTCAATCCTGCGATCCCTGGTTTACAAGGCCAGTAGCGTAACCACAGCACCACGGAGCCTTCTACAAAGAGAAGGAATGAAAAAAAGAAGATGTGCGTGTAAGCAGAAGATGTGCGTGAAAAGGATAATCACGAAGAAAAATGTACACTGACGTGAAAGAAAAACAGATAAGGCAACAATCCGTGAAAAAAGTGGACATGCGTGAAAAAAGTGGACATAAAGATAAGAAAAACAAAGGAATAAAAAAGATGGATGGTCATGAAAAGGGTTTAAAAGGTGCCAGTCCGTCAAAGCAGAAGTTATGCGTGAAAAGGATAATCACGAAGAAAAATGTACACTGACTTGAAAGAAAAATAGATAAGGCACCAATCCGTTAAAAAAGTGGACATCCGTGAAAAAAAGTGGACATAAAGAAATACAAAGAAAAGGAGTGAGTGAGAATTAGTTTTACGTCCCACCAACAGCTAAGGTCATACGGAGACGGGACTTCGGTTTAAATACTAATCCTTAAGGATCCTTAAGGCTGGAGAAGCCCGGGGTCAATCCTGCGATCCCTGGTTTACACTGCGAGTAGCGTAACCACTGCACCATGGAGGCTTCTACATGAAAAAAAAAGATGTGCGTGAAAAGAGTTGATAAGGATAATCACGAAGAAAAATGTACACGGACGTGACAGAAAAAATGATAAGGCAACAATCTGTGAAAAAAGTGGACATCCGTGAATAAAGTGGACATAAAGAAATACAAAGAAAAGCAGTGAGTGAGTTTTAGTTTTACGTCCCACCAACAGCAAGGGTCATACGGAGACGGTACCTCGGTTTAAAGACTCATTCGAAAGTCTGGAGAAGCCCGGGATCAATCCTGCGATCCCTGGTTTACAAGGCCAGTAGCGTAACCACTGCACCACGGAGCCTTCTACAAAGAGAAGGAATGATGAAAAAAAGAAGATGTGCGTGTAAAGGGTTGAAAAGGTACCAGTCCGTGAAAGCAGAAGATGTGCGTGAAAAGGATAATCACGAAGAAAAATGTACACTGACGTGAAAGACAAACAGATAAGGCAACAATCCGTGAAAAAAGTGGACATGCGTGAAAAAAGTGGACATAAAGAAAAGAAAAACATAGGAATAAAAAAGATGGATGTGCATGGAAAGGGTTGAAAAGGTGCCAGTCCGTCAAAGCAGAAGATATGCGTGAAAAGGATAATCCCGAAGAAAAATGCACACTGACTTGAAAGAAAAATAGATAAGGCACCAATCCGTTAAAAAAGTGGACATCCGTGAAAAAAGTGGACATAAAGAAATACAAAGAAAAGGAGTGAGTGAGATTTAGTTTTACGTCCCACCAACAGCTAAGGTCATACGGAGACGGGACTTCGGTTTAAATACTCATCCTTAAGGATCCTTAAGGCTGGAGAAGCCCGGGGTCAATCCTGCGATCCCTGGTTTACACTGCGAGTAGCGTAACCACTGCACCGTGGAGACTTCTACATGAAAAAAAAAAAAGATGTGCGTGAAAAAGAGTTGAAAAGGTACCAGTCCGGGAAAGCAGAAGATGTGCGTGAAAAGGATAATCCCGTAGAAAAAATGTACACTGACTGGAAAGAAAAATAGATAAGGCACCAATCCGTGAAAAAAGTGGACATCCGTGAAAAACGTGGACCTGAAGAAATACAAAGAAAAGGATTGAAAAAAGAAGATGTGCATGAAAAGGGTCAAAAAGGCATCTGTCCATTAAGACGAAGATGTGCGTGATAAGGATAATCACGAAGAAAAATGTACACTGACTTTAAAGAAAAATAGATAAGGCAACAATCCGTGAAAAAAGTGGACATCCGTGAAAAAAGTGGACATAAAGAAATACAAAGAAAAGGTATGAAAAAAGATGATGTGCGTGAAAAGGGTTGAAAAGGTACCAGTCCGTGAAAGCAGAAGATGTGCGTGAAAAGGATAATCCCGAAGAAAAATGTACACTGACTGGAAAGAAAAATAGATAAGGCACCAATCCGTGAAAAAGTGGACATCCGTGAAAAACGTGGACCTGAAGAAATACAAAGAAAAGGATTGAAAAAAGAAGATGTGCATGAAAAGGGTCAAAAAGGCATCTGTCCGTTAAAGACGAAGATGTGCGTGATAAGGATAATCACGAAGAAAAATGTACACTGACGTAAAAGAAAAATAGATAAGGCAACAATCCGTGAAAAAAGTAGACCTCCGTGAAAAAAGTGGACATAAAGAAATACAAAGAAAAGGTATGAAAAAAGATGATGTGCGTGAAAAGGGTTGAAAAGTTACCAGTCCGTGAAAGAAGAAGATGTGCGTGATCAGGATAAACACGAAGAAAAATGTACACTGTCGTGAAAGAAAAATAGATAACAATCCGTGAAAAAAGTGGACATCCGTGAAGAAAGTGGACATACAGAAATGCAAAATAAAGGAATGAAAAAAAAGATGTACGTGAAAAGGGTTGAAAAGGTACCAGTCCGAGAAAGAAGAAGATGCGCGTGATAAGGATAATCACGAAGAAAAATGAACACTGACAAGACAGAAAAATTAATAAGGCAACAATCCGTGAAAAAGTGGACATCCATGAAAAAAGTGGACATAAAGAAATACAAAGAAAAGGAATGAAAAAAAGAAAATGTGCGTGAAAAGGGTTGAAAATGTACCAGTCCGTGAAAGAATAAGATGTGGGTGATAAGGATAATCAAGAAGAAAAATGTACACTGACGTGAAAGAAAAATAGATGAGGCAAAAAATCCGTGAAAAAAGTGGACATCCGTGAAAAAAGTGGACATAAAGGAATGCAAAATAAAGGAATGAAAAAAAAAGATGTTCGTGAAAAGGGTTGAAAAGGTACCAGTCCGAAAAAGAAGAAGATGCGCGTGATAAGGATAATCACGAAGAAAAATGTACACTGACGTGAAAGAAATATAGTTAAGGCAACAATCCGTGAAAAAAGTGGACACCCGTGAAAAATGTGGACATAAAGAAATACAAAGAAAAGGAGTGAGTGAGTTTACGTTTTACGTCCCACCAGCAGCCAATGCCATACGGAGACGGGACCTCGGTTTAAAGACTCATCCGAAAGACTGGAGAAGCCCGGGATCGATGCTGCGATCCTTGGTTTACAAGGTGAGTAGCGTAATCACTGCACCATGGTGGCTTATACAAAGAAAAGGAATGAAAAAGAGAAGATGTGCGTGAAAAGGGTTGAAAAGGAACCAGACCGCCATGCCCGGTTATGGTGAAAACCTTAAAAAAATCTTCATCTCCGGAATCACTTGACCGATTGTCTTGAAACTTGGTTTATAGCATCAGGTGATTAATACTGCCAAATTTGCACAGGGCTCAGGGGAGCGACTAGGACCTCATGGGCCTCTTGTTGTTTTTTTTTGTGTTGTTTTGCTTTGATTTTTCTGCGACTTTTCCCTCTGTGTCTGTCGAATGAATGTGCACTGTGCTGGTCAACCACTGATGTGCATGTCTGCCCAAGGTAAGATGGCCTGCTCGGTGTTGTCTCAATGGTGTTGACAAGGCCGTTAAACTTCACACAAACTACCGAACAAAACCTCGGACCCCGCCCATCAGGGTTGGCAGAATAGATTGGGCTGCATGATGTTTCCATGTAAGGCTGAAACCACTGGTAAGCCGCTTAGAGGGTCTGAACTTGCACAGGCAAAGTGGTGCGAGTCAAACCATCCGTGCATATTAACCCTATTGGTCTCATTTGGCGGCAGGGCTTGAGATTACATTATATCTCTATGTCGGGTAAAAGTAGCAACGTCCCAAATATGACCTATATAGTGTTGGTGGGGACGTTAAACATCAAACAAACAAACAAACGAACGAACAAAATTACTAGCATGTATTTGGTTATCCTGCACTCTCATTGCGTTTTGTCAAGAATAAAACAGTGTATACTGTCATGATCTAGTTGGTAAAAGCTTTAACTCTTAATCACCTTGCATGTGTGACGCAAAGTAAAGGTCATATATTTTTCAGGTACGCCAGTTGTCGCCCACCGTTAATTAACGGTCTGCTCGAAAACCAATGGGTCTAAAAACCAGAAAATATCGCCTGGCTTTACCCATACGTAGTGTATAAGGCCTTAGACGAATGGAACAGGCTCTGCGCTGTCTGTTCAATTCGTCTAAGGCCTTATACACTACGGCAAAGCGATGCTAGTCGGTTTCATTGAACGACAGGGCTTGAGATGTCATTTCATCTCAATGTCGTGTAAAAGTCCCTCAAAATTGGAAGCGTAGTCTTCAAAGTGACCTATACAGTGTTGACGGTGAAGTTAAACATCAAATCAAACAAACAAAGTTATACCTATATTTAAGTTTACATTGACGGACGGCGATTGACGTCGCCATTTTGAAAGTGGCGCTGCAGTGTCAGACGTAACGTCTTTCGCAACGCACTTAAATAATTGTGCCATTTATTTACGTATTCTTGACCTTTAATAGTGGAAAAGAAATTCAAAGTAAAAACAATTATCAACTGTCATTTTGGCATCCTAAAGTCGTGATTTCTTACCCTAAACGACCCGCGTTTGATGGCGGTCTCGTAACCTCACACTGCAATCTGCGCTTGCTAGAGCACATCACGATAAGATATTCCTATACTGATATACGACTACTATCTCTGTTATAGGTGAGGTGAGTGTTTGAGTTTACGTCCCACCAACAACTAAGGTCATACGGAGACGGGACCTCGGTTTAAAGACTCATCCGAAAGTCTGTCTCTGTTATAGGAGATACGTTAACTGTGCATCGGTTTAACCCATATACGCCTAGAAGCCTCTTTGGTATAGCACCTTTTCCCTGTGGCCTTGGCGAACATTGGATAAGGAGCGTCTAATCTAGGTCTGCACTGTTTTCGTAGTGTCCATACATAGAGAGTTTGGTATGATATGAATTAATGGGCATCTGATCTTGGTCTGCAATGTTTCCTAGTGTCCTTTATTTTATATGTTGGGTTAAATGGGTTAACCGACATCTGAGCCGGGTCTGCGAGGATCTGCGCTGTATCCATTTGGCCTTAAATAGAGGTGATGTGCTAATTTGGTTTAAGATTGAATAAACCAGCTCTAGCGGTGATTTGTTGAGTAAAATATCACTGTTTGGAGGTCCGTTGTATGGTAGATCACATCACGAGCACGTAACAATAGAGCTGATAACACACTGAAAGTCTGCTAAAATGCTGTTGTTTCCTTCATATTCTCTCAACATTCCGCCACTGTTTGAAGAAATCTCGCCGACATGTTTGACTGTAACTCATGTGTATCGTACTGAAAATAGTAAATACATGGTTAGTGTCTTTAATAATAAAATATAATCGGTGAGCCTTAGACAATTTTATAGGGGCGAGCTTCAGCGAGCCCCTATAAAATTGTCGCGGCGAACCGATCATATTTTATTATTAAAGACACTAGCCATGTATTTAGTTTATACCGCAATTCAAAACAATCAAGGATTTTGCAATAATTTAGCAAATTTAAGCAAAAATGACAGCAGACAGTGTGGCATGTAAAACGACATTCAGTGCCATGGCGCGCACACGTAATATAATGTGACGTCAAATAGTGCAAAGTTTCTGACGTCACCGCGCCCCACAGACGCAGTAAACAACATGGACGCTCGAATAAAAGTTTCTCAGCGCTTTACATTCTGTATGAAAATCTGCAAATAAATAGTTTATTTTAGCTTTAGAATTTATTTTCGAGGATGAGACGCAGCCGCTGTAGCAGTGCGCAATCATTTTAACGGACCATTCAAACCAGGAAAGCCCGAGAAGGTAAGAATTTAGCTGAAATTTCTAAAAATCTGGTTACATAAATATTGCAAAGATTATAACTTGCAGTTTCGTTGTTTTCTCGTGTATAAAAGTTTGCATATTATTGTTTCTGCTTGCAAAATAGGGACCTGAAAAGTAGGTCCGGTCTATAAACTGTCACTTGACGTATTATAGGTCAGTAGAATGTATTATAGGTCACTACCGATTATAGCGAGCAGTTATTCGACCCCTTTTATTCGATTACCAGAATGCCTGATTGCGGTATAAAAGACGTTACACGGTCTAACGTCAAGGAAAGGATCGATAACGTCGCAAAACTTCATAAAACGGCGGCTCTTCACGTCACGCTTTTTCGCCTAGTGATTTATCACGCAATATATCACCGGATTTAACCATTGGCTGTATAAGCGACTAGTGATAGATAAGCTCTAGTTGTGATTTGTTGAGTAATAAATCACAGTTTGGAGGTCCGTATCACGAGCGCGTAGCGCGTGTGATTTGTCTACTTACAACTGACTGACAAACTGTGATTTATTACCCAACAAATCACTGGCTAGAGCTGAGTTATTTCGATTCTAGCACGCTGAAACTATTAGATAATGTTGTTGTTTCCTTCAAATTCTCAAACATTTTCACCATTGTTAAAAGAAATCGACTGTAACACATGCATTTATGTCCTTTTGAAACGTTGTCGGTGCTAGACAGTGACGTTACACCGTCTAACGTCTACGAATCTACGTATGGCGTCATAAATTTGCAGCTTTTAATGATTTCACTCGGTCCGCTATTCCGCACCGTGATTTGTTGCATAATAGACACAGTTCATTCCCATTGCCAATGTAAAAATACGGGGCATCATCTGGTCTGCACTGTTTGCCTTTGTCATTAAACAGATATGCTGCGCTTAATTGGGTTGAGGAACATCTGAGCTAAGTCTGCACTGTTTGCCTATGTCCTAAGAGACACTAAGCTTATACGGGTTGTGTATGTCTTTGAGAATTACGTCCTAACAACAGCTAAGGTCATAATGATACGGGATCTCGGTTTAATATCCTCAAGTCTGGAGAAGCCCGAGATGGAACCAACTAACCCTGGTCAATGAGGCGAGTAGTATAACCATATTAAGGCTTAGGCAAACAATGCAGACCGAGATCAGGCATTGCTTAACCAGCGTTAGCCTTTCGCTTCTTCTTTAGGACTAAGGCAAATGGCACAGACCCAGGTCAGGCGCCGCTTTAACGTCGTAAACTAAGCGTTTCTTTCAGGACTGGCAAACAGTGCAAGCCCAGGTTAGACATGCCGATTAACCCGTATTAGCCTGGCATATCAAATTTAGACCATAGACTAGATAACAGTTCCAATGCCGCAAAATATGTTGTTTGATCGGGTGCTTCACTTTTTAGTCACGATGCTTCCACGCAGAGCGGAATCCGGCCCGCACACTAGTACTGGTAAGCCGCTTAGAGGATCTAAGCCTGTCCAGGAACCGCGGTGCGAGGCGGAGCGTCCATGCTAATAAACCCTTTTGGTGTCATTGGGCGACATAGGTAGAGATGTCATTTCATCTTAGTGTTGGGTAAATGTCCAACAAAATTGGAAGCAACGTCTCCGAAATGACCTTTACAGTGTTGACGGGGACGTTAAACCTCAAATCAACCAACCAACACGAGGTGAAGATTTACGTCCCGCCCATCGGGGCTTGGAGAAATAGATTGGGTTCATCTTGCTTGCACGCATAGCTGAAACAGACCGCACAGGACTACTGGTAAACCGCTAAGAGGATCTAAGCCTGACTACGCGAAGTGTTGTAAATCGGAACGTCACCTATATATAAACCCTCCTGGCTTGTTCAGGCGGCAGGGCTTGAGATGTCATTTCATATCAATGTTGGGTAAAAGTCCCACAAAACTGAAGCCACCTCTCAAAAATAACCTAATTAGTGTTGATGGGGACGTAAAACACTAATTCAAACAAAGAAAACCTGAGGGAAAAAGACGTGTTATGAGCAAGAACCATATCTCCGGGTGTCATGGTATTTTAGTTATCATCCCTGAGAATATAATCGTGGCAACACAATATCTCTAACATCTTTCTTCATGTTAAGTCCGTGGAATTAAAACCCTTTAAACCCCACTTTATTAAGAGAAAACTGGGGTTTACAGGGGTATAAGTTATTTTGGTTTTTTTATGTTTTAATACATAGGTCATGGGTACTCGTACGAGCACCCGCAACCTATTTTAGGAGTAAAAATAAGACAAATATCACAAATTTGCATGGAAAAAGAAATTGCACGGGTGTGAAATCGTAATGTGAGAATAATGATGGGTCGTTGTAGTTGTACAGAAGGTTAAGAAGGCGTGCGTGCGTGCGTGCTTGCGTGTGTGTGTGTGTGTGTGTGTGTGTGTGTGTGTGTGTGTGTGTGTGTGTGTGTGTGTGAATTCGGGTTTAACGTCGCTTTCAACAATTTTTCCGTCATATCACGACGGTGTCTGGTTGTGACAGGGAGCTCAATGCTCACTTTTATAGTGCTGCCTCACTGAAGTATCATGTTCCTGACACATGATGCTTCTTCTAATACATGCTGCAAAAGAATACAAAAGAAACTGATGTGAGAAGTTTAAGAAGTCATACATTGTAACAGACTTTAAAACAGAAAGTGACTTGGTGGTGGTGTCTGTTCCATCTGCAAACGCTGTTACAAGGAGAACTCACCTTAAAGCTCGCTAACAGGGCGAATGAGGGGAGGTAACTGCCAGACTACACGATAATTAAGCAAATAGCAATCCGATTAAAACGTATCTAAGGTAGGCGGAGCAAATGTGTTGCGCATGCGCAGTGGCGGAAATGTCTCATTTTTTCACGGTCCACTTTTTTTACGTTACAGCGGTCTTAAAACACCTACTTAGAATATTGATTATGAACTGTCAGTCACTCAAGAACAAAATGGCTAAACTTCACACCAATATCGACTCGGCAAAACCTGACATCATTTTGGGCAATGAGTCTTGGTTATCCCCAGAAATTAAAAACTCAGAAATTTTTCCAGGTTCAATTGAGGTAATCCGAAAAGGCAGAGTTGGGGATGCACACGGAGGAGTCTTCGTAGTTTTCAAAAGAGACCTGCTCTGTACAGAAACACCGGAGTTGGACACCAACTGTGAATTAGTTTAGTGTAAATTGAACATTATTAGATATAGGACTTTGTGCCTTGGTTCATTTTATAGACCACCAAATCAGATTGATCCAGAATATCTTGAGGCATTCAATTCATCCTTGTCAAGGATA
Organism: Lucinisca nassula; assembly: GCA_963580285.1. Classification (NCBI taxonomy): domain Eukaryota; kingdom Metazoa; phylum Mollusca; class Bivalvia; order Lucinida; family Lucinidae; genus Lucinisca; species Lucinisca nassula. The sequence continues at coordinate 107,876,757 of OY757013.1, read as the reverse complement.
GTCAAATGGAAATGCTCATATTTTGGTTGGTGGAGACTTCAATTGTGGAGATCATCATTAAAAATACGCCTATGTAATTTTGACCCCCCTTGAACCCCACTTTTATATAGTAAAACTGTGGTTTGAAGGGGTAAACCTTATTTTTTTATTTCTACTCTAAAATAAAGATTGTGGGTACTCGTTAGAACCGCCTCGATGAGGCGGTTCTAACGAGTACCCATGATCTATATTTTGAGCAGAAATAAGAAAAATATCACAATTTTTCCTCTTAAATTTTTCATTTTTCGGCGATAACGGTTATAAATAATGTATTTGCATAGGCGTGTTTTCGTAATGTATTGAATGGGACAATATGCGGATAACCCATGGGGTGCCAAAAGGCAAACACAGCAACAGCTTTTGGAAATTATAAAAGAACATTGCCTGGCCCAAGTAGTAAACATACGCATCCGTGAAGAAAAGACCCTTGATCTTTTATTTGCATATTCTCCCAATTCCCCTAAGTCGAGTTAAGGGGATGCCCCCGATCGGCAAGGCTAATCATGACATAGTCCATATTGAATATGATATAAAAGCTAAGCGAATCCGACAAGCCCCGCGTAAAATATATCTATATAAGCATGCGGATATGGATGGACTTCGAGACCACATGGCGCGATTTAGAGATTCGTTCCTTTCCTCTGACCTCTCTCACATGTCAGTAAATGACTTGTAGGTCAGTTTTAAGTCCGAACTAATGACGACAATGGAAAAGTTTATTACAACAAAAATGACCAAGACTAAGAAACATGTGCGATGGATCGATAATTCGATCAACCACTTAATTTGGAGACGTGACAAAATGTACTTTCGTGCTCGCAAGTCTCGCAGTCCTGACGTTTAGAATCATTACAAACGGTTCAGAGCACACGCACAAAGGGTAGTAAGGGATGCATATTGGAAGCATGTTTCCAGCATCTTCACCTTTGAAAACGACAATAATGATCTGGATGGTCCCCAGAAGAGTGGTAAAGTTAAAAAGTTTTGGTCATTTGTAAAGTCCGTTAAAAAAGAAACATTTGGGATCATCATTAAGGAGATGGAAAATGGAATCAGTAACCATGCCAGTCACCATGCAATAAGCAAAATGGAATTCTGAAAACTGACGCACACGATAAGGCAAATATATGTAATAAACAGTTTCAGTCTGCATTTACTCGCGAAACTGATGGTGTGCTTCCATCCAAAGGTAATAGCCAGTTCCCCTCTATGGGGGACATAACCGTTGACCCAAAAGGGGTCGCCAAACTGTTGGATAATCTCAAAATAAATAAGGCGTGTGAGGCCGACGACCCGAATGCCAGGGTGCTTAAAGAATGAAGTGCTGTAATCTCTCCTCTGCTGGCCTTTATCTTTAATGAATCACTTGCTCAGGGCGCTGTACCAGATGACTGGCCACAAGCAAATGTTACTCCGGTCTATAAAAAAGAAGAAAAATATGATGCTGCAAATTATAGACCAGTGTCGCTTACATGCATCTGTTGCAAAACCCTAGAGCATAAATTAGTTAGCAACATCAACACGCACCTAGCCTTTGAAAGCACTCTTGCTGACTGTTAACATGGTTTCCACAGTCACAGGTCTTGTGAAACCCAATTAGTACAATTTTACCATTACGTCGTAAGCAATCTGGATGCGGCCATTAACCGTGGCCACAAACAGACTGACTTAATTATCATGGACTTTGCCAAGACCTTTGATAAGGTACCACACAGAAGGCCATTGTACAAACTGGAATATTATGGCATAAGAGGATCCAAACATAGGTTGATTAGCTCGAGCTCATGGCTCTCATGACTCATACAAAAAGTTGTACTTGATGACAAAGCGTCTGATCCAGTCCCTGTCCCATCTGAGGTCCCACAAGGCTCGCTCCTTGGACCGGTCCTTTTTTAGTATTCATAAATGATCTTCCCGATAATATCAGGTCATCTGTCCGTTTGTTTGCTGATGATTGTGTACTGTATAGTAATGTATACTCTACTTCTGACTGTCTTATTTTACAAGATGACCTGGACCGACTAGCACAGTGGGAGGCCGATTGGCAGATGAAGTTCAATGTGGCCAAATGTCATTCGATGAGGTTGTCACGACATCTTCCTGACAATCAGATTAAATTTGATTCCTCACTACACCACCAAACTTTGGAGCAGGTTCAATCCGCCAAATATCTTGGTATCACCATCACTAACGATCTTGATTGGGGTCACCATTTTTCAGAGATTACATCAAAAGAAACTGGGACTTAAGGAGTTTTTAAGACGTTTGGCTTTTGCACCTAGGCAGACAAAGGATGTTGCATATAAAACATTGGTTCGCCCTCAACTTGAATATGCATCACCCATTTTGCATCCCCATGTTAAAACTCAAATTCAGCAGGTTGAGAAGGTTAAGAGGACAGCAGCTCGATGGCGAAATAAGAGTAGCGTCGGTGACATGCTCAGCGAGTTGGAGTTGCCGTCCCTTGCGGTACGTTGTGAACAGTCCTCTTTAACCTTCTTCTATAAGATACACTCTGATATAGTGTCTCTGGATAAAGATACAAACTTGACCCCTGTGACAGCTTCAACTCAAACAAGGGCATCAAAAGGAAATAACACACATCATCGTAGGTACGCGGCCTATAGCGAAGCCCTATATAAAGCATTCTATTTTTTTCATAACTATTCCTCAATGGAATAGTCTTCCCTCGTCTGCGGTAGATGCCAAATCCGCAGAGGAGCTCAAAGCCCGTACAGTGTAGATCGGGACTCAGAGGTATGCGTTTTAGTATACCTCTGTTAATCAGATTGTAAATAGTTTTAAGGACCCATCCAGTGTCCACTCCTTTTTATGCCCCAACGTCGAAGAAGTTGAGTGGGGATATTGGGTTTGCCCTGTTTGTCCGTCCTTCCGTCCGTCCCGCATTTTTACTGCATAGCATAACTTAAGAAACATGGGTGCTAGGTTTTTGAAATTTCATATATGGATTCCTTTTGAAAAAATAATTGACCCGTGTTTTTTTTCTCGTCAGGACTATGCCCCCTTTTTAATGACAGATTCCATCTGTCTATTCTTGCTGTGCTGGACGTTTAAAGTAATTCAGGCTTTTTCTTCCGGCTTTGACAGCCATAGAAATATGAGTCGCACAAAATGTAGTCCGGTTTGGCGCAGTAATCAAAATTATACAAGCGTATCTGTTGCCCTGTAAGCGTAATACAAACTTTTGAAGCAGACGACTTGACGATTCAGCATTTCATATGAATCAGCTGCATCATGCGACGGGTTTGGCGAGATCAATGCGGCGTCTGCTCAGCAGTCTGCTCAGGTCTGTTTTCTATCAGTGCTGTCAATATCTAATCCTTAAAGACCAGCCTGCTGTTGGACAAGGTCAGCTGTAGACAAGAATATAAATGGGGTATCTTTCTGACTTTCGAGGTCAAGTTTAGGTCAGTTACAACTTAGGTGTATATTGACTTAGCGTGGAGAAATTGAAAAGAAAGGCTGTCCCTTTCAACCCTTTAATATGGTACAGATACTTAGTGTAGGTCCTGTGATATAATTCTAGGTAACATATATTCAGCAGATTGGACGAGCCCAATTTCAATGATGGAAGAGTGCACTCCAGAAACCCAAGGCAGTGAATGAATCGAAGCACTGACAACACTCATGCCGATTGTCTCTAAATGCAGGCTGGTCATGAGCGGGGACTTGGACTGATTCGTTTAAACTTAAGATGTTAGTAACTACAGCAAAAAAGTGAAGAACAAGATCAGCAACGTGTTGTGTGGGGTTTGAACTGAGTTTACATTGTTTGCCCGATCCAACATTTGATTCATGTGCAGAGTTTACAGATAACACTTACATGTACCCAACACTGACAAACGACGCGGCTATGTTTGGGGTGATTGTTTGGCATTCGACGCGAAAGTGATAATAAGAAAAGCGCTTCAGTGCTAATGTCTACGTGACTATCACTGACTTGTCAGAATAACTTTTTGTCTTGTAGAAAAAAGCCGCAGTGAGATCGGGTATTCCATAAGACGGAAGAGGTTTATCCTGGAATTATAGGGTGAGCTTGGCAAACAGTGTAGACCAAGATCAGACGCTGCCGAACGCGTCTTCTTATCAAAATCTTCACTATTTGTTTGGAATTTCAGAGTTAAATGAAACAGTTTAAATCTCAGCCCAGGACTATTACTCAAACCTACACCCCACACTGTCAGTGCTTTGATTCTGAAACCAAACGATTACAACACATTTAGGCACCATGCCCTTAAGCTAAAAAGGTTAAATCAATCAACCGTGACGTCTGGTTACCAGTCCGGCCACGTCGATTCTGTGCACCACCCTCACACCAGTACGGATAGAAACCACATGTTCAGGATCAAACTTTTAATGTGTAATGTAAGGTCGTGCCTAGAAAAGAAGAAACTGAAATTTATTTTCAAAAAAGTATTTTGTGAGAGCGTATTGCAACATTATTCATTAAAGGACCGTAAGCGTGCCCCTGGACAGTTTGAAGCTGGTCGGAAAGCGGATGACGTCGACTCTGATTTTGGGTGCCATATGTGTGTGATCTATCGTCTATTTGAGCGACATCTTACTATATACAGAAGACGCTAGTGGACGTCGACGTAGCGGAAGACCGACGTCAGTTCGTCAAGATCGATTCGACCGTCAGACGCATATGCGAAACAGATTTCCGCCGGCAGCTGCTACACTGTACCTGCAGATAAACAAGGGGTCTCAACTACCGACTAATAAGCACTGACACTGATCCTCGCCCTTATGCGATGATGCACCTTTGAGAGCTAGACGTTCCTGTCATGACCCAAGTTAACACGGCGACAGAGTACGAAACACTTACGCTAGTACATGAAATACGTAAATTGCCGAGCTATTGCGTGTAGTTAGCGAACGCAGCTTAGTGTCATTAAGAACATTCAAGATCATAGCTGAGACGTGGATTGAACAGCGAGACGTTACATCAATCAAGTGCTTCGGCCTCACATGGTTCCATTTATTTAGCCAGCCTTTCTCCTCCGATCTCTTTCCCATAGAATATCTTTGGATAGAGGTGTCCACAAACGACCAGACAAAAACTGTTACTTATGGACAGTAGTATTGTTAAAACTTGAATTTTAATGTTTGGTTTTTAAAACGTAAATAGTTTCTTTCAAAAATTTGAATCATCGAATGGCGTTTCATAATACCACCGGTCTATAGACATCTGCAAACTCATCATATATTGGAATTTGCAGAACTACCTTTCTCAATTTTAAGCTCTTTTTAGAAAGGTTTTCTGTAAATTTTCACAGTGTTGTGATTTTCTCATAGAATCTTGTCATTTCAGTGCCTTTGGCGCTTTGATTGAGTTATGCCCCTTTGCAAAAAAAAAAAAAAAAAAAAAAATACTTTGAAATCTTGTAAGCAAGATATCTCAAAAACAGTTTGAGCTTTCCCCTGAAATTTTACAGACTGTTTGGTATGATGAGTAGATGAACTGATTAATTTTTGAAATAAATTTGATTTTTTTTCTTCAGTTATGGCCCTTTGAATTTTTTTTTGCGTGTTAAGCTTGTAAGTAAGATAACTAAAAACTGTTTGAGCTATTGCCCTGAAACTTTACAGAATGGTTGTGATCTTTACAGGTTGGTTCAGGATGATGAGTAGATGAATTGATTAACTTTTGAAAAAAAAAATACGAATGATTATGCCCCTAACTTGAGTTATGCCCCTTTGCAAAATACTTAGAAATCTTGTAAGCAAGATATCTCAAAAACTGTTAGAGCTTTTGCCCTGAAACTTTACAAAACTTTACAGGCTGGTTCAGGATGATGAATAGGTGAACTGATTAACTTTTGAAAAAAAATCTGAAATTTTTTTCTTCAGTTATTGCCCTTTGAATTTTTTTTGCGTTTTAAGCTTGTAAGCAAGATTACTAAAAACTGTATGAGTTAATGCCGTGAAACTTTACAGAATGGTTGGGGATGATGAGATGATGAACTGATTAACTTCCGACAAAAATCCATTTTTTTTTTTCGTCAGGATTATGCCCTTTTCTTGAGTTATGCCCCTTTGCAAAAAATAGTTTGAAATCATGTAAGCAAGATATCTCAAAAACTGTTCGAGCCTTTGCCCTGAAACTTTACAGACTGGTTTGGGATGATGAGTAGATGAACTGATTAACTTTTGAAAAAAAAAAATCCGATTTTTTTTTTCTTGAGTTACGGACCTTTGGTTTTTTTTTTTCATTTTCAGCTTGTAAGCAAGACAACTAAAAAACTGTTTGAGCTATTGCCCTGAAACTTTACAAAATGCTTGGGGATGATGATAAGATAAACTGATTAACTTTTGTCAAAAATCCTTTTTTTTTTTGAGTTATGCCCCTTTGAAATTTTGCGCATTTTAAGCTTGTCAGCAAGATATCTCAAAAACTGTTTGAGCTATAGCCCTGATACTTTACAGGCTGGTTTAGGATGATGAGTAGATGAACTGATTAACTTATGAAAAAAATCCGAATTTTTTTTCTTGAGTTATGGCCCTTTGAAATTTTTGTGTTTTAAGCTTGTAAGCAAGATAACCCAAAAACGGTTCGAGCTATTGCCCTGAAACTTAGCAGAATAGTTGGGGATGATGGGTAGATGAACTGATTACCCTTTGAAAAAAATCCGAATTTTTTTTCTTCAGTTATGGCCCTTTTAAATTTTTGTGTTTTACGCTTGTAAGCAAGATAACTAAAAAAAAAAACGGTTTGAGCTATTGCCCTGAAACTTTACGGAATGGTTGGGGATGATGAGTAGATGAACTGATTAGGTTAATTTAAATGCATTTGCATTTTGGGGGAACTTAATGCATGCTTGCTTAAGACAGGTTGCTCGCTTAATACTTAATAGAGGTGGGCACTAAGAAAGGTTTGACTGTATCTCTAAAACTAAACGAGTTATTGTCCTGTAACTTAAAACACCGGTATGGGGTGATAAATAAATGACCTGATTAACTTCAGTTTTTCTTGTGTTATGTTCCTTCTAAAATTTTAGCATTGAAAGATATCACAATTACTGTTAGGTACAAGCAGTGTTAGGGTCAAGCAGTGTTAGGGTCAAGCAGTTGGGGGCATTGTGGTTCATAAACACTGGCTCTAGTTTTAAGCTAAATTCTAAATTTAGCCACCCACCAAACTGAGGTAATGACCAAATATGACCGACTCATTATATGAAGATAGATAGATAGACTTTTTAGTGTTGTTAAACAGGCATTTGCGGTAGCAGCTACCACCAGAAATGTAGGCGGGGCTTACTGAATACTGAGCAGCTGTTAATATATTTACTTGGGTTTGTTAGCCCAGGCTGCTGCAGAATAATGCTTATACTCACACGTTATGAATAGTGATTTTTTTCTTATTTCTGACCCACACATGTATATATTGTTGATGCTTGATTAAACTGCCCCATCAAGTTAATATGTCAATGAAATGAATACACCTCTAAACCCCACTTTATAAAGAAAAAGGTTGTGTTTTGGGAGCATTCAGTATTTTCCTTTTTGAAAAAAAAAATACAAAGAGTGTGGATACGTGTTAGAACAGTCTCACTGAGGCGGTTCTAATGAGCACCCACAACCTATATTTGAACTAGGAGCGAGCAAAATGTCAAACATTTTCATCTGGAAAATTCTAGTTCCAGAGATAAGAGATGCTTTTTGTGTGTGTATGTGTATGTATGGGGAGTGGGGTGCTTTTTGCACATGGATGTGTTTTCCTTATGTCATTGGAGTGATTCTAACCAGCATCCATAATCTTTAAGATTTTAAGATATGTTTCTAATTCGTCAAGACAAACCAGTTTTGCAGCCGAAAAGATCCAGCTTAGTCTGCATTTCTATAACTTTAGTATGTTTATGTCAGCTGCAAGCAGATTGTAAATAGTTTTAAAGATGCACCCAGTGACCCTTCTGTTTTTTTTTTTTTTTTTTTAATTTACTTTTTGTTTTGTTTTTCAGCTAAATTCTAAATTTAGCCACCCATTCAACTGAGTTAATGGCCAAATATGACCGACTCAGTATAAGAAGATAGATAGCTGTAGCATAGGTCTTATCAAACTTTGTTTATAAACAATCTCAATGTTAAAGCAACTGAACTGGACCAGTTCATTATTTCAGCTGGGCAAACTCAGCAAATTTAAATTATTTTACTTAATCCAGCTCTTTTGCCAGCTTGATTTTGGGTTACAATACAATGTATTTTATAAGATGTATTACCTTTAATTTCTTCAATTTCAATGACCAGGTTTTACAAGAGACGACTGCTTATTCTGAATGGGCATTTTATGAAGAATTCAATATCAGAGCAGCAGCTGGGAAATAACAACAACTGATAACAATGATGATTGTGATAATAATAATCAAAATTCTTTTAACAATCATCTGTAGGACAATTCTCAGGACAATTATGTAAATGATGATGGATATAATAATGATAATGATTATACGAATGTTACATAAATATCATACGACAGACTGCATGCATGGTAGTTAACCTTATCACGGTTGACAACTTTGCTTCCCTCTTTAATTGCACGCCGGTGGGTCAGGCCCCAGTTTCTATGACGGTTCCAGCGTAAAGGCTTACTTAGAATCAGAGAGTATGTTATTTTATGTAATGTTGGTCGGTGCCTAATGCTCTGTCTCTGGCCGGGTCCATCGGTAAATGTTGGTCTTCTTTTGCTGCAGCATTTCAATGGTTTCTTGCGGCTGTCGAGTCCTTTTTTTTTTCTTTTTTTTTTGAGTGTGTTCACGGAGATGTTGCACTGATGAGTTAGGGGGCCTTCATGCGGACTGAACAAATTATGTGTTCGCGACGAAAATAAGGGTGAGGATTAACTGTGGCCACGTAAAATCGATTTACAGCCCCCCCCCCCCCCCCGTCCCCGGGGGAATTGGTTTCACTGACCGTTCTAAGGCGGTTCTTATGTCGCGGATTATTTTTTTTATGGTTTGTCTTTGATTGTGTGTATCACTTGTGCTTTTTTGTTTTGGATAGCCAGTTGGCTATATTGTGGGAAGTAACTGTCCTTTTGGCTTTCCGCTATTGATGTTTCCATTAGGGTCTAGTTGTTTCTTGGGTAATTGTATCGATTACTGATCATAGCCGTCACTTCTAGAAGAACAATAACAACGTAAACAATATCTACCTACTAAGACAGCATTAGCTACCTTTAATATGGCTATATATAAACTGGAATTGGCAAGTTCCTGTGTATCATGGGATATGAATAGATTTTTTTTTCTGAGAGACTCTGAGGTAGGATTATTTATCTGCTTTTACTAAGCTTGCCACCTTACAAGTGGAAATTATTTGTTGTCTACACTAAAGGTTGCATTGTTTATATCACATGACCAAGGTTCAAAGGTTATATCTAGTTTGAATTTCTGAGCATTTTCCAGCAATTGTATTCAGCATATTGAATTTCTATCGGTTTTGAGACAATATTTTGTTATTGATGTATAAAGAGAAGCGCTGTATCTAAAAAAAAAAAAAAAAAAAAAAAACAGAGATAGTAAAAACATCTTATACTTACTGCTATCAGCCTCGGCTTAACCCTGCAACGTCGCCTATGGAAATGTTCTGTCCCACATACGACGTTGAAAGGTCCCTAACTTATATAGAGATGAGTCAGGCCACGAAGTTCGACCATGCGATTGCCACACAACATGGGCTCACAAAACCTGTTCGTGTGGTCGACCCGTCACGTGTATAGAACATTTCGCAGGCCAACCAGCAGCGAATATCAGAGCTACGACTCCAATGAAAGCGTTTGAAAATACAACCTTTTAACTAACTCTGTCTGATAATATTATGACAAACGTAATTTCTGAAGGTAAAAAATAACATGTTATGTGCATGTCTGAAACTGCTCCAAAATTTATTAATAAACATATGAGCAGGCAATTATCCCGACAGAGCATGTCCGCCGTAGCATATAAAATCTAGAAACGTATCTTACAAAATCGAAAGTCGTATATGCGCACTTGAACTGTTCGCAACATATGGCGTTTATACCCTTGTAAGTTTGGGGTTTATGTAAGAAATGCCTTGTCGTGATAGTCTGCCTTCACGAAAGAAGACTGCAGCAAGATGCCATCAATGGGAAACAGCCTGTCAACTGAAGCTCCGCCATTGAAGATACAAGTGAATGGAGTTCAGAAGCTACTTGAAGGCTTAAACCCTCACAAGGCTATTGGCCCAGACGAGATTCTGAAAGAAATGGCTCCGCTCTCACCCTCATCTTCCAGGCCACATATGACCAAAGAAACGTACCTCATGACTGGAAAAATCTTTGCTACTCCCATATTCAAGAAAGGAGACAAGAGCAAAGCCGCAAACTACTCCCCAGTTTCCTTGACTTGACTTCAAGCGGTTCGAAGAATATTATCCACAGTCACCTTATGAAGTACTTTGATAGTCATCACATCCTTTGTGACCAATAACATATGGCTTCTGGAAAAGGCGATTGTGCGAATCTCAGTTAATAACAATAGTCCATGATCTGGCGAGCGGATTGATTAAGAGGCAACAAATCGACGCAACCATGCTTGATTTCAGCAAGGCGCTTGATAAAGTGGCACGTCAACGCATTACATTCAAGCTCCAGGAGTCCGAATCAAGACACTTGCCTGGATCAAGTTTTTCCCAGCCGATCGATACCAAAGATAAGTTTCGGATGGCAACACTTCATCATCTTCTCATTTTACTTCTGATGTTCCGCAGGGTACAGTTCACGATCTATATCAACGACTTGCCTTCCCGCGTTTCCTCTACAGTACAACTTTTCGCTGACGATTGCCTGCTGTATAGAGTGATATCCAACCAGGAAGATGCTGCATCACTATAAGAAGATCTACGCTCTCGCTATTTGAAGTAATAGATGGGCTGCATGATGCTTCTACGCAGAGCTGAAACCGACCGCAAACGAGTACTGGTAAACCGCTAAGAGGATCTAAGCCTGCCCACGACAAGCGGTACGAGTCAGACCGTCCTGCTTATAAACCCTATTGGTTTCATTTGGTGACAGGACTTGAGATGTCATTTCATCTCTATTACGGGTAAAAGTCCAACACAATTTGAAGCAACGTCTCCATAAAGACCTATACAGTGTTGGCTGCGACGTAAAACCACAAATCAAATAAACAAAACCAAGACGATCTAGACCGCCTACAGAGAGAGGGACTCGCAACTTAGGGGATAACTGTATTCAAAATTGTCATTTGGGGAGGTAAATCGGCGGTTTTACGGTCGGAAATTTCGTTTTACGGCGACGCGTCAGCGGAGCCGTAAAACGCAATTTCCGACCGTAAAACCGACAATTTACCTCCCCAAATGACAATTTTGCAATACAGTTATCCCCATTCTAATGCACTTATCCGGTTGTTTTGATAAAAAAACTGTACTATTGTCACAAAACGGCAATCGCTGTGAGCTGCGTAAAACCAAATCCCAGCCAATGAAAAGCGACGTACTTGATGACGTCGGGTTTCCGATAGTATATCGCAGAATATACTGTCGCAAATTTTTGACGTTATCCAATCAGACGTTGCGTTACATGCGCAAGTGCATTAGAATGCTTCTTAACCCCGACAAGTGCGAACACATGAGAATAACCAACAAACGGAATATTGTCCAGACGTCGTAAAAGATCCATGGCCATGTATCCAAGGAAACAACCAAAGCCAAGTACCCTGGAGTCACTATTGATAGTAGTAAGCTCACTGGAACCGCTATGTTGATGTGGTGACTAAAGAGTCAACCAGACCATCTGCTTTTTACAGAGGAACTTGTCATCCTGTCCGAAAGATAGCAAGGCATCCAATTACAAATCCCTCGTCTGACATCAAGTCGAGTATGCGGACACAGTCTGGGACCCGACAACCAAGACCGGCATCAACAAGGTTGAAGCTGTCCAGAGACGCGCAGCGAGATTCTGCCAAGGGTACTATCGCCGAACCAGCAGCGTCACATCCATGTAACAGAATCTGGGTTGGGGGTACCTCAATACACGCCGTGAGCAAAGTAAAACCATCATGATGTACCGGATAGTCAATAACCTCATAGATATTCCTTCTGAGAGGTACCTTATCCACACAGGAACATCTACTAGATGCCACGAAAGTCGGTTCCTGGTTCCTTACTGCTACGCCGTTGGCTTTCCTTCTACAATACGCCTATGGAATTCCCTGTCTGTTTCCATAGTGACCGCTCCAACGCTCGAAGCCTTCAAGAGCTGCGTCGGCGCTGGACCTCCCAACTTCTAAACCAGGCGTGATGTGTTTATCCTGCTTTAACCTGTACACAGACACTTTATAACGGATGTACATAGTATTTACAGTGCGACTATGCTCAAGGTTGGCGTCAGCACTTAAACGGAAGATACAAAAAAAAAAAAAAAAAAAAATGGCTAGTGGTGCGGTACCGGACCTCTAGCGTCGGAGGCTGAAGGTCTGGTACAGGATCTCCAGTCTTGGAGAACTCTAGCCACTTCCATTAAGTCTTTAAAAGGGTTAAATTCTATTTATGTTGCCAGAAAACATAAAAATAATGAGATTTATAGCAACAAGGAAGCAAACGAACAGGATTTTAAGTACTAGATTAGCTATTTTGACTTTTTAAAACTTTTATCAAAAGTGCCGGAAAATATTTTATCATATGACGTCGCGTCTGAGAGTGTAATAACCCCATGTAATAAATTCGATAATCCACTTGTGGATTAATTATGCAAATTAGATAGATGCGTCCGTAACGTTACACGTACGACGTCCTTAACGACGTCGCGTTTACTAATGGCGGAATATTGACATTTATATAAAATAAACGTGAATAAAATGCATTTTAAATGTCATATGATAAATAGAATCTTGCATTCGTGCTCATGTATTATTGAATTTATTAAACTTTACCTCAAATCGTTTAATAAATTCAATAATGCATGAACACTCATGTAAGATCCTCTATAAAGTCGATAGGTTTTGTTTGTTAGAAGAAGGGTTTTACGTCTTCTTCAGTATTGGTTAGGTCGTTTTGGAGACGTTGTTTTCAATTTTGTGGGGCTTTTACCCGACATTGAGGTGGAATGAAATCTCAAGCCCTGCCGCCCAATGAAACCGGAAGGCTTATATGAACAGAACGATCTGACTCACGCCGCTTTGCCTGGGCAGGCCTAGTCCTTCTAAGTGGTTTACCAGTACTCGTGTGTGGTCAGATTCAGCTCTGCATGGAAGCACCATGCAGCCCAATCTATTTCTCAAAGCCCCGATGGGCGGAGGCGCAAAGTCAGTATGTAAGGCTGTACTACTGATAACCACATTTCAACGCACTTTAGCCTATGGAATAATCATTTATAAGAAAACAAACCTGTGTGTCATAGCAAATTCTTTCATGGACCCCAAAAATAATATCTTTGTACAAAAGAGGAGTTGTAATATTTTCATATTTCTGCAGGACCGACTCAATTCACAAACGAAATGAGGTATATATATACAGAAATTAAAAATATACATTCTGTATTTTTGTTTTGTTTTAAAAACAAAGAAACAAACAAACAAAACAAAAACAAAAACACCGATTTTCCATATGTTAAGTTGGACCTATAAGTACATAACGGTATGTAATTTTACTTTCGAACTCTGTTAAAGGGAATTAATGACTCGCTGGCTACGGACAATGCCTAATCTAAGTACGCTCCCTTGGCATATACGTATATGGAAATCGATACTGTGTACTTCACCACAATTGATTCAACTTATTTATAGAAATAAAATTTTCCGTTCAAAATACCTGAAGTATGTAGGCCATTCTCAAACTGCAGAAATGGATATGCCCACATGAGACCAGAGGAAAATGGACTAATGCGTAGTACCTACATGTACTCGAGTATGCTTATGTAAGCCAGTATATATTTATTTTAGGGCAGTTATCTCTTTCTCAGATCTTTTGTAAATCTATGAATATTCTAAATCATTAATCTTTGAAAACATCTTAAGGCGGGCGTTTTGATCGTTGTTTTCAAATATCTCATCATTCTGAATGCACTATAGACCATTGCTGCATTCCCTTTTATGAAATTTTGTGTTTGTTCTCTTTCGAGTCCACCGATAATTGATTTGTTTTACGACTAATTTCAGGTGAAAGAAGATCGATTGTCAGTTGTTTTGGGAATTCCATAACTAAGATGGAAACTCCAGCCAGTGTGCCAAGCTACTACAAGTCTTTATCACTGAGATTGTGGCGAGTGCTGGAGAATGTTGGAGTCTCTGAAGACATACGAAAGGTCCGCACGGAAGTTGCTGCAACTCGCGAAATACTTGCGACCTTAAAGGCTCGCGTTGCTTATAATCCAAAAACGAGACTGAATATCTTTGGAAGTTACGCTGAAGGAACGACAACATTTGGATGCTATTTCTTCGAATATAACAAAACGACACGTAACAATTTAGGCTTGCTGTCCGATATTGATTTCTTGATAAGTTTTGAAGATCTGAACGTAACCCAGCGGGCAATAATCGGTTGATTCAACGTTGAGTCAACGTTGAAGGCAAACGTTGAATAAACGTTGATTTTGGGTTGAATATGAAATTTGAATCAACGTTGCACAGTCAACGTTGACTCAAAGTTGACAATTCAACAGTGAATCAACGTTGATATTTCAGTGTTGATTCAACGTTAAGAAATTAATGTTGAATAAACGTTGATATTCGGTTGAATATGAAAGTTGAATCAACGTTGAGCAGTCATCTTTGAACCATAGCTTAATTTTCAACCTTGCATCAACGTTGAAATATCAACCATTAAATCAAACTGATATAACTACAGAAACAGCGTTTAAGAAACCATGATTTATTAAAGAAACGAAACTAACATATAAATTTGCAAACTGTAAATATTTCATACGCATGCAAGGGCGCCCACTTTTTCACTTAAATTTTCTTTTAAGATATTACGAGCCACAAACACTCTTGTACTTAAAGTTTGTAGAACCGATCACTGTGTTTTTTTTTGTTCGACATTAGCTACCGCCTGTTCTGTAAGCTGTCTATTTTTGTCGGACGCTAATTTCTTTTCTTTTCTTTTTTAATTCTGTCGGGGTCAAGGGTGGTCCTATTCATAACACCATCTGAAAAACAAGAAAGGCAATTCTTCAAATTACACCACAGATGTATTTTCTCCTTTAGATGCATGTTTAGTTTCTGGAAGGAATTATTGTGTATTGTGTAGAAAATCAGTACACTTTAGAAATGCATTTTATCTTTCTGCTGTTTATGTAAATATGAACGCAGTGGGTCGCATGCAAATTAAATGAACCCCAAAGGGGTTCGCGTAAATTTTGACCGCGATCCGCTGTCGTTCAAGTTTTCTGGAAAAGTATGTATGTGTAAGTGCTGTATGCTCTGAAGTATCAATACCACCTCGCATTGGAATCGTTTTCTAAAAAGCGCCACCTCTCCTCGACAGACTGGTGTGAGGATCGATCGAAAATTGAAAAAAAAAAAGCATGAGCATAGAGAAGTTTAAATTCTTAGTATTTCCTTACTTCATGTGCTAATTACGTAAATAATGAAACCATGCTTGTAAACCGAAAGTATGTATGTGTAAGTGCTGTATGCTTTGAAGTATCGATACCACCTCACCGTGAATGCAGGGCATGAGGATCGTTTTCTAAAAAGCCACCTCTCCTCAACAGACTGGTACGAGGATCGATCGAAAATGGAAAAAACCATGACCATAGAGAAGTTTACATTCTGAATAAGGGTTTCCTTACTTCATGTGCTAATTACGTAAATAATGAAATCATGCTTGTGAACCGAAAATATGTATGTGTAAGTGCTGTATGCTTTGAAATATCGATACCACCTCACCATGAATGCAAGGTATGAGGATCGTTTTCTAAAAAGCCACCTCTCCTCAACAGACTGGTATGAGGATCGATCGAAAATTGAAAAAAAAAAACATGCGCATAGAGAAGTTTAAATTCTGAATTAGCATTGCCTTACCTCATGTGCTAATTACGTAAATAATGAAATCATGCTTGTAAACCGAAGGTATGTATGTGTAAGTGTTGTATTCTTTGAAGTATCGATACCACCTCACCATGAATGCAAGGCATGAGGATCGTTTTCTAAAAAGCCACCTCTCCTCAACAGACCGGTATGAGGATCGATCGAAGATTGAAAAAAAAACATGAGCATCGAGAAGTTTAAATTCTGAATTATATATTTTTATTGTGTTTAATTCCTTACTTTATGTGCTACTTAAATAGTGAAATCATGAGTGTTGTATGCTTTGCAGTATCGATACCACCTCACCATAACTGCTAGGTATGAGGATCGTTTTCTATGTTGTAAGCCACCTCTCCACAACAGACTGGTTTGAGGATCGACCGATAATATAAATATATGTATATATGCAGCAAGAGTTTTAATTATGAATTAGTAATTTAAATCGCACATCAGGATAAGTTCTTATTTATGAACAATTTACACTGGATCCTCAATTTTACACGAAAACATGCGGAAAATAACGTTTAATCTTGAAAATGCCATAACCAAAAATAGGATTGAACTAAAAATCTGAGTTAAGTAACCTTACAATGACCAAACATTTTTTTCGGTTTTACTTATCGTGGTAGACGGGAATCAGTCCAAATGTTCACTCTAATTCACTCTAGACCTATAAATGTCTCTCTGATAACCTACCATATCCCTCTCTGAAACCTGTTCCTTCATCTTCAAAATTTCATTCATTAAAGAAGTCATTATTTATTAGAGGAGAGAAAGATAAATATGCTTATGAACAAACTAGCTAAATAAATGTGACTGCATGCCGGTAGTGTTTGTTAATGCCATACGCTTTGCTGCGTCTGTACCACCTGACCATGAATGCTGAATATACTGTTATTGCCATTATGTATGACACTGCATCGGAGTTGGGGGCGATGGTGACAATTTCGTAAACTCCGGATTTGAAACCCAATCAGTAGTTTAACTACTGACATCACGTTAACAAGTCCATGCAATGATTACCCTTTTAAACACTACTTTATATAGAGAAAGGTGGGGCTTACATTATTTTACTTATTTCTGCTCCAAAACATATATGCGCTGGGGTGCAGTGGTAAAGCATCGAGTTTGGGATCGAGAGGTCGATTATTATTATTAATAATTGTGGATACGCGTTAGAACCTGCTCTAACGAGCATCTACAATCTATGTTTGGAGCAGAAATAAGAACAAATCACCAATTATCATATCTGGATACATAAAATATTGTCCTGCATTACATAGGCATGTTGTCGTAATGAGTCCGTTGCAGTTTCTGGTTTTGTACTGTTGGTGCACGCACATTTCGATTGTGTATGTGACGTGTCGTCTCATCATTTCTAACTGTTATTTTGGTGGCTTGTGGTGGCTGTGGTCTTTGATTGTGGCTTTTCCTGAGTAACTTTTCTTACTAAATAAAATTAACGTCTAGCATGTTCCATGCATACGTACCCGTAGCTTGTTGTTGCTTGTTGGAACCGCCTTCTAACGGGTACCCACGACCTATGTTTTGAAAAGAAATAAGAAAAGTAAAATAATAATAATAATTAATAATACTGTAATAGTAATGCAGGGGTAGGCCTATGCTTCTGTTTATTTCACTATTATTTTTTTTTCTAGATAAAGTGTTATGATTTTAGTTTTGTTTTATTTGAGGTTTAACGTCCCCGTCAACACTGTATAGGTCATTTTGGAGTCGTTGCTTCCAATTTTGTGGGACTTTTTCCCGACATGGAGATGAAATGACATCTCAAGCCCTATCGCTCAATGAAACCAATAGGGTTTATAAGCACGGACAGTCCAACTCGCACCGCTTTATCTGGGCAGGCTTAGATTCTCTGAGCGGTTTACCAGTACTCATGTGCGTTCGGTTTCAGCTCTGCGTTGAAGCATCATGCAGCCCATTTATTTCTGTCAGCCCCGATGGGCGGGGGCCGCACATGTCTTGTAACAAACGTTTAAATATGCATTTTTATTCTAAACCCTGTTGGATTACATTTGCACATTATAATGCCTATATAGGGTACAATGGATGAGATTTGGGTAAATAGTGTAGACCCAAGTACTACGTACACCCAGGGCATCTTACACTATTTGCATAAAAATACATGTATAATAACAGTAACATATAATAGGGAACGGAATCGTCCAAACTAACCATGTACAGGCATAAAACATATGGGCCGGATAAGAGCGCTGACTCTTAATCATTAGATCCCTCACCGCTGTTGTTCGAGCCTGGCTCGGGTCCCACGTGAGACGCCAAGTTCTGCAAGGGAAGGTTAGGTATTTTTTTCTCCGGTTACTCCGGTTTTCGCCCACCTCTGATTAACGATCGGCTCGATACCAGTGAAATAATCTTGAAAGGGCCGTATAATCCATCACGTGAACTCGTCCGTGAAATTAACACCTCCTAAACCCCACTTTATATAGAGAAAACTGGGGTTTACGGGGGTATATATCATTTTTCTTATTTCTACATTTCTGCTTCAAAACATAGGTTATGGGTACATGTTAGAACCGCCTCAATGAGGCAGTTCTTACGGGCACCCACAACATATGTTTGAAGTAAAAGTAACAAAAATATCACAAATTTTCATCAGAAAAGAAGCCATTTTTGAGATGTGAAAAAATGCACTATGTCGCACGGGTGTTATCGTAAAAAAAAGGCATTAAACTTGTGGCATAAGCTGGGAATCATAAACACCAGACGCTCTAATATTACACGCCTATAATGTGGAAAAAACTGATAAGCTCAGTTATGTATACACAAAGGAGTAAAGCCAGAGCATAACAAAATTTTAAGTAGTTGGCTGAAAATCACATATTTTCTAAAAAGGTTCCCAGTGACTTAAACTAAGCATTACATGGCCCAGAAGCTTGATTGTACTGTTAAGTAATAGAAATAGAATCGTGCATTTTACCGGGCATTTTAATTTATATATTTTTCCTTTGACTTGCCAATTATATATTCATCATTGCACTTCGTTTCGTTCGATTTAAAAGTTAACTGGAAAAATGAACAGTTTCTCTTCATTTAAAAGTTAATTTTAAAATTTATAAAGAACAAAGCTATTACAAAATCACTTTTTAAATGATATTTTGTATTAACTGCAAGTTGAGAAGCCCGTTTCAGTTTCTGGCGGTGTATTTTCATAACTACGCGTCTGCGTGCATGCGCTTGTAATGCGCACTTGAAAGAGTAACAAATTTATTAATCAAAAGTTTCTTCGTTTCCATTGTATTGTGTGTAATAACACATGCTATTATGAAAATGTATGCAGTAATAATGATAATAATAAATCTTACCTCGCACAATGAATACTTTTTTTCCTGTTGTTTTTTTTCCCTCTCTGTCTCAAGTTCACGAAAAAACTTACACGCTCTGTGAGCATATGATTTTCCCGGCGCGTCACGACACGACCAAAGGATCAAAAGATATGAAAATAAGATCTAACAAAGCCTGCATTTTTTTATAAGAACCATCTCATCAACTAGTATTCGTTTAGACGCAGGATAAGCCAAACACTGGCTATGCCAGCGACGTACGTTAGGATAAAACTCTAAATACCTTTTTCTGTTCGGCGCCGCCATTTTTTGTTTCTGCGAGCTTCGTGGGAAAGTTCATTAAAAACTAACAAACTGATCAGATCCATATATAATTGGTATTTGACAAGCAAACAGCGTAGACCCTGATCGTTTGCCGCACCTGCGCGCCTTCTGGATTTTTATCCCAGTGGGCACATGACGTTTAGGCAACGTCGCATCAACGTCGATGCGACGACGTTGATACGACGTTGACCCGACGTGATGTGCTCTTTCATATTTGCGAGTGTTGTTTTAAAGCAGCAGCAACAACAATAATAATGATAATAATAATAATATCGTTGCTGTTGTTGTTGTTTATTATGTCGTAATAACCAAATGTTGGTTGTCAGCCAAATTTCAACGTTGATTTCATAAAAAGGACATCAACGTTTAATCAGCAGAGTTTTACCAACTTAAGTTCAACTTTGCGGAATCAGTTGTTTATAAACAACAACATATCAACTTTGATTCAACGTTATACTGCCAACGTTTAATCAGTGTTGATAAATCACCGTTGAACAGAGGTTGATATAAGGTTGATCAACCAATCAACCTAATTTCAACACAAACTCAACGTTGATTCAACGTTGAGTGCCTGCTGGGAATTCAAGAGCTAGCTGAAGCACCTGCTGACAAAACGAGTTTTCTTCTGGTCGCCGATGAAAATACAAAACCTGGTTATGTAAAACTTCAGTTAGTAAAGAATGGGGTACCTAGAACTGCAAGTAGTATAGTAGGTACAGAATTCACGTATTCACCCAACACGCCCAGAGTTGACCGCCAAGTAACGTACAAAGACCTTGATTTAAGAAGGACTGAAGGTTCAGCGGCTTGGACACTAACGTATATTGAAGACGAAGTTTTTGATGGTGGTAGGCTTTATGAAGACCACAACGGATTGCTGACCTGGAAGATAGATGAAAAAGACAGAGTTGTTGTTGTAAACAGGCCTCAGTTAAATCAGACAGCTGTACAGTTAGACAAAACAGGCATGCACAAGATCCATGGACCTGCTTATTCTTCTAAAGGCGCTTTCGGGTGGTTAGCAACAGATATGGTTTATGCATACCAGTGTAAAAAGTGGTTGCTTAGCAACACATCATGGTTAACGAAAAACAGAAAATACAACTGGCCATCACCTAGACTCATCAAAGAAATGGAACAGCTTGGATTTTTCGTAGTACCTGTAGGTCACCCAAACAGCAGCGAACAGGAATATGAATGGCGAATCTCTTTCTCTCTTCAAGAACGACAACTTGTACAAAGCTTTAACCCAACACAGTATGCATGCTATGTTGTACTGAAGTTCTTAAAGAAAGATGTTCTATTCCATATTGTCAAGGAGGAGTCTTTAACTTCCTATCATCTCAAGACATGCATGTTTCACATGGTAGAGAACACACCGGGTCACTTGTGGCAACCTGAAAATCTTCTTGCCTGCCTCGAAGGTTGTTTGGCATGTTTGATCAACTGGACCAAGGATGGAGTGTGTCCTAATTACTTCATACCGGAGGAAAATATGTTCGAGAGGAAGATCTATGGTCCTCTGAAAACGAGATTGTTGGAGGCTTTGGAAAATCTTCTGTCTTCCAAGTGCATGTTCCTGCTTCAGATAAGACGAGACGATATTGGCCACCAGTTGCTTGAGCTATGCTATTCAAGAGATTCTAAGCTCAGTCGTACGGACTATAAAGCTAGAGCAGTAGGCACCTTATTCCTGGACGAATGTCGGGACATTATGGATGTCAGGAACGAGCTTCTCTATCGATTTAAACGGCTACAACCTGGAACTTGTTGCGAGTCTCTTTTCCAGGTTATTTCGGACCTGAGAAAGATTGAAACAGTTACTGAACACACACGAGAAGAAACACAGCGGGCCGTAGCTATGCTTTTGCCATATTTAGAGATAAGTTTAATGGCAAACCTTGTTGCTCGGGAAGTGGAGAAATGTAGTCCTGAAGCAGACATACAGAACTACCTTCTTAGCCAGAAATGGAATGACGTGGCTACAGTCTCAGACAGTTTCTCAGCGAAACTTAAACAAGCGACTTTATTGCATGCATTTAAACGACATCATGAATCATTGGATATATTGTATGCTTTAGAAAAGAACTGCAGCCCTTATACAACGGCTTTATGTTCTTGTAGGGACAAGATTAAAATGCTACCCGTTCAGGTGTCTAATCGTATCCAGCAAGAAAACCTCTCAATCCAGAGCTTACGTCACGGGAACTGGGCTCCATGTTCCGTTTTCTTCTTTTCGGAAAGGAAACTTGTGCCTACGCCCTTGGAGTACGAAATGTTTCGGTCTCATGACATGCGCTATCCTGCATCAAAATATGAAGAACTGAAAAACGAATATTACTGGTATGACAGTGCTGTTGTCGACAACAAATTCTACCTATATTTCCTGCTCTACTTGAATCACAAAGAATTGGCAAAACCGTCAGAAGCAGCCATAGATATTGACAGCATGGAATTACTTCTAGGGATTGATCCAAGTCTTCGCCATCTTGAAACTGCCTTGAATCTTCTTGCATGGGTTTATAAACAAGAGGGCATGAAAGACAAAGCGATCAGAGGATTTCGGGCATCACTATCCTTACAGGAAGTCCATAATGCTGCTGTGAAACATTTAAAGGAAATTGACTGAGAAGAGTCCACCTGGCATGACTCGATATTCAGGTCTTTCTTTTGTGTAGTCATCACGTGAACTATTCCGTGAAATGAAGACCCCCATATAGAGCAGCCCATATACCTCACTTTATTAAGAGAAAACTGGGGTTTACGGGGATATACATTATTTTTCATTTGGCGGACTTGTTCACGTGAATGCACAGGCTGACTTTCTACGGTGGCACAAGTAAACGTGCAGGCTCCAGTCTATGCTGCTTTCAATAGTACAGTCGAGTGTGTGTGTGTGTGTGTGTGTGTGTGTGTGTGTGTGTGTGTGTGTGTGTGTGTGTGTGTGTGTGTTACGTCCCATCAAGAGCTAGGGTCATATGGAGACGGGAACTTTGTTTAAAGGCTCATCCGAAAGTCTGGAGAAGCCCGGGATCGAACCCACGACCCATAGTTTATGAGGCGAGTAGTATAACCACTACACCACGGGGGCTTCTAATAGTACAGACGAACTTCAATAACTCGAACAACTTGGGGGTCATGAAAGATTGTTCGAGATAGTGACAGGTCGAAATATTGAGGGTTACTCATACTGCCCGTCCATAAGACATAATGGGGATGAACCATAGGATATATTTTCGACTTTTTATAAAATGAGCCCCGCCAAGCGAATTTGTGTCTTCGAGCATTCCGTCATGACAAATTTTAACTGCGCATGCCCAGCCATTCAACGGGGCCAGGGATATGGCTTCCTGTCTGAAGGTTCCTCTTGATTCACTGCTTGTATGAGCGAGCAGTGAAGGTTCTGGCGAGGCTGTGCGGATGCGCAGGCTCGCCTGAACCTTCGCTGCTCGCAAAGGCGATAAGTACCAAAATCGCTTGACGGGGCCCAAATAAATGCACATGTATGTTGTGTGTACTCATTAGAATCGCATCAGATTGATGCTATTTTCCTTATATGTTTTTCTAGGAAACAGGATTTGACATTTCATGCAAATTGTCTCTTAAGGAGACAATGGATTTGACATTTCATGCAAATTGTCTCTTAAGGAGACAATGGATTTGACATTTCATGCAAATTGTCTCTTAAGGAGACAGTGGATTTCACATTTCATGCAAATTGTCTCCTATGGAGACAATTTGCAGGAGATGTCATATCCTGTTTTGTGGAAAAAATAAGGAAACCGAAATCACCATTTTGTCGGCTGCTTTATAAGCCTAGCATGTAGAGAAGTGGTAAATTTTAAGAACAATACCAAAAGAATATATACCTCAGTGCAGATGGCAATTTCCAAAATAGAATGAGTTATCGCCAATACATTATGGTCTTTTTCTGGTTATTTGTCAGTACTATTGAAATACATTAAAATTCCTATAAGTTAAGACCATCTTTGGGACTATTCAAATGTGGTCTTTAAAGACTGGTCATTAAGACCACCTTTGAACAGTCGTAAAAGTGGTCTCTTAGTACAGGACCCTGCGCGTAGAAAACACAGAGAAACAGTCGAAGCCTTTTAGATATGCTCTTAAAAGCAGATTTACAGTAATATTCCTATATCAAGACCACCTTTGGGACTGTTCAAAAGTGGTCTTTAAGACCACTTTTGAACAGTCTCAAAGGTGGTCTCTGACCAGAGGACCCTGTTTGCAGAAAACGCAAAAGCAGAATAACAGCAACTTGCTAAATAATCTTTTTAACCCTTTTTGTACCACATGGCATCTTCCACCTTATATATTCAAAGTTTGGGGGTGTCGGGTTGTGTTGTCTTCAAACATTAATTTGAAAATGACTGAACTTTTAGTAAATAGTGGAAGCCCTGATCAGACGTCGCGTTCTTTGGCGTCTGATCTGGGCCTGCACTGTTTGCCCTGGTACCCGTTTTGGGGTTTCCGGTACTAAATTTTGTCTTATTTTTAGGTGGTTTTGATAGCGGAATTTTACTGCAGTCTTAATATTGTATTTAGAATATACGGCAACATGATGATGATGATCGCCGCCCCCCGCCCATCGGGGCTTGAAGAAATAGATGGGCTGCATGATGCTTCCACGCAGAGCTGAAACCGACCGCACACATGTATTGATAAACCGCTTAGAGGATTTAAGTCTGCCCAAGCACAGCGGTGCGAGTCGTTGATGCTTATAAACCCTGTTGGTGTCATTGGGCGACAGGGCTTGAGATGTCATTTCTTCTCAATGTCGGGTAAAAGTCCCACAAAATTGGAAGCAACGTCTCCAAAATGATGTATACAGTGTTGACGGGGACGTTAAACCCAAAATCAATCAATCAAAAAACACCTTTGAACACTCTCAAACATGGTCTCTGACCAGAGGACTCTGTATGCAAAAAACGCAAAGAACTGTAACCTACTAAATAATCTTTTTAATGCAGAAGCAGTCTTAATTTTAAGGTGGTCTTAATAGCGAAATTTTACTGTAGTCTTAATTTTGGCTGGTTTGTTTGTTTGATTTGAGGTGTAACGTCCCTGTCAACACTGTAGGTAATTTCGGAGACGTTGCTTCCAATTTTGTGGGACTTTTATCCGACGTTAAGATGAAATGACATCTCAAGCCATGTCGCCTAATGAAACCAATAGGGTTTATAAGCATGGACGGACCGACTCACACCGCTTTGCCTGGACTGCTTGGAATCTCTAAGCAGTTTACAAGTACTCGTGTGCGGTCGGTTTCCGCTCTGCGTGGAAGCATCATGCAGCTCATCTATTTCTTCAAGCCCCGATGGGCGGGGGCCGGTTACCAGGATAAGAACATGATTATGAGACTAGCATCACGAAAACACGCCTATATAATTTTGACCCCCTTCAACCCCACTTTTATATAGTAAAACTGGGATTTACAGGGGTAGGCCTTATTTTTCAAATTTCTGCTCAAAAACATAGATTGTGGCTACTCGTTAGAACCGCCTCAATGAGGCGGTTCTAACGAGTATCCATAATCTATGTTTTGCGTAGAAATAAGAAAAAATATCGACATTTTTCATCTGATAATTTTCATTTTTCGGTGGCTAAGTTTACAATGTATTTGTATGGGCGTGATTTCCTAATTGCTGTCTCTGTGCAGTTGGTGTCCTTTTAAATTAACCTTGCTTCTGCTGAAAATTTTGTTTGCTTAAACATAAACGTTGTTTGTCATTTTTAGTTTTAAGTTTCAATCACATTTCGAAAATGTACATTAAGTGGTGATGACTGACGGACATTGTTTTCAATAAATCGGCGTTAGTGTTCCTGCGTTACCCGTAGCTGGCTATCATTTCGGAAATGTACGATAAGTGGCGATGATTGACGGACAGCATTTTCAATAAATCGGCGTTAGTGTTCCTGCGCTATCCGTAGCTGGCTATCATTTCGGAAATGTACGATAAGTGGTGATGATTGACGGACAGCATTTTCAATAAATCGGCGTTAGTGATCCTGCGTTACCCGTAGCTGGCTATCATTTCGGAAATGTACGTTAAGTGGCGATGATTGACGGACAGCATTTTCAATAAATTGGCGTTAGAGGTCCTGCGTTACCCGTAGCTGGCGATCATTTCGCAAATGTACGGTAAGTGGCGATGATTGACGGACAGCATTTTCAATAAATCGGCGTTAGTGTTCCTCCGTTACCCGTCGCTGGGTGTCGCTATTAGTGTGGCCGACTTCACCTCGAACCACAGTACGTCAATTAGCAACCACGGCATTGGCTAGTAGTAATGGTAGGTCATGTAATCAGTTTCTGCGCATATCAATGAAACCAATGATACCGTAGCTTGAGGAATGGTTAGTCCGGTTTTCCACGCATGCGCACTCATAAGCACTCTTTAAAATGGAAGTACAGATAAGATTGGGAAGAACTTTACAGCGCACACGCATTGGTTTCGCATTTGTAACGCGCGAGATTCGCACTCGTGATTCACGCGTTTCACTTGCGAATGACATTTTAGCCAATCAATTGCTTTTATGAATAACGCGATATTGCGTGTAAATCGCGATTGTTGACCAGCCAATCAAACATGAGTGTCGAAAACGCAGATGGTGCACATTCACAGACTGCTTCGCGTTTCAAAAGCAACCAATCAGGACCGCGTAACTATTTCACACTTATCGTTCTTTTTTGTTTCTTTTTTTCTATTTCTTCAAATTTTCCTTATTCCAGATATTTTTTTCAGTTTGAACATAACAAATCTGGCGGATTAGTCAATTATCCATTTACATTTGCCAGGGGGTAAAGGGTAAAATACAGGTACTGAGTCGTGATTGAAGTTGACTGTCAAAATGCAGGATGTTTATTGACCAAAAGTTTTATGACACCCAGGTGCAACTGGGGGGCTATAAAGATAGCTGTTTAAAACAACATCTCATTATCGTCATTTATTCTAGATGTCCGAAATAATCAATGTTCTTTCACTTACAGAAGCGGTCCAATTTTCAATTAATTATTTTTGTAATTTTCATTTATTTTGTTTAATTAACTCGGAGAATTAAATTGCGTTTTCTTCGATATTTATTTGGAAATGCCTTCACCTTTTGCATAAAATGTAGGCCCTGATCAGAGGCCTACCTCTGCTGCGTCTGATCTGGGTCTGCATGGTTTTTGCCATTTGGCAACAAATGGAATCTTCCACCTTGTGAATAGAGAAAGTCCATTTCAAAATTAAAGAGTATAAAGTTTTGTGTCCTTTGTTTATTTTGGCAAACCGAGTAGGTCCTGATCAGATGCCTACTTCTGCTAGGTCTGATCTGGATCTGCACTTTATTTTTCCATTTGGCGTCAACTGGGATCTTTTACCTGGTAAAAAGCACAAGATCGTTTCAAAATTTATGACTGTGAGGATGTGTTTTCTTCAAAATTTATTTTGAAAATATCTGAAGCTTTTTGAAACAATGTAGGCCCCGATCAGGTGCCTATTTCTGTTGCGTTTGATCTTGGTCTGCACAGTTTGCTAATTGGCATCTTCCACTTTGTAAATAGCACAAAACCATTTCGAAATATAAGAGTGTTAGGTTGTATTTTCTTCAAAATTTCCGAAATAATTGATGTTCCGTCACTCACAGAAGCAGCTCATTTATTTAATTACTTATTGCTGTAATTTTCATTTATTTTGTTTTCATTAACACATTTGTTTTACCAAATGGAATTTTCAACCTAACATACATTTTTTTTCCGAAATTTATTTGGGAAATAAGTGAACATTTCGTAATCTTCTATAATCTAGGCCCTGATCAGACGCCTATTTCTGCTGCACCTGGCCTGGGGCATTTTTACTATTACCATTTTTCCCATTTTCTTCAAAATTTAATAAATTTGGAAAAAAAAAATGTCTGAACTTTTTGCAAACAGTGTAGTTCCTGATCAGACGCTAATTCTGTTGCGTTTGATCTGGGTTTGCACTTTTTTGCCAATTGGCGCCAAATGACATCTTCCACCTTGTAAATAGCACAAGACAAGTTCAAAATTGAAGAGAGTGAGGTTGTGTTGTTTTCAAAAATATTATGAAAATGTCTGAAGCTTTTGGAAGCAATGTAGGCCCTGATCAGACGCCTAGTTTTTCTTCGTCTGAACTGGGCCTGCACTGTTTGCCATTTGGCGCTAAGCTTTATGAACTTTAAGAAATGTGCGTATTTCAGCCTTTACCTTTTCCTTATTTTTATTTATGTGCTTATATATTCATTTATGTTTCTTTGATCCAAACAGAGATTGTTTGAGCGTCATTGCGAAAATACGCCTATACAAATCTATTGATTTTTTTTTACCACCAAAACTGAACATTTTCTGTTATTTTAATATTTCTGCACAAGACATAGGTTGTTGTACTCGTTAAAACCTACTCGGCGAGGCGGTTCTGACGATTACCCACAATCTATATTTTGTGCAGAAATAAGAAGAATATATACCCCCTTAAATTCCAATTTTACTATTTAAAAGTGGGGATTAGCGGGGTCAAATATGTATAGGTGTGTTTCAAGATGTGTTAGAAACACTATAAACACCTATTAAATGGCGGTTCTGATGAGCGCCCACAATCAAGTAAATAGACGTGACTTGTCAAACAAATATCCCAGGATAAACGATTACCCTCTTGGTTCCCTACACCATATGCATCAGAATACCCCGAGTGTTTATTATCTCTAAACTGCCAGACATTAGGGTGTTATGCAATCCAAAATATGTCTTTAAATGTAAATATTATTGTGTGTGTTTATCCGAAGAAATCACTACTTATACGAGAGGCCAATACCGCCATTAATTTGTGAATGAATAAATAAAATAAAATAAAGAATATTGGTCAAACATACGAGCTAAGAGGATTTTGATTGGTCCGTGCTCTTTCGCATTCACGCGGTTTATCTTCGCTTACCTGTCTTATTCTTATTGGTTGGAATTCTCTCGCAAAGAAACGCGTATTGAGTTAACCTAACGCGTTCAGAATAATCACTTTCATTGGCTGATATTAAACGCGTTGCAATCGCGTATGAACACGATGAACCGCGTATTGAAACCCGAAAATTTTACACGCACGCAATGCGCTTATGTCACGCGGATAAAACGCGAAAATGGTTAGGTTCTTCTCGAGCTTAACTGTAGCAGTCTTTGATTCTGGTTGGCTGTTTATGGATTTGCCTAACTTTGACAATTGCCGTAGGCGTGATAGGAAAATGGAACAGCAACAAAAGTATCCAAAGTTAACCATTGGCTCCAGGTGAAGTCGGCCTGTGTGTGTTTGAGATTTACGTTCCAACAACAACTATGTCTGTCATTACTGACAATGATCAGTCTTAATCGCATTTATGAATAGAATGAATAGAATAGAATAGAATATTATTTATTGCACAGTTATACCCTATAAGGGTTAATGGCAAGTACATTTTAAGATACAAACAACATACACATACAAATTAAACAAAAACAAACATGATTTAAATTTGATAACACTATGTCATTTTCTTAAGGCCTGAAGTACCAGAGTCATGTCATGAAATATTACAGTCACTGATATATGAACCTATAGATTTCAAGGTATCCTCATTGTCTGAAGTCATAAATCTGATGAATTGATTTTTATTAGACACAGCATTATTTAAGTCTTGGTAATTGAAAAATTTATTGCGAGCTGCTTGGTACTTTATACAATCACAAAATAAATGAATTTCATCCTCTATAACATTACATGCACTACACAGTCTATCTTCTAAGTTTTGGCCTAAATATCTCCCACGCTCAATTTGTAAGTTATGCGCGCTGATTCTGAAAGCTGATAACGCCTTGCGTTGCTTTCTATCCGTTAAAACATCTAAATATTTTTCATAACAAAATTTCTGTTTGATTAATCTGTATGTTCTGAGTTATCCATTCCATTATTAGAATTCATCTTCTGTTCCCAGAAAGAAACAAAACGTTCCTTTAATTTCGTTTTAATACAAGTAAGTAAAGCAGATGAATTAAAAGTAAACTGATTATGCCAAATATGTGAAAATCCTAAATCAGTTAAAACATTTTTTATAAAACTTAGTCATGGACTCTTTAAAACCGGGTTATTACATTGTTCCCAGTAAGCCTCTGATAAAAGAGATTCATTACTAGATGGAATAGTATGAATCCAAAAGTTAATACACCTGGCAATGATAGCAAGAAGCATAGGATATTGTCCAAGTTCACTAAAAACACCAAAATTAGTAGCTTTTGAATGCACGCCTAAAAGATATTTAGAGAATCTGGTAAAAATTTTATCAAAGTCATTATTACATTTAAAAGACATGTCAAACATTTCATCAATTGACTTGTCTTGATAACAAGTTTTATATCCTGCCCATACTTCACTGTTATAAAGGGCAATAGGCTTAATGAGCGAGTCAAAAATATGCAAAACTGCGGATGGTTTTATGTTACTATCAAAAATACTCTGCTTTATTGAAAATAGTGCCCTGATTGCTTTCATACTTAAAACTTTTTCAGCTACTAAAAATTTACCATTTGCAGCTACATTGATCCCTAAATATTTGTATTGGTCCACACATTCCAGCTGTGTTTGTCCAACTGTAAAAATAAACTTGTCTTTTGATGCACGGCCATTTTTGGAAAAAATAACTACTTTTGATTTATCTACATTAATTGCTAGACCCCAGTTCTTACAGAAATCATTTATCTTATTTATGTTGTGTTGCAATTCAGCTTCTGAAGTAGACAATAGTAACAAATCATCCGCATATAGTAAGTGACTTATCTTAGATCCATGCAGAATAGGAACATTGTTGACAGTTAAGTTGTCCCCTATATCATTTATAAATATATTAAACAATAAAGGACTTAAGACACTTCCTTGGTGTACACCTTGTGATATTTCAATTGGCTCAGTCATTATGTTTTTACATTTAACCCTTGAGTAAGAATTCTCATACATAGATTTAATAATGTTGTAAATTTTACCATTGATTCCAGGTTTCTGAAGTTTAAGAAATAAACCTCTGTGCCAAACTGTATCGAAGGCCTTTCTAAGATCAATAAAACAGCCGAATAATTTACTTCCATTCTTTGAGTTTAGGACATATTTATCAATTATGGTTTTTAAAACAAACAAATGATCTGATGCCCGGTAGTTCTTCCGGAAACCAGCCTGTTCTTGCTTCAAGAAGCCTTTGTTTTTACTAATTCAGAAGAAATTCTAGAATTTATAACATGACAAAACAATTTGCCAAGGCAACTACTAAGGGTAATGCCTCTATAGTTATTTGGGTCAAAATGGCTTCCATTTTTATGAATTGGTATGATAATTCCTTCTTTCCAAGAATCTGGAAATTCACCAGTATTGAGAATGTTATTATATGTATTTGCTACATGTTTACAGATAAATGGAAGTGCTGTTTTAATCATCTCATTTTTTAACATATCATGAGCACTAGGTTTATTGTTTTTAAGCTTTCTGGAAGCGTCTAAAATTTCCTTTTCAGTGATACTATGGTCAAAGTTACCATTTTGATGCAACGACTCAAATTTATTTAGTTCTTGTTTCACAAAATTTTGCCTATCAACACTAATGTCACTGTTTTCATTATTTAAAAGGTGATGGAAATGATCGAACCATTTTTGATGATTAATTTTTTCAGCTTTATCAGTGGGAACTGATTCCTTTTTTAAAACATCTATGATTTTCCATGCAGTTTGTGGATCTTTTTCCATGGCATCATTAATCATATTGGTCAAGTTTTCCTTAAATTTACGTCTTTTAAACTTTGTTAACCTTTTATAAGCCTTGATTTTTTGGTAATAAGTAGTACGCAAATGCGCATTCGATGTGTTTCTACTAAAAGCATTTTAGCCACTTTAAGATCTCGTAACATTTGAAAACAATCTTTATCATACCATTTTTTATTGATTCTATGCTTTTTTGTCTTTTTCCTTTTCATTCTTTTCCGTGGAAGTGACATGTCCCCTGCAGATGCTATTACATCAGTAATAATGTTTACTAAAGTATTAACATCAGTGTCGTTGCTATTAATCACTGAATCAAGCTTGTGGATTTTATTCTGAATGTCAAATGAAGAAAAAGCCTTTTGAAATTTAAGTTTAGAAGCTTCAGACCAAATAAACATATCAGGAGCAAAACAATTTACAGAACTATTATCATAACAGCTCTCTTCATCACAACCAAAACTAAGACATATCCTTATTCTTGCAGTTAATATACAGTGATCAGAATATAAATTAAGATCATGGACTTTCATACTATGAACTGATTGAGATAAGGATCTGCTAGCTTTAAAATAGTCAACAATACTGCTTCCACGATGTGTGTGACAAGTAAATTCACCAGTCAAGTCTCCTAAAGTTCTTCCATTAAGTATATATAACTGGTTATCGACGCACTTTTCTATTAGCCATCTGCCTGCCTGATTGACTGCTTGTCTGTCATGTGAAACACGAGGAAAGATAGTTTCAAATACGTCATCACGTGGAGTAGGTACATATAATTCCTCCTCCTTCTGTAGTATATCTATGTTATTTCCAACCCTTGCATTAAAGTCCCCACATAAAATGATTTTACCCTTACAAGAAAAATATTCTATTTGCTTTTCAAATTGTAACATTATTTCTTTGCTATGTACTTTTCCATATGATGAAGTTAGTGGTGGTAAATATACAAATGCAACATATAAGTCATTTGACATTGAAACATAATCTTTCAGAATTCTCACCCAAATTATATCACTAGTTGATATTGGGTCAAACTTATATGCATGCCTCATAGACTCTTTAACTAAAACGGCAATGCCACCTGATGGTGTGCGTGCATTCTTATTCTTAACTCTATCTTTTCTGAAAACATAATAACCTGGCAAGGAAATAGCTACTGCTTTATCTGCATGTGTCTCCATCAAACCTATGCAATCAATGCTCTCCAAAGATCTAATTACTTCAGGATCATCTAATTTGTTCAATTTCATACCATGACTCCTGTACTCCAGACCATGCACATTCCAACTTGCAATAGATAGTGTATTACTAATGAATTTAGTCTTCATGAAAATTTCATGCATTATGAAAGAATTAGAGTGACGTTTAAGAAAGTTTACTAACAATTATTTAAAAATTAGTGTTGAAAGTACAAACACAAAAGTTTATCGTTATAATTTTAAGTAATGAAGTTCATAAGATTTTAGTATAAATTGTGAAATTGAATGTTTCATTGTCTCTTGCTTTCATTATTCACAACCGATAATTAATATTGAAACAGTCAAGAATGGACTTGACATAATTATCATCACAGTCTATTGAAAATAGTATCTGTCCCTCCGCTTAAAACGTCCATCAGCATTATACTGTCCAACTGGGTAAGTGTAATCCCTGTGCCATGTTATATCACCTCGGTGTCTGTTGTTACGGTCCATGTGCCATGTTCTACCAGACTGACTTCTATCCATGTGCCTTGTTCTGCTACTATTTACGTCATTCATGTGCCGTGTTACTTCGTTTTGTTGTGTATTATTGTAGTCTGCAAATCGTGTTCTATTGCTACCATGATTGTCCCCATATTCCATGTGCCTTGTTCTATTGCTACCACGTGCGTCCCTGTATTCCATGTGCCTTGTTCTAGTGCTACCACGTTCATCCCCGTATTCCATGTGCCTTGTTCTATTTCTACCCTGTTTGTTCCCGTATTCCATGTGCCTCGTTCTATTACTACCATGTACATCCCCGTATTCCACGTGCCTCGTTCTATTACTACCATGTACATTCCCGTATTCCATGTGCCTTTTTCTATCGTTACGCCGTTCATCCCCGTGTTCCATGTGCCTTGTTCTATCGCTACCACGTTCATCCTCATAGTGCATGTGCCTTGTTCTATTGCTACCACATGCATTCCCGTATTCCATGTGCCTTGTTCTATTGCTACCACGTTCATCCCAATATTCCATGTGCCTTGCTCTATCGGTAGCATGTTCTTCCCCGTATTCCATGTGCCTTGTTCTATCATTACCACGCCCATCCCCGTATTCCATTTGCCTTGTTATATTGCTACCACGTTCATCCCCGTATTCCATGTGCCTTGTTCTATTGCTACCATATTGATCCCCGTATACCATGTGCCTTGTTCTGTCGCTACCACTTTCATCCCTGTATTCCATGTGCCTTGTTCTATCGTTATCGTTGTATGAAATGTTACAGACAACCCGCTTTATACCGACATTCGTTATAACGGCAAAACGCGTTATAACGCCAATTTGAATGGAATGACTACTTAGCCCGTCCATGGCTATGGGCTCCATCTACCCATGCTAGGTTCTGTTTAATGACCTTAAATCCCTAGGTAGTTTGCCAACCAAGGCTAGGGTTCCACCTACCCAAGCTAACTTTGTTTAGAGATCTAACAACTCCTAGATAGATTACCAACCAAGGCTATGGGTTCCATCTACCCAGGCTAGGTTTTGTTTAAGGACCTATAGCTCCTAAGTGGACTGTCAACCAAGGCTACAGGTTCCGTCTACCCAAACTAGCTTTGTTTAGAGATCTAATATCTTCTAGATGGTTAGCCCTCCCGAGGTACCGAGTCCCATCTGCCCATCACGAAAACACGCCTATATAATTTTGACCCCCTTGAACCCCACTTTTATATAGTAAAACTGGGGTTTCCGGGGGTATACCTTAGTTTTCTTATTCTGCTCTGAAATATAGATTGTGGGTACTCGTTAGAACCGCCTCGATGAGGCGGTTCTAACAAGTGCCCACAATCTATTTTTGAAGCGGAAATAAGAAAACTATCACAATTTTCAGCATAAAATGTTCATTTTTTCGGCGATAAAGGTGGCAATGTTTTTGTATAGGCGTGTTTGCGTAATGTCACATGTAACAGGTCGTAATGACTTACATCATGTAACCAGCAGCAGGAATGAATCTGACCTGACACTATGGAGATAGGACCTCGATTTGAAGACTCATCAGCCCGGAATGTGTCGTCATTTGTATGGAAAGAATTTGGAGCGCCTGTTGACACTTTAGATGGGCATCACAGGGACACTTGCTCTTCTAGAATGAAATAAGCGTACTAGTATATACAGAGTATAGAGGATCTTACATAAGTGTTCATGTATTATTGAATTTAATTTTATCATATGACATTTAAAACGCATTTTATTCACGATTGTTTTGCAAAAATGTCAATATTCCGCTATTAGTAAACGCGACGTCGTTAAGGACGTCGTACATGTAACGTTACGGGGCGTATCTGACTGATTTGCATCTTTAATCCACTAGTGGATTATCGTATTTATTACTTAGAGGATATTTACTTTTTTGAGATGAATACCAAAAATATTTCACCGAGTGTGTTGAAAATTCTGATGTTATCAACACACGAGATGAAATATTTTTGATATTTATCAAAAAAAAAAAAAAAGTAAATTTTCTTTTTATTTTATAATATTTAAGGACACGTACTGTAATTGATCAATCGGATCTTACGTCACAATTTTTGACTCGGCTATGACGTCACAACTGTCAGTTTCAATACAAAAACAGATCATCACTTTGAATAGAGCATTTTTACAGTAAAAAAAAGTGCTTTTCAAGGTATTCTACAGAACTATTTTATAAATAACATATATGAATTTTGGCGAGAAAAGTAGTCCGGGCTGCTACTGTGAAAATAACAGGGTCATGTTATTTTTCACACTGTAAAAATATCATTTATATTTTCACAGTGTGAAAATCTCACTTTTATTTGTTTCAGATACGCATTGATTTCACTGCTATGTATAAAATAAAAAGTGACTTTTTATATATACTCTGTATATACTAGTACGTTTATATTTCATTCTAGAAGAGCAAAAAATCAATATGAACCGTGTCCCTGTGATAGGCATTATCCTTTCTTAACGGCGAAAAATAAGGTGTTGCATGAACGCGCAAGGCTGATCTTTGTTTGTTTGTTTGTTTGATTTGAGGTTTAACGTCCACGTCAACACTGTATAGGTCATTTTGGAGACGTTGCCTCTAATTTTGTGAGACTTTTACCCGACATTGAGATGAAATGACTTCTCAAGCCCTGCCGCCCAATGAAACAAATAGGGTTTAAGCCCCCCCCCCCCCCCCCCACACACACACACACTGGAAATCTTTCCACTGACCGTTCAAAGGCGGTTCTTCTGTGGCGATTTATTTATGTTGTTGTTTGTTACTTACTGTGTGTATCACTTGTATCTTTTTATTTTGGATGGCCATATGGCCATTTTGTGGGAAAGTAACTGTCCTTATGGCCTTCCTTTGTTTAGGTTTTCATTATGGTCTGGTCGCTTAATGTTTGTGTTTCTTTCCCTTTGGTGTCTTTGGTGGGTGGAGTAAGTTAATTGTATCGATTCCTGATCTTTGTTTTACTTCTACTTTATAAGCTTGGACGGTCAGACTCGCACCGCTTTACCTGAGCAGGCTTAGATCCTCCAAGCGGTTTACCCGTACTCGTGTGCGGTCGGATTTCAGGTCTGCGTGGAAGCATCATGCAGCCCATCAATTTCTTCAAGCCCCGATTGGCGGGGGCCGTACAAGACTGATCTTCACTTTTCTTACATAAGTACGCTTATTCAAATATACCGAAAATATTACCATCAAAAATTGAAATTTTTCAGACATTAAAAAAAAAAATCTGATAGATTGTGGGAACCCTTTAGAACCGCCTCGCAACATAGATTGTGGGAACTCGGTTCTAACGTGTACCCATAATCTATGATTTTGAGCAGAGGTAAGAAAAATAATGTATACCCATGTAAACACCAGTTTTACTTTATAAAAGTGGGATTTAAGGGGTCAAAATAATACAGGCAAGTTTTTCTGATGCAACGTCTCCAAAATGACCTATACAGTGTTGACAGGAAACTCAAACAAAATGTTAAACCTCAAATCAAACAGATCATCTCGTGAACAATCCGTGAAATTAAGACCCCCTATACCCCACTTTATATAGAAAAAAACTGGGGTTTACGGGGGTAAACATCATTTTCCTTATTTCTGCTCCAAGACATAGGTTGTGGGTACTCGTTAGAACCGCCTCAATGAGGCGGTTCTAACGAGCACCCACAACCTATGTTTGCTGTATTTATAAGGAAAATATCACGAATTTTCATCAGAAAAATGGCCATTTGGAGATGGGAAAAAAATGCACTATGTCGTACGAGTGTGTTATCGTAATGCAAAAAACAAAAACCTCGCCAATGGCAAAACAGGTTTTCTCGTGACTAGGCGCATTTCCTTAAGTGCTGCAAACTTTTCTGTCCTTGCTTATCAGATAAATTTTCAACATAATATGTCGCGGTTTGTCACGTATTAGAAGCGATTCTTGGCGATAAATCCTCTGTTTTCATCCTAATACATGTCATTAGTATGCGTCAATGAGTACCCTAATGGCAAACCCGATTAATTGTATGGGGTGCCCTTTTACTTTTTAATCCCTATTTATAGATATCCAAAACTATTTATGGATATCCATAATTCAAATTATGGATATCCATAATTATTTATGAATATCATTAATTATTTATGGATATCAATAATTATTTATGGATATCCCTAATTCGAATTAATAATATCCATAATTCGAATTATAGATATCCATAAATAGATCTGAATTATGGATATCCATAAATTGAATAATGGATATCCATTATTCGATTTATGAATAGCTATAATTCGAATTATGGATATCCATTATTCGGCTGATTTATGGATATCATTAATTCGAATTATGGATGTCCATAAGTCTAATTGTGGATATCCATAATTCGATTTATGGATATCATTATTTCAGATCGATTTATGATATCCATAATTCGAATTATGCATATCATTAAATCAAATGACAGACATCCATAATTCGGTCCATTTATGGATATCAATAGTTCGATTTATGGATATCCATAATTCGTCTTTGCAAATAAATACAATAAATAATGAGTGAAACCAAAGGCTTTTTCGGTGAATTATGATTATCCATAATTCGAAATATTGATATCATTAATTCAGCGCGATTTATATATATATATATATATCCATTTGTTTGATTTGGGGTTTAACGTCCCCGTCAACACTGTAAAGGTCATTTTGGAGGCGTTGCTTCCAATTTTGTGGGACTTTTACCCGACATTGAGATGAAATGACATCTCAAGCCCTGTCGCCCAAATGAAACCAATAGGGTTTATTATCCTGGGCGGTCCGCCTCGCACCGCGGTTCCTGGACAGGCTTAGATCCTCGAAGCGGTTTACCAGTACTAGTGTGCGGGCCGGATTCAGCTCTGCGTGGAAGCATCATGCAGCCCATATATTTCTTCAAGCCCCTATGGGCGGGGGCCAATATATATATATCCATAATTCGAATTATGAGCTCATTTCGCAGGTTGAGTTGCGTTAACAGTATAAAGACCCCAATCAGTCATTGCGTCTTATCTGGGTCTGCACTGTTAGTTAGTATCCCGTGTCACGGTTTCCCGTGTGGGGACATTGGCAATAAGGCATGGGGCCAGTTTCTCAAAGCATTGTTAGCTATATGAGCTCAATATAAACCCCCCTCACTGACCGTTCAAAGACGGTTCTCTGTCGTGGTTTATTTTTGTTATGGCTTGTCTTTGAGTGGGTATATCGCTTATATTATTTTGCTTTGGATAGCCAATTGGCCATTTTGTGGGAAAGTAACTGTCCTTCTGGCTTTCCGCTTGTGATGTTTCCGTTATGGTCTAGTTGTTTCATGTTTGTGCTTCTTTCCCGTGGTGTCTCTGATTGGAGCTGTGGTTAAATGTATCGATTCCTGATCATTGCCTTCACGTCTATATGGTAAGGTCGACAAACGTAATGTATAGGTAGACGTTCGGTTTTTGGCATTTCTAATTAAGCTGCCTTGCTGTGAAGGTCATGTCAATTGTTCCCCTGTCTTTTCTGAACCCACACTGGCTTCATGGTACAAGCCCTGACTGTTCAAGGTGTTCATTCAGTCGGTTAAGTAGTACTCTTGCAAGGACCTTTCCAGCAATTAACAATAAAGATATGCCATGATGATTGTCGCAGACCTGAGGGTTCCCTTTCTGTTTGAATAGGTGGATTATTGACGCATCCTTGAACACTTGAGGAATGGCGTCTTTTCTCAAAAGAATGTGAAATAACTCTATCATCTTCTTCGCAACTGGGGTAGAGCTCAGCAGGTATTACATCTGACCATGGAGCCTTGCCGGATGCAAGAAGTTTTATTGCTTTCATTGTTTCAGTAACAGTTGGGAACGCATCAAGCAGCAGGTTACATTCAACCTGTGCTAGTCTGTTGATAGCATCTCCTCACCTGCTGCTTCGCCGATCGCCACATGGCCTTTTTCAGTTGCTTGCATATGTGTGTCGGCAATGACTTTGTGTATAAGATTAAGATGACATGCGCTGTAAATTGGATAGTAGTGAGGGATAGGCGCGCAAAGCCAACCTCACCTCTCTTCCTGGCCTAGCTGGATTCAGAGGCAAGACAATGTCGAGACATCTGGGGCTAAGCCAGGATGCAATGAATGACCATGACTTCTTTAGTGCTTTGTCCTGCTCTTCATGCTCAACAACATGCTGCTGCATCGCCATTTGGGTGGTTGAATCTAAGATTTCTTCCGCCCCAGCTGCCGAAGCACACTTTACATAGCTAGAACATGCCAATCCAAATACATGTATGTAGGTTTTTGTTTGGAGTTGCCTTCTCCTTGATGGATTACCGACCAGGGCTAGAGGGCTCCATGATGAGCCTTCATCTACACTGGAGGGCATGTTATATACAGCTCAGTATACTCAAGTATCTTGGTCCCGCCCATCGGGGCTTGAAGAAATATATGGGCTGCATGATGCTTCCACGTAGCGCTGAAACCCATCCGTACACCAGAACTGGTAAACCGCTTAGAGGATTTAAAGCAGAAGTAAAACAAAGATCAGGAATCGATACAATTATCTTACTCCACCCATCAAAGACACCAAAGGGAAAGAAACACAAACATGAAGCGACCAGACCATAATGGAAACCTAAACAAAGGAAGGCCATAAGGACAGTTACTTTCCAACAAAATGGCCAAATGACCATCCAAATTAAAAAGACACAAGTGGTACACACAGTAAGTAACAAACAACAACATAAATAAACCGCCACAGAAGAACCGCCTTGGAACGGTCAGTGGAAAGAAATTCACTGGGGGGGGGAGGGGGGCGCTTAAATCGATTTTACATGGCCATAATCCTCGCCCTTACCTCTGTCGCGGTATACACTAATTTTGTTTAGTCCGCATGAAGGCTTCCTAACTCATCAGTGTAACATCTCCGAAAACATACAAATCAAAAACCTACAGAGCTGAAACAAGGTTGAGGACTCGACAGCATACAACAACAGAATTGCTGGAGCAAAAGAAAACCAACAGTTAGACTTCGAGGGGTCCGACCAAAGATGGAGCATCAGGCGCCAACCAAAATAAAGAATACTATAATAAATTAAAATTCCATTAAGCCTGCCCAGGCAAAGCGGTGCGAGTTGGCCCGTCCAATTGGTTTCATTAGGGGGCAGGGCTTGAGGTTTCATTTCATCTCAATGTCGGGTAAAACTCCCACAAAATTGAAAGCAACGTCTCCAAAATGACCTTTACAGTGTTGACGGGCACGTTAAACCTCAAATCAAACAAACAAAAAATACCCAAGTATCTGAAAACTCACCGGCTCTTCAGGTAAAGGAATATGACAAGCTGGGTTTTGTTCAGGGACCTACCAACTCCAAGATGGATTACCAACCAAGGCTATGGGTTCCATCTACCCAGGCTAGGTTTTGTTTAATGACCAAAAACCCCTAGGTGGTTTGCCAACCAAGCCTATAGGGTTCCACCTACCCAAGCTAGCTTTGTTTAGAGAGACCTAACAACTTCTAGATAGATTACCAACCAAGGCTATGGGTTCCATCTACCCAGGCTAGGTTTTGTTTAAGGACCTATAGTTCCTAAGTGGACTGCCAACTAAGGCTACGGGTTCCGTCTACCCAAACTAGCTTTGTTTAGAGATCTAGCATCTTCTAGATGGTTAGCCCTCCCGAGGTACCGAGTCCCATCTGCCCATCACGAAAACACGCCTATATAATTTTGACCCCCTTGAACCCCACTTTTATATAGTAAAACTGGGGTTTCCGGGGGTATACCTTATTTTTTTATTCTGCTCTGAAATATAGATTGTGGGTACTCGTTAGAATCGCCTCGATGAGGCGATTCTAACGAGTGCCCACAATCTATATTTGTAGCAGAATTAAGAAAACTATCACAATTTTTCAGCATAAAATGTTCATTTTTTCGGCAATAAAGGTGGCAATGTTTTTGTATAGGCGTGTTTGCGTAATGTCACATGTAACAGGTTGTAATGACTTACATCATGTAACCAGCAGCAGGAATGAACCTGACCTGACACTATGGAGACAGGACCTCGGTTTGAAGACTCATCAGCCCGGAATGTGTCGCCATTTGTATGGAAAGAATTTGGAGCGCCTGTTGACACTTTAGATGGGCATCACAGGGACACTTGCTCTTCTAGAATGAAATAAGCGTACTAGTATATACAGAGTATAGAGGATCTTACATAAGTGTTCATGTATTATTGAATTTATTTAACAAGTTGAGAAAAGGGATAAAATGCGAGGCTTTGCTGAGCATTTTATCCCTTTTTTCAACAAGTTTAATAAATTCAATAAAACATGAGCACGAATGCAAGATTCTATTTATCATATGACATTTAAAACGCATTTTATTCACGATTGTTTTGCACAAATGTCAATATTCTGCTATTAGTAAACGCGACGTCGTTAAGGACGTCGTACATGTAACGTTACGGGGCGTATCTGACTAATTTGCATCTTTAATCCACTAGTGGATTATCGAATTTATTACATTACTATTTTGAGATGAATACCAAAAATATTTCATCGAGTGTGTTGAAAATTCTGATGTTTTCAACACACGAGATGAATTACTTTTGATATTTATCAAAAAAAAAAAAAGTAAATTTTCTTTTTATTTTATAATATTTAAGGATACTTACTGTAATTGATCAATCGGATCTTACGTCACAATTTTTGACTCGGCTATGACGTCACAACTGTCAGTTTCAATACAAAAACAGATCGTCACTTTAAATAGAGCATTTTTACAGTAAATAACATATATGAATTTTGGCGAGAAAAGTAGTCCGGGCAGCTACTGTGAAAATAACAGGGTCATGTTATTTTTCACACTGTAAAAATATCATTTATATTTTCACAGTGTGAAAATCTCACTTTTATTTGTTTCAGATACGCATTGATTTCACTGCTATGTATAAAATAAAAAGTGACTTTTTATATGTACTCTGTATATACTAGTACGTTTATATTTCATTCTAGAAGAGCAAAATCAACATGAACCGTGTCCCTGTGATAGGCATTATACTTTCTTAACGGCGAAAAATAAGGTGTTGCATGAACGCGCAAGGCTGGTCTTTGTTTGTTTGTTTGATTTGAGGTTTAACGTCCACGTGAACACTGTATAGGTCATTTCGGAGACGTTGCCTCTAATTTTGTGGGACTTTTACCCGACATTGAGATGAAATAACATCTCAAGCCCTGTCGCCCAATGAAACAAATAGGGTATAAGCCCCCCCCCCCCCCCCAGTGGAAATCTTTCCGCTAACCGTTCCAAGGCGGTTCTTCTGTGGCGATTTATTTATGTTGTTGTTTTATACTTACTGTGTGTATCACTTGTGTCTTTTTATTTTGGATGGCCATACGGCCATTTTGTGGGAAATTAACTGTCCTTATGGCCTTCCTTTGTTTAGGTTTCCATTATGGTCTGGTCGCTTAATGTTTGTGTTTCTTTCCCTTTGGTGTCTTTGGTGGCTGGAGTAAGTTAATTGTATCGATTCCTGATCTTTGTTTTACTTCTACTTTATAAGCATGGACGGTCCGACTCGCACCGCTTTACCTGAGCAGGCTTAGATCCTCCAAGCGGTTTACCCGTACTCCTGTGCGGTCGGATCTCAGCTCTGCGTGGAAGCATCATGCAGCCCATCAATTTCTTCAAGCCCCGATTGGCGGCAGCCTTCAAGACTGATCTTCACTTTTCATTAGGAAAGTACGCTTATTCAAATATACCGAAAATATTACCACCAAAAATTGAAATTTTTCAGACCAAAAAAAAAAAAAAAAAAAGAAAAAAATCTGATAGATTGTGGGAACCCTTTAGAAACGCCTCGCAACATAGATTTTGGGAACTCGGTTCTAACGTGTACCCAAAATCTATGATTTTGAACAGAGCTAAAAAAAATAATGTATACCCATGTAAACACCAGTTTTACTTTATAAAAGTGGGATTTAAGGGGTCAAAATAATACAGGCAAGTTTTTCTGATGCAACGTCTCCAAAATGACCTATACAGTGTTGACAGGAACGTTAAACCTCAAATCAAACATATCATCTCGTGAACAATTCGTGAAATTAAGACACCCTATACTCCACTTTATATAGAAAAAAAAAGAACTGGGGTTTACGGGGGTAAACACCATTTTCCTTATTTCTGCTCCAAGACATAGGTTGTGGGTACTCGTTAGAACCGCCTCAATGAGGCGGTTCTAACGAGCTACCACAACCTATGCTGCAGTATTTATAAGGAAAATATCACGGATTTTCAACCGAAAAATGGCCATTTTGGAGATGTGAAAAAATGCACTATGTCGCACGGGTGTGTTATCGTAGGTTTTCTCGTGACTTGGCGCATTTCCTAAAGTGCTGCAAACTTTTCTGTCCTTGCTTATCAGATTAACTTTCAACATAATATGTCGCGGTTTGTCACGTATTAGAAGCGATTCTTGGCCATAAATCCTCTGTTTTCATCCTAATACAAGCATGTCATTAGTATGCGTCTTTACAATTCTGCAATTGATTGCAGTACCCTAATGGCAAACACGATTAATTGTATGGGGCGCCCTTTTACTTTTTAATTCATATTTATAGATATCCAAAATTATTTATGGATATCAATGATTATTTATGGATATCAATAATTATTTATGGAAATCAATTATTATTTATGGATATCAATAATTCGAATTAATGACATCCATAATTCGAATTATAGATATCCATAAATAGATCTGAATTATGGATATCCATAAATTGAATAATGCATATCCATTATTCGATTTATGAATAGCTATAATTCGAATTATGGATATCCATTATTCGGCTGATTTATGGATATCATTAATTCGAATTATGGATGTCCATAAATCTAATTGTGGATATCCATAATTCGATTTATGGATATCATTATTCCAGATCGATTTATGATATCCATAATTCGAATTATGGATATCATTAAATCAAATTACAGACATCCATAATTCGGTCCATTTATGGATATCAATAGTTCGATTTATGGATATCCATAATTCGTCTTTGCAAATAAATACAATAAATAATGAGTGAAACCAAAGGCTTTTACGGTGAATTATGATTATCTATAAATCGAAATATTGATATCATTAATTCAGCCCGATTAATATATATATCCATTTGTTTGATTTGGGGTTTAACGTCCCCGTCAACACTGTAAAGGTCATTTTAGAGACGTTGCTTCCAATTTTGTGGGACTTTTACCCGACATTGAGATGAAATGACATCTCAAGCCATGTCGCCCAATGAAACCAATAGGGTTTAATAGCATGGGCTAGATCCTCTAAGCGGTTTACCAGTACTAGTGTGCGGGCCGGATTCAGCTCTGCGTGGAAGCATCATGCAGCCCATATATTTCTTCAAGCCCCTATGGGCGGCAGCCACTATATATATATCTGGGTCTGCACTGTTAGTTAGTATCCCGTGTCACGGTTTCCCGTGTGGGGACACTGGCAAAAAGGCATG
Organism: Lucinisca nassula; assembly: GCA_963580285.1. Classification (NCBI taxonomy): domain Eukaryota; kingdom Metazoa; phylum Mollusca; class Bivalvia; order Lucinida; family Lucinidae; genus Lucinisca; species Lucinisca nassula. The sequence continues at coordinate 107,832,036 of OY757013.1, read as the reverse complement.
GGGCCAGTTGCTCAACGCATCGTTAGTGGTCAAATTGTTATCTTTTGTAGCAAGTGCAATGTATCGTATTTACACCTGTGGACACAAATCCGTTCATTCATTTCATTTTGATCTGATGTTTCATTCAATTTTTTCCTTACACCCTGCCAGTCAACTGCAAGACAGGAATAAATTCAAAACACAAAGTGTTGTATATTTCATTGTCCAATCAGAATACATCTCGAATGTCAATCAGATCTAAAAATGGAAAAACAGTGCTTGCCACAATAAAACCAATCAATGTATAGACTACTTTGCTTGTCAAATCAACTTGATGCAAAGAGATTCATTGAAAGGCACTTCATCGGAGTTTGAACGCTTTTGTGTCCACAGGTTTAAAAAAAGTGTTAGTTTTTTTTTTTGTTTTTTTTTTTTTGGATGAAAAAAAATGATAGCAGCTTTAGCCTGTGCAAAAGCTGCTCTCATTTTTTTCAGCAAAACTATTAGCAAATTTGCCATACTAAATGATCGCCGGCCGCGGTAGCTCCGTCGGATGGGCGTCTGACTGGTGATCAGGAGGACGCGGGTTCGATACCTTCCGGGTTCGGTAACATTCTTCGTGGTGATTTGTTGGCCGACAGGGCTTGACAGGTCATTTCATCTCAGTGTTGGGTAAAAGTCCCGCAAATTTGGAAGCAACGTCTAAAAATTTACCTATAAAGTGTTGACGGGGGCGTTAAACCTCAAATCAAACTCAAAGACACGGTCTACCCACTGGTGCTGTCAATGCTTTGAATGCATTTTGACACTTGAAGATAATCAACACATGAATGTTCATGTATAGTTATAAATTAAACGAGTTGAGGAAAAGCAATAAAATGCGAGGCTTTGTCGAGCATTTTATCCATTTTCCGCAACGAGTTTAACAAATAATATAAGACATGAACATGAATGCAAGTTTCTATTTATCACATGGCATTTAAAACGCATTTTATTTTATAGATAGCAATGAAATCAGTGCATATCTGAAACAAATAAAAGTGATATTTTCACACTGTGAAAATATAAATATCGGGTGGGTGGGGCATGGACCATTGCTCAAAGCTTCCTATCTAGATTTTTTTGTCATTGCGCGCGTACGTGCGTGTCCGTCTCTGTAGATGATGGTGAGACCAAGATTCCTGGTATTTTGACCAAACCTTCATTCAAAGACCTTGTTATCGTTTGGGGATGGGTGCGTTTGTGTGGCAAGACTCAATGCGAGACTGCCATTAGTACAAGAGGTTTCAAGACCTGTTTCACCTGAACTTGCTTGTAGTGCCATTAAAAGCCGTGTTGATTAATTCGCTGCCGTCCAATTACGATAGTTTAGAGCCGTGTCACACGTGAATATAACTTTCGACATAGGAACACATGAAATCGACAGCCCGCTCTGAGCCTGTACACTTTTGTCGAAGACTTATTGATTCTTCATACAGGGTTTTGATCGGGTTGTGTACATGTGCGAAATGTACATGTAGTTATAGATATTGCTTCATCATCACCCAATGATCAGTATGTCATATAATGATACATTTCTTTAATAAAAGCGTGAAAACAGCATGTTGCTATGACAACTAGAAAACGTCTGAATAATCTGCTACAGGTAGACAGACAGAGTCTCATGTAGGTTTCAAATCACCGTTCGACCCATTCTTCCCAGGGATAAAGGCAAACAGCTAGTGCAGATCCAGATCCGACGCCGCATCATGCGGCATCGGATCAGGATTTACACTATTTGCTGACATGATTTTCCCTATAATAAGAATACAAATGAAAACAAAAAAGACCTGATATCCCTAAAATTAAAAATGGACTTGTTCAATATTTAACACATCATGAAAACAAGCCTATATAATTTTGACCCCCCCACCCCCCCCCCCCCCCCGCCACCTGCAACCCCACTTTTATATAGCAAAACTGGGGTTTGCAGGGGTGTACATTATTTTCCTTATTCCTGCTCTAAGACATAGTAGTGGGTACTCGTTAGAACCGCCTCAGCGAGGCGGTTCTAAAGAGAACCCACAACCTATTTTTCGAGCAGAAATAAGAAAAAACTCGCAATTTTTCATCAGAAAATTTTTATTTTTTGGAGGTAAAATTTTCAATATATTTAGATAGGCGTGTTTTCGTAATGGGTGGAAGAGTCCATCAGTAAACAATGGGTCGAAGAGCTTCAAGAATCACTGATTAATCAAACACTCCAGAACAGAATTAATTACAAGAGCCAGAAACCTTCTAGACAAAACAACCGTCTCTCAAAATAGGGGTGAATCTTAAAGAAAATAAGTGGCTTCCCAATGGAGCAAATTCTTTCCTTGCGATCCCTAATTAAACTACGTATTCACCTTATTTGCATTATCTGCTGGTTGCTAGTCTGAAGGTTATCAGTGTTGGAAAACAGGTAACCAGACCCCCTGACCTTGAAAGGTCAGGGGGGTCTGGTTTCCTGTTTTTCCAATATTGTAAATGTGCAAGCTGGGGGCCAGCAAATAATGCAAATATGGTGAATAAGGACAGTCGGTGTGACGTCACTTCCGCTGAGATCCACCATTTTCGGAGGTGAAAACAAAGGTACTCTATTATATAACCTTCCCAAATGTGCACACGAAATATTTCAAATCTGTCTTAAGCCACTCTAAAGTATTGTCTCGTATATGACGATTATCGATCAAAACTTTAGACACATTCTGCTTAAAAATGATTAAATTTTAGCAATAAAACCGAAGCATTCACCTCCCCCCGAATGAGAAAAATGGCGGGAAAGATAACCGTTCTGTGTTTCTTTTCACTAAAGAGTTCCTTGCCGATTGTCCCTTTGAAAGGAAAAATATAATTTTATAATATATGATCTAAACAACTAGTCGTGAGCGGCGTTCAAGTAATTAAAGTAGCACTGTACTTGTTTCCATAGAATAGGGATTCTTGTGGACTTCTATCCACAATATTTGCTAAACGGCGGCTCATCGCGAAGACACGCCTATATATTTTGATCCCCATCTTTTATATATTAAAACTGGAGTTTACAGGGGTAAACTTTATTTTTCGTATTTCTGCTTTAAAATTTAGATAGTGTGTATTCGTTAGAACCGCCTCGATGAGGTGGTTCTAACGACTACCCACGATCTATATTTTGAGCAGAGATAAGAAAAAATATCACAATATTTCATCTTAAAATGTTGGTTTTTCAGGCGGTAAGGTTTACAATGTATTTGTTCTGTTTGATTTGAGGTAAACACTATACAGGTCATTTTGGAGACGTCGCTTCCAATTTTGAGGGACTTTTACCCGACATTGAGATGAAACCAATAGGGTTTATATATGTTAGCATGGACAGTCCGACACACTCCGCTTTGCCTGGGCAGGCTTAGATCCTCTGAGCGGTTTACCAGTACTCGTGTGCGGTCGGTTTTAGCTCTGCGTGGAAGCATCATGCAGCCCTCTGTTTCTTCAAGCCCAGATGGGCGGGGCCGAAAGTATCACTGTCAGGGGCGTAGCTAGAAGAAAATCATTTGTACGCAAACAAAAGAAAATACTAAAAATAATAACTCCGTTTACCAAATGGGGACCACTCTTACAGGAAAGAATTTGCTCCCTTCAGCAAATTCTTTCCTGCAAATGGGGCCCCCGTGGCAAATGAGGAAACTATGCTAGCTAATAAATAGTGTTGCGTATATCCTAGCACAGGAGCTTGAAGTTCTGTCCATAAGTAGTTCATAAGGTTCAAAATCAAAAGTGACACTTAGCCATTACGAAATGGCTTAGTCAAAGTTATTGTCACTTTTGATTTTGAACCTAATGAATTACTTATGGACATAACTTCAAGCTCCTGTGATCCTAGACGCCTAAGTTTTTTTTTTCTTCTTCTTCTTCTTCTTAATCTTCTTCTTCTTCTTCTTCTTCACATTTTCTTCTTTTACTTCTTCTTTTTCTTCTTATTTTTCTTATTTTTCTTCTTTCTCTTCTCTCTTTTTCTTCTTCTTCTTCTTCTTTATCCTGTTTTTCTTCTCCTTCCTTTTCTTGATCTTCTTCTTTTTCTTCTACGTCTATTTTTTATGTTTGTAATGTGTACGCAAGTGCGTTTCTGCGTACAGGTAGCTACGCCCCTGATTGTACTCTTTCCCGTAGAATAGGGATTCTTGAGGACTTCTATCCACATTGTTTGCTAAATGGCGGCTTAAATTTTGAGACTGGTTTGCTGCTCTATACGGTGAACATATGGTGATAAATAAAAAATGCCATTATGAAGAGAAAAACAAACATGGCACCAGAAAATTTCTACGATATTCTTCCGGGAAAATGATTTTTATCGCAAGAAATTCTTTCCAGATGATGCATTCATTTGCTGAAGATGCATTTGATTTATTTCGATTCGATCAAATTATTACGGTCTGAATTTTAAATCCAAGTGAGGCCGCCAAGCATAATCGGGTTAACCCTTATCTTGCTGTTCACGACAACCCCTATCTTTGCAAACAGTGTAGATCCAGATCAGATGGCTTCTGAAGAAGCCATCTGATCAGGATCTACACTGTTTGGCATTCAGTTTATGAATTTGTAGCAATAAATTACATCAAGTAATTTGATTGGCTGATAGAAAGAAATGGGTGTGGCTTAAATGAATATTCAGCAAGATAAGGGTTAATATAGAGTAAGCCTTGTGTCACCACACCACACACTAACGTTTGTTTTGTTTGATTAAGAAATAGATCAGCTCTAACAGTGGTTTGGAGGGCAGTTGTAAAGTAGATGAAAGCACGAGCGCATAGCGCGAGTTATTTACCTACTTACAACTAACCGACAAACTGTGATATATTACTGAACAAATCATGCAATAGAGCTGATCTATTTAGATTCTAACACACTGAAAGACGACTAAATGCTGTTGTTTCCTTTATATTCTCTCAACATTCAGCCATTGTATGAAGAAATCCCGCCAACATGATTGACTGTAACACATGCTGTTACTTGGGTTTGTTTTTGTTTGTTTGTTTGTTTGTTTGATTTGAGGTTTAACGTTCCCGTCAACTCAGTAAAGATCATTTTGGAGACGTTGCTTCCAATTTTGTGGGACTTTTTTCCAGATATTGAGATGAAATGACATCTCAAGCCCTGCCAGCCAATGAAACCGATAGGGTTTATAAGCATGGACGGGTCGACTCGCACCGCTTTGCCTGGGTAGGCTTAGATCCTCTCAGCGTTTTACCAGTACTCGTGTGCGGGTCGGTTTCAGCTCTGCGTGGAAGCATCATGCAGCCCATCTTTTTCTTCAAGCCCCGATGGGCGGGGGCCATACTTGTGTTTGTAGCGTACTTGATGCGTGGAAAAGACGTTAACCCGTCTAACGTCAAGGAAACGGTCGATGACGTCGCATAACGTTAAAAACGTCGGCTCTTCGCGTCACGCGTTCTCGCCTAGTGATTTGACACTCAATATATCAATAGATTTAACCATTGGCTATGTAGGCGACCAGTGTTAGAATTTGAAGTTAAACGTCCCCGTCAACACTGTAAAGGTCATTTTGGAGACGTTACTTCCAATTCTGTGGGACTTTTACCAGACATTGAGATGAAATGAAAGCTCAAGCCCTGCCGCCCAATGAAGCCAAAAGGGTTTATAAGTATAGACGGGCCGATTCGCAACGCATTGCCTGGACAGGCGTAGATCCTCTAAGCAGTTTACCAGCACTCGTGTGCTGGTCGGTTGCAGCTCTGCGTGGAAACATCATGCAGCCCATCTATTTCTTCAAGCCCCGATGGGCGGGGGCTGACACCCTAACGTAGATTTATGATGTTAAGCCCGGCTGCTAACTTATTTTATTTCAATTTTTGCGCGTTAAGGCGAAATTTCCGGCGACAGTGTACAGCTATCGACCACCATCCCCGAAGTTACGTAGCATCGAATAAAAGCAGAATTTCGGCACTGACTTCAATATCCATCCTTGAGAGCTTCGCTCCGATCTGTGCAATTCGTTGTTTATCCGCCAGTGTGACCTCGTCAGAGAGTCGTTATTTATCTGTGCAGCTCCGCCCGATATACACTTCCGCATCTGTGCAGCTTCGTCCAGAAATCCCTATTTATCTGTGCAGTTTCGCCCGATATTTGCTATGTCTTGCGCGGCTTGACCCAAGACATCACGAAAACATGCCTATATAAATTTGACCCCCTTAAACCCCACTTTTCTACCTTAAAACTGGAGTTTGCAGGGTTATACATTTTTTTGTTATTTCTGCTAAAAACATTTTCTTTTTGTATATACTCGTTAGAACCGTAATCTATGTTTTGAGCAGAAATAAGAACTGCTCAAAACAAAGATTGTGTATACTCTTTAGAACCGCCTCGCCGAGGCGGTTCTAAAGAGTATTCACAATCTATATTTTGAGCAGAAATAAGAAAATATCCACGATTTTTCGTCTGAAAATTTTCTTCTTTTTTTTTGGGTGGTAAAATTTACAATTTATTTGTGTAGGCGTGTTTTTGTAATGTTAGCTATTCATCTGTGCATCTTGTTTGTCAATCGAGCCAAAGTTACTCAGCATAGCTATTCAGTGCTGAAGTCCTGGGCCCAGTTGTTCAAAGCATCGTTAGCTTAACGAGCTCGTTAGTGGTCATATTGTTAAGTGTTCTAGCAAGTTCAATATATAAAAGTTTGGTATTTTTGCTGAGAAAATGTGAGCAGCTTTTGCGAATGCAAAAGCTGCTCACATTTCTTTTCAGCAAAAATATTTAGTATATGTGCCATAATAAATGATAAAAGTTTTAACGATACGTTAAACGGCCCCCGCCCATAGCGGCTTGAAGAAATATATGGACTGCATGATGCTTCCACGCAGAGCTGAAACCGGCCCGCACACTAGTACTGGTAAACCGCTTAGAGGATCTAAGCCTGTCCAGGAACCGCGGTGCGAGGCGGACCGTGCATGCTAATACACCTTATTGGTTTCATTGGGCGACAGGGCTTGAGATGACATTTCATCTCAATGTCTGGTAAAAGTCCCACAAAATTGAAAGCAACACCTCCAAAATGACCTTTTCAGTGTTGACGGGGACGTTAAACCTCAAATCAAACAAACAAACAAACGATACGTTAACTAACGACGTCGTTAGTTTTGAACAACTGGCCCCAGGTGACTAACATTGATTTGTTGGAAATCCAGGTAAGGCTTATTTAAGAAGTCCGCCGAAGGCTATAACGGCGCGCCGGGGGGTGGGGGCAGTCAACGAACCATGACATGTAGGTCAAAGTCAAACGTGGATGTTTGCATTAAAGTTGCCATCCCTGGGTGCATATTTGTACTACCCATCATTAATGAAGCTCTTTTAGTTCTTGATAAATGAGCTTGAACATTAGGGTGAACAATATATGCAATATGTCACAAAATCAGTGAACCATGAAATTTACGTCAAGGTCAAATGTGGATGTCTACATAAAAACGAGTCATCTCTAGACGTAGGTTTGTACCAAGTATTATTAATAAAGCTCTTATATATAGTTCTTGAGAAGTGTGTGTGTGTGTGTGTGTGTGTGTGTGTGTGTGTGTGTGTGTGTGTGTGTGTGTGTGTGAATTCGGGTTTAACGTCGCTTTCAACAATTTTTCAGTCATATCACGACGGTGTCTGGTTGCGACAGGGAGCTCAATGCTCACTTTTATAGTGCTGCCTCACTGAAGTTTCATGTCCCAGACACAGTACATGTACATGATACCACACCCAGGCACATTATCCTGACACTGGGTCGACCAGTCCTAGCTCCACCCCGTAAATCTGAGTGCCAAGCGAGGAGCAGCTAGTACCATTTTTAACGACTTTGGTATGTCGCGGCCGGGATCGAACCCGTGACCTCACGTTCCCCGGAGTGGATACCCTACCAACTGAGCTATCGGGGCCGGTCTTGAGAAATGAACTTGAACTTTAGGTCGTACGCTATGGTTGACGCAAAAGATCACAAATTCAATGAACCATCAAATGTAGGTCAAGGTAAATATGGATGCTTACATTAAAGTTGGCATCCCTTATTGCAAATTTGTACCAGGAATCATTGACGAACTCTTATAGTTTTTGAGAAATAGACTTAAACATCAGGGCGAACGCTAGGGTTGATGCAATATTTCACAAAGTCAGTTAACCATGGAATATAGGTCAAGGTTAAATATGGTTGCTTCCATTAAAGTTGCTATCCATAGATGGAAGTCTGTCTCAAGTATCATTAACCCTTTTAGTACCAATGGAATCTTCCTCCTTATATATAGCATGAGTCCTTTCAAAATTGAGGGGTGTCAGGTTGTGTTTTCTTCAAAATTTATTCGGAAAAAGGCTGAAGTTTTAGCAAACAGTGGAGGCCCTGATCAGACGCCGCGTTCTGTGGCGTCTGATCTGGGCCTGCACTGTTTGCCAGGGTACCCATTTTCGGGTTTCTGGTACTAAATGGGTTAATAAAGCTCTTTTAGTTCTTGAGAAATTGACTTGAACAATAGGGGAAATGCTAGGGTTCTCGCAAATGTCGACCTCTTGACAAACTGACGAATGAACGGACGGAAAACCGGACAATTATATCTCGCCATGCTTAAAGTAAGCGCGATAAAAATAGCATATGAGTGTTGTGAAAGAGGGTTACCTATAAAATTTGGTCTGGAATCATAACCTAACAGGGTCTACACTGTGTGCTTACAGTACAATAATATGAAATAAAGGCACTGCCTTTTGAGCAAACACACTCATTGACACCCCTTAGGTAGTTAATGGTGGTCTAGAACATCAAAGAATCCAAAGGTAGCCAGATAGCTCTTTGTGCCTCTTACTATTCCCAAATCCTTATTTTATACCCCTGAGTAATAGTTTGTGAAAAGTTTTAATAGCTTGGCCAGACGAGAAGAGTTTTCCACCTAAATGAGAAGATGCGGTAAATGTTTCGGAAAATGCTTCGGTAACTCGTTGGTCGAGGAGCGATGCTGGTTTTTACCGGCTAACCATTTCGGCTCAGTGCGGTACATTTCAGTTCATTTAAACGCGTGACGTAGTTTCGAAACTTCCCGCGATTAAACTTCAGCGTTTGATGGAACAGTCTTCAAAAAGAGCTTTTTTACAATTATTTCGACGCTTTTTTGTGCTTCTGTTGTGATGGGACTTGACTCCTTTTGGTTTTGAGAAGCAACTTTTGGATGTGAATACAATTCTCATGAACTATGTAAAGATGGTGGATTATCGCGAGAAATTGAACGAGATTCCAAACGAGATTTGGGTGCCTAAGTATGTTGTTCCAGCCCCTCTACAGTAAAGCAAACACGCAAACACTTCGTGTGTTTGCTATTTACAGTCTAAGTCACCGTTCATTTTTTTCCAGCCTACACTCAGAGAAAATCGACCCTGGCCCACCAGTGCTGTCAGTGCTTTGATGATTCACTAATTGTCATTGTTTTCACTGTTGTTCCCAAAAATCTCACCCGAGTGGTCATTAATACGAACGTAGCAGCCTTCGTTGTGAATTTACGCAGCGTTTGTTTGTTTGATTTGAGGTTTAACGACCCCGTCAACACTGTAAAGGACATTTTGGAGACGTTGCTTCCAATTTTGTGGGACTTTTACCTGGCATTGAGATGAAATGACATCTCAAGCCCTGTTTCCACATGAAACCAATAGGGTTTATAAGCACAGACGGTCCGACTCGCACGGCTTTACCCGGGCAGGCTTAGATCCTCTAAGCGGTTTACCAGTACTCGTTTGCGGGTCGGTTTCAGCTCTGCGTGGAAGCATCATGCAGCCCATATATTTCTTCAAGCCCCTATGGGCGGGGGCACTAATTTACGCAGCGTACCCAGAGAATAAAATGTACAATCTTACAGTCTGGTCAGCGCCTTTGCACTAAAGCCGTACGATCTTCTCACTAGTGTATTCGCCGTTTTGGGCATTGTTTGTCAATGGATCGGGTCGATTGTTTATCAGTGGATTGGGTCGATTGTTTATCAGGCGACCCAAATTTATAGTATTTTACCAGCGTGTTGAGTAAAAAGGTTGTCTGTAGAATCTGGACTGGAATCATTTGTTGGGCTTGCCAAACAGTGTAGATCCAGATCAGACGCCCCGTTTGCCTGAAGTACAGGGGCCAGTTGTTCAAAAGTAACGACGTCGTTAGTTAACATATCGTTAAAACTAAGATCATTAAATATTGCAAATATGCTAATATTTTTGCTGAAAAAATGTGATCAGCTTTTGCAGACGCATCACACATTTTTTCAGCAAAAATACCAAAACTGTCGATATTGTTCTTGCTAGCAAGTTAACAATTTGACCACTAACGAGCTCGTTAAGCTAACGATGCTTTGAACAACTGGCTCCAGGAATTTAAGAGTCAGACGCCAAAAAATAAAAAAAAAAAAACACCGTCTGATCAGAGTCTACATGGTTTACTTACACCGGTACAGGAATATAAGTGTTAAGTTCCCGTTTAGGCCCAATTTTCCAATCTACACTCAGAGACAATCGACCCACCAGTACTCTCAGTGCTTTGATTTTAACTAGAATCGCCGCCGTTCATTTGCGTCTCCGCTATTACCCCGTTTATTTTCGCCATAGACCCCAATGACAATCCGCGCATGGCCGTTCATCCGGCGTGCAGCTTTGTAAGGGCTGTCGCCCTTAAGCCGCGATGCATCGCCAGTGTAGGCCAAGCCTAAGTTAGTCCCGTGCTTAACCCTTTAACCCTGCATGTAGACCGGAAAAGATTTGTTTATTTTAGGTTTTAAGTCCTAGTCAACACTATTTAGGCCATTTTGGAGACGTTGCTTCCAATTTTGTGGGACTTTTACCCGACATTTATATGAAATGGCATCTCAAGTTCTATCGCCCAAACAAACCAAAAGGAGTTATATGTAGGGCCGGTCCGACTCACAGCACATTGCCTGGACAGGCTTAGTTTAAACATATTTTATTGCATCCTTCAAACAAGCAATCTATTTCTCCAAGTCACGATGGGCGGTAGCCAAGACCGGAAAAGATACCAATAGATCTAGATGTAAACTGCGTAGATTAATAATTAGCCGTCTCATATGGATCTACACCATTTGCCATTCCAATAATGAGCGATCAGCGAAGACTCAGATCAGCCTGCGCATTCGCGCAGTCTGATCTGAGTCTTCGCTTATTGCATGTACCTACTATAGGCTAATTTCTATGCAAAGAGACATACGCATAAGGTCTTTGCATAGTGGATGAGTGCGCAGGTTGATTTGAGCCTGTGTTGGTCACACCAGTCCTATTGTAGGTTTTGTTATGCGCAGGCTCATCATAAAAAAGACTCGCAACAATGGATGTGCCCGAATTCAAAGATTGGCGAGTCCACTTCAGAAATTCTGGGGTCTAAGGATTGCTGAAATAAGCTTATCCTCAAAATTGATCAATACTTGGAGATTGCAGGAAACATAAAATGAGATTGAAAACGGCAGTTAAAGGCTGTATCAGAATCCAGTGACGTCAAACAGAAGTACCTGAGACATCGCTGTCGTCAACCTCACCTTTTTTTTAACCGTTTCCTCTCCGAGTTTCTGAAGTTTGTTTGGCTTTGTTTGATTTTATTGGTCAACAGTATTTCAGGTCATTTTTGAGCGGGCCGGTTTACCCATCCACACTTTTTCATGGCAGGCGTATACGTACGTAAGTGGTAAGCCAGTACAGGGCACATTCTTTCGCCAGAAACTGACAACTGCCCTTCTTGAATCAGCGGAAGGGAAGGACTGACCGTAGAAAAAATTTCATGATCAATCTCCACGTAAGAATGTTACTGACCCCGACAGGTATCGAACCCGCGCCCTCCTGATTACCAGTCGGACCACATCTCGAAAACACGCCTATATAAATTTGACCCCCTTGAACCCCACTTTTATATAGTAAAAATGGGATTTACAGGGGTAAACATGATTTTTCTTATTTTTGCTCTAAAATATAGATTGTAGGTACTCGTTAGAACCGCCTCGATGAGGCGGTTCTTACGTGTACCCACAATCTATATTTTGAGCAGAAATAAGAAAAATATAAAATTTTTCGTATTAAAATTTGCATTTTTTCGGCGGAAAAATTTGCTATGCATTTGCATAGGCGTGTTTTCATAATGAGTCAGACTGAGCTACAGAGGCCGACACAAACAACGTTTGTAAGTTAACGGCCTGGTCAACTGTATTTTATGTCATATCGAGTCGGTCAGTTTACCGTACGACACTTTTCCTGCAAACTGACATTTGCCTTTCTTGAATCAGCGGAAGGGAGAGAATGGCCGCAAAAAATATTTCCTGATTAATCTGCAGGAAAGAATGTTCTTGCACACCAGACAAGGAAATCCGTAATTTTACCCTGGGATAGAAATATTTGTTCTGACCCTGGTGTTCCGACCCAAAATCGATTATAATCGCGTGTTTGATAAATGCACTGGTTGATTACGACCTCGTATGCGCCATTGTTAAGGTTGACGCCACAGCACGTTACGTGACGTCACTAATCATTCCTGCAGTGTCATCACAATATGGCGGACGTCGGTAACCGAAGTGACTGCAGCATTAAAAATCCTTGATAATTTGCACGAATGGTTTAGGTAACATGACCAAGAGGGCCGCCATGCCCAACTATTGCAAACATAAAATGATTACCCTAGGTTGACCTTGACCTCCAATTGGGTCCCTTAGTCTCCTCGTACATAATCATAGTGCAGAATATATTTTCTTGTCTTTTGGGATCATTGAGTTCATTTAGAATCAGTTTGAAAATAGATTTCTGCTTAAGCCGGTGCTAGAGGGCGTGGCCGGTGTGGCGCATTTCAGTACTGGTCATGAACAGACTCAGTAAAACCGAGTCTGCTATTTGCGTTTATTTGATGTATTCTTTGCTTCCAAAAGGATCTAACTGTTCAGAACTTACTTTGAACGGAAAAATGGTTAAAGAATGCATTTTCATAAAACAAAACAAAACAAAACAAAAAAAAAAAAAAAAAAAAAAAGAAATAAATAAAAATAAAATATTGCGGTCTATAACACGAGAATAGATACAAAAAGAATGTCTATGAGTGCTAAAGGTCAAAGCCATTAGTAAGCTTGGCCCAAGGTCACTTGGATTGCAGATCCATTGATATCAAATGCATAACCTCTCAAACCAATTTTATATACAGCCTTAGGACAGTGACAAAACGAGGTCACATGAACAAGGGTGACCTATTGACCTTGACCTATTTATCAGTACCAAAGATCATAGTCAGTCACATGAGGGAAAAGGGACCAGATAATATTTGGGCTCAGGGGAGCGATCAGAGAACCTCATTGTCCTGTTGATTATTGTTGGTCCACGGACTTCCACGATCGAGCCGATTGTTTCGTCAAAATAATTTACAGGAGACAAACACTGTATATTCAATCTCATATTGATCTACACTGCTTCCATTCTTAGCTGTCTCATTTTGATTTACACTGTTTACATAATTAGCCATTTCATCATGATCTACACTGTTTACATTGTAAGCCGTCTCATCACGATCTACACTGTTTCATTGTCAGCCGTCTCATCTTGATCTACACTGTTTACATTGTGAGCCGTTTCATCATGATCCATACCGTTTACATTGCGAGCCGTTTCATCACGCTCTGCACTGTTTACATTGTCAGCCGTTTCATCACGATCTACACTGTTTCATTGCCAGCCGTCTGACTTTGATCTACACTGTTTACATTGTGAGCCGTCTACTAATGATCTGCACTGTTTACATTGTTAGCCATTTCATCATGGTCTACAGTGTTTACATTGTAAACCATCTCATCTTGATCTACACTGTTTACATTGTAAACCATCTCATCTGGATCTACACTGTTTACATTGTAAACCATCTCATCTTGATCTACACTATTTACATTGTGAGCCGTCTTATCTTGATCTACACTGCTTACATTGTTAGCCGTTTCATCTACATCTACATTGTCTACACTGTTAGCTGTCTCAACTTTATCTACACTGTTTACATTGTGAGCCGTCTTATCTTGATCTACGGTCCGCTGATCTACACAGTTTACATTGTTAACCATGTCATCTTTAGCTACACAGTTTACATTGAGAGCCGTCTCATCTTGATCCACGGGTCGCTGATCTACACTGTTTACATTCTGAGTCGTCTCATCGTGATCTACACTGTCTACAATGTGACTTGCCTCAACTTGATCTACACCGTTTACAATGTTAGTCGTCTCATCTTCATCCATACTCTTTACATTGTTAGCTGTCTCATCTTGATCTACACTGTTTTATTGTTAGCCGTCTCATCTTGATCTGCATGGTTTACATTGTTAGCAGTCTCATCTTGATCTACACTGTAAACATGGCCGGTCGCCTCATCTTGATCTACACTGTTTACATAGTAAGCAGTCTCATCTAGATCTACACTGTTTACATAGTAAGCAGTCTCATCTAGATCTACACTGTTTACATTGTTAGCCGTCTCATCTTGATCTACACTGTTTACATTGTTAGCCGTCTCATCTTGATCTACACAGTTTACATAGTAAGCAGTCTCATCTTGATCTACACTGTTTACATTGTTAGCCGTCTCATCTTGATCTACACAATTTACATTGTACGCCGTCTCATATTGATCTACAGTTTACATTGTTAGCCGTCTCATCTTGATCTACACAGTTTACAAAGTAAGCAGTCTCATCTAGGTCTACACAGTTTACATTGTTAGCCGTCTCAACTTGATCTACACAGTTTACATTGTTAGCCGTCTCATCTTGATCTACAGTTTACATTGTTAGCCGTCTCATCTAGATCTACACAGTTTACATAGTAAGCAGTCTCATCTAGATCTACACAGTTTACATTGTTAGCCGTCTCATCTGGATCTACACAGTTTACATTGTTAGCCGTCTCATCTTGATCTACAGTTTACATTGTTAGCCGTCTCATCTAGATCTACACAGTTTACATAGTAAGCAGTCTCATCTAGATCTACACTGTTTACATTGTTAGCCGTCTCATCTGGATCTACACAGTTTACATTGTTAGCCGTCTCATCTTGATCTACAGTTTACATTGTTAGCCGTCTCATCTTGATCTACACTGTTTACAGTGTTAGCCGTCTCATCTTGATCTACACAGTTTACATTGTTAGCCGTCTCATCTAGATCTACACTGTTTACATTGTTAGCCGTCTCATCTTGATCTACAGTTTACATTGTTAGCCGTCTCATCTTGATCTACACTGTTTACTTTGTTAGCCGTCTCATCTTGATCTACACTGTTTACATTGTTAGCCGTCTCATCTAGATCTACACAGTTTACATTGTTAGCCGTCTCATCTTGATCTACAGTTTACATTGTTAGCCGTCTCATCTTGATCTACACTGTTTACATTGTTAGCCGTCTCATCTTGATCTACACTGTTTACTTTGTTAGCCGTATCATCTTGATCTACACAGTTTACATTGTTAGCCGTCTCATCTTGATCTACAGTTTACATTGTTAGCCGTCTCATCTAGATCTACACAGTTTACATAGTAAGCAGTCTCATCTAGATTTACACTGTTTACATTGTTAGCCGTCTCATCTGGATCTACACAGTTTACATTGTTAGCCGTCTCATCTTGATCTACAGTTTACATTGTTAGCCGTCTCATCTTGATCTACACAGTTTACATAGTAAGCAGTCTCATCTAGATCTACACTGTTTACATTGTTAGCCGTCTCATCTGGATCTACACAGTTTACATTGTTAGCCGTCTCATCTTGATCTACAGTTTACATTGTTAGCCGTCTCATCTTGATCTACACTGTTTACAGTGTTAGCCGTCTCATCTTGATCTACACAGTTTACATTGTTAGCCGTCTCATCTAGATCTACACTGTTTACATTGTTAGCCGTCTCATCTTGATCTACAGTTTACATTGTTAGCCGTCTCATCTTGATCAACACTGTTTACTTTGTTAGCCGTCTCATCTTGATCTACACTGTTTACATTGTTAGCCGTCTCATCTAGATCTACACAAGTTACATTGTTAGCCGTCTCATCTAGATCTACACTGTTTACATTGTTAGCCGTCTCATCTTGATCTACACTGTTTACATTGTTAGCCGTCTCATCTTGATCTACACTGTTTACTTTGTTAGCCGTCTCATCTTGATCTACACAGTTTACATTGTTAGCCGTCTCATCTTGATCTACAGTTTACATTGTTAGCCGTCTCATCTAGATCTACACAGTTTACATAGTAAGCAGTCTCATCTAGATCTACACTGTTTACATTGTTAGCCGTCTCATCTGGATCTACACAGTTTACATTGTTAGCCGTCTCATCTTGATCTACAGTTTACATTGTTAGCCGTCTCATCTTGATCTACACAGTTTACATAGTAAGCAGTCTCATCTAGATCTACACTGTTTACATTGTTAGCCGTCTCATCTGGATCTACACAGTTTACATTGTGAGCCGTCTCATCTTGATCTACAGTTTACATTGTTAGCCGTCTCATCTTGATCTACACTGTTTACAGTGTTAGCCGTCTCATCTTGATCTACACAGTTTACATTGTTAGCCGTCTCATCTAGATCTACACTGTTTACATTGTTAGCCGTCTCATCTTGATCTACAGTTTACATTGTTAGCCGTCTCATCTTGATCTACACTGTTTACTTTGTTAGCCGTCTCATCTTGATCTACACTGTTTACATTGTTAGCCGTCTCATCTAGATCTACACAGTTTACATTGTTAGCCGTCTCATCTTGATCTACAGTTTACATTGTTAGCCGTCTCATCTTGATCTACACTGTTTACATTGTTAGCCGTCTCATCTTGATCTACACTGTTTACTTTGTTAGCCGTCTCATCTTGATCTACACAGTTTACATTGTTAGCCGTCTCATCTAGATCTACACAGTTTACTTTGTTAGCCGTCTCATCTTGATCTACACAGTTTACATTGTTGGCCGTCTCATCTTGATCTACAGTTTACATTGTTAGCCGTCTCATCTAGATCTACACAGTTTACATTGTTAGCCGTCTTATCTAGATCTACACAGTTTACATTGTTAGCCGTCTGATCTAGATCTACACAGTTTACATTGTTAGCCGTCACATCTTGATCAACACAGTTTACATTGTTAGCCGTCTAATCTAGATCTACACAGTTTACTTTGTTAGCCGTCTCATCTTGATCTACACAGAATACATTGTTAGCCGTCTCATCTTGATCTACAGTTTACATTGTTAGCCGTCTCATCTAGATCTACACAGTTTACAAAGTAAGCAGTCTCATCTAGATCTACACAGTTTACATTGTTAGCCGTCTCATCTAGATCTACACTGTTTACATTGTTAGCCGTCTCATCTTGATCTACACAGTTTACATTGTTAGCCGTCTCATCTTGATCTACACAGTTTACATTGTTAGCCGTCTCATCTAGATCTACACTGTTTACATTGTTAGCCGTCTCATCTTGATCTACACAGTTTACATTGTTGGCCGTCTCATCTTGATCTACACAGTTTACATTGTTAGCCGTCTCATCTTGATCTACACAGTTTACATTGTTAGCCGTCTCATCTTGATCTACAGTTTACATTGTTAGCCGTCTCATCTTGATCTACACAGTTTACATTGTTAGCCGTCTCATCTTGATCTACACAGTTTACATTGTCAGCCGTCTCATCTTGATCTACACAGTTTACATTGTTAGCCGTCTCATCTTGATCTACACAGTTTACATTGTTAGCCGTCTCATCTTGATCTACACAGTTTACATTGTTAGTCGTCTCATCTTGATCTACAGTCTATACGTTGTGATCCGTCTCATCTGGATCAACACTGTTTGCATTATAAGCAGTCTTATCTAGATCTGCACTGTTTAAAATGTGAGCTATCTCAGTCTTATCTTCATCTGCGTTGTTAGCCATCTCATCTTGATCTACACTGTTTACATTTGAGCCGTCTGATCTTGATCTATACTGTTTACATTGTGAGTCCCTATCCTGATCTACCCTGTTTACATTGTTAGCCGTCTCATCATGACCTACATTTTTACTCTGTTATCCGTCGCATCTAGATCTATAATAGTGATATTCTTAGCCGTCTTATCATGATCTGCACTGTTTACAATGTTAGCTGTCTCATCTTCATCTACAATGTATACATTGAGTGCCGTCTAATCATGATCTACATTGTTTATATTGTTAGCCGTCTCATAATGATCTACACTGTTTGCATTGTAAGCAGTCTCATATGGACCCACGTATTTTTCAGTGTTAGCATCTCATCATGAACTACCCTGTTTACATTGTTAGCCGTCTCACATTTATCTACACGGTTTACATTGTGAGCCATCACATTGATCTAGCCTGTTTACATTGTAAGAAGTCCTATCTAGAGTACACTATTTACATTGTGAACCGTCATCTCTTAATCTATTCTGGTATCATTGCGAGCCGTCTCATCTTGATCTACACTGTTTACTTCGTCAACACTATAACGTTCACATTAGACCAGTCAGTATACCTAACCACTCTTTTCTTGAGCAGTGGTTAACTTCGCCAGGAAATGACACCTGTCCTACTTAAAACAGGGGGATGGTGGACGGGGAGGAGGGGGTGGGGAGAACGAATGACAGTAAGAACTATGTCATGATCATTTTCAACATGGAATGACGCCTGAGCCGGTCACAATCGGGTGCAATGATTACATTCTGACAGTCTTCGAGCAAGACACACCATGACGTTAACAAGTCCGCTAAATGAACTCTCGATTGGTGATCAGGAGGACGCGGGTTCGACTCCCGCCGGGGTCGGCAACATTCTTTCGTGGAGATTGATCATGAAATCTTTTCTACGGTCATTCTCTCCATTCCGCTGATTCAAGAAGGGCAGTTGTCAGTTTCTGGCGAAAGAATGTGCACTGTACTGGTTAACCGCTTACGTATAAGCCTGCCCAGGAAAGTGTTGATAGGTAAACTGACCGGCTCAAAAATGACCTAAATAGTGTTGACTGGGCCGTTAAACTCCAATACAAACAAATAAATGAACTCTCCTGCAATCACTTAATATAGAGAAAACTAGGATTTGCAAGGATATCTATTATTGTTCGTATTTCTTATCAAAGTCATAGGTTGTGGGTGCTCGTTTGAACCTCCTCAAAGAGGTTCTAACTAGTTCCCACAACCTACGTTAGGAGGATGTTTAAGACAAATATCACACAATTCCATGACAAAAAATAATCATTTTGGACATCTGAATGAATGCACTATATCACACGGATGTGTTATCTTAAGGGGAATGAGAACACACTCAGGGGAGGCAACTCCTGCAAAAGTATTTTTGTCTCCCATGTCAAAAGGGGTCAACTCTTAAAGGAACTTTTTCCGTGGGACAGGGCTTATAGAAAAGCGAACAGGAAGTCCCGAAAGTTGTCTCCCTTTGAAAAATGGAGCAAAAATCTGCAGGTGTTCCCACATTTTAATAAGTGCCATATTAACAAGTTCTCCACAGTGTTATAAACTTCATAAAAACTGCGAAAAACACCGCATGAGTCATTTGTACGAAACATCAACTGAATGATAAAGGAACAAGAGCAATTTGAATGTTTGTTTGATTTCAGGATTTAACGTCCCCGTCAGCACTGTAAAGGTCATTTTGAGACGTTGTTTCCGGTTTTATAGATGTTTTACCCGACATTGAGATGAAATGACATCTCAAGCCCTGCGCCCAACGAAACCAAAGCATGGACTGTCCGACTCGCACCGCTTTGCCTGGGCAAGCTTAGACCCTCTAAGCCGTTTACCAGTACTCGTGTGCGGGTCTGTTTCAGCTCTGTGTAGAAGCATCATGCAACCCATCTATTTCTTCAAGCCCCGATGGGCGGCGGCCGGAACAAGAGCAGTTACATGTGCATGTAGGTTTAAGAACACTTTCGCAACCAGAGCTGGTGACTGACAGAGGTTACTCGCATACCAATGCCAACAAGCATCCATTATTTATTTGTTTATTTATTTATTTATTTTTTTATTATTTGCTCGCTAGTGGCAAAATCGGTCCCACATGAGCACGCATACGGGACAAGTCACACGCGAAATCTATTATCAAACCAAATATGAACCCAATCTATCCAAATGGTTCGTAAATAAGAACTCTTAACACTTCAGGTTACTGAGATTACAGGACGTACGTACATGTACATACACACCCGTACAGAAGACCACCGGCATGATGCCGAGAGTGGGGCGGGTGAGGCGGGGGGCATTAAAAAAAAACAGTTTCTAGTTCTTCAACGGGCCCTTTATTGTACTGTGTTTTTTTTTAATTAACCCATTCAGTACCAGAAACCCCTAAAGGGTTACCTTGTCAAACAGTGCAGGCCTAGATCAGACGCCGCAAAACGCGGCGTCTGATCAGGATCTCCACTGTTTGCAAGAAAGTTAAGCCATTTCCCGAATAAATTTTGAAAAAAAAAAAAAAGCACAACCTGACACCCCTAAATTTTGAAATGGACTCCTGCTATGTGTAAATAAGAAGATTACATTTGGTAAAAAAGGGGGTTAAGAAAAAGATCCGCTCTAGCAGTGAATTCAAAGTTTGGAGGTCACTTGTAAAGTAGATGAAATCACGGGCGCTTGGCGCGAGAGATTGATCAGATTACACTGATTTATTATTCAACCATTCACATGGTGAAACTTTAACAGACTAAAATTGGCAATAATAGTGTTGTATTCTCCACATTTCTTTAACTCTTTCGCAATTATTAGGAGAAATCCCGCCAAAATTATTGACTGTGACACACGCTTTATGCCCTTTACTAACGTTTTCGATGTGAGTAAATGACGTTTCACCGTCTGATGTCAAGAAATCTATAAGTGCGGCTTTACTCGTCCTTCAGCCCTGTGATTTAATCATAGAAATAAATCACAGCCTCATTCCATTGTCCATATATCAATATTCATTTTGTTCAAAATTTTTGTCAGCGATTTTTTTGTTTCAATTGGGGCTTTACGTCGCCGTCAACACTATATAGGTTATTTTGGAGTCATTGTTTCCTATTTTGTGGGACTTTTACGCGACATTGAGGTGGAATGACATCACAAGCCCCGCCGCCCTAACAAACCAAAAGGGTTCATATGTAGGGACGGTCCGATTCGCACAACTTTGCCTGGGCTAATTATAAGCGGTTAATACATTACTCAGCTCGGCATGAAGCCCAATCTGTTTCTTCAAGCCCCGATGAAGCCCATTGGTTAGTGATTTTCATATGATCTATAGCAGTGTCGGCCAGTTGTTCAAAAACGTCGTTAGTTAATGTATCGTGAAAGTTTGATCATTTAATTTGGCAAATATGCTAATATTTTTGCTGAAAAAAATGCGAGCTGCTTTTGCTCGTGAAAGAAAGGGACCTTCACTTAACGGAAATAATCTGTTCCTATTCTGGTCTCTATTTGTATCCTTATTTGTTTTGTTTAATACTCTCCAGTGAACTCAATGCATATCTGAAACAAATAAAATGATATTTTCACACTGTGAAAATATATGATATACATGTATTCACACTGTGAAAAATAACCTGACCTTGTTATTTTCGCCGTAGCAGTCTGGTTTACTTTTTCTCGCCAAAGTTCATATGTTATCGATTCTTTAAAATATCCTGAAAAGGACTCTTTGAACTGTAAAAATGCTGTGTTCAAAATGGCGATCTGTTTATGGTTTGAAACTGACTGTTGTGACGTCATAGCCAGATCAAAATTGTGACGTATGATACGATTAATCAATTGCCGTAAATATCCTTTTAAAATTCTAAAGTAAAAAGAAAAAAATACTTTTTTCGGCGGATACCAAAAGTATTCCATCTTATGTGTTGAAAACATACGAATTTTCGAGTGCTTCGATGAAATATGTTTCGGTATCCACCTCAGAATAGTAAATATCCTCTATGTATTACGTCACTGTTTGATAACGCCACATCACGAAAACACATCTATATTATTTTGACCCCCTTGAACCCCACTTTTATATAGTAAATCTTGGGTTTGCAAGGGGGTAAACCTAATTTTCCTTATTTCTGCTCTAAAATATAGTTTGTGGGCACTCGTTAGAACCGCCTCGACGCCGCCTCGTCGAGGCGGTTCTAACGAGTTCCTACAAACTATATTTTGAGCAGAAAAAAAATAATATCACAATTTTTTCATCTTAATCTTTTTTTTATTTTTTTTCGGCGATAAAGGATACAATGTATTTGTATAGACGTGTTTTCGTAATTATGTTATAAAAATGATAACACATGGTTACTGGTGCGTAACACCATGACACCCTCCGTGCCACTCCTCTGTTTTCTATCGAAATTCTGCGGCGATAAAATTCTACTTTAAATCGATATACGATCAACAGAATCTTACACGGGACGTGAGGAAAATGAATGATAATATATATATATAATAGGAGCTATTATTTCTTCAGTTTTCATTTATTTTTATTCGCCCCCCCCCCTCTCCCGGGCTCCTTCTCTTTCACCTCCTTTTTTTATCTCTTTTCTCCCTTTCTCTGGGAGACGACACATAATGCAGAAGTGTTGATGTGTTAAACCCCAACACAATCGATCAATCAATCAATAAACTTTATAAAATGGGGCTACAGGGGAGGTTAATTGGCCAATCTTAAATTCATCTCTGATGGTGAAGGCGATTCTGCAGGAAACTTGGGCGGATGCGCGTCTCACTGGTGATCAGGAGGCGGGTTCGATACCTGCCGGGGTCGGCAACATTCTTTCGTGGAGATTGATAATGAAATCGTTTCTACGGCCATTCTCTTCATTCCGCTGATTCAAGAAGGGCAGTTGTCAGTTTCTGGCGAAAGAATGTACACTGTACTGGTTAACCGCTTACGTACGTATAAGCCTGCCCAGGAAAAGTGTGGATAGGTACACTGACCGCGTCAAAATGACCTAAAATATTGTTGACTGGGTCGCTAAACTCCAATACAAACAAGCAAACAATCTGCAGGGAACTCATTTGAATACCAACACAGTGCATTCTTTCATATCTCCAAAACGGCTACTTTTTCTGATGAAAAATAGAGGATCTTACACGAGTGGTCATTTCATATGAAGTTTATGAAACGAGCCTTCGGCGAGTTTCATAAATTTCATATGAAATGACCACGAGTGTAAGATCCTCTTTATCAAATGACTTCTTGAAATTGGATTTTATCGCCTTGTAATTTGACAATTTTTCTACGAAAAATGCATTGTTGACATGGACGTCGTCATGACGTTACTTAATCCCGCCAAAGTGTTATTACACGTGTGGTCATACGATTTTTATTACACGACGTTATCCACTGCTTATCAACGACGTCATATGATAATCTGTTATATTTTCTTATTTATACTACATGCTCGTTGGAAACGTCACACTGCGATCTAACGAGTACCAATAACCCTGGTCTTGGAGTAGAAATAAGAAACATAATGTTACCCCTTGCAAACCCCAACTTTCTCCATATAAAGTGGGGTTTAGAGGGTGTGAATTTCATAGACTTGTTAACACGATGAGCACCAAATATGGGGAACAGAATTTGCTACAATTCATTACGATAACACAGCTGTGCGACATAGTGCATTTTTCGCATCTCTCAAATGGCTATTTATGTGATGAAAATCCGTGATATTTTTCTTATAAATGCACAAAACATAGGTTGTGAGTGCTCGTTAGAACCGCCTCAATGAGGCGGTTCTAACGAGTACCCACAACCTATGTCTTGGAACAGAAATTAGAAAAATAAAGTTTACCCCCGTAAACCCCAATTTTCTCTATATGAAGTTGGTTTAGGGGGGCCTTCATTTCACGGACTTGTTCACGTGATGTATATGTGCGCCCAGCGAAGAATCAGATCAACCTGCTCATCCATATAGTCTGACCAGAGACTTCGCTTGCTGCATGAAGGAGCTCTTGGTCCCTTAGCTATCCTTAGAGCGCACAACGAAAATTCTGAACAAGCTGCCCGAAGGCGCGGGCTGATCTGAGTCTTCGCTGGGCGCACATGATAATTGTAGGAAATGGTGTGCCCCGGCTCAAATGATATGGAAATGACGGCAACTAAAAGGGACACACACAAAAAAAAAAAAACAAACAAAAAAAAAACACAAAAATTTCTGATAAAAATTCTGATATTTTTCATATTTCTGCTCAAAACGTAGATCTTGGGTACACGTAAGAATCGACACGATGAGGCGGTCTAACTAGTACCCCCAAATCTATGTTTTTGAGCAGAAATAAAAAAAAGATATATACCCCTGTAAACCCCAATTTTACTGTATAAAAGTGGGGTTTAAAGGGGGGGGGGGGTCGAAAAAATAAAGGCATGTTTACGTGATGATAAGTTGTTTTTTTTTGTTTGATTTGAGGCTTATCGTCACCGTCAACACTACATGTATTTAGGCCATTTTAAGACGTTTCTACCAATTTTGTGGGACTTTTACCCGCCATGGGAGATGAAGGGACATCTCAAGCACTACTGACCAATGAAGCAATTGGGTTTCATGGACATGTGAATTGTATGGACGGTCCGACTAGCACTACTGTATTTCTCCAAGCCCCGATGTGTGGTGGCACGGGATGCATAAGTTCTTGAGTGAGTGAGTGTGTGAGAGAGTGAGTGTGTGTGTGCCAGTGTGTGTGTGTGTGTGTGTATGTGCGTGCGTGCGTGCGAGCGTGCGTGCGTGTGTGTGTGTGTGTGTGTGTGTGTGTGTGTGTGTGTGTGTGTGTGTGTGTGTGTGTGTGTGTGTGTGTGTGTGTGTGTGTGAATGAGTTACTGGGTGGGCGGGTGAATGAGTGAGTGAGTGAGTGAGTGAGTGAGTGAGTGAGTGTGAGTGAGTGAGTGAGTGAGTGAGTGGGTAATGAGTGAGTGAGGGAGTGGATGGGTGCGTGAGTGAGCGAGCCTGCCTTGGAGCGTGCGAGCAAATACGTACGTAAGCAAGCAAGCAAGTAAACACAACTTCAAGAAAATATACACTTTTTATTTCAATATATAGGCAAGATTTTATCGCTTTGAGAAACTTTTAAACAGGTTTACAGACCAATAGCACAAAGTCAACTGAACATTGAACACAGTATCAACGTCGACGGGGAATGGGAACATCTGACAGATTTTTCCGCCATTTTTCAAAGGGCGACAACTTTCGGGACTTCCTGTTCGCTTTTCTATAAGCCCTATCCCTCTGAAAAAGGGGTCGACTCTTAAAGGAACGCATTTGCTCCTCAGGAGCAAATTCTTTCCTTTAAGAGTTGACCCCTATTGACATGGGAGACAAAAATACTTTTGCAGGAGTTGCCTCCCCTGAATGTGTTCCCTTTCCCCTTAATAAAATATACGATAACATTTCCGTGAGACATAGTGCGTTTCTTCCCATCGCAAAAACGGAATTTTTCTGATGAAAAGTTGCTATATTTTTCTTATTTTTACTCCAAACATAGGTTGTGGGGGCTTGTTAGAACCGCCTCATTGAGGCAGTTCTAACGATTACCCACAATCAACATATTGGAGCAGAAATGAAGAAAAACGTATATCCCCGTAAACCGTCCTTTTCTCTATATAAATGGGGTTGAGAGGGGTATTCATTACATGGGCTTGTTAACGTGATGCATGAAGGATCTCACATGAGTGTTCATGTAGTGTTGAATTTATTAAACGAGTTCAGTGAGGAAAAGGGATAAAATGCGACGCTTCGCCAAGCATTTTATGCCTTTACCCCAACGTGTTTAATAATTTCAATAATACATGAGCACGAATGCAAGATTTTATTTATCATATGATACTTAAAACGCATTTTATTCACTATAGTTTTGGAAAAATGTCCGCCATTAGTAAACACGACGTCGTTAAGGACGTCACGTCGTATATGTTACGTTACAGAGCGTATCTAACTAATTTGTGTATTTAATCTTTATAGCTTATTCTAACACAGCGCGCCTATATAGGCAATGCAAAATAACTGTGTTTTATTCTGCAACAAATCACAGCTCGGAAGAGCGTGACGTGTGACGTCATTAAAAACTGCAAATTTATGACGTCACTAGTCGATTTACTTGACGTTAGACGGTGTAACGCCATTTTCTCGCATCGAAAACGTTAGAAAAGGATATAAATGCATGTGTTTCAGTCGATAATTTTAGCGGGATTTCTTGTAACAATGGCGAAAAGTTGTGAGATTTTGAAGGAAACAACAACATTATTGCCGATTTTCAGCGTGTTAGAATCGAAATAGATCAGCTCTAGCCAGTGATTTGTTGGGTAATAAATCACAGTTTGTCGGTCAGTTGTAAGTAGACAAATCACGCGCGCTACGCGCTCGTGATTTGTCTACTTTACAACTGACCTCCAAACTGTGATTTATTACACAACAAATCACAGTTAGAGCTGATCTATTTCTTAATTATTCGGCACGAGTTCATATGGCGAAGGACGCACGAGCTTGCGAACGTAAAATCAGACTATCTATCTTTAAGTGGTTTGAAATGGAAAATAATGAAGGTCGTTAAGTGTCTCCCTACACGTTGAAAAACCACGCCCAACGGCGCCAAAGTGAAGACGACGTTAACGTTGGTTGATGTGACGTCATTAAAACATTGACGCTTTCCAACACAGTACGCCATTTTTTTCCGAAGCGTCGGTTATATTTCTTTCAAAATACTCCAGATTTCTTAGAAGAACGTGTTGAAAATCTAGACAGATTGCAGGTAGGTCATATTTGAGAGCATAAAATGCGCTTTATGCACTTTGTCAGCACCTATATTCGTTTGTTTAACGTTCTTTCAGTCGATACGTACGACAAGATGGCTGTCGATTTTTAGTATCGAAATAGACAAATTTGAAAGTAGTTCTATTGTGAACGTGACTGCTTATCTACGGGCAATATGAACTTGACTACGGGCAATATGGAAACATACTGACCGGTAACTTTTGTACAAAGTAAACGGGACATTTTCTGGGTATATAATAAGGAAAATATTGACCGGTAACGTCTGTACAAAGAAAACAGGACATTTTCTGGGTATATAAGAAGTGGCTTATCGAATTTTGAAACTTTACTTGGATGCCTTCGTATCCAACGGTCCTTCACAACTGATCAAGTTTTACGGCAATGGGGTCACACGACACATCTTCTAAGTGATCGTTTATACGAGCGTTGTTCGGAAAGTTCGTAGAATTTTGCTGTATCTTTTGACATTCGTCATTCAATATACATGAAATTTGGTGTGAATAATCTTTAACTTATTCTGAACATATATGTAAACTTACAAGGGTATGCAGCGACATTAACCGGATTTACGGGTTGCCGTGGCAACGTAGGAACGGGACCCCGGAGCAGCCCGAAAAATGTTTTTTATTCAGGCAGATTCTTGAAGAAAAACTCCTTATTTCCGTCTGATCGCGTTATGTCAAAACCCTGCACAAACGCCAGATATTAATTTGACGTCATTTGCAGGAAATTTCAAAACAATCACTGCGCATTTAATAAGACCTGCGAGATTGCGAGTTAGAAAACCATGACGTCAATCTGCGATATTGAGTTGCGGAGTGTAGTGCTATTCTGTGTCGCTCTTAATAAATCACCGACGGAAACGCTGAAAGTAGTTTAGATCGTAGTACCAAAGCGTTAATCCAAAATCGTTAATCCATAGACAAAATGGCAAATATCAATGTTCGGATCAACAGACATGGACTCCAGAAGAGTGTAATCAGGCGTCCGCGGATATTAAGCATTCTTTGGTAAGCAAGCTTCGCCTACCATGCCCATCGACCCGAACGAAGAAAATGTGTAAATGCCGGGAAGGGTATGTCCGAGATTTTGGAAGTCTTCCTATGGCTTTCCATTGGCAAACATATCAGAAATAATTCTGGAAATGGCCACATTGTACGGATCCACAAGATCATAGTGAAAATGATAAAATCAACAGGGAAATATGATAAATTAGTCCAGCTGTCGTCTACAAGTGGCACTAAAGGTCCAGGGGCGGAAGAGAGTCGATTTCGGACGATCCGAGGAGCGGCCGACCAGCCGTTGTAGTGTGTTCCATTAGGGACTCAGTCATGGACATGGTTTACAAGAACAGGAAAACAACAGTTAGGGTTCTTGCTGATGAACATTGGGTTTCGGGCTCCACAGTACATGGAGTATTGACAGATGAACTTGGAATGTCTAAAGTTAGTGCGCGTTGCCGGGGTGCCAAAATTTCTCACGGACATGGAAAAGGAGCGCCGGGTGCATTGTTCGCACTGTATATGTCATTTTGAAGACGTTGCTTCAAATTTTGTGGGACTTTTACCCGACATTGAGATGAAATGACATCTCAAGCCCTGTCGCCCAATTAAACCAATAGGGATTATAAGCATGGGCGGTCCGACTCGCACCGCTTTGCCTGGGCAGGCTTAGATCCTCTAAACGGTTTACCAGTTCTCCTGTGCGGTCGGTTTCAGCTCTGTGTCGAAGCATCGTGCAGCCCATCTATTTCTTCAAGCCCTGATGGGCGGGGGCGGCGAGACTTTGAAGGAATTAATAGCATTTCGTCGACTTTTAGTGTGTTACAATCGATCAGCTCTAGTGTCATTATTTATTGAGTGATATATTTATTGAGTGATATATCACTCTTTGTCGGTACTACGCGCTCGTGATTTGATCTGCATTACAACCGACCACAAAAAGTGATATAACACTCAATAAATCACTGCTAGAGCCGATCTATTTTTAAATATACTGTCGCAAATGTTAGATGTTAGCCTGTAAGACGTCGCGTTACATACGCAAATGCATTAGAATGTAGGTTTCTAAAATGGAAGTGCAGGCAATGATTATGAACCGATACATTTACCACACCCATTCCACATACCAAAGGGAAAGCACCACTAAACATGCCTATATAATTTTGACCCCCTTGAACCCCACTTTTATACAGTAAAACTGGAGTTTACAGGGGTAAAATATAGATAGTGGGTACTCGTTAGAACCGCCTCGATGAGGCGGTTCTAACGAGAACCCGCAATCTATATTTTGAGCAGAAATAAGAAAAATATCACAATTTTTCATCTAAAAAATTTCGATTTTTCGGAGGTTAAGTTTACAATGTATTTGTATAGGCGTGACAAAAAAAATCACCATAAGGGAAACATCACAAGTGGAAAGCCAGAAGGACAGTTACTTTCCCAATGGCATGGAATTGAAGTGACTACTGATAATGGCGCAAACTATTTATAGCTACAGTAGAACTTCGATGGCTCGAACACCGATGGCTCGTTTACCATGGATGAGTCGAATCCACTCTGCAGCCCCTAGCGAAATCTTCTACATAAGAAATAGTGGGAGATAATTAAGGAGATTTTAGTCTTTTATCTTGCAAATGTATGCTGTGTGTACTCATTAGAATCGCCTCGATGAGGCGATTCTAATGAGTACACACAGCATACATATTCATTACAGAACACCGAAAAGATGTCTAAAAGTATCTCGTTAGATGTCTAAAAGTACCTCCTGACAGTAACCTCAGTGGCTCGAACTACCCCTGTCTCGAACAGATTTTCGAGGTCCCAAAGGTGTTCGAGCCATTGAAGTTCGACTGTATATTGTTACCAGAGTACCAATGGTCCCGAGCCGCTCACCTGAGTGCTGAGAGTTTACGGAGCCATTTCATTTCTGAGAAGAAGATATTTGAAGGGCCTTCACTATGGTAGCCATGCTGGACATGTGACATGATATTGGGCACACTGGTGCTGAAGAAGAAGGGTTTTTACCTTCAATGGGCATGGCGGCCATATTGGTCAGGCGACCGGACTCATATTTTTAAATTTTCATTTGTTTGTTCCTAAAAGGTTTCTTGTGTCGTTTGGTTACAAATGGAGCAGTGGTTTCTGTGAAAACTAAGTTTTAATTTTCATATATGAATGACCTTAGGTCAAGGTCAGAGAATTACCTTGACCGTTAAAACTTAGGTAGTTTAATCCACTCAACTAGCTAAGTGCATCTACTAATTTCAGATCACAAGCTGCAATAGTTTCCGAAAGCAATACACGGTTTTTACTTTTTCCCATACAAATATCTATGCGACCATATTTGACCTCGGCGTAAAATTGGTTAAGGCCATCCAGGGGTCATTATTTGAGGAAACTATAATGGGCACAAATCCCCGATGCTATATATCAAATTTCATGAAATCCGGCCCGTTGGTTCCGAAGAAGAATATTTGTGGAGAGTCTTTACCTTATATGGCCATTGTGGCCATATTAACCCATATATGCCTCGCGGCCCTTTTCTGGGACATTGGCAAACAGTGCAGACACAGATCAGACGCCGCAAAACGCGGCGTCTGATCTGTGTCTTCACTATTTGCTTAAAGAACACTCATTTTTGTAAAATTTCCTACAAGCAATAACAAACCTGACACCCCTATAATTGGAAATGGTCCACTCCAAACTTACTGGATGGAATATTCCATTGTCATATATGGGTTAATCATGTGACCAGACTCATATTAATATTATTTTTTTCATTTTCTTGTTTCTTATAAGCTTTTATATATGGCCCAGAGGTTCCAGTGGAAAATAAGTTTTAGTCTTCATATCTGAAAGGCCTTAGGCCAAGGTCAAGGAATGATCTTGACCGTGAACACTCATAAAGTTTTATCTACTGGATTTAGCAATTTTTAGATCAGAGACTGCAATAGATTCCTAAAAATACATAGCTTTTCCCCATACAAAAGTATATTTGACTAAATTTGGCCTTGGTGTGAAATAGGTCAAGATGAAGGTTATCCGAGGGTCATAAATTGAAAAACTATGATAGGCCCGAATTTCCATTGCTACATACCGAGTTTCATGACAATCGGTCCTTTGGTTTGGGAGATTTTTAAGGGTTTTTAACTTATATGGACATGGTGGCTATCTTGGTCATGTAACCGAAATCATTTCAATCAGTTTTCATTTTCTTGTTCCTAAAGGTATTTATATAAAAGAAAGGTCTATTGCCAGTCGACTGGCAATAGCCAAAACACGTTAAAATGGCTATTGATAGTCGACTGGCAATAGCCAAAACACGTTAAAATGGCTATTGACAGTCGACTGGCACTAACCATTTTAACGTATTTTGGCTATTGCCAGTCGACTGGCTTTAGCCATTTCAACGTGTTTTGGCTATTGCCAGTTGCTTCTTGTTTTATATATATATATATTTTTATTTATAACATACATTGTTATTATTTTTACAGCAGGTCATATTTCATATACACTATGATCCTGGGCAGACAAACATATACTGCGCCGCTACGAGGCGGTTCTAATGTTTGTCCATCCTCAACAGTTTTAGCAGTAAATCAGTTAACAGGTCCTTATGAGGACCACCACCCCTGTTAACACCACTTCATACCAAACAAATATGGACTTTACAGGGCATGCCTCAATCTCCTATATTCTTTGCTTATAACATAGATTTTTGAAAACTGATTGAGGCGTTTCTACCGAGTACCCTCATCTATGTTTAGACTGAAAAAATATCCATATTTCAGCTGAACGATGCAAGTTCTGGAGATAAAATGGAGTTAGTTTAAGATTTTCTTTCCTGATTCCCTGCTACATACATTCTTGTTTCCTACTACATACATGGATATTGCGTCGCATCGAGGCAGTTCTAAGTAGTGTCCATCATCAACGGTTAAGCAGTACTAACAAGTCCGTATAAGGAACACTTCTGTTATAGCCACACTTTATACAGAGAAAGTAAGATTTACATGGGTGTACCTTATTCTCATATCATAGATTTTGAAAAATTCTGACGAATGCCCACAATCTATGTTTCGACTGAAACAATATGTATATAAACCCTATTGGTTTCATTGGGCGCCAGGGCTTGAGATGTCATTTCAGCTCTATGCCAGGTAAAAACCCACAAAAGTGAAACAACCTCTCCAAAATGACTTATACTGTGTTGACGGGGACGTTAAACCTCAAAACAAATAAATAGCCTGTGATTTGGGGGTGGGGGTGAAACTAATCAAGCTTCACGGCGGATTAAATACTCGTCATACAGCTATGAAGGAACTATGGCAGGGGAGTATGCCCAGGATTTTGCCTTCCTTTACAAAAGGGTGGGGTGGGATTTGTCCGGGTAGTTTTGTCTCTGATTCGGAGAAAATAATGTTTTATGGCGGTATTCATTTTTTAATTATTACACAGAGTTTGGATACTTGTTAGAAAGGTGGTTATAAAGAGCAACATTAATCTACGCTTTGGCTAGAAAAAAAAGAAGAAGCAGAAGAAGAAAACTATTGAACATGATTAAAACCAGTTTTGTGATTATTTTTTTCGTGTTTTTTTATTTATTTTTTTTTTAAGACTTTCTTTCCTACATTCGTTAGATTTTGTTCAAAACATGAATTGTAGATACTTATTAGAACCACCTCTTCTGACTAGAAATAAGAACAAGAGGGCCATGATGGCTCTGGATTGCTCACCTGATCCATATAGTAACAAGTGGGCCCCGGGGTGGGCCATTATTGACCCCAGGGCTATATATGTGCATAATGTTGGGGGAGGTCTAAAAATCTTGGTAGAGGTCCACTAGATGAAGCTCCATACCAAATATCAAAGACATGGGCCTTGCAGTTTCAGCGTAGAAGATTTTTTAAAGATTTCCCTTAATTAGAGTCTATGTAAAACCAAAGGGTCTCGGGGCGGGGGCATTTTTGGCCCCAGGACTATAATTTGAACAATCTTTATAGAGGTCCTCTAGATGAAATTTCACACTAAATATCAAAGACCTAGACCGTGTGGTTTCAGAGAAGAAGATTTTTCAAGATTTTCCCATTATAAGTCTATGTAAAACCATGGGGCCCGGAGCGGGGGCATTTTGGGCCCAAGCACTATAATTTGAACAATCTTAACAGGGGTCCACTAGATGAATCTTCATACCAAATATCAAAGACCTGGACCTTGTGGTTTCAGAGAAGAAGATTTTTAAAGATTTTCCCTATAATAAGCCCATCTAAAACCAAAGGGCCCCGGTACCGGGGCATTTTGGCCCCAACACTATAATTTGATCAATCTTGGTAGGGGTCCACTAGATGAAGCTTCATACTAAATATCAAAGACCTGAGCCTTGCGGTTTCAGAGAAGGCGAGTGAGTGAGTGTTTGAGTTTTACGTCCCACCAACAGCTAAGGTCATACGGAGACGGGACCTCGGTTTAAAGACTCATCCGAAAGTCTGGAGAAGCCCGGGATCGATCCCGCGACCCCTGGTTTACAAGGCGAGTAACGTAACCACTGCACCACGGAGGCTTCTGTTTCAGAGAAGGAGATTTTTTAAGATGCTCCCTATATTATCCTATGTAAAGCCAAAGGGACCCGGGGCGGGGGCATTTTTGGCCCCAGCACTATAATTTGAACAATCTTGGTAGGTGTCTACTAGATAAAGCTTCATACCAAATATCAAAGACCTGGGCCTTGCGGTTTCAGAGAAGATGTCCCAGCACAATAATTTGAACACATGTAAACTTATATAGAATTACATGTATATTTGAAGTCATTCCTAATCAGAACTTCAGAAATTCGGGGGTGAAAGGGTTATTTACCTATCCCTTTGGGGTAAACAGGTAATTATTGCTTGTCCTGGATAGAGCAATATACACAGTTTGGCTGGCTAATAAAAATCAAAATGTACTTAAACCTTAAGATGCCAATCACAACAAATCTCTTTGGCTTTGTTGCCAGCTGGTTTGTTGCAAAAGATTGTAAACTCAGAGCAGGCTGCTACTTGAGGAGCAGTCTGATCGGGATCTATACTGTTTGCACGCATGCCAAATGTTTTTGAAAGTTTGCTAGTATGAAGCAGACGACATAAAATGACAATATTTTCACATGCAGTATTGCTTGGCGCTTTTTGGGTTAAAGTAGTTCTTTCACAAAACATATGAGTCTGTGCATGACAAAACCTACAATAATATTAGTACAACCATCAACCTGTAAATGCATTCAGTCTTTCCAGTATTTTGCTAAACCGGATGCCTTAGAAGACTAATGCGAACAGCAAAGACTCTGATCAGACTGTGCGCATGCGCAGGCTGGTTTGCTGGTCGCAACGGTCCTATTGCAGGTTTTGTCATGCGCAGGCTCATATATCATATTTTTTTCTAATAAGCAGATCTAGATCAGAGGGTCTTTATAAAAAATAATCCATATATGATACTGACGTCCCTTTTGTTGATATATGCCGCATCTGATCTGGACCTTTACTGGTCAACCAATTATATGCAAGCATTATTATATCACGATAAAGAAACCTGTTTATACCATACATTACGAAAACACGCCTATTCATATATTTTCATAGTTCTGCTAAAATCATAGATTGTGGGAACTCATTAGAACCGCCTCGGCAAGTAACGAGAACATAACATGTATGAATGAGAGCAGAAAGAACCGCCTCGGCAAGTAACGAGAAAATAACATGTATGAATGAGAGCAGAAATAAGGAACTTATAATATGAACTCTATAAAACCCAGTTTTATTATATAAAAGTGAGGTTTAAAGGGTTCAAATTTATTTTGTTTTGTTTGTTTGATTTGAGGTTTTCAGTCCCTGTCAACACTGTATAGGTCATTTTGGAGACGTTGCTCCCAATTTTGTGGGACTTTTACCCGACATTGAAATGAAATGACATCTCAATAGGGTTTATAAGCATAGACGGTCCTACTCGCAACGCTTTGCCAGCCGAGGCAAGCTTAGATCCTCAAAGCGGTTTACCAGTAGTCGTGTGCGGTCGTTTTCAGCCTTGCTCGGAAGCATCATGCAACCCATATATTTCTTTAAGTCCCGATGGGCGGGGGCGAGGGGTCAAAATTATATGGGTATGTTTTGGTAATACATGCAAAAAACAAGTACGGTGAAACTTCGCTAGCTCGAACACCGATTGGTCGTGTACCATGGCTGATTCGAACACATTCTGCAGTGCCCATATATCCCGATAAGACATAGCTTTAAATTAAGGAAGATATTCTATTTTTAAAAGGTAAGTTATGTGAAAGCAACACGACACAAAGGAGGCACCATAATTACCATGCAAACTGACGCTATTATTATTACAGGAAAATCGGATACGGTGGGCGCCCATAGTTGGATACGTGTCATTTCATCTCAATGTCGGGTAAAAGTAACGCAAAATGGGAAGCAACGTCTCAAAAATAACCTATACAGTGTTGACGGGGACATTAAATTCAAATCAAACAAACAAAATGTGTCCTCCCTGCCAAAGTTTAGCAGTGTTCCATTATCCTGTGGGATAGTGTCCAATGGGCTATTGCACGGGTTGGCTTTAGTTCCAGTGGGCTCTTGTCCGTTTTCTGAGAAAATCGCTAGCATCGATGCAAACATACGTTCAACGGGCGACTGGTAATAGCCCAAAAAAAAGTTAAATTCCTTAGTGACAGTCGACTGGTAATAGCCGAAATACGTTAAAATGACTATTGCCAGTCGACTGTCACTAGCCATTTTAACGTATTTTGGCTATTGCCAGTCGACTGTCACTAGCCATTTTCACGTATTTTGGCTATTGCCAGTCGACTGTCAATAGCCATTTTAACGTATTTTGTCTATTACCAGTCGACTGTCAATAGCCAGTCCGTTATATGAAATTTAGCTACAAATGGCTTAGTGGTTTCTGAGGAAAATAAGTTTTAATTTTCATATCTGAATGACCTTGGGCCAAGGTTAAAGAATAATCTTGACCTTGAATATCCATGTAGTTTCATCCAATCAACTAGCGATTTTCAGATCACAAAATGCAATAGTTTCCGAAAAATACACAGTTTTGACTTTTTCCCATACAAAAGTCTATGTTACCAAATTTGACCTTGACGTAAAACAGGTCAAGGTCATCAGCGGGTCATCGTTTGAACAAATTATGATGGGACGAGTCCCCAATGCTTCATACCAGGTTTCATGTCAATCGGTTCCGGTTCCGGAGGAGATTTTTGAAGGGTTTTTACCATATATGCGCATGGCGGCCATCTAGGTCATGTGACCTGAACCCTGCGAACAAACTTTCGTTTCCCCATCTCATGGATGTTCCATATGAAATTTGACTTCAATCGGCCCAGTGGTTTCAGAGAAAAAGATGTATGAAAATGTTGACAGACAACAGACGACTGACGACAGACAGACAACGGAGCCTTGCCATACTATAAGCTCACTTACGAGCCTCCGGCTCAGGTGAGCTAATAAACGGGTTATTGCACACGGATATCAATGAATGTTGTTCCTCGTTGGGGTTTCGAAGGATATTTGCAAGCTCAAGCCATTCAATATCGAAGCTTATGACAATTTTTCCAATCATCACGAAAAAAAAGAATATTTATTTTTGACCCCATCAAACCCCACTTTTATATTGTAAAACTTGTTTACAGGGGTCAACATTTTTTTTTCTTATTTCTACTTAAAACATAGATTGTGGGAACTCGTTAGAACCGCTTCGACGCCTAGTCGAGGCGGTTCAGATTGTGGGAACTCGTTAAAACCGCCTCGACGCCTCGTCTATGTTTTGAGCAGAAATAAGAAAAAATTCAGATTTTTTTTTATCTGAAATTTTTTATTTTTGGTGGTTATTTTTTTCAATATAATTGAAAAGGCGTGTTTTCGTAACGATGGAAAATGACGTTTTCGAAACGTAGTATCATGGTTTATGCATTGACGTATATACAAAAATACCTACATGTAGGTTGTGTGTACTGGGTTCATAAGTTCAAATTGAATTTTATTGCCATAAATTTTCAGTAGAAAACACGGGGTTGTCACGGACGACGCCATGACGTTACCCGCCAGTAATCATGTGTTATTACACTTGTGATCACACGATTTTTATGACATAGCATTATCCACTAATTCTAACACAGCTCGCCTATATAGGCAATGAAAAGGAACTGTGTTTTATTATGCAACAAATCACGGTGCAGAAGGGCGTTCCGAGTGACGTCATTAAAAGCTGCCAATTTATGACGTCACTAGTAGATTCATTCATGTTGGGCTGTGTAACGTCACTTTCTTCTTGCACCAAAACGTTACAAAAGGACATAAATGCATGTGTTACAGACAATATTTTTTGCGGGATTTCTTACAAGCAATGGCGAAAGGTTGTTTGAATTTGAAGGCAACAACAATATTATTGCCGATTTTCGCGTGTAAGAGTCGAAATAGATCAGCTCTAGCCTGTGATTTGTTGAGCAATAAATTACAGTTTGTCGGTCAGCTGTAAGTATACAAATCACGCGCGCTGCGAGCTCGTGATTTGATCTACTTTACAAATGACCAACAAACTGTGATTTATTGCTTATAATAACATATCAGTTAGAGCTTATCTATTTCTTAAACAGGAGGGACGTTATATGATAACTTCTTCATTTTCTGTTTTCAGTGAGACATCCATATAAGAAATAAATCTCTGAAAATCGTCTCTGAATATTTGTTATAGCCAGCCCTCTTTATACCGACATTCGATATAAAGACAAAACTGTATAATGATAATTTAAATGAAACAAATCCATTTGTTATACTGTAAAGAAATTTCCCGAGCTTTTTATTGGACAGCGCAAGGGTAGTTATTTTCCATATAACCCGTGAGTGAAAATATATTACCCTGATGCTTTTAGCTTTATGCGTGTTACCATATATTGGTATGGTGGCCATTTTGGTCATGTGACCTGGACCTAAAACGGTTCCCCCAATAAATGCGCCTTATTCTGAATCGTTTGCAGGATAAAATGCATTCTCACTTTTCCAATACAAAAGCATATGTGTCAAAGTTTGACCTAGGCACAAAGAAGGTCAAGGTCAACCCAGGGTCACCATTTTAGCAATTTATCATGGGCCTACGTCCCAGATGCTATTTATCAAGTTTCGTGGAAATCTGCCCAGTGGTTCTGGAGAAGACTATTTTTGAAGGGTTTTTACCGTATATGGCTTGGCGGCCATTTTTGTCATGTGACCTGGACCCCAAGAGCAAATTTTGGTTTCCCCCGTCTCATAGAGGCTCCATATGAAATTTGGCTTCAATCGGCCCAACGGTTTCCGAGGAGAAGCAGTTCGAAAATTTTCACATTTTTCGCCTCGGCGAGGCTATACTAAATGGAATGTAATATTTCGCAAGTTCATTGGTTAGATCTCATTGATATCTATCAGTATGCCAACAATTGTTCAAATATTCCAAGCGGTTAAGTCACTATCACCAACTTTCACAAACGGGTTACGGACGGACAGACAGACATACCATATATGGCTTGGCGGCCATTTTGGTCATGTGACCTGGACCCCATGAGCAAATTTTGTTTTTTCCCATCCCATAGAGGCTCCATATGAAATTTGACTTCAATCGGCCCAACGGTTTCCGAGGAGAAGCAGTTCGAAAATTTTCACATTTTTCGCCTCGGCGAGGCTATACTAAATGGAATGTAATATTTCGCAAGTTATTGGTTAGATCTCATTGATATCTATCAGTATGCCAAAAATTGTTTAAATATTCCAAGCGGTTAAGTCACTATCACCAATTTTCACAAACGGGTTACGGACGGACAGACAGACTGACAGACTGACAGAATGACCGAATGACACGGTGATTTTAGGGCACTCTTAGAAAATCAACCGACTTCAGTCGGTCGCTTTTTCTGCGGGTCGTGCAATTATTCTTGCACACCCGACAAGGAAATCCGCGATTTTACCCTGGGATAGAAATTTATGTTCTGACCCTGGTGTTCCGACCCCAAATCGAATATAATCGCGTGTTTGATAAATGCACTGGTTGATAACGACCTTGTTAAGGTTGACGTCATGCACGATCCGTGACGTCACTTTACATTCATGCAGTGTCAACACAATATGGCGGACGTTGGTAACCGAAGTGACTGCAGCATTGAAATTCCGCGCTAAGAAATGAAAGGTATGCAAGAAAAAGAATCCAATATGGATGTGAGGGGTGGATCAGGAGGACGCGGATTAGATACCTGCCGGGGTCGGCAACATTCTTCAGTGGAGATTGTTCATGAAATCTTTCATTCTCTCCCTTCCGCTGATTCAAGAAGGGCAGTTGACAGTTTCTGGCGAAAGAATGTGCACTGTACTGGTTAACCGCTTACGTATACGCCTGCCCAGGAAAAGTTTGGATAGGTAAACTGACCTGCTCAGAAATGATCTAAATAGTGCTGACTTGGCTGTTAAACTCCAATACAAAGAAACAAACAAACGAAATACTTACCACAGACGTATAGTGTGGGTACTTTTAAGAATCGCCTCGCAGAGAGGCGATTCTAACAAATATCCACAACATACGTTTCTTGTAATAAATGAGAAAACAGAAAACCTTTTATTATTGACTGAACGATTGTTTTGAGGTTAACGACACGTCAACCCTTGTAAGTCATTTTGAGTCGTCTTTCAGAGAAATGAAGAAAAAGAGATAATAATGTCCCAGTGACGCATGATACACATCAACGTTGCCTCGCCCAACCAACCCCAAACCGTTACTATCTACCAGTCTGCTGTAAGAGCTTATTTTCTTGCACACCAGATAAGGAAATCCATAACTTTAGACTGGGACAGAAATTCTGTTCCAACCCTTGTGTTCTTACCTAAAATCGAATATTCTTGCGTATTTGATAAATGCACTGGTTGAATACGACCTCATATGCGCCGTCGTTAAGGTTGACGTCACAGCACGTTACGTGATGTCACTAACATCACTTTAGTGTCATCACAATGTGGCGGACACCGGCAAGCGAAGTGACTGCAGTATTGAAAACCCACGCTCAGAAATGGGAGGTATGCAAGAAAAAGAATCCTACATGAGTGTGAGGGTGGATAGAAAATCCGTCCCTCGAGATAACTCTCCGGCATCACTCGGCAAGCCTCGTGATGCCGGACAGTGACCCTCGGGACGGATTTTTCAATCTACCCCTCACACCCATATAAGATTATTATATTCTCAGAATTGTTAGATATGTTTGTATTGGGATTCTTTGTAGTGTCAAATCCTTAGAACGGTAAACTTTTTTAAGAACAATTCTACCACAACACGCCTATATAGGCAATGAACAGTTCTGCAATTTATACTGAACGCCAAAAGTAACGCCCGCAAATTAAACTTCTGATTATTTCTGCAATCGGTTGAAATTTCGTTTCAAATGTCCTTTAATGAACTTCCCAATCATCTATCTGTGGTCAGTCACTGTATTGACCTTCACAGTCTGCTCAAGCGTAGCTACACAAGGTTTTCCACGTGCACTGACCTTGTGCAGACACATGTTAAAGAAAAAATCAAATATGAAACAATAGCAATTTGGACATGAAGCAGGAATCCGAAATAAAACGCCTAGTTTTGCATTGACGTCAGATGCCATGGCTGAATGTAAACCAGCGCCACCTAGCGCTTGGACAACTAGACGCTGGATTTACGCTTCGTGCGGTCACTTCCAATTTTGGAGTGGATCCCAGAATCATCCACCGAATGGTATCTCGTTACCGCCAGACAAACAGCATTAACGACCGTCCATGAAGCGGCAGCCAGAGGGTGATGACCGTCAACCAAGGTAGGCATCTGAGGGCAAGATATGCATATCCGACTGGCACATCTTGGCCAACGATCACAATCTAC
Organism: Lucinisca nassula; assembly: GCA_963580285.1. Classification (NCBI taxonomy): domain Eukaryota; kingdom Metazoa; phylum Mollusca; class Bivalvia; order Lucinida; family Lucinidae; genus Lucinisca; species Lucinisca nassula. The sequence continues at coordinate 107,791,352 of OY757013.1, read as the reverse complement.
GATCAATACGTGTGTGTGTGAATTCGGGTTTAACGTCGCTTTCAACATTTTTTCAGTCATATCACGACGGTGTCTGGTTGCGACAGGGAGGTCAATGCTCACGTTTATAGTGCTGCCTCACTGAAGTATCATGTCCCAGACACATAACATGATACCCCACCCAGTCACATTATCCTGACACTGGATCGACCAGTCCTAGCTCTACCCCGTAAATCTGAGTGCCAAGCGAGGAGCAGCTAGTACCATTTTTAACGACTTTGGTATGTCGTGGCCCGGGATCGAACCCGAGACCCCCCGTTCCCCGGAGCGGACACTCTACCAACTGAGCTATCGGGGCCGGTACGATCAATACGTAAATCGGATCACTGCAAATGGAGGCCATACTCGATGCCGAGTATCCAGTGTGTATCTGTGAACGTTTGTTTTGATGGTTGTGCCACATAGGAAAACATTACGGAATAACAGCAGTAAATAAACTCATTTTTCTTTGATAGACGTGAAATTAACCCTTATCTTGCTGAATATTCATTTAAGCCACACCCATTTCTGTCTATCAACCAATCAAATTACTTGATACAATTTATTGCTACAAATTCATAAACCGAATGCCAAACAATGTAGTTCCTGATCAGATGGCTTCTTCAGAAGCCATCTGATCTAGATCTACACTGTTTGCAAAGATAGGGGTTGTCGTGAACAGCAAGATAAGGGTTAAGGTAAGGAAGTTTTCTAATAACTGAAGCAAAAGGTGAAATTTTGATTGCTCTGTTTGGGAATAAATTTACTGTGATTAATTTGTTGTGGGCATTTCGTTTGGCATTCAGTATATTACAGAGAAAAAGACATTACGAAAAATTGTCTATACAGATTGGTTGTAAATTTTACAACCGAACAAAAGGAAACTTTTGAGGTGAAAAGTTGTGATATTTTTTTCTTATTTCTGCTCAAAATATAGCTTGTGGATACTCGTTATAACCGCCTCGGTTCTAACGAGTAGCCACAATCTATGTTTTAGAGCAGAAATACGAAAAATAATGTATACCCCTATAAACCCCAGTTTTTCTTGAAGGCATTTATTCTTGTAACAGACGGACACACCGTGTGTTCATAATTGTTTTATTGCCCCCTGTAATGTACTGTCCACAGGACATCAAAGGTGGCCCTTAATAGGGTGATTAGTAGCGCTTGTTAAATCCCCTGACTGAGGCACTTAAGGGTGAAGTCAATAATTTACGCTCCAGTCAACAGTTAGTAAATTATTGATTTTCCCTAAGAACGCCCCTTGCCTGTTGAAGACAGAGGACTTTTCTTCTGTCAGCACTGAAGGCTACATACTATTATGTAACGAAATGATAGTTCTCAATAATCAAGAATAAATGCCTTTAATAAAAGTGGTGTTAAAGGGGGTCAAAATTACTCGTATATGGGCGTGTTTGGTTTGTTTGTTTGATTTAATGTTTAACGTCCACGTCAACACTATAAAGGTCATTTTGGAGACGTTGCTTCCAATTTTGTGGGACTTTTACCCGGCATTGAGATGAAATGACATATCAAGCCCTGTCGCCCAATAAAACCAATAGGGTTTATAAGCACGGAAGGTCCAACTTGCACCGCTTTTCCTTGACAGGTTTAGATCCTCTCAATGGTTTACCAGTACTCGTGTGCGGTCGGATTCAGGTCTGCGTTGAAGCATCATGCAGCCAATCTATTTCTTCAAGCCCCAATGGGCGGGGGCTGTAGGCGTGTTTGCGTGATGACAACACGCCTATATAGGCAATGAACAGAAACTGTGATTTATTCTGCAATCTATCACAGAGAAGAAGAGCGTGACGCCATTGGTCATCGTTTATGACGCCACTCCTAAATTCTTTGACGTCAGACGGCGTAACATCATTTTCTCGCATCTAAAACATAACAAAATGGACGTAAATGTATGTGTTACAGTCGCTAATTTTGGCGTAATTTCTACCACCAATGACGAAAGCTTGGGAGAGAATATAATTATTGCCGATTTCCAATATGTTAGAATCAAAATAGATTAGTTCTAACATGCGAATTGTTGAGTAATAAATCACAGTTTGTCGGTCAGCTGTAAGCTGACAAATCACCCGCGCTACGCTCTAGTGATTTGATCTACTATACAACTGACCTCCAAACTATTACTCAACAAATCACCTAGAACTGATATACAGTCGAATTTCAATGGCTCGAACACTTTTAGGACAACAAAAATCTGTTCGAGACAGGGGTAGTTCGAGCCACTGAGGGTTACTTCCAGGAGGTATAACGGGGTTAATTTTGGGACGTCTTTTCGGTGTTCCATAATAAGAATGTATGCTGTGTGTACTCATTAGAATCGTCGAGGCGATTCTAATGAGCACACACAACATACATTTGCAAGATAAAAGTCGAAAATGTCTTTAATTATCCCACACTACTACTAATGTTGAGGAATTCCCTAGGGACTCAAAAATGGGTTCGACTCAGCCATGGTAAACCAGCCATCGGTGTTCGAGCCATCGAAGTTTTACTGTATTTCTCAAACTGTGCCTTTATAACGAGGGTCCCATGTACATGTATCTTTATCATATGGCGGCGAGTCTGAGCCTGTGATAACGTCAGTATTGTATTAAATTCGGTTATCCACTAGTGGAATAAAAATGCAAATGAGTTAGATACGCCCCGTAACATTACGCGTATGGCATCCTTAACGTCTTCGCGTTTCCTAACAGTGGAATGTTGACGCTTTTGTAAAAAAAAAAAAAAAAAAAAAATCAGTCGTGAATAATATGCGTAAAAGATGTCATACAATAAATAGAATTTAACTTTCGAGCTCATGTATTATCAAATGTATTGAACCTTTTGAGTTAAAGGGACAAAATGCTCGACAAAGCCTCGCATTTAAAACCTTTTCCTCAACTCATTTAATAAATATAATAAAACACCCATGTAAGATCTGCTCTGTAGTTACGCAAATAATCCATCACGTAAAAACGTCTATATATTTTTGACCCCCTTGAATCCCACTTTTATATAGAAAAACATGGGTTTACAAGGGTAAACCGTGTTTTTCTTTTTTCTGCTCTAAAATATAGATTGTGGGTACCCGTTAGAAGCGCATCGAGGCGGTTCTAACGAGTACACACAAACTATATTTGAGCAGAAATAAGAAAAATATCACAGATTTTCATCTTAAAATTTTCGTGTTTTTTTTTTTCGACGGTAAAATTTACAATGCATTTATATAGGCGCGTTTTTGAAATGCTGTCGGTACTCAAAAGCGAGTTCGACTCAGTCATTGTAAACGAGTCATCTGTGTTCGAACTATAGAACTAAAGAATCTGACAGGCGTGCTTTGTTTGTTTGTTTTGATGTTTAACGTCCTTGTCAACACAACCTTGGTCATTTTGGAGACGTTGCTTCAAATTTTGTGGGACATTTACCCGACATTGAGATGAAATGACATCTCAACCCCTGCCGCCCAATGAAACCAGTAGGGTTTATATGCAAGGGCGAAAGACTCGCACCACTTTACCTGGGCAGGCTTAGACCTAAGCGGTTCACCCGTAGTCGTATGCGATCGGTGTCATCTCTGCGCGGAAGAATCATGCAGCCCAATCTATTTCTCCAAAGAGTTGAGGAAAATGGATAATATGCGAGCTGTGCCGAGCATTTTATCCCTTTTCCTCAACGAGTTTGATACATGTAATAATACATGAGCACTAATGCAAGGTTTTATTTATCGTATGGTATTCGAAAAGGCATTTTATTCGCCATTATTTTACAAAAATGTCAAGATTCGGCCATTCGTAAACGCGACGTGGTTTAGGACGTCGCACGTAACTTACGGGGCGTATCTTACTAATTTGCATACTTTATCTACTAGTGGGTTATCGAATTTATTACATGGCGTTATTACATTCTCAGACGAAATGTCATATGATAAATTTTATTCTTTGTTCTTTTGATCAAGTCAGCAATCAATCCAAGCACATTTTATTGCCTGTGGGTCGGCAACATTGAGATACTCATTACATATGTTTACAGACGGTTTAGCGTCAGGAAATAACGTTTTTTCCAGCGTCTCCAACGACTTTTGAAATCCGGGATTTAGCGCGACGCCAGGTCGCTGCTTTTTCACTATGTTATAAGCCTGTCGCAGTAACAAGTTTTCGTACGACATAAGATACTGCATTGCGAATACAGCAGCTCGCGATTTTCCTTCGTAACTATATACCAGCACCTTTCTGCCACACCTCCTTGCGGCTTCAATAAATCGGTTGACTTCTTCAAAGTACTGCCCAACGTCTTCTTTTTCGTCATCTGCAACAGCGATGATCAGCCTAGAGCGAAAATGTTTGAAATCTGTTTGACACAAACACGGACACTGAGTCTTTTTATTTGAAGGAACTTGCATTTCACTGAGGTTACTAATGTCAACCAATGACTCAATATCCAGACGACATAACCGCCGCTCGTTATACGCAGATTCTATGCTTCCGATAAACAAATAGTCCGTCACTTGCGCGACTTGTTCGTCTCTGTACATGTCCATTGATAAAAGGTGGGCGATTTTAAGATTATCGTCTTTTATTAATGAAATGGACCTTCTGAGTGTTAATTTCTTTGACTGTATCACGCTGTCTGGAATGTTCTGTAAGCTCAGTGTGTAGGTAGCAGGTTTTCTAGCAACCTGCACAGAATCAGTCGTTTGTGTTTTTGAATGAGTGAAAGATGTCGTGAAAACGTCTGGAACTTTCAAGTTATTTCTGTTAACACCAGTCTGATTTACGGGTATTTTTGACTCGGTTTTCAATGATACATGCAGAGCACCATCACTTTCCCTGTGCTGAATGTCTGACTCTTGTTTTTTAGCGGAAAAAGGTCCGACCAAATTCGGGCAAGAATGTGTTATGAGGCTCTTTTTCCGGGAACCACTTCGAGGCTCATGCAACGCGGCAACCGCTAGGATAGTTGTCGTATGCTTGTTGACAATGTTCGCAAATTTAGATTTTGGACTAATTCTTTTATTTTCTGAGACGAGCTCTTGATTCGAGGTTATCCGCGTAGTGATTGTTCCACAGCTATTTGGCCGGTTTTGAGTCCCGTCACTATTGCGTCTGTTCTCGGACTGTAAGCTGAATTTCTGTAAGGATGTCGGCGAAAGGCTGGTTTGGGAAAGCCCCGGGATGGCTGTAGGTGAGAGGGTGGGGCTATGATAACTTCGATGAGTTGGCGATAGGTCGGCGGAATCAACTGTTAATTGTCTAGTAGTGTATCTGCTGAAGTACGGTCCGCTATTTTGTCTCGGAATGGAAAACCCTTTGTCTATGCTGGACATTCTCAAACATCTGAAACAAGACAGAAAAAAATCAAAGTGCTGACATTACTGCCCAGCAGGCACACGTCGCTAGGGCAACGTCAAATCGACGTCGATGCAACGTCATGACGTTGCACCGACGTAGATTTGACGTTGCACCGACGTAGATTTGACATTGCACAAACGCCCTGACATGGTACCGACGTCGCTATTGACGTCACAATTACGTCATGTGGCTGCTGGGTGGTGTGTCTCGATTGTTTCTGAGTACATATTTACATTATTAGAGCGTTTACAGAAAATCTCTTTATTTTCCAATATTCAATATTTACATTTCCAGTGTAAAGTCTATTGTAAACCTATATTAAACAATGTAGTTCATACTTTCAAGAACGCATCGCGTCACATGATTTTCAGTGACGTCAAGTGACGTCAGTCTAAACCATGGTTCTCTATGGGCAATGGTGACGTCAACGCTACATGTGTATTCCGCTCTTTGCAGAAAAACAGTGAGTAAATGTTTTTTAGCGCTAAAAGTTTGCCCTATAAGCATTTTTTTCGCCCAGTGATGAGGTGCAAAGAATATAAATATAAAAATGAACTTTTTTTTTTTTTTTTTTTTTGCTTTTCATGAAAGTCACATGATGAACGACAGCGGTCGCTAGCAAAGCTTACATGAACCCCTTCGGCGTTCATTTAATTTACACGCGACCCACTGCGTTCATCCTTTCATGAACAGCAGAAAAATAAAATTTCATTTCTTAAATGAATAAACTGACTCTTGCGACGTTAGTTACGTCAAACTAAAAATCGCTTCTCTCCAATATGATAAGACGAAAGCGGGGTGCCAAACGACGCTGTGTCGCTGTCAAAAGGAAAACTGCGTGCAATTATTTTCTTGTTTTATTTTTTTTTTTTTTTTGCCCTTCAGGAGAATTGGAACGCCTGACAGAATTTTCCGTGATTTTTTCAAAAGGAGACAATGTTCGGGACTTCCTGTTCGCTTTTCTATAAACTCGGCACCGTGGAAAGAGGGCCAACTCTAAAAGGAAAGAATTTGCTCCTCAGGAGCAAATTCTTTTCTTGAAGTGTTGATCCCTATTGGCATGGGAGACAAAAAATACTTTTGAAGGAGTTGCCTCCCCTGAAGGTGTACCCATTCCACTTGAACTAGAATTTTAGTCACAAAATGGATGGAAAACCGATAAAGGTAATTTAATTAACGCTCATTGAATTATGAACATCATCGGACCAAGAGGAAAGTTAAAGTGAACCCCTTATTTTGCCGTGGCCCGGTGTTGTTCATACTTCAATGAACTATCACGATAATTAGTCAATGTAATGAGTAGCCCTTTAAACCCCCACTTTGTACATAGAAAACACGGATTTGAGGGGATAAACAATATTTTTCTTATTTTTGCTCCAAGACATAGCTTGCGGGTAGTCGTTAGAACCGCCTCAATGCGGCGGTTCTAAAGAGCACCCCCAACCTATGTTTGGAGTAAAAAGAAGAACACATCACAAATTGTCATCAGAAAAGTGACCATTTTGAAATGGATCAATAAATTACATTTATTTCTTAAATATACCAACTCCTGAACGCCTAGGGGTCGCAGGATCGATCCCGGGCTTCTCCAGACTTTCGGATGTGTCTTTAAACCGTGGTCCCGTCTGCTCGGAACTTAGCTGTTGGCTGTTGGTGAGACGTAAAACTCAATTCTAACACAGCGCGCCTATATAGGCAATGGAAAACAACTGTGTTTTATTCTACAACAAATCACGGCTAGGAAGAGCGTGACGAGTGACGTCATTAAAAACTGCCAATTGATGACGTCACTAGTCGATTTCCTTGACGTTAGACGGTGTAACGTCATTTTCTCGCATCGAAACGTTAGAAAAGGATGTAAATGCATGTGTTTCAGTCGATAATTTAAGCGGGATTTCTTCTAACAATGGCGAAAACTTGTGAGATTTTGAAGGAGACAACAGCATTATTGCCGATTTTCAACCTGTTAGAATCGAAATAGATCAGCTCCAGCCAGTGATTTGTTTGGTAATAAATCACAGTTTGTCGGTCAGTTGTAAGTAGACAAATCACGCGCGCTACGCGCTCGTGATCTGTCTACTTTACAACTGACCTTCAACTTGTGATTTATTACTCAACAAATCACAGCTAGAGATGATCTATTTCTTAAACACTCATTCACTCACTGGACGCAGGACGAACAAGGAGGACAATTCTGAGATTTTGTTTCTTACGTATAAGAAGTAAGGAGAACTGCTACGACTCTTGTTCCATCATTGCATCGTAATTATCTCAAAACTAATTGCTTTATGCTAGAAGACAAAGCCGAGCTTATCGATTTTTTTTCTTTTTCAAATTATTTTCATCTGAGATTCAGATTAAATATCAAAGTGCTATAACTAAGCCGGCAATTAGCTTTATCTTTCATAATTGTCTGTAGTCTGCTTGGCATTTTGTGAACTTATAACCCGATTTAGCTATATAGCAAATCTAAACACGCTACTGTCTGAGACCTACGGAACCCAGGAAGGGACATGAGTTTTTTTTTAACATGTTGTGCGAACAAGATATTAAGTTGTGTGAACAAGATATTATCTTGTGCGCACATGATAATATGTTGTGCGCACAAGATTATATCTTGTGCGGACAGCATAATTTATCCAGGTCATATGTGAGACGCCAATTTCTGCAACGGAAGGTCAGGTGGTTTTTCTCCGGGTACTCCGGTTTTCGCCCACCTCTGATTAACGATCGGCTCGATATGAGTGAAATAATCTTGAAAGGGCCGTTAAACCAAAACCAAAAAAAAAAAAAAAAAAAAAATAACCAGTGCGGACAACATATTATCTTGTGCGCACAAGACTATGTGCACCAGATAATATCTTGTTCGCACAACTTAATATCTTGTGCGCACAAATTAATATCTTGCTCGCACAACATATTAATAAACTCATGTCCCTTCCCGTACAAGATATTATCTTGTGCGCACAAGATAATATTTGTGCGCACAAGATATTAAGATCTATGCTGTGCGGACAAGATATTACCTTGTGCGGGCAACATAATATCTTGTTCGCACAACTTAATATCTTGTACGCACAAGATATATTGTCCGAACAAGATATTATGTTGTCCGTGCGCACAAGATAAGATGTTGATCGAACAAGATAATATCTTATAATATTTTGTCCGAACAAGATAATATCTTGTCCTACCTGTGCGCTCATATTCATGTCCTTTCCCGTTGCTATTGATTATACTAATAAACTGGATCGTGCAGACGATGGCACGCCATCGCATATCCCAACGCTTTCAACAGCAAAGGCAAAAATACAACAGATCGTAACTTAACAAAAATTGACCTTTTGACCCCTCCCAGGGGCCCCATTCTGACCCCAGGGTCAAACGTTTACTATGTTCTGAAAAAAGGTTATTTTTAACCCCGACCCTGTTAAAGGTGCATTATTGAGCTAAAGGGTCTCAGTTTTTTTTTTTCTGGTTTTTATCTTCAATGCATACTCCTTTCTCATGTGTACACTTTTGGAGCCAAACATTACGAAAACACGCCTATATAATTTTGACTCCCTTGAACCCCACTTTTATATGGTAAATCTGGGGTTTCCGGGGGAATACCGTATTTTTCTTATTTCTGCTCTAAAATATAGATCGTGGGTACGCGTTAGAACCGCCTCGATGAGGCGGTTCTAACGAGTGCCCACAATCTATATTTTGAGCAGAAATAAGAAAAATATCACAAATTTTCATCATAAAATTTTTATTTTTCCGGCGATAAAGGTGGCAATGTATTTGTATAGGCGTGTTTGCGTAATGTACAGCTTCATAACTTTGTGTAAATGGTCGTTTTCATTCATGTTTACCCTTCGCTCTAAACATGTGTTCGGAATTTCTGTTCTAAAAATAGATCTGTCACTTTACACATACATGGCGACAGTATCGTCTCTGAGTGTCGTTAATTATGGCATGGTATTCAGCGTCATATTTTTTTCCGATTCAGGCATGGCCTAAGCAAACAAGGCCAAAAATGAACGTCGCATAACGTCATATATGGGGATTCTATTTTAGTCACGAACTAAAAATAGATCTAACTAGTGTTCGAAACCTAGTTAGGGAATCCCTCTCAAACCCGTTTACCTGTCATCATAAGTGTTCGCATTTTTGCATAAAATGCATTCATTTGTGTTGTTTTAAAGAAAAATACCGACTATATGTATTTTATTTTTGGAAGCAGTTTTTTTACCAGATAGCTCAATAATGCACCTTTAAGTCTGACCCAGTGGTCTCAGCCTAAATCGCGTTCAATATGTTTTACGTAGTTGATTACTATAGTAATAATAATATTTATAATAATAATGATAATCAACCTTATTTATACATGTAGAGGGTAACACATTTAGTACTAGTACTAATCTTCCCTGGCCCTCTTTTTCTGGGAAAGAACCAGTACTAAGCAATGTGGATGAAGTTTCTTGCTCAGGGAAACAACACGTGCCGCTTGCGGGGATCGAACCTGCTTCCTCTCGATCTCAAATCCAATGCTTTACCACTGCACCGCAGCACTCCACATGTATCTAAGTGCATATGCAAAGTTAGGCATAAAATTGACTTTGCAATTGAATTGTATTGATATTTAACCTTTTGACCCCTCACCAGGGCAACTGGGGGCGAGTCCAAAAATAGATATGGCTCAAAAACATAGATTGTAGGCACTCGTTAGAACCGCCTCGGCGAGGTGGTTCAAACGAATACCCACAATCTATGGTTTTGAGCAGAAATAAGAAAATAATGTATACCCCTGTAAACCCCAGTTGTTCTTCATAAAAGTCAAGTTTAAGTGGGTCAAAACTTTATAGGCGTGTTTTCATGATGAGTCCGCGCATTCATCACGAAAACACGCCTATATAATTTTGACCCCCCCCCACTTGAACCCCCACTTTAATATAGTAAAACTGGGGTCTAGGACCCCTTGAACCCCACTTTTATATAGTGAAACTGAGGTGTACAGGGGTAAACCTCTACTTATTTCTGCTCCAAAATAGATTGTGAGTACCCACAATCTATATTTTAGAGCAGAAATAAGGAATATATCACATTTTTTCATCTTAAAATTTTAGGTTATTCGGCGGCAAACTTTACAATGCATTTGTATAGGCTTGTTTTCGTATTGTTTGTCCATTCTCGTCAAGGTCTTTCCACGCCACTCTTTCCCGCCCCCGCCCATAGGGGCTTGAAGAAATATATGGGCTGCACGATGCTTCCACGCAGAGCTGAATCCGGCCCACACACTAGTACTGGTAAACCGCTTAGAGGATCTAAGCCTGTCCAGGAACCGCGGTGCGAGGCGGACCGTCCATGCTAATAAACCCTATTGGTTTGATTGGGCGACAGGGCTTGAGATGTCATTTCATCTCAATGTCGGGTAAAAGTCCCACAAAATTGGAAGCAACGTCTCCAAAATGACCTTTACAGTGTTGACGGGGACGTTAAACCTCAAAACAAACAAACAAAACGCCACTCTTTGAAAGTGTGAAACAGTTAAAGGTTATGCGGCCAAAGAGGACTTTGGTAAGATTGCGCACATATGCGGCTGATCTGGGTCCTCACTATATGCGCGGGTCTTTTCGTAGGGTTTTCCTGCTACATAAAACGGTAAAAGTCTCGTTGAATTAGGGGATAGCTTTAATGAACATTGTCCTTTTGTGAGGTAAATGGGGGTTTTAAGGTCGGAAAGTTCGTTTTGCGGCGACGATTCAGCGTAGTCGTAAAACAGAATTTGCCACCGTAAAACCGACGATGTACCTCACCATATTATGGACCACGTCAAGCGATTTTGGTACTTATCGCCTATGCGAACAGCGAAGGTTCAGGCGAGCCTGCGCATCCGCGCAGTCTCGCCAGAATCTTCGCTGCTCGCTCATGCAAGCAGTGAATCGAGAGGAACCTTCAGACAGAAAGCCATATCCCTGGCCCCTCTGAATGGCTGGGCATGCGCAGTTAAAATTTGTCATGACGGAATGCTCGAAGACACAAATTCGCTTGGTGGGGCTCTTATAATTCTGAATACAGGTATCTCCAGTTAAAAGCATAGCGTTTTTAAAGCACACACTGTGAGATGTGAAAAATCGAATGCCCGCCAATAAAAAGCGACGTAACGTCCGACGATATATCACAGATTCCCACATCAAATCCTGTGAAGCTATTCCTGAATGTTCAAACAACAAAACCCATGTTCAAATTATTAAATTCGCATACTGTTTGAACATGAATATCACACGATGGACCTTGTTTGAGCAACGAAACGTTGTCGCCCCGAACGATGCATTTCAGAATTTTATGACCAGGACATCAGAGGTCATTGCGTAACTGGATTCACTGTTAACAACATTCTGAGCTAGCCGCAGTGTTGGTTTCCCAGTCGAATCTTAAGATTTGATGTGGAGTTTATTTGGAGTTGAATAGTAGGTTATGGAAGAACAACGACCATCCATGGTTATAACATTGAAATAACATTTGTTTTCGTGTCCCCCGGAAAATATTTGAACACTCGGTCTGGAGGTCTCGTTTTCAAACAACTTCATCGGGACCCGGCAAATGCTAATGGGTGATGCATATAGTATACAGTTGTAAAACTTTGACATTCCAACTCTTATGCAAGTGTGTTACAATACATCACGTAAACAAGTCCGTGAAATGAACACCCCCTAAACTCCACTTTATATAGAGAAAACTGGGGTTTACGGGGGAATACATTATTTTTCTCATTTTTGCTCCAAGACATACGTTGTGGGTACCCGTTAGAACCGCCTCATTGAGGCGGTTCAAACGAGCACCCATAACCTATGTTTGCAGGATTTTAAAAGAAAAATAGCACGGATTTTCATCAGAATAATACTCACTTTGGAGATGTGAAAAATACACTATGCCGCACGGATGTGTTAACCCTTATCTTGCTGTTCACGACAACCCCTATCTTTGCAAACAGTGTAGATCCAGATCAGATGGCTTCTGAAGAAGCCATCTGATCAGAATCTACACTGTTTGGCATTCAGTTTATGAATTTGTAGCAATAAATTACATCAAGTAATTTGATTGGTTGATAGACAGAAATGGGTGTGGCATAAATGAATATTCAGCAAGAGAAGGGTTATCGTAATGTTATGTTTCCGCTAACCCGACCGACCTGCTTCAGATCCCCTACTCTACTATTTTCATCAATTAAAGAAAAAATAAAACACCTACCCTACCATTTTCAATATCCGACCCTACCCAGTGTCGTCTTCGCCTTTTCCCATTGTAATACGAGGGTAGGCTGAAAAGTTCTGAGCCGGACCAAGAAGCAGGCATCGAAGAGCCATGAAATTTTGTATTCATTAAATCCAAACCTTTATTACTTGATTTGACTCAAATGAGTTCAAGTTTACCTGCAATAACGTAGAAATTCTAGACTTTGAAAATTGATACTAGCACGTTTTTGAGAAAATGGACAAAATCTGGCATCGTGGTGTCATCAAGTACCTCCATAAAAAGGGGTTAGCTCCTAAGGACATTCATGCCGATATGGTTGCTACATTAGGGGATGATGCACCTTCGTATGCAATCGTGAAAAGGTGGGCAGCAAATTTTAAGATGGGCAAGGACAGCCTTGAAGATGATGACCGGTGTGGACGACCCACAACGGCAACAACTGAGGAAACCATCAGTCAAGTGCACAGGGCCGTGATGGATGACAGGCGTTTAACTGTGAATCAGTTAGCTAACACTGTTGGCATCTCCCGTGAACGAGTAGAGAACATTCTACACAGTGAATTATGAATGTCGGAAGGTTTCCGCCAGATGGGTGCCACGGCTTTTGACGCCTGACCAAAAGTTGACCAGACTGAACCTGTCACAAGCCAACTTGGCTATTTTTGAAGCAGACCAAGATGGTTTTCTTGACCGTTTTGTCACTCAGGATGACTGTTGGGTTCATCACTTTGAGCCAGAGACCAACAGACAATCCATGCAATGGAAGCAACCTGGCTCACCCCCTCCAAAGAAGGCAAAGGTCGTCTCCTGTGCAGGGAAGGTGATGGCATCAGTGTTCTGGGATGCAAAGGGTATAATAGTCATAGATTACCTTCAAAGGGGCAGAACAATTAATGGGGAGTATTATGCAAATCTGCTAAAACAATTGCGAAAAGCAATTAAGGCTAAACGACCCGGAAAATTGACAAAAGGGGTCTTGTTCTATCAGGACAATGCGCCTGTTCATAAATCGGTTGTCGCAATGGCTGCTGTGCATGACTGTGGCTTCACACTTGTCGATCATCCTCCGTATTCACCTGATCTAGCTCCATCAGATTAGTTCCTGTTTCCAAACATGAAAAAGCACTTGGCTGGGCAGCATTATCGGTCAGACGAGGAGGTGATAGCTGCTGTGGAGGAGTTTTTCAGGGACCAAGATGAAACCTTCTATACCACTGGGATCCAAGGACTCCAGCATCGCTGGAGGAAGTGTGTGAACAGGAAGGGAGACTATGTTGAAAAATAAGGCACTTTCAGCATGGACAAACCATTGCATCTTGGTCAGGCTCAGAACTTTTCAGCCTACTCTCGTACATTTTACTAGCATTTAGAACCTTCCAAAATACAGAGCTGACATTTTTGAGCTTCTAAAATGAGTTATGATATACAATACAAGTCTTAACATGACAATTTTATTAATAAAACCATACACAAGAACAAAAAACACAAAATATATAGGCCCGACCCTGTTTTTTTTTTCGGGAGAAAAAATAAAATAATAATAAAAAAAAGTTTTCTCCTACCTATACCGACCAATATTGTTTTCAGCCTTTTAGCGGAAACACGGCTATTTTATTTTTCGCCTAAGGATGGTCCGCCATTTTCTGTTCGTTTTTTAAATCATTATGAGTGAGTGAGTGAGTTTTAGTTTTACGTCCCACCAACAGCTAAGGTCATACGGAGACGGGACCTCGGTTTAAAGACTCATCCGAAAGTCTGGAGAAGCCCGGGATCGATCCTGCGATCCCTGGTTTACAAGGCGAGTAGCGTAACCACTGCACCACGGAGGCTTCTAAAATCATTATGATAACTCATCCGTGCAACAAAGTTTATTTTCACATCTCAAAAATGGCTACTTTTCTGATGAAAACCTGTGATATTTTTCTTATAAATGCTCAAAACATAGATTGTGGGTGCTCGTTAGAACCGCTTCGTTTAGGCGGTTCTACCGAGTACCCACAACCTGTATGTCTTGGAGCAGAAATGAGAACAATAATTTTTACCCCAACAAACCCCAGTTTTCCCTATAAAAAGTGGGGTTTAGAGGGGCGTTCCTTTCGTGGTGTTACATGTAGCTTTTTAGTGGGTCTGCACGGGTCAAGCTCAAAACAAAGATTGTGGGTGCTCGTTAGAACCGCTTCGTTTAGGCGGTTCTGACGAGTATCCTCAACCTATTTCTTGGAGCAGAAAAATGATTTTTACCCCAACAAACACAAGTTTTCTCTATAAAAAGTGGGGTTTAGAGGGGTGTTCCTTTCGCGGACTTGTTATCGTGGTGTTTCATGTTGCTTTTTATTGGGACTGCACGGGTCAAGCCCAAAAGTCGACAATCTGCCGAAAAATGTGCCTAAAACTTTTAACAATTTTGGTGTAGTTTGATTTGCAGTTTGAAACCGCAACCAGAGTTCAGTCAATGGCGGATCGATTGACTTGGACAAAATAGTACTGGACGGGTACGTCGATTGTTTTTTTTTTTTTCAACCCTTAACGCGAATGGAAACACTTTTTGAGGAAGCAACTCCAGCAAGATTATTTTAGTCTCTCATGTCAATAGGGGTGAACTCTTAAAGGAAAGAATTCGCTTCTGAGGAGCAAATTCTTTCCTTAAAGAGTTAACCCCTTTTTCAGTGGGTCAGGGTTTGTAGAAAAGCGAACAGGAAGTCCCGGAAGTTGTCCCCCTTTGAAAAAAATGTCGAAAAATATCGAAAAATACTGCCAGGTGTTCCGATTCCCCTTAAATATCTCTTGGTTAAGCACACAGTGAAGACCGCGATCAGACACGACGTTCATCTGCATCTGACCTTGGTATGCAGTGTTTGCTAAACCTTACATGTGATTCTAGTCCAAATTCCACCTACCGCATTATTGAGCTACCGGGTCTCAAAATCTTTTTTTCTGGTTTTTATCTTCGATGCATACTCCTTTGTCATGTGTACACTTTTGGAGCCAAATACAGCTTCAGAACATTGTGAAAATGGTCTTTTTCATTCGTGTTTACTCTTCGCTCTGAACATGTGTTCGGAATTTCTGTTCAAAAAATAAATCTGTCACTTTACACATACATGGCGACAGTATCGTCTCTGAGTGTCGTTACTTATGGCATGGTATTCAGCGTCATATTTTTTCCGGTTCAGGCATAGCTAAGCAAACAAGGCCAAAAATGAACGTCGCATAACGTCATATATGGGGATTCTATTTTCGTCACGAACTAAAAATAGATCTAACTAGTGTTCGAAACCTAGTTAGGGAATCCCTCTCAAACTCGTTTATCTGTCATCATAATTGTTCTCATTTTTTGCATAAAATGCATTCATTTGTATTGTTTTAAAGAAAAATACCGGCTATATGTATTTTATTTTTGGAAGCATTTTTTTCCAGATAGCTCAATAATGCACCTTTAAGCAATGCTCTGACCGCACATCGATAGCAATGTTCTATAAACAAATCTTCAAATCAGCGATAGTCACGTGCGCATCAGCACTGAAGAGCTGCTGTGCTGAGTAACTTTGTTTAAAGAGACCGGGCTGCATGTTGCATCCATGCAGAGCTCAGATCGACCGCTCATGAGTACTGGTAACCCGCCTAGAAGGTCTAAAAACAGAAACGATCAGGAACTGATACAATCAGATCCCAAATGCTTTCCACAATTCCAGTAGCCGGGAAAGAAGTCGAAACATGGAGTGACGACAGGAAACAAAATGGACAACAGGTAATTCTTCCCAAACAGGTGGTGATTCAGAATATCTAAACCTAACTAAAAAGGAACAATACACATAATGATGGAAATAATGACAAACATTAAACTTTATTATAGACTTGGCAACGAGTACACATTATTCTTTGTTTCTGCTCATAAACAGGGATCGTGGGTGCTAGCTTGGTGCCGCCTCATTGAGGCAGTTCTAGCAAGCCTCTACGATCTGTACCTGTTCTGGTGATAGGAAAAATATTAAGAGTTTTTCACCTGTAATATGTTTGTTCCAGAGAAAATATGAACGTTATTTAAGTGCACGAATTTGTTATCGTTATGCAGAAAATAACTACGCTCGTTTAAACTCGAAGTATTAACTTTTACATACACATGTATACCAGTTTTTTTTTATTGGTATAAAGTTGATACAATGTGTATATAAACGGATACATATTTTGTCAAATGCCTTTTAGTATTTTGCGACATAGCATATAACAGAACAATTCTTATTTGGGTTAAATGATACAAGCCACTTGTCAGCCCATGCATCAATTTTGCCGAGATCATAATTAAGTCTTTCTGAGGCTTCCTGTGGTGAATCCACAATGATATACAGACAACAAAGCAAGTGCATATGATATGATAAAGAATGAAATGATCAAATCGGCTGCCCCACTTATGAAGCAGACAATAGTCAAAGTCTTCAATAAGCTTTTAAAAATGGGACATTATCCAGTTTCTTGGACTGAAGGAATTATAGTTCCAATTCACAAACAAGGCAATTGCTCAGACCCAAACAATTATCGAGGTATCACTCTAAACAGTTGCTTAGGGAAATTGTTTTGCCATGTCTTTAACAACAGAATCTCCAACTACGTAGAAAATACATCCTTTCTGGCAAAAGAACAAGCAGGTTTTCGTAGGAATTTTCGTACGTCTGATCAATCATTTATTCTCAAAACATTAGTTGACAAATATTGTTGTAGGAATGGTAAATGTAATAAATTATATTCATGTTTTATCGACCTCAAGAAAGCATTTGACACTGTTTGGCACGAAGGTATGTTAGTAAAGTTACAAAGAGCTGGAATAAATGGAAAAACTTATGAACTTATAAAATCCCTGTATCGAGGTTCTATTTCACGTGTTAAATGCAAGAACTCACTGACAGGGCCAATTATGATCAATCAAGGTGTTCATCAGGGTAATGTTCTTAGCCCATTATTATTCAATATATTTATAAATGATATTGGTGATGAGATGTGTGTTAATGATGTGCCCATTTTACATGACACTAGAATAAGTCATTTGTTATATGCCGATGATTTGGTTTTGTTGGCAACCTCAGAAGCCGGTCTCCAAAGAAATATTGACAAAGTATATGAGTTTTGTACAAATTGGGGACTTGCTATTAATATAGAAAAATCGAAAATTATGGTATTTTCTAAAACGGGTCGTATTTCAAAAGATAAATTTAGGTTTAATATAGGAGGTGAGGAAATGGAGTATGTAACTCAATATAAGTATCTTGGTGTCACTTTCTCAAGTTCCACCAAATTCTCAGTGGCAGAAAAACACTTGAGTCTGAAAGCAAATAGGGCTTTGTTTTCTATAAAACAAAGCATTTTTGATAAAGGGTTAAAACCTTCTGCTGTTCTACACATCTTTGACACTCTTATAAAACCCATAGCACTGTATGGAAGTGAAATTTGGACAGCTTATAAACCAGGTTACAAAGGGAAAACCCTAGATGACTTATTTGAGTTGTCATTTAAGAGTAATTCCGAATATGATAAAATACATACACGTTTTTGCAAGTATGTTCTTGGAGTTCACTCTAAGGCTTGTAATTTTGCAGTATTTAGTGAACTTGGTCAGTTCCCATTAATAATTTCAAGTATTACAAGTTGCCTTAATTTTTGGATGCATATTATTCAATCTAGTAGCGAATCATTGATAGCGAAAGCATATTTAGAACAACTAAATAGTACAAATGATAAATTTCTTTGGATTCAATTTGTCAAAAATGTACTACAAGACCTAGGCTTCTCACATGTTTGGAATAACCACTGTACATTTGATTCACACTCTTTACTTACAGCAATAAAAAACAAACTTAAAGAAAGATTTGTGGCATTTTGGAAAAAGCAAATGTTAAATTCTGAGTCAATGAAAAAGTTACGTACATATAAAGTTTTGAAAATGAATTTCTGTTTTGAGTCTTATCTCGATGACATTTATGATAAAACTATTAGAAAGGGTTTATCTTCTTTCAGAGTCAGTGCTCACAGACTTAGAATTGAACGTGGTAGATATTTGGGCGAACGTCCAGATGAAAGATTATGCACTTTATGTAACCTTGTTGAAGACGAAGTTCACTTTCTGTGTCAATGTCAAAAGTATGAAGACCAAAGGAAAACACTTTATGACTCTCTAAAAGATCTAAACATTTTGTTAAGTCTTGATCCGTCTAAAACATTCTTTGAGCTAATGACAAATGATAACAAAAATGTTATTACAGCTATCGGTAAATACATAAAAGAATGCTGCATTACATAATTTTTTAAAAAATGATCTTTAATCTCGCACTCCAAACCATTGACTGTGTATTCCGTCACTGATGATGATTTTATCATGCATGTGCGTTAGTATTGTGTGTGGATGTGTGTGCTTCGAAGGGGGTGGGTATTGTTCATCATTTGTTTGTTGCCTATGCCATTGATTTGCCTATAACCCAAATTATGGGTATATCTGTGCAATAAAAAATATTCTATTCTATTCTATTCTATTCTATTCTACAGACTTGTATCATCGGCAAACAGACGAATAGTGGAATTAATATCGTTTACAATGTCATTAATATAAACTAAGAATAAAAGTGGTCCTAAGATGGATCCCTGGGGTACACCTGCAGTTATATCTACCCATTCAGATGGACCTCCCGGTAAGACAACTCTTTGTTTGCGGTTGCTAAGATAGTTTTGTAACCAGTTTAGGATAGAACCAGTTATACCTACAGATTGTAATTTAAGTAAAAGACCCCGGTGCCAAACACGATCAAAAGCCTTACTAATGTCACAAAAATAGCTCTTACTTCTAAGCCGTTGTCAAGTGCCTTGCAAAATGTATTGTATATATCTACGAGTTGGTTAATTGTGGCGTCACCCGATACGAATCCTGACTGCAGTTAGGTTATAACATCATTGTCCGTAAAAAAGTTAAAGACGTGTTTGTGTACTATTTTCTCCATTGCTTTACCTAGAGTGCTCAATAATGATATAGGTCTGTAGTTTTTAACATCTGATGGATCGTCCTTTTTGAATACCGGTGTGACGTTTGCCTCTTTCCATATTTTTGGTATTATATTTTTCGAGAATGATGCATTGAAGAGTTTGGATAATGGTTCTGATAATTCATTTGCACATGCCTTAAGAATATATTTGTTTAGACTGTCAGGCCCAAAAGACTTTCCTAATTTCAATGATTCTAAAATTGTTTTCACTTCATCTGGTGTAGTTTCTATTGTAGATAATTCGTTCTGGTTAACTTTGTTAATATATGGTAATGCTTTCCCGTTGTCGTCTGAGTTTTGAATGGCGACAACATAACGCATGCATAACAGTAGGGCGGCATCTAAGGCCGTTGCTATGATTCTATTCGCAATCTGCTTCCGCCGGTTGGGACTATATTTTGTCAAAAAAAATAAGGAAGAAAATCACAAGAACTTCCGGTAATTTATAGGCCATTACATTTTGTTACGAGATGTAGAATGGAGAAAAATGAAGGACAATTAATGAGAATGATCTTTTCTGAGGTCTTTAGAAAAGGGTAGAGAGTGTGAAGGCTTAAACCGACTTAGCAGACGCCGCGAAACAATGGCCCCTCAATTTATTGACGTCAAAGTACTTTGATACACATGTTGGGAAAAAATGGCACAAAAAAATGCTCCCCTCCAGATTAAGATTATTTTTCGCACATTTGTCAAGGACATATCAGTCCGTCTTAAGGACTGAGTGGGAGTTGTCGCGAGCGTGGTATATTAAGAAAATCCTTGTTCAACTGAGAGCCAATTCTGCTTGGAGTTACGAAGAGTACGCATGCGCGTTTCGATATCTTGTCAAGTCATTCTTTTCTCGCATGATTAAGGATTACTGGGGGGTGGGGGGGGGGGGACAATATTTAATATGCTGTGCAGTCTGATGAGTTGAATTATTTTGGTAATCTAACCATACTTGGGGTGAGAGAGAGAGAGAGAGACCCAGCCAGCAGAGCATGTCGGACCAACGCCGGGCCGACAGCGATACGACGTGTCTGTCCGGGCCCGACGTTGGCCCTCTTTTATGCTAGAGAGAGAGAGAGAGAGAGAGAGAGAGAGAGAGAGAGAGAGAGAGAGAGAGAGAGAGAATCAAAATGAAAGTTTACAGATACGCGTAAGGATTGCACCATGAACCGAAAGAAATGACGACAAGAGAGAGAGAGAGAGAGAGAGAGAGAGAGAGAGAGAGAGAGATCGAGATCGAGAGAGACCAATCTGTCAGTTAAAAAAATCAGTAGTATGCGGACTTTGATTTATTCGATAAGATTTACTGACGTCATTTAATATGACGTAATTTAATCTGATTTCGTCACACCAAACTGTCTACACAGCTGTGTCATGCTTGTGTAAATAAACTGTACATTTAGTGTATTGACAAAATTATTGATAAATTATAAACAAACATGGTTGAAAGGTGGATTTTTCAGTGAAGAAGATGAGTATGGTACCACAAGACTTGTATTCAACTCGCTTTTCATTCGTTGTTATCAAATACAGGGGAATTCTGTGAGTTTTACTTAAAACTTTTAGGCAAACCTGCCATTTTGGAAAGAAAAAATGGTTTTGAACCCACGTTTCGACCGGAAGTGGGTAGAAAAAAATGGCACAAAAAAATGCTCCCTCGCCGATTTTGGCACAAATTTCAAGGTGAACAGATTAATATATGCCGGAATTGATGATATAGGTGAGAATAATCGCGAGGAATATTATAATAGTTTATTTTTGTTTTCCCCGATGGTACCGACATGGTTGAAAATTCGCCATTTTCAAACCTTTGGTCTGCCCACACCAAAATGCTAATTTAGGTTTTAGTCTTTATATTGAATACAGCAATATTTATATATATCGCTTTTATCTTTGTCAAAGCTAAAAAATAACCGACAATCACGTAATTTTGTGTGAAAATAGTAAGTCGAATGGGAGCATCAAAATCGGAAGTAGTCCCATCGAATCGACGCACGAGAATTTTGTTTTTAAATCTACCTACGCTGGCCACTCTGATGCCCTACTGTAAAGCATTTTACGAAATCATTGTATGTCTATGTTTAGATTAGAACTACTGGGAAGCAGATCATACAAGTCACCTACTTTTTTCTGTATCCCTTTCAGATATAATTGTACTTATCCAATGATATTGTGTTTATATGCTTTGTGTTATTATATTTGAATGAAATAAAGTTTAAACTAAACATTAAACTGGACAGTAGGGCATCAGAGTGGCCAGCGTAGGTAGATTTAAAAACAAAATTCTCGTGCGTCGATTCGATGGGACTACTTCCGATTTTGATGCTCCCATTCGGTTTACTATTTTCACATCAAATTACGTGATTGTCGTTTATTTTTTAGCTTTGACAAAGATAAAAGCGATATATATAAATATTGCTGTATTCAATACAAAGACTAAAACCTTATTTAGCATTTTGGTGTGGGCAGACCAAGGGTTTGAAAATGGCGAATTTTCAACCATGTCGGTACCATCGGGGAAAACAAAAATAAACTATTATAATATTCCTCGCGATTATTCTCACCTATATCATCAATTCCGGCATATATTAATCTGTTCACCTTGAAATTTGTGCCAAAATCGGCGAGGGAGCATTTTTTTGTGCCATTTTTTTCTAGCCACTTCCGGTCGAAACGTGTGTACAAAACCATTTTTTCTTTCCAAAATGGCAGGTTTGGCAAAAAGTTTTAAGTGAAACTCACATAATTCCCCTGTATTTGATTACAACGAATGAAAAGCGAGTTGAATACAAGTCCTGTGGTACCATACTCATCTTCTCCACTGAACAATCCACCTTTCAACCATGTTTGTTTATAATATACATCGATAATTTTGTCAATACACTGAATGTACAGTATATTTACACAAGCATGACACAGCTGTGTAGACAGTTTGGTGTGACGAAATCATATTAAATTACGTCATATTAAATGACGTCAGTAAATCTTATCGACTTAATCAAAGTCCGCAAACTACTGATTTTTTTTTAACTGACAGATTGGTCTCTCTCTCTCTCTCTCTCTCTCTCTCTCTCTCTCTCTCTCTCTCTCTCTCTCTCTCTCTCTCTCTCTCTCTTCGTCATTTCATTCGGTTCATGGTGCATTCCTTACGCGTATCTGTAAACTCATTTTGATTTTCTCTCTCTCTCTCCGAGACTCTCTCTCTCTCCCCCTGCCAGCATAAAAGGGGGGGGGGGGGGGCAACGTCGGGCACGGACAGACACGTCGTATCGCTGTCGGCCCGACGTTGGTCCGACATGCTCTGCTGGATGGATGTCTCTCTCTCTCTCTCTCTCTCTCTCTCTCTCTCTCTGTCTCTCTCACCCCAAGTATGGTTAGATTACCAAAATAAGTCAACTCATCAGACTGCAGAGCATATTAAATAATGTCCCCCCCCCCCCCCCCCCCCCCCCCCCGTAATCCTGAATCATGCGAGAAAAGAATGACTTGACAAGATATCGAAACGCGCATGCGTACTCTTCGTAACTCCAAGCAGAATTGGCTCTCAGTTGAATAAGGATTTTCTTAATGTACCACGCTCGCGACAGCTCCCATGCAGTCCTTAAGACGGATTGATATGTCCTTGACAAATGTGCGAAAAATAATCTTAATCTGGAGGGGAGCATTTTTTGTGCCATTTTTTCCCAACATGTGTATCAAAGTACTTTGACATCAATAAATTGAGGGGCCATTGTTTCGCGGCGTATGCTAAGTCGGTTTAAGCCTTCACACTCTCTACCCTTTTCTATAGACCTCAGAAAAGATCATTCTCATTAATTGTCCTTCATTTTTCTCCAATCTACATCTCATAACAAAATGTAATGGCCTATAAATTACCGGAAGTTCTTGTGATTTTCTTCCTTATTTTTTTTTTGACAAAATATAGTCCCAACCGGCGGAAGCAGATTGCGAATAGAATCATAGCAACGGCCTTAGATGCCGCCCTACTGGGAAGGACAAACGTAACTAAAATGAACAACCAAAAGGGGAAAGAATCAGAATCATCAACGTTACAACACGGGCCTCCGTGGCCTAGTGGTTAAGAGCGCTGACTCTTGATCAACAGGTCTCTCACCGCTGTGGTTCGTTCGCGCCTCGCTCGGGTCACATTTGAGACGCCAAGTTCTGCAACGGAAGGTCAGGTGGTTTTTCTCCGGATACTCCGGTTTTCGCCCACGATCGGCTCGATATGAGTGAATTTATCTTGAAAGGGCCGTAAAACCAATACAAAAAAAAAAAAAAAAAAAAAAAGAAGAAACAAAAAAAAAAAAAAAAAACGTATTATTAGGGAAAGAATCAGAACCACCAATAGAAAACATGAAGGAACCACAGCAAAAGCACCGACTTTGAATGGTCAGTAAAAATTACTGGTGGGCTTAAGTGAACTTTACGGAACCAAAGGTGATTTTAATATCGGGCTTGAACAGTAAACTAATTGGCGAAAATTGAACGAAAGCAATGAAAGATCCAATTTTTCAGCACTGACCATTTTGAACTGTCCTAAACATGTTCTTGTAATACAATAGGTGGGAATTGAAAGAAAATATTGAAAGATCCATTTCCAACATAGATCTTACAGAACATACAATTTTGGACTGTCCAAAAGGTGATATTAACCCTTGTCCTGCTGAATATTCATATATGCCACATCCACTACCGATTTTCAACCAATCTGATTATTTGATGCAAATTATTGCAACAAATTCACAATCTGAATGGCAAACAATGTAGATCCTGATCAGATGGCTTCGTTGTTTGAAAGATAAGGCATATCCGGGCTCAGCAGGACAAGGTTATTGGACTTTTATAATAAACTATTGGCGAAAATTGAACGAAAACATTGAAAGATCAATGCAGCACTGATCATATTGACTTGTTCCAAAGGTATCTTTTAACTTAATACTTATACATTATACAATAGGCGACAATTGAAAGAAAACATTGAAAGATCCCATTTTGCAGCAAATATCATATAGAAAATGTTATTTTTTGACTATGTGATCTTAATATTTAACTTTTACACTAAACCGTATGCCAAAATTGAGCGAAAACATTAAAATATCCAATTTTGCAGCACTGGTCAGCAGCCCCCGTCCATCTGGGCTTAAAGAAATATATGGGCTACATGATGCTTCCACGCAGAGTTGAAACCGACCCGCACATGAGTACTGGTAAATCGCTTAGAGGATATAAGCCTGCCCAGGCAAAGCGGTGCGAGTCGGACCGTCCATGCTTATAAAGCATATTGGTTTCATTGGGCGGCAGGGCTTGAGATGTCATTTCATCTCAATGTCAGGTAAAAGTCCCACAAAATTGGAAGCAACGTCTCCAAAATGATCTTTACAGTGTTGACTAGGACGCTAAAGCTCAAACCAAACAAACAAACAAAGCAATGGTCATATAGAACATATTATTTTGAACTGTCCCAAAGGTGATATAAAAAGGGGACTTATAGAATAGGCAAAAATTGAAAGATCCCATTTTGCAACACAGATCATATAGAACATTTTGAACTGTCTAAATGGTGATCTTTATATGGAAATTTTACAGTATACAATGGGCGAAAATTGAACGAATATGCAACTCTGATCATATAGAACATATTAATTCGAGGATCTAAGTACGTGATATTTACAGTATATGATAGACAAAATTGAAAGAAAACATCGAAAGATCCAATTTTGCAGCACAGAACATATAGAACATATTAATTTTTAACTATCCCAAAGGTGACTTACACTATACCATGTGTGCGAAAAAAAGAAAACATTAAAAGAGCCAATTTTGCAAGACAGATTATATTGAACATACTTGAACATAGTTGTTTTGAACTGTCCAAAACATGATCTTAATATTGGTCGAATCCCATTCAGTTGTAACACACATCACAGTTAGTTATAGAAGGATGTCAACATATTTTGTCCCAGAATGTGAAGGGACTAATAAAATTTACGACATTTTAACGACAGTAGGGTACGATGAATTTTACGAGCTATGCGATTATAAAATCGTATAAAGCAAATCTTTTAACCCTTTTTGTACCAAATGGAATCTTCCTCCTTATGTATTCCAGGAGTCCATTTCAAAATTGAGGGGTGTCAGGTTCTTTTTCCTTCAATATTTATTTGGAAAATAGCTGAATTGTCTGCAAACAGTGTAGGCCCTGGTCTGCAGAACGGAACGCGGCGTCTGATCTGGGCCTGCACTGTTTGCCAGGGCAACCGTTTAGGGGTTTCTAGTACAAAATGGGTTAATATTAACAATGTAGGTATTATAATCAACTCGAGTCTTTGCCAGTATTGATTATGCAATTTGTCACACAAGGCACTGTTTGGGTCGATTGTTTATAAAGCGCAGTAGCTTTTCAATGCTGTAGACCACGTGACTATCTTTGATTTTTAGGAAATCCAGGTAACGTGTTTTTATATATGGAAAAAAACCGCGTTATTCTTGTTGCGTAGGAGGGTTATTCATAGAACTGGAACCATGTGTTGGATTTTGCAGATTCAGATCAGTCGCCGTGGTACGCGACGTCTGATCAGAGATACACCGTTTGCTTAGAGTACAAATGTATGGACAAAACGTAAGTCCTCGTATAGGACAGTTTATCAGCCTACATTCAGAGACAGTAGACCCAACAGTGCTTTCATTGATATGGCCATGTTTTTTTTTTTTTTTTTTTTTGTTTGTCATCCCCTTCAGTACTGTTTTAGGTCATTTTTTTTTTTTTTTTTTTTTGCTCGCCTGTTTTCGATATTGTGATAGCTCTGGCGTCGTCTGCGTGGTCTATGTCGTCGTGCAAAATATCTTTGTCATTACTGAACATATTTACTTGAAACGCGGACTAGTCGTTCATTATGAAAAGGGGAACTCATGCCAATAGGTGAGGTAACCCTCAAGACATTTTTGGCACAGTTATGCCCCTTTTTCGACTTAGAATTTTTGTTTTCTAAAAGAAACTGCAGCCGAGCGTTGGCACCAGCATGCTGTGCTCTTTTGGAGACATTGCTTCCGATTTTGTGGGACTTTTACCCGGCATTGAGATGAAAGAAACCGTTAGGGTTAAAGGCGTGCTTCGACTCGCACCACTTTTCCTACCAGTTTGTTTGTTTGAATTGAGGTTTTATGTCCCCGTCAACACTACTGGGGTAATTTTGGAGACGTTGATTTCAACGTTTTGGGTACTTTTATCCGACATTGAGATGAAATGACATCTCAAGCCCTGTCGCTCAAACAAATCAATAGTGTTTATATGCATTGACGATCACCATTTTGCCTGGACAAGCTTTTGGTTAGGCCCCCACCCATCGGGGTTTGAGAAATATATGGGCTGCACGATGCTCCCACGGCAGGGATTGACAAGTCATTTCAGCTCAACGACGGATAAAAGTCCCACAAAACTGGAAGCAATGTATCCAAAATGGCCTTTACAGTGTTGACGGGGATGTTAAACCTCAAATCAAACAAACAAACAAACAAAAACAAGCTTTCGGTTTGGTATTTCATATCATGTCAACAAGTCCGTGAAATGAAGACCCACCTAAACCCCCTTTTATACAAAGAAATTGGAGATTACAGGGTTATACATTACTTTGCTTATTTCTTTTCCTAGACATATGTTGTGGGTACTCGTTAGAGCCGCCTCAATGAGGCGGCTCTAACGAGCACCAGCAACCTATGTTTGGAGTACAAATAAGAGAAATACTGCAGATTTCCATCGGGAAAGTAGCCATTTTGGGGATATGAAAAAATGCATTATGTCACAAGGGTGTGTTTTCGCAATGTGTCGTATTGGTGGTTCGGTTTTCCCCCATTGTGTGTGTTGCTCCTTTTAGTAAGGTTTGGAAGAACCACAGTGAAAGTCCAAAATTGTATGTTCTGTACGATCTATGTTGGAAATGGATCTTTCAATGTTTTCTTTCAATTCCCACCTATTGTATTAAAAGCACATGTTTAGGACAGTTCAAAATGGTTAGTGCTGCCAAATTGGATCTTTCATTGTTTTCGTTCAATTTTCGCCTATGGTTTACTGTTACTATTAAAATCACCTTTGGTCCCGTAAAGTTCACTTAAGCCCACTAGTAATTTTTACTGACCATTCAAAGTCGGTGCTTTTGCTGTGGTTCCTTCATGTTTTCTATTGGTGGTTCTGATTCTTTCCCTAATCATTTATGTTGTCAATTTTCGCCTATGGTTTACTGTTCAAGTCCGATATTAAAATCACCTTTGGGACAGTTCAAAATTAATATGTTCTGTATGATCAGTTCTGCAAAATTGGATCCTCCAATGATTTCGTTTAGTTTTTCACCCATGGCTTACTATAAAAGTACAATATTAATATCAGCTAAATGGTCTTTAAAGCCACTTTTGAACTTACAACAGTACGCTTGGTGTAGATTGATTGATTGATTGACTGAACAGATTTGGGTTTAGCGACACTCCAACGATTGTGGGTCATTTGGTGTAGAAACATACAGAAAGAAAAATCTGAAACTTTTAAACATTTTTTTTTTTTATTAAATAGGAATTAGTCTTAATTTGTAAAACGGAATTCTACTGTATTTATATAATCCATATCCTATTAGTCTATATATAGTTTTTATTGCCTATATGTGGCCAACAAAGGTACATGTAACGCATATCCCTGCAAACCATTCACGTGAACAAGTCCGTGAAATGAACATCCCTAAACCCCACTTTATATAGAGAAAACGTGGGGTTAATGGGGGTACACATTATTTCTCTTATTATAGGCTGTGGGCACTCGTTAAAACCGCCTAAATGAGGCGGTTCTAACGAGCACCCAACACCTATGTTTGCGGTATTAATTAGACAAATATCACGGATTTTCATCGGAAAAGTAGCCATGGCGTAATGTGAACTTTTCATACGTAAACTAGTGGTGTCCATTACATAGACTTGTACACACGATGTGACAGTGGTCAGAAAGAAATCTGAAATTTGTTCAAAACTGAAGGGGAATATAGCCGAATGCGTCCCCTACCCCTGAAATATTCAAGGAGATAGAATCAAAGTTTAACCCTTTTGGTACCAAATGGAATCTTCCTCCTTATATATATTAGGAGTCCATTTCAAAATTTAGGGGTGTCAGGTTGTGTTTTCAAAAAAAAAAAATAGTTGGAAAAAGGCTGAAATTTTAGCAAACAGAGGAGGCCCTGATCAGATGCCGCGTTCTGCGGCGTCTGATGTGGGCCTGCACTGTTTGCCAGGGTACCCGTTTAGGGGTTTCTGGAAGACCCGAACCATATAAATCAATGATATACACCTGGCACGAAACATGTCTTGTCACTGGCGAATTCGAATATAGAAATTATTTCATGCTCGAATTTGCTCCGCACCACCCCCCCCCCCACCCCCTCCCTATCCCCTGCTCTCCACCTCCCCAACCAACCACACACATTTGTAAGAGACAGCCGCGCGCGCACATATTTCACTGGGAACTACATAAATTTTCATTAAACGAAATTGTTAGTGTGGCTGCCACATTAAGATGTCATGCGTGTTTATCATGGCTATTTTGAGCGCTTTCTTCGTCATTTCTGGCACCGATTCCATTGATTACTTGAAATCGGATCTACCTAATACGTGGATTTATTGAAAAGGAAACGAACAAAGCTGGCGAATAGTGATTTTTTCAACACCTTTTAACCCTTATCCTGCTGAATAAATGAATTGAGCCTCACCCAAAGCTCACTCTCGACCAATAAAAATACTTGATATCCCGCTAAACACGAAAACCCCTTCCTTTGCTGATAGTTTAGAACCAGATAAGAAGGCTAATGATCAGGATCTACAGTAAACAGTGAAGATCCAGATCAGATGGCTTCTGAAGAAGCCATCTGATCAGGAGCTACACTGTCAATTAGTTTGCAAATGTGTATGAAGTATACATATCCGAGACCCTCCGAAAAGGGCTTTTCACGTTTAGGGAAACTGTTTTTAACGTTATTTGACGCCTGTTATTTAAGTCGGTTAATAGAAAAGACAACAGTTTTGAAAGATTTTCTTCCTCATGACGAGATCAGAAAACGGGCCTCCGTGGCCTAGTGGATAAGAACGCTTAGGTCTCTCACCGCTGTGGGTTCCAGCCTCGCTCGGGTCACATGTGAGACGCCAAGTTCTGCAACGATAGGTCAGAGGTGGTTTTTCTCCTGGTACTCCGGTTTTCGCCCGCCTCTGATTAACGATCGGCTCGATATGTGTGAAATAATGTTGAAAGGGCCGTAAAACCAAAACCAAAAAAAAACCCAAAAACCAGATCGGAAAGTATTTTCATTACGAAAACGCGCCTGTATAAATCTGACCCCCCCCCCCCCGCCCACTCCTTGAACTCCATGGCCTTTTATATCGTGAAACTGGGGTTTACATGTGTATTGTTTGTTTGTTTGATTTGGGGTTTAACGTGCCCGTCAACTCTGTAAAGGTCATTTTGGAGACGTTGCTTCCAATTTTGTGGGACTTTTACCCGACATTGAGATAAAATGACATCTCAAGCCCTGTCGCCAAATGAAACCGATAGGGTTTATTAGCATGGACGGGCCGACTCGCAGCGCTTTGCCTGGGCAGGCTTAGATCCTCCATGCGGTTTACCAGTACTCATGTGGGGCTCAGTTACAGCTCTGCTTGGAAGTATCATGCAGCCGGTTTACAGGTGTAATCCTAGACTAGGTACTAGTCAGAAAATAAAGGTCTGGTCATTTTTGGTATTTTTATTGTATTAAAAATATATCATCTTCTTAGTTTGTTTGTCTGTTTGATTTGAGGTTTAACGTCCCCGTCAACACTGTAAAGGTCATTTTGGAGACGTTGCTTCCAATTTTGTGGGACTTTGACCCGACATTGAGATGAAATGACATCTCAAGACCTGTCCCCCAATGAAACCAATAGGGTTTATTAGCATGGACGGTCCGCCTAGCACCGCGGTTCCTGGACAGGCTTAGATCCTCTAAGCGGTTTACCAGTACTAGTCTGCGGGCCGGATTCAGCTCTGCGTGGAAGCATCATGCAGCCCATATATTTCTTCAAGCCCCTATGGGCGGGGGCCGATCATCTTATTAATAATGGCAAGTCTATATGGTAGTCTCAAATCTTAGCAATTGAGCCACCAGAGAGGCTAGACTAGCTAAACTTTTTTACACTGTTCATTTTAGTGCAAAAATGATTTTAATTCCACATTATTCATTTTTTTGGGGGGTTTTGGTTTTACGGCCCTTTCAAGATTATTTCACTTATATCGAGCCGATCGTTAATCAGAGGTGGGCGAAAACCGGAGTACCCGGAGAAAACCACCTGACCTCCCGTTGCAGAACTTTGCGTTTCACACGTGGCCCGAGCGAGGCTCGAACCTACGGCGGTGAGAGACCTAATGACTAAGAGTCAGCGCTCTTATCCACTAGGCCACGGAGGCCAGTACCATATTATTCATTTTAACACTTAGTGGCTAGGCTAGTGTAATCCTTATTTTTCTTTATTTCTGTTCTTAAATATAGATTGTGGACACTCGGATCAGGCAGTTCTAACGTGTATATCCACAATCTATATTTTGAGAAGAAATAAGAGAAATATCACAATTTTTCACCGTAAAATTTTCGTGTTTTCGACGGTAAAGTTTACAATGCATTTGTACATGTGGACCCCGTCAAGCGATTTTGGTACTTATCGCCTATGCGAGCAGCGAAGGTTCAGGCGAGCCTGCGCATCCGCGCAGTCTCGCCAGAACCTTCGCTGCTCGCTCATACAAGCAGTGAATCAAGAAGAACCTTCAGACAGAAAGCCATTTATCTGTCCCCGCTGAATGGCTGGGCATGCGCAGTTAAAATTTGTCATGACGGAAAGCTCGAAGACACAAATTCGCTTGGCGGGGCTCATGTTTTTTGTTTTTGTTTTGGTTTGGGTTTTACGGCCCTTTCAAGATTATTTCACTCATATCGAGCCGATCGTTAATCAGAGGTGGGCGAAAACCGGAGGACCCAGAGAAAAACCACCTGACCTTCCGTTGCAGAACTTGGCGTCTCACACGTGGCCCGAGCGAGGCTCGAACCTACGGCGGTGAGAGACCTAATGACTAAGAGTCAGCGCTCTTATCCACTAGGCCACGGAGGCCCGTTCGGGGCTCATGTATAGGAGTGTTTTGTAATGTGACGGGGTAATCAAACAAGAGGAAAATGATTGTCTTATAGTGCTCACTTGAGCTTATACATTTTAATCTTTGATTTTGAAATTTCACACAAGAAATGTGAGCATTGAGTCCCCTCCCAATATGGGATATGAGAAATGAATTGGGCGTGGAACCGACTGCACCTGAGTACTGGTAAACCGCTTAGACTGTTTAAGCTTGCCGAGGCAAAGTGGTCGAAGTATAAAGCCTTTTGGTTTGTTTGGGCGGAAGGGCTTGAGATGTCATTACATCTGAATGTCCGGTAAGAGTCCCCGCCCCCCACCCCCCCCCCCCCCCCAAAAAAAAAAAAAAAAAAATTGGAAGCAACGTCTCCAAAATGACCTAAATAGTGTTGTAGGGGATTTTGTTTGTTTGTTTGATTTGAGGTTTAACGTCCCCGTCACCACTGTAAACACACTGGTCAATACATACGAACAGGCTGCGTAGCGGTCGCATAGGCTTCGTATTTTGGACGCATAGGCTTCGATGAAAAATGGTGGATGACAGTTCGTCAATGCAGGTAAGAAACTGTTTTTACGTTAATCTAACTGTTGCATAGTGTTGCCCAATACTGACATCTGTCTTACGGACCGCTTTATTAATGTGCGGCTTCGTCTGTTGCATGAAAAAGTCTGAAAAACGGAATATAGAGAAATAGACCCCAAAAGAAATGTGGCATTCAACACAGATTCACCTGTATTTTCACTTTGGTCCGGTCGCCCTATGTAACTACACGTTTTTTGCTTGTGTTCTGGCCGATAAAT
Organism: Lucinisca nassula; assembly: GCA_963580285.1. Lineage (NCBI taxonomy): Eukaryota > Metazoa > Mollusca > Bivalvia > Lucinida > Lucinidae > Lucinisca > Lucinisca nassula. Next base: position 107,758,753 of record OY757013.1, on the reverse strand, counting down.
TGTGAATAACGATCATTAAATCGAAAAGCTAATATGCAACTTTCGTCACATCTTTTGCAAAAAAAGAAAAATCTTGATATTTTGATACAACGCACGTAGCTGCGTTACCTGTTACAACGCAGAGGCTGCGAACTAAATTTGAAAGCCTTGTATTATGTAGAATAATAGCGAATGATATTAAATCAATGTCGAGGAATCAGTCAACCAGCGTCAGTTGGTGCTGCTAAAGATATTCTGTATCATTTATACCGAAAACATTTTCAGTCTCAGCTATGCAAATACAAAATTTTGATTCGAATGCATCTAGTGGACGCCTACCAAGATTGTTCAAATTATAGTGCTTGGACCAAAAATGCCTCCGCCACCGGACCCTTTGGTTTTACACGGGCTTATATAGGGAAAATCTTGAAAAATCTTCTTCTCTGAAACTGCAAGGCCCAGGTCTTTGATATTTGGTATGAAGCTTCATCTAGTGGACTCCTACCAAGATTGTTCAAATTATAGTGCTGGGGTCAAAAATGCCCCCAATCCGGGGCTCTTTGGTTTTACATGGGCTTATATAGGGAAAACCTTTAAAAACCTTCTTCTCTGAAACCGCAAGGCCCTGATCGTTGATATTTGGTATGAAGCTTCATCTAGTGGACCCCTACCAAGATTAATCAAATAAAAGTGCTTGGGCCAAAAATGCCCCCGCCCCCGGGCCCTTTGGTTTTACATGGGCTTATATAGGGAAAATCTTTAAAAATCTTCTTCTCTGAAACCGCAATGCCCAGATCTTTGATATTTGGTATGAAGCTTCATCTAGTAGATCCCTACCAAGATTGTTCAAATTATAGTGCTGGGGCCAAAAATGCCTCCGCCCCGGGGCCCTTTGGTTTTACATGGGCTTATATAGGGAAAATATTTAAGAATCTTCTTCTCTGAAACCGCAAGGCCCAGGTCTTTGATATTTGATATGAAGCTTCATCTAGTGGACCCCTACCAAGATTGTTCAGATTATAGTGCTGGGGCCAAAAATGCCCCCGCCCTGGGGCCCTTTGGTTTTACATGGGCTTATATAGGGAAAATCTTCAAAAATATCTCAGACGTAACTGCAAGGCCCAGGTCTTTGCTATTTGGTATGAAGCTTTATCTAGTGGACCCCTACCAAGAATATTCAAATTATAGAACTGGGGCCAAAAATTCCCCCGCCCCAGGGCCCTTTGGTTTTACATAGACTTATATAGGGAAAATCTTTTAAAATCTTCTTCTATGAAACCACAAGGCCTAGGTCTTTGATATTTGGTGTGAAATTTCATCTAGTGGACCTCTTTCAAGATTGTTCAAATTATAGCCCTGGGACCAAAAATGCCCCCGCCCCAAGACCCTTTGGTTTTACATAGACTTATATAGGGAAATCTTTAAAAATCTTCTTCTCTGAAACTGCAAGGCCATGTCTTTGATATTTGGTATGGAGCTTCATCTAGTGGACCTCTACCAAGATTGAACAAATTATAGCCCTCGGGCCACAAATGCCCCCGCCTTGGGGCCCTTTGGTTTTACATATACTTATATAGAGATAATCTTTGAAATCTTCTCTGAAACAGCAAGGCCCAGGTCTTTGATATTTGATGTGAAGCTTCATCTAGTGGACCTTTATCAAGAGTGTTTAAATTATAGCCCTGAGGCCAAAAATGCCCCCGCCCAGGGGCCCTTTGGTTTTACATAGGTCATGTAGGGAATATCTTTAAAACAATATTCTTCTCTGAAACCGCAAGGCTCGGGTCTTTGATATTTGGTGTGTAGCTTCATCTAGTGGACCTTTGCCAAGATTGTTCAAATTATTGCCTTTGTTGATATTTGGTATGAAGATTCACCTTTTTAGACCTCCCTCAACATTATGCACATTATAACCATTGGGTCAATAATGGCCCTCCCTGGGGCCCACTTGTTACTCTATGGATCAGGTGAGCGATCCAGGGCCATCATGGCCCTCTTGTGTTTTATATTAGGATCACTTTTTGTCTGTCATCCGTGCGTAAACAATTTCTTCAAACGACTTCTCCTCCTAAACCACTGATCGGATTTTGACCAAACTTCATAGGAATGATCCTTAGGTGGTCCCCGTTGTTCAAATGGTTCCAGTCCCTTGCACATATAGGTCACAGGAGCCAAAAATAGATTTTTTCACTGAAAACTTAAAAAATCTTCTTCTGTGAAACCGCAAGGCCCAGGTCTTTGATATTTTGTATGAAGCTTCATCTAGTGGACCCCTACCAAGATTGTTCAAATTAAAGTGCTGGGGCCAAAAATGCCCCCACCCCGGGGCCCTTTGGTTTTACATTGGCTTATATAGGAAAATCTTCAAAAATCTTCTTCTCTGAAACCACAAGGCCCAGGTCTTTGATATTTGGTATGAAGCTTCATCTAGTGGACCCCTATCAAGATTGTTCAAATTATAGTGCTGGGGCCAAAAATGCCCCCGCCCCGGGGCCCTTTGATTTTACATGGGCTTTAATAGGGAAAATCTGTAAAAATCTTCTTCTCTGAAACAGCAAGGCGCAGGTCTTTGATATTTGATATGAAGCTTCATCTAGCGGACCCCTACTAAGATTGTTCAAATTATAGTGCTGGGGCCAAAAATGCCCCCGCCCCGGGGCCCTTTGGTTTTACATGGGCTTATATAGGGAAAATCTTTAAAAATTCTCTTCTCTGAAACTGCAAGACCCAGGTCTTTGCTATTTGGTATGAAGCTTCATCTAGTAGACCCGTACCAAGATTGTTCAAATTATATTGCTGGGGCCAAAAATGCCCCCGCTCCGGGGCCCTTTGGTTTTACATAGGCTTATGTAGGAACAGCTTTAAAAATCTTCTTCTCTGAAACTGCAAGGCCCAGGTCTTTGATATTTGGTATGAAGCTTCATCTTGTGGACCTCTACCAAGATTGTTCCAGTTATAGCCCTGGGGCCAAACACCATCCCCCCCCCTCCGGGGCCCTTTGGTTTTATATAGACATATAGTGAAAATCTTGAAAAATCTTCTTCTCTGAAACCACAAGGCCTAGGTCTTTGATATTTGGTATGAAGCTTCAGCTAGTAGACCTTTACCAAGATTGTTCAAATTATAGCCCTGAGGCCAAAAATGCCCACGCCTCGGGGCCCTTTGGTTTTACATAGAATTATATAGGGAAATTCTTGAAAAATTTTCTTCTCTGAAACCACAAGGCCTAGGTCTTTTGGTGTGAAATTTCATCTAGTGGACCTCTATCAAGATTTTTCAAATTATAGCCCTGGGGCCAAAAATGCCCCCACTGCGAGACCCTTTGATTTTACATAAGACTTACATAGGGAAGTCTTTAAAAATCTTCTTCTCTGAAACTGCAAGGCCCATGTCTTTGATATTTGGTATGGAGCTTCATCTAGTGGACAATTATAGCCTTTGTTGATATTTGATATGAAGCTTCACCTTTTTAGACCTCCCTCAACATTATGCACATTATAACCTTGGGGTCAATAATGGCCCTCCCCGGGGCCCACTTGTTACTCTATGGATCAGGTGAGCGATCCAGGGCCATCATGGCCCTCTTGTGTTTTACTAAGTGTCGATTGATAAATAATCGACCCAAAACCTAGTATTTGCCTGATCATTTGCCTGGTCATTTATATTTAGCAATTGCAAGTATGCTTTATATGTCGTGGGGTTTGAGATGTCATTTCGTCTCAGTGTCGGGTAAAAGTCGCATAAATTCGGAAACAATGTCTCAAAAAATGACCTGAATGATGTTGTCGGGGACGTAAACCTCAACACAAACAAAACGGTTCTACTGTGTCATGCGCAGTGACATAAGAGGATTCTCTACCATTAACGAATTGACATACAGCCGTTCGTTAGGGATACCAACCTAGGCCGACTTCATCTGGAGCCAATGGCTAGCTTTGGCTACTTTGGTTGCTGTTCCATTTTCCTATAACACGCCTACGGCAAGGGTCAAAGTTAGGCAAATCCATAAACACCCAATCAAAAAAGAAGACTGCAACCTCAATTTTAAAGAGTGCTCATGAGTGCGCATGCGTGGAAAATCGGACTAATCAACCGGAAGAAAACCTGAATTGTAAAATGGCCTGCTGCATCTTTTTTTAAGTTTTTTTTTCTTTTATTTTTTAAAAAATAATATTTTCGCTTATAGGCAAACAGTGTGGACCAAGATCAGACTGCTCCTAGAGGAGCAGTCTGAGATTGGTCCAAATGACATTTAAAGAAAGCAGCAGATGACAAAGCAGACGACAATTGTTGTGATTGACATGTAAGATAGCCATCTTCAGAGCTGCTGCTTCCCTCACTAAAATCCTGATCAAAAGCTTCAGTGGACTCAAACATATAAGTTGAAGTCCCCTCTGTAGTGTAAATAATTGTAACTGGACAGATTTTCTGCATTCCTTATTCCTTCTCAGAAAAACAGATTGTGGATACGCGTTAGAACGGCCTGGCCCGGGCAATTGTAACAAGTTCCCACTCACTATGTCTTGAGCAGAAAAATAAAAACTATCAGAATGTTTTATCTGAATGTTTTTATCTTTCTTAATGGTATTTTAATAGGCGTGTTTTCGTAATGCGACTTCCCATCTCTGTAACCTGCGTGTCGTTAATTCCGAAGCCACGTGCGTTGTAATAAAACACGACAGAAATTCATACAGTACAAATATTATTTGGCTTAATACTTAACAGATTTGACGAAGACTTACCAAGTTTATGAACGGCAGTGTAAATAATTGTAACTTGACAGATTTTGTGCATTCGAATCATAATGTTGTATTTGCATAGCTGAGACTGAAAATGTGTCCGGTATAAATGATACACATGTCTCTTGCATCACCAACCAACGTCGGTTGACTGATTTCTGAACATTAATTTAATAGCATTCGCTATTATTCTACATAATTCAGGGCTTTCAAATTTAGTTCGCAGTCTCTGCGTTGTAATAGGTAACGAAGCTACGTGCGTTGTATCGATATATCAAGATTTTTCTTTTTCGCAAAAGATGTGATGAAAGCTGCATATTAGCTTTTCGATCTCATTATCGTTATTCACAATTTATCGGCCGAAACACCCGCCAAAAACGTGTAGTTACATAGGGCGACCTGGCCAAAGTGAAACTACAGGTGAATCTGTGTCAATTGCCTAATTTCTTTTTGGGTCTATTTTTCTATATTCCGTTTTTCAGACTTTTTCTTGCCACAGACGAAGCCGCACATTAATAAAGTGGTCCGTAAGGCAGATGTCAGTATCGGGCAATGCAATACAACAGTTGGATAGCCGTAAAAACAGTTTCTTACCTGCATTGACGAACTGTCATCCGCCATTTTTCATCGAAGCCTATGCGTCCAAAATACGAAGCCTATGCGACCGCTACGCAGCCTGTGCGTATGTATTGACCAGTGTGGTAAATGTCATTTTGGAGACGTTGCTTCCAATTTTGTGGGACTTTTACCCGACACTGAGATGAAATGACATCTCAAGCCCGGTCGCCCAATGAAACCAATAGGGTTTATGAGCATGGACGGTCCGCCTCGCACCGCGGTTCCTGGACAGGCTTAGATCCTCTAAGCGGTTTACCAGTACTAGTGTGCGGGTAGGGCACGTAAGCAGACTATTATACGGACTTGATAACGCGATGGAACCTTGGTAAGGACAACAAAGGCCCTATATATAGATCAGGCACATCCGCAAAGACTAGTCCGCGCAGGCTGATCTTCGACTAAGGCCATCGCCCTTTTTATAAGACACATTAGAAATATATTCTGTAATATGCATGCTCGCCGCACATTCTCGTACATTAAGATGCAGCGCAACTCGTATTATTATTGCGAAACCGGGTCGTCGGACGCATATGCGTCCAAGAACGATTTAGATCGGTCTGTAAATCTGCGCATTTGCTGACTGTAGCATGATGCTACTTGATCCAACGCTTGAGGAGGCTGAATACGGAGTGATTGAATTCGCCATCTGATTCGAGCCTTCGCTGAGCACAAACATTCAAAGACGGATTTTCACAGGGCGCGGCTTACAGAAATGATACATTTTGTTATTGTCCTTCTGTTATATTGATTCTCTACCACCATTAATTATTTTTGCTACCTGGCAACAGAAAATATTAGCAATCCCACGAGAAAAGGAAATTAAGGCAAAGGCGAGCAGCAAAATGCTCAGGCGAGACTGCGCGTGCGCGCAGTCTCGCCAGAGCCTTTGCTGCTCGCAGAGAAGTTGTGAAGTACTTGATGTAGCTACCGGCTGCCCTAACAGCCAGTGCACATGCGCAGTTGAAGAGCATTAATCAGAGAATGGATCTTTTCCGCACATGGCTCATAGTCGTATATGCGGTGTTGTAAACAAAATCCTCTAATCCAGGGGTATTTCAGGGAATAACCGCAATTGAACCTCGGCTAACTCGAACTCATTGGTGACATCCTAAAAAATTCTGACCATAGCTCAAGCTCACATCAACATTCGAACTTCGATGGGTCGAACCCCTTTTTGACCATGAAAATTTGTTCGAGGCAGCGGTAGTTTTAGCCACGTAGGGTTACTATAAGTGTTTTTGATTTGAGGTTTAACTCCCCGTTAACACTGTAAAGGTCAATTTGGTGACGTTGCTTCCAATTCCCGACATGGAGAGGAAATGACATCTCAAGCCCTGTCGCCCAATGAAACCAATAGGGTTTATAACCATGGACGGCCTGACTCGCACCGCTTTGCCTGGGCAGGCTTAGGTCCTCTAAGTGGTTTACCAGTACTCGTGTGCGGGTCAGTTTCAGCTCTGCGTGGAAACATCATGCAGCCCATCTATTTCTTCAAGCCCCGCTGGGCGGGGGCCGAACTATTAGTGCCATACCAGGAGGTATATTGAAGATAATTGTGGGATACCTTTTTGGTGTTCTTTATTATAAATGTATTTTGTGTGTACTTATTAGAATCACCTCAATATTAGGTCGTATTCAAGCAGTGCATGTATCAAACACGCGATCAGAACAGAATTTCCATCCCAAGCTCAAACTATGGATTTCATTATCTGGTATGCAAGAGCCTTTGTTCTAACCCTGTTTTTTTTTCCCCCAAAATCGAATATTCCGTGTTTGATAAATGCACCAGTTGAATACGACCTCATATGCGCCATCGTTAAAGTTGACGTCAGAGCACGTCACGTCACTAAATATTCCTGTAGTGTCATCACAATATGGCGGACGTCGGTAACCGAAGTGACTGCAGCAGTAAAAATCCGCGCTCGGAAATCGAAATAATCCTATATGGGTGTGAGTGGCGGATAGAAAAATCCCTTCCTTTGGGATCACTCGGCAAGCCTCGTGATGCCGTGCAGTGACCCTCGGGACGGATTTTTCCATCCAGCCCTCACACCAATATAAGATTCTTATATTCTTCGAAATCGTCATTAAACGGTTTTGTTTGTTTGTTTGATTTGAGGTTTAGCGTCCCCGTCAACACTGTAAAGGTCATTTTGGAGACGTTGCTTCCAATTTTGTGGGACTTTTACCCAACATTGAGATGAAATGACATCTCAAGCCCTGTCGCCCAATGAAACCAATAGGGTTTATTAGCATCGACGGTCCTCCTCGCACCGCGGCTCCTGGACAGGCTTAGATCCACTAAGCGGTTTATCAGTACCAGTGTGCGGGCCGGATTCAGCTCTGCGTGGAAGCATCATGCAGCCCAAATACTTCTTCAAGCCCCTATGGGCGGGGGCTACTCATTAAGTGGTAAATCAGCGATGGGTTATTAAGTCTATAGAGGATCTTACATGAGTGCTCATGTATTATTGAATTTATTAAACGAGTTGAGGAAAACGGATAAAATGCGAGACTTTGCGAGGCTTTGCCGAGCATTTTGTCCCTGTTCCTTTACGAGTTTAATAAATTCAACACATGAGCACGAATACAAGATTCTATTTATCATATGACATTTAAAACGCATTTTATTCATGATTGTTTTACAAAATGTCCGCAATTAGTAAACGCGACGTCGTTAAGGACGTCGTACAAGTAACGTTACTAGGCGTATTTAACTGATTTTCGTATTTAATCCACTAGTGGATTATCGAATTTATTACACGATGTTATTACATTCTCAGACGCGAAAAATCTTCCGTGGTGTAGTGGTAATGCTACTCGCCTTGTAAACCAGGGGTCGCAGGATGGGTCCCGGGCTTCTCAAGACTTTCGGATGAGTCTTTAAACCGAGGTCCCGTCTCCGTATGACCTTAGCAGTTGGTGAGACGTAAAACTCAAACACTCATTCACTCTCTCAGACACGACGTCATATGATAAATAAATATAAACAATGTGACATTTAAAGGCTTCGAAGGAGTATTTATTTATTTATAGGGTTTAGTTTTGTGGCCCTGTCAAGATGATTTAACTTATATAGAGCCGATCGTTAATCAGAGATGGACAAAAACCGGAGTTCCCGGAGAAAAACCACCTGGCCTTCCGTTGCAGAACTTGGCGTCTTATCTGTGACCCGAGCTAGGCTCGAACCGCAGCGGTAAGAGACCTAATGATTAAGAAACAGCACTCTTATCCACTAGGCCACGGAGGCCTGTTTCGCTGCGAGTATAATGAAAATGTTAGTGTATGCGCAAACATTCGCAATTATAGGGGCCGCCGCCTAGCGTGGCTTAGAGAAATATATTGGGGCACGCAGGGCTGAAACCGACTAAACATGAGTATTGGTAAACCCCTTAGATGGTCTAAGCCGTCACAGGCAAAGTGATGGGAGTCGGACCGTCCCTACAAATAAACCCCCAGTTATTGCTTTTTTGGCGACAGAACCTGAGATGTCATTTCATCTCAATGTCGGGTAAAACAATTGGAAGCAACATCTGTAAAGTGACCTAAATGATGTTGACGGGGACGTACACCTCAATTCAAACAAACACGCAATTTTATATATATTTCCTGTAACAGTAAACAATTTAGCACCTGCTTACACTGGCGACCCAGAAGTTTAACCCTTCTCTTGCTAAATATTCATTTTAGCCACACCCATCTCTGACTTTGAACCAATCAGATTACTTGATATAATTTATTCCTGCAAATTCATAAACTGAATGTCAAACAGTGTAGATCCTGATCAGATGGCTTCTTCAGAAGCCATCTGACTGGATCTACACTGTTTCCAAAGATAGGGTTTGTCGTGAACAGCATGATAAGAGTTAGAATTGTTTTATATTGCGTATTCTTTCACCTTTTTACTCATGTCGCGACTAGCGACTACGCGGAAGAATAACAGGAAAACAAAACAATATACGTAAATGACAGTATCTACGTCATGTGTACAAAAGGGCTTATCGTTGTGGCCCACATTTCAGATTTTCAGGTTTCTACAGTTTTTGTTTTGGGGCCGATTTTTTTATCAATCGACTGTTTATCAATCGACAATCGACCCAAAGGAACTACCTACACAATTTCCCCGCATGTATTATATCCATGTGACTATCGCCGTGTGTGTGTGTGAATTCGGGTTTAACGTCGCTTTCAACAATTTTTCAGTCATATCACGACGGTGTCAGGTTGCGACAGGGAGCTCAATGCTCACTTTTATAGTGCTGCCTCACTGAAGTATCATGTCCCAGACACATTATATGATACCACACCCAGTCACATTATCCTGACACTGGGTCGACCAGTCCTAGCTCTACCCAGTAAATCTGAGTGTCAAGCGAGGAGCAGCTAGTACCATTGTTAACGACTATGGTATGTCGCGGCCGGGGATCGAAGCCGAGACCTCCCGTTCCCCGGAGCGGACACTAGATACCAACTGAGCTATCGGGGCCGGTTTGTGACTATCGTTGGCAATGTGCAAAACCAAGGTAAGGTTATTTATATCCGCGCTAGTCTTCAAAAGTTTCTGTGACGTCAGAGTGCTGTGTAACTGTAAAATCTGGACTGGGCTCGTGTGCTTGGAAATTGGCAAACAGTGTAGACCCAGATCAGACGCCGCAGAACGCGGCGTCTGGTCAGGGTCTACACTGTTTGGTGAATATTGGAACTTAAGGGATAGACGAAACAGTCTAAGGCTCAGTTCAGGCCTAACCCAGAGACAATTGACCTATCAGCGCTGTCAGTGCTTAATTTAAACGAGCTCTTGGATTCTTGTCATACCCTTGTGTCATTTGTCTGTACGCCTGCCTCTGAATATTCGATTCTCGATTTACCAAACAAAAAACAGTAGGTGTGTATTTGAGTTTTACGCTCCGTCAACAGATAAGGTCATAATGAGACGGGACATTAGTTTAAAGACCCATCCGGAAGTCTGGAGAAGATCGGGATTGAACCAACGACCTCTGGTTTATGAGGCGAGTAGCATAACCGCTACACTACGCTACGGAGGGTTCTATCAAAGATCAATATAAGTGAGTGAGTGAGTGTTTCAGTTTTACGTCCCACCAGCAGCTAAGGTCATATGGAGACGGGACGTCATATTTAAGACTCGTCCGAAAGTCTGGAGAATTCCGGGATCGAACCCACGAGCCCTGGTTTATGAGGCGAGTAGCTTATCAAATACACCACGGAGGCTTCTAATTGCTGGCTTATTTTGGCATTTAATTGTAATTCAAGGTCATTTATTTATCACTTCATGTGTTTTTTCTCCAGGTACTCCGGTTTTCGCCCAACCCTGATTAATGATCGGCTCGAAATAAGTACGGGTCGGTTTCAGCCCTGCGTGGAAGCATCATGCAGCCGATCTATTTTTCCAGACCCTATGGGCGTGGGCCAGATCGTGGACGAACAAACTGTAGTAAATGGTACTAGTACCGCTAATTCGAAAACACTTTCCTTGGCAAACAGCGTGGATCAAGATCAGAAGCCATCTGATCAGGATTAACACCCTTTGTCAATTAGTTATGTCCCTTTTATGGGTGAAAATGTCGATTTTTGACATTGTCATCACCGTAGGCCTTCAGTTTTGATCGGATCTTTCTGAAATTTATATGTAGGTGAGTTATCTATTTATTTGAGGGGAAAAACGAAGAAAAGAAAGACAAATGTACGATGCTAAGTTAAGGATGCACGTACATATAAATATAAGGTCTCGGCAGCTCAGTCGGATGCGCGTCTGACTCAGTGGTGATCAGGAGGCCGCGGGCCAGTATCTGGCGGGTCAGCAGCATTTATTGTGATTTGGTTTCAACGGCATTACGATAACACACCCGTACGACATAGTGCATTTATTTTTCAAATCTACAAAATGCCTATTTTTCTGATGAGAATTGATGATATTTTTCTTATTTATACTGCAAAAATAGGTTGTAGGTGCTCGTTAGAACCGCCTCATTGAGGCGGTTCTAACGAGTAACCACAACCTGTGTCTTGGAGTAAACATAAGGAAAATAATGTATACCCCCCTAAACCACAGTTTCTTCTATATAAAGTGGGGGTATAGAGGGGTCTTCGTTTCACGGACTTGTCCACGTGATGGATTTTCTCTCCTTTCCGCTAGTTCATGAACAGTGGGAGAACGTGCACTGTACCGGTTAAGCCTGTCACTGACCGGACCGATATTGCCTTAACATTGTTGACTGGGTCGTTAAACAAACGAAGAAACAAAACTTAATTTATATCTTGTATGTTTAGATGAGGTATTATATTTTTACTCATCATGGCCTGGTCACACTATGTCGCGTTTCCACTGCGATGGCACGGCGTTGTTTTATTTCCCAGAGCGCCATGAGATCGCAAGAATATACATGTAAGAATCTTATATGGGTGCAAGGGGTGGATATAAAAATCCGTATCCTACCCCTCACACCCATAATGGATAGTTTTTATTGCATACCCTCCATTTCTTAGCGCGAATATTAATGCTGCAGTCAATTTGGTTACCGGCGTCCGCCATATTGTGATAAAACTACAGGAATGTTTGGTGACGCCATATAACGTGCTGTGACGTCAACCTTAACGACGGCGCATATGAGGTCGTATTCAACCAGTGGATTTATCAAACACGCGAGAATATTCGATTTTGGGTAAGAACACAAGGGTTACGTAGAACAGAATTTCTATCGCATGTTAAACTATTGATTTCCTTATCTGGTATGCAAAATCAAGAGCTCCGCAAGCGGGGCATTATTTGTTGGCCTGCAACCTTGAAACAATATGAAGTGCTCTAAACAACATGCGCTGCTCCACATCATAGTCAAACTAAATATCGATCGAATGTTACTTGCAGGAGAAGTTACCCACAAACAAAATGTGTACCTACAGAAATGTTCAATGGACACGCCTCCATTAAATTTTGGAGGGCCGTAACCTCGAAACAATATACGCTGCTCCATGTTGTGGTTAAACTTTATTATCAAGTTTCAGCTTGTTAACTGTAGGAGGACTTAGCCAAAGACAAAATAATCACAAAATTTTCAAAATTTTCTGCAATTATTTGGTGGACTGTAAGCTCAAAACTATATGCGCTGCTCCACATCATGGTCTAACTATATATCAATTTTCAGCTTGACAGGATCTAAATAGCAGGCGAAGTAATGTTTCCAAAAAAAAAATAGTAATCAAATGGGTATAACTGACTAAAACCTCAAAACAAGATCACTGACCATGACAGAAAGGGCCCCACATAAAACTGCCAAAGAGGTATGGTACAAGTTTTTGTCTGAATGTAGGTGTTGTGATGGTTTTGTTTTGTTTGTTTGATTTGAAGCTTAACGTCCCCGTCAACACTGTAAAGGTCATTTTGGAGACATTGTTTCCAATTTGGTGGACTTTTACCCCACATTGAGATGAAATGACTTCTCAAGCCCTACCGCTCAATAAAACCAATAGGGTTTAATAGCATGGACGGGCCGACGCGCACCGCATTGCCTGGGCAGGTTTAGATCCTTTAAGCGGTTTACCAGTACTCTTGTGCGGGTCGGTTTCAGCTCTGCGTGGAAGCCCCGTTGGGCGGGGGGGGGGGGTGGCTATTATTGTGATGGTAGGTCTGGGAAGTTTTATCAGAGAATGGCAAATAATTTTGAACTTATGACTGAGGATGGGCCTTTTCGTTAAGGCAGAATGTAGGTATCAGTATGCGAGAGTAGAAAGTTCTCAAGCCCTACCGCTCAATAAAACCAATAGGGTTTATTAGCATGGACGGGCCGACGCGCACCGCATTGCCTGGGCAGGTTTAGATCCTTTAAGCGGTTACCAGTACTCTTGTGCGGGTCGGTTTCAGCTCTGCGTGGAAGCCCCGTTGGGCGGGGGGGGGGGGGGTGGCTATTATTGTGATGGTAGATCTGGGAAGTTTTATCAGAGAATGGCAAATAATTTTGAACTTATGACTGAGGATGGGCCTTTTCGTTAAAGACACATTTTTTGATTGCATAACACCCTTATGACCAGTTATTGAAGAAATCAGTTTTGAGATAAGATATATTTTGGGTATTCTGACTGTCATACAGGTAGGGGACCAAGAGAGGGTAATCAGTTACATACAGAAAATTCACATCTATTTATTTACTTGCTGGATAACCATGTCCTGGTTTTGATATTAATGGAATGTAAACTTTTTTTTTTTTTTTATTTTTAGTCACAATTATTGATAATCATTACTAAAACATGCCTATTGAAATATCTTGGTTAAATTTTACGACCAAAAAGGATAAAAGTCCTGATATCTTTAATATTTCGGCTCAAACATATATTGTGGGTACTTGTTAGAACAGCCTCGGGGAGGCGCTTCTAATGAGAACCCACAATTTGTGTTCAAAACATATATTGTTGGTACCTGTTAGAACCGCATTGGTAAGGTGCTTCTAACGAGAACCCACAATTTATGTTTTTGAGTAGAAATTAAAAAAAAAAATGTTTCCCCTCTGAACCCCAGTTTTTCTATTCAATATTTTTACATTGTGAGTACTCGTAAAAAACGCCTCTGCGAGGGGATTCTAATGAGGACAATATATGCTTTTGAGTAGAAATAAGAAAAATAATATATACCCCTCCAAACCTCAAATAAATGAATAAATGTTCATTGAATGATTAAATCGCGGTGCAAGTCGGACCGTCCATGCTTATAAACCTTATTGGTTTTATTGGGCGAAAGGGCTTGAGATGTCATTTCATCTCAGTGTCGGGTAAATGTCCCAAAAAAATTGAAAGCAACATCTCCAAAATGACCTATACAGTGTTGTTCGGGATATTAAACCTCAAATCAAACGAACAAACACAATCTTGAATGAATAAATTCATTAAGTTTACTTCTTTTCAGATTTGAATCAATGAAACAATGACTGTCAGAGTTTTCCTTTACTTTTTTTAAAAAATAAAATAAAAAATAAAAAAAAGTAATTTAAAACAACATTTTGTTGGAAACAATGTCAGTAAAAAATATACCATCACACAAGTTCCCCTTATAGAGCCCCCTTTTAAACATATCTCTCAGAGAGTCTCTGCTCATAATCACCTCATAATCACTTAGATAAGATAAGCCTTTGATGTGCCCTATGGTCCGAAGGACTTGATTATTGGAGGTTATGTAACAGGCCACCCCTTTTATATAGAGAAAAAAATGTATCTTTAAGTCAGAATGTAGGTATCATGATGGTAAGTATGCGAGAGTAGAAAGTAATTATCAAGGTAACGTTCTTTGGTTAAGGCGTGACAAACACATGCACAAAAGCAATATAGCTATGTCCCTTTGCCAGAATGTATATCTTGTATGAGAGTAGGGAAAATAATACTTCGGAAGTTATGGCCGAGGTTAAGCTTTTTGGTTAAAGCGTGACAAACATACGGATAAAAGATTATAGTCATGGCCGGTATGGGGCCCTAAAAATAAGCTGCTCCACATTATTCTAAATATATATCAAGTTTCAGCTTGATCTAATATAAATTGGGCCCCGTCAAGCAATTTTGGTACTTATCGCCTATGCGAGCAGCGAAGGTTCAGGCGAGCCTGCGCATCCGCACAGTCTCGCCAGAACCTTCGCTGCTCGCTCATACAAGCAGTGAATCAAGAGGAACCTTCAGACAGAAAGCCATATCCCTGGTCCCTCTGAATGGCTGGGCATGCGCAGTTAAAATTTGTCATGACGGAATGCTCGAAGACACAAATTCGCTTGTCGAGGCTCAATTGTGGGAGGGGTTAGCCGGCAATGACAGGACTATTCAAAGTGGTGTGCCAGCGGAGCTGCTGTGGCGTTGTAGGAGACCCTCAATGCGCTTTTATCAGAACGCCGAGCTGCGGTGTTTGTTTTCTGCATGCTAAAATTGAGCGCTGTCGCTTGGTGTTCTATGCGATCCCAACGCGTCCAGTCTGCTGGCGATGCGTTGCTATGGCAATGCGTGCGATCGAACTGCGCGCACCACGGCGCTCTGCATTTTTCTTCGACGCAAGTAAGTAAGTAAGTAAGTAATACGCCGTGGAATCGTGGTGAAAACGCGGCCCTGGTGTGACAGGGGTGTAACATATGTTGTAATAGAGATATGGCAAGACAATAACAACATTACAACAACGACAAAAACAACAGTAATAACAACGCAACAACAACAACAACAACAAAAAAGCACAACTCACCTTTACTGGGCGATGTAAGCCTAAGACCAGCCAGTCTGACTATTTTATATAAAATCCGAATTTGTTTAATCTCAGATTAAGGCAATAAATTATATGGCTTTGAAACATGAAATATCGCTATTGACATCAGAATGACACTTGTTTTATCACATGGCTCTGCGAGTGTGTTCGATATAGATTCAGCCTATGTGAAAAGGGTAATTATCACAAGACAAACGGCGAAGATTCAGGCGAGCCTGCGCTGTGCGCAGGCCCGCAAGAACCGTCGCTGTTCGCAGTTTTCTAACATGGACAAGGGCAAGAACGCTAGCGAAACAGCCAGCGATTCTGCACTTTGAAGCGGCTTGCTGCGCGCGTGGGCATTCAAATAGGCATTCATTGAACAAAGCAAAATATCGTTTTCTCAGGCGATGCCTCGATGCCTCATATTGAAAATTCAGGTAAATGCCAGGTAAAAACTGGAAGCCGTCTGCTGCGGACATAAATACTAGCTTATAAGACGTGTGTCAACCCTAGAGGCAAACATAATGTACGGCGAAAATAAACTTGAGGTATTGAGGCTTTATGCCCTACATCATAGTGTAGTTTATATTTTCTTGTCCTTTGGGATCATTGATTCCATTGTAGAATTTTGAACTTCAAAAATATTGAATATCTGAGCGTCACCGATGCATAGTTGGCCGAAATTAGCAAGTCTGGCCAAGAAAATATAAACACTCCAATACTCTTTATTTTCCAGTTTTGTGGTGTAGTCCTTGCTTCCAAAGGATAACCCTTTCTAGAATAAATTTATTATCTCTGTTGGTTAAATGTTTTTTGTTTTGTTTGTGTGTGTGTGTGTGTGTGTGTGTGTGTGTGTGTGTGTGTTTTGCGGAAAGGCGATGTCTTGTTTGTTTGTTTGTTTTGAGGTTTAACGTCCTCGTCAACACTGTAAAGGTCATTTTGGAGACGTTGCTTCCAATTTTGTGGGACTTTTACTTACCCGATATTGAGATGACATGACATCTCAAGTCCTGTCGCCCATTGAACGATTAGGATTTATAAGCATGGACGGTCCGACTCGCACCGCTTTGCCTGGGTAGGCTTAGATCCTCTAAGCGGTTTACCAGTACTCGTGTGCTGTCGGTTTCAGCTCTGCGTGGAAGCATCATGCAGCCCATCTATTTCTTTCATCCCAAATGGGCGGGGGAAAAAGGGAAGGGCGAGGTGTGTATGAGTGCGTGCGTGAGTATGCTTGCGTGTACGCTTGGGTCAGTGTCTAGATTGATACGGGTGCGCGTGCGTTAGAATGTATGGTATCATGTTTTTTATTTATTTATTTATTTATTTATTTATTTATTAGAAATTTCATGACACATAAACATATGGGCCCCGTCAAGCGATTTTGGTACTTATCGCCTATGCGAACAGCGAAGGTTCAGGCGAGTCTGCGCATCCGCGCAATCTCGCCAGAACCTTAGCTGCTCGCTCATACAAGCAGTGAATCGAGAGGAACCTTCATACAAAAAGCCATATCCCTGACCCCTCTGAATGACTGGGCATGCGCAGTTAAAATTTGTCATGACGGAATGCTCGAAGACACAAATTCGCTTAGCGGGGCTCGTGTAGTATATATACATATCAATATGTCATTGGATTGGATGTAGGCATGGTTTAAAATTTATCATGTCCACGACGGTACTGCAATGGTTGTACTATTTTGTATACAAAATTCCATCACGAAAACACGCCTCAATAATTTTGACCCCCTTGAACCCCAATCTATATTTTGAGCAGAAATAAGGAAAAAATCACAATTTTAATTTTTCATCCTAAAATTTTCTTTTTTTTTTTTTTTTGTTTTTGTTTTTTTTGCTAAAAAAATTACACGGTATTAGTATAGGCGTGTTTTCGTAATGATATAATTTACAATAAGAATACATATGCCCATAGTATAATTTCGCAATTCTATGATTCGAATAGGCTTGTTGAGATAGTCAGTGAAAATCTTCATTAAGGGTAATAAAATTGAGTGAATTCATGATTCTGTAAGAAGTTGAATGTATTAAGAGAGAGAGAGAGAGAGAGAGAGAGAGAGAGAGAGAGAGAGAGAGAGAGAGAGAGATGGTATCATGTATGAATTATGTATAAATGAGTGCATGGGTATGCATATGTATGTATGTATGTATGTATGTATGTATGTATGTATGTATGTATGTATGTATGTATGTATGTATGTATGTATGTATGAATGTTTAACGTCCCCCGTCAACACTATAAAGGTCATTTGGAGACATTGCTTCCAATTTTGTTGGACTTTTACCCGACATTGAGATGTCTGTCTGTCTGTCTGTCTGTATGTATGTATGTTAGTATGTATGTTTGTTTGAGTTGGGGTTTAACGTCCCCGACAAGACAATGTATGTCATTTTGGAGACGTTGCTTCCAATTTTGTGGGACTTTTACCCGACATTGAGATGAAATGACAACTCAAGCCCTGTCGACAAATGAAACCAATAGGGTTTATAAGCATGGACGGGTCCGACTCGCACCGCGTTTCCTGGGCAGGCTTAGATACTCTGAGCAGTTTACCAGCACTCTCGGTTTCAGCTCTGCGTGTATGTATGTATGTTGCATGTGTGTGTGTGTGTGTGTGTGTGTGTGTGTGTGTGTGTGTGTGTGTGTGTGTGTGTGTGTGTGTGTCACAAAAGAAACGCGAAAATATTTACCATTAAATTTTGTAATCTAATAAACAGGTGCTCTATCTCTGGTCGGGCCCATCGGAGTCTAACTGTTGGGTTTCTTTTGCTCCAGCATTTCATTGGTTTCATGCTGTCGAGTCCTCATCGTTGTTTCTTCTCTGTGGTTGTTTGATTTTTGTGTTCACGGAGATGTTGCACTGATGAGTTAGGAGCCCTTCATGCGGACTGAACAGATTATTTGTCTTAATCGCGACGGAAGTAAGGGCGAGGATTGTGGCCACGTAAAATCGATTTAAGCCCCCTAGTGGATTTGTTTCGCTGGCCGTTTCAATGCGGTTCTTCTGTCGCGGTTTATTTTTGTTATGGTTTGTTTTTGGGCGTTTGTGTCGCTTATATTATATTATTTTGGATAGCCAATTGGCCATTTTGTGGGAAAGTAACTGTCCACTTGGCTTTCCGCTATTGATGTTTCTATTAGCGTCTGTTGTTTCATGTTGTGTTTCTTTCCCTTTGGTGTCAGTGATGGGAGCTGTGGGTTAATTGTATCGATTCCTGATCATTGCCTTCACTTCTATTTTGTGTCAAACTGCAAATTCTAAAAAAAATACTCGACAAATTTCAAATTGTGTCAATTGCATCAGAATTGATTCAAATTAATCTTTCTTTTCATGTCCGACTCAGGCACGTAAGATTATATAACGTCAGATTCGCGCATGTTTACGTTCGCATTGATAACATATCGATGAAGCTACATACCAAATATCAAAGTCCTGGGCTTTCTGGTTTCAGACGCGAAGATTTTTAAAATGCTTTCCCTATATTATATGTTCTAGAAAGGGTTATCCGCCCAATGAAACCAATAGGGTTTATAAGCATCGACGGTCCGACTTCCACCGCTTTGCCTGGACAGGCTTAGATCCTCTAAGCAGTTTACCAGTACTCGTGTGCGGGCCGGTTTCAGCTCTGCGTGAAAGCATCACGCAGCCCATCTATTTCTTCAAGCCCCGATTGGCGGGGGCTGAGTGACCCTCAAATATTTTCAATATTCAACGATGGAATCAATGATCCCAAAGACCAAGAAAATATAAACTACACTATGATGTAGGACAGGGAGACTTTTTACGGCCGCCACACATTCCCAGACACCAGCTGTAGTGACGTTAAATATGTTCTAGAAAGGGTTATCCTTTGGAAGCAAGGAATACATCACAAAACTGAAAAATATTGAGTGTACATGTTTTATGGGCCAGACCAGCTAGTTTCGGCCAATTAGGCCTCATCAGTGACCCTCAAATAGTTTCGAAATTCAACAATGGAATCATTGATCCCAAAGGACAAGAAAATATAAACTACATGTACACTATGATGTTTGGCAGGGAGACCTATAAGTCTATGTTAAACCGATGGGCCCCGACGCAGGGCCATTTTGGGCCCCGGGGCAAGACCATTTTAGGCCCCAGGGCTGTAATTTGAAAATCTTGGTAGATTTCCACTAGATGAAGCTTCAGAAGAAATATCAAAGAGCTGGGCCTTGTGGTTTCAGAGGAGATGAGTTTTAAAGAGTTTCCCGATTAAGTCTATGTTAAACCGGTGGGCACCGGGGCGGGACCATTTTTGGCCCCATGGCTGTACTTTGAACAATCTTGGTAGAGGAAGATGAAGCCTAATGCCAAATATAAAAGACATTGGCCTTCTGGTTTCAGACAAGATGATTTTTAAAAGTTTACCTAATATATGTCTATGTAAAACCGGTGGGCCCCGGGGCGGGAACATTTTTTGGCCCCTTGGCTATAACTTGAACAATCTTATTAGAGTTCTATAAATGTACCAAATATCAAAGACCTGGGCCTTGCGATTTCAGAGAAGATGTTTCATGTTTCCAGTAAAAACAACTCCTTTTTAGGCTCTTGTGACCTAGATATACAAAGGACTCGGACCATTTGAACAATTTTGAAAGGGGATCGACTTAGGATCATTACTGTAAACTTTGGTCAAACTCCGATCAGTTATTTAGGAGAAGTTGTTTGAAGAAATTGTTTACGCACGGTAGCACGGACGGACGGACGCACGCACGACGGACAATTCTGATCACAAAGTTTACCTCGTCACTATGTGACAGGTGAACTAAACACAAAACAAAGCTAACCATTAAGAAAACACACTGCAACCTTTATCGCCGAAAAAAAATGAAACTTTTAAGAAGAAAAATTGTGATATTTTCTTATTTCTGCTCAAAATACAAATTGAGGCGGTTCTAACGAGTACCCACAATCTTTATTTTAGAGCAAAAATAAGAAAAATAAGGTTTACCCCTGCAAACCCAGGCTTTACTAAAAAAAACAAGAGGTTCAATGAAGTCAAAATTATATAGGCGTATTTTCGTGATGAAGGCTTTGCAAAACTGTGTCCTGGGCCAATTGTTCAAAACTAACGACGTCGTTAGTTGACGTATCGTTAAAACTTTTGGTCATTTATTATGGCAAATATGCTGATATTTTTGCTGAAAAAATGTGAGCAGCTTTTGCAAATGCAAAAGCTGCTCACATTTGTTCAGCAAAAATACCAAAATTTTAATATTGCACTTGCTAGAACAGTTAACAATCTGACTGCTAACGAGCTCGTTAAAGGCATTTATTCTTGTAAGGTAGGACACACCGTGTGCTCATAATTGTTTTATTACCCCCTGTGATATACTCTCTGTAGCAGATCAAAGGCAGCCCCTAATATGGAGATTAGTAGCTCTTGTTGAATCCCTGACTGAGGCACTTAAGGGGAAAATCAATAAGGTACAATCTTGTCAACAGTTAGTAAATTATTGATTTTCCCCAAGGAGGTCCCTTACCTGTTGAAGACAGAGGACCTCTCTCAAGCCAGCACTGAGGGCTACATAATATTATGTGATGCAATGATGGTCCTCAATAAACGAGAATAAATGCCTTAAGCTAACGATACTTTGAACAACTGGGACCCAGGTGATTTATTTATCATGCATCGTTCTTCCTTTCTTACATGAGTGCCCATGTATTATTGAATGTATTATACGAGTTTAGGAAAAGAGATAAAGTGCGAGGCCTTGCCGGGCATTTTATCTCTTTTCCACAACATGTTTACTAAATTGAAAAATACATGAGCACGAGCGTAAGATTCTGTTTATCTTATCACATTTAAAACGCATTTTATTCCCCATCGGTTTACAAAAAAATGTCAATATTCCGCCATTAGTAAACGCGACGTCATTAAGGACGTCGTACGTGTAACGTTACGGGGCTATCTAACTAATTTGCATATTTAACTCACTAGTGGATTGCCGAATTTATTACGTAGAGTTTATGCATTTTCCTTATTTGAATTTATAAACCGAGGGAGGTTATACAATCGGATAAAGAAACAAGTGCGAAGCACGAGATATTTTTTATACGTTTGTTTTACCTCCCGAGGTTTATTAATCCCATTTATCATATGACGTCGCGTCTGAGAGTGTAATAACGCCATGTATTATTTTCGATAATCCACTAGTGGATTAAATATGCAAATTAGCTAGATACGTCCCGTAACGTTGCATGTACGACGTCCTTAACGACGTCGCGTTTTCTAACGGCAGAATATTGGCATTTTTGTAACCAATCGTGACTAAAAAGCGTTTTAAATGTCATATGATAAATAGAATCTTGTATTCGTGCTCATGTATTAACGAATTTATTAAACTCGTTGAGGAAAAGGGATAAAATGCTCGGCAGAGCCTCGCATTTTATCCCTTTTCCTCAACTCGTTTAATAAATTCAATAATACATGAGCACTCATGTAAGATCCTCTATATTTGATATAGGTTAAATGAATAATCTGTATATTAAGTGCACTTCTATTGACTTTACAGACTTTAGGATGAGTCTTCAAACCGATGCCCAATCTCCGTATGACCATAGCTGTTGGTGAGATGTAAAACTCAAACACTCACTCACTCCACTGGCTTTTAGGATCAGTTGGATCTTGGACTTCGGATATGAATTTCGGTATAGCTGACTGTAACGGTTTGGTCAGCGAAGTGCTTCAGATTGTTTGGGTTTTACGTCTCACCAACAGCTAAGGTCATACGGAGACAGGACCTCGGTTTAAAAACTCATCCGAAAGTCTTGAGAAGCCCGGGATCGATCCTGCGACCCAAGGTTTACAAGGCGAGTAGCATAACCACTACACCACGGAGGCTTCTATCTACAGATAATGGTTTCATTGGGCGACAGGGCTTGAGTTGTCATTTCATCTCAATGTCGGGTAAAAGTCCCACAAAATTGGAAGCAACGTCTCCAAAATGACCTTTACAGTTTTGACGGGGACGTTAAACCTCAAATCAAACAAATCTACAGATACTGATTGGAAGCGCTTTCCACAGTTCTACATAAAATAAATTCTAACACAGCGCGCCTATATAGGTAATGGAAAATAACTGTTTTATTCTACAACAAATCACGGCAAGGAAGAGCGTGGCGAGTAACGTCATTAAAACTGCCAATTTATGACGTCACTAATCGATTTCCTTAACGTTGAACGGTGTAACGTCATTTTCATGGATCGAAAACGATAGAAAAGGATATAAATGCATGTGTTTCAGTCGTTAATTGTAGTGGGATTTCTTCTAACAATGGCGAAAAGTTGTGAGGTTTTGATGGAAACAACATTATTTCCGATTTTCAGCCTGTTAGAATCGAAATAGATCAGCTCTAGTTTGTCGATCAGTTGTAAGTAGACAAATCACTAGTTTGTCAGTCAGTTGTAAGTAGACAAATCACTACGCTACGCGCTCGTGATTTGATCTACTTTACAAATGACCTCCAAACTGTGATTTATTACTCAACAAATCACAGTTAGAGCTGATTTATTTCTTAATTAAAGAAAGCAAAACGTACTTCCCATACAAAGGTTATATCCATGTTTTCTGTATTCCAACGTTGCATCCGACTTACTGAACACTGTTGATGGTATTTCTCAGGAATGCATGCAATATAAGACGTTATTACATTCTCAGACTCGATTTCATATAATAAATAGAGGATCTTACATGAGTGATCATGTATTATTGAATGTATAAAACGAGTTGAGGTAAAGAGATAAAATGCGAGGCTTCGCAGAGCATTTTAGCTCTTTACCTCAACAAGTTTAATAAATTTAATAATACATGAGCACGAATGTAAGATTCTATTTATCATATGACATTTAAAACGCATTTTATTCACGATTATTCTACAAAACTGTCAATATTCCACCATCTGTAAACGCGACGTCGTTAAGGACGTCGTACCTGTAACGTTACGGGACGTATCTAACTAATTTGCATATTAAATCCACTAGTGGATTACCGAATTTATTACATGGCGTTATTACACTCTCAGACGCGACGTCATATGATAAAACTGCTTCATGCATCGGGGCTTGGAGAAATAGTTTGGGCTGCATGGTGCTTCTACGAAGAGCTGAAACCGACCGCCCATATGAGTACTGGTAAACCGCGTAGAAGGTCTAAATAGAAGTAGAGGCAATGATAAGGAATCGATACAATTAACCCACAGCTCCCATCAGAAACACAAACATGAAGCATCAGAGCCCAACGGAAACACCAACAGCGGAAAGCCAAAAGGACAGTTACTTTCCCACAAAATGGCCAAAAGGCTATCCAAAATCAGCCTGCCGAGGCAAAGCGGTGCGAGTCGGATCGTTCATACATATAAACCCTACTAGTTTCATTGGGCGGCAGAAATTGTGATGCCATTTCAGCTCAATTTGGGTAAAAGTCCCACAAAAGTGGAAACAAGGTCTCCAAAATGACCTAAATCGTTAAACCCCATCCCGAAAATACGCCTATATAATTTCGACCCCCTTGAACCCCACTATTATATAATAAAAATGGGGTTTCCAGGGGTATACCTTATTTTTCTTATTTCTGCTCTAAAATATGGATTGTGAGTACTCGTTAGAACCGCCTCGATGAGGCGGTTCAAACGAGTGCCAAAAATCTATATTTTGAGCAGAAATAAGAAAAATATCACAATTTTTCATCATAAAATTTTCATTTTTTCGGCGATAAAGGTGGCAATGTATTTATATAGGCGTGTTTGCGTAATGCCAATTTAAACAAAAACCACTACAGTAAAATTACTATAATAGACCACCTTTGGGACTGTTCAAAAGTGGTCTTTAAGACCACTTTTGAACAGCCCCAAAAGTGGTCTCTGACCGGAGGTCACAGTATGCAGAAAACACAGAGAAAGAATAACTGCAACCTACCAAATAAGCTTTAACCCTTGTCCTGCCGAATGATTTAAATATGTCACACCCACTACTTTTTATCAGCCAATCAGATTACTTGATGCAAATGATTGCAACAAATTCATAAACTGGATGACAAACAATGAAGATCCTGATCAGATGGCTTCTTCAGAAGCCATCTGATCTGGATCTACATTGTTTCAAAGATAAGGCATATCCGGGCTCAGCAGGTCAAGGGTTAAAAAGCAGAATCAGGCTTACGTTTTCATACACATCGCTCGTTCGAAGACCGCAGCACCATTATGCCTGCTGGCCTGGTGCTAAGAATAACCTCAGAGAATCATAATATTTTGTAAATTTTACCTCCTAAAAACGAAAATTTTAGATGAAAAATTGTGATATTTTTCTTAGTTCTGCTCAAAATATAGATTGTGGGTACTCGTTAGAACCGGCCAATCGAGGCAGTTCTAACGAGTATCCACAATCTATATTTTAGAGCAGAAATAAGACTAGAGGAACTATCACTAAAGGTGATGATTAATACCCCCGCCTCAATACTTGACACAGAAAGCAAACAATAATAGCATCTACTGAGTCCATTCAGGGGCAATGACTCAATAATTGTTGGACAGATTCTCCTGAAATTTGCGTCTTGAACATCAATTTATACTAATGAATAAGTGTGTCAAGTATCCATTGAATCCGGCTGATAGTGAAGAAGGAGTTCAGCGGACAAAATTTTGCAGCAACCACTTTTCAGTGATTCAGGGGCAATAACTCAAAAATTGTTGGACAGATTCTACAGAAATTTGCGTCTGGCACATCTACTTATCCTAGTGAATAAGTATGCCAAGTATCCATTGAATCCGACTGATAGTGAAGGAGGAGTTCAGTGGCCAAGATGTTTGCAAGCAAATCAGGGTCAAGAAAGTATGTTTTAAATTGATTCAGGGGTCATAACTCCGTAAATATGGGACAAACATTAGTGAAATTTGCGTCTTGCACATCTACCCCTCCTGGTGAACAAGTATCAATTGAATCCGACTGATACTGAAGGAGGAGTTGAGCGGACAAGGTTTTTAGCTTATTTTTTTAGCAAATCAATGGCCATAACTCCGTAATTATGTGACACACTTTAGTGAAATTTGCGTCTTGCACATTTACCCCTCCTGGTGAACAATTATGGCAAGTATCAGTTGAATCCGACTGATAGTGAAGGATGAGTTGAGCGGACAAGGATTTTTAGCACATTTTTAGCAAATCAAGGGCCATAACTCCGTAAGTATGGGACAAACTTTAGTGAAATTTGCGTTTTGCGCATCTATCCCTCCTGGTGAACAATTATGGCAAGTATCAATTGAATCCGACTGATAGTGAAGGAGGAGTTGAGCAGACAAAATTTTGCAGACAGACCGCCCGACAAACCAACCGATCGGCTGATTCCAGTATACCCCCTTCAAACTACGTTTGCGAACTACGTTTGCGTGGTATAAAAATAAGGTTTACCCCTTTTAACCCCATTTTTACTTTATAAAAGTAGGGTTTATGGGGATCACAATTATATAGGCATGTTTTCGTGATGTTACACCGGCCCAAAATTTTCCGATCTATTTAAGCTCGACTATATGCCGTTACGAAAACACGCCTATACAAATACATTGTCAATATTACCGCCAACCATTGCTTCAGCTGAAGTGCAGGACCCGCCGGATGCTTTTAGCTTTATGTGTGTTACCATATATGGGTATGGCGGCCATTTTGGTCATGTGACCTGGACCTTAAACGGTTCCCCCAATAAATGCGCCTTATCGTAAGGAGCAAAAATATATCTTATACTTAAGTACTGTATTTTAAATCGTTTGCAGAATAAAATGCATTCTCACTTTTCCAATACAAAAGCATATGTATCAAAGTTTGACCTAGGCACAAAGAAGGTCAAGGTCAACCCAGGGTCACCATTTCAGAAATTTATGATGGGCCTGCGTCCCAGATGCTATTTATCAAGTTTCGTGGAAATCTGCCCAGTGGTTCTGGAGAAGACTATTTTTGAAGGTTTTACCATATATGGCTTGGCGGCCATTTAAGTCATGTGACCAGGACCCCATGAGCAAATTTTGGTTTCCCTCATCCCATAGAGGCTCCATATGAAATTTGACTTCAATCGGCCGAGGAGAAGCAGTTTGAAAATTTTCACATTTTTCACCTCGGCGAGGTTATACTAAATGGAATGTAATATTTCGCAAGTTCATTTGTTAGATCTCATTGATATCTATCAGTATGCCAAAAATTGTTTAAATATTCCAAGCGATTAAGTCACTATCACCAATTTTCACAAACGGGTTACGGACGGACAGACAGACAGACCATATCTGGCTTGGCGGCCATTTTGGTCATGTGACCTCGACCCCATGAGCAAATTTTGGTTTCCCCCATCCCAAAGAGGCTCCATATGAAATTTGACTTCAATCGGCCCAACGGTTTCCGAGGAGAAGCAGTTCGAAAATTTTCACATTTTCGCCTCGGCGAGGCTATACTAAATGGAATGTAATATTTCGCAAGTTCATTGGTTAGATCTCATTGATATCTATCAGTATGCCAAAAATTGTTTAAATATTCCAAGCGGTTAAGTCACTATCACCAATTTTCACAATCGGGTTACGGACGGACAGACAGACTGACAGAATGACACGGTGATTTTAGGAAACTCTTAGAAAATCGACCGACTTCAGTCGGTCGCTTTGCTGCGGGTCGTGCACTAAAACGATAATTTTAAGATGAAAAAATTAATAACCATCAGAGATGGCAAATCCCCCTACCAAAAGCCAATATGGCCTTCAGAAGACTGTTCACTAAGAGAAAGTGCACAAGAATTAAAACACATTGGTAAGCCCATAGTATATTTTGTATATGTAATGGTTATTGATTCTATCTTTGCCTAATGATACAAAGGATCACTTCTCAACATGATGATTTGTTTGTTTGATTTGAGGTTTAACGTCCCCATCAACACTGTAAAGGTCATTTTGGAGACGTTGCTTCCAATTTTGTGGGACTTTTACCCGACATTGAGATGAAATGACATCTCAAGCCCTGTCGCCCAATGAAACCAATAGCATGGACGGTACGCCTCGCACCGCGGTTCCTGGACAGGATTAGATCCTCTAAGTGGTTTACCAGTACTAGTGTGCGGGCCGGATTCAGCTTTGCTCTGCGTGGAAGCATCATGCAGCCCATATATTTCTTCAAGCTCCTATGGGCGGGGGCCGATGAAGATCCAAGATTTCCAATGCACAAAGTACAGGTATACTGAGTTGTGGTTCTTGCACATGAAATGCCTTTTCATCCTTGCATATACATGTACAATTGTGGCAAGTACCAGCAATATATCTCAAAGGTATTGGAGTGATAGCCATCACAAGATTATACTGTCAGGGGAGATAACTCTTAAACCAACATACTCAGAATTGTGGTTCTTCTGCATGACACGCCTGCTTAACCGCATGTATTCCTGTACCGAGTACCATCAATATGTCTCAAAGGGCGTTCGAGATATGGTGATCATAAGGGGGTCGTACTATTATATTGAAGGGGGGAGATAACTCAAATACCACAGCACCACGAGTTGTGATTCTTGCACCTGATATGCCTTCTATACATTGTATTCAATTGTGCCATGTTCCTTCAATATACCTCATATAAGGGTATTGGAGTATGATCACAAGGTGGCCATACGATTATATTTGAAGGGGAGATAACGCAAATACCATAGCACCCAGAGCTGTGGATCTTAGGCATGACACACTGTCTCCATCTTGTCCACAAATGTGCCAAGTACCAGCAATATATCTCAAAGAGTCTTGGAGTTGTGGCCATCACAAGATTATATTATCAGGGGATATGATAAAAAAAAACCAGGACACCCAAACTCGTGGTTCTTGCTTGACGTCATGTACACCTGTACCAAGTACCATCAATATATCTCAAAGAGTATTGGAGATATCGCCATCACAAGGCAGTGATTCTATTTATTTGAAAGGGGAAATAACTAAAACAACATGGCACCCAGCGTTGTGTTTCTTGTGCATGACACGCCGTCTCAGCCATGTGAACAATTTTGCCAGGTACCATCAATATATCTCAAAGATTATTGGAGTTATGGCCATCACAAGATAGTCATTCTATTTTTTGAAAGGTGAGATAACTCAAAAACCGTGGCAGCCAGAATTGTGGTTCTTGCGCATGACACGCGGCCTCAGCCTTGTAAACAATTGTGCCAGGTACTATCAATATATCTCAAAGGGTATTGGAGTTATGGCCATCACTTGTTGTTGTTTTCCAGTTTCGCCGTGTCGCGGGTCGTCAGCTGGTGGGGTCCCAGGGAACGAATCCATGCTGGCACTACACCGTAGCCGTTCGGTGGTACCCCCATTCCCCGTTGCCGGTGAACAGGGAGACCATCGCTCGGCTCCAGCCCCGTCCGTCTCATGTTTGTCGTCTCACGTCTCAGGTGTCTCCGAGCCCACGGGCATCCGCTTACCCTGTAGCCAATCGCCGAGCTCCGTCCTGAGAGGTTTGTGAAACGGTGCCGTGACCTTTCCAGGTCTCGGTGGGGCTTATATTTTGTCTTCCCGTTTGCTTCAGGAGTGCATGTGTCCTGTCGCTAAAGGGCATCTTTATTGATTGGAGATTCTGGGCTAGGCGTGCTTCATTTTTCAAGGGCTGTGGATGTGTTGCACAGTTCCAATGTGAGCCTTTGTTTTGGTGCAACATAGTTTAGTTGTAGTAATTTGGAACTCCATTCTAAAGGTTTGGCTACGTGATTGCCTGCGTTTAAGTTATAGCAGTGCTGTGCCTTGGGTTTTTGCGGTTTGCAGCAAAGGGGTGTGGGTTGTTTTGTGTAACAGGGTAGGCTCCGAGTTTGACCTTATCATAAAGGGGATCGTTTAGCAGTTAATTTTGTTTGAAAGTTTCATTGCGATTTGGAAGACGTTTCTAAAGATTGCTATACACGTTTCCATGCTACGTGTTATGCACCTTATACCCAATCAGGGGATTCGAGACAAAGTTTTTAGCCATTTTGTGGTGCTTATTTGCACCACAAAATTGTAGAGTCCATCCATTTCTTTCTTCTAGCTTGTAGCTTCAGCCGCATCTACACCCTCACGACAGCACCATGTCTATGGATGTCGTCTACGCTTTTTGTATCAATTTTGATATTGGTATTTTGTTTTTTTATTTTTTTTTTGTTTAATTTTTGCTTATTTTTGTAACGTATGTACATTTTTACATTATTTGGTCTGTGCCCCCAGCTTATTGAGTATATATGCGGGCGGATGTGATCGCCCCGCCACGGACCTGGCATGTTGTTTTTCTTGTGCTTTAAAGATGGTGTTGTCCGTTTTGGGGCAAGCCCACCCGCTCTCTATTGCTGGGTAGGACAGTTTTTGTACCTGCAAGGTTGTGCTTGTAGATTATATTTTGTGATTTTTGTTTATTCTGTACATACAACATATAGTATAGTGTGATGGCCTCCGCCGTCTCGGGCCCAAGTTTGTGTTTATTTTAGTTAGTGGGTGACCTCTATCGCGGAGGATATGGAAGTAGGTCAATCCCCTTTCTGCATATTTTGTTAAAGTTAGGAAAATGTGGTGCCCCTAGCTAGGCCTCCTCCACGTAGGATGTCATATTCTGTGGGGCCGTAAGTGGGTCATTCTGAGTCGCCATGTTTACATGTCATTATCGCAACCTACGTGAAGGAAGGCACCATAGGAGGAATTGTATTCCTACCTAGTCGTTTGAGGGCCCGAGATATCGTGTGCCGATCTCGTTAGCAATGTAGTTAGTACAAATTCAAATAATCATGTAGGTCGCATACAAGCGTCCGCCTGCGCATGTGCGCAGTCGAGCACTCCTATGCGATCTTGTTTTTATGTGTCATATTTACAGTTAACAATGTTTGAAATCGCTTTTTGGGAAAAACTCTTCTTCTTCTTCTTCTATCTCCAGGTTTTTGATCTCTCTTTTCCTATACTATCCTCTCTACGGGATTCCTACTCTACAAATATTCTACAACTATCGCTATATCTACCTAATTGAGCATTGCGTGGGTGGATGTGTGTTGTTTTAGTTTTGCGTGGGTGGTTGTGTGTTGATGCCCTCCTTCAGGGTCGCGCTTAGTCATGCCCTAGTTAGTTAGTTAATTTCCCTTATCTGTATAAATATTTGGCCGTCTTGACCGTCCGTTTTAATTACGGTCATGGCGCGATTTGCTGTCTTTGATGATACTTATGTTAAACGACAAGGGCAGTACCGAGGGCTGTTTGATGTACCAGGCGAGGTTCGGTTTTTCGGCCGTGGTGGTATGCGCGTGGCGAGCTATGATGTTGACTTGTGGGACAGCGGTTCATATTTTCCAAGGGCAAAATTGAGACAGCGATGGTCGTCTCCACAGGCACTATTATAGGGACCGTATTCATTTGACAAGGGAGGGACAGAAGCAATACCATGTGTGCTTAGAAAGGGCCTTCCTGCGATTTTTCTGCTAGTCTGGTGTTTATAAAATGTCCTTTTGTGGGCCCCCAGATCATTCCGTTTGGGTAACCTTATAATGTACATCCTTTATTCGAAAGCGAAATTTGCGAAAAAAAAAAAAAGAAAAAAAAAAAGAGAAAAACAAAGATATGTGATAAGGCCTATTGTTTCTTATTTCTGTCCCACTCATCTATGTGCATTCCTGAAGGAGAGCCTTTTTGTTTGCTAGTGTGTTTGTGTGCCGTTCTCCTTTGGGTTGTGTGGTTCTCGATCAGCCAGGATTTTGACGCAACGCTGCTCAGTGCCAAAGTCCTAAGACCGCAAACCCCAGCGTTACATCTCGTCCTGATTTCCCGTTTGCCTCACCCCCTCCGGAGAGGCCGGGCGATGGATTTTCCTTGTGGTGGATCCATGCCCAGTCCCGGCGTGTTCTCGTGTGATCCTCTTTTGGGCAGTGTGGCTCCCGATCAGCTAGGATTTTGGTGCAGCGCTCATAAGTGCAAAGCTAGTGGGCCGCAACCACAACGCTACATCTCGTCTTAGCCTCTCGCTTGCCATACCCCTTTGGAGGGTGGGTCGGGGGCATGGATTTTCCTTGTGGTAGGTCCATGCCCCGTTCTGTTATGGTCTTCCCACAGTGACCCAGGGATCGCTGTCACCGTTAGGCACTCCTTAGTGCAAAGCCGAGGCCGCAAACCACAGTGCCCACCGTTGACTTTGTTCCCCTTTTCGCCGTGAGACGGCCGCCCTTTGATCACTACGCTCCTTTTTGGTTGGTAGCGTCTCAGGTGCGGTTAAATCATTTATTGTTTCTGAAATCGGGTCTCTAACGGTTTTGGTTTCAGGCATGTTTGTGTGTAACCTCGTACGGGGTGTGTCTCTCGTAACAGTGCAATAAATTTAGTCTGCGCCCTTAGCTTTCCCCTATATTTTGTCCAGGTAGTTTGTTTTCTCAAAGAAATTGAAAACCGCGTCCCTCATTTCCTGTGACGTTAGATTGAGCAAAGAAATCGCGTTTATCTCCCCTTGGTATCCTAGCTGTCAGTTCTCCCTTTAGTTCCCTCCTAGCGGGGCCGTGTGCGGGGCACTCTGCGAGGTAGTGTTGAACACTCTCCACCCCGCCACAGTGCCCGCATAATGGATCGGCCGCGTTATAGAAGATGTTGTGTGCATTTAGTCCGTTGACCCCAAGTCTTAGTCGTGTATATATGCGATCGAGCTTTCGGCTGTCGCTGTATTGAACTATTTTCGGGGTCAAGGACTGGCAGATCGAGTGTCTGAATCCGTGTTGTCCCTGCCATATGCGCGCCCATTCCTTTTTGATGCTAGCCTTAATGATTGTGTAGACTTCTTGTGGGGTGGGGAGGTAGTCAAGTTCCTTCCCCCGGGTCAGAGCTTCTTTGGCCAGCGTGTCTGCGAGCTCATTCCCTGCACGTTGCAGTGGGAGGGGATCCAATCTATGTTCAGGGTGATGCCTTGTTTTAGTATTTTGTGTATTTGGACATGAATGTCCTGCAGTATATCCGGTCTTGTAGTGCTGTTTCCAGAGTTTATGCTTTGTACTGAGCTTAATGAGTCCGTTAGTATAACAACACTATCGGGTTTTTCTTCCTGTATCCATTCCAAAGCTTTCTGTATGGCTATAAGTTCTGCAGAGTAGACTGTGAGGTGCTGGTTAAGTTTGAATTTTTGGTCGAAATTTAATTCTGGTATTGTGAAAGCGCACCCAGTTTCTTTTTTGTCAGCATCTTTGCTTCCATCAGT
Organism: Lucinisca nassula; assembly: GCA_963580285.1. Taxonomy (NCBI): domain Eukaryota; kingdom Metazoa; phylum Mollusca; class Bivalvia; order Lucinida; family Lucinidae; genus Lucinisca; species Lucinisca nassula. The sequence goes on along the minus strand of OY757013.1, from coordinate 107,725,964 downwards.
GAAAATTTTAAGCGCTTGCTTATAGTTTTCATTGATGTGTGATTCTGCGATCTCATTGCATTTTTTTCTGTGTTGTTTCAGTTTTCTTTATGACACCCGTTAGTGTTGTTTTTGCGCGTAGGCTTCTTAAATTAAAAACTTCCGGATATGTTTTTTCTGCTGTTTTGACCTGTTCGAGGTCATGGTTTTTAATTAGGTCCTGGACTTTGATAATATAGGGGATCTTTCCTCTTAACCTATCTCTTTTAACATGATTGGGCGTGTCGGCGATCATTTGGTTTATGGGGAGACTTTCCCTAAGACTGCTTGAGCGGGCCCAGTACTTGAGCTGCAGTTCATCCCTCCGCAGGTGCAGGGGCATGACGCTGCATTCAATCTCCAGGTCTAGGTTCCGCGTTCCCCTGTATGCCCCAGTAGCGATTCTGAGGGCTGCGGCCTGTATGCTATCTAGTTTTTTCAGGTGTGATGGCGCCGCAGACGCGTTACTTGGCAGCCATAATCAATTTTGCTTCTTATGAGTGCTGTGTACATTTTGATCAGGGTTTTCTTGTCTGCTCCAAAGTTTGCCCCAGAGACCGCCCTGAGCACATTTAGGTCCCGCTGGGACCTGGACACCAGATTTTCAATGAGCAGTCTCCATGTTAGATTGCTATCAAAGTACATGCCCAGGAATCTGGCATGACTGGCGTACTTTATTTCCTGTCCGTCATATGCCAGCCTGGGCATGCACTTTGTGTCTGCGAAATTTCTATTGAAAACCACCACTGTTGTTTTTTCAGTTGATAATTTGAAACCCCAGTTTGTAGCCCAATCATGTATGGCATGTAGCGCTTTTTGTAGTGCAGGAATGGCACTTTTTGGTTTTCTCGCAGTTTTCCATACTAAATGGCCATCACAAGGTAGTCATCCTATTTTATTAGAAAGGAGCGATAAACCAAAAACTATGGCAGCCAGAGTTCTAGTTCTTGCGCACGACACGCCGGCTCAGCCTTGTAAACAATTGTGCCACGCACCATCAATGAGTCTTAAAGGGTATTGGAGCTATGACCATCACAAGGTTGCGTCTATGGACGGATTGACGGACAGACGTACGCACGCCAGGCTGATCGCTTTATCCCCCGAACCTATTCAGTCGTGGGATAGAAATTGTGTTATTTTTTTTTTATTTATTTCTGCTCAAAATATAGATTGCGGGTACTCGTTAGAACCGCCAAAATATAGATTACGGGTACTCGTTAGAACCGCCTCAGTTTGAGACAGTTCAAATGAGTAGTCACATTAGGGCGGTTAAAACCAATACCAAGAATCTATATTTTAGAGCAGAAATAAGAAAAACTAGAAATGGTGTTTGTAAAACACAATGCCCCCAACCTTTGCTTGACCTTAGCTGGCAAAATATTCAACAAATATTGTTAAAGACTCAAAAACATACAACAAGAATTCCCCCGAAGGCTATGTCGCGCCTGTGGGGGCGCAAAGTCACCAAACCATGAAATCTAGGTCAAGGTCAAACATGGATGCCTGCATAAAAATTTCACTCCTAGTTGCAAGCATGTACCAAGTAACTCTTAAAAACAGACTCTTACATCAGGGTGAAAGTTAGGGTTGTCACACTATTTTACAAAGTCAGTGAACCATAAAATGTAGGTCAAGGTCAGAAATTGATACTTGCATTGAAGTTTCAATTCCTAAATGCAAGATTGTACAAAATACAATTAATGAAGCTCTAATAGATCTTGAGAAATGGACTCTTACATTAGATAGAAAGTCAGGGTGGTCGCAATAATTCACAAAGTCAGTGAACCATGAAATATGGGTAAAAGTCAAATATGGATGCTTGCGTTGCAGTTGCAATTCCTAGATGCAAGTTTGTACCAATTATAATTTAAAAAGCTTTAATAGTTTTCGAGAAATGGTGAAAGTCAGGGTGGTCGCAATAATTCACGAAGTCAGTGAACCATGAAATATAGGTCATTGTCAGATATGGATGCTTGCGTTGAAGTTGCAATGCCTGGATGCAAGTTTGTACCAAGAATGATTAATGAAGCTTTAATAGTTCTCAAGATATGGACTTGCTGACAAGATTTTATTAAAAAAAAAACAAGGCATCGCATGCGATACAAATCCCCTCGCACAAGACAACTTGGTGTGTGGAAAACACTGAAATGGCAAAAGTCCAACTTGCTTGAGATATTATCATATGCAACATTTGTGTAATGTTTGTTTAAAAATCCATCCATAAATGTAGGTTCTAGAGTGATGACAATATTTCTCTAAAAATAGTCATAGGGACCTTGACTTGAGGCCATGGCCGCGAAGTAGATCTTGCTCAAGATATTATCATAAGCATCTTTTGTGTGAAGTTAGATTAAAATCATAAATGTAGGCGGTGGAGCAATGACAAAGTTTTTCTAAAAATAGCCATAGTGACCTTGACCTTGAGGTCATGACCTTGAAAGTCAAAGCAACTCGAGATATTACCATAAGAAACATTTGTGTGAAGTTCTATTAACATCCATCAATAAATGTAGGCACTAGAGCGATGACAAAGATTTTCTAAAAATAGCCCCAGTGATCTTGACCTTGAAAGTCGAAATAGTTCGAGATATTGTCATAAGGAACATTTGTGTGAAGTTATACTGAAATCGGTGAAGAAATGTAAGCGCTAGAGCCATGTCAAAGTTTTTCTAAAAATAGCCAAAGTGACCTTAACCTTGAAAGTCAAACTCACTCGAGGTATTATCATAAGGAACATTTGTGTGAAGTTATATTGAAATCAGTGAAGAAATGTAGTCGCTAGGGCGATGACAGTTTTTTTTTTCAAAAAATAGCCACAGTGACCTTGACCTTGAAAGTCGAAATCGCTCGAGATATTGTCTTAAGGAACATTTGTGTGAAATTATATTGAAATTGGTGAAGAAATGTAAGCGCTAGAGCATTGACAAAGTTTTTTCTAAAAATAGCCACAGTGACCTTGACCTTGAAAGTGGAACTCGCTACAGATATTGTCATAAGGAACATTTGTGTGAATCGATTTTGAAATTGGTGAAAAAATGTAAGCGCTAGAGCAATGAAAAAGTTTTTCTAAAAATAGCCACAGTGACCTTGACCTTGAAAGTCGAACTCTTTCGAGGTATTGTCATCAGGATCATTTGTGTGAAGTTATATTAAAATCGGTGAAGAAATGTAGGCGCTGGAGCGATAGCAAAGTTTTTCTAAAAATAGCCATAGTGACCTTGACCTTGAGGTCATGACCTTGAAAGTCAAAGCAACTCGAGATATTACCATAAGAAACATTTGTGTGAAGTTCTATTAACATCCATCAATAAATGTAGGCACTAGAGCGATGACAAAGATTTTCTAAAAATAGCCCCAGTGATCTTGACCTTGAAAGTCGAAATAGTTCGAGATATTGTCATAAGGAACATTTGTGTGAAGTTATACTGAAATCGGTGAAGAAATGTAAGCGCTAGAGCCATGTCAAAGTTTTTCTAAAAATAGCCACAGTGACCTTGACCTTGAAAGTCAAACTCACTCGAGGTATTATCATAAGGAACATTTGTGTGAAGTTATATTGAAATCAGTGAAGAAATGTAGTCGCTAGGGCGATGACAGTTTTTTTTTTCAAAAAATAGCCACAGTGACCTTGACCTTGAAAGTCGAAATCGCTCGAGATATTGTCTTAAGGAACATTTGTGTGAAATTATATTGAAATTGGTGAAGAAATGTAAGCGCTAGAGCATTGACAAAGTTTTTTCTAAAAATAGCCACAGTGACCTTGACCTTGAAAGTGGAACTCGCTACAGATATTGTCATAAGGAACATTTGTGTGAATCGATTTTGAAATTGGTGAAAAAATGTAAGCGCTAGAGCAATGAAAAAGTTTTTCTAAAAATAGCCACAGTGACCTTGACCTTGAAAGTCGAACTCTTTCGAGGTATTGTCATCAGGATCATTTGTGTGAAGTTATATTAAAACCGGTGAAGAAATGTAGGCGCTGGAGCGATAGCAAAGTTTTTCTAAAAATAGCCATTGTGACCTTGACCTTGAAAGTTGAAATGGCTTGAGATACTGTCATAAGGAACATTCGTGTGAAGTTATATTGAAATCGGTGAAGAAATGTAAGCGCTAGAGCATTGACAAAGTTTTGCTAAAAATAACCACAGTGACGTTGACCTTGAAAATGGAACTCGCTAGAAATATTGTCCTAAGGAACATTTGTGTGAAGTTATATTGAAATCGGTGAAGAAATGTAGGCGCTAGAGTGATGACAAATTTTTTCTAAAAATAGCTACAGTGACCTTGACCTTGAGGTCCTGACCCTGAAAGTCGAACACACTTGAGATATTGTCATAAGGAACATTTGTGTGAAGTTATATTGAAATCAGTGAAGAAATGTAGGCGCTAGAGCAATGACAAAGTTTTTCTAAATATAGCCACAGTGACCTTGACCTTGAGGTCATGACCTTGAAAGTCGACCTCGCTCAAGATATTATCATAAGGCACATTTGTTTGAAGTTATATTGAAATCAGTGAAGAAATGTAGGTGCTAGAGTGATGACAAATGTTTTTTTAAAAAAGCCACAGTGACCTTGACCTTGAGGTCATTACCTTGAAAGTCGAACTCGCTGAGATATTGTCATAAGAAACATTTGTGTGAAGTTATTTTGAAATTGGTGAAGAAATGTAGGCGCTAGAGCGATGACAAAGTTTTTCTAAAAATAGCCACAGTGACCTTGACCTTGAGGTCATGACTTTGAAGTCGAACTCGCTCGAGATTTTTTTATAAAGAACATTTGTGTGAAGTTATATTGAAATTGGTGAAGAAATGTAGGCGCTAGTCGATGACAAAGTTTTTCTAAAAATAGCCACAGTGACCTTGACCTTGAGGTCATGACCTTGAAAGTCGAACTCGCTGAGATATTGTCATAAGAAACATTTGTGTGAAGTTATATTGAAATTGGTGAAGAAATGAAGGCGCTAGGGCGATGACAAAGTTTTTCTAAAAATAGCCACAGTGACCTTGACCTTGAGGTCATGACTTTGAAGTCGAACTCGCTCGAGATTTTTTATAAGGAACATTTGTGTGAAGTTATATTGAAATTTGTGAAGAAATGTAGGCGCTAGAGCGATGACAAAGTTTTTCTAAAAATAGCCACAGTGACCTTGACCTTGAGGTCATGACCTTGAAAGTCGAACTCGCTCGAGATTTTTTTTATAAGAAACATTTGTGTGAAGTTATATTGAAATTGGTGAAGAAATGTAGGCGCTAGAACGATCACAAAGTTTTTCACAAACTACCAAAATGACAAAGGGCCATAACTCACAAAGTATTTTTCGGAATTTTGTCATAAGTTAATCAATTCATCTACTCATCACCAACAATCTATTCACCAACTTTCAAGGCTCTAGCTCCAATAGTTTTTTAGATATCTTGCTGACAAGATTTTATTAAAAAAATTCAAAGGGCAATAACTCTTAAAAGGGGCATAATCCGGACGAGAAAAAAAATACGCGTAAGCTAATTTTCCATGAGGAATCCATATATGAAATTTCAAAACCCTAGCATACACGGTTCTAAAGATATGCTATGCATCACTTTTAGCATACATAACAATGGGCACAAATTACCAAAATGACAAAGGGCCATAACTCACAAAGTATTGTTCGGAATTTCGTCAAAATTAATCAGTTCATCTACTCATCACCACCAATATATTCACCAACTTTCAAGGCTCTAGCTCCAATAGTTTATGAGAAATCTTGCTGACAAAATTTTATTAAAAATTTCAAAGGGCAATAACTCTTAAAAGGGGCATAATCCGGACAAGAAAAAAAACCGCGTCAGCTAATTTTCCATGAGGAATCCATATATGAAATTTCAAAACCCTAGAATACACGGTTCTAAGGTTATGCTATGCATCACTTTTAGCATACATTACAATGGGCACAAATTACCAAAGTGACAAAGGGCCATAACTCACAAAGTATTTTTCGGAATTTTGTCAAAAGTTAATCAGTTCATCTACTCATCACCACCAATATATTCACCAACTTTCAAGGCTCTAGCTCCAATAGTTTTTGAGATATCTTGCTGACAAGCTTTTATTAAAAAATTCAAAGGGCGATAACTCTTAAAAGGGGCATAATCCGGACTAGAAAAAAAAATACACATCAGCTAATTTTCCATCAGGAATCCATATATGAAATTTCAAAACCCTAGCATACACGGTTCTAAAGATATGCTTTGCATCACTTTTAGCATACATTACAATGGGCACAAATTACCAAAATGACAAAGGGCCATAACTCACAAAGTATTTTTCGGAATTTCGTCAAAAGTTAATCAGTTCATCTACTCATCACCACCAATATATTCACCAACTTTCAAGGCTCTAGCTCCAATAATTTTTGAGATATCTTGCTGACAAGATTTTATTTAAAAAAATTCAAAGGGCAATAACTCTTAAAAGGGGCATAATCCGGACAAGAAAAGATATACGCGTCAGCTAATTTTCAATGAGGAATCCATATATGAAATTTAAAACCCTAGCATACACGGTTCTAAAGTTATGCTATGCATCACTTTTAGCATACATTACAATGGGCACAAATTACCAAAATGACAAAGGGCCATAACTCACAAAGTATTTTTCAGAATATTGTCAAAAGTTAATCAGTTCATCTACTCATCACCACCAATATAATCACCAACTTTCAAGGCTCTAGCTCCAATAGTTTTTGAGATATCTTGCTGACAAGATTTAATTAAAAAAATTCAAAGGGCAATCACTCTTGAAGGGGGCATAATCCGGACTAGAAAAAAAAAATACGCGTCAGCTAATTTTCCATGAGGAATCCATATATGAAATTTCAAAACCCTAGCATACACGGTTCTTTAGTTATGCTATGCATCAAAAGCGTAACGGACGGACGAACGGACGAACGAACCAGAAGCAATATGCCCCTCCAATTTTTTCAAAGTTGGGGGCATGATAAAGTTTACCCTTTTAAACCCCAGTTTTACTATATAAATGTAGGGTTTAAGGGGGTCAAAGTTATATAGGCATGTTTTCGTGATGTTACACCGGCCCAAAGATTTCCGATCTATTTTATGGAACAGGATTTAGGTAAAAACTCAATTATGCAACATTGAGATTGCAATATGCAATTTTGATATTCTGTTATGCTATATTCAGTTACAATTGTGCAACACTGCATTATGATATTCATTTTTGTAGTCTGCTTTTGGAATTTGTGTAGTTTTCTTTCTGTTTCTCGTCCTATTTTGCAACTTGAAATTCCGATTCTGCTTCTTGTAGTTCCCATTATTCTCGTTAAGTGGCGCTGTGATCGTTTTTCCGTAAACGTCCGCCTGTATTCGGCAGATACCAAAAAAAAAATCTGCAAGCGTATTGGTGACACGGAGGAGTGAAAGAAACGAGAGAACTATATTTTTGGCATAAAACGGACGATTTGGGGACACTACACCCTTCCCGATAAAATCATTTACACATAATGTTTATTTTATATGTCAGACCAGGAATCAGCTTTGCTGTGTTTGTTTTGTGTCCAAGTTTTATCTAAATATATCGCAAATGTGTTCAGGCCATTGCACCTCTAAAATATAAATTTGTTGTAAATACTTATAATAATTGTGTATAGTACAGCCAGGCTCCTGTCCAATGTCATGTAGACCTTGGTGAGACTGCTCCTTTATGATCACCTGAAAACAAACATATAGTTTTTGAGATATCTTGGGAATGGCTGTTGCTGAAGGACCTCTACTCAGACTGCTCCTCCAGGATCAAATGGGCAGGAGAACTATCACACCCGATCAACATTAAGCAGGGAGTAAGACAGGGCGGAGTTCTATCCACAGGACACTATAAGAGATACAACAACCCATTACTACTGCATCTGGAAAAGACATACACAGGTTCCAAAATTGGATGTATCAGTATTCCTCACATTACAGTGGCAGATGATCTGGCATTAATGAGCGGAAGCAAGGCTGAGATGCAGATTATGGTTTGGGACGTAGAAAATAGTGCCAACTGTGATAGGTATTGTATTCACCCAACAAAAAGCCACATCCTCTGCTATACCGGTCGTAGAAAGAAAGATCTCGATTTTGACATATTTTTAGCTGGGGAAAAGTGGATGCAACAGACGATACAGTGCACCTAGGAATATTGAGAAATACATCTCAAAAAGTGGACACCCAGGGAAAGATTACTTTAGGGAGAAAGACTGCTTACTCATTAATGGGGGCTGGGTTTCATGGGGGAAATGGCCTCAATGCATCTCAAAATAGCCATATCTGGTCTACTTTCGTAATACCAAGACTACTCTATGGGCTGGAAACCCAATTTCTGAGACCAAAAGATATAGAAAATCTTGAAAAATTTCAAAGAAAATCCTTGAAACAAATTCAGGGTCTACCTGACAATACCTCCAATTCTGCCTGCCTAGCTCTCCTAGGTGTTTTGCCTGTGGAAGCAGTATTGCATAAAAATCTTCTCTCTCTGTTTGGGAGTATGATTAGAAATGAAAATTCAATTGAGCGTGAAATAGCACAAAGGCAATTAGTTATGAGAGATTCCCCTCAAGAGAGTATTTTCACTTATATCAAAAGTATTCTAGAGCACTATGACCTCCCATCCATTTTTGGGCTCATAAAGGAACCCCCTACTAAGAATGAATGGAAAACTACTGTTAACCACAAAATACATGATATGGTGGTATCTAGCTGGCAGGCTGATATTGAAAACAAATCTTCAACAAAATACTTAAATTCTAACGCCTTAAAAATTGGTTCTTGTCATTACATTTGGTCTACTGTTAGAACTAATATTCATGACAGCAGAAGAGCACAGATTAAGTGTAAACTTTTAACTGGTACTTATATACTTCAAGCTAACAGAGCAGCTTTTAATCAATATGCTGTGAACTCTACTTGTAAACTATGTATGGTTGCTCCAGAAACGAGACAACATTTCCTGGGAGAATGTACCTTCCTGGAAGCAGAGAGGAACGCATACATACAGAAACTCGCAACAAGTAATATTCTGTTACCAGAAGCTAGCCAACAACTCCAAAATCCGGCATTCTTAACACAATTGACTTTAGACGCCTCTAAATTGGTGAATTATGAGACTATAGACCAGGAAAAGTTGGGGTCGTTAGAACTGTATACAAGGGAGTTTATCAATAAGATACATGTAAGGAGAGTGATTGACTTAAAGCGGGCTGCAGAACCTCCATGAAGTGGATACAGAGACAGCACAGTGAAGTTTTAACATTGTACATAAGTTACCAGCACATAACTGTACATATCACCAGCTTATGAACTTTTATTAATCCTTTTACTAAACTTTTTATTAGAACGCCAGCCAAATTTTTAACGTCATAGACGTGTGCCTCGAAGAAATAAGCGGGGGAGCTATAAGATACAACAACAACAACAACAACAACAACAACATAGTTACAACTCTCTTTTGTGAAAATGCTGTCAGATGAGAAACGACTTACGTTCCCTCTAACATTTATTTCTGATTTAGGGCATATCCAACGGAATTCTAAAACTAGGCATTTTGGTTCTGTTGTTTGATTTGATGTTTAACGTCACCGTCAACACAGTATGGGTCATTTTGGAGACGTTGCTTCCACTTTTGCGGGACTTTTACCCGACACTGAGATGAAATGACATCTCAAAGCCCTGTCGCCCAATGAAACCAATAGGGTTTGTAAGCACCGCTTTGGCTCGGTAGACTTAGATCCTCTAAGCGGTTTACCAGTACTGGTGTGCGGGTCGGTTTCAGTTCATGCAGCCCATCTATTTCTTCAAGCCCCGATGGCCGGGGATCTGATTCCCTGTTTGTTTTGTCACATGTTTATATAGATGTTCGTAACTGTTTGTGTTAAATGCATTCATTAATTTATAAGAAAATAGAAAACTATCTGACTTTTTATACTAGATTTTTGGCTTCAAGTGACAGAACGCAAAGGTTTCCAATTTTTTTTCAGAAAAACACAACGCACAGCAAATTCTTTCATACCGGAGTGCAGGTGGAAAACCCGCACCTGCTACAATGTAACATATCAAGCGCTGGAAGCCTCTGTGGTGTAGTGGTTATGCTACTCGCCTCATTAACCAGGGATCGCAGGATCGACCCCGGCTTCTCCAGAATTTCGGATGAGTCTTTAAGCTTCTCCAGAATTTCGGATGAGTCTTTAAACCCAGGTCCCATCTCCGTATGACCTTAGCTGTCGTCGAGACGTAAAACTAAAAACGCGTCACATACCAAGCGCATCCCACCATAAAACACACACGTCTTTATAATTCTTACCCCCCCCCCCCCCCCCCAATACACACACACTTGATCCCCACTTTATAGGGTAAAACTGGGATTTACAGGAGTAAACATTATTTTTCTCATTTCTACTCCAAAACATAGATTGTGGGTACTCGTTAAAACCGCATCGAAGAGGCGCTTCTAACGTGTACCCGAAATATATATTTTAAGCAACAGTCAGAAAATTATCATCACGACTTTTCATCTTTCAATTTTTGTTGTTGTATTTTTCGGCGGTAAAATGTACAAATCTAATGCATCAAAAACATTTTTTTTCTAGATTCTGTAAACTTTAATAATAAGTAAATAAATAATGTCGTTAAGTTCCGCCAGGTAAACCTGGGTACGCTGTACGCGGTCTAACTGTAATAAAACAAGAAGAAAAAAAAAACTTTGGTGTAGACCTAATACATGGAAATACATGTAAGTACAAAATGGTTTGGATTCAGCCACTCCATTTGCCAAATCGTTACATGTAGAACTTGAAGAAATATGTAGTAGGCTGGTTAAGACAGTCGCGACACTAGCTCAGCAAGGTTTTGCTGGCTGAAGACAGACGGACGGACGGACGAACTGACAGACGACCAGCTAATATTTTCGCGTTGTGATTCTGGTGGATGAAAGCTATCCTGCCCCAGTCTAACTTATGAAGACAAACAGACGGACATATGAATTGGACAGCTGTCATTGTGACCACAGGTGCTTTTCTATGGTTGTGGGTCGGGGCTGAGAATGAGTAAGTACTTACATCAGAATTACAATGGGAATTTGGGAACTAGTTGTTGTTTTCCAATTTCCCCCCGTGTGGTCAGCTGATGAGATCCCAGGGAATGTACTATATACCGCAACCTCAGCATTCCTCCTATTTCTTAGGAAAGCTCAAATTACCACAGCCAGTGGCTTAATGACATCTTAACAGTTACAATTCACAAAATAAACACCATCTGTGTGTTATCACTAAGTTCATAACCCCTGTCTCTAGAATTTTCATGCTGTACAGAAAGAGAGACTTTATCAAAGCACTGAGAGTACTTGTGGAGTGTATTTTGGAAAAATAGTCCAGAACTGAGAATCGAACTGTTCGTTTAACCCTTAAATTCCAGTATTAAAAGCAAGCACAGTAGCCCTGATCAGACAGTTATATGGCGTCTGGTTTGCCAATACCCAAGTGCACGAGCAAAGTCCAGAATTTCCTTTTCACGCAGCGCTCTGGCGTCTTAGGGAGGCGACTATCGATGCTATAAACTTGATTTTGTTCAACGTCGGTGGCAGTCATGGTCAGTGATAGTCACGCGGACAATAGCAAGCGTATACTGTGGGTATAACGTAGACTGTGGGTACTCGATAAAACGCTTCATTATAAGAAAAGTATTTAGTACTTTATAACTTTTGTCTGGAAAAAATTATGGAAGCACTTTCCGTCAGTGTTTTCCAAATTATTTACTTGTCATTTGTTAATGTGTTTAATTATTTCCCTTCTGTCTACACATATATTCAACCAGCACAGCCGGCCCCCGCCCATCGGGGCTTGAAGACATTGATGGGCTGCACGATGCTTCCAGGGCTGAAATGACCCGCACACTAGTAATGCTAAACCGCTTAGAGGATCTAAGCCTGTTTAGGCAAAGCAGTGCGAGTCAGACCGCCCATGCTTATAAACCCTATTGGTTTCATTGGCCTACTTGAGATGTTATTTCATCTCAATGTCGGGTAAAAGTCCCACAAAATTGGAAGCAACGTCTCCAAAATGACCTATACAGTGTTGACGGGGACGTTAAACCACAAATCAAACAAATAAACAAACAAAATCAACCAGTACAGCAGATTCATCTTTCTGACCCCGCCCATAGGGGCTTGAAGAAATATATGGGCTGCATGATGCTTCCACGCAGAGCTGAAACCGACCGCACACAAGTACTGGTAAACCATTCAGAGGATCTAAGTCTGCCCAGGTAAAGCGTTGAGAGTTGGACCGTCCATGCTTATAAATCCTATTGGTTTCATAGGGCTTGTGATGTCATTTCATCTCAATGTCGGGTAAAAGTCCCACAAAATTGGAAGCAACGTCTCCAAAATGACCTTTACAGTGTTGACGGGGACGTTAAACCTCAAATGTAACAAACAAAAATCATCTTTCTCAACCAACAATATTTCATTGATAATGCTTAACCTCATATGCAACACAATCTGTGCTGGAAAAGTCATTACATGTATAACATTTTATCCAGCTGCAAACAGTGTAGATCCATGGTTGGCTTCTGATCAGAACCTACAGTGATTGTCATAGTTTCAACTCTCTCTCTCTTTTCACTCAGTCCTACCATTGCATTCCAGCTCCTGAATATATACTCGTAACTGATCAGAAACGGAGACCCTTCAGCGATATATAAAAAACAATGGTTCATTCTACCTGTTAATGCAGGCCCGCACACATGGTGGAGAGACATGCAAACGCCCCCCCCCCCCCCCCTCCCTGCCCCCACCTTTTTTTTGAAAATTCTCAAACTCATGCAGTTTTTTACCCTCGGCAAAATACCTGATATGCGCAACCCTCCCCACTTTTTAGGCACCACCATTCAAAGATTGCAGGGTATTATTACGAGGACTGTTCAGATATGAATGCAACTAAGCACATAAAAATGATTCCGTGATAGATTTCGATGAAAAATTTATGTCCCCTCAAAGTATTCCCCTTTAGCAGATATACAAACTTTCAGTCTTCTGATCCAATCATTGAATGCATTTTGGTAGTCTTTTCGAGGTATACTATGAAGGCACTGGAATATTGCAGAACCGAGGTTTGCGCTGTACAAATTTTCGACCAGAAAGGTATTTTTTCAGCCGCGGGAACAAAAAAAAAGTCACGGGGAAAGGTCAGGGGAAAGGGGGGGTGGGGGGGGGGGGAGTTCAACAACCTTTTCCTGCTTCAGATAGTCTTGCGCAATGGACGCCCTGTGTGATGACGCATTGTCATGTAGCAATCTGACATTGGCCAAACCAGTTGCGGGTCTTCGTTCTTTGAAATATTTCTTCAATTTTCTAAGAACTTTATTCTTGTAAAACTTCGCATTTACAGATTTGCCTTTAGGCACAGCAACCTGAATAGCAGGGCCCTGATTTGAAAAGATTATGGCATACATTACCTTCTTCAAGCTCATGGTCCGCTTTGCAATGCATGGTCTTTTGCAATACTTTGTTGCCTATATTTTGTTCTGAATCTTTCGTTTTGGCTCAAAAAAGTGAACCCATGTCTCGTCACCTGTGACGACATTAGCGAAAGACCGTGCATTGTAATTTGGAAACTTTTTAAGCAACTTCTTGGCGCACTGAACGCGTGTCTTTTTCTGCTCATCTGTCAACAGATGGGGAATCCATCTAGCACAGATCTTTCTCATTTTCAAATCCCGTTTCAGAATTGTATGAGCTGCTCCTAATGATATGCCAACCATACTAGCTATTTGCCTAGTCGTGTATCGTGCATCGGTAGCAACTATTTCTTTCACTTTAGCAACCATCTTGGCATATGTTGCTCTTTTCGGTTGACGATCATGTGGTGCATCTTCTGTTGAGCCTAGCCCACAGCTGAATTTCTTACACCAACGAAAAACTGTCGGAAAAGACATTTCATTATGCCTATAAACCGAACATATTTCATCAAAAATGTCTTTGCACCGTATACCAAGAATACAACGATTCTTAATATAGGACCGTATTTCAACGATGTACTCTGACCTTCTTCCAACCATGTTTTGTATTAGTATACAAGAGTAGACAGTGTTTATCGAACTATATACATGGCTAAAGTGCACGGATTTTAACAGGTTTGGTATCAATGTATAGGTAAAATGTTTTTCTACGCTGTGATATTTATTTCCAGGTGATTTTCGCATTAGTGCATGAGAAAACGTTCTACTTGCCTTCATATTTGAACAGTCCTCGTATTATACCCTCCGAAGCTTTGAGTGTCCGTCATTCCGTCCGTAAGCACCTCATAGTTTTGTGTCCACTACATAACTCTGATACCATTTTAGATATAATTTTCACGAAACTTCACAGATATGTAGAGCACTATCAGACGACGTGCAGAACAGTTGAACCGTAACTCTGATTTTCCTACTTTTGGAGTTGTTGCCCTTCGAACATAGAACATAGCCATTTCTGTCATAGTTTTGTGTCCGCTACTATTTGAGATATTTACAGGAAACTTCACAGATATGTAGAGCACCATGAGACGACGTGCAAAACATATGAACCCTAACTCTAATTTTCCTACTTTTGGAATTATTGCCCTTTGGACTTTGAATATAGCTGTTGCTATCTGGGGTCTAACCTGGTACAAAATATCATTGCAACTGACCAAAGATTTTACTAGATTTTGAAGACCTTGACTTTATTTTAAAAGGGCACTGGACCAAAAAAAACTGAAAATGAGAATTTTAATTCTGGTTTACTTTCTTTTGGAGCCAATTGACTCTTTGAACATTGAAAATAGTCATCTCAGTCATGCATTCCTGTCAACTTTATTAAGGAAAAGAGTAATACAGCCTTACTTTGAATTCCTTTTTCACTGTGATATGGCACTTGCTTGATGTAAATGTAGTGGCGGGGCATCATGCAGTGCTTGCAGCTTTTATTCCAAGTCTGCGTACAGCCTGAATCATGTTCAAAACTGTTGAACAGTATGGCGAACATGGCGAAAAGTACCGACCCTGATCAGAAGGAATGTACTGTCTATCCGATTAGGGTCTACGCTGTATGATATTTAAAAAAAAAAAATACCCAGAAACTTTGTGACAAGATTTGAAATCTCATGCAAACTGTTTTCAGTGGAGATAATTTGCATGAAATGTCAAATCCTGTTTTCTAGAAGAAAAAAAAATTGAAAAGCATTGTCAGTTTGTATCTGCTCTATCAGCAAACAAGTGAAGTACTGGCCTTCACAAACAGCTTGGTGTAGCTCACCATACATTTGAATTGAGGTTTACCGTCCCCGTCAACACTATTTAGGTCATTTTGGAGACGTTGCTTCCAATTTTGTGGGACTTTTACCCGACATTGTGATAAAATGAAATCTCAAGCCCTGTCACAAAATAAGACCAAAAGGCTTATAAGCATTGGACGGTCTTATCACGTCACTTGGCCTGTGCAGGCTTAGTCCTTCTATATGTTGTAAGCGGTTTACCAGTACTCATGTGTCGTCAGTTTGACCTCTGTGTGGAAGCACCATGTAGCCCATTCTATTTCTCCAAGTTCCGGTGGACGGGGGCGACCATGAATGTTTAAGCCAGAAAAATGTTGTTTTATTTTTACCCCCAAGATGCCAGTCATAACAACTGTTGTCTGCTTTTTTGTTTGCTTATAACTTTGATAGTATTTTTTTTGCAATCAGTGTGGTCCCAGATCAGAGTGCTACTGATCAGGATCCACACTGTTTGCCTGTATGCTAAAATATGTTTGAAAAGTTTGAAAGGCCATGAAGCAGACGACATAAACAGACAACATTTTCAGAATTCTGTTTTACAGGGCATGTTAAGGGTGAGACAACTGCTCAAGATATCGTGTTTCTTATGTCACTGGGTAGGCTTACAGTAGGGCAAGGTCTACCATAATAATATGTTTGTTTATGTGACTGAATTGTGGCTGAACGTCCCAGTAAACACTGTTTAGGTTATTTTGGAGACACTGCTTCCAGTTTTGTGGGACTTTTACCCGACACTGGGATGAAATGACATCTCAAGCCATGCCCACAAACCTGCTGCTACCCGTTCATGAAACAAGCCAATACAAATAGATTGTAAATTTTACCGCCTAAAACACGAAACTTTTAAGATGAAAAAAAAAATCTTATTTCTGCTCAAAAACAGTACGTTAGAGATTGTGAGTATAGTACGCCTCATCGTGATGGTTCTAACGAGTACCCACACTCCACATTGTAGAACAGAAATAAGAAAAATAAGGTATATAAAAGTCGGGTTCAAGGGGGTCGGAATTATACAGGCATGTTTTCCTGATGTGATTACTAAATTACTGATGAGTGTAATTATGGCAAACATTGTAGACCCTTATCAAATGTCGCATTCTTAAGAGTCTGATCTGGGTCTACATTGTTGGCAAGGGCCTATTTGCCCCAATACTTAAGGTTTAAAATGTATGTGTGTGTGTGTGTGTGTTTTAAGCAGTTAATGGGTGATAACAAAAAATAAAAGCCAGGAGGACTTTGTTCATATTTAACCCCTAAAAGAAGCCTCCATGGTGCAGTGGTTACGCTACTCGCCTTGTAAACCAGGGATCGCAGGATCGATCCCGGGCTTCTCCAGACTTTCGGATGAGTCTTTAAACCGAGGTCCCGTCTCCGTATGTGTGTGTGTGTGAATTCGGGTTTAACGTCGCTTTCAACAATCTTTCAGTCATATCACGACGGTGTCTGGTTGCGACAGGGAGCTCAGTGCTCACTTTTATAGTGCTGCCTCACTGAAGTATCATGTCCCAGACACATTACATGATACCACACCCAGTCACATTATCCTGACACTGGATCGACCAGTCCTAGCCCTACCCCGTAAATCTGAGTGCCAAGCGAGGAGCAGCTAGTACCATTTTAACGACTTTGGTATGTCGCGGCCCGGGATCGAACCCTTGACCTCCCGTTCCCACCGTCTCCGTATGACCTTAGCTGTTGGTGGGACGTAAAACTAAAACTCACTCACTCACTTTAACCCCTAAATGCCAATCACTGCAATTGTGATCTGCACTGTTGTCTGGTGGTTACTTTAAAAGTAATTGTTGCCAACAGTGTGGACCCAGATCAGACTGCTCTTCTGGGTCCACAAGGTTTGCCTTATACAAAAATATGTTTGAAAAGTAAGCAAGAAGATTCAGCAGACAACATAAAGATATGACTTTTCTTGGCATTTAGAAGGATTAAAAGTTGTTTTGTCTTTTTTTTTTATATATTTCCCAATAAAATTCAGTTTGGAGACTGGTCTAACCTCAAGCAGCCAGTGAGTTAAAATGTAGCAAGGTATTTTCTTTCAGAATTGCATGCATCTGTTGTGACTGAAACCTCATGTAGCTATGAAGAGATTTATGGGGCTATTAGCAGGCTACAGTGATCTTATCAGTTATTTGTATCCAAGTTCTATTGGCCAAAAACTGGCTAGTTGTAGGTTGCGAGCTAAAGTAAATGAATCCATGCGCATGGTGGCACTATACAGTAGCCATTCGGGGGTACCCCTATTCCCCGTTGCTGGTGAGCAGAGAGACAATCGCTCGGCTACCGACTGAACTGGTTCTTAAGATAACCGGTCGATATTAGCACATAGCTCGGCTACCGTCTGTGCGGAGATATACATACTTCTATAATATCCAAACATTTGAGTTTGGAGTGAGGTTGCAATTAGTAAATAATATCTTTATAAGTAACACCTCAGAAGGGTCAGATTTATGAAAATTGTATGAATTAATCAATTTTATCAATAATTGCTCATTTCAAATCCACGGACTCGGCACAAACTAATCCCTCATGGTAATTTATTTTAGTAAATGTTCAACGAAAGAGTATTTTCCCCTTCGTCAAACAAGTATTAACTTTTAAATAAAAATCCTGTTTCTCATAAATATATAAATAAGGAACCGCGCTGTAAAATTTATTTTAAAGATGCAAACGTACACTTATTGTAAATATCCGAATTATTAAATAGCTGGAAAAAATTATCGCTGCTGGCTTGAATTTGACCCCTGGAAAAGCGAATGCGATCTTCTCAAACGGACGCTTGTCATCGGAAAAAATATGGCAAATCCACGGACATTACCGAACGTTACCGTCACCTCAATGACTGGTACCCCGTCTAACCACAGCAGAATCGAAACTGAATAATGCAAAATAGGACGTCCAAATGCCATATTTAAATAAAAAGGTCTCAAATTAGAATGTGCATGTTGCATATTCGAATAAAGTAGTAAGATATGGAAAGGTTCATAATGCAAAGTGCGGTTTCAACAATTCATATTGTAATTGCACATTGCATAATTGAGTTTTTACCTTAATACTGTTCCATACTATTTAACCTCGACTATATGCCATTGCGAAAACACGCCTATATAAATATATTGTCAATATTACCGCCGATAAAACGATAATCTCAAGATGAAAAATTATGGTAGATATTTTTTTATTTCTGCTCAAAATATAGATTGTGGGTACATGTTAGGACCTCTTCATTCAGGCGATTCTAACGTACCCAAAATCTACATTTTAGAGCAGAAATAAGAAAAATAAGGTCCAAGTTTTACTTTATAAAAGTGGGGTTCAAGGGGGTCCAAATTATACAAGAATGTTTTCGTGATAGGATCAAAATTGAATGAACCACTGGCGAACACTCATTATCTCTTGTCATTAGGATAACACACCGTGCGACATAGTGCATTTTACCATCCTAAAAATAGACCTTTTCTGATGAAAATCTGTAAAATTTTTCTTATAAGTACTCAAAACATAGGTTGTGTGTGCTCGTTATCATGAGGCGGTTCTAGCAAATACCCACAACTTATATTTTGGAGCAGAAATAAGAAAAATAATGAATACCCCGTAAACCCAAGTTATCTCTATATAAAGTGGGGTTTAGGGGGGTTTTCATTTCACGGACTTGTTCACGTGATGTGAATTCTGCTTAGCATTTCCGTTGTTTGTAGAAGCCTCCGTGGTGTAGTGGTTACGCTACTCGCCTTGTAAACCAGGGATTGCAGGATGGATCCCGGGCTTCTCCAGACTTTCGGATGAGTCTTTAAACCGAGGTCCCGTCTCCGTATGACCTTAGCTAATGGTGGGACGTAAAACTCAAACACTCACTCACTCACTCCGTTGTTTGCATTTTGCACCGTATAATGAGCACCCTCTAAACCACAATATAGACAGATGAAAGTAGGGCTCCCGGGGTTTTTCATTGAATTCCTTATTTCAACTCCGAGGCATAGGTTGTAGGTACTCGAATGAACCTGGTCCGCGCCTATCGGGGCCCGGAGAAGTAGACTGGGCTGCATGATGCTTACACGCAGAGCTGACATCACGAAAACAAGTCCGTGAAACGAAGACCCGCCTAAACCCCACTTTATATAGAGAAAATTGGGGTTTACGGGGGTATACATTATCTGCCTTATTTTTGCTCAAAAACATAGAGTGTGGGTACTCGTTAGAACCGCCTCATTGAGGCGGTTCTAACGAGCACCCACAATCTATGTTGAAAGCAGAAATAATAAAGATGTTATCATTTTTACCTAATATTTATCATTTTCTGACACCATGTTGGACGCCATTATTTCTTACGGACATATTTTTCTAATGGAAACCGACCGAGCACGAGTACAGCTATATATCAAACACTTGGAAGTTCTAAGCTTGCGTGAGTCGGACCGTCCATGCATATAAACCCTATTGCAGGGATAGAGATGCCACTTCATCTCAATATCGGGAAAAAGTCCCACAATATTGGAAGTAGCGTCTCCCAAATGACCTAAATAGTAAAATCCTAAATCGAACAAACAAAACGCGTTTGAATCGCCTCACCCAGCATCAACAACCTACTTGTATGTTTGGAGTATAGATCAGTAACATGTTAAACATTTTCATCAGAAAACTAACTTTTCGGAGATATGAAAGAATGCACTATGTCAAACGGATGTGTTATCGTAATTTTGACGTTGTAACATGTAAGTCACATTTTCGCCCAGTTGGGTAATGGCTGGAATAGGGCTGGCAAATCGGGGCTGAAAAGATAATCGATTATCATTCCTATAATTTAGATCGATAATCGATTAGTAATCACGAAAGATTTGGTTATAATGTTACCTGTCTGGCTTTCTCATACCTGTGATATCTCCCGGATCATACGGGAGGCTCGCCTCCCGCATTTGAAGCATACCTCCCGCTCTCCCGTCCGGGAGACAGAATCTCCCGCATTTTCAATTTTCCTGTCCCTCATTTTTTTTCCGTAGCTACCATTTGCGGACTTAAAATTTTCACTGCTAAAGGAAATTAACAAATAAACAGGGGAATATATCGGACACTAAACGGTAAACGTCAACTTCAAAAAGCCGATACTCCTTTCTGTCTCAGTTGACTGCACAGAATAAACATGATCTGCCTGCCAGTAAAGATTACATAAGCTGGCGTATTTTTTTTTAGAGAGCAGTGCACCTGCACTCAGTAATACAGATACTCAGAAGCACAGGAGCTTGACGTAATAAAATTTAAAGGGCTTGTCCCTACGTTTCTATATAATAGAAACGAAGGACGGACACTGTTTCAGAGGTCCGATGATTTTCATTAAAAAATCTCAACATCTACATATTGCTCCGTCGGAATGCAACGTTAAAACATTTAATTAATGTGAAATATAATTTCCGCCGCACCTAATAATACTTCGCTACTCTTGAATCCACGACAATCCGTCTGTTTCTTTCAAATTTGTCGTTCGCACAGCTGCTGGTAGTCCATGCGCGTTGTCTGATTGGTCTAAAACAACCCAAGAAAATCGTCACGTGCTTGGTGACCAATCAAAACGCTAAAAAAGATTAAATGCGATCCACCTAACGAAAACAAAATGGCGGCGTAACCAGCAACTGTGCGAGGGGGGTATTTTTAAGAAACACACACTTTACGGTGAATTATATGACAAAGCGGTTCTAAAATAGGCGGCGGAAGGTTTACGGTTCGTTCTTTAACGTAAGCAATATTGTATTTTAACGGAGCAGTATGGAGATGTTGAGATTTTCGCATGAAAATCAACGGATCTTTGAAACAGTGCCCGTCCTTCGTTTCTATTACATAGAAACGTAGAGATAAACCCTTTAATATTGTAATACGTCAGGCTCCTGTGCTCAGAAGTTTTGTATGGTGACAGTCACAGTTCTATTTCACTTATATTTAGCCTAGATTTAATTGAAATTGTGCGTTTATTTTCCATTTTTTTTATTACTATTTGTTCCTTTTATATCCCCCACCCATATGTCTTTTGTTTTTATATTTTACGTTAACTTCGAAATTTTGATTTTGAAAGTGGAAAATAGTTATTATTTACCAATCAATAACGAGTAATTACTAAAAGTCTTAAAATCAACAGCAGATGTTCTTATTTGGAAATTGCTCCATTTGAGTAAGCTTTGTACAAGTACTGTATTAAAAAAGATTTGTGACCGGGAACTTCATTAAGTGAAATCTATAATTAGTGTGCATTTATTAGCTCACCTGACCGAAGATCATGGTGAGCTTTTGTGACTGTGAGATGTCCGGCGTCGTCGTGCATCGTCCGTCGTGCGTCGTCCGTGCGTAAACTTTTCTTGTGAACACACCAGAGGTCACAGTTTTGGGCCAATCATCATAAAACTTGGTGAGAATGCTCACCATGACAGTATCTAGGTTAAGTTCGAATGTGGGTCATGTGGGGTCAAACAGTAGGTCAGTACGTCAAATCATATAAAAACTTTGTGAACATACTAGAGGCCACAGTTTTGGTCTGATCATCTTTAAACTTGCTCAGAATTATCATCTTAACAATATCTCGGTCAAGTTCGAATATGGGTCATGTCGGGTGAAAAAGTAGGTTAGTAGGTTAAATCATAGAGAAACCTTGTGAACACACTAGATGCCACCATTTTGGACCAATCATCATCAATTAATCTCAGAATGATCATCTTGACAATATCTCTGTCATGTCATAGAGAAACCTTGTGAACAAACTAGAGGCCACAGTTTTAGTCTGATCATCATTAAACTTGCTAAGAATTACCACCTTGACAATATCTAAGTAAATTTCGAATATGGGTCATGTTGGGTCAAAATGTAGGTTAGTAGGTCAAATCATTGAAAAACCTTGTGAACACACTGGAGGACAGCCCCCGCCCATAGGGGCTTGAAGAAATATATGGGCTGCATGATGCTTCCACGCAGAGCAGAATCCGGCCCGCACATTAGTACTTGTAAACCGCTTAGAGGATCTAAGCCTGTCCAGGAACCGCGGTGCGAGGTGGACCGTCCATGCTAATAAACCCTATTGGTTTCATTGGCCGACAGGGCTTGAGATGTCATTTCATCTCAATGTCGGGTAAAAGTCCCACAAAATTGGAAGCAACGTCTCCAAAATGACCTTTACAGTGTTGACGGGGATGTTAAACCTCAAATCAAACAAACAAACACACTAGAGGACACAGTTTTAGTCCAGTCATCATTAATCTGAATGATCATCTTGACAATATTTTTTTTTTTTGGTTTGGGTTTTACGGCCCTTTCAAGATTATTTCACTCATATCGAGCCGATCGTTAATCAGAGGTGGGCGAGAACCGGAGTACCCGGAGAAAAACCACCTGACCTTCCGTTGCAGAACTTGGCGTCTCACACGTGGCCCGAGCGAGACTCGAACCTACGGCGGTGAGAGACCTAATGACTATATTGACAATATCTCAGTCAAGTTCGAATATGGATCATGTTGGGTCAAAAAGTAGGTCAGTAGGTCAAATTGAAGAAAAACCTTGTCAACACACTAGAGGCCACAGATTTAATCTGATTTTCAACAACCTTGCTCAGAAAGCTCATCTTGACAATATCTAAGTCAAGTTCGGCAAAAAGTAGGTCAGTAGGTCAAATCATTAATAAACCTTGTGAACAAACTAGAGGCTACAGTTTTAGTCTGATCATCATCAAACTTGCTCAGAATGATCTTCTTGACAATATCTCCGTTAAGTTCGAATATGGGTCATGTCGGGTAAAAAGTAGGTCAGTAGGTCAAATCATAGAAAAACGTTCTGAACACACTAGAGGCCCTAATTTTAGTCGGATTATCATCAAACTTGCTCAGAATGATCATCTTGACAATATTTTGATCAAGTTTAAAAATCAAAAAGTAGATCATTAGGTTATTTTGTCATAACTGTGGATCCGTTTAAGATAGAGCATGTAGGTTCCTTGTGACAAGGGCTTCCACTCATACAAAAATGACCTGTAACCTTGACATGTGACCTTCTTTATCATCACTTTTGAACCATTTTGAGATAGTGCCTTCATATTTGGAATTTTTGTTCTATGTGACAAGGACTTCCCACCCATACAAAAATTTTGACCTGTGACCTTGACCTTTGACCTACTTAATCATAACTTTTGAACTATTTGGGATAGAGCCTTCATATTTGGCATGTATGTTCCTTCTGACAAGTGCCTCCCACCCATACACACATTTTTACCTGCGACTTTGACCTCTGACCTACTTCACCGTATCTTTTGAGTCATTTGAGATAGAGCCTTCATATATGGCATGTAGGCTCCTTGTGACAAGGGCTTCCCACACATACAACATTTTTGACCTGTGACCTTGACCTTTTTTGTCATAAACTTTGAACCATTTAACATAGAGCCTTCATACTTGGCATGTAGGTTCCTTTTGACAAGGTCTTCCCACTCATGCAAAACTTTTGACCTTGACCTGTGACCTACTTAATCATAAATTTTGAACCATTTGAGATGGAGCCTTCATATTTGGCATGTATATTCCTTGTGAGAGGGGCTTCCCACTCATACAAAAAGTTTGACCTTGACCTACTTTATCATAACTTTTGAACCATTTGAGATAGATCCTTCATATTTGGCATGTATGCTCCTTCTTGTTAACGCAATAAATTAGTCCATAATTACTCTAGTAGGTTTATTGGTTACCCTGGTAGAAGTTAAACTGATGTAACGTCATAACGTCGTTACCATGGTATTGATGACGTCATAGTTAAGATAGTGTAGAGTAGCTTCCTCTGGATAATGTGCTTTCAATTAACATCAATTATATTTTCTTTCTTTTGTTTTTGTTTTCTTTTCATAGTTTAAAATAATCTTTTCTGCTAAGGAATTTTAAACCACGAAAAGGTATAAAAAACATTATATTGAATTTTGACAACTATCTAATATTGAAGATATTAAAATGCCAAAATAAATTATTATCCAGAGGAATAATTTAAAGAGTTCCTATGAAGTTGCTATACATGTCTGTAGAAAGTTAATGGTTATAAATATCAGCCAACATGTTGCCTGACTGCAATAATTTAAGTAACAGAAAACCAGATGCCCCTTGCTTTGTCATCACATTAGCAAGTTGTAATTGTCCTGGTATCCACTGTATTAGATTAATGTCTTGTAACTTTGGCGATTCTTGAATTGCTGCCACATCAACCCTCAGGCGCTTGTCCTCAACCATTCGTGTTGAAAAGAGCGCTTCAATGACACTTTTATTATCCACGTAAGCTTCGATTCTGATAGTCTTGTGTTCATATCCCAAGATATCCTCTAACATCTGACGGTAATAGAAACTAGCTTCAAGACCTTCTTCTAAACCGAGCATCTCTGCAGCTAAAGTTGAACGTACTACTCTTTTTATCTTCTTCGCATTCCATGCTATTGGATAACATTGGCCACTACTATCCATTAGCCAAATGATATATGCCCCTGTACTTCCGGTCCCTTCATTTATATTCCCAAGAGATGCATCTGTGAAAACCACCACTTTTAATTCTTTTGTTTTGTCCAGACTTGGGAATGTCATGAATGACTGGATATCCTTTGTGTGGCTGATTTTCTTTATCGCTCGAACAAGATCTCCTACATTAGCTTGTTTCAGTTTTGTGCTCATGACTATCATTTCATGTGCCATGTCTGGTCTAGAGCCCTGGACAGCCCAGTTTAACTGCCCTATCAGCTGTCTAAACAGTGTTTGCTCCTTCTCACTCAAAAAATCATTTTTCTGCCAGGCTCGCCCTGGATCTAGAGAGACATTCTTCATGTTATTAACATAGTCAGAGTGATCTAAAACTATTGAATCTGGAAGCTGCTCTATCTGAAAACCTATGTATTTGAATTTTTTCTCTTCTACTTTGCCAGCAGAAAATCTTGCTCTTAATTTTTCCATCAATTGGTCAAATCGTAGGTCTCCTGCATGCAGGAAATCATCTACATGACAACAAATCATTCCTTTCAGCTTCTTTTGCTCTTGAAAGTAGAAAACTGCTGGGTCCAGTCTGCACTGGATGAAGCCTAGTTTCAGTAACTCTTCTTTTACACTGTCATAGAACTGTCTTGCTCCATCATTCAACCCATATAGGCCATGTTTTAGCTTCCAAATTTTATGTTTTGGTGTGCCACTTTCTTTGGGGGATTTGACAAACATCTCTCTATCTAATTCCTTACCTTGCAGGAATGCAGATTTGATATCTGTTGTTTTCACTGTCCATTGTTCTAGTCCTGCAATTGATAGAAAAATCCTCATTGCACCCTTACCAACTGTTGGATTGTCCCTTGGAATTTCTAGATCTTTCTCTTCAAACCCTCTGACGACTAACCTGGCTTTGGTTTTCCCCTCTTTACTTGTAACAACTCATCTTGTTGATAAGGTTCTTTGTCCTTGTTCTGCCACTTCTTCATATGTATTAAATTGAGCCAACTTATCAAGCTCATTTTTCTTGGCCATGGTAATGTCTTTCTCTTCTGACTCCACTTTACCAGAAGCACATGTTATATTTATTTCAGTATCAGGAATCTTCTCCCACTCTACAACACTTAGGTCAACGCTTCTTTCCTTATTGTTACCATCCCTTATATTATACCATGTCTTATATTTTCCTGTGGATTTCCCTGCTCGACTTATGATTGTGCCAGTCACCCATTCATCATTTACTTTGTATTTGATAATATCATAAGCTTTTACATGCCTTGGATTAATTCTGCCTCTTTCAATTCTTTCATCTTGATCTTGAATTGCCTCTGGATTGTCAAGTGGAGTCGGCACTGTTTCAGAAACACTTGTCTCTGTGTTACTTGACATCTTAATTTTATCAGCCTCATTATGTTGATCTGAGCAGTTACAGTCAAGGCCTTCCACCTCTGCTTTGATCTGACTATCATATGTTTTGGTTAGTTTATTTGGAGATACCCTGACAATTATTCCACCATGCCTAATAAATACTACCTTTCCGTCTTGGAAAACGACATTAGCGGGTCCCAACCATCTGTCTTTTCCCTCGCGCTTGTAAAAAACAGTGTCTCCATTCTCAAAAAATTGTTCTGCTGCTCGTACTTTAGTACGCAATGCTCTCCTTAATCTTTCATCAGCTTCAGTCTGTATATAGGCCTTACGTGCATCATGCAACACATTTAAATGTTTTGCAAATGCCTCACTCTGTGTGGTTCCTTCGAGTGCTTGGAGCTTGTCTGTCATTATACCTGGCAGATTTGGATTATGTCCAAATACTAGCTGATGACTGCTAAACCCATTCCACATTGATAACGAATTACGTGCCATATTTGCCCAACACAGCAATGTTTGCTTGTCCATTTTTCTATTTTCTTCTTTCAGCTTTAATAACATCGTGTCAGATACAGCATGGACACGCTCACATAGTCCATTCTGAAATGGGCTTTCAGCTGCAGTGGTGATGACTCTAACATTCAGGATCGACATCACTTCTCGCATTTCATCAGAGCAGAACTCACCTCCATTGTCGGTCAGTATTGCCTCAATTACACCAAAGACTGCAATCCATCCTTGCATCAAGGCATTTATGACATCACTTGACCTTTTCCTTGTAATGAAAATAGACACTGTATATCTGGACCACATGTCTATAATGTGAAGTATCCACTGTCCATTCAGCTATTTCAGATCCATGGCTACCTTTTCATTGAACCTTGATGCCATAGGTAAACCGACTGCTGGGCGTTGTGGTGTTTTCATGTATCGTTTACATAAATTATATGTCTTACCTATTTCTTCAAGCATACCCTGAAAGTCCTCTTCCCATTGCCCTGCATCCTGCATTAGAGCCTTCAGCTTTTTAAGTGGTGGGTGTGCAAATTGTCTATGCAACTTGAGCAATGTAACATATCTCTCATGACTTTTCATCTCTCCTAGTTTTACTGAAAACACTTCTTCAGCTAGCATCTTTTCTGCCCTGTCTATGGGGATGCAGTAATGCCCGGATGTGGTTAGATTCAAAGCAACATCTTTTCCAAAAATCATTGCAGTGTCACTTTCCAAATCCATCTTTATCCCTGCTGTTTTCATAGCTCGTCGTGATAATAGCAGAGTGATATCGGAGTCTACAACATCAGTTCTAATGAAAACCTCTTTCCCAGCAATCACTGCTGGAAGCTTGAACTCTCCCTTTGATCTCAGCCTTTCTCCACCTCCAAATTTAAATGTTCGCTTTCCAACAGTCTGTTTAATTCTCTCTTTAGCAATCTGATTCAAAGAACTGATATAATTCTGAAGCCAGTTCTCTCCACATACTGTGCTACTACAGGCACTGTCTAACGCAGCACAATTCTGAGCATCAATGCCCAGTTGTGCAATGTCCTCTTGATTATATCCCGTGAAAAGCACGACATTTTCATCCTCTGCAATGTTCACCTTTGCCAGTCTCTTTTGAATGCTGCCTTTAGATGCATTTTCCCAGCTATGTGGACATTCAGCAATAAAATGTCTATAATAGCCACAACATCGACATGTAAGTGTCTTACCGTCTGGGCCTAATGGATTCATTTTCCTAAGCTGTCCATGGTCTGCTTGTCTGCCACGACCGAAACCTCCTCGTCCTGGTTTACCCGCCTTTCCTTCACGATTCTGCTTGATGTATCCTGCAGCCAAGAACGCTTCTTCATTGTCAGCTAAAAATAATGGTTCAAGTTTTATTCTAGAGCCTAAACCAGGACTTGAACTTCCTTCTGCAAAATCAGCCTTGAACTTTTTAAATGATTTCTTTGCTTCCTCATATAATGTTACCTTATTAGAATAATCCATACCAGTCAAAACCAACAACTTTTCTTCTTTACTAATGTTTGCCTTTCTCAAAAGTTTAAACGTCAAAATTTCTGATGGTAAAGACATTTTCAGTTTTTCAATCTTCCGTATCTTGTGTCAAAAGATGCTATGTACTCAGTTATAGACATACTGTTTATTCTTTGAAAATCTTCAAATTCTTCAAATTTCTCAAGACTGTCTGCTAGGTCATCCTTTTTCAGATGTTCATCCAAAAATGTAATCAATGTATCTAATCCATCTTCCGTCTTCAAGTCTTCAATACTGATTTGCTCAAAAACCTTCTCTCTGATCTGTGTCTTGTCATTCTCTGGAAGCGATAAGGCTATAGCCACTCCTTGATTTTCCTTTCTAAGCTCTGTCACCTCTCTCTCCAAGCAAGTAACTCCTGCCTGTACAGCTCATAAGGTTTTGACCTTAAACTAGGTGGATCTATCCTGGTTGCCATTTTCAGGAATTAATGTCACTTCTCGGTCTTGACCAGCTCTCCTCGGATTGCTGTCCACTTCTGTGTATGTAAATTACTGCCCTCAGACAGTAAATCGCTCTGCTACCACTTGTTAACGCAATAAATTAGTCCATATTTACTCTAGTAGGTTTATTGGTTACCCTGGTAGAAGTTAAACTGATGTAACGTCATAACGTCGTTACCACGGTATTGATGACGTCATAGTTAAGATAGTGTAGAGTAGCTTCCCCTGGATAATGTGCTTACAATTAACAAGGCACCGTACTATATTACCTACCATTTCATTTCTTCAGTGTGGATCAGGTGAGCGATCCAGGGCATCATTATATCAAGGTTTGGATGTAACAAAAAATACATTTTAAACAAATAAAGACTCAGCATTTTTCCTGGGATTCTCACTAATTTTTTTGGGGCCAACCTGAACAATTGTTATAAAATGGTATTAATTTCAGCATGGACTGTTTTACCTATACATGTATTTATGAACAGGGTGTTCTGAGAAAGGCCAAAAAAGATGCCTGAACAGACTATATGAAGGAGTGTAAATAGTGCTAAAAGTAACGCTTATCATTGAAGAGAACTTTGTGCTTTTGGTCTGTTCAGTAGCAGTAAAACCCGGCACTGGATAAAGAGGAGGACTGGAAACATTTTAGGATATCTTTTCTAATCAAGTATTTCTACACTAAAGCATGTTGCAGGTACTTTCAACAATCAGGCGATTCTGACAAATACCCACAACATCACATCAATGGACTTGTGGTCACAGCATTGTTTGTAAACAACCTACAACTTGCTATTTTGAAATTAAGCTTGACAAAATATGTTCCGATCATTTTAAAGGTGCATTATTGATCTGGAAAAATGCTTCTAAAACTAAAATACATATAGCCGGTATTTTTCTTTAAAACAATACAAATGAATGTATTCTATGCAAAAATGCGAACAGTTATGATGAGAGGTAAACGAGTTTGAGAGGGATTCCCTAACTAAGTTTCGAACACTAGTTAGATCTATTTTTAGTTCGTGACAAAAATAGAATTCCCATATATGACGTTATGCGACGTTCCTTTTTGGCCTTGTTTGCTTAGGCCATGCCTGAATCGGAAGAAATATGACGCTGAATACCATGCCATAAGTAGCGACACCCAGAGACGATACTGTCGCCATGTATGTGTCAAGTGACAGATTGTTTTTTAGAACAGAAATTCCGTACACATGTTCAGAGCGAAGGGTAAACACGAATGAAAACGACCATTTTCTCAAAGTTCTGAAGCTGTACTTGGCTCCAAAAGTGTACACATGACAAAGGAGTATGCATTGAAGATAAAAACCAGAAAAAAAATTGAGACCCGGTAGCTCAATAATGCACCTTTAATTAAGGAGTTCCAGTTCCTTTGTACATCTAAAACACAAAAAATGACAAGCAAAAAAAAAAAAAAACCCTTAAACATGCCGTCAGAAAGTCTCCCTGATTGGGACCCCAATCTCCCTCATCTGAGAAGCAAATCTCCCTCATGGTCAACATAAAATTATCACAGGTATGCTTTCTGTCTGAGCATGACTCCTACCATATACTGTACTTTGCCATATATATTTGAACAGACAGACTTGAGCAAACAGTGTAGACCCAGATGAGACGCCACAGAATGCGGCGTCTCCTCTCGGTCTGCACTGTTTGCCAATCATACATCTATTTTAGGCACAACTTTGGGTAGTAAATTGTACTTATCAAATAATCGATTGAAAGCAAATTAGTAATGATAATCATTTTTTGTGGAATTTATCGATTGAATAATCGAATATCCGATTAATCGTGCCAGCCTTAGGTTTGAATGAAAGGATTGGCCTTATTTGGCTGAACAAAATGAATGTTACAATGTATTCTGTTCCTTTGTCTGAGATCTCAAAATGTCGAACTATTCAGTAGATGAATCCTTATTCATATAGTCGCCTTTCTTCAAAGCCACGTTAACTGGAATAGCAATTACCATCCTACACCCCGACGGAAATAATAATTCATATCGAAGTAGGTCCTCTTCTGCATCAGGCCTATGTCTTTCATGTTCGATTCCAGCTTCACGTAGGGCGTCCTCGAATATCCTAGCATCGTGTACATACATAGCGGGCCCTTTTGTTTTCAGTCCTTTGCGTTTTCGCGTAGCACGTTCATATGCACGCCGAAATTGATAGTGGACGATTGTTAGTTTATCAAACGTTTCCTTCTGTTCATCTGGGTTAGCATTTTTATCTTTATTTTGTAGAAAATAATCCAACTGCTTCAGATATTTCTTTAAGTGAATGAAAAAATCAGTGTCATTCTCGGTTATATCTCCAATAGTTTCTACATGGCCAGTATCATCGTTAATTAATGTCAGTCCTGAAGCGGATACAGCGTCCACATAAGAAGACGTTTTCTCTTCCGAATACATTTTTGTGGCTTTATGGAATAGTGGATCCCTGCAAAGAAAATTTACAACAATGAAACTTCAAAACTTGAACACGGATATTTCGTTAACCACGGCCAATTCGAACTAGTTATGGAGTCACTTTATAAATTTTCAAAACCGCCAGATACAGTCAACCCTCTTTATACCGATTAACGTTATAACGGCGATACTCGTCACGTGAATAACGATAATTTGAATGGAATGACTACTTAGCTAAAGGCTTAGCCTCGGTCCCGAGCGACGTGAGCTTCCATCGGGCTGGAAATGTACAAATCGACTCCATAGTCATGAAAGTGTCTTTTAATCTAATACTCCAAGCATCAAATGTTATAGATATTTGTTAGAATCGCCTCATCGAGGCGATTATAACAAATGTCTGTAACATTTGTTTCCAAATGTCTGTAACATTTGTTTCTTGGAGTAATAAGTTGGCAAAAAGGCCTTTTGTTACTTACCAAACTCCTAACTCGGATTCTTTTTAACGGCAAATTCTTTATATAAATAATAGGAAACAAATACTGTCGTTATAACGTCGGTGATCTGTACCCATATATAAGGGGAAATATATATTTTTCTGAACTTACCTTGAACTGGTATATGTACAGTCCAGCCTGTGTTAAACAAGCACCTCATGGATAATGAAAATGTGCTTGCTTAACACAGGTGCTTGCTTAATACAGGTGAATTTTAATGCATTTGCCTTTTTCGGGAACTAAATGCCTGCTTGCTTAAGACAGGTTGCTTGCTTAATAGAGGTGGCCACTAAGACAGGTTTGACTGTATGTTGTGTGGTCCTCATTAGAATCGCCTCAATTCTAAACATGCCTCATTGCCTGGCACTATGAATCAACTGCAGTCATTCAAACTACCCCTACAATGAACAAATTATGATGGCCACAACGGTGTTTTAGAAGCCTCTGTCGTGTAGTGGTTATGCTGCTCACCTTATAAACCAGGGGTCATGGGTGCTCCCGACTTTCGGAAGAGTCTTAAATCGAGGTCCCGTCTCGGTATGACCTTCGTGAAACTCAAATACATACTAGAGCGCGCAGTCGATGGCACGCCATCGCAAATCCCCATGCTTCTGGCAGAGCCAAATATAACGCTGTTGTCGCACGTCGTAGTTGGTGTTGGTGTTCATTATCATAAGGAACAAGAATATACATCGTTTAGGGGTGGTGATCTGAACGGTTAATGAGATAAAAGTCCTTTAAATGAAATGGAGCGGGTGGGGCATGGCCCCAGTGCACTCCAGGGAACCTGCAGGTTGGTGTCACTGAAAGCGTCTTATCATAAGGAAGAAGAGTATATCTGCTTTAGGGGTGGGGATCTGAATGGTTACTGAAATATATTTATAGGTTATTGACTTTATATTGTGAAATATTCGGCACGAGTTCATATGGCGAAGGACGCACGAGCTTGCGAGTGCGTCTTCGCCATATGAACGAGTGCCGAATATTTCACAATATAAAGTCAATAACCTTTTTATTATATACCCAAAATTTCAAATGTCGGCTAGAATTCAGGATTGCCTGGTATGAATTTCTGAACGTAAAATCAGATTATACATATTTTAAGTGGTTTGAAATGGAAAATAATGAAGGTCGTTAAGTGTCTCCCTACTCGTTGAAAAACCACGCCCAACGGCGCCAAAGTGAAGACGACGTCAACGTTGGTGGATGTGACGTCATTAAAAACATTGACGTTTCCAAGCACAGGACGCCATTTTTTCCGAAGCGTCGGTTATTTTTCTTTCAAAATACTCCTGATTTCTTAGAAGAAAGTATTGAAAATCTTAACAGATTGCAGGCAGGTCATATTTGACAGCATAAAATGCGGTTTATAAACTTTGTCAGAACCTATATTCGTTTTGTTTTACGTTCTTTCAGTCGATTCGCACGACAAGATGGCTGCCGATTTTTAAGATTCAAAACTGAGAAATTTGAAAGTAGTCCTGTTATGCACGAGACTGCTTATCTCCGGGCAATATGAACTTGACTACGGGCAATATGGAAAAATATTGACCGGTAACTTCTGTATAAAGTAAATGGGACATTTTCTGGGTATATAATAAGTCCTCTTATGAAGTGGAGGGGTTGGGCATGGCCACAGGGCAACCAAGGGGACACCCTAGTTGGCGTTTCTAAATGCAACAAGAATATATATGGTTTAGTGGTGGGGATCGGAATGTTTCCTGAGATATAAGCCTTTTATGCAAGGAGGGGGTTGAGCATGGCCGAGGCGCAACTCGGGGACCTACAGGTTGATGTCACTTAAAGTGTCTTGCCATAAGGAACAACGGTATATATGATTATGGGGTGGGGATCTGAATGGTTTCTGAAATATATGTCCATTCCCGAGGAGCAAATTCTTTCCTTTAAGAGTAGACCACTTTATCAGTGGGACAGGGCTTATAGAAAAGCGAACAGGATGTCCCGACAGTTATCTTCCTTTGCAAAATCTGCCAGGTCTTCCTATTCCCCTTAATTCCACTAAATGCATCTGTCCGAAGAGTGAGTGAGTGAGTGTTTGAGTTTTACGTCCCACCAACATCTAAGGTCATACGGAGACGGGACCTCGGTTTAAAGACTCATCCGAAAGTCTGGAGAAGCCCGGGATCGATCCTGCGACCCCTGGTTTACAAGGCGAGTAGCGTAACCACTACACCACGGAGGCTTCTATCTGTCCGAAGAGGCATTTTGCTTGTCGCAGTTCATTTAACATGCCAATCACAACACATGCCGTCTCAGATGTCTTTTTCGTCAGCTGGTAAATTATAAAGTCGTATCTTTTTTGCAAACAGTGAGGAACCCAGATCAGACTGCTTATCTAGAAGCAGTATGAATTGTCCACAGTTTGCTTTTAGAACAGACAAGGAGCAGTCTTATCTGGGTTCACTCTGTTTGCCTGCATAAACATGTTTGAAGCGTTTACAAGAAGCTGCAGCAGACGACATAAACAAGAATTCCGCCGAAGGGTATGTCGCGCTTGTGAGGGCGCAGTCCCCAAATGATACAATTTAGGTCAAGGTCAAACATGGATGCTAGCATAAAAAAGTTACGATTCCTAGATGCGCGTTTGTACCAAGTATCATTAATGTAGCTCTTAATATTATTGAAAAAT
The DNA here is from genome assembly GCA_963580285.1 of Lucinisca nassula. Taxonomy (NCBI): domain Eukaryota; kingdom Metazoa; phylum Mollusca; class Bivalvia; order Lucinida; family Lucinidae; genus Lucinisca; species Lucinisca nassula. The sequence goes on along the minus strand of OY757013.1, from coordinate 107,691,726 downwards.
GAACTTAAACATTAGGGTCAAAGCTAGGGTTGAAGCAATATTTCTCTAAGTCAGTGACTCATGAAATATAGGTCAAGGTCATGAATGGATGCTTGCATTATAGTTGTTATCTCTCAATGCAAGTTTGCACCAATTATCATAATGATAAATGAAATTGGCCATTTCGCTGAACGCTAGATTTGACGCAATATCTCCTCACAAAGTCAGTGAACTGTAGGTAAATGTCAAGTATGGTTGAATGCATTAAATGTGCCATCCCACTATGCAAGTTTGCATCCAGTATCATAAATGAGCCGCTTGTAGTTCTTCAGTAGGTAAAGGTAAAATACGGATGCTTGCATCAAAGTTGCCATCCCAAGATGCAAGTTTGTATCAAGTATCATTGACGAGGCTCTAATGTTCTTGAAAAAAGGACTATTACATTAGGTTGAACGCCAGGGTGAACGCAATTGATGACGGTTTGTGGGACGAATGGACGAGCGAACTGAGGAAAACTGGACTCCTATATCGCGCCATGCTTAAAGCAGGCGCGACAACAAACGACATGTTCAGATTCAGTACTTCATGGCATCATACGGGTTAACAGCTAGGTATGACACAAAATGAAAAGTGTGTTGACACGGTTATAATATTGTTGTCCTTAAAATGCAAGTAAGGACTCAGAAGCAGAATTAAACATGATGACCATGATGGTCCTGGTTCGCTCACCTGAGTCAAAGATGCTTCATATCTTATGAAAGTGAAGGTGTCAATGGACTGAGATGTTGACAAAAGAGTGTTTTTTTCTATTTTAGCTTATATGCAGCTTTGTCGTTAGAGTGGGACTATGGGTTTTACTATTTAATCCATATTTATTGATATTCATAAATCGATTTATGAATATCCATAATTAGAATTAAAGATATCAATAAATCAGCCAAAAATTGGATATCCATAATTCGAATTATGAATATCCATAAATCGAATAATTGATATCCATTACTCGATGTATGGATATCATTAATTCAGATTGAATTATTGATATCCATAATTCGATTTATGGATATCCATAAATCGGATTATGGATATCGATAAATAAATATGGATATCGATAAATAAATATGGATATCCATAATTCGAATAATGGATATCACTAATTCGAATAATGGATATCACTAATTCAATTTATGGATATCCATAAATAATGATGTATATCTATAAATAGGGAATAAATAGTTAAACGGCGCCCCATATGGAACAGCATTACAGGAACACTTCTGCGAAATTATATTAATCTAGAAGATGTGGGTGTTTTCAGCTCAAGTAGAACAATTTGTATGTTTGTTTGTATTGAAGTTTAATGGCCAACTCAACTCTGTTTATATAATTTCTGAGCCGGTCAGTTTACCTATCCACACTTTTCCTGGGCAGGCTTTTACGCTAGCTGTTAACCAGTACATGGCACATTCTTTCGCCAAATACTGACAATTGCCCTTCTTGAATCAGACTGAAGTTGCAATTATTATTACAAATGAACTTGCAGTTTCATCTATCGATAAATCTGTAAGAGTTAACTCGCTATAGTAGAGAGTAAATTCTGTCAGTTCTTGTTTCCATTTCGTCGACAGGACATGCGTGATGTCAGCCCAGGAAACAAAGGATTTGTTGAGTAAAATAGACAAACATCTTGAAGATGTACGTGCTAAACAGACGGAAAATGGTTTGAGAATCGAACGTTTGCAGGAACGATTTTGTAGAAGCTTTGGGAGTAGATTTGCCACTAGTTCTCAATTTGGTCATAAAGAGGCGCAAAATCCCGACGCATTTGCCGGTAGTTCCGGCCAGATTCTTCAACCTCAGGAAACGACAGGAGCCTCAGCTCCGAGCGCTTTTCAAGCCTTTCAAATGAATATATTCAGGGAGAGTTCCAGGCTGTAAAGGACTCTCACCAGCGTATAAAATTGTCTCCGGACTTTAAGTTGAACGAAAATAAAACTGGTATTGCCAGAAACAACCAGAGTGCTTGTATCATTATAGGTAAACCTGGGCGCTATGTCGAAACGGGTCTGAAAATCCTTTCTCAAATTAACATTGAACGTTTGCCCGCAGATATAAAGGGACTTTTGGGAAATATATTTGTTTGTGAAAGTGCTCAGATCCATTTTTTACAAGAAGAATATGCACATCTCTTAGTGCAGGGACAATACGGTCGTGATACTTCAAGACTGTTCAGATCATTGCAAAGGAATACCTCTGCTTTTTATCCCTATTCACTTGATCAGTTGCGTTGCGCAACGCGGTAACACTTACAGCAGCTGCTAGACTACCTCAACGAGGCGGATTTGGACGAGGACGTGGAGGTTTTGGTAGAGGAAGCAACAGGCAAGACAACAACAGTTTCAAAAAAGAACAGTACCAAACCGGAGGCCCTCATGCTCATCTTCTAGTAATTCCCCTGACGATTGAATGTGGAACAGTGATATTATCTATAGGCTGTTTTTCAAAATTTACAGCTGATAGTTTAGCTAATCATGTAGATGCCTGGGATAAATTAAGCACTATTCCAAATAAACCGTTGTATTGGGTTGCTAATGGAGTTCAAATCCCATTTGACAATATACCTCCAGAAACTTATTTGCCAAATAAGAATTATTCACAGAAACAGACAGAATTTATTGACAAAGAAATTCAGTCTTTGTTACAGAGTAGTGCTATAAGTGAAACGGTAAACAAACCAAAGTTTGTATCTCCTGTACGTTGTGTACCAAAAAATAACAACCACAGGCTATTTGTTGACTTGCGAGAATTGGATTTATATTGCAGTCCGCCAAATTTCTAGTATGAAGTAATAGATACCGAATATCCTCTGGTGAAACCAGGAGATGTATTTTGTACTTTGACTTACAGGATGGGTTTCAACACGTTCAGATTCAGAGGGACAGTAAACAGTTTCTAGGGATACACTGGGAGAATCGATACTACATTACGTAGTCCTTACATTTGGCCTTGGTCTTTAAAATAGCCCATTTTACTTCTGTAAAACTCTTCGTCCTGTGGTAGCAGAATTGAGGCTTAAGGGACTTCGTATTGTTATCTATGTTGACGATATTCTCCTTATGGCACAACCATGTCAAATCCAGGAACACAAAGGTATTTTCTTACAGACTCTAAACGAGTTGGGCCTTTACGTAAACTGTTAGAAAGGTTCCTTGGTTCCCAACGCCAATGTTTATTATTTGGGATACATTCTATCTCAAGAGATCGATGTAAATCCATGGATAAAAATCCCTGCAGCCAGGGTAGACAAGTTGCGCACATATATTCGTCGAGTGTTAATGGGTGGTCGAGCACAAGCGCGAATATTAGCACGCATAGACAGTGTGTGGCCATGACAAATGCTATAACACCATCCAAGTTACTACGCAGGAATGTGTAAGACTTCTCTGAAAGTGAAATCCATGGAAGGACGTTTTGCAGTTAGATCCTCAAACAGTATGGGATTTGGAATGGTGGTTGGACGCGATTGTGGGTTTGAACGGGCGTCAAGTGACAATAAAACCAATAGATGTACAAATAATTTGCAATGCATCCAGCAAAGGCTAGGGTGCAATCTGTCAAGGCCAGGAAGCAGCGGGGTTTGGAATCAGAGACTGTCGTGAAATCACACAAATTATCGCGAGCTTATGGCAATTCTAATGGCACTAGAAACTTTCAAGGACGCAGTAAAGAACAAACATGTGTAAATATTGAACGACAATGTAACAACTGTTGCCATGGCGAATCACTTGGGCGGAGAGGGTCAGAACTTAACATAAGTCGCAGAAGCCATATGGAGTATGACGTACGAGACAACATAATGCTAACCGCGTCGAAATACATAGAGGGAGTTTTCAACACATCAGACGGACTGAGCAGGATAAAGTACTCCCCATATTCGTGGAAACTACATCCAGCAGTGTTCCGCATGTTGGATCGGATTTGGGGAACACATACGATAGACATGTTTGCGGATATGACAAATCATCAGTTGCCAGTGTACAACAGCCTGCATTTGGACCCATTAAAATGGGGCGTGGATGCACTGGCTCAGACAAACTTGAAGTTACACAACAACTATGTGAATGCTCCAATTTGTCTGATACCCAAGATGCTGGACGTTATTATAACGCAAAGGGCGTGGGCGACATTAGTCGCTCAGATGTGGACAGCTCAAGTATGGCTGAATGTACTGAAAAAATTGGCAGCAAAATAGAAGTAAAACAAAGATCAGGAATCGATACAATTAACTTACTCCACCCATCAAAGACACCAAAGGGAAAGAAACACACACATTAAGCGACCAGACCATAATGGAAACCTAAACAAAGGAAGGCCATAAGGACAGTTACTTTCCCACAAAATGGCCATATGGCCATCCAAAATAAAAAGACACAAGTGATACACACAGTAAGTAACAAACAACAACATAAATAAATCGCCACAGAAGAACCGCATTGGAACGGTCAGTGGATTGCCACTGGGGGGCTTAAATCGATTTTACGTGGCCACAATCCTCGCCCTTACTTCCGTCGCGATTAAGACAAATAATTTGTTCAGTCCGCATGAAGGCCCCCTAACTCATCAGTGCAACATCCCCGTGAACACAAATAATCAAAGAACCACAGAGGTAAGACAACGGTGAGGACTCGACAGCAAGAAACCACTGAAATGCTGGAGCAAAAGAAAACCAACAGATAGACTCCGATGGGTCGAACCAGAGACAGAGCATCAGGCACTAACCAACATTACCTTGAATTAGATCTCTCTAATTCTCAACAAGCCTTTACGTTGGAACCGTCATAGGATCTGAGGCCTGACCCACCGGCGCGCAATTAAAGAGGGAAGCAAAGTTGCCAACCGTGATTGGGTTAACTACCATGCATGCAGTCTGTCGTATAATATCCATGTTGTACCCGATCTTTTTATATCGAAGAATGATTTTACGAAATTGGGTGCTCAAGTCATTGCGGTTATATATTTTTCTGAATTTATATACTAAGTAACCATAAAATTCGGGTTCCGATTGACCTTGTTGCAGAAGAGATTTAAGTCCAATATTGAATTGAAATTAAATCAGAATGGCGTCTATAAAATTTTGAAAAGGCTTTGCGTAGTTTATGGTACCGATAACCCTAATTAAGAAGTTTAGCCGTTAATAACTTATTACGAGTGTTGAAGTCAGTTACATGACTACACACTCTAGCAAATCGAATTAATTGCGAAATATAAACGCCATAGGATGGCGCACGAGGAATATTACCATCCAAAAAAGGAAAATTTGCAATCTCAAAATCAAAGTCATCGCGTTTATCATAAATTTTGCACGAAACCAACCCATCTACAATAGATAGATGTAAATCCAAAAACGGGGCCTCGGTATCAGAAGAATTTGCTTTATTTAACTGAAGTTCTGGGGGGTAAATCTGACTGATCAAACCATCGAAATAGGTATTATCAATATTAAATAAATCATCTAAATATCTAGAAATAATTTCAGATTGGTTATCAATGGAAAGCGACAACATGAAGTCTCTTTCATAACAATACAAGAATAGACCAGCCACAAGAGGTGCGCAGTTCGTACCCATCGGAATGCCCACAATTTGTCTAAATAACTTAGTACCGAATCTAATATAAATATTGTCAAGTAGAAAGGTGAGGGCATCACAAGTAACTCTTCCACTTCGATTGCAAAATTCTCGAAGACTATTTGCCATCCCAATCAGGTTCCGGAACCACAGAAAAACATAAAATGGAGCTGTTTGCTTGGAGGATTTAAGGAGGCAACATTTAAGTCACTTGAACTGGCCTGCTCTTGCCATTCGGCCGGTTCCATTATGCTGGGCAAAATCTACTCTTAGTTGTTACAATAGAATGTTGCATAAGTTTCAGATTTATTATATTGAAAGTGGTTTGGAGTTTCCGCCAAAATGTTTAGCGCATGTTGTAGGTTTTCTTTGTGCGATTCCTAATAGTTCGAAGAGACCAAGTTCTCAGCTGAAAACATTTTCAGCTATGTATTCAGCATTGTATGAATTTTCAAACTCACCTAACCCAGTTCAATGTGTTGTGTGCAGGAATTAATTAACGCACTTGTAAAGTCAGGCACTGGTAAACCTATGAGTAAGACTAAATTGTTACCAATTAAAATTTCACACAATTGTTCATGTCATTGAAAGATAATACCTGTCTCCCAATAATGAAGCTTAGACTAAAGTGCCTAACTTTGCTAGCTCTGTGTCTTATGTTGAGACCATCAGACGTTGCTCCAAAGGGGTTCAGTTTAATACACCCGGTAAGGCAGTAGATAATCTAACATTTAGCAAGGATATTGTGTCTTTTGAAGAGAACCCCTTATTAATACGGTTTCATGGCATTAAAAATGATACAGCAAGAATAGGCTTTGACGTTAACATATTTGACGTCACTACAGCTGGTGTCTGGGAATGTGTGGCGGCCGTAAACAGTCTCCCTGTCCTACATCATAATGTAGTTTATATTTTCTTGTCCTTTGGGATTATTGATTCCATTGTGGAATTCCAAAAATATTTGAGGGTCACTGATGAGGCCTAAATGGCTGAAACTAGCTAGTCTGGCCCAGAAAACATGTACACTCCATATTTTCCAGTTCTGTTGTGTATTTCTTGCTTCCAAAGGATAACCCTTTCTAGAAAATATTTGAAGTGTCATTGCCTCGTGCATCTGTGAAACAGTTAGACCCAGTTGATTGCTTAACATGTAAAATTGCGAGAACAGGCTGTCACATATCATTTGAATATAATGCTGTGTTCCTTGGTATACCCCACAAACCATAAAGCAGTTCTGCAGTTGCCAGTGTTCTGGAAGAAGCAATAGATTTGGCTGGTTTGAAAAACCAAGGTTACTCAGAGAAAAGTTCATGATCAATCTCCACATGATCAACTTCCACGAAAGAATGTTGCCGACCCCGGCAGGTATCCAACCCGCATCCTTCTGATTACCAGTCAGACGCACATCCGACTAAGCTTCCGAGGCCGGCTCTGGTAAAACAATTTTAGCAATTTTGGTAAAGGGGCATAGGTGAAACATTTCTGTTAAAGTATATTGAAATTGTGCCTTTGGGATGCCGTTTCTATTTAAAGCGTGGACCTTTATTGAATTTGCCTTGTATTTCTGTCATCCATGCCCTCCTTCCCCCCTTCCTTCCGTCCGTCAGTCATCCCCGACCTCACCAGATAAGATGTCATTCTCACTTTTCACAACAACTGGTTTGAAGGTTGAAATTTGATACACACATAGATAGTAGCTTGATGTGGCGCGTTTAATGGATTCAGTGCCAAGAATTCATAATTATTGGAGCTAAATCCCTTGGCAGGTTTTAAAGTTTACCATTGATGAAAAATATTGCTATTATTGACATTTTCTAGCTTTAGCCCTGGCTGCCATTTCAGTCACCAGAGCTATACTGTTCGAACGTTTTTGTTAGAGGGTCACCTAAGCAACATTCCTATGAAGTTAGGATGAAATTCAGCCAATGGATAAGTACAAATTGTTATTTAAAGATTCTTCTATTGTTAGCTCTTGCGCCATTTTTCACATCGTAGTAGAACCGTTTTGGCTATTTTGGTAGAGGCGTAGTTGTTGTTTAAAGATTTATTTTCTGTTTTTAGCTCTTTTTCACCAGAGTGGAACGATTTTAACTATTTAGGAAGAAGGTCACCTTAGCAACATTCCTTTGAAGATTGACCGAAATACGATTTCCTTCTAATGTTGATTCAATAAGTGAAGAGAAGAACTTGCTGCTGCCTTTAATGAATTCGTTAATCGATGGTGTACGAGTGAATGTGTTGAGCATATAGCCCTATAAAAATGGAAACATAGCAATTTGAAACTAGTGAACAAACGCTTCTCAAATCACTAGCTTATTACCTCCTAAACCTAAGACGTATTTACGTCACCTTAAGCTGGGTATGCAGTTCTGTAGTTACTGTGGACTACAGCATTTGGCTGAAGAGAGGTATGTAGTTACTATGAACCACAACCTTTGGCTGAAGAGAGGTCTGTAGTTCATGATCATGTCTGTCATTCAACCACGAAGTTTGCTTTATGAGTTTCAGAAGGCCAAGACAGGCTTCCTACGCTATATTGGTTACCTAAACTTTATGAAAGACCAAGCACGGTTTATTGCAAATTAAAGCTCTTTCTAAATTAGTAACTTCATGTTTTAAAAGATCAGGGAGAAAAATAAAAAAAAGAGAGAACAATCAGGAACTATTCCAATCAGATTCCAAATTCTTCCAACAATATCACTTTTCTGTTTATCTCTGCATGTGGCTGAGTATAAAAGACATTTCAACAGATGTCAGGTGCTGGTGTTTGGGGGTGGTGGGGGGGGGGGTAAAGTTACAGGATGTGTCAAAGTGAAGCGGCCACGGATTTTATAAGTGGAAGGATGCTGCTGTCAGCCTATGCATAAAGATAAGTGTTTCATTGGTATTCTGTTTTTTTTTTTTTTGTTTTTTTTTTGTGTGCATATTTGGAGCACTTTCGAACCAAAACGAAGTTATCACTTCTTCAGGAGTTGTCGATAAAGTTACAAAAATGATTGGCGCGGACCAAAAAGTGTTACTATTTATTGTTCATTGATGCTTGTAACGAAGGATAATCACAAACGGAGAATATAATTGGTGTTGGATACGCATTGCATTAACAAAAGGTTTTATATTGCCTGTGCAACAGAGGTACATTTCTGTGTAAATACGCAAATATTTTCCGCGCATATTGAGCAGGGCTTCCCTGGTTTTGAAATAAGATGTTTGCCAGTAAACAGTCTAAATGGTTTCCAATCCAAACTGGAAGCCTAAATTGTGGTATTTAGAAATGGGGATATATGGAAGGGCGGAAAAGTCGACTTTTAATGGTAGTCTCCTTCTTTAAATACACCGGAGTATATATATATATATATATATATATATATATATATATATATATATATATATATATATATATATATATATATATATATATATATATATATATATATATATATATATATATATATATATGTGTGTGTGTATGATATTACTACTAAAATAGTCTAAGACTTTGGAACAAGAGGCACATGGGCAACTACGCCCACCATAGATCAATGTGTAAAAAGGGTTCTCAGGTGGGCATATTTTTTTTCAATAGACCATTATGGCTTAGCAGAGGTCCTATTCATGATAACTGTTGACAAATTATTTGAAAAAAAATTACCATTGTATTGTGTTACATGTTAAAGCCAACCAAGTGTCATCCTTTAAACAAATATTGTAGGACCAGAGTCCTCATTGCTTCAAACAAAGATATTCCAGTTCCCGAAATGAAGACTTTAAATTTTTTTTAACCATAAAACTACAAATTTCAATAAACATTAGACTTTTGAGTGGACATAATACTCAACAAGAGCACCGCATGCGGGTGCCAACGCTCGGCTGCAAAAATTCTAAGCCGAAAAAGGGGCATAAATGTGCCAAAAATATTTTGAGGGTTACAATACCTATTGGTATGAGTTACCCTTTTCATAATGAACAACTAGTCCGAGTTTCAAGTAAATATGTTCAGTAATGACAGAGATATTACAAAATGTCCAAGTTTTTGCACGACGACGACCACGCAGACGACGCCAGAGCTATGACAATACCTCGTCGTTTTCTTCGAAAACAGCCGAGCTAATAACTGTCTGACGCGAAACAGTTTTAACAGAGTTGCACTGATGAGTTAGGAGGCCTTCATGCGGAGTGATCAAATTATTTGTCTAAATCGCGACGGAAGTAAGGGCGAGGATTGTGGTCACGTAAAATCGATTTAAGCCCCCCCCCCGGTGGAATTAGTTTCCGCTGACCGTTCTAAGGCTGTTCTTCTGTCGCGGTTTATTTTTGTTATGGTTTGTCTTTTGGTGTTTGTGTCGCTTATATGACTTTTTTGGATAGCCTATTGGTCATTTTGTGGGAAAGTAACTGTCCTTTTGGCTCTCCGCTAGTGATGTTTCCATCAGGTCTGTTGTTTCCTGTTTGTGATTGGTCATTTTGTGGGAAAGTAACTGTCCTTTTGGCTCTCCGCTAGTGATGTTTCCATCAGGTCTGTTGTTTCCTGTTTGTGATTCTTTCCCTTTGGTGTCTCTGATGGGAGCTGTGGGTTGATTGTATCGATTCCTGATCATTGCCTCCACTTCTATTTTGCTACATCTTCTGATCACCAAACGTCAAATTATTACGTCACACATTGACAAGGATAGAAAACAGTATTCAGCCAATTATAACACAGCATGTGTGCAGGTTATATCGAATCAGATATATTAAACTTTCAGTCATTAGCATTTGGCCAATAACAGATACGTCTATCACATGTCAATCATCAGAAGTGGCATTGTGATAAGTTTGCAGTACAAAGCAATTCTGAGATTTTGATGTTTCTTTCTGATGCACCGACCTCTGAAATTACGTCAGAAGGTACCACTTTGATATGTTCAATTTGACTGAAAGTCTAATAGATATTGGAATCGGTAGTATGTGGGCATGATGTTTAACTTGGTCATTTGGTCCAGACCCTTACAACAACTTTGATTTCCCAGCCCACTGATGTGCTGTATGTACTTTGGTTTTTATCAGCACACTGGTTTTGGATAAATAAAATATACAAACAATAAGGGGTCCAGTATCAAGCCCAGCAAATGATATCGACCATTTATATATATTAAAGTGTATTTAGCTGATTGTAAATATCAACTCAGATGTCAAAGGCTGCAATAGATGGGCCCGGTCCTATGTTCACAAGAACTCAAGTCTTCTTTTAATCTAATGAATGACAATTTGAAAACATACTGTATTTCTGTTAAAAAAAAACTATATCTTTGCAAGTTTTTGTTTTAACTAAAAAGTACTTTTACTCTTTGCATTCGGGGTAACGCTGCATTTTTTCTTTGCTGTCTGTCTGTTTATTTTATTTTTTTTTCTATAAACTAACATTTTAAATACAATAGTTCAGGAATAACATCATACCGCCATGAAAATGTGTGATATTCCTAATTTTAATGCTCAAAACACTGGTTTAGGGTGTTCGTGAGAACCACATTTTTGAGGCTGATTTGACCCTAACTAATATGCATCAAGTTTGTTGCTTTGAATCTTTGATGTCTCTATTCATCCATGCAATCTCCATCTTAAGATCTGTTCAAACGTTTTTTGTTGTGATATCGAAGTTTGGTATAAACAGGACTAACAATTTCATAAGTATAGTTTATTTTAGCAGGCGATTTGAATGTTTTGATTCCTGATCATCGCCTTTACGTCTGTTTTGGAGAATAAATCATGTGAAAAAGTCCGTGAAATGAACACTTCCCTAAACCTCAGTTTATATAGAGAAAACTGGGGTTTACAAGGTATACACTATTTTTTCTTTATTTCTGCTCCAAGACATAGGTTGTGGGTACTCGTTAGAACTGCCCCAATGAAGCGGTTCTAACGAGCACCCACAAACTATGTTTGCAGTATCAATAAGAAAAATATTACAGATTTTCAACAGAAAAGTAGCCATTTCGGAGATAATAAGAATCTTATGGGTTTGAGGGGTGGATTGAAAAATCCGTCCCGAGGGACACTGTCCGGCATCACGAGGCTTGCCAAGTGATGCCGGACTGTGAGTGAGTGAGTGTTTCAGTTTTACGTCCCACCAACAGCTAAGGTTATATGGAGACGGGACCTCGGTTTAAAGACTCATCCGAAAGTCTGGAGAAGCCCGGGATCGATCCTGCGATCCCTAGTTTACAAGGCGAGTAGCGTAACCACTACACCACGGAGGCTTCTAATGCCGGACTGTGATCCCGAGGGACAGTTTTTTCTATCTACCCCTCACACCCATATAGGATTCTTTTTCTTGCATACCTTCCATTTATATTGCGAATTTTTAATGCTGCTGTCACTTCGGTTACCGACGTCCGCCTTTTTGGGATGACACAACAGGAATGTTTAGTGACGTCACGCATGACGCGCCGCGTATGAGGTTGTAATCAACCAGTGCATTTATCAAACACGCGATTATATTCGATTTGGGGTCGGAACACCAGGGTCAGAACATAAACTTCTATCCCAGGGTAAAACACGGATTTCCTTGTCTGGTGTGCAAAAAATAAAAATACACTATGTCCCACGGATGTGTTATCGTAATGTAAATTAAATCATAGAAGCCAGAGGATACTTACTTAGAGGATTTATCATAAATGAAATTCTGAAGAGGCAACTGAAATAAAAAAATAATATTTATGTTAAATCTGAAACATTCTAAGTAGAAGTAAAACAAAGATCAGGAATCGATACAATTAACTTACTCCACCCATCAAAGACACCATAGGGAAAGAAACACAAACATTAAGCGACCAGACCATAATGGAAACCTAAACAAAGGAAGGCCATAAGGACAGTTACTTTCCCACAAAATGGCCATATGGCCATCCAGAATAAAAAGACACAAGTGATAACAGTTCAAAGTTTCAAATCAAAAGTGTAAAATGGGTTTCAAAATAAAATCACACACCTTGTATAGAAAGCTATATTTAGCAAACAGTATAGATCCCTACATGGTGTCAAATATGTGAACACACTATTAACGAATGTGCATTGTATCATCAGGAAAACATACGTTTGTATATCTGACCCCTTTAAGCCCCACAGTGAAAAACGTGTTAACTGCTCGTTCCCAGGCGGTTCTTCAGTTGCAGGCTGTTGTTCTTATACTTCGTCTGCTTGTGTGTGTTGCTGGTTTCATTTTGCTTTGAGTGACTGAGTGTTTGGGTTTGTGTGTTGCTGGTTTTTTTTTGTTTTGAGTGACTGAGTGTTTGAGTTTTACGTCCCACCAACGGCTAAGGTCATAAAGAGACGGGTCGTCGGTTTAAAGTCACATCCGCAGGTCTGGAGAAGACCAGTATCGATCATGCGATCCCTAGTTTACAAGGCGAGTAGCGTAACAAATACACCACGGAGGCTTCTTTCTTTTTGTTTTGGATAGCCGATTGACCGTGTTCATAGACGGCCAACTGGAGTCCGTCTGTTGGTTTATATTTCAGCTGTTTCGTGCAGCATTAGTGTAAGTCCCGACTGAAATACGGACGAGGATCGCGGCCGCGTAAACTCCATTCAAGCACCCCCCCCCCCACACACACACACACGCGGTGGAATTTGTTTAACCGACCGTGCCAAGACGGTTCTTCTGTCGAGTTAGTATTTGAGTGTGTATCGTTTGTATTTTTTGTTTGTTTTGGGTAGCCAATCGGCCATTTTGTGAGAACGTATTTGTCCTTTTGACTTTCCCCTATTGGTGTTTCCAATACGGTCTAGTTATTTCAAGTTTGTGTTTCTTTCCCTTCGGTGTCTCTGACGGTAGCTGTGGGTTAATTGTATTGATTCCTGATCACTGCCTTCCCTTCTATTTTTATATAGTAAAATAGAAGTAGAGGCAATGATCAGGAATCGATACAATTATCCCACAGCTCCTATCAGAGGCACCAAAGGGAAAGAAACACAAACATGAAGCAACAGACCAAATGGAAACACCAATAGCGAAAAGCCAAAAGGACAGTTACTTTCCCACAAAATGGCCAAAAGGCTATCCAAAATAGAATAATAACGGGCCTCCGTGGCCGAGTGGTTAAGAGCGCTGACTCTTGACTCTTGATCATTAGGTCTCTTACTGCTCCGGTTCGAGCCTTTAAACTGTGATTTACAGGAGTAAACCTTATTTTACTTATCCCCGCTCTAAAATATATATTGTGTGTGCAAGCTAGAACCGCTGATGAGGTGGTTCTAACGTGAACAAACAATCCATATTTTGAGCGGAAATAAGAAAAAAAATCACTAAGTTTCAAATGAAAATGTTTGCTTTTTCTGCGGTAAAATTTGCAATGTTTTTAAATATGCGTGTTTTCGTAATGTAGACATTTATTGGCGAAATAAATTCTCCTGAAACATTTTCTATTGTCCTTCCTTCAATAATACAAGAAGTGTAGTTGTCATTTTCTGTCGAAAAGAATATGTTTGTTTGTTCGATTTGATGTTTAACGTCCCCGTCACTCTATAGGTGATTTTGGAGACGTTGCTTCCAATTTTGTGGGACTTTTGACCGACATTGAGTTGAAATGACATCTCAAGCCCTGTCGCCGAATGAAATCAATAGGGTTTATAAGCATGGACGGTCCGACTCGCACCACTTTGCCTGGGCAGGCTTATTTCCTCTAAACGGTTTACCAGTACTCGTGTGCTGTCGGATTCAGCTCTGCGTGGAATCATCATCCAGCCCATTTATTTCTTCAAGCCCCAATGGACGGTCCAAAAGAATATACACTGCACTGATGGAAAGTCTTATGTATAAGCGTAGGAAATACTTGGTTAGGTAAACAGACCTGCTCAATATGCCATTGGTCTAAACAGTATAGTCTTTCAAAACGCAGTGAGACGTGACTGCACTTTTAATTTTGGACTAGTCCGTGTTTTAGGTAAGTCGCCTTCAGTTAGGATTTTACATTGGGCGATATAAGTTTACTGAGATTCGTACTGCATCGTATTAACCACTTGGCCACGACTTCAATATAATGGCATTATAAAAAAAATCATTTATAATTTTAAATGCCTGTGAAAAAGAAATCCGAAACCTGCTTCCCCTAAAACTTGGAATAGTCTTGTCACGCTTGAACGTTGAACTCTCAAAGGTCGTTGATAAACTATACTGGCTGGGCGGTTTATCTCTAAACAAATACAAATCAGAGCTGGTGTTTATAAACCCTTTGCCCCGACGTCTTGAACCTAACACTGATTGTTCTAAATAGATATCTGTCTTACATTGATAAAATGCTTAACGTTTCAAAGGGCCACAATTCAAGTAAAAATTCAGAGAGTTGTATCACTCTTTTAAGGTCGTCTACTCACAACTCCCTTTCAATCTATTACATGTACAGTAAAACCGACATCAGTTGTCAGTTTGTTATTGTCAATATTATTGTAAATAAAGGTTATTTTTAAATTTATCTACGCAATTATATGTTATTTTTGGATGATCTAATTTTGTTTTTGGTGACTCCCTATTAATGTGATGGTATCAGGCTAAAAAATACCATACCTGTACTGTATCGACGCTAGCCAAGTGGTAAAGTCACGGGCCTGTAGAGCTGAAGTATGCGGGTTCGAATCCCGCTGGGGAAGTTTTTTCTTTAACATTTTTTTTTCGCGCCAAAAGCAAAAAATCCTCGATTTTCTCGTGAAGCATGCATTTTTTGTGCTGATATAAATTTTTACTGGACATTCCTTAGTTCATACTCGGTTGCCCTGCTGTTGAAGTGTCGTCATGTGATGCTACTCTGACAGCAGAAGAGACTTTGTCGGCTGACAAAGCGAAGTTTTTTGGTTCTGACAAGTGCAGTTGAGTGACTAACAATCGATAAATGTTAAAATAACGTATGATCAACATGAATTAAATTATAAATTTCCAATCAATGTTAATTTCAAGTCATGTTATTGGTGTGCCTATTCTTTACTTTCACATGTCACATATAGGGTCTAGGCCAATCAGGTTCCATTGTATCAAATTATGGCATCTTGTATTTCAATTCTCTTGTACATGTACTTGCTGGTGTTTCTTTTTTATTCACTATTATAAATCAAATGTGAAGTTGATCTTTAAAATTGTGCATGACATGTATTGAACTTTAAAATAAATAGCTAACCATTCACGAAAAAATAATAATACAAAAATAATAATACAAAAATAATAAACAGAATTGAAAATTAAATAAGAAATAATAAAAATGTAAATTCTGAAACTATTTTATAAAAAAAAACATCAAGAAAAAAAATAAATCATGCTTTTAATAGCTTTATGAAAAAAAGTTTTCTGCGAGGATCGAACCTGCGACCCTCAGGACAATCGTTTTAGGTGCTCCTCGCTACTAGTTGCGCTACGCAACTGATTACATAGGTACTGCAAAAGTAAGTGCTTTTGTCTTAGAATATAACCCGTTACGTACCTGTGGAAAACACCGTTGTTTGTTATGATTTATAAATAGACGAGTATTTATCAACATTGAAACCATAACACCGACATATTACGGCAGGGTACCTGTATGTTTCAATGCAATAATTCGAACAGTTGTATAGATATCTTCCTTAAAATATGGAAAACGTTTGAAAACATAAATGTTAGAAGACAACTAAACTGAATTTATATTCTTGACGTTTTATTTGCTTGGTTTTCTTTCAAAGATGGCAGCTTTTAACTGAATAATCATTCCGCCGGGTCCGTTGGTAAGTTCATTCTTACGCCTTCGACATAATTCCTAAAAATGACCGTTTTGGAGGCATTTTATATTTCATTGTCATAGTTGGAATTATAATGAACGAATCATCATTTTTGTGGATTTTATCGATGTGTAAACTCCTGCGAAATACTCAGAAACTTAGCATGCTATATACTTCGTGAGTGATTCGCCAGAGTTTACACATCGATAAAACCACAAAAATCAAAATTCATTCCTTTAGAAAATTACCTTATCTTCTGATATGTCTGAGTGAGTCTCTTGCTTCAATTTCTCGATATTGACGTTCAGTCTTGACTTTTTCTCCTTTAAGCCAATCAGAAACTCCTGTTTTTGTTTCTCCGGAGAAATTAATATCGACAGGCTATTGTAATTATTTTCCGGGAAAGGGTTATCCTTTGGGGGCAAGTAGTGCACCAGTGACCTGAAAAGTATAGAGAGTACATGGCTTCTGGACCACACGTCGGGCAATAAGATGTCATCAGTGACCTTCAAATATTATCAAACTTCCAGAATGAAATCAATGGTCCCAAAGGACAAGAAAATATATTATGGTGAAGGGTAGGGAGACTTTAACGGCTGCCACGCATGCGTTTAACAGCGGTAATGACGTTAAATGAGAACATTAGACATTACACGGGAAATGTGAATATTTTTATCATATGATCATATAGGTTGGCAACATTCTTACGCAAACTGATTATGAAATGTTTTTCTTATTCAATTTCCTGCTGCTGATTCAAGAAGGACAGTTGTCAGTTTCTGACCAAAGATTATGCACTGTACTGGTAAGCTGCTTATGTATGAGCCTGCCCAGAAAAAATGTGGTTATTTAAAAAGAAAAGTTCGAAATGACCATTAAAGCGTTGACTATAAAGTCCCAAACACACCAACACCGACAAAAACAAATGAGCGTAATGGTCCAATATCGCTCCCCTGAGCTAATAGACTTGATGTTGCACACAACTACAACCTCCGCTACATAACACCTGGAATAAGCTGTCAGCCATGAACCGCCATACCAATTTTGATCAAATTCTATTGATTCGTTCATGAGATAGGGTGCAAACAAGCCAACTTGACAGTTTTTTTTTTGGGGGGGGGGGGGGTGGGGGGGGGGGGGAGGGGAGGGGCTGTGCCCTTGGAACTAAGGAAAATGTCACCAAACTCTAACCATATCTTTGGTCGGTTTCAAGCATATATGAAAATTTCATCGATTCGTTTAATATGAAGTAAGGTGTAAGCCAGCCAAAACTGAGTGCCGGGGAGTATTTGTTCTTGAAAATATGGTCAAGTGCACAATAATATACATAATATAATCAAATCTTTGGTAGGTTGCAATTATATAGTGTACGAAATCTGACCCAAACTAATAAATTCTTCCATTAGACATGGTCCAGACAAGCCTAAAGTGACAGTCTTTGGGAGCCTGTACCCTTAAAAATATAACCAAATCTGCGGTATCTAGTAAGAATATAATGTACTAAGTTTAACCAAAATTTCTCAATTCGTTCACGAGATAGAGTTCGGACAATCCATTTTGTTTTACCTAAAATCGACTGATTTTGGTAGCATACGCCCTTGAAAATAGGGTCAAGGCCAACATAACCTAACGTGCTTTCCCCCCATCCTTGTGTTGTTCCCATGAAAGTTTGGTCAGAATACACCCATAAGTTCAGGAAAGAACACGCTTCAAACAGGTTGCACTGAACCCAATACCAACGCAAAAAGGATCTGCATCAAAAACAATATGCCCCCTCCCCTTCAATGGGGACCACTACTGTTAGTTTTCGAAAATCCTTCAAACTTTCATTTCTAAAGTTTCATCCATCCAAAACTTAGTGACTAATGTCGATGACGATACCAAAAATAGGCTTTTCAGCAACCAAAGGGACATAAATCTATGATAGATAGGACAACAGTCCAGTTTCGAACTCATACAATATATATTCCCCACCAGTTTATGTGTTTCTTTCAGAAAGTTCGGTTAAAGCTAAAGGGCCTATGGTGGTAACAGGGTGCAAAATGGGCATTTCAGCGATCAAAGGGATGTAATTCTATGCGTAAAAGCCTGACATCGCCACTTGTCGAACTCGTCTGAGACTTTATCCCTGGCTAACCTTATGTGTAAGCTAACTCTGATATAAACTAAAGGGACTATGGTTATGAAAATGTCAAAATGGGTTTTTAAGCAATGAAAAATGACGTAACTCTATGACAAATGAACAGACCCCTCCGGTTTTCAAACTCGCCCGAGCTTTTATCTAGTGACTAATTTCTATGTAAGTTTTAAGAAAATCCGACCATAACTGAAGGGGCTACGATGATGACAAGGTCAAAAATAAGCATTTTCAGCAATGTTGGGGACATATCACCATGAGTAATCGACTGACATCGACAGTTTTCGACATTTACTGAGCTTGTTACCCTTAGTTACTTTCAAGTAAATTTCCGGAAGATCCGATAAATATTGAAGTGGCTACGACAATATCAATGCTAAAAGCAGGCATTTTCGGCTATTAAGGGGATGTACTTTTTAGCTCGCCTGTACGAAGTACATGGAGAGCTATTGTTGTCACCTCGGATGGCGTGCGCGTGTGCGTTTGCGTGTGCGTTCCCGTCACACTGCGTTAAAGTTTTTCAAATCTTATATCTCAACAGTCACTCATCACAGAGCATTCATATTTGGAACTTTAGTACCTGGGAGGATCTTCTAATGTTAAAAGAGAACAGACCCCTGGGTTCATGCCCCGGGGTGGGGCTAGGGGTCAAAATCTAGAACACCTATGTAATACTGTGTTAAAATTTTTGAAATGCTTATATCTCAGCAGTCACTCATCACAAAGTATCAATATTTACAACTTGGAAACCTGGGAGTGTCTTTAAAGATTCGAAGACAACACACCCCTGGTTCATGCCTGGGAGTGGGGATGGGGTGGGGCTAGGGGTCAAAATCTAGGACAACTTTGTCATTTGTTGTATACCTTTCCCTTATGCTAACAAGTTATGGACAGAATTGGTTATACATCAGACAACCAAGAGACATTGGTTCAAGTGTAAAAGGGTGAAGGTCATGGTGACCTACATTTCACGGTTCAGTGATTTTGCCTTATATCTTGAAGACTATTTGTTGGAGAAATGTCATACCTGGGATATTAGTTCCATGTGACACCATGATTGACATCAAAATATATCTAGGTCACTGTGACCTATATTTCATGGTTCAGTGATTTTGCCTATTATCTCGAATACTTTTTGGTGGAGAAATGTCATGCCTGGATTATGAGTTCCATGTGACCCGATAATTGATCGCAAAATATATCTAGGTCAGTCTGACCTATATTTCATGGTTCTGTGATTTTGCCTATTATCTCGGATACTATTTGATGGAGAAATGTCATACCTGGATTATGAGTTCCATGGGACCCGATAATTGACCTAAAAAAAAACCTAGGTCACTGTGACCTATATTTCATGGTTCAGTGATTTTGCCTAATATCTCGCATACTATTTGATGGAGAAATGTCATACCTGGATTATTAGTTCCATGTGACCCGATAATTGACCGCAAAATATATCTAGGTCACTGTGATCTATATTTCATGTTTCAGTGATTTTGCCTATTATCTCGAATACTATTTGATGGAGAAATGTCATACCTGGATTATTAGTTCCATGTGACCCGATAATTGACCGCAAAATATATCTAGGTCACTGTGACCTATAGTTCATGGTTCAGTGACTTTGCCTATTATCACGAATACTATTTGATCGAAAAATGTCATACCTGGGTAATTAGTTCCATGTGACCCCATGATTGACCTCAGAATATAGCTAGGTCTGTGTGACCTATATTTCATGGTTCAGTGATTTTGCCTATTATCTTGAATACTATTTGATGGAGAAATGTCATACCTGGGTTATTAGTCCCATGTGACCCCATGCTTGACCTCAAAATGTGTCTAGGTCATTGTGACCTATATTTCATGGTTCAGGGATTTTGTCTTTTATCTTGAATACTATTTGATAAGGAAATGTTACACCAGGATTATTTATTCCATGTGACCCGATTATTGACCACAAACTAAATCCAGGCCATTGTGACCTATATTTCATGGTTCCGTGATTTTCCCTATTATCTGGATTACTATTTGATGGAGGAATGTCTTACCTTGGTTATTAGTTCCATGTGACCCCATGATTTACCTCAAAATAGATCCAGGTCAGTGTGACCTATATTTCATGGTTCAGTGATTTTGCCTATTATCTTGAATACTTTTTCATGAAGAAACGTCGTACCTGAATTATTTATTCCATGTGACCCCATGATTGACCTCGAAATAATATCCTGGTCAGTGTGACCTAAATTTCATGATTCAGTGACTCTGCCAAATATTTTGAATACTTTTTTTCTTTAGAAACTTCAATCCTTAATTCAAAAATCCATGTGACCAGATAATTGAAATAGAAATATATCTAGGTCAGTATCACCTATTTTCATGGTTCATTGATTTTGCCTTATAATTCATACTCAATGTGATTATGAAATGTAATATCTGGCATATATGTTCCATGTGACCTGATCATTGACCTCAAAATGTATCTAGGTGTGTGTGACCTATATTTCATGGTTCAGTAATTTTACCTTATATCTTTATGGCGCGAAACAGGCGAGCTATGCTGTCATGTGACAGCTCTTGTTGATAAATGAGCCGACTTAGCCGGTTTTCGAACTCATTCTAGCTTTTATCCCCAGCCACCTTGCATATTCACCATATTTGCATTATCTGCTGGCTCCCAGCTTGCACATTGCCAATATGGGAAAAACAGGTTACCAGACCCCCCTGACCTGACTAGGAACTGGCAGTTAATGCAAATAAGGTAAATTAGTTTCAGGAAGATGTGGACAAAACGGAAGGACTACGATGATGACAGGTCAAAAATAGACATATTCCACAATCAACGGGACGTAGCTCTACGATTAAAAAGCCGCCTTTAAAACAGCCGGTTTTCATACGGACTAAACAAAATTAGTGTATACCGCGACAGAGGTAAGGGCGAGGATTATGGCCATGTAAAATCGATTTAAGCCCCCAAGTGGAATTCTTTCCACTGACCTTTCCAAGGCAGTTCTTCTGTGGCGGTTTATTTATGTTGTTGTTTGTTACTTACTGTGTGTATCACTTGTGTCTTTTTATTTTGGATGGCCATTTGGCCATTTTGTGGGAAAGTAACTGTCCTTATGGCCTTCCTTTGTTTAGGTTTCCATTATGGTCTGGTCGCTTCATGTTTGTGTTTCTTTCCCTTTGGTGTCTTTGATGGGTGGAGTAAGTTAATTGTATCGATTCCTGATCTTTGTTTTACTTCTACTTTGAACAGTATCTGAGTTTTTATCCCCATTTATATTTATATTGCATGTTTCAAACCTTTTTACACAATTGGGGTTAGTTGTGTCCGTGACCATAAAACTGTGACCATAACACTGACGAACAGTTATAATTCTAATGCACTTATTTATTTGTCAATACTCTTTACTCCTTATCTCTTAACATTGATTTCCAATTCTGATTGTTTGCAATTTGTATAAAACAGTAGAACTTCGATGGCTCGAACACCGATGGCTCGTTTACCGGGGATGTGTCGAACCCGTTCTTGAGCCCCTAGCAAAATCCTCTACATAAGAAATTGTGGGGCATAATTAAGGAGATTGTAGTCTTTTATCTTGCAAATGTATGCTGTGTGTACTCATTAGAATCGCCTCGATGAGGCGATTCTAATGAGTACACACAGCATACATTTTCATTATAAAACACCGAAAAGATGTCTAAAAGTATCTCGTTATGCCTCATGAGAGTAACCTCATAGGCTTGAACTAGCCCTGTCTCGAACAGATTTTCATGGTCCCAAAGGTGTTCGAGCCATTGAAGTTCGACTGTAATTTGTCAATTCTCTTTACTCCTTATCTCTTAACATTGCTTTCCAATTCTGATTTTTTTGCAATTAGTTTAATATGTATATTTCTGTGATAATATGTGATGTTGTTGACTTTTGAGGGCCCAAAGGAAGATTGGATAAACTAATTGGGCTACCCTCATTACTTACTTACTTATTTATTTATTACTTACTTAGTTACTAATCATTACGAAAACACGCCTATACAAATACATTGCCACCTTTATCGCCGAAACAATGAACATTTTATGCCGAAAAATTTTGATATTTTTCTTATTTCTGCTCATAATATAGATTGTGGGCACTCGTTAGAACCGCGGTACCCACACTCTATATTTAAGAGAAGAAATAAGATAAATAAGGAATACCCCAGGAAACCCCAGTTTTACTATATAAAAGTGGGGTTCAAGGGGTTCAAAATTATATAGGTGTGTTTTCGTGATGTATTAATTTGTCAATACTCTTTACTCCTTATCTCTTAACATTGCTTTCCAATTCTGATTTTTTTGCAGTTTTGTATAATACAGTAGAACTTCGATGGCTCTTTTACCAGGGATGTGTCGAACCCGTTCTTGAGCCCCTAGCGAAATCCTCTACATAAGAAATAGTGGGGCATAATTAAGGAGATTTTAGTCTTTTATCTTGCAAATGTATGCTGTGTGTACTCATTAGAATCGCCTCGATGAGGCGATTCTAATGAGTACACACAGCATTCATTTTCATTATAAAACACCGAAAAGATGTCTAAAAGTATCTCGTTATGCCTCCTGGCAGTAATCTCAGTGGCTCGAACTACCCTTGTCTCTAACAGATTTTCATGGTCCCAAAGGTGTTCGAGCCAGTGAAGTTCGACTGTAATTTGTCAATACTCTTTACTCCTTATCTCTCAACATTGCTTTCCAATTCTGATTTTTTTGCAATTTGTATAATATGTATATTTTTGTGATAATATGTGATGTTACTGACTGTTGAGGACCCAAAGGAAGATTGGATAAACTAATTGGGTTACCTTCGTTACTTACTTATTTAATTACTTACTTACTAATAAATAAGAGGATCTTACATGAGTGTTCATGTATTATTGAATTTGTTAATAAACGAGTTGTGGAAAAGGGATAAAATGTGAGGCTTTGCCGAGCATTTTATCCCTTTTCCTCAACGAGTTTAATAAATTCAATAATACATGAGCACGAATGGAAGAATCTATTTATCATATAACATTTAAAACGCATTTTAGTCCCGAAGGTTTAACACAAATGTCAATACTCCGCCATTAGTAAACGCGATAACGTTAATGACGTCATACGTGTAACGTTACGGAGCGTATCTAACTAATTTGCATATTTAATCCACTAGTGGATTATCGAAAATATTACATGGCGTTATTACACTCTCAGACGCGACGTCATATGAAAAGTGTATTATTTCATCACGATAACAAGTCCGTGAAACGAAGACCCCCCCTAAACCCCATTTTATATGGGGAAAAGTGGGGTGTAAGGGGGTAAACATTATCTGCCTTATTTTTGCTCCAAACCATAGATTGTGGGTACTCGTTAGAACCGCCTCATTGAGGCGGTTCTAACGAGCACCCACAATCTATGCCGAAAGCAGAAATTAGAAAGATGTTATCATTTTTATCTAATATATTTGACTTCTGACACCATGTTGGACGCCATTATTTCACACGGCCATATTTACCTAATGTGCTGCAAGCGGTAAGCACCATGAGCTCTGTAAATGACCCTACGTGATGATATAGGGTTTCTGATCATTAAAATCGCAGATTGTGATGAACTCGCGTATGTAACGCGACGTCTGATTATATAAGTAAACCTCCAAAAATTGCGTTAGTACACTCCACGATATATTGTCGAATCAGATGTAACCGTGTAACGCTGCTTTCCTCTGGTTGGTGTTTGGTTTTACGCAGCTCACAATGCGTGTCCCTTTAAGCAAAACTGAACATTTTAACAAAAGAACCGAATAAGTGCATTAGAATAGGGAGGGCTGTATTGAAGATCGTCAGTTGGGGAGGCAAATCGTCGATTTTACCGTCGCCAATTCTATTTCACGGCACCGCTAACACGTCGCCGTAAAATGAAATTTCTGATCGCAAAAAAACAAAAACGCAGATATACCTCCCCAAATGACAATTTTGAATACAGCTATCCCCTAAATATACTGTTGCAATTTTTGACATTATCCAATCAGACGTAGCATTACATTCGCATGTGCATAAGAATTATTGTACAGTCAAACCTCTTTATACCGACATTCGTTATAACGGCAAACTTCTTTATACCGACATTCGTTATAACGGCAAACCTCTTCATACCGATTCGTTATAACGACATACCCCTTTATACGGACATTCGTTATAACGGAAAACCTCTTTATACCGACATTCGTTAAAACGGCAAACCTCTTTATACTGACATTCGTTATAACGGCGAACCTGTTTATACCGACATTTGTTATAACGGCAAACCTCTTTATACCGACATTCGTTATAACAGCAAACCTCTTTATACCGACATTCCTTATAACGGCAAACCTCTTTATACCGACATTCGTTAAAATAGCAAAGCTTTTTATACCGACATTCGTTATAACGGCAAAACTCGTTAAAACGACAATTTCAATGGGATGAATTCTGAGCTAAAGGCTTAGCTTCGATTCCGAGCGTCGAGGGCTTCCCTCAGGTTGAAAATGCCCAAATCGAATCAACAGTCATAAAAGACTCTTGTTATTTAAAATTCCAAGAAACATATGTTATAGATATTTGTTTGAATCGCCTCACCGATGAGTAATGATGTGGAAAAGACCTTTTATAACCTATCATGCACTTAACTGGGATTCTTTATAACGGCAAATTCATTATAACTACACAATAATAGGGAATAAATACTGTCGTTTTAATGCGGGTCCTTTGTATGTATCCAATGACACAATAAGCCACATCTACTGAGCATGTTTGGTCAACAAATGCTCAAATCAGCCTGCTTAACTGCTTAGTCAGAATGTGGCCAAACCTGGTAGGGATTGAATCCATCGACTCCTGATCACCAGCTGGGTCTCCCATCCAAATGAGCCACCAAAGCTGACTGGCCTGTTTCATAAAGTTCATATAAAATGGCGAGTATTGTGAATGCCTCTATTTCTTACCCTAGATTTTTAGATGTCTTTTTAGATATCTCCTCAACAATCTTCATAATTTGTTCTTCAGCCTAGAAATAACCAGTCACTCAGACAAGTTAAGAAGCTTCAGCGTTGTTTTTTACCGTTCAATGAAACATATCTCAGCCACGTTATAAGAATCTTATATGGGTGTGAGGGATGGATGGAAAAAATCCGTCCCGAGGGTCACTGTCCGGCACCACGAGGCTTGCCGAGGGATGGAGTTTTCTATTCACCCCTCAAACCAATATATGATTCTTTTTATTGCATACCTTCCATTTCTTAGCGCGGATTTTAATGCTGCAGTCACTTCGGTTACCGACGTCCGCCATATAGTGATTACATTGCAGGAATGTTTAGTGACGTCAGGTAACGTGATGTGACGTCAAACTTAAGGACGGCTCATATGAGGTCGTATTCAACCAGTGCATTTATCAAACACGCGAGAATATTCGATTTTTGATAAGAAGACCAGGGTTAGAACAGAATTTCTATGCCAAGCTAAAACTACGAATTTCCTTATCTGGTATGCAAGAAAACATGTGTTTTTGCATTTTAGAACAATAAATCGAAGATCGGACTGCACATTTATGCAGTCTTACCAGCAACTTAGTATATGCAGCTTGCACTCTTAAACAATTGTAGTTTCTGTTTCTAAAATTTAAAGACTCTTTATAGTCTCTGTAATAGTGAGGACTGGCTCCGAGGTTATAAAACCTTTTTCATGCTCAAGTCAGCTGAGCATGAAATTTATCCTGCTCATAGATTTTAAAATGCCAACAAATGTTGGCATTTTAAAATTTATGAGCAGGATAAATGGCATTCTCTGTTTATCTTAGGCGGGAATTTGCCTGCTTTGAGTTTTAAGTTATGAGCATTACAAATTTCATGCTCATTTGAGTCGAGCATGAAAAATGTTTTATAACCTCGGGGCCTGGTTTTTGCCTTACCTGATCACAAACCTGGTCCCGAGTATATAAAACTTTTTCATGCTCGACTCAGCTGAGCATGAATGTTGTGGTGCTCATGAAAATTAAAATACTGAGAAGTTGAGCGACTTTTCTTTCTCAGATAGCAGAGAGTGTTATTTGTCCTGCTCACAAATTTTAAAATGCCAACAATTGCTAGTAGAATTTTAATATTTGTGAGCAGGACAAATTTCGTGCTAAAAAAATTATAATCTCGGGGCCAAGAAGAATGATTTTCTCGCGACAAGGCTCAATTACAATGACCTTTATATGGCTTGAATACCTATATAGATGATCTTATACCAGTGGTCATTTCATATGAAACTAATGACGTTTTTATAACGACGTTTTTATTTAGTGGATATGTGTGTGTGTGTGTGAATTCGGGTTTAACGTCGCTTTCAACAATTTTTCAGTCATATCACGACGGTGTCTGGTTGCGACAGGGAGCTCAATGCTCACGTTTATAGTGCTGCCTCACTGAAGTATCATGTCCCAGACACATTGCATGATACCACATCCAGTCGCATTATCCTGACACTGGGTCGACCAGTCCTAGCTCTACCCCGTAAATCTGAGTGCCAAACGAGGAGCAGTTAGTACCATTTTTAACGACTTTGGTATGTCGCGGCCCGGGATCGAACCCGAGACCTCCCGTTCCCCGGAGCGGACACTCTACCAACTGAGCTATCGGGGCCGGTTTTAGTGGATAACGTCATGTCATAAAAATCATATGACCACACGTTTAATAACACATGGTTACTGGCGCGTAACGTCAAAACAACATCCCTGACAACACTATGTCTTCTACTGAATTTCCTTTGAACTTTTTCAGCAATAAAATCCGATTTTAAAAGGGTATATGATAAACAGAATCTTACACTAGTGAACAATTCAATCGCATCGTTTAGTAGCAACAATTACGTTATATAAACTTCATTAATTTCATATCATTCCAATTCTCAATCATTATAATTGAGCCCCGCCAAGCGAAATTGTGTGTTCGAGCATTCCGTCATGACAAATTTTAACTGCGCATGCCCAGCCATTCAGAGGGGCCAGGGATATGGCTTTCTGTCTGAAGGTTCCTCTTGATTCACTGCTTGTATGAGCGAGCAGCAAAGGTTCTGGCGAGACTGCGCGGATGCGCAGGCTCGCCTGAACCTTCGTTGCTCGCATAGGCGATAAGTACCAAAATCGCTTGACGAGGCCCATATGCATTTCGAGCGATTTGATTGGTTGAAATAAGTTTTATACTTTGATAAATTCCACAAGCAAGAATCTTAGATCTGTTTCAGATAGCAACATTATAGAACGTGACTTCAAAAAAGCACGTTTGGAATCCGTGCTTTACGTCATTATATAAAAAAGGACATCAACAGCGTTCGATTAAATGATGGAAAACTATTGAAAACGTACATGTTAGAAGACAAAAAAAAAAAAAAAACAGAAAAACAAACAAACTGAATTAAATTTTAGGCGTTTTTTTCCGCTTGGGTTTCTTTCAAAGATTACAGCTTCTAATTGAACCGGCCCCGATAGCTCGGTTGGTAGAGTGTCCGCTCCGGGGAACGGGAGGTCACGGGCTCGATCCCGGGCCGCGACATACCAAAGTCGTTAAAAATGGTACTAGCTGCTCCTCGCTTGGCACTCAGATCTACGGGGTAGAGCTAGGACTGGTCGACCCAGTGTCAGGATAATGTGACTGGGTGTGGTATCATGTAATGTGTCTGGGACATGATACTTCAGTGAGGCAGCACTATAAAAGTGAGCATTGAGCTCCCTGTGGCAACCAGACACCGTCATGATATGACTGAAAAATTGTTGAAAGCGACGTTTAACCCGAATTCACACACACACACACACACACACACACACACACACACACACACACACACACACACACACACACACACACACACACACACACACACACACACACACACACACACACACAGCTTCTTATTGAATAATCATTCCGCCGTGGCCGTTGATAAGTTCTTTCTTATGCTTTCGAAATAATAAATGGAAACACACTTTTGGTGGCATTTTTAATATTTGGGTGACATAGTTGGAATTATAAGGAAAGAATTATCATTTTCGTGGATTTTATCGATGTGTAAATTTCGGCGAATCCCTCACACACTTAGCATAAAGCCCTCATGATAAATGCAAAAAAAACGGTATTGCAGTTACGGCGATCACAAAGTGATCACACGGAAATACTGTCATGGGAGATAACTCAAATACCATGGCACCTAGAGTTCTGGTTCTTACATATGACATGCCCACTCAACCTCATGTATATTTGTACCAAATCAAGTACGATAAATACGATAAATGTATATCTCAAAGGGTATTGCAGTAAAGGCGATCACAAATAAATAATGTCAGGGGAGATAACCCTAATACCATGGCACCAAGAGGTATGATTCTAGCGCATGACGTGTCTACTCAATCTGATGTCTAATTTTACCAAGTATCATCAATGCATCTCAAAGGGTATTGGAGTTGTGGCGATCACAAGGTGATCATAAAAATACTGCCAGGGGCGATAACTCAAACACCATGGCAACTAGATTTGTGGTTCACAAGCATGACACGCCTACTCAACCTCATGTATGTTGCACCAAGTATCAACAATATATCTCAAAGGGTATTGGGGTCATGTGACCTGGACCGTTCGAACACATTTGTGTTCACTAACTGTCCTGAGGATGCATATAAAATTTAACTGAAATTGGCCTAGTGGTTTCAGAGAAAATGTATATTGAAATGTCAATGTACCTTTAATCCAAGCGACCTTGAGCAAAGGTCACTGAGTGACCTTGACCTTTAGCATTCTCATGTCACAGAACACAATATTTTCCGAAAAATCCATTGTTTTTGCATTTTTCCCATTGATAAGCCGAAGGAACCAAATTTGACCTTGGCAGAAAATAGGTCAAGGTCAACCTAGGGTCTTCATATTTGCAAACTTGGTAGTACTCATCATACTGAGTTTCAAGACAATCGGCCCAGTGTTCTGGAGAAGAAGATTTTTTAGGTTTTTACCATATTAGGGCATGGTGGCCATCTTGGTCTTCTGACCTGGACCAAGTGAACACATTTTTGTTCACTCAATGTCCTAAGACTGCTTATACAATTTAATTGAAATTGGCCAAGTGATTTCAGAGAAAATGTATTTTGAAATAACAATAGACTTGTAATTCAAGTGACCTTCAGGCAAGGTCACTGATAGACCTTGACCTTAAGCATTCATAGACAAACATTTTTTACCTATTCTCATGTCAAAGACAACAATATTTTACCAACAAGAGGCCCATGGGCCACTATGTTCACCAGAGTTCAGACGGGAACTGCCCACTGGCAGCCATGTATGTTTCAATATATCGACTACAAAGTCTCCTAAAAGGAAACCCCATTCCATGTGGACTCTGTGTCTGGAATATTAGGCCTTTTATGAAGTGGACGGGTGGGACATGGGTCCAACAGAGCCCAGGTTGGGATCACTGAATGCGTCTTATCATAAGGAACAAAAATATATATGGTTTAGGTATTGGGATGTGTACAGTTCCAAAGATATAATTCCTTTTAAGCTGTGGAGGGGTTGGAGCATGGCCCTGGCAGACACCAGGAAATCCAGGATTGGTGAATTAGAATGTGTCTTATCATTAGGACCAAGAAAATATATTGTTTAGGAGTGGGGATCTGAACTGTTTATGAGATATGAGGCCTTCTTATGGAAGAGGAGAGGAATGGCCCCTGTGGACCGCCACGTTGGGTTGACTGAATGT
Organism: Lucinisca nassula; assembly: GCA_963580285.1. Lineage (NCBI taxonomy): Eukaryota > Metazoa > Mollusca > Bivalvia > Lucinida > Lucinidae > Lucinisca > Lucinisca nassula. The sequence continues at coordinate 107,661,493 of OY757013.1, read as the reverse complement.
GTCTAATCAAAAGGAACAAGAATATAAATGATTATGAGGTGGGGATCTGAGATACATTGCCTTTTATGAAGTGGAAGGGTGGGCTATAGCATCGACACATTGCCCTAGCACAAATTCAACCAATGTTGATGTGGCTGAATGAGTCTTATCAAAAGGAACACAAATATACACGCTATAGGGGTGGGGATCTGAACAGTTCCTGAGATATATTGCATTTTATGAAGTGGATGGTTGGGGCATGGCCCCAGCACATCCTTGGAGATCCCTAGGTTGGTATCACTAAATGTGTCTTATCAAAAGGAACAAGAGTATATATGGTTAAGGGACGGGGATCTAAATGGTTTCTGAGATATTGAGCCTTTTACAAAGTGAAGGAGGTGGGGCATGACCGGGGCACATCCCAGGGGACACCCAAGTTGGTGTCACTGAATGCGTCTTATCATAAGGAACAAGAATATATATGGTTTTGGGGTGGGGATTTGAATGGTTTCTGACATATATCGCCTTTTATGAAGTGGAGGGCTGGGGCCTGGCCTGGGCACATCCCAGTGGACCCACAGGTTGGTGTCATTGAATGTGTCTTATCATAAGAAACAAGAATATATATACTTTAGTGGTGGGCATCTGAATGGTTTCTGAGATATATCGCCTTTTATGAAGACGATGGCTGGGGCATGGCCCCGGGTCACCCTGGTAGACCTCTAGGTTGGTATCACTGAATACCTCTTAACATAAGGAACAAAAATATATACGGTTATGGGGTGTGGATCTAAACGGTTTCTGAGATATTGGGCCTTTTATGAAGTGGAGAGGGTGTGGCATGGCCTGGGCACATCCCAGGGGACCCCCAGGTTGGTGTCACGGAGTGCATCTTATCATAAGGAACAAGAATATATATATGGCTTTGGGGTGGGGATCTGAACGCTTTCTTGTGATATATCGCCTTTTATGAAGTGGAGGTCTGGGGCATGGCCACGACGCACCCCGGATGAACCCTAGGTGGAAATCACTGAATGCCTCTTTTCATAAAATACAATGATATATATGGTTTAGGGGTGGGGATCTAAACGGTTTCTGAGATATTGGGCCTTTTATGGGGTGGAGGGGGTGGGGCAAGGCCCATGCACATCCCAGGTACCCCAAGATTGGTGTCACTGAATGCGTCTAATCATAAGAGACAAGAATATATATGGTTTGAGGTGGGAATCTGGATGGTTTCTGAGATATCGCCTTTTATGAAGTGGAAGGGCGGGGCATAGCCCCGGTGTACCCTGGAAGACCCCTAGATTGGTATCACTGAATGCGTCTTATCATAAGGAACGAGAATATATATTGTTTAGGGGTGGGGATCTTAACGGTTTCTGAGATATTGGGTCTTTTACAAAGTGGGGGAATGGCCGGGGTACATCTCAGGGGACCCCCAGGTTGCTGTCACTGAATGCGTCTTATCATAAGAAACAAGAATATATATGGTTTTGGGGTGGGGGTCTAAACGGTTTCTGAGATATTGGGCCTTTTACGAAGTGGAGGGGGTAGGGCATGGGTCCGGCACATCCCAGGGGACCCCCAGGTTGGTGTCACTGAATGCGTCTTATCATAGGAAAAAAAATATATATGGTTAAGGGGTGGGGATCTGAATGGTTTCTGAGATATATGGTCACTGGAGGTGTTGGGGGCATGGCCCCGGCACACCCTAGGGGACCCCCAGGTTGGCATAAAAGCATGTGGCTAAAAGAAGTTCACTCAAGTAATATTTCCATAATAGTTTTTTTCAAAATATCTGCAAAGGTTTGGCAGTCAATGCCACTTTTCTATTTTCCTCATTATAAGTCTACGGAAACTCTAAGTTGCCATAGCAACCAAACTAATTAGCCGATGTTCACTAAAAACACAACATTTCAATCCCCCAGCCCAAGGATGCTACAGATGAAATTTGGGCTGAATAGGCCCAGTGGCTTCAGAGGAGATGTCGTTTGAAAGTTTTGACGCCAGACGACGACGACGACGACGACGGACAACTGCCTATCCTATAAGCTCCCCCAGAGCTTTGTTTTACCCTTTTCCACTTGAAAAGCCTAATGAACCAAATTTGACCTTGGCAGAAAATAGGAGAAGGTAAACATAGGGACATCATATTTGCAAGCTCAATAGTACTCAGTCACCCGATGCTACATACCAAGTTTAAAGACACAATCGGCCAAGTGGTTCTGGAGAGGATTTCTTAAGGTTTTTACTATATTTGGGCATGGTGGCCTGGACCACACTTGCAAATTTTCGATCCCCCATTGCCAGGAGGCTGCACGTGCAATTTAATTGGAATTGGGCCATTGGTTTCAGAGAAGAAGTAATTTGAAAATGGTGGACGACGAACGACGGACACCAGACGACGGAGGCTTACCATCCTATAAGCCTCACCCCCCTTCATAAGAAGTTTGGTTTGGCTCCAGCAGATAAGGCAGCTAACAATGTGGTCGTTGTTTGACGGCTCTATGTTAACAATCTACAGCAAGAACTTGGTGGTAATAAGGCCTATGAACTACAGCCTTTGGCGGAAAATAGAGCTTTAGTTGATGACCATATTTGTCATTCAGCCACCAAGTTTGCTTATGTGTTACAGAAGGCCAAGACAAGCTTCTTACGTTATATCTGTTACCTAAACTTCATAAAAGACCACATAAAGCACGGTGTATTGAAAAGTCAAGCTCTTGTACCACCACTGAACTCTCCAAATTATTAACTTCATGTTTTACTGTCATCAAGAACAGGTGATTAAATTTTGCGACAAAGTCTTTGAAAGATCAGAGAGAAATTTGTTTTGGTCTATAAAAATTTTTATGAAGTTTTAAATAGATTGAAATCAAGATGTTGTCGTGCTTCAAGTCCGTCTACTTATGATTTTTCCACCCTCTACACAACACTTCCTCATAATCTTATAAAAGAAAAACATAATGATTTAATTGAATGGGAATTTCATTAGGAAGGCTCCCTCTATATTGCATGTAATGTTAGAAATGCTTTTCTCACTTCCGAAGAACATAAAATTATACTGTATGGTCATGTCAGAAAGTGTGTGAAGCTCTCATCTTTCTACTTGATAATATGTACATAAGATTTGGAGTTATTTAGACAAGTTGTGAGTATTTCGATGGGTACATGTTGCGCACCCCTTGTGGCTGATGTGTTTTTGTTTTGTTATGAAAGAGACTTCACGATGCCCCTGTCCGTTGAAAACCAATCTGAAATCATTGATGCCTTTAGCTCGACTTCTAGATATTTGAACGATATATTAAATGTTGACAATACCTAATTCGATAGTTTGATCAGTCAAATTTACGCCCCAGAACTTCAGTTAAATAAAGCAAATTTTTCTGATACCGAGGCCCAGTTTTTGGATTTACATCTATCTATTGTAGATGGATTTGTTTCTTGCAAATTTTTTATAAACGCGAGGATTTTGATTTTGAGATTGTACATTTTCCTTTCTTGGATGATGATGTTCCTCGTGCGGCATCCTATGTCGTTTATATTTCGCAATTAATTCGATTTGCTAGAGTGTCTAGTCATGTAACGGACTTCAAAACGCGTAATAAATTGTTAACCGCTTAACCTCTTAATCAGGGTTATCGGTATCACAAACTCCGCAAAGCCGTTTCAAACGTTTATAAACTTTTTTTCGGATTTGATTTAAAAATTCAATGTTAGAAGTAAATCTTTTCTGCAACAATGACTATCGTAACCCGAATTTTATTATGACTTAGTACATGTATATAAAAATCATTAAAAATACAACTGCAATGACTTCAGCACACAATTTTGTAAAATTATTCTTCGATATAAAAAGATTCGGTTCAACAGAAATGTTATACGACAGACTGTATGCATGGTAGTTAACACAATCACGGCAATAAGTGTAATGGTTTTTGAGATATCTTGCTTACATGCTTAAAATGCCCAAAGTCCCAAAGGGCGATAACTCAAGGAAAAAAAATTGGATTTTTTCCAAAAGGTAATCAGTTCATCTACGAATCATCCCGAATCAGTCTGTCAAGTTGACAATCACGGTTGAAAACTTTGCTTCCCCCGCTTAGTTTGCACCAGGTGTGTTCTATGACGGTTCGAGCGTAAAGGCTTACTTGGAATTAGAGAGAATCTAATTTTATGTAATGCTCCGTTTCTTGTTGGGCCATCGGGGTCTAACTGTTGGTTTTCTTTTGCTCCAGCATTTCAGTGGTTTCTTGCTATCGAGACCTCATCGTTATTTCATCTCTGTGGTTTGTTGATTTTTGTGTTCACGGAGATGTTGCACTGATGAGTTAGGAGGCCTTCATGAGGACTGAACAAATCATGTGTCTAAATCGCGACAGACTGGCGAGGATTGTGGCCTGGTAAAATCGATTTTCGCCCCCCAGTGGAATGCGTGTCACTGACCGTTCAAAGACGGTTCTTCTGTTGCGTTTTTATTTTGTTATGACTTGTCTATGAGTGTGTGTATTGCTTATATTATTTTATTTTGGATAGCCAGTTGGCCATTTTGTGGGAAAGTAACTGTCATTTTGGCTTTCCGCTATTGATGTTTCCATTAGGGTCTAGTCGTTTCATGTTTGTGTTTCTTTCCCTTTTGTGTCTTTAATTGGAGCTGTTGGTTAATTGTATCGACACCTTATCATTGACTTTACTTCTATCTTTCATATTATAAGCATGGACGGTCCGACTCGCACCGCTTTGCCTATGCAAGGCTTAGATCCTCTAAGCGATTTACCAGCAGTACTCGTTTACGGTCAGTTTCAGCTCTCTGTGGAATCATGATACAGCCCATAAATTTCTTTAAGTCCAGATGGGCGGGGGTCGATGATAACATGGTAAATGTGAGTCTGATATAATTCGTTTCGTCTTCAGTATAAACGTTATGAATCTTGCAATTTACTGATATTTGTCTTAATATCTAAGCGAAATGTTTCTTGGTTCTTTAAAGCTGAGTGTTTCGTTTATTTATGCTTCAAACATTGGCATTGCTCAGGCACGCTAATGTAATGATTAACTGGATAAATAAATCAATGCACTGTACTTAAAAAGATACATTCCTGCAATATAGTAAATACATGGTTAGTGTCATGTATTTAGTTTATACCGCAATTCAAAACAATCAAGGGGTTTTGCAATAATTAAGCAAATTTATGCAAAAAATACAGCAGACAGTGTGGCATGTTAAACGACATTCAGTGTCATGGCGCGTACACGTAGTACACAGTGACGTCAACGAGTGCAAAGTTTCTGACGTCACCGCGTCACAGAGACGTAGGACACAACATGGACGCTCGAATAAAAGTTTCTCAGCGCTTTAAATTCTGTATGAAAATCTGCAAATAAATATTTTATTTTAGCTTTAGAAATTATTTTCGAGGTTTAGACGCAACCGCAGTAGCAGTGCGCAGTTATTCCAACGGGCAATTCAAACCAGGAAAGACCGAGAAGGTAAGGACTTAGCTGAAATTTCTGAAAATCTGTTAAAATAAAAATTGCAAAGATTTTAACTTGCAGTTTCGTTGTTTTCCCGTGTATGAAAGGTTGCATTTTATTGTTTACAATTGTAAATTATGGACCTGAAAAGTAGGTCCGGTCTATAAACGGTCACTAGACGTATTATAGGTCAGTAGAAATTATTATAGGTTAGTACCGATTAAAGCGTGCAGTTATTCCCTTCCCTTTATTAGGTTACTAGAATGCCTGATTGCGGTATAAACTGCTATTAATGAGCCTAAAATGTTTTTATAGCATATGGATAAAAAGACGAATTCAACAACATGAGTTTATGCGAAATGAGATCAGAGTCATCACTAGACGCTGTATAGATAGCAAAAGACCTGGGACCAGTTGTTCAAAACTAACGACGCCGTAAGTTAACGTATCGTTAAAACTTTGATCATTAAATATGGCAAATATGCTGAAATTTTCGCTGAAAAAATGTGAGCAGCTTTTGCGGGCGCAAAAGCTGCTCACATTTTTTTCAGCAAAAATACCAAAATTTACGATATTGTTCTTGCTACAAGAGTTAACAATATGACCACTAACGAGCTCGTTAAGCTAACGATGCTTTTGACAACTGGCCCCTGGAACTTACGTCAGATAAACTGGGAAGTCTAAGATCTGAATATGAAGACTGAGATTTGTCTTCCCTGTGTTCACATTTCCTAAGATGTATTATTTTTCGTTTGACAAGATTAGTTTTAACATCCAAATACTTCCAACTTCAAAGGTTAGGTGGCAACAGAACGCCACTCCGTACTTCATCATGGTGCAGGTTTTTTATTTGCAGCTGGTGTTGTGCCGTGTGGCGGCCGTAAAACGTCTCCCCGTACATCACCCATAGTGCAGTTTATATTCTACTTTTGGCCCTTTGAGATCAGCGTGAATATTCTGAGAAATCAGAAAGAAATTAATGGTTTAGACTCATATTCTAGACAGGTTTTTTATTATTTGGACCCCATTTTGATTTATATCAGTCTTTGACAACATTGACTGCCTATTCGAAATTCGCAAAATTGCAGTATGTTTCCTCTGGCTCTCTTTGCCGGATCACTACAGGGTCACTGATGAGGCTTTATTAGCCAAAACTACGTAGTATGACCCATCTTCTTTCTTATGAATGTTTTCATTGCTCTTAAAGGAACTCATTTTTTGATTTTATTTTTAGTTTTATTTTCCTTTTGATCACTGAACCCATTTGATTCAGTAATGCTTATGTGACTGCTAGGGTGCGTCATTGCATTGCCCTAATTTGCATATAGTTTTTTTTAACTGTATGGTTGTCATTACTCATTGATGAATTAGCATCACGGGAACATGTCCGTGAAATGAAGACCCCGTAAATACCACTTTATATAGGTAAAACTGGGGTTTAAGGAGGTAAACATTATTTTCCTTATTCCTGCTCCAAGACATAGGTTGTGGGTACTTGTTAGAACCGCCTCAATGAGGCGGTTCTAACGAGCACCCAAAACCTATGTTCTGAGTATAAATAAGAAAAATATCCCAAATTTTCATCATAAAAATTACCTTTTTTGAGGTATGAAAAAATGCACTATATCAAACGGAGGTGTTATCGTAATGGGATTTCGTCCATGTGGCTAAATCTGTTATTGCAGGTATGTATAGATCGAGTGCTAAGGTTGGCAAATGAGTCCCGCCAAGCGAAATTGTGTCTTCGAGCATTCCGTCATAACAAATTTTAACTGCGCATGCCCAGCCATTCATAGGGGCCAGGGATATGGCTTTCTGTCTGAAGGTTCTTCCTGATTCACTGCTTGTATGAGCGAGCAGCGAAGGTTCTGGCGAGACTGCGCGGATGCGCTTGACGGGGCCCAGATAATAAACTCTGTAATTAAAGCCCTAACTGCCATCATAAACGGTCGTTCCTTTGCAGGTTTTAAAGAACATTATATGTTTTGGCTTTGAGCAGTTTCTGCACGTGCTTTCGTGTGCGAGTCTTGTCCACCTTTTATTTCAGTGCATTTAGAAAGCTGTGATTTTTCCCTTCTTATTACTGAGTAACCTTTTCGTTTTATTTTGCACACCACAAAACGTTGGTTATAAAACAGACTCCTGTGTCCTATGATTCCAATAGGTAACGGTTGTCTTAGACTGTTCATACAAGGCATTGAGAAAGTAACAAGAAAGGACAATAAGGCTTTGTGTCTGTCAAATAACGTGTAAACTTGTGCGTTTGTCAAAGATTACCGATCGGAAACTGTTGAGATCCATCAATCATAATAAACAAGTGCGCGTTTGGAAATTAAGAGAACCATACAGTTTGAAAGCTGCAAACCCGGCTACGTCTCTCCACGATTCAACCAAGACTGCTTTTGCTAAAGCCTCAGAAAGGCCTCTGTGTCACTAAATTAGGTATAGTTACGCCTTAATTGCTAAGAAAACCATGGATCAATAAAAGAATGTTTTGGCTGTAAATAACAAAACTTTGAATCTCAGTTTTCTTCAGACTGTTCATTCCCAGGTATTAAGTTTGCTTACCTCTGTTGAAGTGGTAACTTCATCCGATGCAAAATCGTCAGATCCAGATTTTTCTATATTTTCAAGTCTGTCGTTTTTAGTTCCTTTTGGTATCCTTCCTTCCCTACAGTCTGTCTCAAATATGTGTTCCTTCTCCTGCAAATAATTCCAATGTTTTTGAATATCACCAGTTCTAAAGTAACAGTGGAGTCTTATATATTAAGCAAGCGCACGACAAAACCTACAATAAGAAATGTGAACCAATCGAAGACTCAGATCAGCCTGCGCAGCCATATAGTCTAAACAGAGACTTATCTTGCTGCATGAAGGAGCATTGGGCCCTTAGCTCTCCTTGGAGCGCACAACGAAGACTCTGATCAGACTGCGTGGATGCGCAGGCTGATCCGCGTCTTCGTTGGGCACACATGTAATATTGTAGGCTTTATTGAGAATTAGAGAGATCTAATTCAAGGTAATGTTGGCTGATGTCTGATGCTCTATCTCTGGTCGGGCCCATCGGAGTCTAACTGTTGGTTTTCTTTTGCTCCAGCATTACAGTGGTTTCTTGCTGTCGAGTCCTAACTGTTGTTTCATCTCTGTGGTTGTTTGATTATATGTGTTCATGGAGATGTTTAACTGATGAGTTAGGAGGCCTTCATGCGGACTGAACAAATTATTTGTCTAAATCGCGATGGAAATAAGGGTGAGGATTGTGGCCACGTAAATTCGATTTAAGCCCCCCAGTGGAATTCGTTTCCGCTGACCGTGCCAAGGCGGTTCTTCTGTCGCGGTTTATTTTTGTTATGTCTTGTCTTTGGGTGTTTGTGTCGTTTATATTGTTTTAATTTGGATAGCCTATTGGCCATTTTGTGGGAAAGTAACTGTCCTTTTGGCTTTCCGCTATTGGTGTTTCCATTAGGTCTGTTGTTTCATATTTGTGTTTCTTTCCCTGTGGTGTCTCTGATTGGAACTGTGGGTTGATTGTATGATTCATGATCATTGCCTTTTTAATTCTATTTTACAGGGGAAATCTTATTCCTGCTCAAACATATAGATTGTGGGTACTCATTTGCACCGCCTCAACGTATACCCACAATCTATGTTTGGAGAAAAAATAAGAAAAATATCACAAATTTTCATCCGGTTTTTTCATTTTTGCAGAGGTATAATTCACAATGTTTTTGTATAGACGTGTTTTCGTAATGCCATAGAAAAAAATCTTTTCATAGCTCAATGTAAAATTTCTGGAGAAATTCCTTTTTTATCACCAAATATACAGTAAAATTCCGCTATTAAGACCACCTAAAATTAAGACTAAGACTACCTAAAATTAACACAAATTCTGTTTTAAAAAGCTTTATTTTGAAGGATTAACTTTATTTTCCTTTGTCAATTCTGCCAACAGTGTCCGCTGGTCATGGACCACCTTTGGGACTGTTCAAAAATGGTCTTAAAGACCATTTTTGAACAGTCCCAAAGGTGGTCTTAATACAGGAATTTTACTGTATATGTTTTGTGTACTCATTAGTATCTTGTCGATGGCTGATCTACTAAATATATGAAGCACATGTTTTTTTTTTATAGCGGATCTTACATGAGTGCTCATGTACTATTGAATTTATTAAACGAGTTGAGAAAAAGGGATAAAATGCGAGGCTTTGCCGAGCATTTTATCCCTTTTTCTAAACGAGTTAAATAAATTCAACTAGAGCTGTCAGTGAAACTGACTAGGGCCCCGGCAGCGCTATCAGAGGAGTAAAAATTTGTGGACGGACAGACGGACAGACAGACGGACGGACAGAGTGATTACTATAGGGCACCCACACTTTCAGTGCGGGGCCCTAATAATACATGAGCACGAATGCAAGATTATATTTATCATATGACATTAAAATCGCATTTTATTCACGGTTAAATGAGAAAAATGTCAATATTCCGCCATTAGTAAACGCGACGTCATTAAGGACGTCGTACATGTAACGTTACGGCACGCATCAAGCTAATTTGCATATTTAATCCACTAGTGGATTATCGAAAATAATACATGGCGTTATTACACTCTCAAACGCGACGTCATATGATAAATGAATTTTCGGAATGATATGCCAATATTCCTCCTTTTCGCCTGCTTGTCTGACCATAACAAATCTCGAACTGCCCCAGTCGCACACAATATTATGGTCCCTGAGGTGTTCGAGCCATAGACGGAATGTAACTGTCCTTTTGGCTTTCCGCTGTTGATGTTTCCATTAGATCTAGTTGTTTCATGTTTGTGTTTCTTTTCCTTTGGTGGCACTGATGGGAGTGTGGGTTAATTGTAACGATTTCTGATCATTGCCTTCACTTCTATTTTGTATATGGTTAAAAATAGTATGGTCCAATGAAGAAAATTCATTTTATCTTGTGTGACCGAAATGTTTGTAAAGCATTTTCGCTGTTTACTCATTGGATGATGCCGGAAATGTCAGTCATTCATTTACTCTGTGGTGTTATGGCTTGACAGCACGGGTGGACACACTGATAAATGTTTTTTTTTTCTGCAACTCATTCTTTTTAGTTTAACTTTCTGAGTTCCAGCTAAATACTAGAATTGTACCAGAAAGCCAAATTATTTAATATATGTTTCCGCAATCATACTTTGGGAGAACATATGCTTGCGCAATAATCATACTTATTCAATTATTTGGAATTCTGCATCAAGTTCATGTCCAAACATTAATTGAATATCTGGTACATATGCACCCATGAAACAGAGAGGAAGGATATCGCTGTTCACCCAAAAAGCATACGATCTATTATTGTTCCGCAAAAATATTCGATTTTGGGTAAGAACACCAGGGTTAGAACAGAATTTCTATCCAAAGCTAAAACTATGGATTTACTTATCTGGTGTGCAAGAAGTGCATTTCTCGGAGGCATTTCTAATATGAGACCACAATATGACCGCACAACAGTCTGATCCCAGCACTCATTAGCTGGCAACGTGTTTTTGCGAACATTAATGTCGGACGCAGGAATGTCCGCATCTTAATGTCTAGTTTCTTTTATATATGCATGTAAATGAGCTGGCGGAGAGCAAAAGAAAAAAAAAACTTTTCTTCAAAGTAGGCTTCGGATCAGCCCATGTATATAGTCAATGTGGTCATTTTCTTGGCTTGCTGCTCTTTGAATATCCCATAATCCATAGAAGGGTCGTACTTACAGCGAATGTTCTTACTTTTTGAGTCAATCGATCCAAAGTTATAAAGGGCATAATTTGAATTACTGCTTTTGTCCACGTGACTATCACTGATTCGGGGAAACCAAGAAAAAATAATCGCACTATTTTTTATCGATCAAGGTTATGATTATTAATAGCAATTTATCGATGTTGCATGTAGGTCAGCGTGTTGCGTGTACCCAGATCAGCTCAGCCGGCCGATGTGGAATTGTTTCAAAAATTAAACTTCGGTGTTTGAAACAGATGGCGGTATGTCTATATATGCTTGAAATAGATGGCAGTATTTCTATATAGAATGTATACTTTATCCCTGAGTTGAAATCACTTACAACCCCATACAGATACTTTTATAAGCAGCGTTGATCCTGATGTTATGGCTTTGAGACATCTTATCGGGATATTTATTAATTGATTATCCTATATTACACAAGGTCAACCAATATTCAAAAATCATAAATCATGTTTTTAATTGCGTCAATTAATAAAATTGTCATTAATCAAGTAATTTCGTATTGGCCCAGTTACAGGTCCTCGGTCAGCTGTATTGGCCTCGGCCTTCGGCCTCGTGCCAATACAGCAGACCTCGGACCTGTGACTGGACAGACCTCGGACAGACCTCGGACCTGTAACTGGACCAATACGAAATTAATTGATTAATAACATTATAATACAGCTTACCATTCAGCTAGACGCCCTATTTAGTAGAATGGACGTGCCCAACTTAAGTTATTAAAGAGTGCACTCCAGAAACTCAAGGCTGAGAGGGTTTGAGGGTAAATAAATCAAAACACTCACAACACTAGCCAATTGTCTCTTAGTGCAGGCTTAGAAATTGGTCATTAACGAGGAGTTGGACTGTTTCACTTCACCCTAGGTACAGTTCCTGTACATAATGCAAACAGTGTTGACACTGATCAGACGCTGCGTTTTGCGGCATCTGATCTGGGTCTACACTGTTTGCTAAACCAAACACACAATTTCCGTCCACGTATACGCAACACTCTGACCTCTTATTGGAACAAATAACACGGCTATAATATTATTTGGGTCGATTATTTGTGAACTGCCCAAAGTTACTAAGAAGAAAAGCTAGTCAGTGCTTAAGACCGCATGACTATAACAGACTTGTCGGAATAACTAAAAATAATACCCGCTGTGACTGAGGTCAGAGTGTAGCGTAAGAGCGTTATCTTGAAATCATACGTTTGATTTGCCTAAAAGTGTAAACTCAGATCTACACTATTCGCTAAACACCAGATGTCTAGGGTAAACATCACGAATGCACGCCTATATAATTTTGACCCCCTTGAACCCCACTTTTATATAGTAAAACTGGGGTTTACAGGGGTAAACCTTATTTTTCTTATTTCTGCTCTAAAATATAGATTGTGGGTACTCGTTAGTACCGCCTCAATGAGGCGGTTCTAACGAGTACCAAAAATCTATATTTTGAGCAGAAATAAGAAAAATATCACAATTTTTCATCTTAAAATTTTCATTTTTCCGGCGAAAAAGGTTACAATATATTTGTATAGGCGTGTTTTCGTAATGTTACAGTCCGGGACTATTTCTTCGACCTAACGCAGAGGCAATCGACCCTCAAGTACTCACAGTGCTTTGATTCCAACTGCGGACGTAATTCGATCAGCCTGAGCAACTAGCCAAAGTTTTAGTATTAGCTTGTTTTCAAATCCTGTCATTGTAAATTGTACATGCACTGTTCGAATTGACTTGTCAAATGAAATGAATAAATATTGTTTAAACCAAAGGTTTCCCATGTTGTTCTTTGAAAAGCCAAGATGTTATAGAAGGCTTACACGAACAGTTAAATCTCTGATCAGACTGCTCTGATGCACAGGCGGATCCGAGTCTTCAATGGTCATACGTCTTATTGTGCTTAACGGGCTATCCAAATTCCCAGTTCCCCAAACTCTTTGAATCGAAGACTTATACGAACAGCAAAACAAATGACCGGACTCTGTGGATGGTTAGGTTGATCCGAGTCTTCATTGTTCAAGCCTTTCATTGTGAAAAAAGAGTTTTCAAAACCCCGTGTTCAATTTTCTTGTTCCCTTAAAATATTTACCAATGAGTCATTTTCCCTGATAAAAATTGGCTTGTTTCCTGGATTCAAAGAGACAAGAGGCCCTTGGGCCACTATGCTCACTAGAGCTCAGACGGGCACTGCCCACGGGCAGCCTTGTATGGTTTTAATTTATCGGTTATAAAGTCTCCAAAACGAACCCCCATTCAATGTGGACTCTGTATCTGAAATGTTAGGCCTTTTACGAAGTAGAGGGGTGGGACATGGACCCACCAGAGCCAAGGTTGGTATCACTGAAAGAAACAAGAATGCATGTATATATGGTTGAGGGGTGAGAATGTGTACATTTCCTGAGATATAAGGCCTTCTAAGCTGTGGAGGGGTAGTAGCATGGCCCTAGCACACCCAAGGAAATCCAAGATTGTTGTTCATGAATCTGTCTTATCATTAGGACCAAGAAAATATCTTGTTTCGGAGTGTGGATCAGAACTGTTTCTGAGATATGAGGCCCTCTTATGAAGTGAGGCGAGGAATGGCCCCTGCGGACCACCAAATTGGTGTGACTGAATGTGTCTGATCACATGATCAAGAAGTGGGAATCTTAATGGTGTCTGAGATATGGCCTTTTATGTTTGATGTTTGATTTGAGATTTAACGTCCCCATCAATACTGTAAAGGTCATTTTGGAGACGTTGCTTCCAATTTTGTGGGACTTTTACCCGACATTGAGATGAAATGACTTCTCAAGCCCTGCCACTCAATGAAACTAGACTATGAAGTGAGCATATGCTCACTAATACCCCCGGCCAAAGCCATCGGTAGCTTAGTTCCTGAAAAATCTTCAAAAAATTTAAGGTAACTCACAAAATACACATCTCAGTAGCAAATATAACAAAGAGGAATAACTCTAAAGCACCTGGCCCCACAGCCCAAATTTTCTTTCCCACAATACAACTTGTTATGCATGTTGTTTGTACCAAATTTCAAGTTTCTAGGTGCAGTAGTTCCTGAGAAATCTTTGACACAAAATTTAAGGTAACTCACAAAATACACATCTCAGTAGCAAATATAACAAAGGGGAATTACTCTAAAGAACCTGGCCCCACAGCCCCAATTTTCTTCCCCAGAATACAACTAGTTATGCATGTTGTTAGTACCAAATTTCGAGTGTCTAGGTACAGTAGTTCCTGAGAAATCTTTGACACAAAATTTAAGGTAACTCACAAAATACACATCTCAGTAGCAAATATAACAAAGGGGAATAACTCTAAAGAACCTGGCCTCATAGCCCCAATTTTCTTTCCCACAATACAACTAGTTATGCATGTTGTTTGTACCAAATTTCAAGTTTCTAGGTACAGTAGTTCCTGAGAAATCTTTGACACAAAATTTAAGGTAACTCATAAAATACACATCTCAGTAGCAAATATAACAAAGGGGAATAACTCTTAAGAACCTGGCCCCACAGCCCCAATTTTCTTTCCCACAATACAACTAGTAATGCATGTCGTTTGTACCAAATTTTAATTTTCTAGGTAGAGTAGTTCCTGAGAAATCTTTGACACAAAATTTAAGGTAACTCACAAAATACACATCTCAGTAGCAAATATAACAAACGGGAATAACTCTAAAGAACCTGGACCCACAGCCCCAATTTTTTTTCCCACAATACAACTAGTTATGCATGTTGTTTGTACCAAATTTCGAGTGTCTAGGTACAGTAGTTCCTGAGAAATCTTTGACACAAAATTTAAGGTAACTCACAAAATACACATCTCAGTAGCAAATATAACAAAGGGGAATAACTCAAAAGAACCTGGCCCCACAGCCCCAATTTTCTTTCCCACAATACATCTAGTTATGCATGTTGTTTGTACCAAATTTCAAGTTTCTAGGTATAGTAGTTCCTGAGAAATCTTTGACACAAAAAAAGTTTACACACACACACACAGAAAAGTTTACACACACACAGAAAAGACAAAAACTATATACCCCTTCGGCATACATAGTATGCCGGGGGTATAACCAATAGGGCTTATAAGCATGGGCTGGCCGACTCGCACCGCTTTACCTGGGCAGGCTTAGATCCTCTAAGCGAGTTACCAGTATTCGTGTTGGCCTTTTATTAAGTGGATCGGTGGGCTATGGAATCGGCACATTGCCCTAGCACAAAGACACCCCAGGCTGACGTGACTGAATGAAACACAAATATACATGCATTAGGGGTGAGGATCTGAACAACTTCTGAGATATATGGAATTTTACGAAGTGGTCGGGGGGGGGGAGCACTGGCCAAGCGCTCAAACTGGGAGACCCCTAAGTTGGTATCACTGAATGTGTCTTATCATAAGGAACAATAATATATATTGTTTAGGGGCGGGCATCTAAATTGTTTCTGAGATGTTGGGCCTTTTACAAAGTGGAGGTGGTGGGCATGGCCCGGGCACATCCCAGGGGACACCCAAGTTGGTGTCACTGAATGCCTTTATGGTTTTATGGTTGGGATCTGAATGGTTTCTGAAATATATCGCCTTTTATGAAGTGGAGGGATGGGACATGGCTGCGGGGCCCCCTGGGAGACCCATAGGTTGGGATAACTGAATGCGTCTTATCACAAGAAACGAGAATATATATACTTTAGGGGTGGGAATCTGAATGGTTTCTGCGATATATGGCCTTTAATGCACCGGAGGGGGTGGGACATTGCCCCGACACACGCTTGGGGACCCCCAGGTTGGCAGTTAAGCATGTGGTGAAAAGAAGTTCATTCAAGGCATTTTACTGTAGAAATTTCGTCCAAATATCTTCAAAGATATGTTAGTAAATGCCATTTATCTATTTTCCTCATTATAAGTTTATGGAAACTCTAAGTTGCCATAACAACCAAACTTATGAGCCGAATTTCATTTAAAACACAAACGTTTTATCCCCCTAGCCCAAGGATGCTACAGATGAAATTTGGTCTGAGTCGGCCCAGTGGTTTGAGAGTAGACCGTTTGAGGGTGTTGACGACAGCCAACGACGACTCAGACGACGACGACGACGACGGACAACTGCCTATCCTATAAACCATGTAGCCACCCTTGCGGCTGGAACACATAACATGAGCCGAAATAGTAATTCATATTAAATGGGTAGATTTTGGTGGTTCAGTCTGGCCCGAGGTTATAGAACATATTTCATGCTCAACGCACTTGAGCATGAAATTTAAAAATGTTTCTAAACATTAAAATATTGTTAAAATTTGTACTTTTTCTGCTTCCATTGATAGAACCTAATACTTATCCTGCTCATATATATTAAAATGCGAACAAGTGTTGGCATTTTAATATTAATCTGCAGGATAAAGCTCATGCTCATTTGTGTTCAGCATGAAAAAAGTTTTAAAACCTCGGGAGCCTGGCCCGACATGGTCAAATTAGTGAAGCAATGAAAACAAAAGAAACGGGAAAATCAACAAAGTAAATCAAAGAGCATCCCAAGGAGCGATATCATATTTGTGTTTGTGAGGCTGTTAGTGCCTTTTCACAAGCAACAGCCACGCGTGCCCACTACAATGGGGGTAGACTGCAATAACCGCACGGGCAAAATAACGAAATGCGGTAAAAATGCGGGAAATCGTCATAGACCTAATCTGAGACGTCACATGGAAAAGGTTATGTCCCATAAAACAGAAGCTCCTGACTAAGAGCAAGGAATGTTTAAATGAGAAAAAAAGAAAACAAAAAGCAAACAAACAAGAGGGCCATAATTGCCCCAGATCGCTCACCTGATCCTTATTGTAGAGATAACATGGTAGCTAATATACTGGTTTGAGCAATTTAGGTTGACAGTGACCTAAGAGACATTTCTGTAAAATTATTTCAAAAGTGAGGAGTAGTAGTCATTTAAACGGTTTATTTATCTAGTTTTGGTGGCTCAGTGGAGCAAACGATTTTGAGCAATTTTGTCAGAGCGTTCTTCCCCAATTGTTTTGTTTCTAAGGATGAAGTCTTTCAAAAATTCCCCTCGACAATACAGCGCTGACTTGTATGGTACTATCTGGACACCTTCTGGACAATGAGGGTCAGATCATAGAGCACCGAGATGAATTTGCTCAGTGCAACAGATTACACCACGTGCTGAGAATAGGGAAGGGTTGGATGTGGGGAGGCTGACTTGTACGTCGCAATCTAGGCACCGTGTGGACATTGAGAGTCAGGTCCTAGGGCATCAGAGAATGAACCGGTTCAGTCTTACTTGCAATGTCACGTGGTGACAAGGGCGTGCGGGTAGAGAAGTTTGCATTAGAAGTTAGACATATGAGTCGGTGGTTCCCTTTGACAATACAGAGTTGACTTGTATGCCACTGTCTGGGTACATTGTGGATACTGAGGGTCAGGCCTACTGCACCATACAGAGACGAACCGGCTCAGTCTAACATACAAAGCCCCATGGTGACAAGGAGGGGGTGATAAGAAGCTATGCACGAGTTGATGGTTCCCATACAGACTGACTTGTATGTCACTATTTCAGCATGTTCTGAACATTGAGGGTCAGTTCCTAGTCGACCAGATAGAAATGAACCGGCTCACGCTAATTATCCCCACGCTTTTCGAAGAAAAAGTGGAGATATTGTAATTGTCTCCGTCGTCTGTACGTACGTACGTCCGTCCGTCCGTCTTACTGTACAACTTCTCCCACACTTTTACAGCTAGAAACTTAAAACTTTGGGAACTGATAGGTCTTTGGTCTGAGGAGTGCATGACAATTTCGGAATTTTGATCCTACCCCTAGGGGCCAGGCCAGGGGTTGGGGTGCCCCGGGGGTAAGAAAACCAAAGTTTTCAGAACCTGGTCGTGTGACATATCAAATCGAACGGCATAATGAGTAGAATACATAACGATCAAATTTTGACCCCTAGGGTCAGGTTTCAGGTCACCAGAGGTCAAAAACTTGGATTTTCACCCCCATAACCCCCTTTTTAACGAATACCGGATAACTCCTCCTACGCCGTTTCAGATAGAAACATGAAACTTTGGGAACTGATAGGTCTTTGGCCTGAGGAGTGCAGGCCACTTTCGGAATTTTGATCCTACCCCTAGGGGCCAGGCCAGGGGGCGGGGTGCCCCGGGGGTAAAAAAATCAAAGTTTTCAGAACCTGGTCGTGTGACATATCAAATCGAACGGCATAATGAGTAGAATATATAACAATAAAAATTTGACCCCTAGGGTCAGATTTGAGGCCACCAGAGGTCAAAAACATGGATTTTCACCCCCATAACCACCTTTTTAACGATTACCGGATAACTCCTCCTACGCCGTTTCAGATAGAAATATAAAACTTTGGGAACTGATAGGTCTTTGGTCTGAGGAGTGCATGACACTTTCGGAATTTTGATCTTTAGATTGGGTGGGAGTTGCAATTGAGAACTTATATAGTGGCGTATCTTTAAAAAAGCGTGGGGATATGGGATGGCGTGCCATCGACTGCGCGATTCTAGTTTACAATGCCTTAATCTATAGAAAGAAGGCCGCAGGGCATGTCCAGTTTTGGACCAGAGCTATAATTTTAAAAATCTTGGTAGAGGGCCACTAGATGAAGCTTCATATCAAATATCAACGACTTCTGGTTTCAGACAAGAAGTGTTTTAAAGGTTTAACCTATATAGGTTTATCTTGTGGACCTCTACCAGGGTATATTTTTGTTATGGTTTGTCTTTGGGTGTTTGTGTCGCTTATAGTATTTTATTTTGGATAGCCAATTGGCCATTTTGTGGGAAAGTAACTGTCCTTTTGGCTTTCCGCTATTGATGTTTCTATTAAGGTCTGCTGTTTCATATTTGTGTTTCTTTCCCTTTGGTGTCTCTGATGGGAGCTTTTGGTTAATTTTATCATTGCCTCCCCTTCTATTTTGTTCAAATAGCTTCTGATCACCCCTCTTTGTCACCACGAGGCTTTGTATGTTAAAATATTTTAAAGGGTACCATATGCCATGTCCGATTAAGTAGGCAGTGATTGTGAATAACAATAATAATTATATGGCTATGATAATATAGAGGATCTTACATGAGTATTCATGTATTATTGAATTTATTAAACGAGTTGAGGCAAAGGAATAAAATGCGAGGCTTTGCCGAGGTGAAATTCGAGGCTTTGCCGAGCATTTTATCCCTTTTCCTCGACCTTGGCAGCCATCTTGGTTATGTGACTTAATAGAGAATACCAGGTTCTTGTCATCTGAATCAAGTTTATTAGGCTAGGCTTTGGAAACGCTTGCAGAAGCGCACATCAAATGACACGAAACTGGAATTCTAATTATCAATTAATCCCCTTGTACACACCTACAATTTTGTCATTTGTTCCACTAGTCAAGTACGTGGAAATGCAATATCAAGTTGACATGATAAAGTAGAAGTAAAACAAAGATCAGGAATTGATACAATTAACTTACTCCACCCATAAAAGACACCAAAGGGAAAGAAATACAAACATTAAGCGACCAGACCATAATGGAAACCTAAACAATGGAAGGCCATAAGGACAGTTACTTTCCCACAAAATGGCCATATGGCCATCCAAAACCAAAAGACACAAGTGATACACACAGTAAGTAACAAACAACAACATAAATAAATCGCCACAGAAGAGCCGCCTTGGAACGGTCAGTGGAAGATTTCCACTGGGGGGCTTAAATCGATTTTACGTGGCCACAATCCTCGCGCTTACTTCCGTCGCGATTTAGACAAATAATTTGTTCAGTCCGCATGAAGGCCTCCTAACTCATCAGTGCAACATCTCCGTGAACACAAAAATCAAAGAACCACGGAGGTGAGACAACGGTGAGGACTCGACAGCAAGAAACCACAGAAATGCTGGAGCAAAAGAAAACCAACAGTTAGACTCCGATGAGCACAACCAGAGACAGAGCATCAGTATAAGCAATCCCTGAGGATTGGAAAAATAAGAGCATTAAATGCATGTACGGGGAGACCTTTTACAGCCGCCACACGTAAAGCTCACTTGTCCTGAGATAGTATATCTTTATCAGGTCAGTATGCAATGTAACTAAAATAGGGGTTAACTGATAATCAGTATTATGAATATTCAACATGGCTTACTTCTCTCCGACTAGTAAGTTCATTTGATTTCCGATATAACCCGGCATCGTCAGTGTGTGCAGGATCTTTCGGGTTGCTGCCTCCATCAATATCTGTCGTTCTAGTTCCCCAGAATTCTGCCTGTTCCGATTTGTCATTAATCTGGAAAAAATAAAACTCATACTTACTTTGGGTGCAGTACGATAATAATAATAATGATAATAATATTTATAATAATAATAATATTTATAATAATAACAGTATTAATAATGACAGTAAAAATTATGATGATGACAGACCCATGCGAAAAGATCTGTCTTCCATGGCCCCAAAAAAAGCATATTAATAAACCAACCAGAAGACCAACGGCGCTGAACCGTTCACTTGTGTGCTGAGTGTATATGGAGTAATATGGTTTCTGTAAAGATGTCTGAAGAATTTTTACCTTGGCAGCCATCGTGGTTATGTGACTTAAACCAGTAGAACAATTGTTCGTTTCTCTAGCTATAAATGCTTCAAATGACAATTGGCTTAAATTTGCCCTTTAAACAAAATTATTTGGATGTATGAGTGATTGTGGTCTAGGATTAATGGGTGACCTTGACCTTTGGTACTCAAGCAGTTTGACTAAGTCGTTTCGCTGATTGCACTTACCCTTCAGTTTCACGGACAAAAACGGTTTTCGAAAAAACAAAAACAAAATTCTAACACAGCCCGCCTATATAGGCAATGGAAAATAACTGTGTTTTATTCTACAACAAATCACGACAAGGAAGAGCGTGACGAGTGACGTCATTAAAGCTGCAAATTTATGACGTCACTAGTCGATTTCCTTGACGTTAGACGGTGTAACGTCATTTTCTCGCATCGAAAACGTTAGAAAAGGATATAAATGCATGTGTTTCAGTCGATAATTTTAGCGGGATTTCTTCTAACAATGGCGAAAAGTTGTGAGATTTTGAAGGAAACAACAGCATTATTGCTGATTTTCAGCGTGTTAGAATCGAAATAGATCAGCTCTAGTCTGTGATTTGTTGAGTAATAGATCACAGTTTATTTACATATATATTAAATCACATATAAACTTTGATTTATTACTCAACAAATCACAGCTACAGCTGATCTATTTCTTAAACAATTTCCACTTTCTTCCCATACAAAAGCACAAGTGACCAAATTTGACCTTGGCGTAAAATGATTTAAGATCGCCCCACACTTATCATAGAACAGATGAAGAAGAACCGGACTACCCAGTGCTGCAATACAAGTTTACATGGAACGTTCGCAATTGACCCATTGGGCCAGCAGAAGAAGGTATTTGATGGTTTTAAACATATGTGGTAATGGCGGTCATCCTGGTCACTACACCTGGACCAACTGAACAACTTTTCATTTCCATCATCCAATAAAAGCTTTATTTGAAATTTGGCTTCATTTCATGTTTGTGTGTCTTTCCCTTTGGTGTCTCTGATGGGAGCTGTGGTTTAATTGTATCGATTCCTAATTATTGCCTTTACTTCTATTTTTCAATCTTCCATGCGATTTTTAAATAAACAAGTTCTCTTTTTTTATTTGATTTTTAAAATTTTGGTTTTAGTTTTTCGACCCTCTCAAGATTATTACACTTATTTAGAGCCGATAAGTAATCAAGGTGTGGGCGAAAGCTGTAGTACCTGGTGAAAAACCACCTGACCGCCCGTTGCAGAACTTGGCGACTCACATGTGGCCCGAGCGTTGCTCAAGCCAGAGCGGCAAAGAGGCCTAATGGTTAAGAGTAATCGCTGTTACCCGCTTGGCCACGGAGGTCCGTCCCTAATTTTGATATTTGAGTGACCTTGGTCCACAGCCACTGAGTGGCCTTGAACATTGACGCGCATGTAACTCAATTTACTTATTGAGTTGAATGCAACCCCAGTTCACAGGCAACAATAATTTCCGAAAAATTAACGATATCCATTATTTCTCACAGAAAAGCATAATGCTACCAAATTTGACCTAGACCTAAACTGAATCAAGGTCAATCCAGAGTCATCATTTCAACATTTTATTTTTTTTATTCTTGACGGAAAACGTGGGATCATATTCCCCGCCCGAAAGCGATATTTGTCCGAGTCGTCATGTACCACGGCATGGCAAACACGCAGCAGCAACAGCAATGTCCCAGACATTAAAATGTAGCAGGGCACAACAAACACACATGTGCAACAGCAATGTCCAAGACATAAAAATGTACCAGGACACGGCAAACACACATGAGCAACAGCAATTTCCAAGACATAAAATGTAGAAGGGCACGATAAAAACATATGTGCAACAGCAATGGCCCAGACATTGAAAAGGAGCTCAAGCTCACCAAAATCTAATTAAATCTTTGGTAGGTTGCAATGATATGTCATGCCAAGTTTGACCAAACGTCTTTGATCATTTATGAATTAGGGTGCAGACAAGCCATTTTTGGGCCAAATATTGCAATTTTAGGAGCCTTCGAGGACTGAACAAATTATTTGTCTAAATCACGATGGAAGTAAGGGCAAGGATTGCGACCGCGTAAATTCGATTTAAGCCCCCAGTCGATTTTTAGCTCCCCTGAACCAAATGCTCCGGGGGAGCTAATAGGATGTTAGGCCTCCGTCGTTCGTCCGTCCGTCGTCCACCATTTTCAAAAGGGGTTCTCCTCTCACTGGGCCAATCCAATTAAATTTCAAATGCAGCCTCCTGGCAATAGGGGAACGAAAGTTTGGAAGTATGGTCCAGGTCACAAGACCATGATGGCCGCTATGCCCAAATATGGTGAAAGCCTTAAAAATCTTCTCCAGAACCACTAGGCTGATTGTATTGAAATTTGGCATGTAGCATTGGGTGACTAAGAACAACCATGTTTGCAAATATGATGACCCTAGGTTGACCTTGACCTATTTTCTGCCAGGTCAAATTTGGTTCCATAGGCTTTGGTAAAACAATGCATTTTTGAAAAATATTGTGGTCTGTGACATGCGAATAGGTAAAAAATGAATGTCTATGAATGCTTAAAGGCATTTATTCTTAGACAGTAGGACACACCTTGTGTTCATAACTGTTTTCCCCCTGTGTAATACTGTCCATAGCAGATCAAAAGCGGCCCTTAATAGGGTGATTAGTAGCGCTTTTTGAATCCACTGACTGAGGCACTAAAGATGAAAACCAATAAGGTACACTGTAGTTAACAGTTAGTCAATTATTGATTTTCCCCAAGAAGGTCCCTTACCTGTTGAAGCCAGAGGACTTCTCTTTAGTCAGCACTGAGGGCTAGATAATATTATGTAATGAAATGATAGTCCTCATTAATCAAGAATAAATGCCTTTAAGGTCATGGTCATCAGTGACCTTGGCTCAAGGTCACATGAAATATAGGTCCATTGACATTTCAAAATAGATTTTCCCTGAAACCACTAGGCTAATTTCAATTGAATTTTATATGCTGCATTCGGAAAGAAAGATAACAAAAATGTGTTCCTGTGGTCCATGTCACATGACCCAGATGGCCGCCATGCCCCAAAATGGTAAAAACCTCAAAAATCTTCTTCTCCAGAACCATTTGGCCAATTATCTTGACACTTGGTATGTAGCATTAGGTGAGTACGTCCTATCAAGTTTGCAAATATGATGACCCTAGGCTGACCTTGACCTACTTTCTGCAAAGCTCAGATTTGGTTCCTTAGGCTTTTCAATGGGAAAATTGTAAAACAATGCATTTTTCGGAATATATTGTGGTCTATGACATGAGAATAAGTAAAACATAAATATCTATGTGAATGCTTATGGTCAAGGTCATTCAGTGACCTTGGCTGAAGGTCACTTGAATTATACGTCCATTGGCATTACAAAGTACATTTTCTCTGATGTCACTGTGCCAATTTCAATTAAATTTTGTATGCATCCCAAAGACACGGATAGAACCAAATATTTGTTCGAATGGTCCAGATCACATGACGAAGATGGCCGCCATGCCAAAAAATATGATGAAAACCTTAAAAATCTTTTACTCAAGAACCACATGGCCGATTGTCGCCAAACTTGATAAGATGCATAAGGTGACTGCATACTACCATATTTGCAAATATGATGACCCTAGGTTGACTTAGACCTATTTTACGTCTATGACATGAGAATAGGTAAAAGATGAATGTCTATGAATGTTGAAGGTCCAATAGGATTAAAGGTCCATTGACATTTCAAAATACATATTGTCTGAAGCCACTGGACCAATTTCATTTAAATCCAATATGCAACCTTAGGACAGTTAAGAAACAACACTGTGTTCGAATGGTCCAGTTTGCATGACCAAGATGGCGGCAATGCCCAAATATGGTAAAATCCTTAAAAAAATCTTCTCCAGAACCACTGGGGTGATTGTCTTCAAACTTGGTATGTAATATCGGGTGACTGAGTACTACCAAATTTGCAAATATGATGACCCTAGGCTGACCTTGGCCTATTTTATGCCAAGGTGTGGCCTATTGCGTACGATTAGGTACAATGTTAATGCGTGTGAATGCTTAAGGTCAAGGTCATTCAGTGATCTTGGCTCAATATCACTTGGATTTTTGGTCTACTGACATTTCAAAATACATTTTCTCTGAAACCACTAGGCGAGTTTCAATTAAATTTTATATGCAGCCTAAGGACAGTGAGGGAACAAATATTTATTTGAATGGTCCAGGTCACATGACCAAGCTGGCCGGCATGCCCAAATATGGTAAAATCCTTAAACAAATTTCTTCTCCAGAACCACTTGGCCGATTGTCTTAAAACTTGGTATGTAGCATATTGTGGCTGAGTACTACGTTACAATAATTATTATGATGACACTTGATTTACCTTGACTTATTTTGTGAAGCCACTGGGACATGAGAATGGATGCAAAATGAATGTCTATGAATGCTAAACGTCAATGTCATTCAGTGACCTTAGCACAAGGTCACGTTAATTGCAGGTACATTGACATTTCAAAATACATTTTTCTCTGAAGCCACTAGACCAATTTCATTTAAATTTAATATGAAGCGTTAGGGCAGTCAAGAAACAACAACGTGTTCGAATGGTCCAGTTTGCATGACCAAGATTTCGGCAATGCCCAAATGTGGTAAAAACCTTAAAAAATCTTCTCCAGAACCACTGGGCTGATTATCTTGAAACTTGGTATGTATCATCGATCATGACCCTTGGCTAACCTTGGCCTATTTTATGCCAAGGTGTGGTCTATTGCATAAAATTAGGTACAACTATAATGTCTGTGAATGCTTAACGTCAAGGACATTCAGTTACTTTGGCTAAAGGTCACTTGGATTACAGGTCCACTGACATTTCAAAATACATTTCTCTGAAATCACTGGACCAGTTTCAATTAAATTTTAAATGCAGCCTTAGCACAGTGAGGGAACAAAAATTTGTTTGAAATGTCCACGTCACATGACTAAGCTGGCCGGCATGCCCAAATATGGTAACAACCTTAAACAAATTTCTTCTCCAGAACCACTTGGCGGATTGTCTTGAAACTTGGTATGTAGCATCTTGTGACCGAGAACTACGAACAAGAGCTGTCACTGTAAGCGACCAATGCCCCCCCCCCCCCCCCCCCGTGGGAGCCAATTTTTACGCCGGTTTAAGTTTTTGTGACGGACGGACAGACAGACAAACAAACAAACAGACAGACAGGGCAAAAACTATATGCCCCCGAGAATCTCTCGGGGGTGCATAAAAAGTACAATAATTATTATGATGTCACTTGATTTACCTTGACCTATTTTCTAAAGTCACTGTGACATGGGAATGGATGCAAAATGAATGTCCATGAATGCTACATGTCAATGTCATTCAGTAACCTTGCCACAAGGTCACGCAGATTGCAGGTACATTGACATTTCAATATACAGTTTCTCTGAAGCCACTGGACCAATTTCATTTATATTTAATATGTAGCCTTAGGACAGTAAAGGAACAAAAATGTGCTCGAATGGTCCAATTCGCAGGACCAAGATGGCGGCAATGCCCAAATACGTTAAAAACCTTAAAAATAACCTGCAGAACCACTGGGTTGATTGTCTTGAAATTGGTATGTATCATCGGGTGACTGAGTACTACACAATTTGCAAATATGATGACTCTAGGCTGATTTTGGCCTATTTTATGCCAAGGTGCGGTCTATTGCATACGATTAGGTACAACTTGAATGTCTGTGAATGCTTTAGGTCAAGGTCATTTAGTGGCCTTGGCTCAAGGTCACATGGATAACAGGTCAGCTGACATTTCAAAATACATTTTCTCTGAAATCACTGGGCCAGTTTCAATTACATTTTATATGCAGCCTTAGGACAGTGAAGGAACAAAAACTTATTAAAATGGTCCAGGTCACATGACACAGCTGGCCGGCATGCCCAAATATGGTAAAAATCTTAAACAAATTACTTCTCCAGAACCACTTGGCCGATTGTCTTGAACTGTGTATATAGCATTTTGTGACTGAATACTACGAAATTTACAATTATTATGATGACACTTGGTTGACCCTTCCCTATTTTCAGATGCCACTGGGACATTAGAGCGGATACAAAATGAATGTCCATGAATACTAAACGTCAATGTCATTCAGTGACCTTGGCACAAGGTCACGTAGATTGCAGGTCCATTGATATTTCAAAATACATTATCTCTGAAGCCACTGGACCAATTTCATTAAAATTTTATATGCAGCCTAAGGACAGTGAACGAACAAAACTTTGTTCGAATGGCCTAGGTCAGTTGGCCAAGATGGCCTCACTGCCCAAATATGGTAGAAACCTTAAACCAGAGGATCAAGATGGTCCTGTATCGCTCACCTGAGCTAACAGATTCAAAGTTTCAGGAAGTGCCAACCTTTACTGAAAATATTTTGGCGGACAAGGTGATGACATGGTAAGCATTTTCTGCAATCAAATAGAATGTAACTGCATGATAAATCGGCTGACCTCACCGGTTTTCAAACTCATTCAAGCTTTTATTCCTGACTTGCTTATATGTAACTTTCAAGAAGATCCGATATAAACTGAATGGGCTATGGTGATGACAAGGTAAAAAATAAGCAATTAACTGCTAGTTTCCAACCTGTCTGAGGTTTTATCTCTAACTTACTAACATAAATTTCAGGAAGATCCGATGAAAACGGAAGGAGTCACGGTAAAAAACAAAAATTCAGAAATATCCTATCAAAACTGAAGGAGCTATGGTGATGACAAGGTAAAAATCGACATTTGCAGCAATCAAAGGGACGTAACTCTATTAAAAATGGGCCGACTTGGCCGGTTTTCAAATTCTTCCGAGGTTTTATCCCCAGCCACCTTACATATAAGTTTCAGAAATATTCGATCAAAACTGAAGGGCCTACGGTGATGACAAGGTCAAAAATCAGCATTTTCGGCAATCAAAGGGACGTAATTCTATGATAAATGGGCCGACTTGGCCGGTTTTCGAACTCTTTCGAGTTTTTATCCCCAACCACCTTACATATAAGTTTCAGAAAGTTCCGGTCTAAACTGAAGGCGCTACGGTGATGATAAACATTTTCCCATAGTAAGTCTATTGGACCTTGTGGTTGCCATAACAACCAAATTTTAGAGCGAGTTCGAAAAAAAAGTTTATGCCATCAATGCCCCACAAGAGGCATGCTACAGATGAGAAAAGATTGAGATCAGTCTGCAGGCTACAAAGATATAGCTAGTCAAAAGTGTGGGCGGACGGACGACGGACGGACGGACGACGGACAACGGAGGGACTACCATCCTATAAGCTACAATCTAACTCCTCCGAGCTTTTCTGTCTCGTGACTTACTTGTTTGTAAGTTTCATGATGATTCGATCAAATCTGAAGGGGCAGCAGTGATGACAATGTCGAAAATAAGCATTTTCAGCCAAGCAGGGGACATAACTCCATGATTAATTGACTGGTATTGCTAGTTTTCAAACTTGTCTGAGATTTTATCTCTAACTTACTAATACATAAATTTCTAGAAGATGCCATGAAAACTGAAGTAGTAACGGTAAAAAAAACAAGGTCAAAAATAAGCATTTTTAGCAAATGAGGGGACATAACTCCATCAGTAATTGACCCACATCGCTAGTTTTCAAACTAAGCTTTTAAACCGACTTACTTGTACGTAAGTTTCAAGAAGATCCGATCAAAACTGAAGGGCTACGGTGATGACAAGGTAAAAATGGGCATTTTTAGCAATCAAAGGGATGTAACTCTATGAAAAATGGTCTGACTTAGCCGGTTTTCGAACTCACCTGAGTTTTTATCCATAGTCACATTACATATAAGTTTCAGAAAGATCCGATCAAAACTGAAGGGGCTACGGTGATGACAAGGTCAAAAATCAGCATTTTCAGCAATCAAAGGGACATAACTCTATGATAAATGGGCCGACTTGGCCAGTTTTCAAACTCATTCGCGTTTTTATCTCCCGCCACCTTACATATAACTTTCAGAAAGATCCGATTAAAACTAAACGGGCTACGGTGATCAGAAGGTAAAAAATTGGCATTTTGAGCAATCAAAGGAATGTAACACTATGATAAATAGGCCGACTTGGCCGGTATTCGAACTCAATCAAGGTTTTATCCCCAGTCACCTTACATATAAGTTTCAGAAAGATCCGATCAAAACTGAAGGGGCTACCATGATGACAAGGTAAAACATCGGCAAATTCAGCAATCAAAAGGACATAACTCTATGATAAATGGGCTGACTTGGCCGGTTTACGAACTCATCCTAGTATTTATCTCAAGCCACCTTATATATAAGTTTTAGAAAAATCCTATCAAATATGAAGGGGCGACGGTGATGACAAGTTCAAAAATCTGCATTTTCAGCAATCAAAGGGATGTAACTCTATGATAAATGGGCCGACGAGGCCGGTATTCGCACTCATCCGAGGTTTTATCCCCAGCCACATTTTGTATAAGTTTCAGAAATATCCGATCAAAACTGAATGGGCTATGGTGATGACAAGGTTAAAATCGACATTTGCAGCAATCAAAGGGACGTAACTCCAAAAAAAATTGACCGATTTGGCCGGTTAACGAACTCATCCGACGTTTTATCCCCAGCCACCTTACAAATAAGTTTCAGAAAGATGCGATCAAAACTGAAGGGGCTACGGTGATGACAATGTCAAAAATCAGCATTTTCAGCAATCAAAAGGACGTAACTCCATGATAAATGGGCCGACTTGGCCGGGTTTCGAACTCATTCGAGTTTTTATCCCCAGCCACCTTACATATTAGTTTCAGAAAGATCTGGTCAAAACTGAAGGCGCAACGGTGATGACAAGCATTTTCCCACAGTAAGTCTATTGGACCTTGTGGTTGCCATAACAACCAAAGTTTTAGAGCGATTACGAAAAAAAGTTTATGTCATCAATGCCCCACCAGAGGCATGCTACAGATGAGATATGATTGAGATCAGCCTGCAGGCTACAGAGATATAGCTGGTCAAAAGTGTGGACGGATGGACGGACGACGGAGGGACTACCATCCTATTAGCTCCCCTGGAGCCTTCGGCCCAGGTGAGCTAAAAATTTCTTCTCCAGAACCAGTGGGCCGATTGTCTTGAAGTTTTGTATGTTGCATCGGGTGACTGAGTACTACCAAGTTTGCAAATATGACGCCAAGGTCAAATTTTGTTCCTTGGGATTATCAATTGGAAAAGGGTAAAACAATGTATTTTTCTGAAAATATTATAGTCTATGGCATGGCAATAGGTAAAATATGAATGTCTATGAATGCTAAAATTCAGAGTCATTCAGTGACCTTGGCCCAAGGTCACTTGAATTACAGGTCCATTGACATTTCAAAATACATCTTCTCTGAAACCACAGGGCCAGTTTGATTTATATTTTATACACAGCCTTAGGGGAGTAAGGGAACTGAAATATATTCAAGGTCACAGCCGTGCTAAATAGGTCAAATCTGGGCCAAGTTGTGGTTGTGTGCAGTATATCTCATACGAACTACTGTTTAGATTTAATCAAATCTGCATAGATTTAACATTAGGACAGGGTGAAGAACTGATTATGTTTTGTTGACCTTGACCATACATGTATCTTCAAGGTCACAGCCGTGCTAAATTGGTCAACTTTAGGCCAAATTTAGGTTTTGTGCCGTATATCTAATTAGCGACTGTGTGGATTTTAATCAAATTTGCACGGATATAACTTTGGGACAGGTTGAAGAACTAATTAGGTTTGGGTGACCTTGACCTAATTTTCAAGGTCACAGTCGTGCTAAATAGGTCAAATCTAGGCCAAATTTTGGTTGTGTGCAGTATATCTCATGAACTACTGGATAGATTTTAAAGTTGCATGGATATAAAATTAGGACGGGATAAAGAACTGATTAGGTTTTGGTGACCTTGACCTTATTTTCAAAGTCACAGTCGTGCTAAATAGGTCAAATCTAGGCCAAATTTTGGTTGTGTGCTGTATATCTCGTGAAAAACTGGGTAGGTTTTAAATTTGCATGGATGTAAAATTAGGACGGGATGAAGAACTGATTAGGTTTTGGTGACCTTGACCTTATTTTCAAAGTCACAACCGTGCTAAATAGGTCAAATTTAGGCCAAATTTAGGTTGTGTGCTGTATTGCAGGATTTTAATCAAATTTGCATGGATATAACATTGAGACTGAATGAAGAACTGATTAGGTTTTTTGGTGACCGTGGCCTTATTTTCAAGGTCACTGTATTGCCATATAGGTCAAATTTAGGCCACATTTAGGTTGTGTGAACTACTGGATGGATTTTAATCAAATTTGCATGGATATAACATTTGGTCAGGATATAGAAATGATTAGCTTTTCGTGACCCTGACCTCATTTTCAAGGTCATAGTATTGCTGTTAAATTAAGCTTGTTTAGAAATGGGTGTGTGATTGGGGGACATCTTATTACTCTGAAAACAAGCCTAGTTTCATTTAAATTTTATGTGCAACCTACGGACACCGAGGATATGAAAATACGTTGGAATGGTCCTCATCACATTCCTAAGATGGCTTCCATGCGCAAATATTGTAAATCAATGTCACAGGAAATATATTGTTTTAATGATCTTCTCCTCTGAAATCGCAAGACCCAGGCTTTCAATATTTGGTGTGCAGCTTCGTCTTGTGGACCTCTGCCAAGATTGTTCAAATTATAGCCTTGAGGCCATAAATGCCTCCTGCCGTGGCCCATTGGTTTTACATAAGTCTTTTTTAGGGAACCTTTAAAATCTTCTTGTCTGGAACTAGAAGGCTCAGGTGTTTGATATTTGGTATGTAGCTTCCCCTTGTGAACCTCTATCAAGATTGTTCAAATTAAAGCCATGGGACCACAAATGCCCACGCCCCGGGGCCCTTTGATTTAACATAGACTTATATAGGGAAAACCCTTAAAACATTCTTGTCTTAAACCTGAAGGCTCAGGTGTTTGATATTTTGGTATGAAGCTTCATCTTGTGGACCTCCAGCAAGAGTGTTCAAATTATAGCCCTGGGGCCCAAAATGCCCCGCCCCAGGGCCGTTTGGTTTAACATTGACTTGTAAAGGTAAAATCTTAAAACATCTTCTCTGAAACCGCAAGACCAGGTGTTTGATATTTGATGTGTAGCTCTAGTGGATCTCTATCAAGATTGTTCAAATTATAGCCGTTGCGCCAAAATTGGCCCCGCCCCGGGGCCCTGTGGTTTTACATTGACTTATATAGGAAAAATCTGAATAAAATAATAATCTCTGAAACCGCAAGGCGTAGGCCTTTGATATTTGGTGTGAAGCTTCGTCTAGTAGACCTCTATCAAGATTGCTCAAATTAAAGCATTGGGGCCTAAATGCCCCCGCCCAGGGGCCATTTGGTTTTACCTTGACTTATATATAGAAAAAAATCTTAAAATAATATTCTTTAATTTCTGCTCAAAACATAGATTGGGACTACCCTTTAGACCCGCCTCATCGAGGCGGTTCTAACGAGTGCCCAGAATCTATCTTTTTTAAGCAGAAAAAATAAAAATAATGTACACCCCAGTAAACCCCAGTTTGACTATATAAAAGTGGGGTTCGAGAGGCGTCAGAAGAATATAGTTGTGTTTTCGTGATGTATGTGTTCTGCCAGGCCACGGCTAATATTGTAGGCATGAGTATTTGTTGGTTCACATGTGTGTTTTGCCGTACCCCGATTTACATGTTAAGTCATGGTTGTTGCTATTGTACATATGCGTTTTGCCGTGCTCTGGTACATTTTATGTCCGGGACATAGCTGTTGCTTATGTGTGTTTGTCGTGCCCTGGTACATTTTTATTTCTGGGACTTTGCTGTTGCTCATGTGTGTTTGTCGTGCCCTGGTACATTTTTATGTCTGGGACATTTCTGTTGTTCATATGTGTTTGTCGTGCCCGTGTACATTTTTTGCCTGGGACATTACTGTTGCCCATGTGTGTTTGTCGTGCCCTGGTACATTTGTATGTCTGGGACATAGCTGTTGCTCATGTGTGTTTGCCGTGTCCTGGTACATTTTTATGCCCGGGACATTGCTGTTGCTCATGTGTGTTTGTCATGCCCTGGTACATTTTTATGTCTGGGACATTGCTGTTGCTCATGTGTGTTTGTCGTGCCCTGGTACATTTTTATGACTGGGGCAGTGCTGTTGCGAATGTGCGCTTGCAGTGCCCTAGTACATTTTATGTCTGGGACATTGCTGTTGCACATGTGTATTTGTCGTTCCCTGGTACATTTTAATGTCTGGGACATTGCTGTTGCTCATGTTTGTTTGCCGTGCCCTGGTACATTTTTATGTCTGGGACATGTGCTGTTACACATGTGTGTTTGTCGTGCCCTGGTATATTTTTATGTTTGGGACATAGCTGTTGCACAAATGCGTTTTGCCTTGCACTTGTACATTTTTATTTCTGGGGCATGGCTGTTGCTTATGTGTGTTTGTCATGCCCTGGTACATTTTTATGTCCGGGACATTGCTGTTGCTCATGTGTGTTTGCCGTGCCCTGGTACATTATTTATGCCTAGGGCATTGCTGTTGCTCATATTTGTTTGTCGTACCCTGGTACACTTTTATATCTGGGATATTGCTGTGGCTCATGTGTGTTTGTCGTGCCCTGGTACATTTTTATGACTGGAACATTGCTGTTGCTCATATCTGTTTGTCGTGCCCTGGTACATTTTTATGTCTGGGTTATTGCTGATGCGCATGTGTGTTTGTAGCGCCCAGGTACATTTTTATGTCTGGGACATGTGCTGTTACACATGTGTGTTTGTCGTGTCCTGGTATATTTCTATGTCTGGGACATTGCTGTTGCACATGTGTGTTTATAGTGTCCTTGTAAATTTTATGTCTTGGACATTGTTGTTGCCCATGTGTGTTTGCCGTGCCCTGGTTCATTTTTATGTCTGGGACATTGCTGTTGCACATGTGTGTTTGTCATGCCCTTGTACAGTTTTATGTCTGGGTTATAAAAAGATTGGGTACAACATAAATGTTATACGACAGACCGCATTCATAGTAGTTAACCCAATCACGGTTGACAACTTTGCTTCCCTCTTAAATTGCACGCCAGTGGGTCAGGCCTCAGATTCTATGACGGTTCCAGCATAAAGGCTTGGAGTCTACTGTTGGTTTTCTTTTGCTCCAGCATTTTTGGTTTTTCTTGCTGTCGAGTCCTCACCGTTGTTTCATCTCTGTGGCTGTTTGATTTTTGTGTTCATGGAGATGTTGCACTGATGAGTTAGGAGGCCTTCATGCGGACTGAACAAATAATTTGTCTTAATCGCAACGGAAGAAAGGGCGAGGTTTGTGGCAACATAAACTCGATTTAAGCCCCCCCCCCCTCTGGTGGAGTTCGTTTCCGCTGACTATTCCAAGGCGAGTCTTCTGTCACGGTTTAGTTTTGTTATGGTTTGTCTTTGGGCGTTTTTGTCGTTTATATTATTTTGATTTGGATAGCCTATTGGCCATTTTGTGGGAAAGTAACTGTCCTTTTGGTTTTCCGCTATAATTGATGTTTCCATTAGGACCTGTTGTTTTATTTTTGTGTTTCGTTCTCGTTGCTGCCTCTGATGGGAGCTGTGGGTTAATTAAGTCGATTCCTGATCAATGCCTCGTTGTCTATTTTACAATGATTTCATATTGGATTTCAACGGAAAGAGACATCATGAAGTCTCTTTCATAACAAAACAAAAACAGATCAGCAACAAGGGTGCGCAATTCGTTCCCATCTGAACTAGAGCTGTCAGAGGATCTGACTATAGCCCCGCTATAGCGCTATCAGAGGAGTAAGACACATTGACTCTAAAAGCTTTTAACCTATCAGGGGAGCTTTCTTAGTTCCAGAGAAAACTTTAATATTTTTTTTTTCTTTGCTGGGGAGATAACCCCAAGAGTAATGTTGTTGGCCATTATTTACTTACATCCACCTAATGTTCATGTTTATACAAAGTTTCAGCTTTCTAGCTTTCTTAGTACCTGAGAAAACTGTATCGAAAATATTTTTCATGGTTTGATGGTTAGAAAAGTGAAATGATTTTTTTACTTGCAGAAAATATCCTATCAGGGGAGATAACTCCAAGAGTTATGGGCCTTTGGCCATTATTTTGGTAAGGGCCATACATCCACCCACTTTTCATGTTCATACAAAGTTTCAGTATTCTAGCTTTCTTAGTTCCTGAGAAAACTGTCACCAAACCTTTTCATTTATTAAAAAAAACTATACTATCAGGGGAGATAACTCCAAAAGTAATGGGCCCTCGGCCATTATTTTGGTTAGCTCCCTATATCCACCCATTGTCCACATTTATGCAAAGTTTGAGGTTTCTAGCTTCTTTAGTTCCTGAGAAAACTGTGACCAAACATTTTCATTTAAAAAAAACCTATATTTTCATTTATTTAAAAAACCTATCAGGAGAGATAACTCCAACAGTTATGGGCCCTTGGCCATTATTTTGGTAAGCTCCCTATATCCACCCATTGTCCACATTTATGCAAAGTTTGAGCTTTCTAGCTTCTTTCGTTCCTGAGAAAACTGTGACCAAACATTTTCATTTAAAAAAACCTATCAGGGGAGATAACTCCAAGAGTTATGGGCCCTTGGTCATAATTTCGGTAAGGTCCGTGGAGGCACCCATTGTCCACGTGTATACAAAGTTTTAGTTTTCTAGCTCTCTTAGTTTCGGGGAAAACTGTGACGAAAAAATAACGGAATAACGGAATTACGGAATTACAGAATTACAGAATTACGGAATTACAGAATTACGGAATGACAGGGCAAATCCAATATAGCCCCACTTTTCAAGCGGGGCTATAATAACCACAATTCTTCTAAATAACTTAGTCCAAAATCTTTTGTAAATACTGTCAATAGAACGGTGAGGTCTTCACACACTTTCTGACATGATCATGAAATATAATGTGTATGCTCTTCAGAAGAGAAGAAAACATTTATTACATTTCATGCAAGATAGAGGGAGTCTTCCCGGTGAAATGTCCAGTGAGTTTATTTTTATCTTATGTAAATACTGTCAATAGAAAGGTGAGGGCTTCACACACTTTCTGACATGATCATGAAATATAATTTGTATGCTCTTCAGAAGAGAAGAAAACATTTATTACATTTCATGGAAGATAGAGTGAGTCTTCCCGGTGAAATGTCCACAGAGTTTATTTTAATAAGGTTATGGGGAAGTGTAGTTTAAAGGGTGAAAAATTCATAAGTGGACAGACAAGAAACACGAAAGTGTCTGGATTTCAATTTATTTAATACTTTTTTAGAATTTTTATAGACCAAAATAGATTTCTCCCTGATCTTTCAAAGACGCTATCGCAATATTGAATGACATGTTTTTGATGGCAGAACAACATGACGTTAATAACTTTTAAAGTTCAGTGGTGGCACAAGAACTTGTATTTGCAATAAACCGTGCTTTGTATGGTCTTTTATGAAGTTTAAGTAACAAATATAAAGTAGAAAGCTCGTCGTGGCCTTCTGTAACTAATACAGCAAACTTGGTGGCTGAATGACAAATGTGGTCGTCAACTACAGCCCTCTCTACAGACAAAGACTGCAGTTCATAGGCTTTAGAGTATAATTGTTGGTTTTCTTTTGCTCCGGCATTTCAGTGGTTTCTTGCTGTCGAGTCCTCGCCGTTGTTTCATCTCTGTGGTTGTTTGATTATTTGTGTTCACGGAGATGTTGCACTGATGAGTTAGGAGGCCTTCATGCGGACTGCACAAATTATTTGACTAAATCGCGACGGAAGTAAGGGCGAGGATTGTGGCCACGTAAAATCGATTTAAGCCCCCCAGTGGAATTCGTTTCCGCTGACCGTTCCAAGGCGGTTCTTCTGTCGCGGTTTATTTTTGTAATGGTTTGTCTTTGTGTGTTTGTGCCGCTTATATTATTTTATTTTGGATAGCCTATTGGCCATTTTGTGGGAAAGTTACTGCCCTTTTGGCTTTCCGCTATTGATGTTTCCATTAGGGTATGTTGTTTCATGTTTGTATTTCTAGCCCTTTAGTTTCCCTGATGGGAGCTGTGGGTTGATTGTATCGATTCCTGATCATTGCCTCTACTTCTACTTAGTACCACCAAGTTCTTATTGAAGAGTGTTAACAAAGTGGAACCGTCAAACAAGTAGGGTATCCTGACTGAACGGCCTTTTCGCAACACCGCAATTAGTACTTGGGGGTGTGGACTGTGTATATTGAATGAATTAATGTGAACAAAAAATCATCTTCTATATAGCAATCATAAAATTAAGATTTTATAAGTTGCTGAAAGATTAAAAAAACTTGTATTGGGACAGAAACATTAGCACAGACATTCAAAAGTAGAGGAAAAAAGAGACGAGAAGGGGGAAGGGAAAAATATCCTGGCTATGGTATCTTGTCCTCTGGTTTTAATAACCTATCAATAACACTGCAGTCAGTTCTCGAAGGAATTCTATATTATTTATTAACGTCAAACGTTTTGACCAACTCTAGAGCAATCATAAATTACAGTGTTCGTAACCTGGAAGAAGAAAACACTTACTATTGGACAGACAAATCGACACAAAAGTAGCGGAAAAATGAGGTAAAACATTGTCCCCTGATTTGGATTATACAGCCTTTCAGCCACATAAAAACGAGACTTGAAGGAACTGTATGTCTATATATTTAATTTATAAATATAAAAACTATGTGCTCTTCTGAAGAAACATTTTATAAAGAAGATTTTATTGTACAGTGGAACAGAACAATTAGCATTGACAGATAAAAATGGAGGAAAAAGCAGGGGAACAGGCTACTGCAGGCCAGGTATCTTGTCATCGAAGAATTGGGCAAGGTACCACGTGGTTGGACAAGATATCTCGTCGTTGGACAAGGTACGGACAAGATACCATGTGGTATCCTGACCATGTGGTATCTTGACCCCGGGGACAGTTTACTGGGGCAACAAGATAAACTGGGACACCGGTACTCAAGTTTGGTCGGTTTTACCTCAGAGCCGCAGCACCATGTATCTCAATCTATTTCTCCGAGCCCCGACGGTCGACGACGCAAAATCTGTATGTTTATTTGCAACAAAAATATGCAAAACGAATGGGACAACTTCACTAGAAAATGCTTTCTGGGGACGTCTTTTCTGGCATAAGAATTGTGCAACAGAAGTGGGGATTGGTAAAATAAACTTACCGTCATTGTTGCAGAATCACTATATGCTTTTTCCAATATACTGAAATTAAACATAATATTATACAATGATCTGATGGCTGTTTCGATAATTGTCAAACTATTACACCACGTTGTTGTAGACGACTTGAAGCACCTTTGTCTTCGGCCGAATATCTGTTTTATTATCCAATCCATCATGCAGACACATTATTTTAATGGACGCTTTCCTGAGTGATATGAATCTCACAGACGGCATTGTTTACATTTTTTAGAGCGGCCACGTGCTGTTGCCTTCATATCCCCGCTTCTACTCCTTTTGGCGTTACAAAAATAATTAATAATCTAATCGTTCAATAGTAGGACATATTGGACGGTGATGTAATTCACACACGGTAAAACTGAATAAAACTCATCCTGTAGACATTAATGTCAATTTATATAAGTGATTGGCTAATAAAAAGGATTATCCTATATTTTTTTCAGAAATGAAATGGGAGAGAACTAGTTTCTGACGACCGTAACCTTTTGGAGCATGCGTAAATGCAAGTGTAGGTATTGCCAAAAGATTAAAATATCATAGTCTGTCAGTAAATATGTTGGTCTGACTATATCATTTTCTATTTGCCTGTCAGACTTTCCTTGCATCGAAGACGAAAAAAGACAATTGATCTGTATACATTATTTAAGAATGCATCTTGGCGTAAACTCCTCACCCCTTTGCTATAATTTAGCTTATGGCTTATTCACAAGGTCATCAAGTGTCCCTATTTCCTGTAGTTTACCATAGTGCAGTTTGAATTTCTTTTGGGGTCAAGTAGTCATTTTGTATTACTTTATAATCGGAATACTGCTGCTTTGTGTACTCGACAGCGTTAGCAGTCTCGCGATTTCCAGTACGATTTAAGCACTCTCACGAAAAATCAAACTCTCATTTTCACTCTGTGACGTTCCTTAACGATCTCGCGTTTACTAATTGCGGCTATTTATATTTTTGTAAAAATATCGTGAAATGCAAGCCTTGCATTTTATTCCTTTTCCTCAACCCATTTTATAAATTCAATTATACATGAACACTCATGTAAGATCCTCAATTTATCATATGACGTCGCGTGTGAGAGTGTAATAACGCCATGTAATATTTTCGATAATCCACTAGTGGATTAAATATGCAAATTAGCTAGATACGTCCCGTAACGTTACATGTACGATATCCTTAACGACGTCGCGTTTACTAACGGCGGAATATTGACATTTTTGTAAACAATCGTGAACAAAATGCGCTTCCAATGGCATATGATAAATAGAATCTTGCATTCGTGCTCATGTATTATTGAATTTATTAAACTCGTTGAGAAAAAGGGATAAAATGCTCGGCAATGCCTCGCATTTTATCCCTTTTCCTCAACTCGCTTAATAAATTCAATAATACATGAACACTCATGTAAGATCCTCAATATATTAATAGTTTTCGGTTTGCTGATAAAGAGCGAGAAATGGTGCAGGACATTACCATGCACTTCATTAAACAGAGGATCTTACATGAGTGTTCATGTATTATTGAATTTATTAAACGAGTTGAGGAAAAGGGATAAAATGAGAGGCTGTGCCGAGCATTTTATCCCTTTTCCTAAACGAGTTTAATAAATTCAATAATACATGAGCAAGAATGCAAGATTCTATTTATCATATGACATTTAAAACGCATTTTATTCTCGATTGTTTACAAAAATGTCAATATTCCGCCATTAGTAATTAGTAAACGCGACGTCGTGAAGGACGTCGTACATTTAACGTTACGGGACGTATCTAGCTAATTTGCATAATTAATCCACTAGTGGATTATCGAAATAATACATGACGTTATTACACTCTCCGACGCTATGTTATATGATAAAGTGAAGTTTAGTTTTTTCAATTCAGGTTACATTACTAAGTTTGTTTATATCTGTGCAGGTAAAGAGTCTCAATAAAACCCAAACCCCTATTTTCTATTGAAAGAGTTTTCTTTTGTGTCCAAAGGCGATTTCTCTATCTTTATTTTATAAACATTTAAATCGATTATATCGATTAGATGGCATTAAATCTAGATTTTGATTACACTCGCTGAAGTTTTTTTTGTCATGTGACAGCCGTTAACATCATATGGTACATGATCGTAGTGCATTTATTCTGCATTTTTGTTCAGTAGAAATCTTCAGGGACGGGCCTCCGTGGCCTAGTGGTAAAGAGCACTGACTCTTGATCATTAGGTCTCTCACCGCTGTGGTTCGAGCCTCGCTCGGGTCATATGTGAGACGCCAAGTTCTGCAACGGA
Source organism: Lucinisca nassula (assembly GCA_963580285.1). Taxonomy (NCBI): domain Eukaryota; kingdom Metazoa; phylum Mollusca; class Bivalvia; order Lucinida; family Lucinidae; genus Lucinisca; species Lucinisca nassula. The sequence continues at coordinate 107,621,132 of OY757013.1, read as the reverse complement.
AGGTCAGGTGGTTTTTCTCCGGGTACTCCGGTTTTCGCCCACCTCTGATTAACGATCGGCTCGATATGAGTGAAATAATCTTGAAAGGGCCTTAAAACCAAAACAAAACAAAAAAAAAACCTTCAGGGATTTGAGAACTTGGCGCTTTGTCTAAATCATGTATATAAACCTCCAGTTTTAGACTAAGTACCTAGTTTAAATTGTATTACCATATGAAGTCGCATCTGAGAGTGTAATAATGCAATGTAATAAATTCCGTAATCCACTAATGGATTAAATGTGCAAATTAGTAAGATACGCCCGAAACGTTACATGTACAACGTCCTTAACGACCTCGCGTTTACTAATGGTGGCTATTTATATTTTTGTAAAACAATCGTGAAATGCAAGCCTCGCATTTTATCCCTTTACATCAACCCATTTATTAAATTCAATAATACATGAACACTCATGTAAGATCCTCAATATATACCTCAAATGATAATTCATTAAGAGTTAGTATATTTGCCTTCTGGTTTTTATCATCAGCTAGTTACGGTCATTGATGAGGTTTGATCATTGCCTTCACTTCTTTTTACATCATGTTCTACAGAACGGTAATCCGTTACAAACAAGGATGACAACAAAGAGATAAAAAATAGAAGAAGAGGCAATGATCAGGAATCGATACAATCAACCGACAGCTCCCATCAGAGACACTAAGGTGAAAGAAACACAAACATGAAACAACAGGCCTAATGGAAACATCAATAGCGGAAAGCCAAAAGAACAGTTACTTTCCCACAAAATGGCCAGTAGGCTATCCAATAAAATAAAATAATATAAGCGACAAAAACACCCAAAGACAAACCATAACAAAAATAAACCACGACAGAAGTACCGCCTTGGAACGGTCAGCGGAAACAAATTCCACTTGGGGGGGGGGTCTTAAATCGATTATACGTGGCCACAATCCTCGCCCTTACTTCCTTCGTGATTAAGACAAATAGTTTGTTCAGTCCGCATGAAGGCCTCCTAACTCATCAGTGCAACATCTCCGTGAACACAAATAATCAAAACCGGTCGAGCGGTCGATGTTTGTATGGGCCAGACTAGTTAGATTTTTATATTTGTTCACTGTCTTTAAAAGATTCTCATTTTAATGTTACCAATCAACACTCATCCGCTATGTTTCAGGCATCAAGAAAGAAAATAAACCAACTCGTTTAAATTTGAAAAGTTACTTGTGATACACAAATCGCCTATACTTTTATCTTAAATCGTGACAAAACTATCCTTGTATGATAGTGACTATTTCTTTGTCTCACACTGATGCCTCGTCCTAGAGTTAATAATCTGTCTAAATCTGTCAATCATTGCTTAATATAGGCAAACATGAACATTGTTGCCCATGCAAACACGGAATCACATGTTCTGTTCTCCAAAGATGTAAATTTTCAACTTCCAACGAATCGGACTTTGTGCGTGGCATATAACTGCTGTGAATTGTCAAGGAAAGAAATTGGTGAAATTTATACATAACCAGTGCTTCAGCTGAAGTGCACGACCCGCCGAATGCTTTTAGCTTTATGAGTGTTACCATATATGGGTACGGCGGCCATTTTTGGTCATGTGACCTGAACCTAAAACGGATCCCCCAATAAATGCGCCTTATCGTAAGGAGCAAAAATATATCTTATACTTTAGTACTGTATTCTGAATCGTTTGCAGGATAATATGCATTCTCACTTTTCCAATACAAAAGAGATGTGTCAAAGTTTGACCTAGGCACAAAGAAGGTCAAGGTCAACCCAGGGTCACCATTTTAGCAATTTACGTCCCAGATGCTATTTATTAACTTTCGTGGAAATCTGCCCAGTGGTTCTGGAGAAGACTATTTGAAGGGTTTTTAACCATATATGGCTTGGCGGCCATTTTGGTCATGTGATCTTGATCCCATGAGCAAATTTTGGTTTCTCCCATCCCATAGAGGCTCCATATGAAATTTGACTTCGATCGGCCCAACGGTTTCCGAGGAGAAGCAGTTCGAAAATTTTCACATTTTTCCTCTAGGCGAGGCTATACTAAATGGAATGTAATATTTCGCAAGTTCATTCGTTAGATCCCATTGATATCTATCAGTATGCCAAAAATTGTTTAAATATTCCAACCAAAGCATATGTGTCAAAGTTTGAACCAGGCACAAAGAAGGTCAAGGTCAACCCAGGGTCACCATTTTAGCAATTTATGATTGGCCTACGTCCCAGATGCTATTTATCAAGTTTCGTGGAAATCTGCCCAGTGGTTCTGGAGAAGACTATTTTTGAAGGGTTTTTACCATATATGGCTTGGCGGCCATTTTCGGCATGTGACCTGGACGCCATGAGCAAATTTTGGTTTCCCCCATCCCATAGAGGCTCCATATGAAATTTGACTTCAATCGGCCCAACGGTTTCCGAGGAGAAGCAGTTCGAATTTTTTTACCTTTTTCGCCTCGGCGAGGCTATACTAAATGGAATGTAATATTTTGCAAGTTCATTGATTAGATCTCAATGATATCTATCAGTATGCCAAAAATTGTTTAAATATTCCAACAAATGCATATGTGTCAAAGTTTGACCTAGGCACAATGAAGGTCAAGGTCATCCCAGGGTCACCATTTTAGCAATTTATGATGGGCCTACGTCCCACATGCTATTTATCAAGTTTCGTGGAAATCTGCCCAGTGGTTCTGGAGAAGACTATATTTGAAGGGTTTTTACCATATATGGCTTGGCGGCCATTTTGGTCATGTGACCTGGACCCCATGAGCAAATTTTGGTTTCCCTCATCCCATAGAGGCTAATTATGAAATTTGACTTCAATCGGCCCAACGGTTTCCGAGGAGAAGCAGTTCGAAATTTTTCACATTTTTCGCCTCGGCGAGGCTATACTAAATGGAATGTAATATTTCGCAAGTTCATTTGTTAGATCTAATTGATATCTATCAGTGTGCCAAAAATTGTTTAAATATTCCAAGCGGTTAAGTCACTATCACCAATTTTCACAAACGGGTTACGGACGGACCGACAGACTGACAGACTGACAGAATGACCGATTGACCGAATGACAGAATGACACGGTGATTTTAGGACACTCTTAGAAATCAACCGACTTCAGTCGGTCGCTTTTTCTGCGGGTCGTGCAATATGTACATTTTTCACTTCAAATTTATAATTGTATTACAATAGATTTCAGAACCTCTCTGGAAAAACGGTTGAAACAGCTCTCTTCAGAAGATAATAATGATAAAAAGTAGAAGTAAAACATTTGTGTGACAGATCCATTTTGCAAACTGATTTTCTGTATTCTTATAGAGTCTGTTGGTTATAACAATTCAAAGCACATTATATAGGTGGGCGAGAAAAATAAATAATGATGCGATTGAGACGTCGACAAGGAAATCTCAGACTCGTTTACTTTTCATTTCAGTCTCAAGTAATCTTAAGTAGACTTAAGTAAACTGAGCTTTTAATGGGTATCTATTAATCTGTATTTTCACGTAACTTGAGCACTTGCTTGAGGTTGTCTTGTCTCGGCCCTATCGTAAACTCTATTAATCTCATTTGAATTCTGTTTGACCCAAAGTTTCATAATGCCGCCGGGTAAGACTTTATTCAGAATCATAGGACATGGAGTCTGATTTCAGTTTTCACTGTGTGCAAACAACCGAGCACATTTTCACCTGATGCTGCTTATTTAACGTATCTGCAAACGATTATATATCCTATAAACTAGTGTATGAGGGCTTGCTGGCAACACATTTTGACAGAAAGATGCACACAAGAACTAATGCACGCAAGGACACACATAATCATTTTCAATAGCCCCCTTGTCCGACTTCGGCGATAAATAGTTCAACTGCTGAGGTGATGCTTGAAAATTACACCGTTACTCGTCTTAACATTGAAGTGGGCCATCCAGAGCAGCGAAGTACTTAGAGCATGTGTGCCCAGCTTAGACTCAGATCAGCGGCGTAGCAATTTGCATTATATGGATGACAAATGACAAGACGCATGTATTCAGGATGTTTACAGGCCGCTTTAAGACCTCGATGAGCGAACATGCTCGAATCTGCTTGGTTTGGCCCAAATAATGAATTTCAAACTGACAGACTTTCAATATACAGTAGAACCTCAATTACTACCTTTAAATGAGCCAGCACACGGTAAAGCTTAAAATAAGACTTTCGCAATCAGTCTGCGCAAAGAATCTCCCCTATCTCTCATTGGATGTGCAGGAGGCAGTAGAAGGTTCATGTTATCAGTCAAGACGTTGATCAGACTGTACGTGCGCTGATCTGAGTCTATGCTTGCTGGTTACACAAGTTTTATCGTGTGTTCGCTCTAATCCAAGAGGCTTATTTCATTACATCCGCTATGGTTTCTATTTTCTCACTTGAATTATTGAGTGTTTTGAGTTATCGGCGTTTGAATAAATTGTGGTCTACCATAAGTGAAAACAAAATAATTATGGCGTAATTGCTTGTGAATCTGGTACTGAAATATTACCTTGCGTGATTTTTACAGTTCTTGCCTAGAAATTGAGAAGTAATTTTCCTGTCTTCATATGTGTTAAAGCAATTGAAGAGAATGATCTTGGAGTCACCTGCAAAAATAGACACATGTAATTAGTCTTTAAAAGATATTTGGCAAAGGTAAACATCGTGAATGATACCAGGAACATGATGTAAAATAGACTGGTCAGGTACATAGCAGTTCGTTGTCAACACAAGCGTTTGTTTCTTAAATAAGGTATTTGTCAGCACAATTTAAATGTGTAGCACGAGAAAAAAAAATACTTGGCATCATTCGAACTGTGGTTGTAGAAGGGTCCTGTCTTCTTAAGTTCTGGGCTGAATACACTGGAACCGCGCTGGCTTAAGTGTACCATTCCAGAGGGCAATTATATCGAAAAAAAGAAGACATCGATCTCACCCAGAAATAGGTAAGGCTGGTTTTGTATTGACTCGCCCTCGTATGGTCGAAATTTAATAAATCATCCAAATATGTATATGTCAAGAAACTTCAATAACTTCAGATTGCTTTTCAACAGACAGGGACATCATGAAAAATAAAAGGGAATGCAATTATCAGCAATCGATGCAATTAACCCACAGTTCCCATCACGAAAGCACACCCATATAATTTTGACCCCCACCCCCCCCCCCGAAACCCACTTTTATAAAGAAAAACTGGGGTTTACAGGTATAAACCTTATTTTTCTTACTTCTGCTCTAAAATAGATTGTGGGTACCGCCTCGATGAGGCTGATCTAACGATTACCCACAATAATATAGATTGTGGGTACTCGTTAGAACCGCCTCGATGAGGCGGATTCTATCGATTACCCACAATCTATATTTTGAGCAGAAATAAGAAAAGTATCACAATTTTTCATCTTAAAATTTTCATTTTTTTTGGCGATAGATTTTAGTTTATTTAAATAGACCTCATTCGAATCTTCAAAGGACTGAAATAAACTTGCAGCAAACCCATCAAAAATAAATAAAAATGCAAATCAATTAACGGAGTTTCGGTGTCAGAAGAATTTGCTTTATTTAACTACTGTAACAGTTCTGAGGGATAAATTTGACTTATGAAACCATCGAAGTATATATTGTCTATATCTAATAAATTATCCATATTTCTAGAGTCATAGTTACTATCAGTCGCCTAAAACTAAAAACAGCGCAGATAAACGGTTTTTAAGTCTTAACAATGGACCACTGCATGCGTATCGGGCCAAATACGAACCGATTCTGTTAGGGGCTAATCGTGCTGAAAGGTTGCACTGGTGCTTATGTCGTTTGCGGATTACGAGCGTTGGTTGAATTAACGTTTACGGATAAGACGCGGTTCAAAGTTAGCCATGCAATGGGTCGGTATATGGTATACAGCAATAGGGGAAACGGTACGCTCATGTCTGCGTATGTCAAAGGAATACGTTTGGTAAAGGCAAAAGTATGACAGAAGACGGTATCAATGGTGGTTTTAAGTCGTGCCGCTGTTGTTCATGGATCACAAATGGCCGAGGAGGAATATTTATCTTTTTTTTTCGCACTCAAAATTGGTTATTTCATTCAAATAGAACCCGTGTGGTCATCCTGCAACATGACATCGATACATGAATCGATACAATTAACCCAGAGCTCCCATCAGAGACACCAAAAGGAAATAAACACAAACAAGAAACAACAGACCCCAATGGAAACATCAAAAGCGGAAAGCCAAACGGACAGTTACTTTCCCACAAAATGGTCAATAGGCTATCCAAAATAAAATTATATAAGCGACACAAACACCCAAAGACAAACCATAACAAAACTAAACCGCAATAGAAGAACCGCCTTGGAACGCAAAGCGGAAACGAATTCCACCGGTGGGCTTAAATCGATTTTAAGTGGCCACAATCCTCGCCCTTACCTCCGTCGCGATTTAGACAAATAAAATGTTCAGTCCCAAGAAAGCCTCCTAACTCATCAGTGCAACATCTCCGTGAACACAAAAAAAGAAACAACCATAGAGATGAAACAACAGTGAGGATTTGACAGCAAGAAACCACTGCAATGTCGGAGTAAATCTTAAGTAACTATTGTCAAGTACAAAGGTGAGAGCTTCACACCCTTTCTGACATGACCATAAAGTATAATTTTTATGCTCTTCAGAAGTGAAAAACCATTCCTTACATCACATGTAAGACAGAGGGAGTCTTCCCAATGAAATGTCCATTCAATTAAATCATTTAAGTTTTTCTTTTATAAGATTATGAGGAAGTATGCCCAGCCACATACAACGCGATTATCGCGACAAATCCTTTAGTCTAACAAAGTCAATATGGTCACGGTTCTGATTCAAATCCTAATTCCTTCGGTGTATTTATTGATAAAGGTGTTTCTTAAATATTCATTTTATATAGCGAATATTTTGTTCATTTTTTCTAAGTGTATAACAGATATCAGCGTAGTTGTCTTACGACGTCCCGTCAGATGATTGAAGATCACCAATGCGCCGTTTTCAGCTGAAAATACATTGAATGGCATTCTTCATGTCTATTTGGAATTTGTCCTTTTTTCTTGATGCACTCAATATTGAATTTGTCCATTACTCTTAAAGTACACTATTTTGAATATGTTCAATCCTCTTAAAGAACACAATAATTTGTTGATTACTCTTAAATGAGACGTTTCTAGATTGTCTTTGACTACTCTTAAAGGACACTACCTGGAATTTATTTAATAGTGGACACTATCTACAATTTGTCCATTACTTTGAAAGGACACTATCTAAAATGTTTCATTACTCTTTAATGAACTATGCTAATGAGTATTTTGTCATTGCAAAAAAAAAAACTGCTATTAAAACAAAATGTGCAATTACCTTTTCGATTTATAATCGACTGCATCAAATAAAGCAGAGCAATATGAAAACTAACACAGGAAACTACCGACAGATTGGCATTCTGAAAGAAAATTGTAAGCATATTAGGATAACAAACACATGTGTGATAACAGTACATGACAGGGCCTTTTTCTCAATAAGGGTGTTGTTTTCTTATATATGATAGCAAAATAGACGGAGGAACTAGGGTATCAACAATGTCTCGCAGCAAAAAACAAAAACGAATTCTTCCCTAGCCAACTCAATCAACCGTTACAAGAAAACGAGTAAGTGATGTATCATTACGCAAACACGCCTATACAAATACATTGCCACCTTTATCGCCGAAAAAATGAAAATTTTAAGATGAAAAAATGTGATATTTTTCTTATTTCTGCTCAAAATTTAAATTGTGGGCATTCGTTAAAAACGCCTCATCGAGGCGGTTCTAACGAGTACCCACAATCTATGTTTTAGAGCAGAAATAAGAAAAATAATGTTTACCCCTGTAAACCCCAGTTTTACTATATAAAAATGGGGTTCAAGGGGGTTAGAATTATATAGGCGTGTTTTCGTGATGTAGAGAAAGCGAGACTAATAGCTCTGTAGTTAATGCACTTGCCTTTGATACTGGAGGCCCCGGTTCGGTCCCCGATGGGGGTGGTGGATCGTGCGTCAGAGCGCGCTTCGTTGGCGTCGTTTGTAGGGCTGAATGTCAAAAAGTGCACCGTCCTTCGGATCGGGATGTCATTTTGAGGCCCGCTGTGCAGGGAGAGTCATCTCTATGCAGGTTAAAGACGTGGCGACGACTGAAGCCACGTAAAATCAATTTAAGCCCCACAGTGGAATTCGTTTCCGCTGACCGTTCCAAGGTGGTTCTTTTGTCGCGGTGTATTTTTGTTATGGTTTTTCTTTGGGTGTTTTTGTCGCTTATATTATTTTAATCTGGATAACCCTATGGTGTCTCTGATGAGAGCCGTGGGTTAATTTTATCGATTCCTGATCATTGCCTCTACTTCATTTTTTCATGATTACTGGGTATGCTTTCATCCTGCAAACCTGGTATGTGTGCAAAGTACAACCGCAAGTTATATTCAAATGTGATAGATAGATAGATAGATAGATAGATAGATAGATAGATAGATAGATAGATAGATAGTGCAAATGTACTCCTCCTCAAATGTACGACTGTTTGGAATGGTCCACTGAACAAACTACAATGAGCTTAAACTGTGGATTTCATGAACCTCATTCAATTATTACATAATAACGATGGTACACGTGCAAGCTATATGGTGAGTCATAACAGTATCATACTTCGCAAAAACAAGGATTTACGATTCAACGACAATCGGGCGTCAGAGCAGAGGAAATTCACTCATCATATCAAGGAGAATGTAGCTGCCACAGAATCTGAAGTCAATTAGCTTACATCCAAAACGAAAACTTGCAAATTGTGTACAAGAAAAGGAAGTTTGTAAGTATTTGAATGAATGACAATTGCATCTTCGAATCTGTTTGTTCCTGCAATAAAGCTTAAAAACAACCATTAACTTGACAGGCATACTAGAAAGGAAGCCGATGTCTAGAAATAAAAATCAATAAAGTTATCTCATACCTCCCATCAAAAGTATCGAAGGGAAAGAAGTAGGCAAATAAAATTGACTTAACTGTAATGAAAAATTTCACAGGTGGAATGCCAAAATGAAAGTTACTTTCATAAAAAAGGTCAACCGCCTACCCAAAATAAAAAAATATAAGCAATACATATATGCGAAGACAAACTAAAGCAATCATAATTCACTGGAACGGTCAGTTAAACGTTGTTTACAGTTGGGGTGCTTAAATTGTATATTTCACTTACAGGCGCTGGATAGGTATTTTGATACCCGGGTGCTTCAAGTCTTTATAGTAGTATACGCGCCACTTCAGGGTAAATGACGTCACAAGGTGATGGGCAAGATGGCCGCCATTTTGACCCTCGATGACCTCGCGGGGGTCGCCTGATGATTCTCGATGTGGGGTTTGAGACCAAGATGGTCGCCATTTCTGACCTCATTTGACCCTCGATCACCTCACGCTGGGTCGCTGATGACCTTTGTGGAGAGGGGGTGACGCGTTTAATAGAAGAAACGCCCTAGACCACCGGAAGGTAGCGTCACGTCCATGGGTACGGTGTCGCCGATCAATGGGGTTTAACATCAGTTTCGGGTTTCTTCTCGCATTGATTAAGAATAGCACTTCGGGTAACCAAGACTCGTACTTCAGGGGCCAACGTACCAGTACATGTTCTTCCTATCAACCCATATTCCGCGAAGGCGTCCACTTCGATGCGAGCCATATGAAACCGGATAGGAGCGGTGAAGCTCGAGCCCTTCTTCTTCTTCTTTTGACTAAATAAAATGCCAAAATATTTTGCAGACGACAATACACGTATCCAGTAAATAACTCGCATTATTTTGCCTACTCTCTTTGCTGTCTCCTCACTAAACGATTGAAAAATGGCTTAAATCTTCGTTTAATATGTCGACTGACCCTAGATGACCTTTCAGACCGATCTAGGTATTCACCCCCCTTACCACTAACTATCGGAAAATGGAACACTCCATACTTATTAGGCAGAAGATTCCATTATCATATATGGGTTAGACCAGGAGATAATGAGATACCTTCGCACTGAATCATTAAATTCGACACCATTTCAAGCCTAAATGGCATATAGATTTATACGCTGTTTTTTTCTAACTTCGACTAGTTTATTTTATATACATCGCCACTGTCTAAATACTCCAGCAAGACGAAAAATTCTCTCTGTTGTAGATGGGTTAATATTATTTGAAAATTGATGAGAAAAACATGCTCCCCATATCGCACTTTGAATTGTCTTCACTCGTCTAAGACGGAAGAACTCATGCGACTTAAATGGGTTTAGGTCAGTTTTATCGCGTAAAGAATGTTGGGTCGTGAAACTTAGCTCGCATAATTGTTTTTCAATACTTACCCAGGTATTGACTTTTATGAATTCCGATGGTCACCATCATTTCTATTTAAAACTTCAGCCGCTGGAACACTCCATACTTTTAGGCAGAAGATCCCATGGTCATATATGGGTTAGACCATGAGAAAAACATTCGGCCAGCGCACTGAGTCATTGCATTTGGACCCATTTCAAGCCTAAATGGCATATAGATTTATACGCGTTTTTTACATTGTTCTCTACCTTTGTAACGGTAGGGGTATTTAAACTGCACAGGAGATGACTCTACCTGCACATGGGACCTCCAGTTAACGCCCCGATCAGAAGGATGGTCCACTTTTTGCGTTCATCCCAGCAAATGGTGCCAATGGAGCGTGTTCGGACATCGAAATAGTCACCGCCTCAGACATACATACGTTGTGGATGCGCGTTGAGGCGGATCATTAAATACGGGTTTCGGGATCCCGCCTCGGTGAGGCGGCGCATAACGCCTAAGTTCTTGGCGTTTGTTAGAATGAGGTGATCCCTCAAAGACATGTCAAAAATCAAAGTCTTAACAATACCGAATATCTACGTTACCGTGTATAAGGCTTGCTACGAAGAAAAATCAAAGTAATAACAGTACCGAGAATCTACCTTATTGTGCATAAGGCTTGCTGCGAAGAAAAATCAAAGTAATAACAGTACCGAGAATCTACCTTATTATACATAATGCTTGCAACGAAAAAAATCAAAGTACTAACGGTACCTTAAATCCTTCAAATATTGCGAAAAAAATCAAAGTAGCTCAAATATTGTGAAAAAATCAAAAGTAGGTAACGGTAGGGGTATTTAAACTGCACAGGAGATGACTCTACCTGCACAGGGGACCTCCAGTTAACGCCCCGATCAGAAGGATGGTCCACTTTTTGCGTTCATCCCAGCAAATGGTGCCAATGGAGCGTGTTCGGACATCGAAATAATCACCGCCTCAGACATACATACATTCAATAGAACATCTCGTTAAAGATACGTTGTGGATGCGCGTTGAGGCGGATCATTAAATACGGGTTTCAGGATCCCGCCTCGGTGAGGCGGCGCATAACGCCTAAGTTCTTGGCGTTTGTTAGAATGAGGTGATCCCTCAAAGACATGTTAAAAATCAAAAGTCTTAACAATACCGAATATCTACGTTACCGTGTATAAGGCTTGCTACGAAGAAAAATCAAAGTAATAACAGTACCGAGAATCTACCTTCTTGTGCATAAGGCTTGCTGCGAAGAAAAATCAAAGTAATAACAGTACCGAGAATCTACCTTATTATACATAATGCTTGCAACGAAAAAAAATCAAAGTACTAACGGTACCTCAAATCCTTCAAATATTGCGAAAAAAATCAAAGTAGCTCAAATATTGTGAAAAAATCAAAGTACTAAAAGCTCTCTAAATACTTATTTTGAGAAGGAAAAAATTCAAAGTGCAAAAACACATTAAATACTTATACTGAGAAACAAATCAAAGTACTAAAAGTATCTCACATTCTTCTAATATTGCGAAAACAAACCAAAGTGCTAACAGTACCTTAATTCCCAATTTAAGACAGATTACATACATACATACATACATACATACATACACCTCTTCCCTCCTCTTTCTCCTGCTCCTCCTTTCCCTCCTCCTTTCCCTCCTCTTCCCTCTTCCTTACCTCCTCCTTTTCCCTCATCCCTTCTCCGCCTCCTCCTCCTCCCCCTCCTCCTCCTCCTCCACATTCCTCTTCTCCCCTCCTCCTGCCTCTTCTCCATCGACCTCCACCTCCCTCATCTAATATCTCCCCTTCTTCTCTTCCCTTCTCCTCCCTTCTCCTCTCTCCTAGTCCATCCCTCCTCCTCCTCCTCCCCCTCTCCTTCTCCCTCCTTCCAGTCCTCCTCCTCCTCGTCCTCCGCCCTACTCCTCTTCTGACCTTCTCCTCCTCCTTACCCTCCTCTTCCTCCTCCACCCCTCCTCCTTTCCCTCCTCCTACTCCCCCTCCTCCTCCTCTCTCCTCCCTCCTCCTCTCTCCTTCTCCTCCTCCCTCCTCCTCCTTCCTCCTCTCTTCTTCTCCTCCTCCTCCTCCCTCCGCCTTTCCCTCCTCCTCCTCATCCTCCCAACGCCTCCTCCTCTCCCATTCTACACCTTCCCCTTCTCTTCCCCTCATCCTCCTTTTCTTCCTCCGACTTCCTCCTTCCTCCTGCTCAGTCCCCTCCTCCTCTTCCTCCATCCCTCCTCCTCCTCCTCCTCCTCCTCCTCCTCTGCCTCTCCCTCCTCCTCCTCCTCTGCCTCTCCATCCTACTCCTCCTCCTCCTCCTACCTTCTCCTCCATTCCCTAGCCCTTTCTCCTCCGCCTTTCCCTCCTCCTCCACCATCCTCCTCCCTACGCCTCCTCCTCCTCCCCCATTCTCCACATTTCCATTTTCTCCCCTCCTCCTCCTCCCTTTTCTTTCTCCTCCGCCATCCTCCTCCACCTCCCTCCTCCTCCTCCCTCCTCCTTCTTCTTCCTCCTCCACTCTCCTCCTCCTCCTCCTCCTTCCCCTTCTTCTCTTCCCTCCTCATCCCTTATCCTGCTTCTTCCCCTTCTCCCCTTCCCCACAACCATCTCCACCACCACCACAGACATTACCACCACCACCCGCCACCACCACCACGTGTGTATCAAATATGACTTTCAAAAGACATTTAAAGTCATACTATTTGAGAAAAGTACACATGTCCGACTCGAAACAGTACTTGTCTCCCTCGAGGAGAAGGTGAGAGGAGGAGTAGGGAGGAGGAGGAGGACAAGGAGGGAGGAGAAGAGGAGGAGGAGGAGGGATGGACTAGCAGGGAGAAGAAGAAGAGAGGAGGAGGGAAGAGAAGAAGGGGAGATATGAGATGAGGGAGGTGGAGGTCGAGGAAGGAGGAAGAAGAGGCAGGAGGAGGGGGAAAGAGAAGAGGAAGGTGGAGGAGGGGGAGGATGAGGAGGCGGAGGGAGGGTGGGGGAGAGGAGGAGGGAATGAAGAGGGAAGAGGAAGGAAAGGAGAAAGAGGAGAGAGGAGGTGTATGTATGTATGTATGTATGTGTGTATGTAAGTAATCTGTCTTAAATTGGGAATTCAGGCACTGTTAGTACTTTGATTTTTTTCGCAATATTAGAAGAATTTGTGGTACTTTAAGTACTTTGATTTGTTTCTCAGTATAATTATTTAATGTGTTTTTGTACATTGTATTTAGGGTGCTTTTAGTACTTTGATTTTTGCACAATATTTTAGGTACTTTAGTACTTTGATTTTTTTCGCAATATTAGACGGATTTGAGGTACCGTTAGTACTTTGATTATTTTCGATGCAAGCATAATACATAATAAGGTAGATTCTCGGCACTGTTATTACTTTGATTTTTATTCGTAGCAAGCCTTATGCACAATAAGGTAGATTCTAGGTACTGCTATTACTTTAATTGTTCTTCGTAGCAGGCCTTATAAATGGTAACATAGATATTCGGTACTGTTACTACTTTGATTTTTAACATGTCTTTGAGGGATCACTCATTCTAACAAACGCACGGAACTTAGGCGTTTTGCACCGCCTCACCGAGGCGGGATCCCGAAGCCCGTATTCAATGATCCGCCTCAATGCGCATCCACAACGTATCTTTAACGAGATGGTTCTGTTGTATATATGTATGTCTGAGGCGGTGACTATTTCGATGTCCGAACACGCTCCTATGGCATCATTTGTCGGGATGAACGCCAAAAAGTGCACCGTCCTTCGGATCGGGGCGTTAACTGGAGGTCCCCTGTGCAGGTAGAGTCATCTCCTGTGCAGTTTAAATACCCCTACCGTTATAAAGTTAGAGAGAAAAAAAAAACGCGTATAAATCTACATGCCATTTAGGCTTGAAATGGGTCCGAATGTAATGACTCAGTGCGCTGGCCGAATGTTTTCTCATGGTCTAACCCATATATGACAATGGAATCTTCTGCCTAAAGGTATGGAGTGTCCCATTTTCTAATAAAAGCGATGTTAAGTTAGCGATAAGCTTTGCAAGATTAATGAGGTCAAGACCTACATCGAACGCCGCGTCTGATCTGGGCCCGCACCGTTTGCAAATGTCCCCAAAAAGGGCAACTAGGCATATGCGGAAAACGTGTATTGAAATTGAGAAAATATTTGTTATAATACATTAAGGTCATCAAACGGCGTTTAAAGGAACTGACCTGACCCCATTTAAGGCGAATGAGTTCTTTCGATCTAAGACGAGTGTAGACAATTCGGTCGGTGTCCGAACACGCTCCATTGGCATCATTTGATGGGGGTGAAAGCCAAAAAGTGTACAGTCCTTCGGTTCGGGACGTTAACTGGAGGCTCCCTATGCAGGAAGAGTCATCTCCTGTGCAGACTAAATATGTTCTAGAAAGGTTATCCTATGGAAGCAAGGAATACACCACAGAACTGGAAAATATGGAGTGTACGTTTTCTGGGCCATACTAGCTAGTTTCGGCCATTTAGACCTCATCAGTGACCCTCAGATATGTTCAAAAGTCCACAATGGAATCAATTAACCAAAAGGAAAAGACAATATAAACTACACTATGATGTAGGGCAGGGAGTCGTTTTACGGCCGCCACACATTCCCAGACAACAGCTGGAGTGACGTCAAATATGTTCGAGAAAGGGTTATCCTTTGGAAGCAAGGAATACACCACAGAACTGGAAAATATGGATTGTACATGTTTTCTGGGCCAGACTAGCTAGTTTCGGCCATTAAGGCCTCAGGAAGACCCCTACCGTAATTACACGATTACTGTGTAGGCTTTCAACCCTGTAATCTGGAGTGTATGTAATGTACACTTGCGAGTAATGATCAAATGTGACCGATCGCAGTGTAAGAAAGAAAAAAGATACGGAGACGAAATGACATCTAAAGCCCTGTCGCCCGATGAAACCAATAGGTTTTATATCAACCATAGTGCAGTTTATATTTTACTTTTGGTCCTTTGAGATCAGCGTGAATATTCTGAGAAATCAGAAATAAATTATTGGTTTAGACTCATATTCTAGACAGGTTTTTTAATTATTTTCACCCCATTCTGATTTATATCAGTCTTTGAATCCACTGGCTATTCGAAATTCGCAAAAGTGCACTATGTTTCCTCTGTTTTTCTTTGTCGGATCATTAGAGGGTCACTGATGAGGCTTAATTAGCCGAAACTACGTAGTATTACCCATCTTCTTGCTTATGAATGTTTTCATTGCTCTTAAAGGAACTCATTTTTTATTTTTATTTGCCTTCACTGCAGCTGGTGTTGTGCCGTGTGGCGGCCGTAAAACGTCTCCCCGTACATCAACCATAGTGCAGTTTATATTTTACTTTTGGTCCTTTAAGATCAGCGTGAATATTCTGAGAAATCAGAAATAAATTATTGGTTTAGACTCATATTCTAGACAGGTTTTTAATCATTTTCACCCCATTTTAATGATATCAGTCTTTGAATCGACTGCCTATTCGAAATTTCCAAAATTGCAGTATGTTTCTTCTCTGGCAATCGTTGCCGGATCATTACAGGGTCACTGATGAGGCTTTATTAGCCGAAACTACGTAGTATGACCCATCTTCTTTCTTATGAATGTTTTCATTGCTCTTAAAGGAACTCATTTTTGATTTTTATTTATAGGGGCCGCCTCGCACCGCTTTTCCTTGGCAGCCTTAGAACCTTACCAGTATGCGGTCGGTTTCAGCTCTGTTCAGCCTCATCTATTTCTTAAAGCCCCGATGAGCGGGGTGGGGGCGGCTGAAGTTTTACATTGAAATGATGGTGACCATCGGAATTCAAAAAAGTCAATGCCCGGGTAAGTGTTGTAAAACGATTAATGCGAGCTAATTTTAACGACCCGTAACATTCTTAATGCGATAAAACTGACCTAAACCCATTTAAGTCGAATGAGATCTTCCGTCTTAGACGAGTGAAGACAATTCAAAGTGCGAAATGGGGCGAATGTTTTCCCCATTAATTTTCAATTTATATTAACCCATCTACGACAGAAATTTCCGTCTTGCTGGAGTATTTAGACAATGGCGATGTATATAAAATAAACTAGTCGAAGTTAGAAAAAAAATCAGCGTATAAATCTATATGCCATTAAGGCTTGAAATGGTGTCGAATTTAATGACACAGTGCGAATTTTTTCTCATTATCTCCTGGTCTAACCCATATATGATAATGGAATCTTTCGCCTATTAAATATGTAGTGTTCCATTTTCCGATAGGAAGTGGTATGGGAGGTGAAGACCTAGATCGGTCTGAAAGGTCATCTAGGGTCAGCCGACATATTAAACAAAGAGGTTAGCAATGTTTCAATCATTTATGACGAGGCAGCAAAGAGAGTAGGCAAAATAATGCGAGTTATTTACTGGATATCTGTATTTTATTGTCGTCTGCTAAATATTTTGGCATTTTATATAGTCAAAAGAAGAAGAAGAAGGGCTCGAGCTTCACCGCTCATATCCGGTTCCATATGGCTCGGATCCAAGTGGATTTGTTCGCGGAATATGGGTTGATAGGAAGTACACGTACTGGTACGTTGGCCCCTGAAGACCGAGTCTTGGTTACCCGAAGCGCTATTCTTAATTAATGCGAGAAGATACCCGAAACTGATGATAAGCGTCATTGATCAGCGACACCGTGCCCTAGGACGTGACGCTACCTTCCCGTGGTCTAGGGCGTTTCTACTAAATGCGCCACCCCTCTCCACAAAATTCATCCAGCTACCCCGCGCGAGGAGACAGAGGGTCAAACGAGGTCAGAAATGGCGGCCATCTTGGTCTCAAACCCCACATCGAGAATCATCAGGCGACCCCCGCGAGGTCATCGATGGTCAAAATGGCGGCCATCTTGGCCATCACCTTGTGACGTCATTTACCCTAAAGGGGCGCCTATACTATTCCTCATCTTTAATTCATCACAGTGATTTAGTTTGATTTGTATTTCAGTTTGTTTTAATTTGTAAGATATTTCTTGAGCAGGCTTAGAACCTCTATGCAGTTTACCATTACTCATGTTTTAATTCTGCGTGGAAGAATCATGCAGCCAATTGTATGTATTTCTTCAAGATCCCATAAGCGGGAGCAGTCGACCATGTTACTTAGCACAATTTTTTTATTCAGCGCTAAAGTCCACATGACAGTCACTGATTTGTTGGTTGCGCAGTGAGGCTAGCGTGTTGCGTTATACGATAAGCTGTAGAATCTGGGCTTGAATCATGCATGAGTTGTGCTTAGATTACAATTATTCAAAAAATATACATCAGATGAATTCAATGGTTTATTGAATGAATCCGACGTATATGTTTTGTAACACGTGCAGTTTGAAAGTCTGTATTGTTGTAATCCAAGCAAACAGTATAGACCCTCATCAGACACCGCGTTCTGTGGCGTATTATCTGGATCTACATTGTTTGCGAATCACAACCCAAACATGATTCAAGCCCAGATTCTAAAGCTTACCCTATAACGCAACACGCTAGCTCAAAGTACGGGAAGCAACTTTGAACAGTGGGGACTGCGTTCTAATCAGGTTGGTTGGTCTGAGTGGCAAGCAGAAATTGGATGACAAGTGAGAGAAAAGCCCTTATAGCGTTGGTTCAAAACCTATAAATAACACCCTTGTTTTTAAGGTTCAAAACGAGTCTGACGAGTCCTGCATCAGAACCTTACATAGGAATATGCTACTCCCAATTTGCGTTATTCATGTTAAATCTGAGATTTCAGAACCGAAGATTATGCCAAGGCGTCCTCTTAGGGATCATGTACAGCCCAATACAATATTACAATATTACTGCACGGAGGAAACCTCTCAGTCCTGTCAATGTTTCCAGTTTTGATAATACCTCCAGTATGTTTGAAACTGACAATAATACTCAGTCAGCCGATTCTTGCAGGCCGTCTTTTTCAAATTTGGGTAGAGGTCCTATTTCATATACAGGTAGGAGAAGATACAGGTGTGGCCGGCGATAGCCATAAATATGTTCTATAAAAGGGTTATCGTTTGCGAGCAAAAAATACACCACAGAACGAAAAATATGGAGTGTACATGTTTTCTGGGCCAGACTTGCTAGTTTCGGCCAATTAGGCCTCATCAGTGACCCTCAAATATTTTCGAAATTCCACAATGGAATCAATGATCCAAAAGGACAAGAAAATATAAACTACACTATGATGTCTGTTCTCGGACGGATACAAGTATCTCTTCTGGGTATACTCAATCTCCATCACCAGTTACTACTCCTCAGCCCAGACGTTCCGGTCGTGTGGGTCTTCCACCAGACCGTTATGGAGATTAGCTCATAATCAACAAACAGTTGGTTATTCTGAGTTACAGGAGTGGTTTAATTAGCTTTTATTTTATTTGCTGAGGTATTCTCATTACTTACTTTATATGCAGGGTAGAATGTCACATGAATTCTTTTCAGTGTTGTTTTTAAATACACAAAACAATATGCTGAGTGTAGTTTATTTGAATATTATTTTCAGTGTTGCACAACACAAATTGTCATGCTTTAATTTTCTATGTGTGGTGCATTGAATTATGCAGCAATTTATTTCTGTATCTTAGCTATGTTTCTTCCAGAAGCAACCACTGCACAATTTGGAATTACATTGCAAATATAAAGCAAGCTGTGATAAATAAATTTGACATTTGTATTACATTGGAATTTGTATTACACTCAGCTATTGTCTGTGTACTTAGATAAAATTGGAAATCCCCAGTGACATTTTTTCCTGCCAGGGGAGAATTTCATAGATGTAGCTGTTCGGTTCGGTTCGATTTTGAGGTGTCGTGTTTTCTACGCACGGTAACAAGGTTACTAGACTTTCTTTTATATCCGTGACCTTGCTGCAAATTGCGACACGGACACGTACCATGATACAACAGTAAAATTCTTGTTTTTACCTATCATTTAAATGTTTTGACCGCTGCCGGGATGAATGCTTTTGTATGGCTGGCTACCCTAACTCGCTAGCCATACATGTGAGCTTTTTCACATTTTTACAGCCTGAAAGAAGATGGACTAAAGAAGGCCTAGCGAGCACTTCACTTGCTCGTCGGGAAGCCTTTGTCAACTCATACAGACCTTCACGTTCTAGTTACATTTGTATAAATTGAAGATGTCATAGCCAGGCAAGAATTTCTTGTTCTGAAACCTGTTTATTCTTGTGTTATTTCTCAGTTCTTCAGTCTGAAAATGAGCATATTTCATAATATGCCATTTTGCTTCTTCCTACCTATTTCCCCTGAAGCCCATCCTCAACTATTGAATTTTCGCCATATTATTTGCATTTAAAATAATTCAGTGTAAGCTGCAAGGGTTTCTTGTCTAGCTTATTCTGTAGCTTTATGGTTGAGTGTCTATTTTCATAACAATGTACTCAGCCTGTTTTGAAATTTCAATTGGCTCGTGTGGGGGGGTGGGGGGGGGGGGTCGGCTATACGGGTGTAGTGGTGTAGTTACAACCTAAAATCCCCATTCATCCATGGTTTTCATCCCAGCAGAGTGTGTCCTGTCGTTCACTGTTTTCTGTGCATATTGTCATGTTAAATTCTGTCATTCATCTATGTTAATATAGGTGGATGATTCGTTACCATTGCTGAATATATTAAGCAGTAGTCATTTGTATTTTCCTGCAGACAGTATATTTTCAATCGTGTTTGTTTGTTTGTAAGACACCTTTTACTGTATATAAACAACCCTCAGAAACATCATTGTCTGTGCTTTCATTATCAACCTGGTGCTCTCCCGGCGACAGTAACAAGAAATAGATTTTGATATTTTCACCACCCTTTCAAGGCGGCAAATATGCTTCTTTAGGCAATTGGTGATCAGGGACGCGTGAAGTCGGGTATGTCTAGAGCAAAACAAAATAGCAGAACTTCAAAGCGATTATTTAATAGCAGAACCTCAAAGCGATATTATTTAATTTTGAATATGAGGTAGTTACCTTACATACACTGCTCCATGTGTCCCACATGATACATATTCCTATTGTCAGCAGAATAATCCCAGAGGGATGTTTCTCAAGAACAATAGAGAAACTTTCCATTAGAATACCAAACCTAGAATATAATACAGAAAACTGTCATTTACCATGGCTCTATGTTTTACATAATAAGGAATAACACTTCAGAGTGGCAATATGTCTTCTTTCGTGTCTCTAAGAAGCTCATTTTCTGATGTGTTGTCTTTTTATTTCTAATACCAACAAATATTGTTGACGCTCTTTAAAACAATGTCATAGAGGCGGTTTCAAAGAGATACTTAAGTATTCATTTCTTATGAAAACATAAAAAGAAATTTTTCCGGGGCATAATCTGGAAGGTGGTCATGACACAGACTTTTTAATTTGATATGTAAATATTCACACAACATACGGTACCCGACTCGTTGTGTCATACCCAAAAGGTGAATTCGGGTCTCATATCTAGCAAATATATGTACTACTGCAGAACTAGCCATGAATATATCATGAATTACACATGAAATGGCCACACATGAAAAGCAACAAAATCAACGGCAATTTATTAGCTATTATTTGTCCACTATGTTCCATGAAATTTTGTGGGTAAAATGGCAATTTAAAATTGCCATTAGAAAAAGACAGCAATGGCAATTAACAATTTTAAGTTTTCTTATCAATTACAAGTGATATACCAATTACAAATTTTGATGGCCATATTTAATGGGTAGATGCCTATGAAAAGCGACACAATTCAGGGCCCATTAATTATCCATGCCCATTATTTTCCTACTTTAACAAAAAGGCATGCCCATTCATTACAGCTTTTGTCTGTAAATTCAGGAGACAGAAAATTATATAATGACCATTAGTATTTTAATCGTTAATAAGGGGGAATTAATGATCATCAAAAGAATGGCCATAAAAATGAATGACGTCTTATAAAATTTTGAGGCTTTGCGGAGTTTATAATACCAATAAGAGGGAAGCAAATTTGTCAACCGTGACTGGGTTAACTGCCATACATGCAGTCTGTCGTATAACATTTATGCTCTACCCTATTTTTCTGTTCTCTGTAACATTCTCTATTTGTGTAACTTTTTACCTTCCTGTCAAATATTGTGTATATAGACATTATTACTAACTCTTTGTTTTACAGATTATTTTTATGTGTTGATATGTTTTCTTCCAACAACATTGTATTTGATAGACCTTTTCGTCAAGACAGAACACACAGCATTCTTTACATATTAAAACACTGAAAAGATATCTGCCTTACCTTCCCTTCTTGTCAGTGACAGTCTATATATCATAGAACTTTTATCCTTCCAGTAAAATATTGTATATTTGTTTGTTGGATTGTTTGAATTCGGGGTTTAACGTCCCCATTAACACTATTAAGGTCATATTGGAGACGTTGTTGCCAATTTTGTAAAGATTTTACTCGACACGGAGGTGAAATGACACCTCAGGCCCTGCCGCTAAATGAAACCAGAAGGCTTATATGAATTGGACGATCTCAATCACACCGCTTTGCCTGAGCAGGCTTAGTCCTACTAAGCAGTTTACCAGTATTCGTGTGTGGTGAGATTCAGCTCTGCATGAAAGCATAATGCAGCCCAGTCTATTTCTGCAGGCCTCGATGGGAGGTGGCGAAATATAATTAATAGAAAATACGCATTAACTAATCTTTCAACAGATAACTTTATATGGTTTGTTGTGATTTATTGATCTTTGTCCGATCGATGCTTATGACCCACAAATAGAGTTGGCGTGCCGTTTAATTAAAAACATCATCAGCATCATTATTGAGCGTTGCGTCAGAGACTTATCAGGACTTCTACAACCCGAAAGCTTCAGCTTCAGTTTGTCGCGATTTATTATGGTGCGCCAACAGAGGGAAGTGGGGCATATTGTTTTGGTGCCGATCCCGTTTGCGTCGGCATCGGCGTCAGCGTAGCCTGTTTGAAGCATTATATCTCCTGAACCTGTGGATGAATTTTGACCAAACTTGCATAGATACATCACGAGGATAAGGGAAACAGTCACAAGGTCATGATGACCTTAACCTCATTTTTAAGGTCACAGCGACCCAAAACAGTCATGTTTGGGCCAAAAAGTGCATGTCTGCACTCTGTCTCATTAACGAATTGATAAATTTTAATAAAACTTGGTACAGTATATATCATTATAACAAACCGCAGATTCGATTAGATTTTGATGACCTTGACCTCATTTAAAAGGTCACAGCTACCCAAAAAGTCATTTTTTGGCCAAAAAATGGCTTGTCTGCACTCTATATCATTTAAAAATTTATGAATGTTGGACAAAATCGGTACAATATTTAATTACAGTTTACCAAATGTGTCCGGTGACTGTTTGTTTTTTAGGGTCAAAGGCTCCTGAGAAAACTGTCAGTTCTTTACCAAAATTTACTTGTTTGAAGCTTACATTTTGGTGACTTTAACGTAGTTATTAAAGTCAAATGGATGATTTAAGATATATACATATAATATATATAGTGGGGGACATTGTTTCCTCTGAAAACATTTCTAGTTTTTGTTATGATGTGTGTTTGAGTGCGTGTATCCCTTATAAGTTTCTGTTTTGGATAGCCAAATGGCCATTTTGTGGGAGAGTAACTGTCCTTTTGGCTTTCTGCTATTGATGTTTCCATTAGGGTCGTTATTTCATGTTTGTATTTTTCCCTTTGGAGTCTCTGGTTGGAGTCGTGGATTTATTCGATCGATTCCTGATCATTGCCTTCACTTCTAGTTTATACTTTTTAACGATGGTCGTACATATCGTGCCATAGACAATGGGCCTTCTTGATTTATATGACAATCTACCCTTTCCTCTCTCTTCTATAGGCCAATGTTACCATTTTCCCAACACATTTCTAAGGAACGATAAAATTAGAACCTTCAAACTATGTTACTACGCGATGATGATGACTCATTTCGTGTAAAGTAGAATGAACTTTCTCAGCTTATTTGTTCGTCCGTCCTTTCTTCGTTCTTTCAATATTTATCAATGATAAAATTTCCTGTACAGGTTCATTTGTCTAAATCGCGACGGAAGTGAGGGCGTAGATTGCGGCTACATAAAATCGATTTAAGCCCCCAGTGAAATAATTTATACTGACCATTCTAGGGCGGTGCTTCTGTCGCGGTTTATTTTTCTTTTAGTTTGTCTTGAAAGTGTGTATCGCTTATACCATTTTGGTGTTGAAAGCCTTTTGGGCATTTTGTGTGATAGTTACTGTCCTGTTGGCTTTCTATTATAGATGTTTCCATTAGGGTCTTATGTTTCTTTTCCCTTTGTGTCTCTGGTGGGAGGTGTGGGTTAATTGTATGGATTCCTGATCATTGCCTTCACTTCTATTTCTACGGAACTTTAATGTGTTCTATAGAACGGTAAATCTTTAAAACCCGCAAACCTAAGTATAAAATGCAATGGTGATGATATATATCGAGTAGTATACTATATTTTTCTAGCTTATTTGTTCCTTTTGCTGTATCATTCTTCTTTCTCGTCATATTTGCCCACGTAAATGTTTCGTCAAACATTTCTTTGGCCAAAAATAATAGTTGTGTTTTCGCTAACATGTCGACTAAGGGTATTGGTCGGTAGGTCGATAAAACTGTTTATTTTTGTCAACTTCTTATTTGATGGAAAAAAAAGCAAAAATAAAAAAGTAACAGTTAAAAAGGCTAAATTCTAACTATGTTACCTCAAATTTTCAAATAATGAGGTTAGAAGCATCAAGGAAACAAAAGAACAGGATTTAAATTGTTAATTTCGCTATTTTGACAGTTTTATGAATTTTCACCAAGAAAATATTAAGGTCGGTAGGCAGGATTTTTTTTATTCTTTTCTAGATGGCAATCAAAAATGCAGGCTCGGTCGAGTTATCGAATAAAAACAGCTATTTTAGGCCTTATTGACTATAATTATATAGAAGCGTAAACTTTGGCATTCCGGGCAATGATGGTTTATATCACATCAGTCACGTCAGTCACAAATGTACATTTTTGAATTTCGTCGAAGTTAGAAGCTTCAATGTATACAATGAACTAATTATGAATTACATCAACTGGAAGAAAATTCATTATTTGAATTTGAACGTCCATTCTTCTTTCAATCCATATCTAGGCCACATACAATTTCTTGTGAGCTATAAATGCCAGTCGCCTCAAATTTATTTTACAATAAATGATGAATATTTATACCGTATGCGAAACAATGGCCCTATGGGCCTTTTGATTATCTTGTTTCATTCATCTTTCTTTCCTTACAGAACAGAAGTGGAGACAATGATCAGGGATTGATACAATTAACCCAAAGTTCCCATCAGAGACACCAAAGGGAAAGAAAAACAAACATGAAACAACAGATCCTAATGGAAACACCAATAGCGGAAAGCCAAAAGGACAGTATACGGGCCGATATTAAATATTTGTGAAAGATTTCTCAAAAGGTACAAAAGCTAGAAGCCTTAAACTTGGTATTCAATGCAATGATGATGACATATTATGGAAGGGGTAGTCGGCTTTTTGCCTCATGTGTTCATCTGTTTTTCTTCATTCAATTCTTTCCTTTGTCAATATTAAATGGTTCAGTAAATATTTCTCAGTAACAAAAAGAACTAGAAGCCTCACACTTGGCATACTATGCAATTAAAGTGTAACTATACCAAATTTAGTGACACAGAGGCCTTTCTGATATTTAATCTTCATCAGTGTGTCTAAACCCCAAAGTTTTGAAACCGAAACGGATGTTGGACAAGACCCGGCAAACACAGCACATCCCCCTCCGAGCACACGCCGACCGACGTAGCTCATGAGACAGGTCAACGTAGATGACTAACATCGTGTTAGAGACAATTGACCATCTCAGTGTATCTGTTCATCTGTTTTTATACTTGTTTCTATATTAAGTTTTGTCACAATTAATATTTCTCGGGTACTAACATGCTTGCAACCTCAAATTGATGTAGAATGCAATTATGATGTTTTATATTGTCTAGGATACAATATTACACCGACCGACGTAGCTCATGAGACAGGTCAACGTAGATGACTTACATCGTGTAAGAGACAATTGACTTTCTCAGTGTATCTTTTCATCTGTTTTGTATACTTGTTTCTATATTTACAGTAAAACCGACATCAGTTGTCAGTTTAGTATTGTCAATATTATTGTAAATAAAGGTTATTTTTAAATTTATCTACGCAATTATATGTTATTTTTGGATGATCTAATTTTATTTTTGGTGACTCTCTATTAATGTGATGGTATCAGGCTAAAAAAAACATACCTGCACTGTATCGACGCTAGCCAAGTGGTTAAGTCACGGGCCTGTAGAGCTGAAGTATGCGGGTTCGAATCCCGCTGGGGATGTTTTTTCTTTAACATGTTTTTTTTTCGCGCCAAAAGCAAAAAATCCTCGATTTTCTCGTGAGGCATGCATTTTTGTGCTTTCTTTTTTATTCACTATTATACATCAAATGTGAAGTTGATCTTTAAAATTGTGCATGACATGTATTGAACTTTAAAATAAATAGATAACCATTCACGAAAAAAATAATAATACAAAAATAATAAACAGAATTGAAAATTAAAAAAGAAATAATGAAAATGTAAATTCTGAAACTATTTTATAAAAAAATCATCAAGAAAAAAATAAATCATGCTTTTAATAGCTTTGTGGAAAAAGGTTGTCTGCGAGGATCGAACCTGCGACCCTCAGGAAAATAAACCAGTCATTTTAAGCGCTCCCTGCTACTAGTTGCACTACGCAACTGATTACATTGACACTGCAAAATTAAGTGCTTTTGTGTTAGAATATAACCCGTTACGTACCTGTGGAAAACACCGTTGTTTGTTATGATTTATAAATAGACGAGTATTTATCAACATTGAAACCATAACACCGACATATTACGGCAGGGTACCTGTAGTTTTGTCAAAATTAATATTTCTCGGGCACTAACATGCTAGCAACCTCAAATTGATGTAGAATGCAATTATGATACGATATTTGTTACAGCTTATTAGTTAATATGTTTTTTTTTCTTCTTTCTTACTAAAATGTTCATTGCAATATTTTTTTTTCGTGAAAGACTTGCTAAACATCATAAACGGCAGAACTCCTGATCTTGATAGTCAATGCAAAGATGATGGCCTGTATCCTGTTTAAGAAAATGTTTGGTTTATTTTTTCATGTTTTGTTATGTCAAATTGCTTCATCAAAGATTTTTTAGGAACTAAAACATCTAGATTCCCCAACCTAGGTAAGCAATTCTTCTTTATTTCTATGTAGCAATGTTATATTTGTCATATATTTCTCATTGGTTATAAAAGGAAGAAAAATACAAATTTTGAATACAATGCAATGTTTATGGCATATGTAGGAGACAATATAATTTCGACAATAGGCTCTCTGGCTGGTGATCGGTGGGTCACAGAGTAAATCACTGTTCCTGTAAAATCTGCTAAAGCGGGAGTATAATCAGATCATCCGAATGTTCTAATACTGCTAGTAAAATTGGTGGTTGCGGTGTAAATCTCTACCAGTGCCCGTATTAAGAAGCTTTGTGTTAACAAGCCTCGGATCAGACTGCAGTCTGAACAGAGCCTGGACGTGGCGCACATATCAGAAGATACGTTTTGCTCGTGTGACTTATATAAACTAATTAAAAATCCATGAGATGTCTGAATACTGGAGCTCTTGAATAATATTACAATCAGGGCAAAATGAGCTTATGAAAAACTTTGACTTTTTGTATGCAATGAACAACAAAGGGCTCGGGCGAGCCTGCGCAGCCAGCTCATTTTGCTAGACATATTTTTATATGTGAACCTACCCCCAAGGTCTCTAATGTCCGTGAACAGAAAAAGCTCTTGAGAGCGCAGTCTCGCATGAGCTTTTGCGGGTCGACGACATGATAAATGGCATTTGCCCATGTTCTGGCAGGAATGTTCAAACCTGATGCTAATGTGCGAGTTTGTGTGTGTTTTGCGTGACACAAACAGTTAAGGTCATATGGAGACGGGTCCTCGGTATAAAGTCTCATCCGAAAGCCTAGAACCGATCCGACGACCCCTGGTTCATGAAGCAAATAGCGTAGCCACTGCGCCACTGGAGCTTCTAACGATACTTTGTTAACGTTGCGTTAAACCTTAAAAAATGCGAATACCATACAATATATACTCGCATCATTATTACGGCTGATTCGTTTTCGTATTAAGGAACTTTGATTTGGAATTTCACCCAGATTGCCGATAAGTAATCGTGAGGGATTTCCTTCCGACTTTGAGGGTGGAAATTTATACTATGTATTCATAAGTAATCGTGTCGGATTTCCCGTCTTATCTTACAGTGAAAATGTATACCGTGTGTATTCATTACAGTCACCATACGAATCATCCTAATGAGTACACACGACAAAAGCGCTAAACGATACATCACGAGAACATTCCTATATAATTTAACCCCTTGAACCCCATTTTTATATAGTAAAACTTGGGTTTCTGGGGGTATACCTTATTTCTGCTCTAAAATACAGATTGTGGGTACTCGTTAGAACCGTCTCGATGAGGCGGTTCTAACGAGTGCCCACAATCTATATTTGGAGCAGAAATAAGAAAAATATCACAATTTTTCATCATAAAAGTTTCATTTTTTCGACGATAAAGGTGGCAATGTATTTGTATAGGCGTGTTTGCGTAATGTATGCCCTACCTTCCATTCTTGTTATTGGCATTCTCCGTTTCGTTGGATGTTCCATCCTTCCTGTAAAACATTGAATAAAAATAAAATATTTATAAAACTTTTTCAGATTAATTGAATTGTGTTTTTATACGTTTTTCATACATAGAACGGAAAGTATTTTCGAGGAAACAAAACGAAACTGTTTCATATAAGATAACATAAGCCGACACAGGAAAAAAAAGGCCAGTAGTGTCGGTGCATAAATACAGATGAAAGATGATTAATCAATCAAAGTAGGCACATGACGTCTCTCGCGGCGTCGCATCTACCTCGATGTAATGTCATAATATTGCATCGATATTGATGCGAGGTGGTGCACGCGTTGTGTACACGTTGTGATATATACTCCACCATAAAATGCTTCATCCCACCAACAGATAAGGACATATTGGTTCAAAGACTGATCCGAAAGTCTGGAGAAGCCCGAAATTGACCCCACGACCCCTGGTTCATGAAGCAAGTAGCGTAGCCACTACACCACTGGGGCATCTAACGCTTATATATTAACGTTCCGTTAATTTTATAACGTTCCGTTAAACTCTAAACCATTCAATGCAATAAAATTCTTAATTATCGGCTTAAAATATGTAAGTAGGCTTACGTGGACGTTTTGTGGGGGGGGGGGGGGACATCATCTGTCTTGCATATGGTTTGGGGGATGCTTTTTTTGCTTCTGAAGAGCATGGGGGTTGTGCTTTATGGTCGTGTCGGAGGGTCTGTTTGGCTCTCGCCTTTCTGCTTGACGGTGTTTGCGTGGGATTTGGTGCTAAGTTGTTTAGACAAATTGTGGGTATTCATATGGGTGCGGGTTGCGCGCCGCTTTTGGCTGATTTGTTTCTATTTTGTTGAGGGGTGGAGCTTCGTGGTATCCCTTTCTGCTTCGGACCGGTCCGGGGTTATTGGGGCTTTTGGCTCCACTTCTGGATGTTAGGATCGGTCGGGTTTGCCCAACCCCCCTCCCAGGGCTTCAGTTTGATGGAGCAAATGCTTCTGATGCCGGGGCCCCGTTTTTGGATTTGCATCTGTCTGTTGAAGATGGGTATGTTTCGTGCAGGGTTTGTGATAAACGCGAGGTTTTTGGTTTTGGAATTGTGGATTTTCCTTTTTTGTACGGTGGAATTCCTCGTGCGCCGTCCTAAGGAGTTTGTGTTTCGCAGTTGGTTCGGTTTGCCAGAGTGTGTGGTCGACTTTGGCGCTCGTGGTGGGTTGTTGGCGGCTGGGCTTCTGGGTCGAGAATGTCGGTGTCGTGGAGTGCGCAAAGCCTTTTCAAAAATTTGTGGACGTCATTCTGATTTAAATTCAGAGTTCGATATTGGACTTAGGTCTCTTCTGCAGCGGGGACTGTCGGAGCCCGGGGTTTTGTGGTGGCCTAGTATAAAAAAACAACAGAAAAATATATAATCGCAAAGACTTCAGCACCCGATTTCGTGAAATCATTCTTTCATATAAAAAGATTGGGTACAACATAGGTGTTGTGCGGCGGGCTGCGTGCATGGAAGTTAACCCAATCGAGGTTGACAACTTTGCTTCCCTCTTTAATTGCTCGCCGGTGGGTCAGGCCTCAGATTCTATGACGGTTCCAGCGTAAAGGCTTATTTAGAAGTAGAGAGACTTAATTAAAGGTAATGTTGGTTGGTACCTGATGCTCTATCACTGGTCGGGCCAGTCGGAGTCTAACTGTTGGTTTTCTTTTGCTCCAGCATTTCAGTGGCTTCTTGCTGTCGAGTCCTCACCGTTGTTTCATCTCTGTGGTTGTTTGATTATTTGTGTTCACGGAGATGTTGCACTGATGCGTTAAGAGGCCTTCATGCGGACTGAACAAATTCTTTGTCTAGATCGTGACGGAAGTAGGGGCTATGATTGTGGGCACGCGGGTCGATTTGGGACCCCCCCCCCCTCCAACACGTAGGAATTCGATTCCGCTGACCGTTCCAAGGCGGTTCTTCTGTTGCGGTTTATTTTTGTTATGGTTTTTCTTTGGGTGGTTGTGTCGCTTGTGTTGTTTTGTTTTGGATAGCCTATTGGCCGTTTCGTAGGAGGGTGGCTGTCCTTTTAGCTTTCCGCTATTGATGTTTCCATTAAGTCTTTCGTTTCATATTTTGGTGTCTCTGATGGGAGCTGTGGGTTGATTGTATTGATTCCTGATTATTGTCTCCACTTCCATTTAGCATT
This sequence comes from Lucinisca nassula, assembly GCA_963580285.1. NCBI lineage: Eukaryota > Metazoa > Mollusca > Bivalvia > Lucinida > Lucinidae > Lucinisca > Lucinisca nassula. The sequence goes on along the minus strand of OY757013.1, from coordinate 107,590,804 downwards.
ACAAAAATTAATTACAGTTTTGACAAAAACTTACTCATAAATATATAAGCCACGTCACGAGAAAACCTGCTTTAACATTTGAGCCCCGCCAAGCGAATTTGGGTCTTCGAGCATTCCGTCATGACAAGTTTTAACTGCGCATGCCCAGCCATTCAGAAGGGCCAGGGGTATGGCTTTTTGTCTGAAGGTTCCTCTTGATTCAATGCTTGTATGAGCGAGCAGCGAAGGTTCTGGCGAGACTGCGCGGATGCGCAGGCTCGCCTGAACCTTCGCTGCTCGCATAGGCGATAAGTACCAAAATCGCTTGACGGGGCCCATTTACGAACAACAAAGGTGCATGTCAGCCTGCGCCTGCGCGATAGCGCAAGCCGATCAGCACCTTTGCGTTCGCTGCATGTACAGTACAATATCTCTTGTTTCTGTATCTAAACTGTTTCAAACTCTTTCTTATCCATGGAGCTACGCAGTCCAGTTTTAAATAGAGGATCTTACATGAATGTTCATGTAATATTGAATTTATATTAAACGAGTTGAGGAAAAGGGATAAAATGCGAGGCTTTGCCTCAACGAGTTTAATAATTTCAATAATACACGAGCACGAATGCAAGATTCTGTTTATCATGTGACATTTAAAACGCATTTTATTCAAGATTGTTTACAAAAATGGCAATATTCCGCCGTTAGTAAACGCGACGTCGTTAGAGACATTTTTGATTGCATAACACCCCAATGAGCGTTTATTAAAGAATGGAGTTTTGAGATAAGATACACTTGGGGTATTCTGGCTGTCATACAGGTAGCGGACCAAGGCAGGATAATCAATTACCTAGGTTTGACAAGTTAGAACATCCACACTTTTATTCTGTTTTTACTTTTAGTCACCATTATATCATTACAAAAATGTCTATTCAAATACATTGGTTAAATTTTATCAGCGAAAATGAAACTTTTCAGATAAAAATCCTAATATATTTAATATTTTTGCTCAAAAATACATTGTGGATCCTCGTTAGAACTGCCTCTGTGTGCTCTGTGAGGCTGTTCTAACGAGAACCCACAATACATGTTTTTAGTAGAAATAAATAAGAAAACAACAATGTATACCCTCTAAACCCCACTTTTATTTTACAATATGTTTTTACATTGTGAGAACTCTTTAGAACCGCCTCTAACTAACACCCACAATATATGTTTTTGAGTAGAAATAAGAAAAAACTACTTTATACCCCTTTAAACCCCAACTTTACTGTGCAATATGTCTACCTTGTGAGTACTTTTTACGCAGTTCTAATCAGGACCCATAACATATGTTTTGATTGGAAGTAGGAAAGAAAATTAATGTATACCCCTCTAAAACCCAATTTTACTGTACAATATGTTTTTACACTGTGAGTACTCTTTAGAACGGCGGCTCTATCAAGGACCCATAATATGTGTTTTTGAGTAGAAATAAGAAAAGTAATGAATACCCCTCTATACATTAATTTTACTGTATAAAAATAAAGGGGTTTAACCCATTTAGTACCGGAACCCCCAAAACGGATACCAGGGCAAACAGTGCAGGCCCAGACCAGACGCCGCAGAACGTGGCGTCTGATCAGGGCCTCCACTGCTTGCGAAAAGTCTAGCTATTTTCCAAATAAATTTTGAAGAAAAAACAACCTGACACCCATACATGTTGAAATGGACTCCTGGTATATATATAAGGTGGAATAGTCCATTTGGTACAAAAAGGGTTAAGGGGTTCTATTTTCTGATATGATTGTGTTTTAAACAAGAAACAGTTTATAGTTCCAGCTTGACTAATACTTTAAAATGCTAATGTTTTAGACATTTAATGAGTTTTGTGGCACATTGGTCCACAAAATAAATAAATTAATAAATGTTAATTGATTGCTTAAATCTTGAATGAACCAGTTTATTACAGTGTTTGTTTGTTTCTTTTCACTTTCGAGTTAATGAAACAATGGATATGTCTGTGGTTTACTTTAACTTTTTTTGGAAATAAAAAACAAGTAATTTAAAACATTATTTTGTGGAAACAATCTCAGTAAAATATATACCATCACATACGTTCCCCTTATTGAGCCCCCTTTCAAACATAATTGTCAGAGAGTCTCTGCTTATAATCACCTCATAATCACTTAGATAAGATAAACCTTTTCCGAAGGAATTGTTTAGAGAAGATGATTAAACACGTCGCTCCTTTTATATAGAGAAAAAATGGTTCTTTAAGGACGTCGTACATGTAACGTTACGGGACGTATCCAGCTAATTTGCATATTTAATCCACTAGTGGATTATCGAAAATATTACATGACGTTATTACACTCTAAGACGCGACGTCATATGATATTATTTCTTGGTCGCAAACCTCGAACACAGTGTTTCTCTTGACGGGGTTGATTACTATACCTGATATATCTTATAACTTTGTAACCCTTAACAAGTTATTTATTTGACAACTTGGTTCCGGGTTGCAATAGCAAAACTAAACAAAAGCAAAAAAAAAATCTAATTAACGAAGATGGGAATCAACCGTTTTAAATTTGGTAACGGAAGATTGGTTGCTTTTAATGTAGAAAAAAAACAATATTGTGAATTGCATATTGTCGATTTACTTTAAAAACGGCAGCAAATATAACACTATTGGTTGGATTTTAAGTAATTTTTATTAAGGCACCTTTTTGTAAATAAGTTCTTATTATATTTTGGAATCCTGAATCTAATGCAATGACGTAAAATGTCCTACAGGATTATTATTAGTAAGACATGTATTATTTCCAAGAAATAGCTAGCTAAATATATGCCATGGGCTAATAAGGCAATCACAAAGTTGTAATGTAGAAAGTATATTTAGCGGAATCACTATGAAAACTATAGCTTTGAATTAGCATAATAAGGTCACATGACCTTAGGATATAAAAGAGCACTGCGCTCCTTGGGTTGGGGCTTTTCGGTTATTGGCTTGGGGGCTTTTGGGTTATTGGTTTTGGTTTAGTAACTAAGAAATTATGGAAACGTTTTTCGAACCTGGGTATTCGTTTGTTGTAGACATTAATACTTAGTCACTATACGAGTGTTGACTTTCTTCTTATTACACAACGCGAAGGACATGATATAGTATTACACAAACTCGGTACCATACACTTCATACTCGCATCATTACCACTGCTGATTAGTTTCGTTTTTGAGACCTTATGGAATTTATCCCATACCGTAAGGCATTTTCTTTCGACTTTGTTAGTAAAAGTGTATGCTGTGTGTATTCATTAGAAGCACCTTAAGTATCATTCTAATTAGTACATACACTAAAAACGCTAAAAGATATATGCCCTACCTTCCATTCTTGTTATCGGCATTCTCTGTTTCCACTGAATTTTTATCCTTCCTGTAACAAATTGAATAAAATAAAATATTAATAAATCTTTTTCGAATTATTTTGTATTATGTGTTGATACGTTTTTCATTTTGTGTTGGTAAGTTTTTCATACATAACTTTATCATATGACGTCACGTCTGAGAGTGTAATAACGCCATGTAATATTTTCGATAATCCATAAGTGGATTAAATATGCAAATTAGCTAGAACGTCCCATAACGTCCTTAACGACGTCGCGTTTATTTATGGCGGAATATTGATATTTTTGTAAACAATCGTGAATAAAATGCGTTTTACATGTCGTATGATAAATAGAATCTTGCAAAGCCTCCCATTTTATATCCCTTTTCCTCAACTCGTTTAATAAAACCGAGCATTTTATCCCTTTTCCTCAACTCGTTTAATAAATTCAATAATACATGAACACTCATGTAAGATCTTCTATGGAAATTATATTCGAGGAAACAGAGAGAAATTGTTTCGAGCTGACACAGCAGAAAATGACCAGTGGTAACGGTGCATTAATACAGAAAAAATGTGAGAAATCAATCAAAGTACGCACTTGACGCCGCTTGCGGCGTCGCATCGACCTCTATGTAATGATTTAGCATTTCCTCGATATTGAGGCGATGTGGTGTACGCGTTGTTTTTATGCTGAGATATATGCTCCGCCCTAAACCAACAGATAAGGTCATAGTGAGACGGGACCTCGGTTTAAAGATTCATCCAATAGCCTAGAGAAGCCCGGAATCAACCCCACGACCCCTGGTTCATGAAGCAAGTAGCGTAGCCACTACACCACGGGGTCTTCTTACGCTAATGTTTCAAAGTAGATGTAAAACAAAGATCAGGAATCGATACAATTATATTACTCCACCCATCAAAGACACCAAAGGGAAAGAAACACAAACATGAAGCGACCAGACCATAATGGAAACCTAAACAAAGGAAGGCCATAAGGACAGCTACTTTCCCACAAAATGGCAAAATGGCCATCCAAAATAAAAAGACACAAGTGATACACACAGTAAGTAGCAAACAACAACATAAATAAATCGCCACAGAAGGCTTCTTCTAATCTATGGAGCTGTGCAGTCTCGTCTGAATCATTCTTGTTTGCAAACCTCAAACACAGGATTTCTCGTGCTGGGGTCAATTACTATACCTGCTAACCTTGTAAACTTTCACTAGTTCTTTATTTGACAACTTTGTTCCAGGTTGTAATAACAAAATTTAACAAAAGCAAAATAAATCTAATTAACGAAGAAGATAGGTTTCAACCGTTTTAAATTTATTAACTGGTTGTTTTTAATTGAGAAAAAGACAACATTGCAAATTGTATAGTGTCGATTAACTTTAAAAGTGGTAGCAATCTTGGTACCATACACTACATACTCGCATCATTACCACGGCTTATTAGATTTCTTTTTATGATACCTTAAGGAATTTATCCCATAGCGTAAGGGATTTCCTTTCGACTTTTATTGTGAAAGGGTATGCTGTGAGTATTCATTAGAGGCACCATAAGAATCTTTCTAATAAGTACACACGACATTTATTTACACTGTAAAAACGCTAAAAGATATATGCCCTGCCTTCCATTCTTATTATCGGCATTCGCCATTTCCTTTGAATTTGTATCGTTCCTATAAAACATTGAATAAAAATAAAACATATATAAATCTTTTTCAGATTAGTTTTATTGTGTGTTTATACGTTTTTCATACATGGAATGAAAATTATATTCGAGGAAACAAAACGAAACTGTTTCGTATAAGACACAGGAAAAAATGGCCAGTAGTATCGGTGCGTAAATACAGATGAAAGATGAGAAATCAATCAAAGTAGGCACATGACGTCTCTCGCGGCGTCGCATCTACCTCCATGTAATGCCATAATATTGCATCGATATTGATGCGATGTGGTGTACGCGTTGTGTGCATGTTGTGATATATACTCCACCATAAAATGCTTCGTCCCACCAACAGATAAGGACATATTGAGACCTCGGTTCAAAGACTCATCCGAAAGCCCCGACATTGACCCCTTGACTCCTGGTTCAAGAAGCAAGTAGCGTAGCCACTACACCACAGGGGCATCTAACGCTTATTAATCAACGTTCCGTTAAACTCTAAACCATTCAATATAGTAACATTCGTATTTTTCGGCTTAAAATATGTAAGCAGGCTTAGCATTACAAAAATAAGTTACAGTTTTGACAAAAAATTACTCATAAATATATAAGCCACGTCACGTGAAAACCTGCTTTAACATTTACGAACAACAAAGGTACATGTCAGCCTGCGCCTGCGCGATAGCGCAAGCCAATCAGCACCTTTGCGTTTGCTACGTGTACAGCACAATACCCTTGTTTCTGTATCTAAACTGTGACAAAACTCTTTCTTATCCATGGAGCTGCTCAGTCCAGTTTCAATAGAGGATCTTACATGAGTGTTCATGTATTATTGAATTTATTAAACTCGTTGAGGAAAAGGGATAAAATGCTTGGCAAAGCCTCGCATTTTATTCCTTTTCCTCAACTCGTTTAATAAATTCAATAATATATGATAATACATGAGCTATGGGATAAATTCCATAAGTTTCATAAAACGAAATCTAATAAGCCGTGGTAATGATGCGAGTATGTAGTGTATGGTACCGAGATTGCTACCCCTTTTAAAGTAAATCGACAATAGACAATTTGCAATTTTGTCTTTTTCTCAATTAAAAACAACAACAAAGCGTACACCACATCGCCTCAATATCGAGGAAATGGTATAACAGTTCATAGAGGTCGATGCGACGCCGCAAGCGGCGTCAAGTGCCTACTTTGATTGATTTCTCACCTTTTTTCTGTATTTATGCACCGTTACCACTGGTAGTTTTCTGCTGTGTCAGCTCGAAACAATTTATTTCTGTTTCCTCGAATATAATTTCCATAGAGGATCTTACAAGGGTGTTCATGTACTATTGAATTTATTAAACGAGTTGAGGAAAGGGGATAAAATGCGAGGCTTTGCCGGGCATTTTATCCCTTTTCTCAACGAGTTTAATAAATTCAATAATACATGAGCACGAATGCAAGATTCTAATCATCATACAACATTTAAAACGCATTTTATTTACGATAAATTCAATAATTCATGAACACTCATGTGAGATCCTCTATGGAAATTATATTCGAGGAAACAGGAAGAAGTGTTTCGAGCTGACACAGCAGAAAATGACCAGTGGTAACGATGCATAAATACAGTAAAAAGGTGAGAAATCAATCAAAGTAGGCACTTGACGCCGCTTGCGGCGTCGCATCGACCTCTATGTAATGTTATACCATTTCCTCGATAATGAGGCGATGTGGTGTACGCTTTGTTTGCACGTTGAGATATATGCTCCGCCCTAAACCAACAGATAAGGTCATAGTGAGACGGGACCTCGGTTTAAAGATTCATCCAATAGCCAAGAGAAGCCCGGAATCAACCCCAAGACCCCTGGTTCATGAAGCAAGTAGCGTAGCCACTACACCACGGGGGTCTTCTTACACTAATGTTTCAAGGCTCCTTCTAATCTATGGAGCTGTGCAGTCTCGTCTGAATCTTTCTTGGTCGCAAACCTCAAACACAGGATTTCTCGTGCTGGGGTCAATTACTATACCTGCTAACCTTGTAAACTTTCACTAGTTCTTTATTTGACAACTTTGTTCCAGGTTGTAATAACAAAACTTAACAAAAGCAAAATAAATCTAATTAACGAAGAAGATAGTTTTCTATTAACGGAATACGGGTTGTTTATAATTGAGAAAAAAGACAACATTGCAAATTGTATATTGGTGATTTACTTTAATAGGGGTAGCAATCTCGGTACCATACACTACATACTCGCATCATTACCACGGCTGATTGGATTTCGTTTTCTGAGACCTTATGAAATTCATCCCAAAGCGTAAGCGCTTTCCTTTCGACTTTTATAGTGACAGAGTATGCTGTGAATATTCATTAGAGTCACCATAAGAATCTTTCTAATAAGTACACACAACATTTATTTACACTGTAAATCGCTAAAAGATATATGCCCTACATTCCATTCTTGTTATTGGCATTCTCCATTTTCTTGCAATTTTTAACCTTCCTATAAAACATTGAATAAAAATAAAATATTTATAAATCTTTATCAGATTAGTTTTATTGTGTGTTTATATATTATTTTATCATATGACGTCGCGTCTGAGAGTGTAATAACGCCATGTATTATTTTCGATAATCAACTAGTGGATTAAATATGCAAATTAGCTAGATACGTCCCGTAACTTTACATGTACGACGTCAATAACGACGTCGCGTTTATTAACGGCGGAATATTGACATTTTTTGTAAACAATCGTGAATAAAATGCGTTTTAAATGTCATATGATAAATAGAATCTTGCATTCGTGCTCATGTATTTTTGAATTTATTAAACTCGTTGAAGAAAAGGGATAAAATGCTCAGCAAAGCCTCGCATTTTATCCCTTTTCCTCAACTCGTTTAATAAATTCAATAATACATGAGCACTCATGTAAGATCCTCTATATAGTTATATTCGAGGAAACAAAACGAAACTGTTTCGTAAAAGATAACATAAGCTGACACAGGAAAAAATGGCCTGTAGTATCGGTGCATAAATGCATATGAAAGATGAGAAATCAGTCAAAGTAGGCTCATGATGTCTCCCGCGGCGTCGCATCTACCTCGATGTAATGTCATAATATTAAATCGATATTGATGCGATGTGGTGTACGCGTTGTGTGCAGGTTGTGATATATACTCCACCATAAAATGCTTCGTCCCACCAACAGATAAGGACATATTGGGACCTCGGTTCCAAGAAAGTCTGGGGAAATAAAAATCAAAAATGAGTTCCTTTAAGAGCAATGAGAACATTCATAAGAAAGAAGATGGGTCAAACTACGTAATTTCGGCTCATAAAGCCGAAATTGACCCCACGACTCCTGGTTCATAAAGCAAGTAGCGTAGCCACTACACCACAGGGGCATCTAACGCTTATTAATTTAAGTTCCGTTAAACCTATAACTTTCCCTTAAACTCTAAACCATTCAATACAGTAAAATTCTTATTTTTCGGCTTAAAATATGTAAGCAGGCTTAGCATTTCAAAAATAAGTTACAGTTTTGACAAAAATTACTCATAAAATATATAAGCAACGTCACGAGAAAAATTGAATTTACCATTTACGAACAACAAAGGTGCATGTCAGTCTGCGCCTGTGCATTAGCGCAAGCCGATCAGCACCTTTGCGTTCGATACGTGTACAGTACCATACCCTTGTTTCTGTACCTAAACTTTTTCAAAACTCTTTCTTATCCATGGAGTTGCGCACTCCAGTTTTAATATGTCTTGGTCGCAAACCTCGAACAGAGGATTTCTCTTGACGGGGTCAATTACTATACCTGTTATATCTTTTAACTTTGTACCATTTGTTGCATCATTGCCACGGCTGAATAGATTTCGTTTTTCGAGACCTTATGGAATTCACCCCATAGCGTAACCGATTTCCTTTCGACTTTTATAGTGAAATCGATGCTGTGAGTTCAGAAATTTATCAGCTCTAACTGTGATTTGTTGAGTAATAAATCACAGTTTGGAGGTCAGTTGTACAGTAGATCAAATTACGAGCGCGTAGCGCGCGGGATTTGTCTACTGACAAGTGACCGACAAACTGTGATATATTACTCAACTAATCACAAACTAGAGGTGATCTATTTCGATTCTAACGAGCTGAAAATCGGCAATAATGCTGTTGTTGCCTTCAAAATCTCACAACGTTTTGTCATTGTTAGAAGAAATGCCGCTAAAATTATCGACTGAAACACTTGCATTTATATCATTTTCTAACGTTTTCGATGCTAGAATATAGGGATCAACCATGGCTTTTTATGCATTAACATTCGCCGGATCCCGAGGAAGCTGTTCAAATAACTTCCGAGGGATCCGGCAAATGTTAATGCAATGAAATAACGATGGATGATCGTTGTTCTTGCATAACTTACGATCCCGACAGCAAATTTTAACGAAAACGCCCCAAAGCTATATATAAACTCCATATAAACTCTTCAAATGCGACCGGCGAACCAACATGGCGGCCAGTTCAGAATGTTGTTTACAATGACGTTGTCATGCAGTAACCCTCTGACGTCATCAAAGAACCCTAAAACGCTACGTTCAGGGCGATAACGTTATGCCGCTCAACGTAACGTAAGCAAAGCAAGGCCCGTCTTGTGGTATTAAAAGCTCAAAATCCATGTTCAAACAGCACGCGAATTTCATGATTTGATCATGTTTTTTGCTGTTTGAGCACGGCTTTCGATCCATTTGACAATCGCTTCAAACAGCCATGCGCATAGGTATTTATGCAAGAATATGACGCTACACCGTCTAACGTCAAGGAAATCGACTAATGACGTCATAAATTGGCAGTTTTTAATGACGTCACTCTTCCTTGCGTGATTTGTTATCAAATAAAACACAGTTTTTTTCCATTGCCTATATAGGCGCGCTGTGTTAGAATATTCATTAGAGTCACCATAAGACTCATTCTAATGAGTACACACAACATTGATTTACATTATAAAACGCTAAAAGATATTCCCTACCTTCCATTCTTGTTATTGGCATTCTCCGTTTCCTTGGATCTATTATTCTTCCTATAAAACATTGAATAAATAAATGTACATGTATTATGTGTCGGTACGTTTTTCATACACAATTGTATAATATGAACCAGCGCATGACAAAACCTACAATAAGATATGTGCGCCAAATAAAGACTCAGATCAACCTGCGCATCCCTGCAGTCTGATCAGAGTCTTCGTTGGGCGCTCTAAGGATAGCTAAGGGCCCAATGTTCCTTCATGCTGCAAGAAAAGTCTCTGGTAAGACTATATGGATGCGCAGGCTGATCTGAGTCTTCGATGGGCGCACATGTCTTAAGTTAAGGTTTTGTCGTGCGAATTATCAGAATGGCATTGATATTTTAGGTAGCAAAAACCTTACGAAAACACGGCTATACAAATACATTGACACATTTATCGCCGAAAAAAATGAAAATTTTCAGATGAAAAATTGTGATATTTTTCTAATTTTTGCTCAAAATATAGATTGTGGGTACTCGTTAGAACCGCCTCATTGAGGCGGTTCTAACGAGTACCAACAATCTATACCTCAGAGCAGAAAAAAGAAAAATAAGGTTTACCCCTGCAAACCCCAGTTTTACTACATAAAAGTGGGGTTAGAGGGGGTCAAAATTATATAGGCGTGTTTTCGTGATGGAAATGTTTCGTAAAAGATATAATCTTGCATCAACCAACCGGTGCGGCATAGTGCATTTTTCTTACCTCCAAAATGGCTCTTTTTCTGATGAAAATTCGTAATATTTTTCTTATTCACACTGCAAACATAGGTTGCCATTGAGGCGGTTCTAACGAGTACCAACAACCAATGTCTTTGAGCAGAAATAAGAAACAAGAGGGCCATGATGGCCCTGGATCGCTCACCTGATCCATAGTATAACAAGTGGGCCCCAGAGAGGGCCATTATTGGCCCCAGGGCTTTAATGTACATAATGTTGAGGGAGGTCGTAAAGGTGAAGCTTCATACCAAACATCAACAAAGGCTAAAATTTGAACAATCTTGTCAAAGGTCCACTAGATGAAGCTACACATCAAATATCAAAGACCTGGGCCTAGCGGTTTCAGAGAAGAAGATTTTTAAAGATTTTGCCTATATAAGCCTATGTAAAATCAAAGGGCCCCGGGACAGGGGCATTTTTTGCCCCAGCACTATAGTTTGAACAATCTTGGTAGGGGTCCACTAGATGAAGCTTCATACCAAATATCAAAGTTCTGGGCCTTGTGGTTTCAGAGAAGAAGATTTTTAAAGATTTTCCCTATATAAGCCTATGTAAAACCAAAGGGCCCCGTGGCAGGGGGGGATTTTTTGTCCCAGCACTATAATTTGAACAATCTTGGTAGGGGTCCACTAGACGAAGCTTCATACCAAATATCAAAGTCCTGGGCCTTGTGGTTTCAGAGAAGAAGATTTTTAAAGATTTTCCCTATATAAGCCTATGTAAAACCAAAGGGCCCCGGGGCAGGGCATTTTTGGCCCCAGCACTAAAATTGGAACAATCTTGGTAGGGGTCCACTAGATGAAGCTTCATACCAAATATCAAAGTCCTGGGCCTTGTGGTTTTAGAGAAGAAAATTTTTAAAGATTTTCCCTATATAAGCCTATGTAAAACCAAAGGGCCCCGTGGCGGGGGCATTTTTGGCCCCAGCACTATAATTTGAACAATCTTGGTAGGGGTCCACTAGATGAAGCTTCATACCAAATATATAAGACCTGGGCCTTGTGGTTTCAGAGAAGAAGATTTTTAAAAATTTTCCCTATATAAGCCAATGTAAAAGCAAAGGGCCCCGTGGCGGGGGCATTTTTGTCCCAGCACTAAAATTTGAACAATCTTGGTAGGGGTCCACTAGATGAAGCTTCATACCAAATATCAAAGTCCTGGGCCTTGTGGTTTCAGAAAAGAAAATTTTTAAAGATTTTCCCTATATAAGCCCATGTAAAACCAAAGGGCCCCGTGGCGGGGGCATTTTTTGTCCCAGCACTAAAATTTGAACAATCTTGGTAGGGGTCCACTAGATGAAGCTTCATACCAAATATCAAAGACCTGGGCCTTGTGGTTTCAGAGAAGAAGATTTTTTAAGATTTTCCCTATATAAGCCTATGTAAAACCAAAGGGCCCCGGGGCGGGGGCATTTTTGGCCCCAGCACTGTAATTTGAACAATCTTGGTAGGGGTCAACTAGATGAAGCTTCATACCAAATATCAAAGACCTGGGCCTTGTGGTTTCAGAGAAGAAGATTTTTAAAGATTTTCCCTATATAAGCCAATGTAAAACCAAAGGGCCCCGTGGCGGGGACATTTTTTGTCCCAGCACTATAATTTGAACAATCTTGGTAGGGGTCCACTAGATGAAGCTTCATACCAAATATCAAAGTCCTGGGCCTTGTGGTTTCAGAGTAGAAGAGTTTTGAAGATTTTCCCTATATAAGCCTATGTAAAACCAAAGGGCCCTGGGGCGGGGGCATTTTTGGCCCCAGCACTATAATTTGAACAATCTTGGTAGGGGTCCACTAGATGAAGCTTCATACCAAATATCAAAGACCTGGGCCTTGTGGTTTCAGAGAAGAAGATTTTTAAAGATTTTCCCTATATAAGCCAATGTAAAACCAAAGGGCCCCGTGGCGGGGGCATTTTTCGTCCCAGCACTCAAATTTGAACAATCTTGGTAGGGGTCCACTAGATGAAGCTTCATACCAAATATCAAAGTCCTGGGCCTTGTGGTTTCAGAGAAGAAGATTTTTAAAGATTTTCCCTATATAAGCCTATGTAAAACCAAAGGGCCCCCGTGCGGGGGCATTTTTGGCCCCAGCACTATAATTTGAACAATCTTGGTAGGGGTCCACTAGATGAAGCTTCATACCAAATAACAAAGACCTGGGCCTTGTGGTTTCAGAGAAGAAGATTTTTTAAGTTTTTGGTGAAAAAAATCTGTTTTTGGCTCCTGTGACCTAGATGTGCAACGGACCGGAACCATTTGACCCATATTCAAACTTGACCGAGATATTGTCATGATGATCATTCTGAGCAAGTTTGATTAAGATTGGACCAAAATTGTGGCCCCTAGGGTGTTCACAAGGTTTTTATATGATTTGACCCGCTGACCTACTTTTTAACCCGATATGACCCATATTCGAACTGGACTGAAATATTGTCACAATGGTCATTCTGAGCAAGTTTCATGATAATTGGACCAAAACAGTGGCCTTCAGAGTGTTCACAAGGTTTTTCTATGATTTGACCTACTGACCTACTTTTTGACCGGACATGACCCATATTCGAACTTAACCAAGATATTGTCATGATGATCATTCTGAGCAAGTTTGATTATGATTGGACCAAAATTGTGGCCTCTAGGGTGTTCACAAGGTTTTTCTATGATTTGACCCGCTGACCTACTTTTTAAGCCGACATGATCCATATTCAAACTTCACTAAAATATTGTCACAATGATCATTCTGAGCAAGTTTGATGATGATTGGACCAAAATTGTGGCCTCTCGAGTGTTCACAAGGTTTTTCTATGATTTGACCTACTGACCTACTTTTTTACCCGACATGACCCAAATTCGAACTTGACCGAGATATTGTCATGATTATCATTCTGAGCAAGTTTGATGATAATTGGACCAAAACTGTGGCCTCTAGTGTGTTCACAAGAAAAAGTTTACGCACGACGGACGACGGACGACGGACGACGCACGACGACGCCGGACATCTTACTGTCACAAAAGCTCACCATGACCTTCGGTCAGGTGAGCTAAAAAATGTTTAACCCCCGTCAACCGCAGTTTTCTCTATATAAAGCGGAGTTTCAGGGGTTTTTCTTTTCACGGACTTTTTTACGTGATGTGGTATATTACCATTGGAATCGCCATTTAAACTCAACCTTCATTAACATTATAAAACATATGCAAGTTATACATGTATGTCTTACCTTCCCTTGTTGTTGCTGGTATTCTTTGGCATAGTTTTCGTTCCTGCAAAATATTGAAGCGTAAATAAACATTTTCAATCTGTTTTCGATCATTTAGCATTATGTTATGAGAAGTTTTCATACATATACATGTATCTGTATAATATAACACTGCCAGGAATTATCGTACTACAGGAACTACATGTTATCGATAGGCTTCGACTAATTCCCTTTGACCGGCTATTTTACATGTGTTAACGGGTGTGTAATTAAACAAAGTGTGACACATCTACCAGTGGGTGGTACAGAATGGGGCTGATTGGCAATGCAATGGGGCTAAAAATAAGATACGATGGGGCTAGGAAAAAAGTATGAATGGGGCTGTTTTACCTGTATTTTTATTAGAAGTCATTGGGGCTAATCCAGATAAAATAAACACATTTTGAGTTTATATCCTGAAACATTGAAATGCCATTAGGAAAACATGTCCATAAGAAATAATGGTGTCCAACGTGGTGTAAGAAAATGATACATATTAGGTAAAGATGGTAACATCTTTATTATTTCTGCTTTCAACATAGAATGAGGGTGCTTGTTAGAACCGCCACATTGAGGCGGTTCTAACGAGTACCCACAATCTATGTTTTTGAGCAAAAATAAGGCAGATAATGTATACCCCCGTAAACCCCAATTTTCTCTATATAAAGTGGGGTTTAGGCGGGTCTTCGTTTCACGGACTTGTTATCGTGATGTATATACAATTTCTATGTATATAGCATCTATCGAATGAGGGAGATTTTTTTTTTAAATGTGACTTTTGGGCGTTTCAATTGAGGCTATTGTTCAGTTTTCTTGTAAAATACAAAGACTAAATAAGGAAAACCCCTAGTAGCATTCATTACACTCTGGACCATTTTAAAATATATCTTATTTCAACAAACTGAAGCAGATACATTTTTCTATCAATTGCGAGGTTATAATTATATCTTGTATCAATGAAAATAAATGATTTAATGGGTTAAATGTCGGGCTCCTATATAATTTTATACATTTCCCCATTGCTACCTGTCTGAGAACTAGCGACAGGCTGTAACGTGACAAAAGTGACGGATTGGAGCGGATTAGTACCTGTAGTACGAGAATTCCTGCTTATGAGATTCTGAACAGAAGTAAATTTAGAAGGAACACACAGTAAATGTTTTTATTACGAAAACACGCCTATACAAATACATTGTAACCTTTATCGCCGATAAAATGAAATTTTTAAGATGGAACATTGTGATATTTTTCTTATTTCTGCTCAAAAGAGCATCGAAGCGGTTCTGACGAGTACCCACAATTTATATTTTAGAGAAAAAATAACAAAATTAGGTTTACATGTACCCCCGTAAACCCCAGTTTTGCTATATAAAAGTGGGGTTCAATGGGATCAGAATTATATAGGCGTGGTTTCGTGATGTCATTACGATAACACACCCGTGAGACATAGTGTATTTTTTCACATCCCACAATGGCTACTTTACTGATAAAAATCCGTGATTTTTTTCTTATTTATAGCTTAAACATAGGTTGTTGGTGCTCGTTAGAGCCGCCTCAATGAGGCGGTTCTAACGAGTACCCACAACCTATGTCTTGGAGCAGAAATAAGAAAAATAATGTATACCCCCGTAAACCCCAGTTTTGCTATATAAAGTGGAGTTCAAGGGGGTCAGAATTATATAGGCGTGTTTTCGTGATGGGTTAAAGCTAATATGAGGCGACACGCGGCAAAAGGGACATTAGCTTTTTCCTATATATACAATATGTATGATTCTTTAAATCCATATGCACTGCTAACTTGCATGAGGGTTGTGCGCGACTTCCTGCGAAACTACTTCAAAATCTTTTGTACATACACGCAAACAGCAAAGGATACGCCTATTCTAATATTGGAATCTTTAAATGTCAATTTTCAGATAAAAAAAAAAAAAAACCAATAACAAAAACAATACGACATTTTTCACATTTTTATATAGTTGATCAACGACCTTTGAGAGTTCAAAGTTTGAGAGTGACAAGTCTATTCCATTTTTAGGGGAAGCAGGTTTTCTCAGGATTTTAAAAATATCAATCAATGTTTTGGTATTGCTTTATCTAGAAGTCATGGCCGAGTACTGCGAGTCACACTAAAAATCTTTTAGACGATGGTTCGAGTCCCAGTGGCAATGTTTTTTTGTTGTTGTTTTTTTTTTTTCATTTTTTTTTCTATTTAAGTTTTCATTTTTATTTTATCCATTTTATGTTTTAAGTTATTTTCTTTATTTTTGATATCTACATCCTTTATATTTTGATTCCTTTGTTTTATTTATAATCAACAATTATATTTTTATGTCATTGTAAATCTTTTGGATGCCGGCCTCGGTAGTTCAGTCGGATGGGCGTCTGACTGGCGATCAATAGAACGCGGGCTCGATACCTGCTGGAGTCGGCAACATTTTTTCCTGGAGATTGATCACGAAATCTTTTCCATGGCCATTCCCTCCCTACCAATGATTCAAGAAGGGCAGTTGTCAGTTTCTGGCGAGAGAATGTGCACTGTACTGGTTTACCGCTTACGTATAAACTTGCTCAGGAAAAGTGTGGATAAGTTAACTGACGGGCTCAAAATGACCTTAATAGTATTGCCTGGGCCGTAGATGTCCAATACAAACAAACATAACTCTTTCAGTTTCATTTCAACAGCGCATTTGCCTTCACTGACGGCTATGAACGTACGTTCAATTATAGTAAGATTTTTTATAATACTTCTAGAATCCGAGCTGCAACGTTTGTGCTCGTTCCATCTTTTCAATAAAATGAATATACATCTAGTGTGATGGCCCCGCCCATCGGGGCTTGGAGAAATAGATCGAGCTGCACGATGCTTTCAAGCGGAGTTAAACATCACGAAAACATGCCTATATGATTTTGAACCCCTAGATCCCTACTTTTATATAGTAAAACTGGGGGTTTACGGGGGTAAACCTTATTTTTCTTATTTCTGCTCTGAAATATAGATTGTGGGTAGTCGTTAGAACTGCCTCGAAGAGGCGGTTCTAACGAGTACCCACAATCAATATTTTGAGCAGAAATAAGAAAATTATCACAATTTTTCACCTAAAAATTTTCATTTTTTTCGGCGATAAACGTTTCAATGTATTTGTATAGGCGTGTTTTCGTAATGTCTAGAATCCGAGCTGCAACGATTCGTTTGTGCTCGTTCCATCTTTTCAATAACATGAATATACATCTAGTGTGATGGCCCCGCCCATCGGGCTTGAGAAATAGATCGAGCTGCACGATGCTTTCAAGCGGAGCTGGACATTACGAAAACATGCCCGTATAATTATGACCCCCTTGAACCCCACTTTTATATAGTAAAACTGGGGATTTACGGGGGTAAACCTTATTTTTCTTATTTCTGCTATAAACTATAGATTGTGGGTAGTCGTTAGAACCGCCTCGAAGAGGCGGTTCTAACGAGTACCCACAATCTATATTTTGAGCAGAATTAGAAAATTATCACAATTTTTCACCTAAAAATTTTCATTTTTTTTTCGGCGATAAACGTTTCAATGTATTTGCATAGGCGTGTTTTCGAAATGTCTAGAATCCGAGCTGCACCGATTCGTTTGTGCTCGTTCCATCTTTTCAATAACATGAATATACATCTAGTGTGATGTATACATCTAGTGTGATGGCCCCGCCCATCGGGGCTTGAGAAATAGATCGAGCTGCACGATGCTTTCAAGCGGAGCTGAACAAAACGAAAGCATGCCCGTTAAATTTTGACCGCCTTGAACCCCACTTTTATATAGTGAAACTGGTGGTTTACGGGGGTAAAACTTATTTTTCTTATTTCTGCTCTAAACTATAGATTGTGGGTAGTCGTTAGAACCGCCTCGATGAGGCGGTTCTCACGAGTACCCACACTCTATATTTTGAGCAGAAATAAGAAAAATAAAATAATTTTACACCTAAAAATTTTCATTTTTATTTCGGCGATAAACGTTTCAATGTATTTGTATAGGCGTGTTTTCGTAATGTCTAGAATCCGAGCTGCAACGATTCGTTTGTGCTCGTTCCATCGTTTCAATAACATGAATATACATCTAGTGTGATGGCCCCGCCCATCGGGGCTTGAGAAATAGATCGAGCTGCACGATGCTTTCAAGCTGATCTGAACATCACGAAAACATGCCAATTTAATTTTGACCCCCTTGAACCCCACTTGTATATAGTAAAACTGGGGGTTTACGGGAGTAAACCTTATTTTTCTTATTAATGCGCTAAACTATTGATTGTGGGTAGTCGTTAGAACCGCCTCGATGGGGCGGTTCTAACGAGTACCCACAATCTATATATTGAGCAGAAATAAGAAAAATATAATAATTTTTCATCTTAAAATTTTCGTTTTTTTTTCGGCGGTAAAGTTTACAATGCATTTGTATAGGCTTGTTTTCGTAATAAACTGACGGCACATGAGCAATGGTAAACCGCTTAGTAAGTCCGAGCCTGCCCAGGCAAAGAGGTGCGAGTTGGACCGTCCATACTTATAAACCCGTTTAGTTTTATTGGGTGGCAGGGCTTGAGATGTCATTTCATCTCAATGTCGGGTAAAAACCCCACAAAACTGGAAGCAACTTCTACAAAATTGACGGGGACAAAAAACCTCAAATCATTCAACTAAACAAACATCTAGTGTGATCCAGTTTTATAGGTACGAAATAATGTTCAGGTGTCAATCTGGTTATACGAAGCGTCAGATTCAGACTATGACGGTAACTATCGCCCAGTGTAAAATATACCCATCACGAAAACACCCCCTTGAACCCCACTTTTATATAATAAAGCTGGGGTATCCGGGGTATACCTTATTTTCTTATTTCTGCTCTAAAATATAGATTGTGGGTACTCGTTAGAACCGCCTCGATGAGGCGGTTCTAACGAGTGCCCACAATCTATATTTTGAGTAGAAATAAGAAAAATATTACAATTTTTCATAATAAAATTTTCATTTTTTCGGCGATAAAGGTAGGAATTCATTTGTACAGGCGTGTTTGCGTAATGCACTGCAGGCGACTTACCTAAAACAAGTCCAAAATTAAAAGTGCAGTCATGTCTCACTGCGTTTTGAAAGACTATGGTAGTCGCAGATAAGATTGACTAGACGGAGCTATCGTTTGTATTAACAAAAAGGTAAGCCAAGTAACCCAATTGTGTGAATGCAACTGCTGTGGCGAATTTGGTCATTTGATCTACTTGCAGAAAGCATGCGAAAGGCACTCTAACTCAGCGAATTTGACATATACTGACAACACATCATGAAAACGCGCTTATATTACTTTGACCCCCTTGAACTCCACTTTTATATACTAAAACTGGGGTTAGTTTATACTAATTTATTTTAGTTCGATTGGGATGGATGCTTCAAGCTTATTAAATCGCTCTCGAACACTCATTCCGGATGTTTTCACGTGCACGAGAGAGAGGCAGTGTCTATTTTACCACTGCTACCCATTTACACCTGGGTGGAATGACGCAGTGTCATTACGTGTCTTGCTAAAGGACACACCTCGATACCGGGTGCCGGATTCGAAGGCACAACCTCTCGATGATGAGTCGAACGCGTTAACCACTGCGTTATCGAGGCTGACTGGGGTTTATAGGGGTATACCTTATTTTTCTTATTTCCAATCCAAACTATAGATTGTGGGTACTCGTTAGAACCGCCTCGATGAGGCGGTTCTGACGAGTACCGACAATCTACGTTTTGAGCAGAAATAAGAAATATATCACAATTTTTCATCATAAAATTTTCATTTTTGGGCGGTAAAGTTTGCAATGTATTTGTATAGGCGTGGTTTCGTAATGACCTGAATCCAAAAAACATACATTACGAAAACACGCCTATACAAATACATTGTAATCTTTAACGCCGAAAAAAAAAAACGAAAATTTTATGATGAAAAATAGTGATATTTTGCTTATTTTTGCTCAAAATATAGATTGTGGGTACTTGTTAGAACCGCCTCACTGAGGCGGTTCTAACGAATACCAACAATCTATATTTAAGAGCAGAAATAAGCAACATTATGTTTACCCCGTAAACCCCAGTTTTACTATATAAAAGTGGGGTTCAAGGGTGTCAAAATTATATAAGCGTGTTTTCGTGATGTAAACTGGGGATGCTCGTTATAACGGACTCGGTGGGGCTGTTCTTGCGAGTACCCACAATCTATGTTTTTTAGCAGAAATGGAAACAAATAAAGAATGGCCCTGTAAAAACCGGTTGCTATATAAAAATGGGCTTTATAGAGGTCAAAATTATACAGGCGTGTTTCGTGAAGTGGTGTGGCTGTGCTGACGAGTCAGGGCGTCCATGTTGGCTGTCTCATATTTTATGACGAATCAGGGCGTCCATGTTGGCTGTCTCATATTTTAGGACGAATCAGGGCGTCCATGTTGGCTGTCTCATATTTTTTGACGAATCAGGGCGTCCATGTCCGCTGTCTCATATTTTATGACGAATCAGGGCGTCCATGTTGGCTGTCTCATATTTTATGACGAATCAGGGCGTCCATGTCGGCTGTCTCATATTTTATGACGAATCAGATCGTCCATGTTGGCTGTCTCATATTTTGATCGGTATAGGATCTGTTAAAACTTTAACATGACTAGCATCCGTGAAAATCAGAAACTTAAAGGCCGGTGCATAAACGCGTGTGATCAGCAATATTATTAAGCGATAAAAAAATCTGTGTCTTGTTTGTTTGTTTGATTTGAGGTTTAACGTCCCCGTCAACACTGTAAAGGTCATTTTGGAGACGTTGCTTCCAATTTTGTGGGACTTTTACCCGACATTGAGATGACATGACTTCTCAAGCCCTGCCGCCCAATTAAACCAATAGGGTTGATAAGCATGGATGGGCCGACTCGCACTGCTTTGCCTGGGCAGGCTTAGATCCTCTAAGCGGATCACGAGTACTCGTGTGCGGGTCGGTTCCAGCTCTGCGTGGAAGCATCATGCAGCCCATCTATTTCTTCAAGCCCCGATGGGCGGCGGCCGACAGTCACTGTGTCAATGAACTGAGTCACTGACCAATGGACAACCATCGCGTTAACACGCACCCCCCCTTGAACCCACTTTTTATATAGAAAAACTGGGTTTTTTGTTAGTAAAGCTTATTTGTCTTATTTCTGCTCTAAAATATAGATTGTGGGTCGTCGTTAGATGATGGTCCTATATCGCTCACCTGAGCTAAGAGTTTTGCACGTGCCCCAGTGTCCTGTTTGAGACAAGACTTTAAAGGTTTTTCCCTAATATGTCTATGTAAAGCGAGTGGGCCCCGGCGCGGATCCATGTTTGGTCCCTGGGCTATAATTTGAACAATCTTGGTGGAGGTCAATTAGATGAAGCTTCATACTAAATATCAAAAACCTGTGCCTTCTGCTTTCAGACAATTTTTTTAAAGATTTCCTTGTCATAAGCCTGCATAAAACAGTGGGCCCCGTCACGGGGACATTTTTGGCCCCAACGCTATAATTTGAACAATCTTTGTAGAGGTCAACTAGATGAAGCTTAATATCAAATATCAAAGACCTGGGCCTTCTGGTTTCAGACAAGAAGATTTTTAAAGGTTTTCGATCCCTATATAAGCCTATGTTAAACCAGTGTGCCCCCGTGTGAGGCCATTTTTGGCCCCAAGGCTATAAGTTGAACAATCTTCATAGCGGTCCCCTAGATGAAGCTTCATACCAAATATCAAAGACCAGTTGGCCCCGGCGCGGGGGCATTTCTGGCCCCAGGGCTATAATTTGAACAATCTTGGTAGAGATCAACTAGATGAAGCTTCATACTAAATATCAAAGACCTGGGCTTTCTGGTTTCAGACAAGAAGATTTTTAAAGGTTTTCCCAATCATACGCCGGCGCGGGGCATTTTTGGTCCCAGGGCTATAATTTGAACAACCTTTGTAGAGGTCCTCTAGATGAAGCTTCATACCAAATATCAAAGATTCTGGGCCTTCTGGTTTCAGCTAAGAAGATTAAAATTTAAAGGTTGTCCGTATGTAAGCCTATGTAAAACCAGTGGACCCCCGTGTGGGGCCATTTTTGGCCCCAGGGCTATAATTTGAACAATCTTCGTAGCAGTCCACTAGATTAAGTTATCAAAGACCTGGGCCTCCTGGTTTCAGACAAGAAGATTTTCAAAGAATTTCCCTATATAAGCCTATGTAAAAACAGTGGGCCACGGCGCGGGGGCATTTTTTTGGCGCGGGGCAATTACTTGAACAATCTTGGTAGAGGTCCACTAGATGAAGCTTCATACCAAATATCAAAAACCTGGGCATTGCGGTTTCAGACAAGAAGATTTTAAGAGGTTTTCCCTATATAAGCCTATGTAAAACCTGTTGGCCCCCGTGTGGCGCCATTTTTGGCCCCAGGGTTGTAATTTGAACAATCTTCATAGCGGTCCACTAGATGAAGCTTCATACCAAATATCAAAGACCTGGGCCTGCTGGTTCCAGACAAGATGATTTTCAAAGGATTTTTTCTATGTAAAACCAAAAGGCATTTTTGGCGCGGAGGCATTTTTGTCCCCAGCGCTTTAATTTGAACAATCTTGGTAGAGGTCCACTAGATAAAGCTTCATACCAAATATCAAAGACATGGGCTTTCTGGTTTCAGAGAAGAAGATTTTTTAAAGATTTTCCCTATATAAGCCTATATAAGCCTATGTAAAACTAGTGGGCTCCGGGAACAATCTTGGTAGAGGTCCACTAGATGAAGCTTCATACCAAATATCAAAGACCTGGGCCTTGCGGTTTCAGAGAAGAAGATTTTTAAAGATTTTCCCTATATTAGCCTATGTAAAACCAAAGGGCCCCGGGGCGGGGGCATTTTCGACCCCAGGGCTATAATTAGAACAATCTTGGTAGATGAAGCTTCACAAGATGAAGCTTCATACCAAATATCAAAGACCTGGGCCTTCTGATTTCAGACAAGAAGATTTTTAAAGCTTTTCTTATTTTACACTTTTGTTGCCATGGCAACCAGAGTTCTGCATGGAATGGAATTCTTTGAACAACTTTGAGAGAGGACCGCCCAAAGATCATTTCTGCCAAGTGTGGTCAAAATCTGTTCAGTGGATTGGGAGGAGATGTCGTTTAAAGGAATTGTGGACGGACATCCGGACGGACGACGACGACGACGGACGGTGACCGATCACAATAGCTCCCCCGGAGCCTTCGGCTCAGGTGAGTTAACAAAAACTATTTGCATTTCCAGGCCATATTTACAGATATTGATCCAATTACATGACCATGTCTATACATACTGAGCCAATATAAATTATGACCATGTCTATAGATACTGATCCAATTAAATGACCATGTCTATAGATACAGATCTAATTACATGACCAGGTCTATAGTCACTATGGTAACGGGACACTTCGGCCCCAAAACTTTACCACAGAAAAAACGAACATTATAAGAGGAAAAATTGTGATATTTTTTTATTATTTCTGCTCAAATAAGAAAAATATGGTTTACCCCTGTAAACCCCAATTTTACTACATTACGAAAACACGCCTATACAAAAAGATTGTAAAGATTACCACCAGAAAAACGAACATTTTAAGATGAAAAATTGTGTAATTTTTCTAATCACTGCTCAAAATATAGATTTTGGGTACTCGTTAGAACCGCCACATCGAGGCGGTTCTAACGAGTACCCACAATCTATATTTTTGAGCAGAAATAAGAACAATAAGGTTTACCCCTGTAAACCCCAGTTTTACTATATAAAAGTGGGCTTCAAGGGGGTCAAAATCATAAAGGCGTGTCTTCGTGATGTAAATAATGTATGTCCCTATGAGCCCCAGTTTTCCCCATATAAACTGGGGTTTAGCGGGGTCTTCATTACACGGGTTTGTTAAAATGATGTTTTGTTTGTTAGATTTGACTTTTAACGCTCCAATCAACACTGTATCGGTCATTTTGGAGACGTTGCCCCCAATTTTGTGGGAATTTTACCCGGCATTGAGATGAAATGACATCTCAAGCCCTGCAGCCCAATGAAACCAATAGGGTTTATAAGTATGAACGGTCCGACTCGCACTGCTTTTCCTGGCCAGGCTTAGAACCTCTAAACGGTTTACAAGTACTCATGTCACAGGCTGTCGGTTTCTTGAAGTCCCGATGGGCGCGGCCGATTTTAACATGATATAACTGCCCATATCCTAACAGATATCAAAAGTGGGGCCGAGGTGTCTTTGGGGCCGAGATGTCTAGGGGCCGAGGTGACAGTGGGGCCGAGGTGTCTAGGGCCGAGGTGACTAGGGCCGAAGTGTCTAGGGCCGACTTGCTTTTGGGCCGACCTGTCTAGGGGCCGAGGTGGTAGTGGGGCCGAAGTGTCTGGAAATCGTTACTATTCACATTACCAGGTATTGATCCAATTACATGACCATATCTATACATACTGAAATATAATTAATGACCATGTCTATAGATACTGATCCAATTACATGACCATGTCTATAGATACAGATCCAATTACATGACAATTTCATTGTAAATGTTTCTTTCTACAGTAAATCAAATATTCAGGTGTAGCAGGTTGTAGTGCACTATTTTTGGGGTTCCCCAGTATAACATGGGTTAACCTACATGTAATTAATTTAACCACACCAATTTCGGCCACGTACAATCGATTTAAGCCCCAGTGAAATACTTTTCACTGACCATTCCAAGGCGGTTCTTCTGTCGTGGTTTATTGCACGACCCGCAGAAAAAGCGACCGACTGAAGTCGGTTGATTTTCTAAGAGTGCCCTAAAATCACCGTGTCATTCTGTCATTCTGCCAGTCTGTCAGTCTGTCTGTCCGTCCGTAACCCGTTTGTGAAAATTGGTGATAGTGACTTAACCGCTTGGAATATTTAAACAATTTTTGGCATACTGATAGATATCAATGAGATCTAACCAATGAACTTGCAAAATATTACATTCCATTTAGTATAGCCTCGCCGAGGCAAAAAATGTGAAAATTTTCGAACTGCTTCTCCTCGGAAACTGTTGGGCCGATTGAAGTCAAATTTCATATGGAGCCTCTATGGGATGGGGGAAACCAACATTTGCTCATGGGGTCCAGGTCACATGACAAAAATGGCCGCCAAGCCATATATGGTCTGTCTGTCTGTCCGTCCGTAACCCTGCTTGTGAAAATTGGTGATAGTGACTTAACTGCTTGAAATATTTAAACAATTTTTGGCATACTGATAGATATCAATGAGATCTAACCAATGAACTTGCGAAATATTACATTTCATTTAGTATAGCCTCGCCGAGGCGAAAAATTTGAAAATTTTCGAACTGCTTCTCCTCGGAAACTGTTGGGCCGATTGAAATCAAATTTCATATGGAGCCTCTATGGGATGGGGGGAACCAAAATTTGTTCATCGTGTCCAGGTCACATGACAAAAATGGCCGCCAAGCCATATATGGTTTGTCTGTCTGCCCGTCCGTAACCCTGCTTGTGAAAATTGGTGATAGTAACTTAACTGCATGGAATATTTAAACAATTTTTGGCATACTGATAGATATCAATGAGATCTAACCAATGAACTTGCGAAATATTACATTCCATTTAGTATAGCCTCGCCGAGGCGAAAAATGTGAAAATTTTCGAACTGCTTCTCCTCGGAAACCGTTGGGCCGATTAAAGTCAAATTTCATATGGAGCCTCTATGGGATGGGGGAAACCAAAATTTGCTCATGGGGTCCAGGTCACATGACCAAAATGACCGCCAAACCATATATGGTAAAAACCCTTCAAAAATAGTCTTCTCCAGAACCATTGGGCAGATTCCCACGAAACTTGATAAATAGCATCTGGGACGTAGGCCCATCATAAATTGCTAAAATGGTGACCCTTGGTTGACCTTGACCTTCTTTGTGCCTAGGTCAAACTTTGACACATATGTTTTTGTATTTGAAAAGTATGATTGCATTTTATCCTGCAAACGATTCAGAATACAATACTAAAGTATAAGATATATTTTTGCTCCTTATGATAAGGCACATTTATTGGGGGAACCGTTTTAGGTCCAGGTCACATGACCAAAATGGCCGCCATACCCATATATGGTAACACTCGTAAAGCTAAAAGCATCCGGCGGGTCGTTCACTTCAGATGAAGTACTGGTTTTTATTACACTTCCTATTTGAATGTGTATATCGCTTATATCTTTTTGTTTTGGAAAGCCAATTGGCCATTTTGTGGGAAAGTATCTGTCCTTTTCGCTGTCCCATTAGGGTCTAGTTATTTTTTGTTTATGTTTCTTTCCCTTTGGTGTTGGTTAATCGTTCACTTCTATTTGAACCAATCGGATTACTTGATGTACTTTATTCCTACAAATTCATAAACTGAAAGTCAAACAGTGTAAATCCTGATCAGATGGCTTCTGGATCTACAATGAAGAAGCCATCTGATTTGGATCTATACTGTTTGCAAAGATAGGGGTGGTCATGAACAGCAGGATAAGGGTTTAAATATAATTTTAATGCACTTGCGTATGTAACGCGACGTCTGATTGGATAACGTCAAAAATTTGCGACAGTATATTCTGCGATATACTGTCGGAAACCCGACGTCATCGCGTAACGTCACTTTTCATTGGCTGGCGTTTGGTTTTACGCTGCTCACAGCGCTAGCCGTTTTGTGCAAAATAATACAGTTTTTAACAAAACAACCGTAGAAGTGCATTAGAATGGGGATAACTGTATTGCAAAATTGTGATTTGGGGAGGTAAATCGTCGGTTTTACGGTCGCAAATTACGTTTTACGGCTCCGCTGACGCGTCGCCGTAAAACGAAATTTCCGACCGTAAAACCTCCGATTTACCTCCCCAAATCACAATTTTGAAAACAGTTATCCCCTAAATAATAATCTCACCTTAGAAATATTCCAAAAAATAATTTTAGCTATTACTATTTATCCAACCTGAGCTGCTGAACATTACGGTAACACACCCGTGCGACATAGTCCATTGTTCACATCTCCAAAATGGCTACTTTTCTGATGAAAATCCCTGAATTTTTTCTTATAAATACTGCAAACATAGGTTGTGGGTACTCGTTAGAACCGCCTCATTGAGGCGGTTCTAACGAGTACCCACAACCTATGTCTTGGAGTAAAAATAAGAAAAATAATTTTTACCCCCGTAAACCCCAGTTTTCTCTATACAAAGTGGGGTGTAAGGGGGTGTTCATTTCAAGGACTTGTTCACGTGATGATAAATTCCTGGAGCAGACGACAATCTGATTTCTTAAAAATATTTTTCATACCAAACAAAGATTGACAATACATGTGAATGGCAGACAAGTCAGATCTAATGTCAGTCAGACCTTATTTTCACTGAAAAATTAGAATAATAAACTTTGAAAATGCCGTCTGTTTGTCCCGATTAGCAGTCGAAGGTTCACCTCAAACAGACAACAACCTGACCTTTCCCCTTATTTTTCAGTGAAAAAAAAAAACGCTTCATATTTCATGTGAACCATCAGCCCAGAGACGATTCACATGAAATATCAAGATTTTTTCTCTGAAAAATAAGAAGAAAAAAAACAACTCTGCATTACGAAAACATGCCTATACAAATACATTGTACCCTTTATCACCGAAAAAAAAAAATGAAAATTTTAAGATAAAAAAGTGTGATATTTTTCTTATTTCTGCTCAAAATATAGATTGTGAGCACTTGTTAGAACCGCCTCATCGAGGCGGTTCTAACGCGTACCCACAATCTATATTTTAGAGCAGAAATAAGAAAAATAGGGTTTACCTCTGTAAACCCCAGTTTTACTATATAAAAGTGGGGTTCAAGGGGGTCATAATTATATAGGCGTGTTTTCGTGATAGACAATGTCGTCTGCAAGTCGTGAATATAAGCCCTATTTTTTTTTTTTTTTTTTTTTTTTTTTTTTTAGAAGGATTAACACATACATAAACAGCTATTTAGTGTATTTAGTTCTGAAATGTAAGTTGAAGCTGTTTATACAATTAATCAATGAAGCAACTTCCTGCAAAAGCACTCAGGCAATCTGACTCATCACTGCCTGCTCACATATTATTCATGATATATTCATGATTTTTCAAAATACATGTATCTTTATAATGTTTTGTTTTGTTTGATTTGAGGTTAAACGTCCCCGTCAACACTGTAAAGGTCATTTTGGAGACGTTGCTTCCAATTTGGTGGGACTTTTAACTGACATAGAGATGAAATGACATCTCAAGACCTGCCGCCCAATGAAACCAACTGGGTTTATAAGCATGGACGGGCCGACTCGCACTGCTTTGTCTGGGCAGGCTTAGATCCTCTAAGCGGTTTGTTTACCGGTACTTGTGTGCGGGTCGGTTTCGGCTCTGCGTGGAAGCATCATGCAGCCCATATATTTCTTCAAGCCCCGATTGGCGGGGGCCGATCTTTATAATGTAATTACATGAAACAAGAGGACCATCATGGTCCTATATCGCTAACCTGGGCTAAGAACTAAGAGTTTTGCACGTGCCCCAGTGTCCTGTTTGAGACAAGCTTTTAAAGGTTTTTCCCTAATATGTCTATGTAAAGCAAGTGGGCCCCGACGCGGGGCAATTTTTGTTCCCTGGGCTATAATATGAACAATCTTGGTAGAGGTCAACTAGATGAAGCTTCATACTTAATATCAAAGACCTCTGCCTTCTGGTTTCAGACAAGAAGATTTTTAAAGATTTCCCTATCATAAGCCTGCATAAAACCAGTGGGCCCCGGCACGGGGACATTTTTGGCCCCAGGGCTAGAATTTGAACAATCTTTGTTAGCCAGATGAAGCTTCATATCAAATATCAAAGACCTGGGCCTTCTGGTTTCAGACAAGAAGATTTTTTAAAGGTTTTCGATCCCTATGTAAAACCAGTGGGCCTCCGTGTGAGGCCATTTTGGCCCCACGGCTATAATTTAAACAATCTTCATAGCGGTCAACTAGATGAAGCTTCATATCAAATATCAAAGACCTGGGCCTTCTGGTTTCAGATAAAGAAGATTTTCAGAGGATTTCCCTATATAAGCCTATGTAAAACCAGTGGGCACCGGCGCGGGGGCATTTTTGGCTCCAGGGCTATAATTTGTACAATCGTGGTAGAGATCAACTAGATGAAGCTTCATACTAAATATCAAAGACCTGGGCCTTCTGGGTCCAGACAAGAAGATTCTTAATAAGATTCTTAAGATTCCCTATCATAAGCCTGCATAAAACCAGTGTGCACCGGCGCGGGGCATTTTTGGCCCTAGGGCTATAATTTGAAAAACCTTGGTAGAGGTCCTCTAGGTTAAGCTTCATACCAAATATCAAAGACCTGGGCCTTTTGGTTTCAGATAAGAAGATTTTTAAGGGTTCTCCTATATAAGCCTATGTAAAACCAGTGGGCCCCCTAGTGGGGCCATTGTTGGCCCCAGGGCTATAATTTGAACAGTCTTCGTAGCGGTCCACTAGATGAAGCTCCATACCAAATATCAAAGACCTGGGCCTCCTGGTTTCAGACAAGAAGACCCTATATAAGCCTATGTAAAACCAGTGGGGCCCGGCGCGGGGGCATTTTTGGCCCCTGGGCCTTGGGGTTTCAGAGAATAAGATCTTTTAATATTTTCCCTATATAAGCCTATGTAAAACCAAAGGGCCCGGGGCGGGGACATTTTCGGCCTCAGTGCTATAATTTGAAAAATCTTGGTAGAGGTCTACTAGATGAAGCTTCATACCAAATAGCAAAGACCTCGGCCTTCTGGTTTCAGACAATAATATTTTAAATGTTTTCCCTATATAAGCCTATGTAAAACCAGTGGGCTCCGGGGCGGGGCCAATTTTGGCCTCAAGGCAATAATTTGAACAATCTTGGTAGAGCTCCACTCGATGAAGCTTCATTCCAAATATCAAAGACCTGGGCCTTCTGGTTTCAGAGAAGAAGATTCTTAAAGATTTTCCCTATATAAGCCTTTGTAAAACCAAAGGGCCCCGGGGCGGGGGCATTTTCGGCCCCAGGGCTATAATTTGAACAATCTTGGTAGAGGTCCACTCGATGAAGCTTCAAACCAAATATCAAAGACATGGGCCTTCTGGTTTCAGACATGAAGATTTTCAAAGGATTTCCCAATATAAGCCTATGTAAAACAAGTGGGCCCTGGCGCGGGGACATTTTTGGCCCCAGGGCTATGATTTGAACAATCTTGGTAGAGGTCCACTAGATGAAGCTGCATACCAAATATCAAAGACCTGGGCCTTGCGGTTTCAGAGAAGAAGATTTTTAAATATTTTCCCTATATAAACCTATGTAAAACCAAAGGGCCACGTGGCGGGGGGCATTTTCGGCCCCAGGGCTTTAATTTGAACAATCTTGGTAGAGGTCCACTAGATGAAGCTTCATACCAAATATCAAAGACCTGGGTCTTCTGGTTTCAGACAAGAAGATTTTAAAGATTTTTTTTCTTATTTTCCCCTTTTGTTGCCATGGCAACCAGAGTTCTACATGGAATGGAATTCTATGAAACACTTTGCGAGAGGAACATGCAAAGATTATTTCTGCCAAGTTCGGTCAAAATCTGTACAGTGGTTTAGGAGGAGATGTCGTTTAAAGAAATTGTGGACGGACATCCGGACGGACAACGACGACGACGACGGACGGTGACCGATCAAAATAGCTCCCCTACAATAGCTTCGGCTCACGTGAGCTAAACATATAATAATTTTTCTTCTTAAAATTTTCGTTTTTAGGCGGTTGAGGCGGTTCTCACGTGTACCCACAATCTATATTTTGAGCAGAAATAAGAAAAATATAACATTTTTTCTTCTTCAAATTTTTCTTGTTTAGGCGGTAAAATTTACTACGTATTTCTATACGCGTGTGTTCGTAATGGAGGAGGTTTTAACGAGTACCCACAGTACATTTCTGTAAGCTAGATTAAAAGAAAATAATATAACTAATCAACCGCAAATAAAGCTACATATTGTGGAGTTTTCAATGAGATCAAAAAATGAACTTTTTAACGTGATTTTGTTTTATCCAGTTACATCGGGGTAAAAGTCCCTCAAAACTGGAAGCAACGTCTCCAAAATGACCTTTACAGTGTTGACGTGGACGTTAAACCTCAAATCAAACTAATCAAACAAACAGTTAACCATTATACGCCCGGGACAAGTTCAAATAGTATTTGTTGGACAGCAACCTCGAAACAATATGAACTGCTCCATATCATGGTCTAACTATATATCGAGTTTCAGCTTAATCAGATACAGTAGAACTTCGATGGCTCGAACACCGATGGCTCGTTTACCATGGATGTGTCGAACCCATTCTTGAGCCCCTAGCGAAATCCTCTACATAAGAAATAGTTGGGGATAATTAAGGAGATTTTAGTCTTTTATCTTGCAAATGTATGCTGTGTGTACTCATTAGAATCGCCTCGATGAGGCGATTCTAATGAGTACACACAGCATGCATTTTCATTAAAGAACACCAAAAAGATGTCTAAAAGTATCTCGTTATGCCTCCTTGCAGTTACCTCAGTGGCTCGAACTACCCTTGTCTCGAACAGATTTTCGAGGTCCCAAAGGTGTTCGAGCCATTGAAGTTCGACTGTATCGAGTTTCAGCTTAATCAGATATAAATTGGCCGGCCCCGGTAGCTCAGATGGATGTGCGTCTGACTGGTGATCAGTAGGATGCGGTCATTCTCTCCCTTCCGCCGATTCAAGAACGGCAGTTGTCAGTTTCTGAGGAAAAAATGTGCACTGTACTGCTTGACCGCTAACGTATGCAAAATCCGAACAGAAATGTCATAGTGATCAACATAATGGAAGTTGCTGAAGTCAAAACAAACCACTAAAACAGCTTTTGTATGTGAACATTGCCAGTAAATGGACACGCCTAATAAAGGGTATGACCTCCGTCAGAGTTTACCACGGCCGTTCAACGATGTCTCATGGTGAACACGCATATTGATAAATGCATGCGACATGTTCCATTTTTACGTTATGCGGCTAGGAGTTCACTGACGTTCGTAGGCTGTCTATGTTTGTTTGTATTGGAGTTTAACACTATTTTAGGTCATTTTTGAGCCGGTCAGTTTGCCTATCCACACCTTCCTGGGCAGGCTTATACGTAAGCGGTTAACCAGTACGGTGCAAATTCTTTCGCCAGAAACTGACAACTGCCTTTCTTGAATCAGCGGAAGGGAGAGAATGACAGTAGAAAAGATTTCATGATCAATCTCCACGAGAGAATGTTGCCGACCCCGGCAGGAATCGAACCCGCGTCCTCCTGATCACCAGTCAGACGCGCATACGACTGAGCTACCGAGGCCGGCCGTCTAAGTCAGTTGAAGATATGCCTATCCAGCTCGTCTAAAAGTTGTTCTATTGGAGAGAGATCGGGGGAGAGGGCTACATTGTAGCTAGTCCAGTACATGCATTCACAGATACTTGGGGCCAGGACTCAGGTGAGTGATCATGGGTCGAACTGACCTCTTGAAGTTCGATTTTTGCACAGTTTTTCCAAAGTTAAACATGGCTGAGCACTAGCATAACCTGTTCAAAAAGCTTAATCATGTCTAGAAAGCTTATAAATGAAAGCAGTTGCGATGGCCATATAGCCCCTTTATTGAAAGATAGAAAACTTCGCCAGAGTCCCAGACAAACTATCTCAACGCTGCCAAAATACAAAACGGGACTGAATCTATACCTTACATCCGTTTGTTCTGCATTCATGTACCTTCACAACAATACTAATCTCTTTACTCTATCTTATTTATTTCTTCCAAAAAAAAAAAAAGATTTTAAGTCAAAACACAACCTTTCGAAGCGGTTCCCGGAATCTGTCGTAATTTCCAGTTTATTTCCCGTTCCCGGCGTGCGCGGTGTTGTAACGGTTGTGTGTTGAAAAGATTTATTTAAAATCGTTAGAGGAAAGGTTAGAGGAAAGGTTATGCTAGTGCTCAGCCATGTTTAACTATGGCAAAACTGCAAAAATCGAACTTCAAGAGGTCATTTCGGCCCATGATCACTCACCCGAGTCCAGGCCCCAAGTATCTGTGCATGAATTCCACTGGCTTGAAGAAAGTTCTGAGTAAGAACAGCAATATGAGTTCGCACGTTATCCTGCTGAAAATTTACGCTCGATGCTGAGCGAAAAATGGAAGCACTTGATCGAATTTACGTCGCGCTCTAAGTCCACGACCAGGAGCATTAACTTGAAAGTTCAGAACATTTGCGTGCGTTCACCAAATGCGATGTTGAGTCCCAAAAGAATTCTTCCAATAGCTAAAGATATCCATATATTTGGTTATCTTATGGTGATTTTCCTAATTTTATCTTTAAACGGTACGTTGTGTGCACTCATTAGAATCACCTCAGCATTTCAACATGTGTTGCTATAACAAAGTTGCAGCATTACGAAAACACGCATATACAACACGCCTGCACTGTTTGTTAGCAGAATGTTCCGTCAAAAAATAGAATAAAAACGAGAAAATAGGCCTGACATCCCTTATATGACAAATGGACTTGTCGGAGAGTCCACTACATCTGGCGAACACTAATGTCCGATGATTGTCCGGAAAATGCCCGGAAATTGTCCGGGAAATGGCCGGGAAAGGTGGGGGTGTGGTTGTGTGTTATCCCTAATATCTCCACTTCGGGTGGTCAGAAATTAATAAAATTAGCATCAAATGAAATTTTAAGCTCCATTCGAAAAGATAATTAAAGATTATTTTTCATTTTTAACATTTTATGGGTCCATTTCTGAAGTTAATTTGTACGGTAAATTCCCGGATTGTGACCTGGATGTTGGGGTAGTGGTGAGTTAACCCTAGTATCTCGACTTCGGGTGGTCAGAAATAAATAAAAATTAGTATCAATTAAAATTTTGAGTTCCATTCTAAAAGATTATTAAAATTATTTTTCATTTTTAATATTTTAGGGGTCCGCTTTTTAAGTTGATTTGTCCGGGAAATTCCCGGATTGGGTTCTGGATGTTGTGGGTAGTGGTGCCTTATACGTAATATCTCCACTTCTGGTCGTCAGAAATTAATAAAATCAGTATCAAACAATGATACTAATGCATGTCGAGTGCTCATTATAAGCGCCTCACTGAGGCGATTCTAATGAGTGCACACAAAATGACTTTATTTTATAGAAGATTACAAGGATATAATAAGTGATCTTTAATTACGGCTCAAGGCCTACTTGGCAAACAGTGTAGAACTTGATCAAAGGTTTAACCCATATATGCCTAGCGTCTCATTGGTGGGACATTGGCAAACAGTGTAGATCTTGATCAAAGATTTAACCCATATATGCCTATAGTCCCATTTGTGGGGCATTGGCAAGCAGTATAGATCCAGATCAGGTATTTAACCAATATATGCCTAGCGTCCCATTTGTAGGACATTGGCAAACATTGTAGACCCAAATGATCAGACGCTGCAAAACGTTGCGTCTGATCTGGGACGCAAAATACGGCATCTGATCTGGGTCTGCACTGTTTGCTTAAACAACGACGGAATTTAACCGCATCCATTTCTTAGATGTACGGACTTTTGAGTGTTGTTACGGACCATTATGATCAGACGTTCTGATCTGGGCCGCAAAATGCGGCATCTGATCTGGGTCTACACTGTTTGCTTAAACAACGACGAAATTTAACTCTACCCATTGCTTGTGGGCGATGAATTAAGTGTACGGACTTCGAGTGATTTTACGGGCCATTAATTTTCCAACGAGATTAAACATGTGTTAAGTTAATTGCTTTAACTCATAATAAGTTGACGCGTGCTGCACACTTGGATTGAAATAGTAGAATGTGACTTCCACAAAGGTTGTGTCCAATTGATATTTTGAGTGAATGCTGTTATTTGATATTAAACATCACCGTCAACACTATTTTGGTCGTTTTGAAGATTTTGCATTCCAATTTTGTAGGACTTAACGTTACGAGATAAAGTGCATTTTTCACATTTCCAAAACGGTTACTTTTATGATAAAAATTTGTCATATTTTTTCTTAATTATACTGCAAACATAGGTTGTTGTTGCTCGTTAGAACATCACCGTTGAGGCGGTTCTAACGTGTAACAACAACCTATGTCTTGATCAGAAATAGGAAAAAGAATGTATACCCCCATGAACCCCAATTTTCTTTATATAAAATGTAGTTTATTAATATTTCCTTATTTCTGCTAAAAAATCGATTGTGGGTACTTTTTAGAATTACCTCGCCGAGGCTGTTCTGACGAGCAACCATACTGTGCGTTTTAAGCAGAGATCTATAAAATGTAAATTTAGCAACCCTAAAATGAAATTCCGATAAAACAAAAAGTCCCATATTTTTTTCATATTTCTGCTCTAAACAGAGAGTATACGAACTCCATTGGAACGGCGGGACGGTTTCAACGAGTACCCACAACCTATGTTTTTGAGCAGAAATAAGGAACAAATGAATACCCCTGTTCAACATCAACCGAATTCTAATGATTGTGGGCTTTTTGCAGTAGCAAACGTGGTAGAGTATTGTTTTGCTCCGGACTCATTTAACACAAGAATAATATATGACGGGTGTTACAACGCATAATGAAGTAATGTAGTAATTTCTTCATTTTGATTTTTTTTATTTCATTATGCGTTGGCGTAGTCGACGCGAAATGAAGTAAAAAATTATTTCAGTTCGCGTTGATATGCACCATATCGACGCAAAATGAAGTAATGATGGAAGAACAAAGCTGTCTACGAAAGGAGACCAAAGACTTAGGAAGCAATACAGGTAAATTCCAATATAAAGACCACATTTTAGACAGTTCAAATGTGGTCTTTAAGACCACATTTGAACTGTCCCAAAGATGGTCTCACACAAGAGCACACTGAATGTCGCAATCACAAAGAAAATGTAACTTTAACCTTCAAAATATGCTTTAAAAACAAATTTTGTCTTAATTCTAGGTGGTCTTAATAGTGGAATTTCACTGTATTTGATTATGTTAGCAGAGTTAAAACTGAACGCCTTACAGTATTTTGGTCTCATGTCTGATGTTTTTCCCTCATTTGTGTTTTAAGGCTCAACACATGATCATGTAGTGCACACAATAGTTGGGACGGGGGACCATATTGGCTTGGACCAGTCCATAGCCCAGTTGTTTGTCCACCTATGCATCTTAAAAGGAGTGCGAGTATGTTTCAGTTTCCGTCCCACCAACAGCTAAGGACATATCAAGTAGCGAACTTGGTTTCAAGACTCATTCATACGGAAACGGGATCTCGGTTTCAAGTCTCCACATGCATGCTTGAGCCTTAAATATTTGGGTTACTTTTGTTTCTGTGATGTTTGAAAAAGTGTGCCATCTCTCAAAGCAAAATACATGTGCATTTTTTTTTTTCATTTAGAACCGACCTCATGCTGTCGACGCATATTCGCCCCTGGCCATCGGGGCTTGAAGAAATAGATGGGCTGCACGATGCTTCCACGCAGAGCTGATACCGACCGCACATGAGTACTGGTTATCTGCTTAGAAGGTCTAAGCCTGCCCAGGAAAACTGCTGCGAGTCGGCCCATCCATGCATATAAACCCTTTTGGGTTTAATTGGACGGCAGGGATCGATATGTCATTTAATCTCAATGTCGGGTAAAAGTCTCCAAAATTACCTAAATAGTGTTAACGGTGACGTTAAACCTCAAATCAAACAAACAAACTGTCGACGCATAATGAAGTAAAATTAAGTATGCCACCTATCCCCGCAAAATGAAATAATTCTTTCATTTTGCGCAAACCTCTTAGTATCGACGCATAATGAAGTAAAAACTACATTTTATTTCATTTCGCATCGACTATGCCAACGCATAATGAAGTAAAAATTTCAAAATGAAGAAATTACTACATTACTTCATTATGCGTTGTAACAGACGTGCCAAAAATGAGACAGCATTTAGTTGAATGAAAATGTCATCGTTTCCGAAAGAAAAAGATACAGGCAGGCGTAAACTTCATTCCTTCACTTGTAAAATCGTAAAAAAATCCAGTCTGTTGCTCCTGCATTGTCAACATGATTTGCTTTGATAATCGTAAGTACAAAATTTGGTTTCATAGAATATGTTTAGGTCTGAATTCATTATCAAATCAACTGCGGTGTCCGTCTTGTGAGCAGCTACATGTGTGACATCATTGAAAGCCGTGTAATGAAAACCCCTGTAAATCCAAGTTTATACAGAGAAAAGTAGTATTTACACGGGGCGTGCATTCTTTCTTTCAATATATTAAGGGAAACGAACCAATACCCCCAACATCCTGGACACAATCCGGGTTGTGGGTACTCATTAGAACTGCCTCAATGAGGTGTATAAAATATGTTTTAATATTCTTTTAGAACTGAGCGTAAAATTTTAACAGATACAATTGTTATCAATTAGTGATCTCCACAAACCGAGATATTATGAAAATGCACAACTACCCCATTATCCACAACACAATCCAATAATTTCCCAGACAAACTAACTTCAAAACATAGACCCCCAAAATGTTAAAAATGAAAAATATTTTTAATAATCTTTTTAAATGGAGCTTAAAATTTTGATTTGATACTAATTTTATTAATTTCTGACCACCCGATTGGAGATATTAGGGATAACGCACCACTACCCCAACATCCAGGACACAATACAAGAATTTCCCGGA
Organism: Lucinisca nassula; assembly: GCA_963580285.1. Classification (NCBI taxonomy): domain Eukaryota; kingdom Metazoa; phylum Mollusca; class Bivalvia; order Lucinida; family Lucinidae; genus Lucinisca; species Lucinisca nassula. Next base: position 107,553,062 of record OY757013.1, on the reverse strand, counting down.
CAAATTAACTTAAAAAATGGAACCCTAAAATGTTAAAAAAGATTTTTCTTAATCCTTTATAGTGGAGCTTACAATTTTATTTGATACTAATTGTATTAAAACTGACCACCCGAAGTGGAGATATTAGGGATAACGCACCACTACACCCCATTTCACGGACAATTTCCGGACATTAGTGTGCACCACTACATCTAGTATACAATGGGTTAATCGATAATAAGTTAAGAAAATAAATTGAAACATTTACCACCACCACCAAAAAAAAGGCAATTTTCTATTAAATATTTCTAATAATTTTCATATTTATCCCCAAATATCAGTTAAAACCATCTAGGGATGGTATAAATTTTCAGGAAATCATTTTTACTTTCATTTTCACTTTTTATGTACGGACCCACACACACACACACCACCACCACCCCCGTTACTTTCTTGATAACAATAACCGTTTAATCACCTAAAATCAAACAAATATCAATTGATTTGTACAGTCTCGGCATATGTTCGAGATCATGCAAAAACAAATATAGTCCGACATGCATGACCTCATCAAAAGTTGTCACATAGCGAACGGACTGAATAAAATAATGACCCTTCAACCAATTACTATACTGCTGTGTATCACAAACGAAACGTCTTTCAACCGTTAGTAACGAATTAATACCTGTGACTTTAATACCGATCCTATTTACAAAGAATTAGGCAATATGTCGACCTATATCAGAACCATTGTCATATTTTCTTCCTGGTTTCCCATTAGATACGACAAGTATTAGCTTTTACAAAAAGCTTGAGTCACATTAATTTGTGTAGTCATTGGAATGTCAAATCACAAAGCTGCTCATGAGGCGCGTATCTTAAGGACTATACAAAATGGCTGACACCCTGTATTGAAAAGTTGTCAAGAGTGAAGATTTGTTTGTTTGATTTCAAGTTTTAACATCCCCGTCAACACTATACAGGTCAGTTTGGAGACGTTACTGCCAATTTTGTGGGACTTCCACCCGACATTAATATGAAATGACATCTCAAGCCCTGTTGCCTAATGAAACCAATAGGGTTTATAAGCATGGACGGTCCGACACTCACACCGCTTTGCCGGGACAGGCTTAGATCCTCTAAGCGGTTTACCAGTACTCGTGTGTGGGTCGGATTCAGCTCTGCGTGGAAGCATCATGCAGCCCATATACTACGCATTGCAGAAAGATTTAGCAAATCGATCGATCCTATGTCAAATTGTGACGTGAGCCGTGTGTGAATGAGGGTATTTTTGGACGGAAATTTACAACAGTCATTATAGTCTGTTTCATAAACCCGACGAGAGCGATCAATAGGAATGCTCAGCAGTTTACGGTCGGTTAAAGATAATGCAGCTCAATCTATTTCTCCAAACCCCGATGGGCGGGGCTAAAGTATATGAAGTTTAATTCTGAAAATGGCGTTGAATGTGTCAATTTATGTTTTATCAGCTACCGCCAGCTTTAATGTTAAATGTTGACAGCCATGGACAGAAACCACAAAAGCTCCCTGTTGATATACACGAGCATCAAAAGCTCTGACAAGATCAGCATTAAGCGCAGGCTATAATCAGACATGGACCTTTCAAGCACCAACAACTTTATGGGTCGATTGTTTGTCAATCGACCAAAAGTACTTTGCATAAAAAACGCTTCAGTGCTGAAGGCCATGTGACTGTCACTGATTTGTATGAAACCCATATACCTTATTTATAGAAAATAGTAGCGTTAATTTGATAGCAGTAGGTTATCTATAGAATCTGGACTGGAACCATGGGTCGGGCTTGACAAATGTCGTAGACCCAACTCAGACGCCACAGAACGCGACGTCTTATCAGGGTCTGCACTCTTTGCTCACAGTTCAGGAATTAAGGATCAGACGACGCAAAACTCAGCGTCTGATCAGGGTCTACACTTTTTGCTTAAAAACCTGAATTTTAAGTGTTGAACATAACATTTTAAGTCCAGGACTATTTTCCCAGCCTACACTCAGAAACAATCAACCCACCGGTATTTAATGCTTTGATTTTTCATCAGCATGTTGATTAAGTACCATTCAGAAAAGTTTTGAGATTAATTTTGTCATACACTGTTGCCACGCATCCGGGTGAAAGAGCCATACAAACCGAAGTTGAAAATCTTAGCAAGTGTTCTAATGGCTATATCTTTCTCTCTCTTGCGCTCTCTCTCTCTCCCTCTCCCCCTCTCTCTCTCTCTCTCTCTCTCTCTCTCTCTCTCTCTCTCTCTCAGTCGGTGACCTTGCCAGATAGTCTTCTGTCGAGACAAGACAATCAACGAATGAGCACTCTGTGTCTTGCTAAAAGAGTGAGTGAGTGTTTGTGGTTGAGTTTAACATCTCACCAACAGCTAAGGTCATACGGAGACGGGGCATCGCTTTAAAGACTTATCCGAAAGTCTGGAGAAGCTCGGGATCGATCCTGCGATCCCTGGTCTACAAGGCGAGTAGCATAACCACTGCACCACGGAGGCTTCTGTCTGGCTATCAAGAAGAAGACGGTATGTATGACGGACAGCATAAGTGGTCTTAGACGCTATCTTTTGTCATGGCATTGAGCGTAGAGGAAAATCAGATTCTCAGTCACTGACACCGAGATTTTGGCGAACCATAAGTAGTCCTAAGTCCATTGTTTGGTCAAAGCAAGCTGGAAGCTTCAGGTACCTTAACTAGAAGTATGGCGAGCTAGTTCACACTTACAAGACGAAGACTAGGTGGCTCTCTTGAATTTCCACATTCTGTTATTGTTAGGAGCAAATCTAAGGCAAATTGCTGCCTTGGTTAAATTGCATAGTAGTTACACAGTTTCACTGAGATCATAACATGATAATCTTTATGACCTACGTTTCATCTTGCAACAACATATCAATCCCGCCCATAGGGGCTTGAAGAAATATATGGGCTGCATGATGCTTAGACGCAGAGCTGAATCCGGCCCGCACACTAGTACTGGTAAGCCGCTTAGAGGATCTAAGCCTGTCCAGGAACCGCGGTGCGAGGCGGACCGTCCATGCTTATAAACCCTCTTGGTTTCATTGGGCGACAGGGCTTGAGATGTCATTTCATCTCAATGTCGGGTAAAAGTCCCACAAAATTGGAAGCAATGTCTCCAAAATGACCGTTACAGTGTTGACGGGGACGTTAAAACTCAAATCAAACAAACAAATCAATCATGATTATGCGTTAATAGGTCCTTCAATAAAACATGGTGGAACACTTGAAATTTTATCAGTTATTTTCTTACGTTTAGTTCTAATTAACATGTGTCGGAGCTACCCTGGAATCAGAATACTGGTCAGTTGCTTGAATTGGTTTCTGACTTTGTTAACAAATCACAGGCCTAGTTTACATATAGCGAGTATTTCAATATATCCGCCGTACCCATGAGTCCATATAAAAGTGTATTTTGGGCCTCTACACGGACACAAGCGCGGAATATTTCTTTAAATCACAACCCGCTAGCAATGATGGCATCTAAAATGGTCCCAGAAAATCTGGTTGACATTAAGGTCCACACGGAGTTGACTGGGGACACCCGTTGCTCCTTCAGTGAAGCGTCAATGGAAATACACTGCATGACGTATACTGAATTTTGCAACTTTTTGCATGAGGAAATACCTCGTTTAAGTAAGTTTCAGGTTCTGAGTGTTTCTTTACTGCATGGATTTGGAAAACGAGCACATAGAACTTACAGAACGTAACTATCACAAATTTGTGAGACTAGCAACTAAATCTTGTGGGAGCACTGATTCAATGAGAATATCAAAGTAACGGAAGGTACCTCGCCAGCTCCTGCCAAGGTAGGTCTTTCTTTAATATTTAAAACCAAGTACAAGAGATGCAACTACCCCCGCCCATCGGGGCTTGGAGAAATAGATTGGGCTGTATGATGCTTCCACACAGAGCTGATACCCGCCGCACATGAGTACTGGTAATCCGCTAAGAATGTCTAAACCTGCCCAGGAAAATTGCTGCGAGTCGGCCCGTCCATGCTTATAAACCCTATTGGTTTCATTGGACGACAGGGATTGAGATGTCATTTCATCTCAATGTCGGCTAAAAGTCCCACAAAATTGGAAGCAACGTCTCCAAAATGACCTAGATAGTGTTGACGGGGACGTTAAACCTCAAACCAAACAAACAAACAAGAGATGCAAAATGAATAATCTCTCAGAATTATACGTAAGCGGTTAACCAGTGCAGTGCACTTTTTCGCAAACAACTGACAACTGCTCTTCTTGAATCAGCGGAATGGAGAGAATGACGGTAAAAAATATTCCGTGATAAAAATCTCCATGGTAGGTATCGAACCCGCGTCGTCCTGATCGCCAGTCCTACGCGCTTCCGCCAGAGCTACCGAGCCGGCCGTTAAGTGTTGGCTACTCGATCATGAGTATAACTTTACCGAATTCAGTTCGACAGATGGGCATTCGTATGTGTTGCAAGACCCAAAAATTATGAAAAGCAAAATAGATGGAAAGCCAAAATGAGAACGTGTGAGCTAAAGTATCTATATGGACCAAATCCAGCCAAAATGCATGCCACATTTTTAACAATTTCCTCTTGGATATTTATGTTCTGCTTTACCGGACCTTTTAAAATCATTTCTCATATCGGGGCGATCCTTAATCAGAGCCGGGCTCGAATCACAGCGTTAGAGTCCTAGAGATTAAGAGTCAGCGCCCTTTCCCATCAAGCCAGGAAGGGCCATTTAATCACTTGGGCATAGTGTCACTGTTTATATCTGCTATCCAGCACAATCTGAAGATGTAACTCGGTTTACCAGAGCTGAAGATTTTCTTTCACTACAGCTCGAAGTTCGCTTGTGTGAAGACGTTTTTTGATGAACTGACAACAAAATTCCACAGGGTTTGATGTGGGCGCGAAAACAGGCGTGAACACGTATTCAATTCCTGCTTGCTCGAACATTACAACCATAATATGTCCGGCTCGGAAAAGTCCCACGAAATTGAAAGTCACGTCTCCAAAATGACCTACACAGTGTTGAAGGGGACGTTAAACCTCAAAACAAATAAAACAAACGGTGTAGAGCACAGTTGTCTATTTTAACCAGTTCCTCTGGATTTAAACACATATTTCCATTATTGTCAAATGTATGCACGGCCTCCGGAAAAAAAAACAACAGTATCTGTTTTGCTGTCCCCACCCACAATATTTGCGGGAGGGGGTGGGGGCACCGGGCTTAATGAAATAGATGGGCTGCATGATGCTTCCACGCAGAGCTGAAACCGACCGCATACGAGTACTGGAACAGCTTAGAGGATCTAAGCCTGTCCAGGCAAAGTGATGCGAGTTGGGCCGTCCATGCATGTACACCCTCTTTGTTTCATTGATTGGCAGGTCTTGAGATGTCATTCCATCTCAATGTTGGGTAAAAGACGTACAAAATTGGAAGCAACGTCTCAGAATGACCTACATAGTGTTGACGGAGACGATTAACCTAAAATGAAACAATATTTGCGTATGAAATACCGTATACTCCAATAAGCAGATTGAGTTTTCTGCCGGCGGAGAATTTCAACGGCTAATTCCCCCTTCCGCGAATGTCAATAATACTGGGTGACAGCAAGCGACAGTCCGGCCTGCCAATCGGGGCTTGGAGAAAAAAAAAATTGGGCTGCATGATGCTGCCACGCAGAGCTGAAACTGGCCACACATGAGTACTGGTAAACCGCACTGAAGGACTAAGCCTGCCCAGGCCAGACCGTCCAATGCATATAAAAATAGAAGTGGATGCAATGATCAGGAATCGATACAATTAACCCACAGCTCCCATCAGAGAAACCAAATGGAATACAATGCATTTAATCCAATGCATATAAGCCTCTGGTTTGATTGGGCGACAGGGCTTGAGTTGTCATATCATTTCAATGTCGGGTAAAAGCCTCACATATTTGGAAGCAGTGTCACCAAAATGACATAAATAGTTTGGCCGGGGACGTTAATCCTCAAATCAATCAATCAATCAATCAACAAGCTGGAGTTGAAATCCATTTTCGTAGAAATAAGGGCTGATGTTATAATAACGTCAATGAAAACTTGCGTGAAACAAAACGGACTATAGATAATTATCGGGGACGCTCTTGCACAAAACTACTTCTGATTGGCTATTATGCTTGAACAGTATGACGCAGTTATAAACAACCTGTGATTACCCGAGCCGAATAGATTGACAGTTGTACGGCTGTTATGCTAAATCATTTTGCAATCAATAATATTTCTTGAAATCCCGATGGGCGGAGTGAAGATGATTTTTTTTTAAAAAAGAAATTATCACAAATATGATATTTTGTGAGTAATTCCATGAAAGAATAATATTTAAGTAGCCCAATTGCTACTAACATTTTGTATTCAACAGGCAAAAACAATCAGGGTGAAAATAGTCAGATAGATAGATAGACATCAATAGATGGTTGATGTCTTTAATAATATCAATAAAATATAATCGCTGAGCCTTAGACAGCAGACAATGTGACATGTAAAACGACATTCAGTGCCATGGCGCACACACGTAGTATAACGTGACGTCAACGAGTGCAGAGTTTCTGACGTCACCGAGCCACAGAGACATAGGCAACAACATGGACGCTCGAATAAACGTTTCTCAGCGCTTTACATTCTAAGTGAAAATCTGCAAATAAATAGTTTATTTTAGCTTTAGAAATTATTTTCGAGGTGCAACCAATGTAGTAGTGCGCAAATATTCCAACGGACCATTCAAACAAGGAAAACCCGAGAAGGTAAGAACTTATATAATAAATAACACACAAAAAGAATGCGTCTCCAGCTCAAAACGAGGCTGAGAATTCAGTTGTGTTTTTCAAAGCTAAGAGAGAAAAAATTTAAATTTGCGCTGTCTGAGAAGAAATTACATGAGCCAGTGGTTACAGAGAGAGTGTTAATTGAGATTTAGTGAAGGAACATTTATTTTGTGTCATTCTTGTGTGTTAGAGGAGAAAATTCAAGAGAAAGTGGACTAGAGCAAAGACGGCAACCGGAAGTGAAGATCAGCTGCCTTGTGTTGTTTACAATTTCAACTGTGTGAAGGTCAAATCTGTATGTGAAGAAGTGTGTGTGTCGGGAAACAGTTTCTTAGTGGATTTAAGAGAAGTATAATTTTATTTCTGTTATTTTTCAAGTGATGGTTGGTGAGTAAATGCTATTTTATCTGCTTAGTTACCGTTGTCAAGGAATGTAAACATTATAGTAGCATATTGAAAAGTTAGATATTTATCTATATTTGAATTCAGATCTGTACCTTTTAATCTAGAATCAAAACATAAATGTTTGATCTTTTCTTTTTCTATTTTTTAATCAAAAATGAGAAAAAGTAAGCGTTTGGCAGAAAAAAATAAAGCTAATAAAAAAAGTGACAGAGATAGGGCAGAAGAACAGAAAATCAGAGCATCCAGAGAAATTTCTGTAGTTTCTTCTAACCCACAGTCAACAAAGAAACAAACTACGTGTGCTGCTTGTGAAAAAACTGAGTGTCCAATTGTACGATTCAAGGAAAGACCCTGGATTCAGTGTGATATCTGTAAATTGTGGTGGCATTTGGAATGTGCTTGTTTGGATGTAGATAGTGCTGAGAAAATTGTTAAAAACAAGATCTATTTTCCCTGTGCATTCTGTGTTCTGAAAAATTCAGGTTTGATTGCTTCCAAGTCTGTAGTGAATACAGAAATTAAAGAGTGTGTTGGGGAAGAATTTTTATTACCAGGAAGTAGTGCCATTCAAACAAAACAGTCTTCATTTCCAAAAGAAGAAAAGTGTTTAGAACCTGTAAACGCTCAAAAGATATTGGTAATTGATAACATAAAAAATACCAAAACATTCACAAATTCTAAGAAAATTGAAGAGAGGGTGAGGGAAAAGAAAATATCTGGTGTAGAATTTGCATCCAAGCTGCCACAAGGTGGCATTGTATTGCAATTTGAAAATAAAAAATCAAAGGAGGAAGCAGAGGAGAATTGGCCAGGGGAAGTATTCAGTGAGTCAGAATCAGTACATAAACCCACAGGCAAGAAAAGCAGTAAGGCTGGGTTTATGCGTAACATTGATCCTCGTGTGTCTGAGAAATCTATCCAAGAGTTCCTTCAGCAGAAAGGTTTCGGTAAAGTGTCAGTAAAAAGATACTTCCACAGGTGTTCTGGCAAACCAATGCCTATAGCTAAAATTTTGTTTGACAGACCAGAGGATTTAGAGAAAGCTGCTAATTCAAAATTCAACACTTTCTTCAATAATAAACAGCTCTTCATTGAAAGGGAGAGACAAAAAAGAGTGGTAAGGTGTTATAACTGCCAGAAGTTTGGGCATATAGAGATTAATTGTAGATCTATAACAAAGTGTGAAAGGTGTGGTGGTTGCCATAAAAGTGACAACTGTGTAGAACCTGTCAAGTGCTGTAACTGTGGTGGAATTCATATTGCATCATCCTCATCTTGCCAGGTATACAGGGATTTATACACAAAATTAGCTTCCACTCACATTTTGTAGGTAGTTTTTTTTTTTTTTTTTTTTTTTAGATTAAGTCAGTTTTCATCTGTTTCTTGTTCATATATTTATATAGATATATTTTTTCTGTCTATTACCCATTTTCATTTTCTTCTAATTTGTTCACAAGTAACTATCATGAAATTCTTATCATTAAATTGTCAATCATCTAAAACCGCTAAAAAGACATTACAGCCTTATTAGATACTTTTAACCTTGATATTTTGTGCTTAAGTGAAACCTGGGAATCAGAGACAGAAAAAATCAGCTTGCTAAACTGGCAAATACTTTCAAAACCCAGGAAGCAGGATACTCATGGTGGTGTTGCAATTTTGAATAGACAGTCAGACAAGTTCATGGTAACAAGAAGGTTAGATCTGGAAATGGAAGAAGTTGAAGCAATTTGGGCAACAGTAAGACAGGACAATGAAGAGGAAATTCTCTTGATCACAGCTTATGTTCCTCCCTCTAAAACTACTCAAATCTTATTGCATTTATAATGAAATGTAATCTGTTATTTAGAAATATTATCATAACAGGCGATTTTAATGCCAAAAGCAAGCTATGGGACAATAACACTGAAAATTGTGCAGGTGAATTATTAGAAAAATGTATGTTCATGGAAAATTTCATTTGTGTTAATGATGGAGTGAAAACACGCCGTAACTCTGACAGTGTGATAGACTTATTTTTAATTAAGCCACACTTGAACAGGGCTATTATTCAGTGTTCAACGCTTATACAGGACACTGTACGTTCTGATCACATAGCAGTTCTGATGGAGATTTCAGGAGAGGAAAATCATCTAGAATTTGTTGACAAATATCAAATTCATAAAACAGATTGGGAAAAGTGGAATGAAATAACTACAGTGAGATTTGGAAAATGGACTCAAGGAACCAGATGTACGGATATTGACCTAATGTACGACTCTTTCTTAGACGTGTTCAGAGAATGTGTTGATGAATGCACACCTAAAGCAAAGGTGCCTTCAAAAAATAGAAGGAGTATTCCTCCATGGATAAATGAACTTGTGAAAGAAAAGAAAACTCTGCTAAATAGTGCTACGAAGAGATTTAAAAGGCATAAAACACCAGTCAATTTCTCATACTTGAAGGAATGTGAAGATGCATACAACAAAGAAGTGAAAGTGCTAAATCAGAATGGGTGAATATGACTTGTGAAAGAATTGACCAAACTGGTGACCTTAGAGAAAAATGGCAAGCCTTTAAAAGATTGACTTCATACAGGGCTAAAGATGATATTGATGTATTGCCATTACTCAAAGAAAATGGTGAGACCGTTTTTGATCATGATGGGAAATGCAGCATTCTACAGGAAGCTTTCTTTGGGGGCACACATATTTCTGGGGAAAATTTTGATGAAGCCTTCCGGCAGCAAATTGAAACAAGACTCAGCATGATCAGGGAACAGTCTCACAATGAAAATGGTGATGCATTCCTAAATAGGCCCATCTCGTATGATGAGGTTGAAGCCAGTATACAGAGATTAAAGGCAGACAAAGCTCCCGGACCAGACGAAATTTTCACAAATATGATTATAAAATCAAATGAAGTGCTCCAAGAAGCAATAATGATGTTGTTTACAGCATCTTGGAATTGCCAATGCCTACCAAAACTTTGGAAAAGTGCTAATGTGAAGTTTCTCAAAAAACCTGGAAAAGACACATACTACCAAGCTGGTTCATATAGACCTATCAGTCTGACAAGCGTACTGGGCAAATGCATGGAAAGAATCATCTATTCTAGGCTATATGCTTATGTCGAACACAATCAGCTTCTTGATAAAGAGCAAGATGGCTTTCGCATCAACAGAAGCACTACGCAGTCGCTTCTCAGATTGAGTCAAGAGATATTATCTGGCTTTGGTGAAGGAAATTGCACATTAGCAACATTCATTGATTTGGAGAAGGCATTTGATTCAGTTTGGCGTGATGGACTTCTTGTTAAACTGTATGATAAAGGAGTGAATGGAGCATTTTGGAGGTGGATTGCGAACTTTCTGTCAGATAGGACAGCTGCTTGCTTGGTAAAGAATCAACTGGGAAGCCAGTTTATAACAGATGTAGGACTTCCGCAAGGAAGTGTACTATCTCCACTTTTATTCAGTCTCTTTCTGTGTGACATTTATGGCTGTGTAACTAGTGAAAAGATTAAATTTGCTGATGATGGCACCATTTGGAATTCAGGAAATGACCCAAATGAATTAGCAACAGCAATGAATCAGGATCTCAGCAATATCTCCGACTGGACCTATAAGTGGAGAATGAAACTTAGTGCTGCAAAAACAGAATATTGTCTTTTCACTAGGGATGCCAGTCATTCTGTCCCAGAAGTTAAAATGAAAGGAAAACTGCTTAAACACACAGATAAGGTTAAGGTCCTTGGTGTCATACTGGATAAGAAGTTAACATTTCATGATCATTTGGATATGCTTGAAAAAAGAGCAGCAAAAGCGCTGGGTTCTCTGATGATTGTTGGTAAAACTGAAAAAATAAGTACTCCTAATATGGTTAAGTTATACAACAGCATTGTTGTCCCACAAATGGAGTATGCAGCTCCAGTCTGGCAGCTTGCAAATTGCAGTCAGCTTGAAAAAATCCAACGCAAAGGTCTAGCACTGTGTTTGGGATGTCCTAGCACAGCGAGTTTGGAAGCGTTGGAGGTACAAGCTGGTGTTTTACCTCTTGACCTTCGCAGAGAAGAACTTTCAGTTAGAACATGTACAAAAATCATGGCTAAGTCAGCGGATGAGAAGATAAGGCAAACTCTCGCAAAATGTCAGTCAACACTGGAGTCTGATCCAAGGGAGAAAGTAACAACTCCATTTGGATTGATGATACGACAGGTTGATGATATGAAATCGTTAACTGACCTTAGTCTCAATGCTATTGAGCCAGAAGCAACATATTTGGAGTACATGGCACCGTCAAAAAGAAAGCCAGAATACTGGAGTAATCTTGGATCCTCAAAGTCAAGAACTGCCGCACAGGGGATAGAGTCAAGAGTGGTCATTGAGAGGCTACTGGAGGGCATAGGAGTAGATACAGTAGTGGCTTTCACTGATGGCTCTTGCAGAGGAAATTCTGGTCCCTGTGGTGCTGGCTCTTGCATATTTCTACCAAATGATGAAACGATAGAGCTCAAACAACCTGTGTCTAAGCTGCCTTCCATTCTCCTTGGTGAACTAGCCGCTATCAAGATGACACTAGATTTTATCCTACAAGAAAAGATGAAAAGAAAGATTGATACAGTTTTGATTTTCAGTGACAGTCAGTGTGCAGTTGGTATTCTACAGTTAGGCTGGGATGACAAAAAGTACAAGAAAACAAGCTCTGACATCATCCAAGTTATGTCAGATTTACAAAGGAATGGGACAGAAGTAAAGATTCAGTGGAGTCCAGGGCATGCAGATATAAGAGGGAATGAGATAGCGGATAGGCTTGCCAAGGAGGCTGCAAAAGAAGCAGAGGAAATGCCAGAAGATATAGAAGATGCAACACAGGCACAAATACAACATGCAGCAAGAGAAGCAGTCAAGGGGAAATGGCAACGAAGATGGGAAATATCGGAAAAAGGCAGAAACTTGCATCAATACCATCAAGTAGTCAAACTGAAGAAAATCAGTTTCAAGGGCACAAGAAATCAGAGCGTGATATTGCAATGCCAGAGTGGTTACTGCAGACTCAAAGACTACCTCCACTCTGTTGGTGTGGTTGATGATCCCTCTTGTGCTTGCGGTGAGAGAGAAACAGTAGACCATTTTCTCCTTGATTGTGAACTCTACGATGCTCAGAGAGAAATTATGAGGCAAGAGCTCTTATTAAACTTAGTTTATACTAATTTATTTTAGTTCGATTGCGATGAAAGCTGTAAGCTTATTGAATCGCTCTCGAACACTCATTCCGGGTGTTTTCACGCGCGCGAGAGAGAGAGGCAGTGGCTTTTACACCACTGCTACCCATTTACACCTGGGTGGAGTGGGGCAGTGTCATTACGTGTCTTGCCCAAGGACACACCTCGTTACCGGTGGCGGATTCGAACGCACAACCTCTCGATCATGAGTCGAACGCGCTAACCACTGCGCTATCGAGGCTGACTTATTAAACTTGGGTACTAGTGCCCTGGACTTGAATACTTTCTTTGACGAAAACCAAAACAAAGATGATGAAGAACCAAAAATTCACCGTGAAGACATCTACCAACAATTAGATGTTTTCATATCATCAACAAATATTTCCTTATTTCTGCTAAAAAATCGATTGTGGGTACTTTTTAGAATTACCTCGCCGAGGCTGTTCTGACGAGCAACCATACTGTGCGTTTTAAGCAGAGATCTATAAAATGTAAATTTAGCAACCCTAAAATGAAATTCCGATAAAACAAAAAGTCCCATATTTTTTTCATATTTCTGCTCTAAACAGAGAGTATACGAACTCCATTGGAACGGCGGGACGGTTTCAACGAGTATCCACAACCTATGTTTTTGAGCAGAAATAAGGAACAAATGAATACCCCTGTTCAACATCAACCGAATTCTAATGATTGTGGGCTTTTTGCAGTAGCAAACGTGGTAGAGTATTGTTTTGCTCCGGACTCATTTAACACAAGAATAATATATGACGGGTGTTACAACGCATAATGAAGTAATGTAGTAATTTCTTCATTTTGATTTTTTTTATTTCATTATGCGTTGGCGTAGTCGACGCGAAATGAAGTAAAAAAATTATTTCAGTTCGCGTTGATATGCACCATATCGACGCAAAATGAAGTAATGATGGAAGAACAAAGCTGTCTACGAAAGGAGACCAAAGACTTAGGAAGCAATACAGGTAAATTCCAATATAAAGACCACATTTTAGACAGTTCAAATGTGGTCTTTAAGACCACATTTGAACTGTCCCAAAGATGGTCTCCCACAAGAGCACACTGAATGTCGCAATCACAAAGAAAATGTAACTTTAACCTTCAAAATATGCTTTAAAAACAAATTTTGTCTTAATTCTAGGTGGTCTTAATAGTGGAATTTCACTGTATTTGATTATGTTAGCAGAGTTAAAACTGAACGCCTTACAGTATTTTGGTCTCATGTCTGATGTTTTTCCCTCATTTGTGTTTTAAGGCTCAACACATGATCATGTAGTGCACACAATAGTTGGGACGGGGGACCATATTGGCTTGGACCAGTCCATAGCCCAGTTGTTTGTCCACCTATGCATCTTAAAAGGAGTGCGAGTATGTTTCAGTTTCCGTCCCACCAACAGCTAAGGACATATCAAGTAGCGAACTTGGTTTCAAGACTCATTCATACGAAAACGGGATCTCGGTTTCAAGTCTCCACATGCATGCTTGAGCCTTAAATATTTGGGTTACTTTTGTTTCTGTGATGTTTGAAAAAGTGTGCCATCTCTCAAAGCAAAATACATGTGCATTTTTTTTTTCATTTAGAACCGACCTCATGCTGTCGACGCATATTCGCCCCTGGCCATCGGGGCTTGAAGAAATAGATGGGCTGCACGATGCTTCCACGCAGAGCTGATACCGACCGCACATGAGTACTGGTTATCTGCTTAGAAGGTCTAAGCCTGCCCAGGAAAACTGCTGCGAGTCGGCCCATCCATGCATATAAACCCTTTTGGGTTTAATTGGACGGCAGGGATCGAGATGTCATTTAATCTCAATGTCGGGTAAAAGTCTCCAAAATTACCTAAATAGTGTTAACGGTGACGTTAAACCTCAAATCAAACAAACAAACTGTCGACGCATAATGAAGTAAAATTAAGTATGCCACCTATCCCCGCAAAATGAAATAATTCTTTCATTTTGCGCAAACCTCTTAGTATCGACGCATAATGAAGTAAAAACTACATTTTATTTCATTTCGCATCGACTATGCCAACGCATAATGAAGTAAAAATTTCAAAATGAAGAAATTACTACATTACTTCATTATGCGTTGTAACAGACGTGCCAAAAATGAGACAGCATTTAGTTGAATGAAAATGTCATCGTTTCCGAAAGAAAAAGATACAGGCAGGCGTAAACTTCATTCCTTCACTTGTAAAATCGTAAAAAAATCCAGTCTGTTGCTCCTGCATTGTCAACATGATTTGCTTTGATAATCGTAAGTACAAAATTTGGTTTCATAGAATATGTTTAGGTCTGAATTCATTATCAAATCAACTGCGGTGTCCGTCTTGTGAGCAGCTACATGTGTGACATCATTGAAAGCCGTGTAATGAAAACCCCTGTAAATCCAAGTTTATACAGAGAAAAGTAGTATTTACACGGGGCGTGCATTCTTTCTTTCAATATATTAAGGGAAACGAACCAATACCCCCAACATCCTGGACACAATCCGGGTTGTGGGTACTCATTAGAACTGCCTCAATGAGGTGTATAAAATATGTTTTAATATTCTTTTAGAACTGAGCGTAAAATTTTAACAGATACAATTGTTATCAATTAGTGATCTCCACAAACCGAGATATTATGAAAATGCACAACTACCCCATTATCCACAACACAATCCAATAATTTCCCAGACAAACTAACTTCAAAACATAGACCCCCAAAATGTTAAAAATGAAAAATATTTTTAATAATCTTTTTAAATGGAGCTTAAAATTTTGATTTGATACTAATTTTATTAATTTCTGACCACCCGATTGGAGATATTAGGGATAACGCACCACTACCCCAACATCCAGGACACAATACAAGAATTTCCCGGACAAATTAACTTAAAAAATGGAACCCTAAAATGTTAAAAAAGATTTTTCTTAATCCTTTATAGTGGAGCTTACAATTTTATTTGATACTAATTGTATTAAAACTGACCACCCGAAGTGGAGATATTAGGGATAACGCACCACTACACCCCATTTCACGGACAATTTCCGGACATTAGTGTGCACCACTACATCTAGTATACAATGGGCTAATCGATAATAAGTTAAGAAAATAAATTGAAACATTTACCACCACCACCAAAAAAAGGCAATTTTCTATTAAATATTTCTAATAATTTTCATATTTATCCCCAAATATCAGTTAAAACCATCTAGGGATGGTATAAATTTTCAGGAAATCATTTTTACTTTCATTTTCACTTTTTATGTACGGACCCACACACACACACACCACCACCACCCCCGTTACTTTCTTGATAACAATAACCGTTTAATCACCTAAAATCAAACAAATATCAATTGATTTGTACAGTCTCGGCATATGTTCGAGATCATGCAAAAACAAATATAGTCCGACATGCATGACCTCATCAAAAGTTGTCACATAGCGAACGGACTGAATAAAATAATGACCCTTCAACCAATTACTATACTGCTGTGTATCACAAACGAAACGTCTTTCAACCGTTAGTAACGAATTAATACCTGTGACTTTAATACCGATCCTATTTACAAAGAATTAGGCAATATGTCGACCTATATCAGAACCATTGTCATATTTTCTTCCTGGTTTCCCATTAGATACGACAAGTATTAGCTTTTACAAAAAGCTTGAGTCACATTAATTTGTGTAGTCATTGGAATGTCAAATCACAAAGCTGCTCATGAGGCGCGTATCTTAAGGACTATACAAAATGGCTGACACCCTGTATTGAAAAGTTGTCAAGAGTGAAGATTTGTTTGTTTGATTTAAGGTTTAACATCCCCGTCAACACTATACAGGTCAGTTTGGAGACGTTACTGCCAATTTTGTGGGACTTCCACCCGACATTAATATGAAATGACATCTCAAGCCCTGTTGCCTAATGAAACCAATAGGGTTTATAAGCATGGACGGTCCGACACTCACACCGCTTTGCCGGGACAGGCTTAGATCCTCTAAGCGGTTTACCAGTACTCGTGTGTGGGTCGGATTCAGCTCTGCGTGGAAGCATCATGCAGCCCATATACTACGCATTGCAGAAAGATTTAGCAAATCGATCGATCCTATGTCAAATTGTGACGTGAGCCGTGTGTGAATGAGGGTATTTTTGGACGGAAATTTACAACAGTCATTATAGTCTGTTTCATAAACCCGACGAGAGCGATCAATAGGAATGCTCAGCAGTTTACGGTCGGTTAAAGATTATGCAGCTCAATCTATTTCTCCAAACCCCGATGGGCGGGGCTAAAGTATATGAAGTTTAATTCTGAAAATGGCGTTGAATGTGTCAATTTATGTTTTATCAGCTATCGCCAGCTTTAATGTTAAATGTTGACAGCCATGGACAGAAACCACAAAAGCTCCCTGTTGATATACACGAGCATCAAAAGCTCTGACAAGATCAGCATTAAGCGCAGGCTATAATCAGACATGGACCTTTCAAGCACCAACAACTTTATGGGTCGATTGTTTGTCAATCGACCAAAAGTACTTTGCATAAAAAACGCTTCAGTGCTGAAGGCCATGTGACTGTCACTGATTTGTATGAAACCCATATACCTTATTTATAGAAAATAGTAGCGTTAATTTGATAGCAGTAGGTTATCTATAGAATCTGGACTGGAACCATGGGTCGGGCTTGACAAATGTCGTAGACCCAACTCAGACGCCACAGAACGCGACGTCTTATCAGGGTCTGGACTCTTTGCTCACAGTTCAGGAATTAAGGATCAGACGACGCAAAACGCAGCGTCTGATCAGGGTCTACACTTTTTGCTTAAAAACCTGAATTTTAAGTGTTGAACATAACATTTTAAGTCCAGGACTATTTTCCCAGCCTACACTCAGAAACAATCAACCCACCGGTATTTAATGCTTTGATTTTTCATCAGCATGTTGATTAAGTACCATTCAGAAAAGTTTTGAGATTAATTTTGTCATACACTGTTGCCACGCATCCTGGTGAAAGAGCCATACAAACCGAAGTTGAAAATCTTAGCAAGTGTTCTAATGGCTATATCTTTCTCTCTCTTGCGCTCTCTCTCTCTCCCTCTCCCTCTCTCTCTCTCTCTCTCTCTCTCTCTCTCTCTCTCTCTCTCTCAGTCGGTGACCTTGCCAGATAGTCTTCTGTCGAGACAAGACAATCAACGAATGAGCACTCTGTGTCTTGCTAAAAGAGTGAGTGAGTGTTTGTGGTTGAGTTTAACATCTCACCAACAGCTAAGGTCATACGGAGACGGGGCATCGCTTTAAAGACTTATCCGAAAGTCTGGAGAAGCTCGGGATCGATCCTGCGATCCCTGGTTTACAAGGCGAGTAGCATAACCACTGCACCACGGAGGCTTCTGTCTGGCTATTAAGAAGAAGACGGTATGTATGACGGACAGCATAAGTGGTCTTAGACGCTATCTTTTGTCATGGCATTGAGCGTAGAGGAAAATCAGATTCTCAGTCACTGACACCGAGATTTTGGCGAACCATAAGTAGTCCTAAGTCCATTGTTTGGTCAAAGCAAGCTGGAAGCTTCAGGTACCTTAACTAGAAGTATGGCGAGCTAGTTCACACTTACAAGACGAAGACTAGGTGGCTCTCTTGAATTTCCACATTCTGTTATTGTTAGGAGCAAATCTAAGGCAAATTGCTGCCTTGGTTAAATTGCATAGTAGTTACACAGTTTCACTGAGATCATAACATGATAATCTTTATGACCTACGTTTCATCTTGCAACAACATATCAATCCCGCCCATAGGGGCTTGAAGAAATATATGGGCTGCATGATGCTTAGACGCAGAGCTGAATCCGGCCCGCACACTAGTACTGGTAAGCCGCTTAGAGGATCTAAGCCTGTCCAGGAACCGCGGTGCGAGGCGGACCGTCCATGCTTATAAACCCTCTTGGTTTCATTGGGCGACAGGGCTTGAGATGTCATTTCATCTCAATGTCGGGTAAAAGTCCCACAAAATTGGAAGCAACGTCTCCAAAATGACCGTTACAGTGTTGACGGGGACGTTAAAACTCAAATCAAACAAACAAATCAATCATGATTATGCGTTAATAGGTCCTTCAATAAAACATGGTGGAACACTTGAAATTTTATCAGTTATTTTCTTACGTTTAGTTCTAATTAACATGCGTCGGAGCTACCCTTGAATCAGAATACTGGTCAGTTGCTTGAATTGGTTTCTGACATTTTGTTAACAAATCACAGGCCTAGTTTACATATAGCGAGTATTTCAATATATCCGCCGTACCCATGAGTCCATATAAAAGTGTATTTTGGGCCTCTACACGGACACAAGCGCGGAATATTTCTTTAAATCACAACCCGCTAGCAATGATGGCATCTAAAATGGTCCCAGAAAATCTGGTTGACATTAAGGTCCACACGGAGTTGACTGGGGACACCCGTTGCTCCTTCAGTGAAGCGTCAATGGAAATACACTGCATGACGTATACTGAATTTTGCAACGTTTTGCATGAGGAAATACCTCGTTTAAGTAAGTTTCAGGTTCTGAGTGTTTCTTTACTGCATGGATTTGGAAAACGAGTACATAGAACTTACAGAACGTAACTATCACAAATTTGTGAGACTAGCAACTAAATCTTGTGGGAGCACTGATTCAATGAGAATATCAAAGTAACGGAAGGTACCTCGCCAGCTCCTGCCAAGGTAGGTCTTTCTTTAATATTTAAAACCAAGTACAAGAGATGCAACTACCCCCGCCCATCGGGGCTTGGAGAAATAGATTGGGCTGTATGATGCTTCCACACAGAGCTGATACCCGCCGCACATGAGTACTGGTAATCCGCTAAGAATGTCTAAACCTGCCCAGGAAAATTGCTGCGAGTCGGCCCGTCCATGCTTATAAACCCTATTGGTTTCATTGGACGACAGGGATTGAGATGTCATTTCATCTCAATGTCGGCTAAAAGTCCCACAAAATTGGAAGCAACGTCTCCAAAATGACCTAGATAGTGTTGACGGGGACGTTAAACCTCAAACCAAACAAACAAACAAGAGATGCAAAATGAATAATCTCTCAGAATTATACGTAAGCGGTTAACCAGTGCAGTGCACTTTTTCGCCATAAACTGACAACTGCGCTTCTTGAATCAGCGGAATGGAGAGAATGACGGTAAAAAATATTCCGTGATAAAAATCTCCATGGTAGGTATCGAACCCGCGTCGTCCTGATCGCCAGTCCTACGCGCTTCCGCCAGAGCTACCGAGCCGGCCGTTAAGTGTTGGCTACTCGATCATGAGTATAACTTTACCGAATTCAGTTCGACAGATGGGCATTCGTATGTGTTGCAAGACCCAAAAATTATGAAAAGCAAAATAGATGGAAAGCCAAAATGAGAACGTGTGAGCTAAAGTATCTATATGGACCAAATCCAGCCAAAATGCATGCCACATTTTTAACAATTTCCTCTTGGATATTTATGTTCTGCTTTACCGGACCTTTTAAAATCATTTCTCATATCGGGGCGATCCTTAATCAGAGCCGGGCTCGAATCACAGCGTTAGAGTCCTAGAGATTAAGAGTCAGCGCCCTTTCCCATCAAGCCAGGAAGGGCCATTTAATCACTTGGGCATAGTGTCACTGTTTATATCTGCTATCCAGCACAATCTGAAGATGTAACTCGGTTTACCAGAGCTGAAGATTTTCTTTCACTACAGCTCGAAGTTCGCTTGTGTGAAGACGTTTTTTGATGAACTGACAACAAAATTCCACAGGGTTTGATGTGGGCGCGAAAACAGGCGTGAACACGTATTCAATTCCTGCTTGCTCGAACATTACAACCATAATATGTCCGGCTCGGAAAAGTCCCACGAAATTGAAAGTCACGTCTCCAAAATGACCTACACAGTGTTGAAGGGGACGTTAAACCTCAAAACAAATAAAACAAACGGTGTAGAGCACAGTTGTCTATTTTAACCAGTTCCTCTGGATTTAAACACATATTTCCATTATTGTCAAATGTATGCACGGCCTCCGGAAAAAAAAACAACAGTATCTGTTTTGCTGTCCCCACCCACAATATTTGCGGGAGGGGGTGGGGGCACCGGGCTTAATGAAATAGATGGGCTGCATGATGCTTCCACGCAGAGCTGAAACCGACCGCATACGAGTACTGGAACAGCTTAGAGGATCTAAGCCTGTCCAGGCAAAGTGATGCGAGTTGGGCCGTCCATGCATGTACACCCTCTTTGTTTCATTGATTGGCAGGTCTTGAGATGTCATTCCATCTCAATGTTGGGTAAAAGACGTACAAAATTGGAAGCAACGTCTCAGAATGACCTACATAGTGTTGACGGCGACGATTAACCTAAAATGAAACAATATTTGCGTATGAAATACCGTATACTCCAATAAGCAGATTGAGTTTTCTGCCCGCGGAGAATTTCAACGGCTAATTCCCCCTTCCGCGAATGTCAATAATACTGGGTGACAGCAAGCGACAGTCCGGCCTGCCAATCGGGGCTTGGAGAAAAAAAAAATTGGGCTGCATGATGCTGCCACGCAGAGCTGAAACTGGCCACACATGAGTACTGGTAAACCGCACTGAAGGACTAAGCCTGCCCAGGCCAGACCGTCCAATGCATATAAAAATAGAAGTGGATGCAATGATCAGGAATCGATACAATTAACCCACAGCTCCCATCAGAGAAACCAAATGGAATACAATGCATTTAATCCAATGCATATAAGCCTCTGGTTTGATTGGGCGACAGGGCTTGAGTTGTCATATCATTTCAATGTCGGGTAAAAGCCTCACATATTTGGAAGCAGTGTCACCAAAATGACATAAATAGTTTGGCCGGGGACGTTAATCCTCAAATCAATCAATCAATCAATCAATCAACAAGCTGGAGTTGAAATCCATTTTCGTAGAAATAAGGGCTGATGTTATAATAACGTCAATGAAAACTTGCGTGAAACAAAACGGACTATAGATAATTATCGGGGACGCTCTTGCACAAAACTACTTCTGATTGGCTATTATGCTTGAACAGTATGACGCAGTTATAAACAACCTGTGATTACCCGAGCCGAATAGATTGACAGTTGTACGGCTGTTATGCTAAATCATTTTGCAATCAATAATATTTCTTGAAATCCCGATGGGCGGAGTGAAGATGATTTTTTTTTAAAAAAGAAATTATCACAAATATGATATTTTATGAGTAATTCCATGAAAGAATAATATTTAAGTAGCCCTATTGCTACTAACATTTTGTATTCAACAGGCAAAAACAATCAGGGTGAAAATAGTCAGATAGATAGATAGACATCAATAGATGGTTGATGTCTTTAATAATATCAATAAAATATAATCGCATGGACAACATGGACGCTCGAATAAACGTTTCTCAGCGCTTTACATTCTGAGTGAAAATCTGCAAATAAATAGTTTATTTTAGCTTTAGAAATTATTTTCGAGGTGCAACCAATGTAGTAGTGCGCAAATATTCCAACGGACCATTCAAACAAGGAAAACCCGAGAAGGTAAGAACTTATATAATAAATAACACACAAAAAGAATGCGTCTCCAGCTCAAAACGAGGCTGAGAATTCAGTTGTGTTTTTCAAAGCTAAGAGAGAAAAAATTTAAATTTGCGCTGTCTGAGAAGAAATTACATGAGCCAGTGGTTACAGAGAGAGTGTTAATTGAGATTTAGTGAAGGAACATTTATTTTGTGTCATTCTTGTGTGTTAGAGGAGAAAATTCAAGAGAAAGTGGACTAGAGCAAAGACGGCAACCGGAAGTGAAGATCAGCTGCCTTGTGTTGTTTACAATTTCAACTGTGTGAAGGTCAAATCTGTATGTGAAGAAGTGTGTGTGTCGGGAAACAGTTTCTTAGTGGATTTAAGAGAAGTATAATTTTATTTCTGTTATTTTTCAAGTGATGGTTGGTGAGTAAATGCTATTTTATCTGCTTAGTTACCGTTGTCAAGGAATGTAAACATTATAGTAGCATATTGAAAAGTTAGATATTTATCTATATTTGAATTCAGATCTGTACCTTTTAATCTAGAATCAAAACATAAATGTTTGATCTTTTCTTTTTCTATTTTTTAATCAAAAATGAGAAAAAGTAAGCGTTTGGCAGAAAAAAATAAAGCTAATAAAAAAAGTGACAGAGATAGGGCAGAAGAACAGAAAATCAGGGCATCCAGAGAAATTTCTGTAGTTTCTTCTAACCCACAGTCAACAAAGAAACAAACTACGTGTGCTGCTTGTGAAAAAACTGAGTGTCCAATTGTACGATTCAAGGAAAGACCCTGGATTCAGTGTGATATCTGTAAATTGTGGTGGCATTTGGAATGTGCTTGTTTGGATGTAGATAGTGCTGAGAAAATTGTTAAAAACAAGATCTATTTTCCCTGTGCATTCTGTGTTCTGAAAAATTCAGGTTTGATTGCTTCCAAGTCTGTAGTGAATACAGAAATTAAAGAGTGTGTTGGGGAAGAATTTTTATTACCAGGAAGTAGTGCCATTCAAACAAAACAGTCTTCATTTCCAAAAGAAGAAAAGTGTTTAGAACCTGTAAACGCTCAAAAGATATTGGTAATTGATAACATAAAAAATACCAAAACATTCACAAATTCTAAGAAAATTGAAGAGAGGGTGAGGGAAAAGAAAATATCTGGTGTAGAATTTGCATCCAAGCTGCCACAAGGTGGCATTGTATTGCAATTTGAAAATAAAAAATCAAAGGAGGAAGCAGAGGAGAATTGGCCAGGGGAAGTATTCAGTGAGGCAGAATCAGTACATAAACCCACAGGCAAGAAAAGCAGTAAGGCTGGGTTTATGCGTAACATTGATCCTCGTGTGTCTGAGAAATCTATCCAAGAGTTCCTTCAGCAGAAAGGTTTCGGTAAAGTGTCAGTAAAAAGATACTTCCACAGGTGTTCTGGCAAACCAATGCCTATAGCTAAAATTTTGTTTGACAGACCAGAGGATTTAGAGAAAGCTGCTAATTCAAAATTCAACACTTTCTTCAATAATAAACAGCTCTTCATTGAAAGGGAGAGACAAAAAAGAGTGGTAAGGTGTTATAACTGCCAGAAGTTTTGGCATATAGAGATTAATTGTAGATCTATAACAAAGTGTGAAAGGTGTGGTGGTTGCCATAAAAGTGACAACTGTGTAGAACCTGTCAAGTGCTGTAACTGTGGTGGAATTCATATTGCATCATCCTCATCTTGCCAGGTATACAGGGATTTATACACAAAATTAGCTTCCACTCACATTTTGTAGGTAGTTTTTTTTTTTTTTTTTTTTTTTTTTTTAGATTAAGTCAGTTTTCATCTGTTTCTTGTTCATATATTTATATAGATATATTTTTTCTGTCTATTACCCATTTTCATTTTCTTCTAATTTGTTCACAAGTAACCATAATGAAATTCTTATCATTAAATTGTCAATCATTTAAAACCGCTAAAAAGACATTACAGCCTTATTAGATACTTTTAACCTTGATATTTTGTGCTTAAGTGAAACCTGGGAATCAGAGACAGAAAAAATCAGCTTGCTAAACTGGCAAATACTTTCAAAACCCAGGAAGCAGGATACTCATGGTGGTGTTGCAATTTTGAATAGACAGTCAGACAAGTTCATGGTAACAAGAAGGTTAGATCTGGAAATGGAAGAAGTTGAAGCAATTTGGGCAACAGTAAGACAGGACAATGAAGAGGAAATTCTCTTGATCACAGCTTATGTTCCTCCCTCTAACACTACTCAAATGAAACATCTTATTGCATTTATAATGAAATGTAATCTGTTATTTAGAAATATTATCATAACAGGCGATTTTAATGCCAAAAGCAAGCTATGGGGCAATAACACTGGAAATTGTGCAGGTGAATTATTAGAAAAATGTATGTTCATGGAAAATTTCATTTGTGTTAATGATGGAGTGAAAACACGCCGTAACTCTGACAGTATGATAGACTTATTTTTAATTAAGCCACACTTGAACAGGGCTATTATTCAGTGTTCAACGCTTATACAGGACACTGTACGTTCTGATCACATAGCAGTTCTGATGGAGATTTCAGGAGAGGAAAATCATCTAGAATTTGTTGACAAATATCAAATTCATAAAACAGATTGGGAAAAGTGGAATGAAATAACTACAGTGAGATTTGGAAAATGGACTCAAGGAACCAGATGTACGGATATTGACCTAATGTACGACTCTTTCTTAGACGTGTTCAGAGAATGTGTTGATGAATGCACACCTAAAGCAAAGGTGCCTTCAAAAAATAGAAGGAGTATTCCTCCATGGATAAATGAACTTGTGAAAGAAAAGAAAACTCTGCTAAATAGTGCTACGAAGAGATTTAAAAGGCATAAAACACCAGTCAATTTCTCATACTTGAAGGAATGTGAAGATGCATACAACAAAGAATGTGAAAGTGCTAAATCAGAATGGGTGAATATGACTTGTGAAAGAATTGACCAAACTGGTGACCTTAGAGAAAAATGGCAAGCCTTTAAAAGATTGACATCATACAGGGCTAAAGATGATATTGATGTATTGCCATTACTCAAAGAAAATGGTGAGACCGTTTTTGATCATGATGGGAAATGCAGCATTCTACAGGAAGCTTTCTTTGGGGGCACACATATTTCTGGGGAAAATTTTGATGAAGCCTTCCGGCAGCAAATTGAAACAAGACTCAGCATGATCAGGGAACAGTCTCACAATGAAAATGGTGATGCATTCCTAAATAGGCCCATCTCGTATGATGAGGTTGAAGCCAGTATACAGAGATTAAAGGCAGACAAAGCTCCCGGACCAGACGAAATTTTCACAAATATGATTATAAAATCAAATGAAGTGCTCCAAGAAGCAATAATGATGTTGTTTACAGCATCTTGGAATTGCCAATGCCTACCAAAACTTTGGAAAAGTGCTAATGTGAAGTTTCTCAAAAAACCTGGAAAAGACACATACTACCAAGCTGGTTCATATAGACCTATCAGTCTGACAAGCGTACTGGGCAAATGCATGGAAAGAATCATCTATTCTAGGCTATATGCTTATGTCGAACACAATCAGCTTCTTGATAAAGAGCAAGATGGCTTTCGCATCAACAGAAGCACTACGCAGTCGCTTCTCAGGTTGAGTCAAGAGATATTATCTGGCTTTGGTGAAGGAAATTGCACATTAGCAACATTCATTGATTTGGAGAAGGCATTTGATTCAGTTTGGCGTGATGGACTTCTTGTTAAACTGTATGATAAAGGAGTGAATGGAGCATTTTGGAGGTGGATTGCGAACTTTCTGTCAGATAGGACAGCTGCTTGCTTGGTAAAGAATCAACTGGGAAGCCAGTTTATAACAGATGTAGGACTTCCGCAAGGAAGTGTACTATCTCCACTTTTATTCAGTCTCTTTCTGTGTGACATTTATGGCTGTGTAACTAGTGAAAAGATTAAATTTGCTGATGATGGCACCATTTGGAATTCAGGAAATGACCCAAATGAATTAGCAACAGCAATGAATCAGGATCTCAGCAATATCTCCGACTGGACCTATAAGTGGAGAATGAAACTTAGTGCTGCAAAAACAGAATATTGTCTTTTCACTAGGGATGCCAGTCATTCTGTCCCAGAAGTTAAAATGAAAGGAAAACTGCTTAAACACACAGATAAGGTTAAGGTCCTTGGTGTCATACTGGATAAGAAGTTAACATTTCATGATCATTTGGATATGCTTGAAAAAAGAGCAGCAAAAGCGCTGGGTTCTCTGATGATTGTTGGTAAAACTGAAAAAATAAGTACTCCTAATATGGTTAAGTTATACAACAGCATTGTTGTCCCACAAATGGAGTATGCAGCTCCAGTCTGGCAGCTTGCAAATTGCAGTCAGCTTGAAAAAATCCAACGCAAAGGTCTAGCACTGTGGTTGGGATGTCCTAGCACAGCGAGTTTGGAAGCGTTGGAGGTACAAGCTGGTGTTTTACCTCTTGACCTTCGCAGAGAAGAACTTTCAGTTAGAACATGTACAAAAATCATGGCTAAGTCAGCGGATGAGAAGATAAGGCAAACTCTCGCAAAATGTCAGTCAACACTGGAGTCTGATCCAAGGGAGAAAGTAACAACTCCATTTGGATTGATGATACGACAGGTTGATGATATGAAATCGTTAACTGACCTTAGTCTCAATGCTATTGAGCCAGAAGCAACATATTTGGAGTACATGGCACCGTCAAAAAGAAAGCCAGAATACTGGAGTAATCTTGGATCCTCAAAGTCAAGAACTGCCGCACAGGGGATAGAGTCAAGAGTGGTCATTGAGAGGCTACTGGAGGGCATAGGAGTAGATACAGTAGTGGCTTTCACTGATGGCTCTTGCAGAGGAAATTCTGGTCCCTGTGGTGCTGGCTCTTGCATATTTCTACCAAATGATGAAACGATAGAGCTCAAACAACCTGTGTCTAAGCTGCCTTCCATTCTCCTTGGTGAACTAGCCGCTATCAAGATGACACTAGATTTTATCCTACAAGAAAAGATGAAAAGAAAGATTGATACAGTTTTGATTTTCAGTGACAGTCAGTGTGCAGTTGGTATTCTACAGTTAGGCTGGGATGACAAAAAGTACAAGAAAACAAGCTCTGACATCATCCAAGTTATGTCAGATTTACAAAGGAATGGGACAGAAGTAAAGATTGAGTGGAGTCCAGGGCATGCAGATATAAGAGGGAATGAGATAGCGGATAGGCTTGCCAAGGAGGCTGCAAAAGAAGCAGAGGAAATGCCAGAAGATATAGAAGATGCAACACAGGCACAAATACAACATGCAGCAAGAGAAGCAGTCAAGGGGAAATGGCAACGAAGATGGGAAATATCGGAAAAAGGCAGAAACTTGCATCAATACCATCAAGTAGTCAAACTGAAGAAAATCAGTTTCAAGGGCACAAGAAATCAGAGGGTGATATTGCAATTGCAGAGTGGTTACTGCAGACTCAAAGACTACCTCCACTCTGTTGGTGTGGTTGATGATCCCTCTTGTGCTTGCGGTGAGAGAGAAACAGTAGACCATTTTCTCCTTGATTGTGAACTCTACGATGCTCAGAGAGAAATTATGAGGCAAGAGCTCTTATTAAACTTAGTTTATACTAATTTATTTTAGTTCGATTGCGATGAAAGCTGTAAGCTTATTGAATCGCTCTCGAACACTCATTCCGGGTGTTTTCACGCGCGCGAGAGAGAGAGAGGCAGTGGCTTTTACACCACTGCTACCCATTTACACCTGGGTGGAGTGGGGCAGTGTCATTACGTGTCTTGCCCAAGGACACACCTCGTTACCGGTGGCGGATTCGAACGCACAACCTCTCGATCATGAGTCGAACGCGCTAACCACTGCGCTATCGAGGCTAACTTATTAAACTTGGGTACTAGTGCCCTGGACTTGAATACTTTCTTTGACGAAAACCAAAACAAAGATGATGAAGAACCAAAAATTCACCGTGAAGACATCTACCAACAATTAGATGTTTTCATATCATCAACAAACAGATTTTAAAATTACCGGGGGGGGGGATGCTAGGACATTTCAAGGTAATGGGGTTGTTTGGCGTAAGAGTGATGCAATCATTATTTCTTCTGAAGGGCAGGAAACGGCTGATACGGCTGTACCCGCCCTGACGATATACATACATTCATCATACATTATGGGAATGGGTGTGGTTCACATTCAATTACTACATCCATCTTGATATATTGAAATCATCATTTGTTTTCATGGTTATATCTGGAGGACAGGAAGTGGCCGCCGTGGCTGTACCTGGCCTTCACCCCCCCACCCCCCCCCCCCAAAAAAAAAAAAAAAAAAAAATTCATCAAACATTATGGGAATGAGTGCAGTTCATGTCTTCATGGTTATACCTGGAGGACAGTAAGTGGCCGACACGGCTGTACCTGGCCTCCAAAATTCATTAAACATTATGGGAATGAGTGTGGTTCATGTTTTCATGGTTATATCTGGAGGACAGGAAGTGGCCGACACGGCTGTACCTGGCCTTCAAAATTCATTAAACATTATGGGAATGAGTGTGGTTCACATTTAATTAAGTACTACATATTCTTTGATGTATTGTAATCATTATCTATATTCATGGTGATATCTGAACGGCGGGAAGTGGCCGACACGGCTGTACCTGGTCTGAGGATATACATAAATTTATCATACATTATGGGACTGAGTGTGGTTGACCTTCAATTGCTACATATTCTTTGAAGACTTTGATATGTATTGCAATCATTATTTTCGGGGCACTCGGTTTGTTTTTCTTTACAGATTGTTCTCCTCAGATGCAGTGGTATCTGGTGGGGTGGTTGCCCGTGAGTCCTGGGGTGGGTGCGGATGCAGCGGAGTCCAAGAAATCTGGAAATGTGATTCATTCTGCAGGTGGTGCGGTTGGAGTGTGTTTGGGCGTCGGCTTTTTGTGGCCGCTGCCGGTATCAAGCCTAGGACCTATGGTGTCGGGGGCAAGTGGATTAACCACTGAAATATCACGCTACTTTAATCATCGGTCGGGGCACTAGACTGGATTTTTTTTCCCTACTACAGTGGTGCCTGGTGCCGGGATGATTATTGCTGCAGCCCATGGATGGACCAGATTAAGCGGAGTCAAGAGGAGCTAAAAATATGACATGTTTAAATGAGTCTCTCCTAAACATTTTAACTATTGGTTTCTTTGTAGGATAGAGGAATGAAGTAGCACGGCATAATAAATCGCCTTATTTGGAGTGCAACACCGACCGGTCTGACTGGCCCGAACCTTTTGGCCTGGTGTTTGACTCGCTTGCTTTTTGGCCTCAGGGTCGTGAGCTCGGTCCACGGTCGGGGCACTTGGTGTTTTTCTTTACAATTTTTCTCCTCAGATTACAGGGTTGCCGGTATGGTTACCGATGAAGCCCAGGAGAGGTGCAGATGCAGCAGAGTCAAAAGAAGCTAGAAATGTGATATGATTACATGAGTATCCCCTGAACATTTGAAAATAATAATAATAATGATAATAATAATAATTGTCTCTTTGTAGGATGGAGTGCAACAATAAATATGTATTTAGAGTGCATGATTGATGGTCTTATCTAAATCTTAACCCTGTTGATTGCTGTTTATGTCTGATTTTCAACATGTTGGGTGAAAGAGGGAGGGAAAAAAAAATAATTCCTCTATACTATGAGTTATTACGCAGACACTACTTGTGAAAGATTATACTTGTGAGTTATCTCGGCCAGTAGAAGGCTTTGAAATGAAATGAAATGAGCTATTTATTATTGTCATTTTAAAATTTTTATGCCATTTCTCATATATTTATATTTACATGGCCAATAGGTTGTCTCAAGGGCGAGACAGACTTCTGTCCCCGCCCTCGAATTAGCTAATTAGACTGTGTAGGCGAGATGTCTACCACTAACATAGTGGGATAGGGGGTGCAAAATATGTTGTCTCAAGGGCAATACAAGAATAAGTGTATGATAAACGAAAGTTTCCTCTAGTGGTCTTATAGGACCTTTATTTGGTCTTAAACTGTAGTCGTTGAATTTGCATTACATATGAACTTATATCATTGCGATAACGCACCCGTGCGACATAGAGCATTTTCACATCCCCAAAATGGCTACTTTTCTGATGAAAATCCTTGTTATATTTGCTATAAATGTTGCAATCCACAGTGCTGGGAAACAATTTGGAAAATCTAAGTTTGTTTTGCTTTGCATTCAGATGTGTGTTTACGATATACCTTAACAACTACACCATGGGGGCTTCAAGGTAGGTAGGTATATGTACGTTGGCAGGCAGACAGATAGATAGATAGATAGATAGAAAGATAGATAGATAGATATATAGATTGATAGTTAGATAGATAGATAGATAGATAGATTGATAGATAGATAAATAGATAGATAGATAGATAGATAGATAGATAGATAGATAGATAGATAGATAGATAGATGAAAGGACGGATTAGATAGATAGATAGATAGATAGATAGATAGATAGATAGATAGATAGATAGATAGATAGATAGATAGATAGATAGATAGATAGATAGATAGATGAAAGGATGGATTAGATAGATAGATAGATAGATAGATAGATAGATAGATAGATAGATAGATAGATAGATAGATAAAAAGATAGATAGATAGATAGATAGATAGATAGAAAGATAGATAGATAGATAGATAGTTGGGCGCCATTATCGTAGATAGATAGATAAAAAGATAGATAGATAGATAGATAGATAGATAGATAGATAGATAGATAGATAGATAGATAGATAGATAGATAGATAGCAGATAGATAGATGGATAGATAGATTAACGGATGGATTAGATAGACAGATAGATAGATAGATAGATAGATAGATAGATAGATAGATAGATAGATAGATAGATAGATAGATAGATAGATAGATGAAAGGATGGATTAGATTAGAAAGATAGATATATGTTTAGATAGATAGATAGATAGATAGATAGATAGATAGATAGATAGATAGATAGATAGATAGTAGATAGATGGATAGATAGCTGGATAGATAGATAGATAGATAGATAGATATATAGATAGATAGATAGATAGATAGATAGATAGATAGATAGATAGATAGATAGATGGATAGATAGCTGGATAGATAGATAGATAGATAGATAGATAGATAGATAGATAGATAGATAGATAGATAGATAGATAGATAGATAGATGGATAGATAGCTGGATAGATAGATAGATAGATAGATAGATAGATAGATAGATAGATAGATAGATAGATAGATAGATAGATAGATAGATAGATAGATAGGCTCGTTTAATCACGAAAACACGCCTATATAAGTTTGTCCCCCTTGCACCCCACTTTTATATAGTAAAACTGGGGTTCACAGGGGTATACCTTATTTTTCTTATTTCTGCTCCAAATATAGGTTGTGGGTACTGGTTAGAACCGCCTCATCTATAGTTTGCGCAGAAATAAGAAAAAAAAAAAAAAAACAATTTTTCATCTTAAACTTTTTGTTTTTTCGGCGGTAAAGTTTACAATGTATTTGTGTAGTCGTGTTTTCGTAATGTCATAAATTTCATATGAAATGACCACTCATGTAAGATACTCAATATTGTTGAGGCTGATCTTTGTCATCACTGAAACCTCATCGATGAGGCGGTGTTAACGAGTACACAATCTACATTTTGAGCAGAAATAAGAAACAATATCACAATTTTTCATCTTCAAATTTTCGTTTTTTTTCGGCGGTAAAGTTTACAATGTATTTGTATAGGCGTGTTTTCGTAATATCATAAATTTCACGCAAATAAGATACTCTATATTTTAGAGGCTGATCTTTATCATCACTGAAAGAAAGACCCCAAAGAAACATTTTCTCATGGTACAGCGCATTGACACTGAGCCCTTTGGTATACTTGACCCGACTCTGTGGAGGTTCACAGATCTGTTTTCATAATCATAAAAATCATAGCCGTTTCATACGAGTGCGCAACAATACCGCTTTTGTTTGCAACGATTTAATGCACAACAATATAAATCTCAGCGATCTGTCCAAATTCTTTTTCCGCTTCTACGCATTATCGTCAGCCTTATGATTTTTATTTTTGGCTCGATTGTTTGCCAAAATTACTAAGCATGGAAAGCTCTTCATTGATGATTCCCACATGACTATTACTTATTTGTAGGAAATCCGGGTAACGGTTATTTATAGGAAAGTGCCACGTTATTCATATCGAAGTGAAGTCCGAGTGTTGCGTAGGAGAGTTGTCTATAGAATCTGGACTGGAATTACGTATTGGGTTCACAGACAGCGCTTTCTGATCAGGGCTTATACTGTTTTTTACCGTGCAGGAATTTAAGGGCTTACCGAAACAGTATAAGTCCCGTTCAGTACCATCTTTTAGCCTTCACTAAGACGATTGACCCAGCAGTGAGAGACAATTGACCCACCAGAGCTGTCGGTTCTTCTGTCGCGGTTTATGTCTTTGCGTGTGTGTATAATCTTATATGAGCCGGAGCACAGCATTTCCTACAATTTACATGTGTGTCCACCGAAGAATCGGATCAGCCTGCACGTCCATATAGTCTGACCAGAGACTTCTCCTGCTGCATGAAGGAGCATTTGGCCATTTACTATCATTAGCGCGCACAAAAAGACTCTGATCAGACTGCGAGGATGCGCAGGCTGATCTGAGTCTTCGCTGGGCGCACATGTGGATTGTAGGAAATTCTATTTCTGATATCTTTTTGGTTTTGGAAAGCCAGTTGGTCATTTTGTTGGACAGTAACTGTCCATTAGGCTTTCCGCTGGTGATGTTTCCCATAGGATGCAGAGCGGGGGGGGGGGGGGGGGGGTTGTAGGGCATTGATTCCTGTTCATTGCCTTCACTACTACATGTATATTGATTTATTGTCACATCTCACATCTTGTTTGTTTGTTTGTTTGTTTGACTTGTGGTTTAACGTCCCCGTCAACACTGTAAAGGTCATTTTGGAGACGTTGCTTCCAATTCTGTGGGACTTTTACCCGACATTGAGATGAAATGACATCTCAAGCCCAGCCGCCCAATGAAACCAATAGAGTTTTATAAGCATGGACGGTCCTGCTCGCACCGCTTAGCCTAGGCGGGCTAAGATCCTCTAAGCGGTTTACCAGTACCTACTCGTGTGCGGATCGGTTTCAGCTCTGCGTGGAAGCGTCATGCAGCACATCCATTTCTCCAAGCCCCGATGGGCGGGGGCCTACATCTAACATCTTTTATCGTCATAAAATCCAAACATCATTTCAAGCATGACTAAAGCCATGCTATGTACTTATTTGTAGGGGGTTTAAGACCATTTCAAGATTATTTCACTTATTCTGAGCCATCGTTGAGTACCCAAAGAAAAACAACTTAACCTTCGGTTGCAGAACTTGGCGTCTCATATGTGACAACACTTACCCCTGCAGGCACAAACGTTGACTCATCGTTGAACTAACGTTGAAACAACGTTTTCAACGTTGTTTCAACGTTAACGTTAGTTCAACGTTGAGTGCCTGCTGGGACGTGACGCTAAACTGTGTTATCCACAAAATAGTTAAACAAAATGTGTACACGTGTCCGTTTTTCGAGCGTGGTTTTTGTGCATGCGTAAGTGTGCAGAGAGAGAGAGAGAGAGAGAGAGAGAGAGAGAGAGAGAGAGAGAGAGAGAGAGAGATTGTGTAATTTGGGAAATACTCTAGGAGAGATAATCAATCTGACACTGGTTTTGGAGTCTGGGTTTTTATTATCTCCCTGTAACCTTGGCTATATATTTAAAGTCAAAATACTTATGTTGCAAACAGATTGCCGGTGCTCGTTTGTTTGTTTGTTTGTTTGTTTGTTTTAGGTTTAACGTCCCCGTTAACACTATTGAGGTCATTTTGGTGACGTTGCGTCCAGTTTTGTGGAACTTTTACCCGACATTGAGATGAAATGACATCTCAAGCCCTGGCGCCCAATGAAACCAAAAGGGTTTATAAGCATTGTATGACTCGCACAGCTTTGCCTGGGCAGGCTTAGATCCTCTAAGCGACTTACCAGTAGTCGTTTGCGGTCGGTGTCAGCTCTGCATGGAAGCATCATGCAGCTAATCTATTTCTTCAAGCCCCGATCGGCGGGGGCCTATGTCGGTGCTCGTTACCACCGCCCCATGATGAACCGACAACCTGTGTTTCTCAGTAATGATAATGGCAAAAAGCTATACATGTTTAAACCCGGCTTTCCCCTATACAAAAATAGATTCAGTCGGATGCGTATCTGACTGATGATCAGGAAGACGCGAGTTGGAATCCTGCCGGGGTCGGCAACATTCTTTCGGGGAGATTGATCATGAAATATTTTCTACGGTCATTTTCTCCCTTCTGCTGATTCAACAAGGGCAGTTGTCGGTTTCTGGCGAAGGAATGCGCATTGTACTGGTTTTTCGCTTACGCATAAGCCTGCCCAGGAAAAGTATGGCTAGGTAAACTGACCAGCTCAAAAATGACCTAAACAGTGTTTACAGGGCCATTAAACTCCAATACAAACAAACAAGGCCAATCATTAGGAAAGTTTGTCAAATGGTGTGAATGGATACGCTTGGTATACTGCACATATTTTAAGCCTTTTCTCGATTTCGCTGGCCTCAGTAGCTCAGTCGGATATGCGTCTGACTGGTGTTCAGGAGGACGCGGGTTCGTTACCTGCCGGGGTCGGCACACTTGTTTCGTGGAGATTGATCATGAAATCTTTTCTACGGTCATTCTCTCCCTTCTTCTTATTCAAGAAGGGCAGTTGCCAGTTTCTGGCGAAAGAATGTGCACTGTGCTGGTTAACAGCTTACGTATAAGCCTGCAGAGGAAAAGTGTGGATAGGTAAACTGACCGGCTCAAAAATGACCTAAATAGTGTTGATGGGGACGTTAAATCTATAATCAAAGAAAGTGTGAACATCACGATAACAAGTTCGTAAAACGAAGATCATTCTAAACCTCACTTTATATAGAGAAATATGGGCTTTACGGGGGTATACGAGCACCCACAATCCATGTTGAAAGCAACTATAAGAAAGATATTGCAAGTTCTACCTAATATTTGTCATTTTCTGACACCAGATTGGACGGCATTATTTCTTATGGACATGTTTTCCTGATGAGAAATATGTTCTATAAAAGGGTCATCCTTTGGAAGCATGGAATACACTACAGAACTGAAAAATATGAAGTGTGCACGTTTTCTGGGCCCCCCCCCCCCACAGCAGAACCGTTTAGGGAGCCACCTAGGCACCATTCCGGTGATGTCTGAGTCAAGCTGACCCAACAGTTTAGGAGGAGTTCGCATTTAAAGCAAACTGTTGACATTTTCTATTTTAACAGCCATTTTGCTCATCTGATTGGAACCGATCAGCGATATGCAAGGTAAGTAGATCGTGTCAAAAATTCCGTGAAATGAACACTTTACTAAACCGCACTTTATAAATCGAAAACTGTGTTTTACGGGGGTACATGATGTATACATTATTTTTCTTATTTCTGCTGAAAGACATAGGTTGTGGATACTCGTTAGAACCGCCTCAATGAGGCGGTTCTAACGAGCACCCACACTCTTTGTTTGGAGAATAAATAAGAAAAATTCCAGATTTTCACCATAAAAGTAACCATGTTGGGGATATGGAAAATGCAGTGTGTCGCACGGGTGTCTTATCATAATGACCACGGAGGCATCTTTGTAAAAGTGTGGCGACTTTCAGAACCAGGAACGATCTTCCGCGGTATCTTGAACCCTACCTGATAGGTGGGTCAAGTTTCCTTGGGTACAGGCTGAAAACAAAACAATCCTTAACCCGGTCCTAAACCCTTACAGCGTCTGCTGAGTGCAATAACGTTGTAAGTGCAAAATGGCAACTTTTCAGGAGAGACAAAAAACTGACATATTAAAGAATGGCATAGAAAACCATACTATAAGCTGGTTTCTTAACTTCATGGCGATTTCTTTCATTTGTGTGTGATGTTTATTGTTGAATAAATGACATTTGAAAAGAAATATTTAGCATTTAAGGGTTGATACACCATTTCTGCGCCGAGTGTTTTGGTGCAAAAACGGTGTAAGTGCATCCAGCGCTAAAACAGTGCAAATGTACAAACCTTATTTCTTTGCCTTTTGCATGGTAAAGCAGTAAATTAAAGACACTTGGTAGATAATAGGTCACATTTTATACATTCTGCATGGTACTTACATGCTTATTCTGAAATATTAAGCAGCAGGATTCAATATTTTTGAGGTATTAAAAAACTTTGCGCAAAAATGGGGTAAGTGCACTTACACTGTTTTTGCGCCAACTTTTTTTCTAACAGTCAGAGCAAAAATGGTGTAACTGACAAAAAAAGTTCCAAAATGCTGAAATATTTCATGATTGAGGCAGAATCCAGATGTAGAAGTTATTTACCAAGTGTGTCAAGTCCTAAGGCACCCATTTATGCAAAAAAAAAACTATTTTGGCCAAAATGTCAGTTACACCGTTATTGCACTCAGCAGACGACATGTACATACCGTATATTGTAAGCAAACGGTGTACACCCTGATCAAATGACGTCTTCTGTGACATCGTATCTACATCTATCGACAGTCGGCCACTGAAGGACAATCACAGGACTGGTGTTAAATTAATGTCTCCTCATGTTCTTTAATGTAACATAATGCCATCCTCCATGACCATAAATGGCATTTATTTTTCGGAAGAACCGTTTTGATGATTTTCCAATTCAAATTAATTTAACCATCACGTGAACAAGTCCGTGGAATGACCCCCCCCCCTTAAACCCCACTTTATATAGAGAAAATTGGGTATTTCGGGGGTATACACTTTTGATTTTACGCAGCTCTAACCCTCACCCTTACTTCCGTCGGGATTTAGACAAATAATTTGTTCAGTCCGCATGAAATTAGAGTTAAACCATTTTGTGGGCTCAATCTATTTAATGACTTTTATTTTTTCCCGTCTATTTTTTCTGCCGCAGAACCAAGGGCGAGGATTATGGCCGCGTAAAATAGATTTTATCAGTTACCCCTTATATTAATAACGTTGTAACACAATGGGCTGTATGATGCTTCCACGCAGAGCTGAATCCGACCCACACACGAGTACTGGTAACCCGCTTAGAGGATCTAAGCCGGCCCAGGCAAAGCGGTGTGAGTGTCGGATCGTCCATGTTTATAAACTCCATTGGTTTCACTGGGCGACAGGGCTTGAGATGTCATAACATCTCAATGTCGGGTAAAAGTCCCACAAAATTGGAAGCAACGTCTCCAAAATGACCTTTACAGTGTTGACGGGGACGTTAAACCTCAAATCAAACAAAACAAAACAAACATTGTAACACATTGACCTAATAAAGATATGCTATCTCAGGACAAGTGAGCTTTATCAGGTCAACGTGATATTGCGCTCTTATGAATGAACCCGGCTACTAGAAAGAATGGCAAACATGTTATTATTAGTGGACAGGAAGGAAAAATTACTTGAAAAACAAAAATATGATAGGAAAATATGGTCAGCTGATACAAAATATATTGACCTGCGGATTGTTCGGACGCACTGAGGACCGTCGATAACTGATCGTAAATTGCTAATTTAAGAGTGTAACAGGGGGTAAACAGATAAATAGAATGTCAGATTCGTGTCATGTGATATCAAGTTTATCAGGCTCGGCTTCGTGAACGCATGTAGAATCGCTCGACAAGCCTCGCGATTCAGCAAGCGTTCTCGAAGCCTTGCCTGATTAGCTTGATATCAAAAGACACTCACCATGTATTCTCCATAAGCCCTGGCCACCACTTCACCTTCCCCCGGTTAAAACGTTTTACTGACCGTTCCAAGGCGGTTCTTCTGTCGTGGTTTATTGTTGTTATAGTTCGTCTTTTCATGTGTGTATTGCTTATATTTTATTATCTTGGATAGCCGTTTGGCCATTTTGTGGGAAAGTAACTTTCCTTTTGGCTTTCCGTCTGTGACGCTATGCAATTTGTCTTTGTTCCGTTGGTTCATGTTTGGTCTGTTTTTGTGTGTGCCTCTGTGTCAATTTCTATAGGTGACTTGAGACGGTTGCGTTCTCAGATTATGGCCTTGAGTGACCATTTCTTACTAGTGTTCATTGTAGTGATGTTTATTATGTTCGTGTTATTATAGTGATGTTTATTATGTTCGTGTTATTATAGTGATGTTAATTATGTTCGTGTTATTATAGTGATGTTAATTATGTTCGTGTTATTATAGTGTTGTTAATTATGTTCGTGTTATTATAGTGATGTTCATTATGTTCGTGTTATTATAGTGATGTTAATAATGTTCGTGTTATTATAGTGATGTTAATTATGTTCGTGTTATTATACTGATGTTAATTATGTTAGTGTTATTATAGTGATGTTAATTATGTTCGTGTAATTATAGTGATGTTAATTATGTTCATTTCTCTTTTCCTTTGATGTCTTTGACAGGTGGTGCGAGGTATAGTTCGAACAAATTGACCTGAGACTGGTGAACTCTATTTACATAATGTCACACCCGACTAAATGCATGTATTTATCTTCGCCGTCTCCCGAAAATGGCGATATTGTTATTCAATACAAAGAGGTCGGTAAATAGGTCGCAAGGCACGTGATGCCGAAAATTCATGAGACGTTTACGTAAGCCGACGTATTAGGCGATAACATTGACAAATTTATTCCGGGCCATGCATAAAGGTTAGTCTCAGGTCAAATTGTTCGAACTATAATTGTATCGATTCCTGATCATTGCCATCACTTCTGTTTTGAAATGCTTCATTACAAAAGGATGCCTATTCAAATATGTTGCAAATTTAACCATCAAAACATGAAAAATTTCAGATAAAAATCCTGATATTTTGCATGTTTATGCTCAAAACACAGGTTGCGGGAACGCGTTAGAACCGCATTGTTGAGGCAGAAATAAGAGACGCGTACGAGCAGAAATAAGAAAAGTAATGTATACCCCTGTAAACTCCTGTTCTACAATATAAAAGTAGGATTAAGGGGTCAAAATTATATAGGCGTGTTTTCGTGATGACCTTTTCTTTACTAATGGTGTAGTGGTTATGCTACTCGCGTTGTAAACCCGGGGTCGCAGGATCGATCCCGGGCTTCTCCAGACTTTCGGATGAGTCTTTAAACCGATGCCCCGTCTCCGTATGACCTTAGCTGTTGGTAAGACGTAAAACTCGAACACCCACCCTCTTTTCTTTACTCTAAGTGCGACTGGAACCCGTCTGAGTGGCTGAACGACTGGATTGGAATTTGGATCTATCTTTATGTGGTATGTGCTAGGGAGATACTCTAAGCCCTTGAACATTTCTGGATCATCACGAAAACACTTCTATATAATTATGACCCCCTCCAACCCCACTTTTATATTGTAAAAGTGGGGTTTACAGGGGTGAACCTTACTTTTCTTATTTCTGCTCTAAAATATAGATTGTTGGTACTGGTTAGAATCGCCTCGATGAGGCGGTTCTAATGTGTACCCTCACTCTTTATTTGAGCAGAAATTAGAAAAATAATCGAGGCGGTTCTAACGAGTACCAACAATCTATATTTTAGAGCAGAAATAAGAAAAATATTACAATATTAATCACGGGCCTCCGTGGCCTAATGGTATAGAGCGCTGACTCTTGATCATAAGGTATCTAACAGCTGTGGTTCGAGCCTCGCTCGGGTCATATGTGAGACGCAAAATTCTGCAACGGAAGGTCAGGTGGTTTTATTCCGGGTACTCCTGTTTTCCCCCACCTCTGATTCAAGATCGACTTGATATGTGTGAAATAATCTTGAAAGGGCCGTAAAACCAAAAAAAAAAAAAAAAAATTGTATCGGAAAAAAATTCAATTTTTTTTTCGGAGGTAAAATTTACAATATACGTATTAGTAGTATAGGCGTGTTTTCGTAGTGTACTCTGTCTCTTTACTATTTAGTCTGTTAAACAGACCTATTTCCTCTGATACATCTTGACTCAGATTGAGATTTTTGTTTCGACTACATTAAATTATACATAACGATAACACACCCATGCCACATAGTGCATTTTTCACACCTCCAAAATGGCTACTTTTCTGATGATAATCTGTGATATTTTTTTGTTATTTTTACTTCAAACACAGGTTTTTGGTGCTCGTTAGAACCGCCTCATTGAGGCGGTTCTATCGAGTACCCACAACCTATGTCTTGGAGCAGACATAAGAAAAATAATGTTTACCCCCGTAAAGCCCTGTTTTCTCTATATAAAGTGGGGTTTATGGGGGTGTCGGGAGGTTCATTTCACGGACGTGTTCGCGTGATGTTTGATGTCTTTACTTTTAAGTTGCAAAGAATCCTTCCTTCGGACTCGATTTCATGATCTGAATATATCATACTCGTATTTCTTCAGTGGACTTTTAATCTTAAGTGTCCTAAAATCCATTGCATTTCAGTTGACTATTGATCTTACGTTGAATTTCAGTTGATTATTGATCTTACGTTGAATTTCAGTGGACTATTAATCTTAAGTGTCCTAAACTCAATTGCATTTCAGTTGACTATTGATCTTACGTTGAATTTCAGTGGACTATTGATCTTAAGTGTTCTTAAATCAGTTGCATTTCAGTGGACTATTAATCTAAAATCAGTTGCATACCGCTCCTGTATTCAAGTGAAAATTAATACCCATATCATACAAGGATAATGTTTTAACAAGAGTATCCGTCTTAGATCGTCTCTTCTTTCTCTAGACAATCTCTAGCTCTAACCATTACGTGAGCTAGTCCGTGAAATGAAGACCCCCCCCCCCCCACACACACACATAACACAACTTTATATAGAGAAAACTGGGGTTTACGGGGGTATAAATTATTTTTCTTATTTTTACTCCAAGACATAGGTCGTGGGTACTCTTTAGAACCGCCTCTATTAGGCGGTTATTACGAGCACCCACGACCTATGTTTGCAGTTTTATAAGAAAAGTGGAGCGCTTTGGTGAGTGGAGCACTTTGTGCAAAGGTAACGCATCGGATTTGTGATCGAGAGGTTGCGTTGCTTAAAAAAAAGTACTGGTTACCACCTAGGAAATCCTGCTCGTAATGCTCAGATGTGAGCGAGTAGCAGTAATAGGAGAGAAAAAAAGAAGAAAGAAAAACATCAGGGATTTTCATAAAAAGGTAGCCATTTTGGAGATGAGAAATATGCACTATGTCGCACGGGTGTGTTATCGTAATGAAATAATGCATCAAAATCATGGTCTTCATCAGAGTCTGTTTCTAACTCTTTCCTGTGTCTAAGTTCAGTCAAGCACATTCTAACATAATGAATTTGTTTTGACATTTTTGACAGGTTTTACCTATAGCAGGGCCATTTTGTTGACCATGGGTATATCTACATCTAGGACACCTTGATTGCACGACCCGCAGAAAAAGCGACCGACTGAAGTCGGTTGATTTTCTAGAGTGCCCAAAAATCACCGTGTCATTCTGTCAGTCTGTCAGTCTGTCCGTCCGTAACCCGTTTGTGAAAATTGGTGATAGTGACTTAACCGCTTGGAATATTTAAACAATTTTTGGCATACTGATAGATATCAATGAGATATAACCAATGAACTTAAGAAATATTACATTCCATTTAGTATAGCCTCGCCGAGGCAAAAAATGTGAAAATTTTCGAACTGCTTCTCCTCGGAAACCGTTGGGCCGATTGAAGTCAAATTTCATATGGAGCCTCTATGGGATGGGGGAAACCAAAATTTGCTAATGGGGTCCAGGTCACATAACCAAAATGGCCGCCAAGCCATATATGGTCTGTCTGTCTGTCCGTCCGTAACCCGTTTGTGAAAATTGGTGATAGTGACTTAACCACTTGGAATATTTAAACAATTTTTGGCATACTGATAGATATCAATGAGATCTAACCAATGAACTTAAGAAATATTATATTCCATTTAGTATAGCCTCGCCGAGGCAAAAAATGTGAAAATTTTCGAACTGCTTCTCCTCGGAAACCGTTGGGACGATTGAAGTCATATTTCATATGGAGCCTCTATGGGATTGGGGAAACCAAAATTTGCTCATGGGGTCTAGGTCACATGACCAAAATGGCCGCCACCATATATGGTAAAAACCCTTCAAAAATAGTCTTCTTCAGAACCACTGGGCAGATTTCCACGAAACTTGATAAATAGCATCTGGGACGTAGGCCCATCATAAATTGCTAAAATGGTGACCCTGGGTTGACCTTGACCTTTTTTGTGCCTAGGTCAAACTTTGACACATATGGTTTTGTATTGGAAAAGTGAGAATGCATTTTATCCTGCAAACGATTCAGAATACAGTACTTAAGTAATGAGATCTAACCAATGAACTTGAGAAATATTACATCCCATTTAGTATAGCCTCGCCTAGGCGAAAAATGTGAAAATTTTCGAACTGCTTCTCCTCGGAAACCGTTGGGACGATTGAAGTCAAATTTCATATGGAGCCTCTATGGGATGGGGGAAAGGTCCAGGTCACATGACCAAAATGGCCGCCAAGCCATATATGGTCGGTCTGTCTGTCCGTCCGTAACCCGTTTGTGAAAATTGGTGATAGTGACTTAACCGCTTGGAATATTTAAACAATTTTTGGCATACTGATAGATGTCAATGAGATCTAACCAATGAACTTGAGAGTTATTACATTCCATTTAGTATAGCCTCGCCGTGGCGAAAAATGTGAAAATTTTCGAACTGCTTCTCCCCGGAAACCGTTGAGCCGATTGAAGTCAAATTTCATATGGAGCCTCTATGGGATGGGTGAAACCAAAATTTGCTCATGGAGTCCAGGTTACATGACCAAAATGGCCGCCAAGCCATATATCGTAAAAACCCTTCAAAAATAGTCTTCTTCAGAACCACTGGGCAGATTTCCACGAAACTTGATAAATAGCATCCGGGACGTAGGCCCATCATAAATTGCTAAAATGGTGACCCTGGGTTGACCTTGACCTTCTTTGTGCCTAGGTCAAACTTTGACACATATGCTTTTGTATTGGAAAAGTGAGAATGTATTTTATCCTGCAAACGATTCAGAATACAGTACTAAGGTATAAGATATTTTTTTTGCTCCTTACGATAAGGCGCATTTATTGGGGGAACCGTTTTAGGTCCAGGTCACATGACCAAAATGGCCGCCATACCCATTTATGGTAACACTCATAAAGCTAAAATCATCCGGCGGGTCGTGCACTTCAGCTGGAGCACTGGTTTTGGCTTAAAATGGGGCCTGACATTACGATATCACAGCCGTGAAACATAGTGCATTTTCTCACATCTCCAAAATGGCTACTTTTCTGATGAAAATTCATGATATTTTTCGTATTTATACTGCAAACTTAGGTGATGTGTGCTCGTTAGAACCACCTCATCGAGGCGGTTCTAACGAGTACCCACAACATACAACATATGTCTTGGGGCAGAGATAAGGAAAATCACGTAAACCCTGTAAACCCCAGTTTCCCTATATAACGTGGGGTTTAGTGGGTATTCATTTCTCGGACGTGTGCACGTGATGAAGACCTGCTTTTATACCGCAATCAGGCATTCTAGTAACCTTATAAAGGGGGTCGAATAACTGCACGCTATAATCAGTAGTGATCTATAATAGCTTCTACTGACCTATAATACGTCTAGTTACCGTTTATATAACCAGACCTATTTTTCGGGTCCCTATTTTACAAGAAAAAACAGTAACATGCAGCCGTTTATACATTAGAAAACAGCAAAACTCCAAGTTAAAATCTTTGCAATATTTATTTTAACAGATTTTCAGAAATTTCAGCTAAATTCTTACCTTCTCGGCTTTTCCTGGTTTGAATGGCCCGTTGGAATAACTAGTCAGGGATTTGAAATTCGTAGCACCCGTATTTAACGAGTTTAATGCACCTTACATTCTCACACTTTTATATGATTAGAATTTATTTAGAGGTCTCTCAGCATCTTGAAAATGGAGTTAGAAAATCCAAAAAGTGGGGAAAAATACATAAAAGTGGAAATAAATGTTCCTACCCTCTTTTCTCAATTAAGCATCCAAACAATTCCAAACGACAGCTCCTCTGAAACTACAAGGCCAGTTGGAACCAAATTACATGTGAAGCCGCCACGGGATGTAAGAACAAACATATATACTGAATGTCTGGGTCACATGACCTAAATATCCACCATGCCCATATATGGTAAAAACCTTTGAAAATCGCCTACTCAGGAACCAATTGACCGATGACCTTGAAACATGGCATACAATATTGGGGACCCAGGCCCTATCACTTTTGTTCAAATGATGACATTTCGTTGACCTTGACCTTTCTTACTTCGAGGTCACAATCGGTCACTCAGGATTTTGTATGGAAAAGACAGGATTTTCTTGTTCTGTTGCAGCTTATGACATCAAGGTTGATATTTGCAATCAGCTTTATGTTCCTGGGGCCACAAGATTAAATATTTTTTTTTATATTTTTTTTTCTAAAACTACTGGACTACATGAAACCAAATTACATATACTGCATCAGTGTGGTCGAGTTTGATAGAGTAATCTGTGCGATCGTCACACCAATATATGAACAAAATGATTTTAAATTCTGCATCACAAGAAATACAAGACCTTGGTATGCAGCATTTTGGACTCTAGCCCAAAGCTGGCCATAATGTATGCGACGGCAACAACAAAAAACAATGGTTGATTTCAAAATAATTTGGCAGCAATGGTCCTGGGATTGGCCTCTACTAAACCATTATGGTCTGTTAAAATAAATGGCCACCAAGCGGGGCAAGGGGGTG
Organism: Lucinisca nassula; assembly: GCA_963580285.1. Lineage (NCBI taxonomy): Eukaryota > Metazoa > Mollusca > Bivalvia > Lucinida > Lucinidae > Lucinisca > Lucinisca nassula. The sequence continues at coordinate 107,508,223 of OY757013.1, read as the reverse complement.
GGGGTTGGCGATTTATGCCCACTGGAGCTCTGGTGAGCGTAGTTTCCCATGGGCCGCTTGTTTATAATTTTGTGTTCAGGGCATTTATTAAAAGTCCTGTAAGCTTGATGGCAAGCGTAAACCATATTTAATTGGCGTTGTCATGATACAGCAGCGAATGTTTTCTGCTTTACTGTTGCTTAGCTGAATTTTCAAGTCTTCATAAACAATCAATTGATGACCAGTGATAGTTTGGTATGAAGTTACCATGACAGCAATACCTCTGAAAGACGACAATGTTCCATGAAGATAACAGCGCGGCCCTATTCCAGTCTTTTTTCAAAGGGTTGACAGATTTTTGTCCAGTATTTCATAATCGAAGGAATATTACAAAGTATTTGGTGGAAAGACTTTACATAAATGTTTTAGAGGTTTATTGTTTTAGTTTTTACCTTTAATTTGCTGCAGAAAAAGATAAACTACTAAATTTAGATATCAGGATCTAAATTTGATATACTCCAGCTTATTTGCTGATTGAATGACTCTGGTTTTGGTCGCTCTTCTTGCAAACATGCGCAAATTGAGGTAACCAAGTTACATGAGGATGCAGAAAAGGTCGGTCGAGAGTCTGTGTTGAACCCGATGTTCCCTACCTTCTTGACAAAGGTGTAGAGAAGAAGCTTGATTTACGTAGGAATCGTAACATTTATTATGCAAAACATCGTCCCTGTTCACTGTTCAATATATCTGACGTATCAGGCTGAAACCTCAAGTAAATTAACCCACCCGCCTATTTCCTTTCATATGTACGAAAGCATTTCTACCAGAACGCCTGAAGGTTGGTGTTTGATGCTCTGTCTCTGTTAGGGCTGACCGGAGTCTAACTGTTTGATTTCTTTTGCTGCAGCATTCTAGCTATTCCATTCTGTTGAGTCCCCATCATTGTTTCATCTCTTTATTCTTTTGATTTTCTGTTCTCGGAGATGTCACACTGATGGGCTAGAACTCCATCGGTTTTAACCAAGACAATCAAGGGTGAGTATTGTGGCCACCTAAAATCAATAAGTGTCCACCCTACCACAGTAAAACTTCTTATTGACCCCATTCCAAGGCGGTCCTTTTTGTGTTTTATTATTTTCATAGTTAGTCCTTAAGATGTATGTATTATTTTGGATATCCGTTTGGCCATGTTGAGAGATTATTGTCCTTCTGGCTTTCTATTCGTGACATTTTCATTTTGGTGTTTTGAATAAGAGATGCGAGATATTTTGTATAGATTCCTGATCATTACCTACACTCTGTTTTTCAAACGTGATAACTCCTGGTTTCATAGAAGGCCTTTTTGACCAATCTGTATGGGACAATTGGGGTGGTTGGGTGAGGCAAAGGCGACGTGTACCTTGCGTCAATAGGGCGTCCAACTGCTGGACAAGAACTGCTATTCTTGCAGCAGGTTTTGTTTGTTTGTTTGATTTGAGGTATAACGTCCCCGTCAACACTGTAAAGGTCATTTTGGAGACGATGCTTCCAATTTTGTTGGACTTTTACCCGACATTGAGATGAAATGACATCTCAAGCCCTGTCGCCCAATGAAACCAATAGGGTTTATTAGCATGGATGGTCCGCCTCGCATCGCGGTTCCTGGAAGGCTTAGATCCTCTAAGCGGTTTACCAGTACTAGTGTGCGGGCCGGATTCAGCTCTGCGTGGAAGCATCATGCAGCCCATATATTTCTTCAAGTCCCTATGGGCGGGGGCTATCTTGCAGCAGTTAAGAGAAGAGGGGGAATAGTGTTATTTGTTCTGTTTCTGTTTTTCCATTTTTCCCATTTCTCCTCTGTCCCTAACTTTCATCTCTCAACTATATCTTTTATCGCCTTTCTCTGGGGAGAGGACACAAAATGACCAACAAGGGTTGACGTGCCTTTAAACCCAAAACAATCAATATATGGGAGAAATATCAGTAAAATGAAGAAGTGAAAAAAGAGATGAAGACCAGATTAATCTGTGTGTGACAAGAGACACACAATAATTAAGAGAAGCATCCGTGGTGTAGTGGTTACGCTACTCGCCTTGTAAACCAGGGTTCGCAGGATCAATCCAGGCTTCTCCAGACTTTCGGGTGCGTCTTTAAACCGAAGTCCCGTCTCGGTATGACCTTAGCTGTTGGTGGGACGTAAAACTCAAACACTCACGTACTCAGAATAATTAAGAGCTAATGGTGAATAGAGGGACAAAGCTATCGAAGGCAGGTTGCCCAACGAAATGGTGAAAAGTAAGTGCAGGTGTGACATCTTAAAATGCACGTTTATAGGTTATACCGTAACTCTGGAAAAAGGGAAGATAGAAGAATGTTTAAGGGGGAATTTACGTTACATTAAAGCCCGGGTACTATTTATTATTAGTCGTGCGACTTTACAGAAAATAAGTTACCCACTCAGATTTCAAGAGACCTTGTAGTGGCCAGTAACATTTACGTGATTAAAATATAATAATGTCGATGTTACTTAGGGATCCTTTAGCACAAACCGGAAACTTTGATTAATGATTCATGAAATTTACAATGTATTCATTAAATGTTAATTGATTCAAGTCACCAGTTTAGAGAATCACTTGATATTTCACCCGCGGTGATGTATATTCCCCTCACTAAATATAAACCGGAAGGAAATGGCCATCAGTAACTTTTCAAAAATAAATCTATTGGTCCCTGTTATGATACAGCTAAGACCAGCCAGTAAAATAATTGATTTTATGTTTGTATTAATATGGGTTTTTATCACAGTCTGTGACACAACAGGAAAAAGCAGTAAAAGCGTCCATAGGTATCGGAGTCCCTTGTTCATGCCTGGATTGAAACCGAGCCATCAAGTTTCACATGCGCGTGCAAAAACAACCGTCCGGCATACTGACAAAAAAGAAATTATTTAAAAAAGTAGTAAAAATCATTTAGCGCGAAAATAGTGTAAAATTTATCAAATTTGTGGGGTCAAATTTCAATGGTCAAAATTTATGGTAACACCGGAGGTAGTTACGTCATATCATGAATTTTGGTGTCTTCGAGTATTGACAAATATTTTGGCTGATACAATAAATCAACATTCATTTGTAAAAGCAAGCTAGACATAACTAAACAACTATACTATTCCAATGGGGGTGGGTGTAAACACATAGAATTTTCAACCCCTTTTCCCCACCAGATTTGCTTAATAATCACATGTCATATAGGTTAGGCTTCTTTCTCAATGAAACGGCACAAATAAAGCGTGAGAATTTAGGGTGCATTAAATTTTCCAAAATCTGGTCTCAAATCCCGGACTAAACTGCGCACTGATACTGCAGTTGCGTCTCAACCTCGAAAATATTTTTTAAAGCTAAAATAAACTATTTATTTGCAGATTTTCATACAGAAAGTAAAGCGCTTAGAAACATTTATTCGAGCGTCCATATTGTTTCCTACGTCTTTGTGGCGCGGTGACGTCAGAAACTTTGCACTCGTTGACGTCACGTTTGACATTCAGTTATGAATTTGTAAGAATAAATTACATCAAGAAATCTAATTAGTCCAGTATCAGAAATGGGTGTGGCTAAACTGAATATTCAACAGGATAAGGGTTAAACATGTTGCTCAGGTAAAGATCTGATAGCTTGAACATGGATAATTCGTTTACTATGGATAATTCGTACCCACTCTTGGTCCATATAGAATTGTTCTAATAGCTTCAGATATTCGATTTGAGGTATATTTATGGAGATTTGTTTAATATGTGTTGTGTGTACTCATTAGAATCGCCTAATTCTGGCGATACTAATGAGAAGACACAACATACATTTATAAAAAGTTTTAAGTAAACCATAAAGATCATGGACAGGCAGTTGGCCTATGTGTAACTCTCAATAGTCCGAACTACCACCACCTCGAACAACATTTTATGGTCCCGAAGGTGTTAGGGATACCAAAGTCCTACAGTATTCGGTAAGTTTAATGCTAGGCAGGTCAATAGCAAAGTGGACCTTACCGACCTGGGTTAGGCAGCACTACAGAACATTTAACTTTGATCTTCACGGTCTGCTGGCTAGCTTGTCTTCTGGTTTCACATGTCAACTTGTAACAAAGAATGTGCTACATTTGATAGTCTACTACATGTTTTTGTTCAGATACATAACACTGTGTTTTTCTACCTACATGAGGTAATGTTAGCTTACTGCATACAACATTGAGGCAATGTTAGCTCACTGCTTTCAACCATGAATGTCTTGTAATTTGTCCGAGATATATCAACCGATTAATAACATTACGAAAACACGTCTATGTAATTGTGACCCTCTTAAACCCCACTTTTACTTATACACGTTAAAATGGTCTTTATAGGGGTATACATTGTTTTCCTTTTGTCGCTTAAAAAGCATGTTTCGCTTAAAAAGCATGGATTGTGGATGCTCGTTGAAGCCTCCTCACTGAGGCTGTTCTTGCGGTCACCCACGGTCTGTGTCAGGGGCAGGATTGGGAAAAGGGGGTAACCGTTTAACCCACCATTAGTCAGTTCAGTAACCATGTTGGACACTACTGTTTGACATGGACGTGTTTTCCTAATGGTAGCTAAGTTCACAATTTATCACCAATTTTTATCTGTTTCTTCCAAAGTTTACCTTCATACACATGTTTTTCTACAAATGCTCCATTAATACATGTATTCATCTATAATATATGTATCTCATTTTATTTTCACATATTACTGTCATGCTGTCTGGATGTCAGATGCAGTTGTGGGACATACCACTGAGATCCAATGCCAAAATGTATGATCATTATGGTTGATAATGGGTATTTCCCTTGACCAGTGGAGGGTCTCGGTTGGTTTGTTTCACCACGGCATCACTAGCAGCAAGAAAATGTTTAAGGTCACTCTAAATATGCATTCAGTTTTTTTAATAATGGTGACACTTTACAAACTATTTTCATGTATTTGCCACCACGCAAATGCTCTCATGGTCTTGAATTTTTGCAATATATATTGCTTTTTGTCATTCTTCTTAATATACTACTTCAAGCTGGTGACATAGAAACTAATCCAGGACCTGAAAATGTGCATGATCTTTCAATTTTGCATTTAAATATTAGAAGCATTAGAAACAAATTAGACTTTATTCTTGATAATTTTTCTGATTTTAATATATTATGTTTTTCTGAGACTCATCTAGATGCCAACTTTCCAACAGAGATGTTTTTACTTTCAAACAGTTTCAGTGTACCTTACAGAAAGGACAGAACAAATCATGGAGGGGGGGTGGGTGTTAGCATATATCAATTCAAGCTTACTTCACGTGAGAAAACCAGAACTTGAGCTTTTTTGTGAAGAGTCTTTATGGATTGAAGTAAAGGTAAAAAATGAGTTATATTTAATTGGTTTATTTTATAGTCAATTTAAACTTAAATATTGAAAGGGCTCTCGAACTCTCTAAAAATATAATAATCGTTGGAGACCTCAACGAAGATCTTCTGAATCCAAATTATCACAATCTAAAATTGATTAACTCGATGACTAATGTTATAACAGAACCAACAAGGCTACATGCCATTCTTGACCCAATCAGTATTCCAGACGACATGCCATTCCTGGATTCTGGTTCTTTAACTATTCCAGCCAATATAAGTGACCACAAAGCGACATATATAACACTACCCTTTCAGTATGATACTGCAGGCGCTTTCAATAGACTAATATTTTTATATAAAAAGGCTAATTTTACACTTTTAAAACAAAAAAAAAATCAAATTATGATTGGTCAAGTCTAAGCGAAGGTACTCTAGATGAAGCCTGTTCTAAATTTAATGATACCTTTCTTGAATGTGTTAATTTTTGTGTTCCATCCAAAAATGTACATATTAGACCTGATGACAAGCCGTGGTATGACTCTGAAATAAGACGTGTGTCTAGAAAACGAGATAGATTAAAACGGAAATTCAACAAATCAGGTAATGCTAACACTCTGTCAAGTTATAAGTTCTTTCGTAATAAAGTTAACAATTTAAAGCGACACGCAAAAGAGCAATTCTAAAACAATTTAGAATTTTCTATTTCTGATTTTCACTCTAATGATAAAAACAATTTTGGAAAGTGGTACGCCACTTTGTTAAAAGCAATTCCAGCTCCGCTTCAATTCCACCTCTAAATTCATTCCCAGTTACTGGGCAAAACGACTTTTGTTTTTCATCAGAAGATAAAGCAGAATTATTAAACGAATATTTTACATCAATCTCCACAGTCAATGATGAAAACGTCGACTTGTCTGATTTTGAATATAAATGTCAAAGTCGGTTATCAAGCATTGCATGTACATCACAAGAGGTAGCATCTTTGATTGAAATTTTAAATCCGAACAAGGCTACAGGGCCAGATGGTATTAGTACCAAAATGCTAAAATCTGTAGCAAAAGAAGTATCTGTGTACACTCTTTAATAGATCTTTCAGAGAAGGCAAGTTTGCAGAGATCTATAAATATTCAAATGTTATACCTTTACCCAAAAAGGGAGATAATTCTGATCCTTCGACATTTCGACCTGTTTCTCTCTTAAGTAACGTTGGCAAACTACAAGAAAGAATAGCTTTTAAACACATTTATAGCTTTTTACAGGAACATAATTTACTTTATAAATACCAATCTGGTTTTCTACCCAATCATTCAACAACCTTTCAACTTATAGACATCTATCATCACATCTGCCAGACTTTTGATAATAACCAATTTTCATGTATGGTTTTCTTAGACGTTTCTAAAGCGTTCGACAGAGTGTGGCATAAGGGACTAGTTTTTAAATTAAAACAAAATGGTATAGACGGTGAATTATTGGATTGGATTACTGACTACCTCAATGATAGGAAGCAAGAAGTCGTTATAAGAAACAGTTCTTCAACCTTAAGGAGAGTAAATGCCGGTGTTCCTCAAGGGTCTGTTCTAGGCCCCCTTTTATTTGTAGTTTACATCAATGATATATCTGATTCTCTGCTTAGCCTAACTAGATTATTTGCCGACGATAGCTCCCTATTCTGCGCTGCAGCTACTCTAAATGACATTGAGGGTATCATTAACCATGATTTGCGAATGTTAGTAAATTGGGCATCTCAGTGGTTGATAAAATTTAACCCACTTAAAACATAAGCAATGATTTTCACTTTAAAACTTATAGAATCACTTCCTAATATAATATTTGATGGAACTCCAGTACAATTTGTTACAGATCATAAACATTTAGGTCTAACCTTCATTGGATTCATTGAGTGGCAGGGACTGAGATGTCATTTCATCTCAATGTCGGGGAAAAGTCCCACCTTAATAGTGTTGACAGGGACATTAAACCTCAAATCAAAGGCACAAACAATAAACCCCAATACAATTAATCAATGTCATCAATTTTTATTTCACGACCCCTGCCGATTGGGGCTTGAATAAATAGATTGGGCAACATGATGCTTCAACACAGAGCCGAAAGTACTGGTAAAGCGCTTCTAAAGATGTTCTAATAAAAACCTAAAACGTATATATTACATGCATAACAGAGAAAATACCATGATTTCTATCAGACAAAAACATGATATTTTCCTTTTAGCTAAGGAGAAATATTTCCTCTTAGCTGGGGAAATAAATCTTTCTGGCTGGAACTACTTTTGACACAAGAAACAAGGTACTGCTTTTGCAATGAAATCGCTATATTCAAACGCGGGAAAGTTCAGACACGTCGACGTTAATCATGACGTCATCTCAATGGCGTCTGAGAAGATATCAACAAACGTTCAGAATGCGTGACGTTTGAGTAGGATGCAAGGTTGGAATACAGATTATCTGGACATAACTACAGAATGAGGGGTACGTTTGGTGACCGTTCTCTCGCATTTTTAATTGCTTTATCATTATAATACTTTATTTCTTCCATCTTAATGCATTACAATAGTTACCGCTTTCAAGATGGCGACTATACAATTTTTGATTCAGTCAGCCTATGTGTCACTGCGCCCACTACCTTTTGCATAGACTGTATGTTAACAGTGAACTGTAAACAGAATTAGATGCAAAATGATCCATCAGCTCCATCAAATGCATGTAATATATAGTTTATTGACTCAGCCCATTTTAAATATGGGATTTATAAACCTCGTGAGGTTGAACATCCAATAAAGAAACTCGTGCGCAAGCGCACTCGTTTCTTTATCGGATGTTCAACCTCTCTCGGTTTATAAATCCCATATTTAGAATCGGCTGAGTAATAAACTCTATATAGCATTTGGAAACAAAGAACATATAAAAGAATGAAAATCGGAGACTCGGTTTTATTGAGACTCTTCATACAATGCAAATCCTAACACCGGCTTAAGCGATATTCGATTTTCAATATAACCAGAAAGGGCTCAATGATCCAAAAGGAAACGAAAATATAATCTGCACTATGATGAAGTACGGGGAAACTTTTTACGGCCGCCACACGGTACTTCACACCAGCTACATTGAGGTAAAATAAAAAGCTAAAAGATTGCCTTTGGAAATAAAAAACACATACAATATCGAAAATCGGAGCCAAGGTTTTATCGAGTCTCTTCATAATCAGCAGTTTAGTTTGGTAAGCCTGCCCAGGAAAAGTGGTGCGAGTCGGACCGACAATGCATATAAACCCTATTGATTTCATTGGGCACCAGGGCTTGAGAAGTCATTTCATCCTAGTGTCCGGTAGAAGTCCCACAAAATTGGAAACAACAGCTCAATCATGACCTTACAGTCTGGACGGGGACGGTAAACCTCAAATCAAACAAACAAAATTTCAATTCGTTACCGTAAACGGTACGTATCGGTTTTTAGTCAAATGCACTTTTTAGCTCGCCTTACGAAAGTAAGGGGGAGCTATTGCCATACCCCCGGGCGTCCGGCGTCGGCGTCAGCGTCGGCGTCCGCATTTGGTTAAAGTTTACCTGCAAGCTCTTATATGGGATGTTTTACAACTTTATTTTGAATATATAATTAATAATTGCTAAAAAAAACAATATTTAACATTATCATTGTACTTCATTTTACATGTTTTTTGGCTTAAAGTGGACTTTTTGAGAAGTTAATATTTTCCTCTGTATTACCTCCCTTACTTCTCTGTGTTAAAGTTTACCTGCAAGCTGCGTGAGTTCAAATCCCGTTGGAGGAACGTTTTTTTTTTTAAACATAGCAGGGTCTGGGGCTCAAGGTCAAGGTCACTGTGGCTATTTTTAGAAAAACATTGTCATCGCTCTAGCGCCTTCATTTATTGATGGATTTTAATATAACTTCACTGAAATGTTTGGTATAATGATATCTCGAGTGACTTTGACTTTCAGGGTCTGGAGCCTAAGGTCAAGGTCACTACTTTCAGGGTCACGGGGTCAAGGTCACTGTGGCTATTTTTAGAAAAAACATTGTCATCATTCTTGCACCTTAATTTATTGATGGATTTTAATATAACATCACACAAATGTTGGGTATGATGATATCTCTAGCAAGTTCGACTTCATGTTCCGGGGCTGAAGGTCAAGGTCACTGTGGCTATTTTTAGAAAAAAACTTTGTGATCGCTCTAGTGCCTACATTTATGGATGGATTTTAATATAACTTCACAAAAATGTTGGCAATGATGATATCTTGAGCAAGTTCGACTTTCAGGGTCTGGGGCTGAAGGTCAAGGTCACTGTGGCTATTTTTAGAAAAACTTTGTCATCGCTCTTGCTCCTTCATTTATTGATGGATTTTAATATACCTTGACACAAATGTTTGGTATGATGATTTCTTGAGTGACTTTGACTTTCCGGGTCAGGGGCTGAAGGTCAAGGTCACTGTGGCTATTTTTTTTTAGAAAAACTTAATCATTGCTCTAGTGTCCAGATTTATTGATGGATTTTAAGATAACTTCATACAAATGTTGGGTATGAATTTCAACTTTCAGGGTCTGGGGCTCAAAGTCAAGGTCACTGTGGCTATTTTTAGAAAAACTTTGTCATCACTCTACATTTATTGATCGATAAAATGTAATTTTACACAAATGCTAGGCTAGGCTTTTTTTTTAATTTGTCTTGCTCGAGAGGATTTGTATCGTCTGTGATGCCTTGATTTTTTTTTTTTTGGTTTGGGTTTTACGGCCCTTTCAAGATTATTTCACTCATATCGAGCCGATCGTTAATCAGAGGTGGGCGAAAACCGGAGTACCCGGAGAAAAACCACCTGACCTTCCGTTGCAGAACTTGGCGTCTCACACGTGGCCCGAGCGAGGCTCGAACCTACGGCGGTGAGAGACCTAATGACTAAGAGTCAGCGCTCTTATCCACTAGGCCACGGAGGCCCGTATGTGATGCCGTGTTATTACTTGGTAGTTTGTAGAATTTTCTTTTATCAAATATAGATTTCTTTTTCATTCTTTTTTTTTTTTTTTGCAGTAGAAAGGCTTGAAAACAGGATGATTAGGGGTACATTTTGGTTCTCTTTCATTCGCTGCAGTCTTTTGGGCTGTTTTACAGAAGAATTTTTTTTTTTATAACTTGCCCTCATCCATCTTAGGCCCCCAAAGGCGAGCTATGTTGTCTTCTGACAACTCGTGTTGCCTGTTGGCGTAGACAATCGTAAGGATGACTTTCACTCCGGAAGGGTTTAAGAAAAGGGCATGACTAGTTGAAAGCATGTCGTCCGTATTATTGTCTACGCCTGTGGGTGTAGACTACCTAAGGTTTACTTTTGCTCCAGAAGCATTAAAGAAAAGCACATTACTGACTGAATGCTATAATCTATTGACTGGTCAGCAGTGTTATTTGTTATAATGATTAAGAACCGGGATTGACCGGAACATTTCCGTAAGTTTATCACACCCTCTGTTTTCTGGGTTCACATGATGTTGACTTCCCTCCGATGATACAGTACATCTTTTTTGTTTGTTTTCACTAAAAGAAGGCGGAAGTATCTGTTCTACTGATTTTTACTTCCTTAGTACGAGTGTGATTGGTTATATATGAAACTGGAGTCAACTTTGGAATCTTTGGCTATTATACAAGTTTCAGTATTTACTGGCACACTTATACAGAACACACATGCACTTACAACTTTTTCCTTCTTTCAATTTACATTAGCCGGATATTTACAATATCGCTGGCAGACGCATGCGCTCTTCATGAGTAAACAAGTGACACTAATCACCAAATATTATTTGCCGGTATCTGTCATCTGGAAGCAAGTGAAGACACACCTACTTATCGTACGTTCGTTGTCTGTAGGACCTCGGACCACCGCAGTCTCAGTGTGTTTGTGTAATAAAAAAAACTCAAAGGTAAGTTGATGCTAAGTACAAAGAAATACTTACAAGCATCTAATTACGACAAGTGTCTTTAAGCTGCACAAGAGATGGGTTAACGTCCCGATCCGAAGGACGGTTCACTTTATGACATTCATTCCTGCAAATAATGCCAATGTAGCGTGTTCAAACACCGAAATTTTATCGCCTCTGCCGGGGATCGAGCCTGGGACCTCTAACATCAGAGACAAGTGCACTAATCACTGAGCCATCACGTTACATGTTTGTTGCTGTTTCCGTAGTATTCCTCAGCAGATTGTATCAATTTAGCCTACACGGGATCACACAGAGGTCCGCATATTGCACGAGGGTGATAGCTCAGTGGTTAGTGCACTTTCCTCTGATGCTAGAGGTCCCGGGTTCGATTCCCGGCAGCGGCGATAAAATTTCGGTGTCCGAACACTCTCTTTTGGCATCATTTTCAGGGATGAATGTCATAAAGTGCACCGTCTTTTTGTTCTCCTATTACTGCTACACGCTCACATCTGAGCATTACGAGCAGGATTTCCTGGGTGATAACCAGTACTTTTTTATTATTTTATTTTATTTGTTTTTAAGCAATGTGGATGAAGTGTCTTGCTCAAGGACACAACACTTTGGCCAGCGTGAGGACCGGAACCTCTCGATTACAAATCCGATGCTCTGCCACTGCACCAAAGCGCTCCAAGTCTTTCAGATCGGGACGTAAACTGGAGCCCCCCCCCCCCCCCCCTGTGCAGGGAGAACCACCCCCTGTGTAGGTTAAAGAACCCTACTGTAATTACATGATAACTGAGTAGGCTTTCATCCTGCAAAACTGGAGTGTATGAAAATACACCGTCTGTGTCCCCTACTGGGGTTAAGGCGAAATCGGCAGAACAGAACAGTCTACGCTTAATGTCCAACCGGCAATTTTAAAACCAGTGTTTGTAAAATGTTGCCCTACGTAGACACTCGGCCCCGATGGGGAATTGGGAAATGTCCCTATTACGAAAACACGCCTATACAAATATATTGGACAAATTAACCTAGAAAAAATATGAAAGTTATACCAAAGAAAAAAAATAGTTTTCTTATTTCTGCTCAAAACATCGATTGAGAGTACTATAGAGTACTATAGAACCGTTTATCTAGTACCCTCAATCTATGTTTTCGAGCATAAATAAGAACCTGTAAACCCCACTTTTGCTATATTTATACGCTGGGATTAAGGGGTCAAGATTATATAGGCATGTTTTCATGACGACGTCCTATTAAGAGATTCGTGGCTTGTTATAGCATTGACTACATTGCACACAACATGACTTGACTGAACTTTGCCTAAGTGTGTGCAATACCATGGTTTAAGGACTCTTCCGAAAGTCTGGAGAAGCTCGATATCGAACTCACGACCCCTCCGTTCTTGAGGGTGGCAAATATAACCACTACACCATGGCGGTGTCTAAGTTCCTCAGTAGGTAAAACAAGGATGGGACAGGTGGAAGGGCATTCTAGTGAATAACTGTACGGGAGAAGAATGTGAACTTGAAACAAAAATGTGCGTAAGAATTTAACTGTGAGCTAGTTGATGGTTGTATCTTGAATCCCTATTATTAGAAAGAATTCTTAAGAAGGTAGTCCTGTGCACGCGTGGAAGTCATAAATAATGATAGGTCCGTTTAAACCCCTATTGGTTTCATTTGGCGTCAGGGCCCTTAGATGTATTTTCATCTCAATGTTAGGAAAAATCCAACAGTCTCCAGAATTATCTATAGTGTTGACGGGAACGTTAAACCTCAAATCAAACAAAGGTCCGTTGTTTTAACGCCGTTTTTCTATGGTTCGCCAACTTAGGTCCCTGATCGCCGCACGATAGCTGCGTCAGTAGCCTCGTGGGGCAACGGCTACCCTGCGCCGTACGGTACATGCTTTGTATCGTTTGTTGCTGTACAAGGATACCACATTGTTGAAGCTTACTCCAACTGTTGTCGATCAAGTGCCGTGTAAGCAGTGGATTGTAGGTCATTTACATTTTACATTTTTTGTGGAAAAATTCGATGTGTTTGAATAGGCGTGTTTTCGCCATGTAGATGATGGAGGTTATTTGCAGTGTAATCGACTCGCCTTCTGAGCTATGCCTAAATATGCCTAAATATAGCCGCTTCATCTGCAAAATGCCAAACTCTGAACTTGACCTGGTCGGGTTGATCGCTTATAAAGGTACGGAAGAGTATAGGTTCAAGGACTGAGCCTTGCGGAACACCAAATGATACTGCAATTTTGTCCGATATAAAAAAAATAATGCAACGGCTCGGGAACGACAATAACAGAAGTCTTTAATCCAAGTATAAGCCAAAAAGCTAGGTAAATGATCATAAATGAGGACTTTTCCATTACTGCTACACACGTATTCGTCACAGGAGGTCTAACGTCAGAGGAGAGGTGAGGGGGTACTCTGATTTTTTTGCCAGCAACCAGTACCAACTGACCCAAATATAGTCCATGTGAGTCCCAAACATCTCAGAAAATCCCCTTTAGCCAAATACTTTGTCTGAACCCCACCCCTCAAATAGTATCCCGAGTTTTAAATCCATAAAATAACCAAGCCTATGCTTTTAAAAATAGCAGTGCCCAAGCTCCGCCTCACTGAGGCTTTAATAACATTGGACAATCTATGCTGCAGAACGATAACATCCCCCCACCCCGGAAAAATATAAAAATAATATTTATTCGCGTAAGTTCACATGGTCGCTCTTTTTATTTTCAGGTTTAGATTCTTGTTCAGTAATCGAAAAATGAAACATGTGGAGAAGTTTGCCATTTAAATCTAAAACGCAAGAAAAAGGCAAAGCAACTAGAAAACGTACAGAATTGAACCTCAAGAATGGCGATTTCTTTCCACCAGAAGGTCACTGCTGTGTGCCATTACATATTGCAAATGAGGGCGACGGTCAGTACTATAATGTTCTGTATTTTGGAGGGGCTCGAAGGTCGTCCGAGTCTACATGGGGATTTGGGAGGAACTTGTTTGAAATAACATATTACAACGAACCTGATGATGCTTCAATAACCGAGATAAATACATTTGAAACAGTGGGGTCTCTTTTTCCAAGTTTGCAGTCTGCTGCAGCCTGTGCTGTGAAAAGCAAAATTTACGTTTGGGGTGGGTTGGATACAGACCTGTTGGATACGAAAGACGAGCTTTTTATTTTAGAGAAGAAAGGTGAAAGGTATGATTGTAAATTGCATTCAAGTGTACATTGTATACTCACCTGGTGAGCAGGATGAAGCCAGCATAGTAATTGTGTATTTACGGCAGGGATCCAGCCTGCACGTACAAAGGCTGGTTTTTGAGGACGGGAGGGGGGGGGGTGCAGTTGTCGTCCCGATCCGAAGTATGTGCACATTGTGGCATTTATTTCTGCAAATGATGCCAGTGGAGTATGTTCGGACACCGCAATTTCATTTCCGCTGCCGGGTATGAAAGTGGGTAACATCCGAGTGACCACGCTTTATGTGTTGGGTTTACTTAGATAATTCATTTTATGGACTTGCTAATGACAGACTAGGCCTTGTAGTTTAATGTTTCTATATAGTAGGCCGGACTGATCGGGCTTGGTATGTATAGTTCGTCTGTCATTTCTGACAATGACCATTCTTAATCACATTAATTAATGTTTCTATATAATAAATTCTGCAAATACCATAAATCATTCATTTATTTATGCTGTTCCAGCCTACGTGTATGCAAAACTTTTTTCTGTATACGTATGAAAGGTAACGGTACTCCAGTACCAAACATCACCAAATCCTAATAAAGGAAGGAAAAATTCAGCTGCAGGAGAAGGAAAATGGGAAAACCTGCTTCAATGTTTACATTGGTTCTTACCAGGGTCTATAAATATTCAATTAAGATACCATAGCAAATCTTTGACCATTTTCGGCAAGTAGTTAAACCCACGTAAACGGTACCGGATTTTACCGACGCCTGTTGTGTAATGTGGGTGGGGTGCTTACAGAGTGCAGTTTAATCAATATTGTGGTATTTTTTCAAACATTAGCAACGGACGATTGTGATATCTGGTATGTTAATATTTTTCCTGTCATTTTAGGATCATTTTTATGTAAAATTAACTTTGAACTGTGTGAGAGGATGGCTCGACTGAAATAGAAAGTAGGTCATCGGAGGTTGAAAATGTTATTCACTCGCTTTGACTCTCGTTATTTCAATATGACTCAAGTCGAATTGTGCTCTAAGTTCATAATAAATATGTATATCATCGGTAAAAATTAAGAAAAAATTGGGGAAATTTCGTTTTTGTACACAGGAGCACAATAAACAGAGACACCCTCGCCCCATAAATTTGCCGCACAAGCACTTAGGAACAGATTTAATGGCCTAATTATCAAATAAATTACCTTGAATATCTTACTAATATCTACTTGAGAGTCCCTGAAATAGATCGCTAAATAGTGCACATAAATTATTAACAACTTAATGACTCAAATTCAGCATGCGCATATCAAAGTGAATAAATCCGGAAATAAAAATCCGAGGTGTTCCGAATGCTTAATTATGCGAGAGCAAACACTGCAAAGGAAGTTGTAAGTGCCTCATAAACCACCACTACCTACCTATCGACCCTCGATCCTCGTATACTGCCTACGCCCTTTGGGAGCATTATTGGTAGGGTATGCCTGATAACGGTGACAATCACGACTCATTTTTGGTTGAGGTGGTCATACGAGAACAAAAATGAATGGCATATATCAAAATGCTCATCATACCCTATAGTTAATGGAATGACCGGGATCATGTGGCTGACATCGGTGCGAGCTGAGAAATCCAAGATGGCGTCCAAGATGGCCGCCATATTGATAAATGGTGGGTGCAGTAACTTAAAATGTTGTAGGAAGAAGCAGAAAACAAATACAAACATAGCATTACACTAATTTATTCTTAATTTGAAAGGGTATTTTAAAACAGAGTAATGTGGGTATAAAATTATCAAGGTCAAAGTCATATTCAAGGTCAAACGTCATTTCAGTAGAATGAATCCGTATTCTACCAATCGGGTTAATATATACCAAGATTAGATGAAAACGCACCACTTTTAGAATTTTGATTTCTTTAGTCTAGGGTAAAATGGCTGACTTTTTCATCTGATAAAAAGGGTATAGTAAAGTTGTCACCGAAGCATGAGATTGTTTGACACAAATACTGCGTGCTTTTCATGATGTGCATGTGCACGTGCAAAATGCAAAAATAGCAAAATTTTCTTTATCTTAACATAGATAATCTTTTGTCAGGTGAACTTGTTGTAAACAGTATAGTCTCAAAAGTAAGTGCTCGCCTTAAATTTGTGTATAGACAGGGTAATAGTCTGTCTAGAAAAACTAGGAAAAACTTGTGCTCGGCTTTAATATTGTGTCACCTTGACTATTGTTGTTCGTCATGGTGTGCTGGCCTTAACAGAGGCTTAAAGAAAAAAATACAAATAGCTCAGAATAAGATCATTAGATTCATTAATCAACTAGGACCCAGAACAAGGATAACTTTTGACATTCTAATGAATCTGAACTTGCTTAATGTTGAAAATAGGGTGAAACAGTTGAGATTAAATCATGTGCATAAGATATTCTACAACTTATGTCCTTCGCATTTAATCCTTTAAAGGATTTTCATCACCATAATACAAAGTCTAGCGGCTATAACTTCTTAGTGTGTGTGAATTTGGGTTTAACGTCGCTTTCAAAAAATTTTCAGTCATATCACGACGGTGTCTGGTTGCGACAGGGCGCTCAATGCTCACTTTTATAGTGCTGCCTCACTGAAGTATCATGTCCCAGACACATTACATGATACCACACCCAGTCACATTATCCTGACACTGGGTCGACCAGTCTTAGCTCTACCCCGTAAATCTGAGTGCCAAGCGAGGAGAAGCTAGTACCATTCTTAATGACTTTGGTATGTCGCGGCCCGGGATCGAACCCGTGACCTCCCGTTCCTATAACTTCTTAGAATAAAAGACTGGAATTCCCTTCCGGACTGGCTGAAACAAATAGAAAGCTCTCAAAGATTTAAGGGGAATGGGAACACCTGGCAGATTTTTCGCCCATTTTTCAAAGGGAGACAACTTTTGGGACTTCCTGTTCTATAAACGCTGTCCCACCGAAAAAGGGGTCAACTCTTAAAGGAAAGAATTTGCTCCTAAGGAGCAAATTCTTTCCTTTAAGAGTTGACCCTAATTGACATGAGAGACAAAAATACTTTTGCAGGAGTTGCCTCCCCTGAAAGTGTTCCTATTCCCCTTAAAGTGGCCCTGAAGCAGCATCCAATTCAGCATGGTCAAGCAACAGATCAGAATAGTTTCTTGTTTTATTGATTCTTTGGGTCCCCCTTACCACTTCCCTTGTCTTTGATAATTGTGTCAGTCCACCCGACTTCCATTCTCTGTGATAATTGTGTTGTGTCAATCAGCCATGATATTTAAAATAGTGCTACCATGTCTTCCGCACACACACTTGGGCCACTGTATGCTCGGGGCACACTGTTTCTTCAGATACAGAGGGGGTTCGTGGAGAAGCTATATGTGACACTCTGGTTCAAATCATGGTCCACTTGAGAGTGTGGTGGATGTGGTCTTCATTATTCTTACCGTGGTTTGAGCACTCTTCTGTGATAGATTCATTTAAAAATGTCTCTTAAAATGCTTTTCTTCTGCCAAAATCTTGAATCATTATCAAATGGACCCCACTGGAAATAAGCCTGTTAAGCCATCCATAGGTTTAAAGGTCATTCTTTTAATTTTAGAATTTTAGTGAAAAGGGGTGTGGATGTTTATTTCATCACGCTAACAAGTCCGTGAAATAAACACCACCTTACACCCCACTTTATATAGAGAAAACTGGGGTTTAGGGGGATATACATTATTTTCCTTATTTCTGCTCCTAGACATAGGTTGTGGGTACTCGTTAGAACCGCCTCGATGAGGCGGTTCTAATGAGTACCCACAACCTATGTTTTGAGTATAAATAAGAAAAATATCACAAATTTTCTTCAGAAAATTGACCGTTTTGGGGATGTAAAAAATGCACTATGACGCACGGGTGTGTTATTGTTATATATAACAGCATAGCCCATTACCTAAAACATAAAGTCTAGTCAAAAGCTAATTGTGATACTTTTTATATTTCTGCCCCAGTCTCAGTTTTCACAAATATCATTCAAGTGTGCCCTTAATTATTCATCATTTAAGTTAAAATTTTAATATCAGAACATCATTCTTTTTAAATATTATATGTATACCTGCAAAGTTCTGCCTACCCATTTTCTTGTAAGCATTTTACAAATAAATGATAATTTCCGATCGTTCAATGTAGTCAAATAGAAGTCTACACTAATTATGACGGGATTCTTTACAACTGCTTGCTTTTCACCAATAATCTAGCCCCCGGTTTTTATTGATAAAGCGTCTAGGTGATTTTGGTGATTCCACATGCGCAAATAAATAGGTAACCATCGCATTAATCCTCGAAATAAGAGAATAAACTGCCCTTTAATCTTTCGTGAAAAGATAATCGATAAACACCACTGGTCAATAAAGCAAGGTAATTCGTGAGTATCAGCAATTAGGACAGTAAGTTGGATTATGTCCCTTGATCTCCCTTGATTTCAGTGGTTCTTCAAAGTCCCATATGAAACCTCCAATCAAATACAACAAAACAAATTATAATGTATACCCGTATAAACTCCAGGTGAATATCATAAAAGTGAGGTATTATACTGGTGTGTTTTCCGGGTGTTTGAAACCAGTGATTCATTGACTTTCATCGGCCCCCGCCCATAGGGGTTTGAAGAAATATATGGGCTGCATGATGCTTCCACGCAGAGCTGAATCCGGCCCGCACACTAGTACTGGTAAATCGCTTAGAGAATCTAAGCCCGTCCAGGAACCGCGGTGCGAGGCAGACCGTCCATGCTAATAAACCATATTGGTTTCATTGGGCGACAGGACTTGAGATGTCATTTCATCTCAATGTCGGGTAAAAGTCCCACAAAATTGGAAGCAACGTCTCCAAAATGACCTTTACAGTGTTGACGTGGACGTTAAACCTCAAATCAAACAAACAAATCTTTCACTTTCATAAGCTATGAAACATCTAATTATAATAATTATAATAATCATAATCGACCATATTTATAGAGGGTAACACATTTAGTACTAGTGGTCCTCTTTTCCTGGGTAGGTACCAGTACTAAGCAATGTGGATAAAGTGTCTTGCTCAGGGAAACAACATTTGGCGCTTGCGGGGATCGAACCGGCTACCCCTCGATATAAAATTCGATGCTTTACCACTGCACAACAGCGATCCACATCTTGGACTCAGTTGAGCGGTCGAGGGCCATCATGACCGTCTTGTTTTCTTATTTTATTGTATCATCATCAAAAAGAATACCAATCGCTGACTTTTCATCACGTGAGCAAGTCCGTGAAATGAACACTCTCTAAACCCCACTTTATATAGAGAAATCTGGGGTTTACGGGTGTTGACATTATTTTTCTTATTTCTGCTCCAAGAAATAAGGTGTGGGTACTCATTAGAACCGCCTCCATGAGGCGGTTCTAACGAGCACCCACAACATATGTGTGCATCATAAATAAGAAAAGTATCACGGATTTTCACCAGAAACGTAGCCATTTTGGAGATGTGAAAAATGCACTGTGTCGCACGGATGTGTTATCGTAATGGCCCAGCCAGAGCAATTCAGATTCAGTACTTGAAAATTCTTTATCCTAGAAACCTCATAGCCTGTTGTAACCAAAATAATGGCCGACCTCGGTAGCTCAGTCGGATGCGCGTCTGACTGGTGATCAGCAGGACGCGGGTTAGATACCTGCCGGGGTCGGCAACATTCTTTCATGGCTATTGATCATGAACTCTTTTCCTCGGTCATTCTCTCCATTCCGCTGATTCAAGAAGGGCAGTTGTCAGTCTCTGGCAAAAGAATGTGCACTGTACTGCATGGTTAACAGCTTACGTGTAAGCCTGCCCAGGATAAGTGTGGATAGGTAAATTGACCGGCTCAAAAATAACCTAAAATAGTGTTGACTGGGTCCTCCTTTGAAAAACATCTTCTGTATGCTGCATTGGGGTTTGGGGACTAGTACGCTATAGCTGTTCGAATGTTGGCCTTGTCTAATGAACGGCCCCCGCCCATAGGGGCTTGAAGAAATATATGGGCTGCATGATGCTTCCACGCAGAGCTGAATCCGGCCCGCACACTAGTACTGGTAAATCGCTTAGAGGATCCAAGCCTGCCCAGGAACCGCGGTGCGAGGCGGACCGTCCATGCTAATAAACCATATTGGTTTCATTGGGCGACAGGGCTTGAGATGTCATTTCATCTCAATGTCGGGTAAAAGTCCCACAAAAGTGGAAGCAACGTCTCCAAAATGACCTTTACAGTGTTGACGTGGACGTTTAACCTCAAATCAAACAAAAAAAAAATTGTCTAATGAAAGTCGTCAATCAGCTAAGCGGTTTCTAGGTTTGAATGGCATTGGACAAACTTCAATAACAATCCTTGACATTTGGTACAAATACGCTACATTTGTCAACGTACAAAAAGTTCAGAAAAATTCATTGCGATAATCATGACGAAACCACCCCTATACAAATGCATTGTAAACTTAACCGCCGCAAAAACGAGAATTTTAAGATGCAAAAATGCAATATGTTTCTTGTTTCTGCTCAAAATATAGATTGTTGGCACTCGTTAGAACCGCCTCATCGAGGGTTAGAACCGCCTCATCGAGGCGGTTCTAACGAGTACCCACAATCTATATTTTAGAGCACAAATAAAAAAATAAAGGTCTCCCCTATAAACCCAAGTTTTACTATATAAAGTGGGGTTCAAGGGGGTCAAAATTATATAGGCGTGTTTTTGTGGTGATTTTCCAATACAATAGCACTAGGAACATAAAAAATCATGGGTCAATTGAGGGTGGTTAATTTACAAACCTCGCAGGGTCCCGGTCCCTAATTCTGTATAAAACATTACATGAACGACAACACAGCCGTGTGGCAAAGTGCATTATTTCATTCCTCCGAAAAGGCCCCTTTTTCTGATGAAAATGTCTGTTATTTTATACTCTAACCACAGGCTGTGGATGCACGTTAGAACCGCCCCATTGAGGCCATCCTAAAGGATATCACAACCTATGTTTCGTTGGCCCCCGCCCATCGGGGCTTGAAGAAATAGATGGGCTGCATGATGCTTCCACGCAGATCTGAAACCGACCCGCACACGGGTACTGGTAAACCACTTAGAGGATCTAGGCCTGCCCAGGCAAAGCGGTGCGAGTCGGACCGCCCATGCTTCTAAACCCTATTGGTTTCATTGGGTGGCAGGGATTGAGATGTCATTTCATCTCAATGTCGGGTAAAAGTCCCACAAAATTGGAAGCTACGTCTCCAAAATGACCTTTACAGTGTTGACGGGGACGTTACACCCCAAATCAAACAAACATATTTATCCTCTAACCACAGGCTGTGGATGCTCGTTAGAACCGCCCCATTGAGGCCATCCTAAAGGATATCACAATCTATGATTCGGAGCAGAAATAAGAAAATAATGTGTACCCTATAAACCCTAGTTCTCTCAGTATAAAAAGTAGGGTTTAAATGATTGTCTGTTCACGAACAAGCTAGTCTGGCGCTGTGAAAGTTGAACACTGCCTACTTTTCAGTTCTACGATATATTCCTTGGGTTGGTTGGGAGGGGCAATGGTGAATCGTGCATCAAGAAAACACGCCTTTTACAATTTTGCATCTATTGAACCCCACTTTTATAGTAAAACTGGGGTTTACTGGTGTAAACCTTATTTTTCTTATTTCTGCTCTAAAACATAGATTGTGTGTACTCGTTAGAACCGCCTAGATGAGGCGGTTCTAACCAGTACTCACAATCTATGTTGTGTGCAGAAATAAGAAAAATATCACAACTGTTTATCTTAATTTTTTTTTTTTTTTTTTTAGCGGTCAAGTTATAGAGAATACCAGGTTCGTGTCTTTTGATATCAATTTTATCAGGCAAGGCTTCGAGAATGCTTGTAGAATCGCAAGCCTTGCCGAGCGATTCTACATGCGTTCTCGAAGCCGAGCCTGATAAACTTTATATCAAATGACACGAATCTGGGCCCAGGATTACAATGCGTACTTAAATTTTAAGTACCTACTTAAACTAAGTATTTACTTAACTGTCGTATAAAGTGAACTACAAAGAATTTCTTTCGTTTAAGTCGATACTTAACCAAAGAAAATACTTAAATATTTAAGGTTACCCAGGTAGGTACCTTAACTTTTAAGATTTGACCTTGACACATGAATGTATATATCAACAACGGCAAACACGAGAGCTTTTATTTGCTCTAGATCTCTGTCATGCTCGGTAGCTCAGACGGTAAAGTTTTTGCATCATATACAAGAGGCCCTGGGTTCGGGTCCCGGTCGAGCCACTTTTTTTTCCTCCTTGTAGCGCAAGTCGACTTGCCGATGATGAATAAAACAACTGGGATGTATGTCTCCCTTGGTTTGTCACAGTTTTCGACCGATAGAGCTGTATAAAAACTTCCCTTTACACAATACTGTATAATACTGGTAACAGGGCAACAATTTATTGTTTGGTGTAGGAAGGTTCTTACAAGCGAAAGGGGATCTTAAACGACTTGGTTGTTTTTGTCAGGGTAGGTGTGTGTATGTTTGATTGATTGATTTGATGTTAAACGTCCCCCTCAACTATATACAGGTCATTTTGGAGACGTTGCTCCTATCTTGTGGGACTTTTACCCGACATTGAGATGAAATGACTTCTCAAGCCTGTTGCCCAATGAAACCAATAGGGTTTATAAGCATGGACGGTCCGACTTGCGCCGCTGTTCCTGGGCATGCCATAGGGGCTTGAATCATGAAAAAAAAGAAGAAAAAAAAGATTCAAGCCCCTATGGGCAGGCTTAGATCCTCTAAGTGGGTAACCAGTACTCGTGTGCGGTCGGATTCAGCTCTGTGTGGAAGCGTCATGCAGCCAATTTATTTCTTCAAGCCCCGATGGGTTGGCAGGGCCGACAGGTTTGTGTGTCGGGAGTGGGGGGGGGGGGGTTTGGGGAGGGAGGCTGGCGCATATCACTTTTGTCTGTTATTTAAAAACTGATCCTGTGGAACAGCGGGTCCATGTTCCTACGCTAATGCATGTCCTGCTACTTTTACGCATACAATGTTCACAACCATCAAATGCCGTCTTTATATTCAGTGTCATGAAATAGTATGACGCCACGTGCATTTAAGAAATGACTTTTATTTTTCTGCCGTTCATGAAAGTATGAACGAACAGGGTCGCCTGCAAAGTAAATGAACTCCGAAGGGGTTCATATAAACTTTGCTAGCGACCCGCTGTCGTTCATACCTTCATGAACATCGAAAAATAGTTCTTATATTTACATTCTTTTTTCCTCACTTATAAGGCAAACTGTAAAAGCTGAAAAACATTTACACGCAGTTTTCTATAAAGAGCGGAACGCCCAATGAGATCATAGAGAACCATGGTTTAGACTGACGTCACTTGACGTCATGGAAAATCATATGACTCGATGCGTTCATGGAAGTATGACCAGCATTGTTTTCTATAGGTTTACATTAGTCTTTACACTTGAAATGTAAATAATTACTATTTTTGCGTGAACAACTGCATGTAACGTAAGTCAGCGATGTACATTTGCTGGGCAAATGGTCATTATAAAGGCAATAAAATCCAATTTAAAATCCAATTCGAATGCCCGTTTCGTAACTTTCATATGAAAGGACCATTTGTGTAAGATTCGCGATATCAAAATTTATCAAATACAAAGAAGTTTTTTTAGGGGTTGATTTGAGATTCGTCCTCGCAACACTATTTAGGTTTGATTTTGGAAGTGTTGCTTTCAATTTTGTCGGACTTTTACCCGACATTGAGATGAAATTACATCTCAAGCCCTGTCGCCCAATCAAACTCGTAAATGCATGGGCGGCCCGACTTGGACCACTTTGCCTGGGCAGGCTTAAGCCTTCAAAGTGGCTTACTGGAGGTCGCGTGTGGTCGGCTTGTGCTGGTTGGGTGAGGCAAGGTGACGTGTATCTTGCGTCACTGGGCTGTCCAACTGATATTGGCCACAACCAATCATATGCTTCTTCTCCTTGCCTTGAAATGCTAAATAAAAATAAGTTTGAGGCGTACCATCTCCCTTGTTTGTTTTGTTTGATTTGAGGTTTAACGTCCCCGTCAACACTGTAAAGGTCATATTGGAGACGTTGCTTCCAATTTTGTGGGACTTTTACCCAACATCGAGATGAAATGACATCTTTAGCCCTGCCGCCCAATGAAACAAATAGGGTTTATATCCTCGCACCGCTTTGCCTGGGCAGACTTAGATCCTCTAAACGGATTACCAGTACTCGTGTGCGGGTCGATTTCAGCTCTGCGTGGAAGCATCAAGCAGCCCTTCTATTTCCTCAAGCCCCGATGGGCTGGGGCTATCCACCTCCCTTGTAAGCTTGTGCATGTGAGTGATTGAGTGTGTTTGTGAGGTGATACGCAGATAAGGACCTCATTCATAAAAAAGACGGGGCAATCCGAAATCGAATGTACAGAGATTTTATATCCCATTTTTTTTCCTTTGTTTTACTCCGACTGGAGGTACGGTTTTTACTCCATGTTTGTCTGCACGATGTTTGATCTAGTCGTTAATACTATATCAACTACATACATGTATAATAATGACATCCGAAAACAATATTGTAGCCGGGGTTGGGTTTGGGGTAGTTTCTGTGGGAGTCTTCCCTGTTCTTCACCATAGTGCAGAATATATTTATTACTGTACCAGATTGTATTGAATATTATGCAATACGCCTAACGGCATGAGAAGGGTTGAATCATGGACAGACTCTAAAAAAAACGATTCCGCCCCAACCCCTCGGGGCTTCAGATTTGGTTGCATGGTGCTTCCATGCAGAGCTGAAACTGACCACACTGGCACGAGCACTGGTAAACAGCTTTAAAGGACTTAGCCAACCCAGGCAAAGTAATGTGAGCCAGACCGTCCACTGCATATAAGCCTTTTGGTTTGTATATTCAAATATTGTATGATTTCGTGTTTCTAAAGGGACCCCGTAGAAACAGCGTTTTGAATATGGCGTGGTGCTACATTGTGACCAATGTTTGTCCGCACAAATCGTGATCGAGTGTGATCCTTCAATGAAACACGTTTTATAGTGTATAAAACATTTTTTCATGGTTTATGTAGTGAAATGGAAACTAAACCATCATATTTTCTATTGTCTCCATTCAAATAAACAGAAGAAGTGATTTTTGACAGATCGCGGGAAAATTGTGGGCCGCCTACATCAATGTGTAATTGAAACTTACGTGCTAATCGTCGTGAAAATTTCCGTCAAAATTACGACTTTATCCGAAGTTAAATACTTAGCTAAGGAAATGAAATAGGTGGCTTTCGAATGCACTTTTTAAGGAAATACTTTACTAAGATAAGAATTCCTCCTTAAATCGTTAAGTCGACCTTAACTTAAGTAACGATTGTAATCCTGGGCCCTGGTATTCTATTTATTAGTTTATCCCCTTGTACACTCTTAAATTAACAATTTACGATCAGTTATTGATGATCCTCAGTGCATCCGAGCATTCTAGCGGTCGATAAATTTAGTATCAGCTGACCATATTTTCCTATGATATTTTTTTTCAGGTAATTTTTTCAATTTTTCCAGTAACAATAACATTTTTTTGTCATTTTTTCAGTAGTCCGGTTCATTCGTAAAAGTGCAATGTCACGGTGACGCGATAAAGCTCTCTTGTCCTGAGATAGCATATCTTGATCAGGTCAGTGCGTTACAATGCAATATATATTGGGGGTAACTGATAAAACATTGTATTTGTATAAGCTTGTTTTCGTAATGTCTTGCATCTATGGAGCGTCAAACTGATATTGTCTTAGAGTTGGGCAAGACTTGCTGTCCTGGCAGAGGTAAGGTTAGTGGGGTGGTGGGGGTGCTGTTATGTATTCTGTTTCTACCAATTCAATTCATTTTCCTCTTTTTCCTGTGTCCCCCACTTCCATCTCGTCTACTATCTCTTCTATTTCTTTTCTCCCCTTCTCTGGTAGACGACACAAAATTACACACAAGGGTTGAGTCCCAAAACAATCAAATCAGTCTACTATATATTCCTTGCTTCCAAAGGATAACCCTTTTGTAGAACATATTTAACCACAGGCGCTTGAAGTTAAGTCCATCAAACCGGATTGAAAATGTCCAAAAATAAAGACTCTGATGCAATTTCAAAGCGTTTCACTCCTGGCCATGTCTTACGAAATGGCTTAGTGTCACTTTTGATTTTGAAACTTATGAACTACTTCTGGACAGAACTTCAAGCTCCTGTGATTTAATGTCACTACAGCTGGTGTTAAGGGAATTTCTTCGCTAAACTCATTTCTTTCGTAACGCGAAGAAATCATTTATTAATTAATAACCAAAACATTGGAATAACATAGATTTAATATAGTGGTATGTATGGTCCAGTGGCAAGGTGAAAATACACCGCAATGTTCACAAAACAAAATAATATGTATATATGTACATAAAATATCTCTAAATATAATTATTTAACTATTTCTGCTAAACCATGCTTGCCACAAAACTTCAGGACCCGTAGTGACTTATCAAGCTTAATTTCTCAGACAAGTATCCGAGAGAGACGAATATTATCTCTGAGGGAAGGGCTACAGCTGTAGCTCCGCCTAAGCACATGTATGTTTCTGTCAAACAATAATAAATACATGTACATGTGTGGCGGCCGTTATAAGTGCCAATTCTCTTTATCATAGTATAGTTCATATTTTCTTTACAAATTTTATTTAAGAACTAGATCAGCTCTAGCTGTGATTTATTGAGTAATAAATCACAGGTTGGAGGTCAGTTGTAAAGTAGACAAATCACGAGCGCGTAGCGCGCCTGATTTGTCTACTTACAACAGGGCCCAGGATTACAATGCGTACTTAAATTTTAAGTACCTACTTAAACTAAGTATTTACTTAACTGTCGTATAAAGTGAACTACAAAGAATTTCTTTCGTTTAAGTCGATACTTAACCACAGAAAATACTTAAATATTTAAGGTAACCCAGGTAGGTACCTTAACTTTTAAGATTTGACCTTGACACATGAATGTATATATCAACAACGGCAAACACGAGACCTTTTATTTGCTGGAAATCACCAGTCATGCTCGGTAGCTCAGACGGTAAAGTGTTCGCATCATATACAAGAGTCCCTGGGTTCGGTTCCCGGTCGAGTCACTTTTTTTTCATCCTTGTAGCGCAAGTCGACTTGGCGATGAGGTATAAAACAACTGGGGTGTATTTCTCCCTTGTTGTGTCACAGTTTTCGACCGATAGAGCTGTATAAAAACTTCTCTTTACATAATACTGTATAATACTGGTAACAGGGTAACAATTTATTGTTTGGTGTAGGAAGGTTCTTACAAGCGAAAGGGGGTCTTAAACGACTTGGTTGTTATTGTCAGGGTAGGTGTGTGTATGTTTGATTGATTGATTTTAGAAATGAAATTTATTTTTCTGCAGTTCATGGAAGTATGAACGCAGTGGGTCGCGTGCAAAGTAAATGAACCCCGAAGGGGTTCATGTAAACTTTGCTAGCGACCCACTGTCGTTCATACTTTCATGAAAAGCAGAAAAATTAAGTTTATTTTTTATATTTACATTATTAGCCCCTCATCACTGGGCGAAAAAAAATGCTTGTAGGGCAAACTTTTAAAGCTGAAAAACATTTGCACGCTGTTTTCTACAAAGAGCGGAGCAGCGTTGACGTCATCAACGCCCGTAGAGAACAGTGGTTTAGAATAACGTTACTTAACCTCACTGAAAATCATGTTATTGGATGCGTTCATTGAAGTATGAACGCAATTGTTTTCTATAGGTTTACATTAGACTTTACACTGGAAATGTAAATATTTGTTGTTGAACGTCCCCGTCAACTATATACAGGTCATTTTGGAGACGTTGCTCCTATTTTGTGGGACTTTTACCCGACATTGAGATGAAATGACTTCTCAAGCCTGTCGCCTAATGAAACCAATAGGGTTTATAAGCATGGACGGTCCGACTCGCGCCGCTTTTCCTGGGCATGCCATAGGGGCTTGAATCATGAAAAGAAAAAAGAAAAAAAAAAAAAAGATTCAAGCACCTATGGGCATGCTTAGATCCTCTAAGTGGGTAACCAGTACTCGTGTGCGGTCGGATTCAGCTCTAAGTGGAAGCGTCATGCAGGCAATTTATTACTTCAAGCCCCGATGGGTGGGTGGGGCCGACAGGTTTATGTGTCGTGGGTGGGGGGGGGGGGGAGGAGGGTTAAGGAGGGAGGCTGGCGCATATCACTTTTGTCTGTTATTTAAAAACTGACCCTGTGGCACAGTGTGTCCATGTTCCTACGCTTATGCATGTCCTGCTACTTTTACGCATTCAATCTTCACAGCCATCATATGCTGTCTTTATATTCATTGTCATGAAATAGTATGACGCCACGTGCATTTAAGAAGTGACTTTTATTTTTCTACTGTTCATGAAAGTATGAACGAACAGGGTCGCCTGCAAAGTAAATGAACTCCAAAGGGGTTCATATAAACTTTGCTAGCGACCCGCTGCCGTTCACACCTTCATGAACATCGAAAAATATTTCTTATATTAACATTCTTTTTTCCTTACTTATAAGGCAAACTGTTAAAGCTGAAAAACATTTACACGCAGTTTTCTATAAAGAGCGGAACGCCCAATGAGATCATAGAGAACCATGGTTTAGACTGACGTCACTTGACGTCATGGAAAATCATATGACTCGATGCGTTCATGGAAGTATGAACAGCATTGTTTTCTATAGGTTTACATTAGTCTTTACACTTGAAATGTAAATAATTACTATTTTGGCGTGAACAACTGTAACGTATGTCAGCGATGTACATTTGCTGGGCAAACGTTCATAGTAAAGGCAATAAAATCCAATTTAAAATCCAATTCGAAGGCCCGTTTCGTAACTTTCATATAAAAGGACCATTTGTGTAAGATTCGCGATATCAAAATTTATTAAATACAAAGAAGTTTTTTTTTTGGTTGATTTGAGATTCGTCCTCGCAACACTATTTAGGGTTGATTTTGGCAGTGTTGCTATCAATTTGTCGGACTTATACCCTACATTGAGATGAAATTACATCTCAAGCCCTGTCGCCCAATCAAACTCGTATATGCACGGACGGCCCGACTTGCACCACTATACCTGGGCAGGCTTACGCCTTCTAAGTGGTTTACTGGAGGTCGCGTGTGGTCGGCTTGTGCTGGTTGGGTGAGGCAAGGTGACGTGTATCTTGCGTCACTGGGGTGTCCAACTGATATTGGCCACAACCAATCATATCCTTCTTCTCCTTGCCTTGAAATGCTAAATAAAAATAAGTTTGAGGCGTACCACCTCCCTTGTTTGTTTTGTTTGATTTGAGGTTTAACATCCCCGTCAACACTGTAAATGTCATTTTGGAGACGTTGCTTCCAATTTTGTGGAACTTTTACCCAACATCGAGATGAAATGACATCTCAAGCCCTGCCGCCCAATGAAACCAATAGGGTTTATATTCTCGCACCGCTTTGCATGGGCAGACTTAGATCCTCTAAACGGATTACCAGTACTCGTGTGCGGGTCGATTTCAGCTCTGCGTGGAAGCATCAAGCAGCCCGTCTATTTCTTCAAGCCCAGATGGGCGGGGGCCGTCCACCTCCCTTGTAAGCTTGTGCATGTGAGTGATTGAGTGTGTTTGTGAGGAGAGTGAGTGAGCGCTTTATGCCTCATCAACTGTAAGGTAATACGCAGATAAGGACCTCATTCATAAAAAAAGACGGGAATCCGAGATGGAATGTTCAGAGATTTTATATCCCATTTTTTCCTTTGTTTTACTCCGACTGGAGCTACGGTTTTTCTCCGTGTTTGTCTGCACGATGTTTGATCTAGTTGTTAATGACTATATCAACTACATACATGTATAATAATGACATCCGAAAACAAAATTGTAGCCGGGGTTAAGTTTAGGGTGGTTTCTGCGGGAGTCTTCCCTGTTCTTCACCATAGTGCAGAATATATTTATTACTGTACCAGATTGTATTGAATATTATGCAATACGCCTAACGGCATGAGAAGGGTTGAATCATGGACAGACTCCATAAAACCGATTCCGCCCCTACCCCTTGGGGCTTCAGATTTGGCTGCATGGTGCTTCCATGCAGAGCTGAAACTGACCACACTGGCACGAGCACTGGTAAACAGCTTAAAAGGACTAAGCCTACCCAGGCAAAGTGTTGTTAGTTAGACCGTTCACTGCATATAAGCCTTTTGGTTTGTATATTCGAATATTGTATGTTTTCTTGTTTCTAAAGGGACCCCGTAGAAACAGCGTTTTGAATATGGCGTGGTGCTACATTGTGACCAATGTTTGTCCGCACAAATCGTGATCGAGTGTGATACTTCAATGAAACACGTTTTATAGTGTATAAAACATTCTTCATGGTTTCTGTAGTGAAATGGAAACTAAACCATCATATTTTCTATTGTCTCCATTCAATCAAACAGAGGAAGTGATTTTTGACAGATCGCGGGAAAATTTTGGGCCGCCTACATCAATGTGTAATTGAAACTTACGTGCTTATCGTCGTGAAAATTTCCGTCAAAATTACGGCTTTATCCGAAGTTAAATACTTAGCTAAGTAAACGAAATAGGTGGCTTTCGAATGCACTTTTTAAGGAAATACTTTACTAAGGTAAGAATTCCTCCTTAAATCGTTAAGTCGACCTTAACTTAAGTAACGATTGTAATCCAGGGCCCTGACCTCCAAAATGTGATTTATTACTCAACAAATCACAAACTAGAGCTGATCTATTTCGATTCTAACAGGATGAAGGCAACAATGCTGTTGTTTCTTTCGAAATCTCACAATTTTCGCCATTGTTAGAAGAAATCCCGCTAAAATTATCGACTGAAAAACATGCATTTATATATCTTTTTCTAACGTTTACGATGCGAGAATATGACGTTACATCGTCCGACGTCAAGGAAATCGACTAGTGACGTCATAAATTGGCAGTTTTTAATGACGTCACTCGTCACGCTTATCCTTGCCGGTTCTAATGAGTACCAACAATCTATATTTTAGAGCAGACTGAATAAGAAAATTAAGGTTTAACCCCGTGAACCCCAGTTTTACTATATAAAAGTGGGGTTCAAAGGGGTCAAATTACATAGGCGTGTTTTCTTGATGTGAGAATGAAATTTGTGAAGCTCGATCTTATAAAATGTTTTAAATTCTAACACAGCGCGCCTATATCACACTGGTTAAGGCAAGCGCGCAGGGTAAGGAACAAACACACCGGATAAGGAAATTTTTCCGCTCAGGATAAAAAAGAAAATGGCGGATTGGGTATCACATGTGCAGGTTTGTTGTTGTTCTAGATCTCGTGTTATGGTTACTTATCAATACGGCTGCTCACATTAGCTTCACGGAAGGCACATATTATTCAAAAATTTATCTTCGATGGTCCGAATTCGACAGTTACAGCCAGTCAAACGGAGAACCGGACACAGTGGAGCTACTCCACCGCGAAATCTCATTATTTTACATGAAACGCTCTTCTGGGAAGATGGCATGCACTTTCTTGTTGGTTGTAGACATACACATGATAAATCGGACTGTTGCAAATACGATTTAAGGAAAATTTGAAATTAGAAGGCCCACAGTGAGAAATCCTAGTTCAATTTTCAATACAACGCCCACGGGCAAGGAAATGGGTACAACGCATATGATAAGACACAACATTTTCCGGGGAAAATGGTTGTTGTATGGTCATAGCACTAGGAAATTTCTATCTCAGATTAGGTTTTCCGATATTAATAATTAGTCCTACATAGTTTAAAGCACCAATTGTGACCTTTAGGAAACGTTCACAGTTTGTGTGCATTGTCTTGGCATGTGTATTGCTCTGGTTCTAGCAATGTACCCCCCCCCCCCCCATCCACACACACTGCATACACACACACTATGAATCTAGGACGATTTGGCCCGGACGATTTGACCTAGGTGAATTCGGCCAAAGAGAATGTGGTCCATAAAAAATATTGCGTAGGACAACAAGGCTAATATAATGTCCTGTGCAAATTGACATTTAAATGTTTTGGATTTGTTTTCAGTAATGCCTATTGGTTTGTTTGTTTGTTTGTTTTGGAGTTTAACGGCCCAGTCAACACTATTTTAGGTCATTTTTGAGCCGGTCAGTTTACCTATCCACACTTTTCCTGGACAGGCTTATACGTAAGCGGTTAACCAGTACACTGTACATTTTTTCGCTAGAAACTGACAACTCCCCTTCTTGAATCAGCGGAAGGGAGAGAATGACCGTAGAAAAGATTTCATTATCAATCTCCACGAAAGAATGTTGCCGACCCCCGCGGGAATCGAACCCGCGTCCTCCTGATCACCAGTCAGACGCGCATCCGACTGAGCCACCGAGGACGGCGATGCCTCTTGGAAGGAACATTTTAAAGAAGATTTTAATCAATTAGAAATTTTATTTTTGTTTTTAAAACTATATCTGTAAGCCTGTGGTATTCTGACTGGCCGAAACCGTTAGTAGCAAAGACATAATAATTGATAACTATATAAAAAAAAGAAAGAAAAAAAAGATAAATTTATTGATTTTGTTTAAACTTGTTGGAAGAGAATATCAATTAGCATTTGGTTAACTGGCTGACTGATTTGCTGACAGGTCATGTTTCCTTGCTTTCTTTTCTTGCTTGAGGTTTAACGTCCCCGCCAACACTGTAAATGTCATTTTGGAGACGTTGCTTCCGATTTTGTGGGACTTTTGCCCGACATTGAGATGAAATGACATCTCAAGCCCTGTCACCCAATGAAACCAATAGGGTTTATTAGCATGGACGGTCCGCCTCACACCGCGGTTCCTGGACAGGCTTAGATCCTCTAAGCGGTTTCCGAGTACTAGTGTGTGGGCCGGATTCAGCTCTGCGTGGAAGCATCATGCAGCCCATATATTTCTTCAAGCCCCTTCTGGAGGGACCTTACTATTACTGATGATGATGATGATGATCATCATCATCATCATCATGCTCGGTATTATTATATCAACACTCATCTTCACCACCACCACTATAACAACAACTACTACTACTATTACCACTACTACTAAAAGTACTACTGATGAAGATGATTATGATCATAGTGGGTGTTATGATGATGATTGTGATCATGATTGCGGTAATGATGTCATCACAACCGCATCATCATCATCATCATCATCATCATCGTTATCACTATTGCTACTACTTTACCTACGACTAATAAATCATTTACTGATGAACATTATTTACGCGCATCCGAATGAGCTACCGAGGCCGGCATAATCATTCAGTTACCAATACATGTACATACTTTAATATTTGCCTTGCCCATCGGGGCTTAAGAAATAGATGGGCTGCATGATGCTTCCACGCAGAGCTGAAACCGACCCACACACGAGTACTGGTAAACTGCATCTAAGCCTGCCTAGGCAAAGCGGTGCGAGTCGACCCGTCCATGCTTATAAACCATATTGGTTTCATTGGGCGGCAGGGCTTGCGATGTCGTTTCCTCTCAGTGTCGGGTAAAAGTCCCACAAAATTGGAAGCAACGTCTCCAAAATGACCTTTACAGTGTTGAGGGGGACGGTAAACCTCAAATCAAACACAATATTTGCCTTATATCCGACGACGAACTGCGTACAAAGGGCATGTTAAGATTTCCAATTATATCTGCCCCCCCCCCCCCCACTCCCCACCCCACTCCACCCCATCCCCCACCCCCACCCCGGAATATTTGTTTCATAAATGTTGTATGGTGAAGTTATATGAAAAGATACAGCTTCAAAGAAAAACAAATCAATAAAATGTTTGGTCATTCACAAATAAGGTATGTTTTTACCATGACTACCGATTTTGACCAAAATTGCAAAATTTGTCACCTTTATGGCTTTCAAAATATAACAGCCTAGCCTTGCCTGTACATATTTAGTATTTTGTATACAGATAAAGTATTAGAAGCCTCCGTGGTCGAGTGGTTACGCTACTCGCCTTGTAAACCAGGGGTCGCAGGTTCGATCCCGGGCTTCTCCAGACTTTCGGATGAGTCTTTAAACCGAGGTCCAGTCTCCGTATGACCTTAGCTGTTGGTGGGACGTACAACTGAAACACTCACTCACAGATAAAGTATTGGCCCTTTCAAAATTTTTTCACTCATATCGAGCCGATCGTTAATCAGAGGTGGGCGAAAACCGGAGTACCCGGAGAAAAACCACCTGACCTTCCGTTGCAGAACTTGGCGAAACCATGCAATAGGTATGTCTCACGAATTTGGCGAAGTTATCTTATTTTCAGCCAAAACAACAAACATACACTTTTCTACCACAAATACTGCATGGACATAAATATCATTTCTCTAATTCATGATCGCGATGAACCAAATCCATCTATCCCCTCATAGGGGATGATTATATTACTAGAACCAGAGCAATGCACATGCCAAGACAATGCACACAAACTGTGAACGATTCCTAAAGGTCACAATTGGTTCTTTAAACTATGTAGGACTAATTATTAATATCGGAAAACCTAATCTGAGATGGAAATTTCCTAGTGCTACGACCATACAACAACCATTTTCCCCGGAAAATGTTGTGTCTTATCATATGCGTTGTACCCATTTCCTTGCCCGTGGGCGTTGTATTGAAAATTGAACTAGGATTTCTCACTGTGGGCCTTCTAATTTCAAATTTTCCTTAAATCGTATTTGCAACAGTCCGATTTATCATGTGTATGTCTACAACCAACAAAAAAGTGCATGCCATCTTCCCAGAAGAGCGTTTCATGTAAAATAATGAGATTTCGCGGTGGAGTAGCTCCACTGTGTCCGGTTCTCCGTTTGACTGGCTGTAACTGTCGAATTCGGACCATCGAAGATAAATTTTTGAATAATATGTGCCTTCCGTGAAGCTAATGTGAGCAGCCGTATTGATAAGTAACCATAACACGAGATCTAGAACAACAACAAACCTGCACATGTGATACCCAATCCGCCATTTTCTTTTTTATCCTGAGCGGAAAAATTTCCTTATCCGGTGTGTTTGTTCCTTACCCCGCGCGCTTGCCTTTACCAGTGTGTATATAGGCATGGCAAATTACTGTGTTTTATTCTACAAGGAAGAGCGTGACGAGTGACGTCATTAAAAACTGCCAATTTATGACGTCACTATTCGATTTCCTTGACGTTGGACGGTGTCACGTCATTTTCTCGCATCGAAAACGTTAGAAAAGGATATAAATGCATGCGTCAGTTCAGTCGATAATTTTAGCGGGATTTCTTCTAACAATGGCAAAAAATGTTGTGAGGTTTTGAAGGAAACAACATCATTATTTCCGATTTTCAGCCTGTTAGAATCGAAATAGATCAGCTCTAGCTGTGATTTGTTGAGTAATAATTCACTGTTTGTCGGTCAGTTGTAAGTAGACAAATCACGCGCGCTTCGCGCACGTGATTTGTCTACTTTACAACTGACCTCCAAACTGTGATTTATTACTCAAAATTAGGCATGTTTGGTCGACTGTTTCTCAATCGACCCAAACTTACCAACTACAGAAGCTTCCCGCCTGCCAATGTTCACGTGACTATCGCTATTCCTGTACAAAATCCAGGTATCGTATATATAGAGCAGCGATAGCCTCCTTGTGACGTCAGAGCGTTGTGTAAAAAGTACAATCTGGACTGGGGTCGTACACTGGGTCATTGACAAACAGCGAAGACCCAGCTCAGACGCCGCGGATTGCGATGTTTGATCAACATCTGCACTGGTTACCAAAAATACAAGAATCTAAGGGCTAAACCGGCGAAACAGTTTATGTCTCAGTTCTTGCTTAGTACTTTTTTTCTGAATATTGTTCATCTTATTAAGTTTGAAATGCCATTGCGAAAACACGCCTATACAAATGCATTGTAAATTTTACCGCCGAAAATCGAAAATTTTAAGATGAAAAATTGTGATATTTTGCTTATCTCTGCTCAAAATATAGATTGAGGGTACACGTTAGAACCGCCTCATAGAGGCGGTTCTAACGAGTACCAACAATCTATATCTTAGAGCAAAAATAAGAAAAATAAGGTTTACCCCTGCAAACCCCAGTTTTACTATATGAAAGTGGGGTTCAAGGGGGTCAAAATTATATAGGCGTGTTTTCGTGATGCATTTTTTATTTATGAGCAGGACAGATTTCCAACTCATATGAGTTAAGCATGAAAAAAGGTTTTATAGCCTTGGCGACTTCTTGTCTGATAATATGCGTTCGCTGATTTTGCTGAGCTTGCAGAAAGTAAATTAAGAACATTAAAGGATTGTCATACTTTGCGCGTGTGAAGGTTGCTGGGAAGACTGTCCTGCCTTAAGAGGTCTAGCTGAGCAACTGTCGCTTAGAACATGTGTCCCTCTTGTAGACTGATCCGTCAGCATCTCCGTACGGGCAGATCGCATTCTTCCCTGAGCGCTTTACGGAGAACAGTTTACCTAAATCTTTCATGGCAAATGCTGTGCCCCGACTTAGTAGAGCTATTAGTCCTCTAGCTGTGCCAATGTCACACATTTTCGCAATATAAGGTTTAGCGAAGCCACGCACAAGGCTATGACGCATGGCGATCATTTCCAGATGCATAAATACTGGTGAAGCCTACAAAATTCTGACATGAACGCTTAATGAAACAAACATAATGAAAACATCGAGATTTGGCATACAGATTCCATTTGTAAGACATCACGAAAACACGACTGTATAATTTTGACCCCAGTGAACCCCACTTTATATAGAAAAAATGGGGTTTACAAGGGTAAGCCTTATTTTTTTTTTATTTTTTCTTGTTTCTGCACTAAAGTATAGATTGTGGGTACTCGTGAGGCGGTTCTAACGGGTACCCACAATCTATATTTTGAGCAGAAAAAAAAAGAATAAAATAATCACATTTTTGTTCATCTTAAAAAAATCTTTTTTTCTGCGGTAAAGTTTACAATGCATTTGTATTGGCGTGATTTCGTAATGAGGTACTAAATTAAGTTTAGTTGCCCATTTTTTTTTTTTTTTGTTTTTTTTTTTTTGTTTGTTTGTTTGTTTGATTTGAGGCTTAATGCCCCTGTCAACACTGTAAAGGTCATTTTGGAGACATTGCTTCCAATTTTGTTGGACTTTTACCTGACATTGAGATAAAATGACATCTCAAGCTCTGCCGCTCAACGAAACCAATAGGGTTTATAAGCATGGACGGTCCGACGTGCACCGCTTTGCCTGGGTAGGCTTAGATCCTCTAATCGGTTTACCAGTACTCGTGTGCAGGCCGATTTCAACTCTGCGTGGAAGCATCATGCAGCCCATCTATTTCTCCAAGCCTCGATGGGCGGGGGCCGTTATGTGCCCAGTAACATACGAGCTACGTCAACCAGGCATGCGTTTTCGGACAAGTGTGCAAACAGAAGACACATGTCAGCCCGTTCGTGTGATATATAGAGGATCATGGATTATTGAAATTATTAGACTAGTTGAGGAAAATGTATAAATACGAGGCTTTGCCGAGCATTTTATATCTTTCCCTCTCCTCAACGAGTTTTATAAATTTAATAATACATCGGAACGAATGCAAAATTCTATTTATCATATGACATTTAAAACGCATTATATTCTCGATTTATTCACAAAAATGTCAATATTCCGCTTTTAGTTAACGCGACGTCATTAAGGGCGCCGTACATGTAACGCAACGGGGTTTGCATATTTAATCCACAAGTAGATTATCGAATTTATTATAAGGCATTATTAACGGCCCTCCGTGCGGCCTAGTGGATAAG
Organism: Lucinisca nassula; assembly: GCA_963580285.1. Taxonomy (NCBI): domain Eukaryota; kingdom Metazoa; phylum Mollusca; class Bivalvia; order Lucinida; family Lucinidae; genus Lucinisca; species Lucinisca nassula. The sequence goes on along the minus strand of OY757013.1, from coordinate 107,469,855 downwards.
GGCGCTGACTCTTAATCTTTAGGTCTCTCACCGCTATGGGTTGGGTCACATATGAGACGCCAAGTTCTGCAACGGACGGTCAGGTGTTTTTTCTCCGGGTACTCCGGTTTTCGCCCACCTCTGATTGAATCTTGAGAGGGCGGTAAAATCAGAGAAAAAAACATGGCGTTATTACGTTCTCAGACGCGACGTCATATGATAAATAGCATTCTACCGTCCCTCCAAAATTTTTCTGAAAAAAAAAAAACGTGTGATATTTTTTCCCATTTATACTTCAAACATAGATTGTTGGTGCTCGCTAGAACCGCCTCATTGAGGCGGTTTTATTGGGTACCCACAATCTATGCATGCTTTTGAGCACAAATAAGGAATACGTGTACCCCTATAAACCCCACTTCTCTCTATATAAAGTGGGGTTTAAAGAAAAGGTTCATTTCACGGACTTGTAACCCTGTTTAGGCTGATCAGAGTCTTCGCTATTCGTTGTGTGGATGTTGGTTTCAGGTGGGTTTTGTATGAGTAGGGGCACAGAATGCTTTGAATTTCCACTGAGCAGACAAGCCTCAAAACCCATTTTCTGACGACGCGGCACACCATGTACATGCGCGACCTAGCTGTCGCGATTTGAATCACCCATCAAATTTCGAAAAGAAATATATTTCTTTTCAGAGGCTTGTTTTTGACATAAAATTGATTTAGAGCAGAAGAAAAGTCTCCAATTTCCCTTTTTCGGATATTAGGAAGCCTTGAACGGTTTCATTTGTCACTCATCTTGTATGTAAGAATGATTTAAAATATCACTAACCTAGCAAGTCAAATGAAATAAAAAAAAATGAAATTTAAACCGAAAAACTATCAAGTGGCGGCACAATTCCTGGTGCAGTGAAATGCATTTATCTTTTTATTGTGGTTTATTGCTTGTTAGTGTATACTAATTTATTTTAGTTCGATTGCGATGGAAGCGTCAAACTTATTTAATCGCTCTCGAGCACTCATTCCGGATTTTTTCACGCGCGCGAGAGAGGCAGCGACTATTACACCACTGCTACCCATTTACACTTGAATGGAGTGATGCAGTGACAATATGTGTCTTGCCCAAGGACACACCACGATACCGGGTGCCGGATTCGAACGCACAACCTCTCGATCATGAGTCGAACCCGTTAACCACTGCGCTGTCGAGGCTGACGCTATCAGAATGCTGTATAAACACATTTTGAAAAAATACCTTTAAATCTCTGTTTCTTTGTTTCTCGCTGAATGTTGACATGAAAGAAAGAAAGACTATTCACCTTATTTGCATTATCTGCTGGTTCCTAGTCTGAAGGTTATCAGTGTTGGCAAAACAGGTAACCAGACCCCGCCTGACCTTTCAAGGTCAGGGGGGTCTGGTTACCTGTTTTTCCATTAATGACAATGTGCAAGCTGGCAGCCAGCAAATAATGCAAATATGGTGAATAGTTTATCAACGACCTTTGAGAGTTCAAAGTTTAAGCGTGACGAATCGATTCCATTTTTTAGGGGAAGCAGGTTTCGGATACCTTTTTTCTCGAGATTTTAAAGATATAAATCAATGTTTGTATAGTTTCTACCTAGAAATCATGGTCGAGTGGTTAATGCGATGAACTGCAGGTCACACTACAAAATCCTTTGGCGAGGGTTCGAGTCCCAGTGGTACATTTTTTTTATATTTAATGTTTCATTTTTATTTTATATTTTTTATGTTTTAAGTTATTATCTTTATTTTTTATATTTAAATCCTTAATGTTTTGTTTCCTTTGTTTTATGTTCAACAATTATATTTTTATGTCATTGTAAATCTTTTGGATGCCGGCCTCGGTAGCTCAGTCGGATGCGCGTATGACTGGTGGTCAATAGGACGCGGGCTCGATACCTGCCCGGGTCAGCAACATTCTTTCCCATGGAGATTTATCATGAAATCTTTTCGATGGCCATTCCCTCCCTTCCCATGATTCAAGAAGGGCAGTTGTTAGTTTCTAGGAGAAAGAATGTGCACTGTACTGGTTAGCCGCTTACGTATAAGCTTGCCCAGGATAAGTGTGGGTAAGTAAACTGACCGGCTCAAAAATGACATAAATGGTGATGCCTGGGCCGTAAAAGCCCAATACAAACCAAACAAAACTCTTTCAGATTCATTTTAACAGCGCATTTGCCATCACTGACGGCTGTGAACGTACGTTCAATCATAGTAACATTTTTGATAATACCTCTTGAATCCGAGCTACAACGATTCGCTTGTGCTCGTTCCATCCTTTCAATAAAATGAATAAACATCTGATGTGATGGCACCGCCCATCGGGGCTTGGGGAAATAGTTCGAGCTGCACGATGCTTTCAAGCGGATCTGAAACTAACGACACATGAGCAATGGTAAACCGCTTAGTAAGTCCGAGCCTGCCCAGGCAAAGTGGTGCGGTTTGGACCGTCCATATTTATTAAACCCGTTTAGTTTTATTGGATTGCAGGGCTTGAGATGTCATTTCATCTCAATGTCGGGTAAAAAAACCACAAAACTGGGAGCAACTTCTCCAAACTTGACGGGAACAATAAACCTCAAATCAATCGAACAAACAAACAAACAAACATCTCCTGTGCTTCAATTTTATAGGTACGAAAAATTGTTAAGAAAAAGTAAAAAAAATAAAATATAAAAAAAAAAAAAAAATCTGCGTAAGATTCGAACCCTAGATCTCCAAGATGGGAGACGTGTTACTAGACTGTCTCGACTGGTGGTCAATCGGGTTAAACAGCGCGCAAGTTTAAGAATATGACGGTAACTGTCGCCCAGTGTAAAAAAATAACCACTGCAGGCGACTTACCTAAAACACGGACGAGTCCAAAATTAAAAGTGCAGTCACGTCTCACTGCGTTTTGAAAGACTATAGTTCTTTTTAAAAGCATTGGTTTTGAATACATTGACCTTCTCCCAAATTTCTATTTATTTTTTTTTGTCTGTCGGCCATGGTATAAAAGAGCTTAAAACAAATATGAAATACCATTTGATTACACATTCGTGTACATCACGTAAACACGTCCGTAAAATAGACACCCCTGAAACCCCACTTTAAACCCCACTTTATAGAGAGAAAAATTGGGTTTACGAGGGTATACATATTTTTTCTTATTTCTGCTCCCAGATATAGGTTGTGGGTAGTCGCTAGTCCATCCTCAATGAGCACCTACAATCTATGTTTGGGATATAAATAAGAAAAATATCACGGATTTCACTAAGAAAAGAAGCCATTTTGGAGATGTGACAAATATGGGGCGCCATTTTACTATTTATTCCCTATTTATAGATATCCAGAATTCGAATTATGGATATCAATAATTATTTATGGATATCAATAATTCGAATTAATGATATCCATAATTAATTATGAATTATGGATATCCATAAATCAATCTGAATTATGGATATCCATAAATCGCATTATGGATATCCATTATTCGTTTTATGGATATCTATAATTCGAATTATGGATATTCATAAATCAGTTGAATTATGTCTTACGGGTACCCACTATCTATGCTTTTGAGCAGAATTGAGCAGAAATAGGAAAAATCAAAGTACTGAAAGTACTAATAGAAGGTGATGGTAGAAAACTGTTAGTTTTTATACTGGGCCATTTCATTTCATTACCTTTTTTGATTTTTAAAACAGTCATGCTTTTATATGATTGTAGTAACGCGAGGAGCAGACAAATGACATGTCATAAACAAAATTGAGGATCGAAAGCTACATGTTGTGAATCCCTTCTTGTGTCAATGAGAATAATTCTGGAGACAATTACATACATAGTCTCTAGCAAACAAGACAAGAATACTGTCGATGGCGCGCCATTCCCCACGCTTTCTACATAGAGGCCAAGTACCAAAATCCTAAAATCTCAAAATGTTACCTGTATTATATTCTACTATTCATGCCCTTCAATTTGATATGCCACATGACTATGTTCCAAAAACTTAAATTTTTACCCTTTGACCCCTCCCCCAGGGCTCCAATTTGACCCCAGGGTCAAAATTTTACTTGTATTGTATTTTACTAATCACCCCCTTCAATTTGATATTCCATATGACAATATTCGGTAAAATTTGAATTTTGACCCACTGACCCCACCCCCCCCTCCCCCAGTCCGACCCCTTGTGCATGACCCAGGGATCGCAGCCAAAATCTCGTCCAATATGTGTTACATATATCATTAATCATTACTGATGCAAAGTTTGGTTTTAAAATCTATAAAATTGACTTTGAAATTGAATTTAATTGATATATGACCTTTTGAACCCTCCCCAAGGCCCCTGGGGACGGGGCAAAAAATAAATGTGACGTTACACGCCCTCATCATGTAAGGAAGCTGTGTACCAAATTTGGTTACATTCCGACCAGTGGTTAAGGAGGAGAAAGCCGGACGGACAGACGGACGGACGGACGGAGGCGATAACAATATCCCCACTTTTTCTTCGAAAAGACGTGGGGATAATAATTTACTCAACACTATACGTTCTAGTAGCAAATGGCTTTCTAACACCAATATTCCGGGACACAGACTGGTTTTTATCGGAGGCTTCGATCAAAAGTTTAAAAGTTTGTTGGTTGCTATGTTTTGTCAAGTGTTTGAAAGACGTCCGTCGACCCAGTGAAACCTGGATTAAACAAGAGAGGCATAATGGCCCTGGAACGCTCACCTAATCCTTATTGTACAGATAAAGTGGTAGGTAATATAAGGTGGAGTGGATGGTTTGAGCCATTTTGGTTGAGAGTGACCAAAGGAACATTCCTGTGAAATTATTTCAAAATCAGTCTACCTATTTAGTACTACGTCACGTGAACAAGTCCGTGAAATGAAGAACCCTCTAAACCCCACTTCATATAGAGCAAACTGGGGTTAGGGGGTGGGGGTTTATATATTATTTTTTTCATAATTCTGCTCAAAGACATAGGTTGTGGGTACTCGTTAGAACCGCCTCATTAAGGCGGTTCTAACAAGCACCCACAACCTATGTTTTGATCATTGTTAAGAAAAATATCATAGCCATTTTGGGGATGTTAAAAATGCACTATTTCGCATGGGTGTGTTATCGTAATTAGGAGTCTTATTGTTTCGTTTGGTGGCTTTTATGTTCAGTGGAGCGAAACTATTATGAGCAACTTTGTCAGAGGGTCACCCATGGAACATTCCTTCCAAAATTATTTTCTTTCTGCATGAGGATGAAGTCTTTTCAAAGTTCCTTTCTAAAGAGCTGACTTATATGTTACTACCTGGACATTTTCCGGTTATTGAGGGTCATGTCCTAGTGAATGGTTATGAATTTGCTCATCATCACGTGAACAAATCCGTTAAATGACCCCAACCCCCTTTGTATGGAGAAAACTGGGGTTTACGAGGGTATACATTGTTTTTCTTATTTCTGCTCCAGGACATAGGTTGTGGGTACTCGTTAGAAACGCCTTACTGAGGCGGTTCAACCTATATTTTGAACATTAGTATAAAAAAATATCAAGGTTTTTCATCAGAATTGGCGGGGGTGGGAGGTGGGGGGGGGGGGGGGGGCAAGAATTGTCGTAAAATGACAGCCATTGGTTCCCTTTGACAATACAGAGCTAACTTGTATGTCACTATCTGGACATATTGTGAACATTGTGGGCATCGAGAGTCATGCAGGTCCTAGTGCAACAGAGGGAAATGAATTAGTTTTACTAATACTGTCACATGGTGACAAAGGGAGGATGGTTATGTGTCAGTGGTTCCCTCTGACAATACAGAGCTGACTTGTATGTCACTGTCTAGGCACCTTGTGGACATTGAGGGTGCAGCAGAAGGAGATTAATCGGCTCAGTCTTAACCCTATATAAAACCAGTGGGCTCCAGGCAGGTCCAGTTTTGACCCGCTAGGGTTATAGTTTGGACAATCTTGGTAGAGGGCAACTAGAGGAAGTTTCATTCCAAATATCAAAGACTTGGGCCTTCTGGTTTCAGACGAGAAGGTATTTAAAGGTTTTCAGTTCGTAAGTCTGTGAAACCAGTGGGCCCTGGGGCGGGGCCATTTTTGACTCCAGGGCTTTGATTTGAATAATCTTGGTAGAGGTCATCCGCATGAAACTTCTAGCAAAATATCAAAGACCTGGGCCTTGGTTTTTTTTAGAAGAACATTTTAAAGGTTTTCCATATATGGCTATGTAAAACCGGTGGGGCCTGAGGCGGGGCAACCTTTGGTCCAAGGGCTATAATTTACACAGCATAGTAGAGGACAACCAGATGAAGCATTATACCAAATATCAAAGACCTCGGCCTTCTAGTTTCAGATCAGAAGCTTTTTAAAGGTTTTCCATATATAAGTCAACATAAAACCAGTGGGCCCCAGGGCAGGGCCATTTTTGACCCAAGGGCTATAATTTGAACAATCTTGGTGGAGGTCTGCTAGATAAATCTTCACAAATATCAAAGACCTGGGCCTTGCGTCTACAGAGAAGTTTTAAGATTTTCCTTATATATCCCAATGTAAGAGCAAAGGGCACCGGGGGGGGGGGGAGGGGGGGGGAAGGGGGTGATTTTGGCACAAGGACTATAATTTGAAAATCTTGATATAGGTTCACAAGACGAAGTTACATACCACATATCAAATATCTGAGATCTGAGGCTTATAGTTTCAGACAAGAAGATTTTCCCGCGAGATGTCTATGTAAAACCAGTGGGCTACAGGGGGGGGGGGGGGTGGCATTTTTGGTCAGAGGGCTATAATTCTAACAATCTTGATAGAGGTCCATTAGACGCAGCTTCATATCAATTATCAAACACCTCAGCCTCCTGGTTTCTGACAAGAAGATTTTCAAAGGGTTTCCCTGTATAAGTCAGTATAAATCCAAAGGGCCCCGGGGCGGGGGCATTTTTGGCCCCAGGGCTATGCTTTGAAGTCGGAAAGTCCATTGGACTCGCTCATAGTGTGGCAAGGCCATTTCATCACAATGTTAGGTAAGAGTCCAACGAAATTCGAAGCACGTCTATACAGTTTTGTTTGTTTGATTTGAGGTTTAACGCCCCGTCAACACTTTATAGGTCATTTTGGAGACGTCGCTTCCAAATGTGTCGGACTTTTACCCGACATTGAGATGAAATGGCAACTCAGCCTCTGCCGCACAATGCAACCAATATAGCTTATATTCATGGGTGGTCCAACACGCACCACCTTTCCTGGACAGGCTTAGAATCTGAACCTTTACGGTGTCTACCAGTACTCGTGCTCGGTCGATTTCAGCTCCGCGTAGAAGCATCATGCAGCCCAATCTGTTTCCTCAAGCCCCGGTGGGCGGGGCCGTTATACAGTCTTGACGGGGACGTTAAACGTCAAATCAAACAAATCAAATACACCTCAGTAAAAAAAGGGAAATATTCAGATACAGAAGAAGAGGAAACAAAATCTGATATTTTCTGACCTCGGCTCAAAAAAAAAAAAAAAAAAAAAAAAAAAAAACAAGCGCCCACCGCCCGGAATAAAATGTGTATTGTCCCGTACTTTAAACGTTAAGATAAAGGAGTTTAAGTTATAAAGTTATATTTTCCCGATGGTTCACAAATATATCCATGCAACAGTGAATCGCACCCCCCCACCCCCATCGGGGCTTGGAGAAATATATGGGCTGCATGAATCCGACCCGCACACGAGGACTTGTAAACCGCTTAGAGGATCTAAGCCTACCCAGGCAAAGCGGTATGCACGAGTCTGACCGCCCATGTTTATAAACCCTATGGCTCAGTTCATTTGGCGAAAGGCCTGGAGATGTCATTTCATCTCAAAGTCGGGTACAAGTCCCACAAAATTGGAAGCAACGTCTCCAAAATGACCTTTACAGTGTTGATGGGGACGTTAAACCTCAAATCAAACAAATGCAACAGTGAAGGTAACTTCTCTTTATCCGCCCCGCCCATGGAGGCTTGAAGAAATATATGGGCTGCATGATGCTGAATCCGGCCCGCACACTAGTACTGGTAAACCGCTTAGAGGATCTAAGCCTGTCCAGGAACCGCGGTGCGAGGCAGACCCTCCATGCTAATAAACCCTATTGGTTTCATTGGGCGAGAGGGCTTGAGAGGTCATTTAATCTCAATGTCGGGTAAAAGTCCCACCAAATTGGAAGCAACGTGTCCAAAATGACCATTACAGTGTTGACGGGAACGTTTAACCTCAAATCAAACAAACAAACAAAACTTCGCTCTATCTGTAGTATAGCAAGTCGTAGTATTCCATTCATGCTGTCAACTCATTCATTGAATTATTAATCCGCGATCTAGATTTTGAGCGAGTTCAGTTGACGTACTAGAGTTAACAAGAGTTGACTTGCTCGAAAACGCGCCATGTAGGAATATTGCGACTGCGAGAGTTAGCTTGGTATGAGAGATGGAAGCCTTGCCTAGTAACAACGAATACGGTGGAAGGTGGAAAATTGTAAGTTAAATGCAATCCGAAAATCGATTATTTCCAACTTTTTGAAATTTTGGCCACGTGTTGGAAAAATCACGTCCAACTTGAAAACATTTTTATACTTTCGATTTACCCGAGGGCAAACGATGACATTTTCTTGACGTCAGTAGAGTTCTGAATCTGAATCGTTACGGGTGATGCATCAAATGAAATTTGATGCTTCCTGTCGCTTCTAATTGTGGGATCGAAAAGTGGAGCGTGGGCTGATACAGTCATTATACAATTTTGTACAAGAGTAAGCCTACTGTCTCCCCTACTTTTCTTGAGTTAACTTTAGTTGGTCAACTGAACTCGCTCAAAGCAAACTAGGTCATGACAAAGCTGCGAATCGGGACCAATTTGAACCATAGGGTTAATTTTATGGCATTTTACTCTGAAGTAAGTTGTTTGTGTAATTGGCTTCCTCAGTTTGACAATCAGCATCATTTTCACTTATCAAATGATACATGCGCGTCTATTGATAAATTTTTCTTGAAGCATAGGAGTTATTCGTCATCGAGGTGGGCTCCAGTGTCGATTGACATAAGAAGGTGAGACCTGAAAGGGCATCACCTTCTAATAAGTTTATATTCATTTAATTAACCTACTATTATCCCCCTGCCGTCGTGGTTTTGTTCTTGCTAGGCAGAACTCCCAAATCCCAAAGCAAGCTTGATTGAACTCAAGTTAACTCTAGTAGTGCGGCACGAGCCATAACCCCCGTGTTTTGGTGTAACTATAGTTAACTATAGTTAACTCTAGAAAGTCAACCGAACTCGCTCTTAATAACTAGGCCAGGTCAGCTGCGAAACGAGACCAATTTCAAATCTAGATCAATTTTATGACATTTAACTCTGAAGTTCATTATTTGTGTATTTTGCATCCACAGTTTTTATTTCAATCTGCATATTATTTTCACATCTCTTTATGAGGACCTATTTTTCTTGAAAAAGGAGTGATGCGGTATCAAGGGAATTCCCTGAGTGTTGCCATAAGAAGGTGAGACCTGAAAGGTCATCACCTTCTAATAATGTTTACTCCTGTAAACCCCAGTTTTACTGTGAAACAGTGGAGTTTAAGATGTTCGTAATTATATAGGCGTGGTTTCATGATGAGTTCCTTGGCAATGTTAGTCTCTCTGATGGATGGTCAGGACAATGCGGTCGTTGTTTGACGGCTTCACTATGTTAACACTCTTCAGCAAGAGCTTAATGGTTCTAAGGCATATGAACTGCATGCAACCTTTGGCTGTAGAGAGGGCTGTAGCTGATGACCACTTTTGTCATTCAGCCAAATAGAAGTAGGGGCAATGATCAGGAATCGATACAAGTGAGCCACAGCTCCCATCAGAGATACCAAAGGGAAAGAAACACAAACATGAAGCACCAGACTCCAACGGAAACACCAACAGCGGAAAGCCTAAAGGACAGTTACTTTCCCTCAAAACGGCCAAAAAGTTATCCAAAACAAAATAATATAAGCGACACAAACACCCAAAGACAAATCATCACAAAAATAAACCGCGACAGAAGAACCGCCTCGGAATGGTCAGCGGAAACGAATTCCACTTGGGGGCTTAAATCGATTTTATGTGGCCACAATCCTCGCCCTTACTTCCGTCGCGATTAAGACAAATAATTTGTTTAGTCCGCATGAAGGCCTTCTAACTAATCAGTGCAAAATCTTCGTGAACACAAAAATCAAACAACCTCAGAGATGAAACAACGGTGATTTAAAACAAGTTTGCTCTTTATGTCAGAGAAGGCCAAGACAAGCTTCCTACATTATATCGTTTACCAAAACTTCATAAAAGACCATACAAAGCACGGTTGATTGCCAATTCAAGCTCTTGTACAACCACTGAACTTTCCAAATTATTAACTTCATGTTTTACATCCATCAAAAAGACATGTGATTAAAGTCTTTGAACGATCAAGGAGAAATCTGTTTTGGTCTAAAAAACTTCTAAGTTAAAGGCAGTTTTAAATAAATTGTAATCCGGACGTCTTCGTACCTCAAGTTTGTCTACTTATGATTTCTCCACCATTTACACTACACCTCCTCATAACCTTATAAAAGAAAACCTTAATGATTTAACTGAATGAACGTTTCATTGGGAAGATAACCCGTATCTTGCATATTATGTAAGTAATGCTTATTTCACTTCTGAAGAGCATACACATTATATTTTATGGTCATGTAAGAAAGTGGGTGATGCTCTCAGCTTTCTACTTGACAAAATACTTACATAAGATTTGGTACTAACTTGTTTAGACAAATTGTTGGTATTCCGATGGGTGCGAATTACGTACCCCTTGTGGCTGATCTGTTAGTGTTTTGTGGTGAAAGAGGTTTCAAGATGTCCCTCCCCGTTGAAAACCAATCTTATATCATTGAAACCGTCAGCTCGATTTCTAGATATTTGGATGATTTATTAAATATTGACAATACCTTTTTCGATGATTTGATCTGTCAAATTTAGTCACCCCATCCTCTGTTTCCGTTGAAAATCAGTCTGAAATCATTGAAGCCTTTAGCTCGACGTCTAGATATTTGTTATTAAATATTGTATTGTCAATACCTATTTCGATGGCTTGATCGGTCCAATTTACCCCCCATAACTTCAGTAAAATAAAGCAAATTCGTCTGATACCGAAGCCCCGATTATGGATCTACATCTATCTATTGTAGATGGGTTTGTTTACTGCAAAATTTATGATAAAGGCGATGAGTTAAATTTTAAGATTGGAATTTCAAGATTAAATTCGAAGATGGTGGTGCTCCTCGGGTGGCATCATATGGCGTTTATAATTCGCAGTTAATTCGATTTGCCAGACTGTCTACACATGTAACTGACTTCAATACTCGTAATAAAACTTCTTAATCAGGGCTAGCATTATCATAAACTATACAAAGTAGAAGTAAAACAAAGATCAGGAATCGATACAATTAACTTACTCCACCCATCAAAAGCACTAAAGGGAAAGAAATACAAACATTAAGCGACCAGACCATAATGGAAACCTAAACAAAGGAAGGCCATAAGGACAGTTACTTTCCCACAAAATGGCCATATGGCCATCCAAAATAAAAAGACACAAGTGATACACACAGTAAGTAACAAACAACAACATAAATAAATCGCCACAAAAGAACTGCATTGGAACGGTCAGTGGAAAGATTTCCACTGGGGGGCTTAAATCGATTTTACGTGGCCACAATCCTTGCCCTTACTTCCGTCGCGATTTAGACAAATAATTTGTTCAGTCCGCATGAAGGCCTCCTAACAAAGCCTTTCCCAAAATTTTATTGACGTCATTCCGATTTAATTTAAAACTTCAATGTTTGACTTAAATCCCTTCTACAACAAGGTCTATTGGAAGGAACCCGAATTTTATGGTGACTTAGTATATAAATTCAGAAAAATACATATTTGCAATGACTTAAGCACCTTTCTTCATAAACTCATTCTGCGGTATAAAAAGAAATGTTATACGGCAGACTGCATGCATGGTAGATAACCCAAATCACGGTTGGCACCTTTGCCTCCCTCTTCAATTGCACGCCGATGCGTCAGGTCGTAGATTCTATGACGGCTCCACCGCAAAGGCTTACTGGAAATAAGAATAGTATTAAACTTTATGTGAGCCCCGCCAAGCGAATTTGGGTCTTCGAGCATTCCGTCATGACAAATTTTAACTGCGCATGCCCCTCCATTCAGAGGGGCCAGGGATTTGGCTTTCTGTCTGAAGGTTCCTCTTGATTCACTGCTTGTATGAGCGAGCAGCAAAGATTCTGGCGAGACTGCGCGGATGCGCAGGCTCGCCTGAACCTTCGCTGCTCGCATAGGTGATAAGTACCATAATCGCTTGACGGGGCCCATGTAATGTTGGCCGGCGCCTGATGCTCTGTCTATGGTCGGGCCATCCCGGTGTAACTGTTGGTTTTCTTTTGCTAAAGCATTTCAGTGGTTTCTTGCTGTCGAGTTCTTTCATCTCTGCGGTTGTTTGATTTTTGTGTTCTCGGAGATGTTGCACTGATGAGTTAGAAGGCATTTATGCGGACTGAACAAATTATTTGTCTAAATCGCGACGGAAATAAGGGCGAGGATTGCGGTCGCGTGAAATCGATTTAAGCCCCTCAGTGGAAGACCGTTCAAGACGATTCTTCTGTCGCGGTTTATTTTTTATTTGATTTGTCTTTGAGTGTGTGTATCGGTTATAATTTTCTTTGATTTGGATAGCCAGTTGGCCATTTTGTTTGAAAATAACTGTTCTTTTGGCTTTCCGCTATAGATGTTTCCACCAGGGTCTAGTTATTTCATGTTTGTGTTTCTGTCCCTTTGGTGTCTCTGAATGGAGCTTTGGATTAATTGTATCGATAACTGGTCATTGCCTTCACTTCTTTTAAGTAATAGTGCCAGATGATTTTTCAAATAGTCCCTGCGTGAACGACCGAGTCTGACATTAACTAGCCATCTGTAACAGCCCCACCCTTCTTCCGAAGAAGCTGATAAAACGAGCATTAGAAATATTGGATAGAAAAGATGATTAATAAAAGGCAGCTCCCATTCTCGCATCTGCTGAAGGCCCAGCAGTCTATTGCCGTTCTATTTTCATAAGTAAAAGCGCACACTCAAGGAAACTGTGAGGTACTAATCATCATCCATCACGTGAACAAGTCCGTGAAATGAACACCCACCTAAACTCCACTTTATATAGAGAAAACAGGGGTTTAAGGGGGTATACATTATTTTTCTTATTTCTGATTCAAGACATAGGTTGTGGGTACTCGTTAGAACCGCCGCACTTAGGCGGCTCTAACGAGCACCCTCAACCTATGTTTTGAACATTGATAACAAATATATCAAGGCTTTTCATCAGAAAAGAAGCCATTTTGGATATGGGAAAAATGCACTATGTCGCACGGGTGAATTATCGTAATGATCACCCGACCCATCCCCCCGGTTACGTCTAACTGTCTGTACAGTCAAAATAATTATTTCAGAAGTAGCAAAAAGATCAATTCTTTGTCTTCCGAATCTTCAAGAATATTCAAGGAAGAAGTACATTATTTTAGACAAATACTAAGACATAGTAGGTCTAGAAAACGCACATTATTATCGAGAAATATAGCGGAAAAGTATCCACATAACTACGTTTGACCACATCCGTGCAACAACCCTTCCACTGTACTTATTTGAATCGTTACCTCTTACATGTTTATAAATTAAACAGGTGATACTCTCCTGATAAAGTTTTTTTTCTCCATTTATTCCTACTCTCATAGACACGATAAAACTATGAATTTGTGATGAATGCATATATGCCAATTATTTATGTACGAAACATAATTTGGTTCAGAGGGTAGTCCAATATCCTTTTAAATTTGGTAAGGGTTGTCATCCCTTAAAGGTTTATCTAATTTTAGCTCTGGTTGCCATTTCGGTTAGCTGAGCGGAACGATTTATGCAAGTTTGGCTGAGGGACATCCAAAGAACATTTCTGTGATTTTAGCTCCCCGAGCGAAAGGCTCTGGGCGAGTTTATAGTATGGCAGGAGTCCGTCATCCGTTTACCATTTTCAAATGTCTTCTTCTTTGAAACCGCTGGGCCTTAAAAGTCATACACATGGAAGAAGGAAAGTTTGCGCGAATGGTTTAAATCCCAACACCAAGATGGCCGCCATGCCAAAACACGACAAGAACCTTAAAAATCTACTCCAGAACCACTAAGTCGATTGTCTTGAAACTTAGTGTGTAGCATCTGGTGACTACGTACTACCAAGCTTGCCAAACTACTGATACTAGGTTGATCTAGACCTATTTTTACGCTAAGGTCAAATTTGTTTGTTTTAGGCTTTTCAATGAGAAAAAAGTTAAACAATGCATTTGTTCGACAATTATTGTGGTCCATGACATGCGAATAGGTACAAAATGTATGCCAATGAGTGCTAAAATGTGTTCAAATAGTCCGGTTCACATGACAAAAATGACCGCCGGATCCAATTATGGTAAAGCCTTGAAAACATCTTCGTGTCAAGAAGCACTTAGAACTACTAAGTTTGCAAAAATGAAGACCCTAGGCTGACCTTGAACTACTTTATGCAAACGTCAATTTTGGTTCCCTAGATTTTTCAATGGGAAAAGGGTAAAACAATGCATTTTTTTTTTTTTAAATTGCGTTAAGCTACAATTTGAATGTCTATGAAAGCCAGTTGTCAGGGACATTCAATGTACCACGAAAACACGCCTATATAATTTTGACCCCCTTGAACCCCACTTTTATAAAGTAAAACTGGGATTTTCGGGAGTATACCTTATTTTTCTTATTCTGAAAAATATCACAATTTGTCGTCTTAAATTTTTCATTTTTTCGGCGATAAAGGTGGCAATGTATTTGTATAGGCGTGTTTGCTTAATGGATCGTGGCCTAGGTTCATTTGGACTGCAAGACCATCACAATTTCAAAGGACTCTTTCTCTGAAATAGCTTGGCCAATTTCAGTTTCATTTCGTATGCCACCCTCTGACAATTGAGAAATAAAATATTGTTTGAACAGTCCAGGTTACATGAATGCATACTATTTTGAAAACCTGTGAAAGATCTTCTCCGGAAGAACTTGGCCAATTTCCTATTTTTTGGAGCGTAGCTCTTGCAGCGTAGCTCCAGTGAAATGAGAGCTGATTTCCGCACTACTTTCGGTGTTACTGCGTATGACCCAATCACCAGTGAGAACATAGTATCCCGTGTTAACATAGTAGATTATCACGCCATGCGGTATCTTCTTATAGACTGATTTACAGACCACCTATTTCAAACGGAATAGATGAATATTTTTTATAGATGAACTGTCTACCAGTCTAATCATTTATAGTTCAGTTCATATAACCCAGTTTACAGCCGATTTGTACCATAAAAGCCCAAACCTGGCAACTGGCAAACAGGACAAACCCAGATCAGATACCACAGAACGTGGAGTCTCATTATGAGCTACACTGCATACTTACAAAAAGGTTCAGCCATTTTTGCCAAATATTTCGTGGAAGCCACAACCTGACATCCCTGAGTTTAAAATGAACTCATTCCATACTGATATAAGATTGAGGATTCCATTCTTTTAACATGGGTTAAAAGTACGCAGTGTGGGTCGATAATGAATTACCAAAAAAGACAGCTGGCATGCGTTTGGACAGGTGCACGTCAAGGCTTATATTGTAAGCAGTAAAATTTGCAGTTTAGACACAGATGAGACGCCACTTGTTGTAGCGTCTGATCTGGGTCTGCTATGTTTGTCCCTAAAAAGGCTGCTAGACATATACTCAGAGTATGGATTAATGGGGGGGGGACAATGTTACCTTGTTTAAAGCGACCTGTCTGCGTCCTAGGCATGTGACCATAAATAAAGCAAATTATCAGCTCAGACGCAAGTTCGCTACCTGTCGGGTATATTTTTATAATGTTTTGCATGCAGATGTAAATTGACAAGATGAAGCTAATGATATTGTCTAATGCCAGATAGCTATATAAACAGCCTCACCGAGGCAATTTTTAAAGACTGATTACGGATGTATATCTTAGAAACTGCTAGGAAAATTATGATACTTTTTTCACATGAAGATAAACATCATCAAGACGTAACCAAGGAGAATGTCTAATGCAAGATAAATAACCTCCCCAAGTTAATTTTTGAAAAAACAGATTACATAAAATAACTTTAAAGCCGCCAAACGATGGCGCAAGCCGCAGTTATTGCACGAACTATATATAGCTCAGCAGATATCTTCAAGTATACTGTAGATCTGCATGGTTGTTGTATGGTTCAAAACATTGATTGTGGGTACTTGATAAAACTGCCTCGTCAAGGCGGTTCAATCAAGTCCTCGCAATAAATGTTTTGAGCAGAGATGAGAATATATCACAATTTTGTATCTTAAAATTTCCATTTTTTTCTTCCGAAAAATTGACAATGTATTAGTACAGGCGTGTTTTCGTGATGGTTGTTGCGGGGTCTACACCTTAGCGTGAGTTAATTTCAATATAGGTTGTTGCTTTAACACGACTTCTGGCCCAGAATAGCTTCAAACAGCTATGTTCATTGGATCAATATGAGCCTGAATTAAAATACCAATCAGACTTTTTTGCCTAACGCTATCAAATTATCAAAGCTACGCTTCATTAGCACTCTCAGAGCTTTGATTTATGTAGAAAGCAGGTTTGTGGAAATAATGACGCTAGTTGTTCTTGACCAATTTTACAGCAATGCCCAAATTGGTTCCCCAGGCTTTTGAATGGTAAAATGGTAAAACAATGCATTTTAGCTCACCTGTCACATAGTGACAAGGATAGCTTTTGTGATCACATTATGTCCGTCGTCCGACGTGCGTGCGTTCGTGCGTCCGTAAACAATTTCAAATAAGTATATCTCTAATACCCCACGGTCAATCTTGATCAAATTTCATGAGAAGCATCATCAGGTAAGGGGAAAAGCTGCATAAGGTTTTTAGGCTGATCAGATTGGAATTCTTGTTCCCATGGCAACATATAGCTCCTATAGACTTACAATGGGAAAATTTTTTAAAATCTTCTTCTCTGAAACCACTGGGCCAAGAGCTAATATATTTAGCTTGTAACAATCTCAAGTGATCACCTGTCGATCATGCCCCTGAGGGTCCCAATTGGCCACAACCTGGGGCCCCTTAGCTCCCAAAGACTTAAAATGAAGAAAACAAAAACTTAAAAATCTTCTTCTCTGAAACCACAGGGCCCAGACCTTAGATATTTAGCATGTAGCAACGTCAAGTAGTCACTTATATTAATCCTGCCAATCATGCCCAGTGGGCCCAGATGGGCCACGCGCCGGGGCCCCTTAGCTCCCATAGAATCATAATGGAAAAAAGCTTCAAAAATCTGTTTCTCTGAAACCACAGGACCCAGAGCTTAGATATTTAGCATGTTACAACAGTTAATGGTTACCTACATCAATCATGCCCCTGGGGTCCAAATGGGCCACGCCCCCGGGGGCCCTTAGTTCCAATAGACTCATAATGGAAAAAAGGCTTCAAAAACCTTCTTCTCTGAAACTACAGGGCCCAGAGCTTAAATATTTAGCATGTGACAACGGCAAGTGGTTACCTACAAAAATCCAGACAATCATGCCCCCGGGGTCCAAATGGGCCACGCCCCGGGGTCCCTTAGTTCCCATAGACTCATAATGGAACAAAAGCTTCAAAAATCTTCTTCTCTGAAACTACAGGGCCCAGAGCTTAGATATTTAGCATGTAGCAACGGAAAGTTGTCCCCTACATAAATCCTGCCAATCATGGCCCTGGGGTCCAAATGGGCCACGCCCCAGGGCCCCTTAGCTCCCATAGACTCAAATTGGAAATAAAACTTCAAAAATCTTCTTCTCTGAAACAACAGGGCCCATAGCTTAGATATTTAACGTGTGGCAATGGTAAGTGGTCACCGACATAAATCCTGCCAGTCATGCCCCTGGGGTCCAAATGGGCCACCCCCGGGGCCCCTTAGCTCCCACAGACTCATAATGGAAATAAAAGCTTCAACCATCTTCTTCTCTGAAATCACAGGGCCAAGAGCTTAGATATTTAGCATGTAACAACAGCTAGTGGTCACCTATAAAATCCTGCCAATCATGCCCCTGGGGTCCAAATGGGCCACGCCCCGGGGTACCTTAGCTCCCATAGACTCATAATGGAAAAAAGCTTCAAAATCTTCTTCTCTGAAACCACAGGGCCCAGAGCTTAGATTTAGCAAGTAACAACAGTCAGTTGGAACCAACATAAATACTGCCAATCATGCCCCTGGGGTCGAAATGGGCCACGCCCCGGGTGCTCCCATAGACTAATAATGGTAGAAAGCTTATAATTCTTCTTATCTGAAACTGTGAAGCCCAGAACTTCGATATTTAGTATATAGCAACATAAAATAGTCAATTTCATAAATCCTGCTAACCTTGCCTCTGGGATTAAAAACTGGCCACGCCCGAGCTCTACAGCTCCTATAGACTTATAATGGTAAAAAAAAAAAATCAAAAATCTTCTTCTATGAAACCATAAGGCACAGAGCTTAGATATTTAGTATATAGCAACGTCAAGTGGTCACCGGCATAAATCCTGCCAATTATGCCCCTGGGATCCAAATCTGCCACACCAAAGGGCTCTTAAGCTCCCATAGACTTTCAATTGGAAAAACTTTAAAAAATCTTCTTCTCTGAAACCACAGGGCCAAGAGCTTAAATATATAGCATGTAGCAACGTCAAGTAGTCACATACATAATTCCTGCCAACCATGCCCCTGGGGTCAAAATAGGCCATGCCCACGGGCCCATCAGCTCCCATAGACTTATAAAGGAAGAAAAAACTTCAAAACTCTTCTTCTCTGAAACCATAAGTCCCCTAGCTTAGATATTTAGTATGTAGCAACATGAAATGGTCATCTTAAGAAATCCTGCCAACCATGTCCCTTTGGCCATTATTGGCCATGCACATGGGCCCATTAGCTACTATAGACTTAAAATGATAAAAAAAAAAAAACACCTTAAAATGTAAGAAAAGCAACTTCAAAAATCTTCTTCTCTAAAACCATAAGGCCAAGAGCTTAGGTGTTTAGCATGTAGCAATGTCGAGTGGTCGCCTACATGAATTCTGCCAATCATGCCCCTATGGTCCAAATCGACCCTATTATTTTGCCCCTTAACTCCTATAAATTTATAATGGAAAAAAAGCTTCAAAACACTTCTTCTCTTAAACCATGAAGTACAGACCTTAGATATTTAGTATATAGCAACATAAAACAATCCCTTACAAAAATCTTGACAACCATGCCCTTTGGGCCAAAATTGGCCACGCTCCAGGGCTTATTAGCTCCTATAGACTGTACTATACTGAAAAAAAAAACTTCAAAAATCTTCTGCTCGGAAGCCATAAGGCCCAGGGCTTAGATATTTAGTATGTAGCAATGTCAAGTGGTCTCCTACACTAATGATTTTCTTGTACACAGGTGAGCAATATAGGACCATTTGGCCCTCTTGTTCGAAAACCCATTAAACTTTCTGACATGAGAGTAAATGCAATATGAATGTCTATAAATGTCAAAGGTCAAGGTCATTCGATGGCCTTTTCCTCAGGTCACTTTGATTGCAGATGCATTGCCATTTCAAATGGTATTTTCTCTAAAAATGCAGATCAGTTTATATGCAGCTTCCTGACAACGGCAGAATAAAGTTTATTTGAATGGTTCAAGTGACATGACAAAGGTGGCCGGCATGCTTAAATATGGTAAAACCCCTAAAAATATTCTTCTGCAGAGCATCTTGTTCAATTACCTTGAAACTTTAGCTTTAGGTGACTGAGTACAACCAAATTTGATCCATTGATGGCTCTAGATGGACCTTGACAGATCTTTGGGCAAGGTCAAATTTGGTCCCTCATGCTTTTGAATGTGAAAGAGGTTAAAATGTATGTTACGAAAATGTTGTGATTAGGTACTGTATGAATGTCTGAGAATGCTGTTATATGTCATGGTTATTCAGCGACCCTGTCCCCGGGTGTCCATAAACTTTTAAACTTAAATTGTATATACATCTGTCTTGGCAATAGATGTTCAAATTGTCTAGGTAACATTGCCAAGATGGCTGCCATGGCCATATATAGTAAAGACCTTAACAAAAATCTTCTTTTTGGGAACCTAATACTGGGTACTGCATTATTTCATAAATAAAGATCACGGGTTGACCTTGCCCTTTTATCAGTACAAAAAAAATCATAGTCAATCAGACATTACGAAAACTCGCCTATACAAATACAATGCCACTTTAATCGCCGAAAAAAATGAAAATTTTACTATAAAAAATTTTGATATTTTTCTAATTTCTGCTCCAAATATATATTGTGGGCACGCGTTAGAACCGCCTCGTCGAGGCGGTTCTAACGAGTACCCACAATCTATATTTTAGAGCAGAAATAAGAAAAATAAGGTATACCCCCGGAAACCCCAGTTTTACTTTATAAAAGTGGGGTTCAAGAGGGTCAAAATTATATAGGCGTGTTTTTTGTGATGTTACGAAAAAAGGGAACAAATAATACTTAGGGATCAGGACGTCATTGTCCTCTTATTTTGAAATCGGACCTGTTGCCTTGGAGGAGATGTCACTAAAAGGCTTTCCTATTTCTTAGCCCTGGTGGCCATTTTGTTAAAAAGAGCAAAACGATTTTGTTTGTTTTGAGGTTTAACGTCCCCGTCAACACTGTAAATGTCATTTTGGGGACGTTGCTTCCAATTTTGTGGGACTTTTACCCGACATTGAGATAAAATGACATCTCAAACCCTGTCGCCCAATGAAACCAATAGGGTTTATTAGCATGGACGGTCCCCCTCGCACCGCGGTTCCTGGACAGGCTTAGATCCTCTAAGCGTTTTACCAGTACTAGTGTGCGGGCCGGATTCAGCTCTGCGTGGAAGCATCATGCAGTCCATATATTTCTTCAAGCCCCTATGGGTGGGGCAGAAAAGCAAAACGATTAAATCAATTCTGATAAAGGGTCATAACAGGAGCATTTCTGTGGTTTTTTGCTCACCTGGGCCGAAGGCTCCATGGGAGCTTATAGTATAGTGGGTCGTCCGTCGTCCGTCGTCCGTCCGTCGTCCGGCGTCCGTCGTCCGTCCGTCCTTTCTTTTGACCAGTCATATCTCTGCAACCTGCAGGGTGATCTTAATCATTTCTCATCTGTAGCATGCCTCTGGTGGTGACATAAGCTTTTTTCGAAATCGAATGAAAACTTAGGTTTCTGTGGCAACCACAATGTTCCATTGACTTACAATGGGAAAATGATTGTCATCACCGTAGCGCCTTCAGTTTTGATCGGATCTTTCTGACACTTATAGGTAAGGTGGCTAGGGATAAAAAACTCGAATGAGTTCGAAAACCGGCCATGTCGGCCCATTAATTATAGAGTTACGTCCCCTTAATTTTTGCAAATACCTATTTTTGACCTTGTCATCACAGTAGCCCCTTCAGTTTTGATAGGATCTTCCTGAAACTTACATACGAGTAAGTCAGGGTTAAAAGCTTGGATGAGGTCGAAAACTAGTGATGCCGGTTGATTACTTACGGAGTTATGCCCCCTACTTTGCTGAAAATGCTTATTTTTACCTTGTCATCACTGTAGCTCCTTCAGTTTTTTTCTATCAGATCTTCTTGAAATATAAAAACAAGTAAGTCAGGAATAAAGCTCGGATGAGTTCGAAAACTGATGAGGTTAGTCTATCTATCGTAGAATTACGTCCCTTGATTGCTGAAAATGCCTATTTTTGACCTTGTCATCACTGTAGTCCCTTCAGTTTCCATCGGATCTTCTTGAAACTTACTTATAAGTAAGTAAGGGATAAAACCTCGGCAGGGTTTAAAAATTGGTGAGGTCGGCCTATATTTCAGAGAGTTATGTCCCCCTTGATTTTAGAAAATGCATATTTTTGACCTTGTCATCACCGTAGCCCTTTAAGTTTTTATCGGGTCTTCTTGAAACTTACATGTAAATAAGTCAGGGATAAAAGCTTGGATGAATTCGAAAAATTATGAGGTCAGCCTATTTATCACAGAGTTTAGTCTCTTTGATCGCACAAAATGCCAATTTTTGACCTTGTCATCACCGTAACTCCTACATTTTCATCATGTCTTACAAACCAGTAAGGCATGGATAAAAGCTCAGATAAGTTCGAAAACTAGCGATGTCGGTCGATTTCTCACGGATTTATGTCCCCTGCTTTACTGAAACCGCTTATTTTGATCTTGTCATCACCGTAGCCCCTCCAGTTTTGACCGGATCTTCTTGAAACTTACATGTAAGCAAGTCAGGGATAAAAGCTCGAATGTATTAATAAACCAGTGAGGTCGGCTTATGTATCATAGAATTACGTCACTTTGTTTGCAGAAAATGCCTGTTGTTGACCTTGTCATACCGTAGCCTCTTCAGTTTTGATCGAATCTTCTTGAAACTTACATGTAAGTAAGTCAGGGATAAAAGCTCGGATGAGTTGAACAAAAGGGCCATTATGGCACTGGATCGCTCACCTGATCCTTATTGTACAGATAAAATGGTAGGCAATATAATGTTGGGTGGAGTTTGTTAGTGACCCAAGGAACATTTCTGTGAAATTATTTCAAAATCAGTCTACATATTTAGTTGCAGAAATCATTTTAAAATTTGTTTATTGTGTAGTTTTGGTGGCTATTATATTCACTGGCGCGAACCTAGTTTGAGCAAGTTTGTCAGAGGGTCACCCATGGAACGTACCTTCCAAATTGTTTTCTTTCTGAAGCTGAAGTCTTCCAAAAGCTCTCTTCTACAGGGCTGACTTGTATGTTACTGTCTGGGCACAGGTCAGGTCCTAGTGCATGGGGTCTAACTTACCATGCCTCGTTGTGACAAGAGTGTGTGTGGAAGTATGTGTGTGTGGGGGGGGGGGGGGCGGGGGGTGTGGCAAGAATTGGCATAAGATGCTAGACATATGAGTCAGCGGTTCCTTTGACAATATAGAGCTGACTTGTATGTCACTATCTGGACACATTGTGGACATTGCGAGTCAGTTCCTTAGTGCAACAGCAGGAGATGAAGCGACTCAGTCTTCCTAATAATGTCACATGGTCACAAAAGGAGGGGGAGGTTGAGTTATCGGTCAGTGGTTCCCTTTGACAATACAGAGCTGATTTGTATGTCACTGTCTAGGCACCTTGTGGACATCGAGGGTCAGTTCCTAGTGCACAAGACAGAGATGAACAGGCTCAGCCTTTACCTTATATAAAACCAGAGAACTCCGGGCATGCCAATTTTTGACCCCATGGGGTTATAATTTCGACAATCTCGGCAGAGGACAACTTGAGGAAGCTTCATTCCAAATATCAAAAACTTGGGCCTTTTGGTTTCAGACGAGAATGTATTTAGAGATTTGCCCTATGTAAGTCTTTGTAAAACCGGTGGGCCCCGGGCGGGGCCATTTTGACCCAAGGTCTATGATTTGAATAATCTTGGTAGAGGTCACCCACATGAAGCTTCAAGCAAAATATCAAATACCTGGACCTTGTGGTATCAGAGAAGAAGATTTTTATATGTTTTCCATATACTTCTAAGTAAAACCGGTGAGGCCTGGGGCGGGGGCACCTTTGACCCCGGGGCTGTATTTTGAACAACATAGTAGGATCTACCAGATGAAGAATCATACCAAATATCAAAGACCTGGGCCGTCTGGTTTCAGACAAGAAGATGTTTCAAAGGTTTCCCAGATATAAGTGGAGGTAAAACCAGTGTGCCTGCCGGCTGGCCATTTTTGACCCAAGGGCTATTATTTGAAAAATCTTGGTAGAGGTATGCAAGATGAATCTTCACATCAAATATCAAAGACATGAACCTTACGGTTCAGAGAAGATTTTTTTAAGATTATCCCTTTATAAGTCAACGTAAAACCAAAGAGCCCTGGGGCCTTGTACCCAGGGCTATAAATTGGACAATCTTGATAGAGGTCCACAAGAAAAAGCTTCATACCAAATATCAAACATCGGAGCCTTCTTGTTTCAGACAAGAAGATTTCTAAAGATTTTCCCTATGTGTAAGTCTATGTAAAACCATTGGGCCCCAGGACAGGGGCATGTTTTTTCCAAGGGCTTTAATTCGATCAATCTTGATAGAGGTCCACTCGACGCAGCTTCATCCTAAATATCAAACACCTGAGCCATCTGATTTCAGACAAGAAGATTTTAAAGGTTTTCCATATATACGTCAATGTAAAACCAAAGGGCCCCGGGGCGGGGGCATTTTTGGCCCCAGAGCTATAATTTGAACAATCTAGATAGAGGTCCAATAGATGAAGCTTCACACCAAATATCAAAGACATGGGCTTTCGGTGTAAGAGAAGAAGATTTTTTTTAAAGATTTGTCCAATATAAGTCAATGTAAAATCAAAGGGCCCCGGGGCAGGGGCATTTCTGGCGCAAGGACTATTATTTGAATAATCTTGGTAAAGGTCTACTAGATGAAGCTACACACCAAATATCAAAGACCTGGGCCTTGCGGTTTCAGAGGAGAAGACTATTTTGAGATTGTTCCTATATAAGCAAATGTCAAACCAAAGGGCCCCGGGGCAGGGGCATTTTTTGAACCAGGGCTATAATTTGAACAAGCTTGATAGAGGTCCATAGAACGAAGCTTCAAACCAAATATCAAATACCTGAGCCGTCTGGTTTCGGACAAGAAGAAGGTTTTCCCTATGTAAGTCTATCTAACACCAAAAGCTCTGAAGCGGGGGCATTTTGGTCCCAGGGCTATAATTTGAACAATCTTTGCAGAGGTCCGCTAGATGAAGCTACACACCAAATATTGAAGACCTGAGCCTTGCGGTTTTTAGAGAAGACGATTTTTTGAGTTTGCATTGAAATATTCTATTTTTGGCTCCTGTGGCGTTGATGTGCAATGCACCGGAACCAATAGAACAACTTTAAAAGGGGACCACCTGAGGATCATACCTATGAAGTTTGATAGAAATACGATCAGTGGTTTAGGAGGAGATGTCGTTTGAAGAAATTGTTTACGCACGGACGGATGCACGCACGGACGACGGACAAAATGTGATAACAAAAGCTAACCTTGTAATTAAGTATCAGGTGAGCTAAAAACTGGTGAAGTCGGCCTATTTATCATAGAGTTATGTGACTATGTCCCTTTGATTGCTGGAAATGCCCATTTTTGACATTGTCATCAACATAAGCCCCAAAGTTTTGAACAGTCCTTCCTACAGCTTACATATAAGTAAGTTAGAGTTTAAAGCTTGAATGTGTTAGGAAACTAACATGGTTGGCCCATTATTTTATAGAGTTAAGACCCCTTTTGCTGAAAATGCCTATTTTGTACCTTGTCATCACCATAAGTCCTTTAGCTTTGATCGATTCTTTCTGAAACTAGCATATATGTAGTTTGGGATTGAAAGTTCAGGTGAGTTTGAAAACTGGCGATGTCTGTCTATCTCTCATAGAGTTACGTCCCCTTGAATGCTGAAAATACCTGTATTTGACATTGTCATCAGCATAAATCCTTCGGTAAAGACTGGAACTTCATGAAACTTTGAATGTGTTAGCTATGGTGAGCGATATAGGACCATCAGGGTCCTCTTGTTTTTAATCGGACCATTTGCCTAGGAGGAGATGTCGTTTAAATGTTGTTTTTTTTGTGTGTTTTTTTTTTTTTTGTTGTTTTTTTTTTTTTGTTTTGTTATTCTTGTTTTGTTTTGTTTTTCATTCTAATTTTAACACTGGTGGTCATTTTTCAGCAGAAGAGAACAATTTTATCAATTTTGGCAATGGGCCGTAAGATGAACATTTCTGTGAAATTATTTTGAAGTAGGGTCATTTATTTTCCTGGGATGAGATTTTGTGTATTTTTTTATTATTATTTTTATTTATTTTTATTTTTAGTAGCCATATTGTTCAGTGGAGTGGATTGATTTAGCAATTTTGGTAGGGGGTCACCCAAGCAACTTCCTGTGGAATTTTAAAATCCAACAACCAGTTTATAAGGAGATGCCGTTTGAGTAAATTGATGACGGACCTTTTAAAGTTTTTTTCTTTAAGCTCCCGCGTGCCATTTTGTTGGCAGAGCGGACCCATTTTAGCAATTTTGGTACAGGGTTCCCAAAGAAACATTTCTTTGAAATTATTTTTAAAGTCTTGCCCGTGGGCACGTACAAGGAAGTGTTGTTTAAAGTTTTTTTTTTTTTCTATTTTTAGCTCTGATGGCCATTTGTTTAGCGGGGCGACAACATTTGGGAACTTTTGGAAGAGGTTCATCCAAATTCATTCACCGGTTCAGAAGGAAATGACTTTTAAGTAAATTGTTGACGGACGCCGGAAGACGCATGTTGCCGTACGACGGACATAGCGTGATTTCAATAGCTCAACATGAGCACTTAGTGCTCAGGTGAGCTAAAAAGGTGCAACGGATCTTCCGTGACAGACCAATTTCTCTATTAACCCTTATCTTGCTGAATATTCAGTTTAGCCACACCCATTTCTGTCTTTGAACCAATCAGATCACTTGATGTAATTCATTCTTACAAATTCATAAAATGAATGCCAAACAGTGTAGATCCTGATCAGATGGCTTCTTCAGAAGCCATCTGATCTGGATCTACACTGTTTCCAAAGATAGGGGTTGTCGTGAACAGCATGATAAGAGTTAAGTTGTGTAGAAAACCTCAAAAGCTTAACAGCTAGTTTAACAGCCACCAGCTAAGTGGCCATACAACTGTGGTTTGTTTTAATCAAATCAATCAAGGTATAGTAGTCGCCGATAAAATTGACTAGGCGGAGCTACCATTTGCACCTGCCTTTGGAATGTTCTATTAACAAAAAGGTAAGCCAAGTCGCCCGCTGTGTGAAATCAACTGTAACACAAACAAAGCTGTGGCGTATATATGGCCATTTTGGTGCGCTTGCAGAAAGCATGCGAAAGGCACTCCGCCGAATCTTCTGGTGGACTCAGCAAATTTGACATATATTGAAAACACCTGGAAAGCTCCACCTAGTCCTTCTTATCTGCGACTACTATATTGATTCCAAAAATGTATACTTATATGAACTTATGTGACATTTGAAAAGGCTTTGTTAGGTTTTGGCACCAAGTACGCTCATTTAAGTAAAGGTAAACCGGCACATTTGTCTTATAGAAATTGGGTCCGCTTTGTCCACTGGTTGGGAGCGTACAGTACACTTAACCCGGGTGTTCCGATCTGTATAGGGGACAGATCCTTGTTCCGATATGTCGGGTATGTTTCAGAGTGTTTATTTTTGTGTTTTGAAATTATTAATCGTGAGAATTTCAATTTCATAGCAGTAGTTCCGGAAGCATAATTAAAAGTCTTTTCGATAGGCTACCTTGATTTTCTGTTTATTGCTATGATTTCTTTTGTTTTCACATTTGTTTTTAGAAAATCATTATCCTACTTTCGATTTCAAACGCTGCACCGGTACAATTTAATCAAACTGTGCCACCAACCTTACATGAAACGACTAATTGCATTTATCTAATTTTATGATGTATTTCGGGTCAGCTGTTATTAATATTACTAAACAGCTTGCCATGTAAGAGCAATGATTGTCAAAGAAAACGATAGAGGGGTCAAAAACTGGATTGTATCGCATGTCGCAAAACTGATTTCTCAGCACTGTATGTTGTGTGCCGATCATTCTATATAGTGTGTCCTGACAATACTATAGAGCGATTTCGATATTTTCTTATGCAATTTTTTTTGATCTGTTATGTTTATTATGATGCTAGACAATCAGTCTATTATACTGAAAGGGGAGATTACACAAAAACCATGACACCCCGGTTAGTGGTTCTTTGGCATGACACATTGAATCAACATTGTCAATAACTGTTCCAAATACCAACAAAATATCTCACAGGGTATCCAATTTATGGTCATCACAAGATTATATTGTTTGGGGGAAAATAACTAAAAACAGTGCACCCAGAGTCGTGATTTTCATACATGTCACACTTATTTAACCTCATGTACAACTTTACAAAATCCCACCAGTATGTCTCAAAGAGTATTTAAGATATGGCGATCACAAGATAGTAATACAATTTTATTAGAAGGGGATATAACTCAAATACCACCGCACCCAGAGCTTTGGTACTTGAGCATGACATGCTGTCTCAACCTTGTGAAGAAATCATGTCAAGTATCAAAAATATATCTCAAATGGTTTTTCTGAGCTATGACCTTCACAAGATTATTTTGTCAGGGGAGGTAACTCAAAAACCAGTGCTACAAGAGTCGCGGTTCTTGCACATGACACGCCTGCGTAACCTCATGTTAAACTGTACCTAGTACTGTCAACATGTCTCCAAAGTATTGGAGATATGGCGATCACAAGATAGTCATTCTATTTTAGAAGAGATAATTCAAATGATTCCACCAAGAGTTGTGCTTCTTGCATAAGACATGCTGCTTCAACCTTGTGAACAATCATGCCAAGTTTCATCAATATATCTCGAAGGGTATTGGAGTTATCGCGATCACAAGATAGCCATTATATTTAATTGGAAGAGGAGATCTTTTTTTTTTTTTTTGTTTTGGTTTTACGGCATTTTCAAGATTATTTCACTCATATCGAGCCGATCGTTAATCAGAGGTGGGCGAAAACCGGAGTACCCGGAGCAAAACCACCTGACCTTCCGTTGCAGAACTTGGCGTCTCACATGTGACCCGAGCGAGGCTCGAACCACAGCGGTGAGAGACCTGATGATCAAGAGTCAGCGCTCTTAACCACTAGGCCACGGAGGCCCGTTTTGGAAGGGGAGATAATTCAAATGACATGGCACCAAGAGTTGTGGTTCTTGCGCATGACATGCTGCTCCAACCCTGTGAACAATTGTGCCAAGTTCAATCAATATATCTCGAAGGGTATTGGAGTTATGGCGATCACAAGATAGTCAGTCTTTTTTTTCGAAGGGGAGTTAACTCAAAAACATTGGCACCAAGGGTTGTTAGTATTGCCCACGACACGCCGTCTCAAACTTGTTTACAATTTGTCAAGTATCATCAATATATCTAGAAGGGTATTGGAGTTATAGAGATCACAAGATAGTCATTCTGTTTTTTTTTTGGAAGGGGTGATAACTCAAATACCATGGTACCCACGGTTGTGATCCTTGTGGACGACACGCCGTCTCAACATTGTGTAACATTGTGCTAAGTATCATCAATATATCTCGAAGGGTATTGGAGTTATGACCATCACAAGATTGCTTCTACGCCGGGACGGACGTACGGACGGACGGACGAACGGACGCCAAGCCGATGGCTATATCCTCCGAATCTATTCGGTCGGGGGATGAAAAGGAAAATATCTTTCACAGACTGGTCCACAGCTCTTCATTTCTTTGCATAACTGTATATATCTTGAACAAATAGCCCGTAACTAATCATATCACTCAGGTCGTTTTGCATTTCTGTGCGGTCTGGTCAGAGTATTTTCTATGCGTTCTGTGGATGAAGAGTGACGCGTGACGATGCGACTCATTTTGTTAAATATTTCGTACCTGAAGACAGTCCTCGAAGGCTGGCTCCTTTGGCCGAGTGGAAGACCTCTAGTCTGTAGTGCTCTAAAGGTTCAATGAATACACACAGCACATGCAAGTTCTCCAAGATTTCGGGAATTTATAGGTAATTAATATTTTTACGTAGCTTTGCTTTTGTTTAGCATTGTCATCTTATTGCATAGGCAAACATTGCAATGTACCTTTGAACAACTTACACACATCTATAGCGAAATCCCATACAGTCAAAACAAAGTACCGTAAGACAAACTATACAGTAAATATGAGACATACCACACAGTCAGAAATTTTTTGGGATGATCAGTCTTGCTCTTCGTGTGATTTCGTATGGAATTCTGGAGGCAATTGTATTTAGTATAACTCATTATAGATTATTACTCTATCTTAAAACTGTCATAGTGTAGATTATATTTTCTTGTCCTTTGGGATCATTGATTCCATTGTGGAATTTTGAAAATATCTGAGGGTCACTGATGAGGCCTAACTGGCCGAAACTAGCTAGTCTGGCCCAGAAAACATATACACTCCATATTTTTCAGTTCTGTGGTGTATTCCTTGCTTCCAAAGGATAACCCTTTTATAGAACATATTTAACTTCACTACAGCTGGTGTGTGGGAATGTGTGGCGGCGGTAAAACGTCTCCCTGCCCTACATCATAGTGTAGATTATATTTTCTTGTCCTTTGGGATCATTGATTCCATTGTGGAATTTTGAAAATATCTGAGGGTCACTGATGAGGCCTAACTGGCCGAAACTAGCTAGTCTGGCCCAGAAAACATATATACTCCATATTTTTCAGTTCTGTGGTGTATTCCTTGCTTCCAAAGGATAACCCTTTTATAGAACATATTTAAAAGATATTTTTCTTTCGATCAAAGCTCTCAATTGGTCGATTTTCTGGTCACAGGTGAGATGTGATTCTTACAAACACTATTGATTTTGCAGCTGAAAAATAAATTTAGAGCATATATATAAAACAAAAAAAAAACATACAAATATAGAAGACAGACCACACAAATACACCTTCAAGGTCATAACAAAAGACAAGGATCTGTCCGCTATACAGATCGGAACATCCGGGTTAAGTGTACTGTACTCTCCCAACCAGTGTTGTCTAGCATCACGTTGTATTTTATTTTAGCTAATGTAGCGTCAATATCAAGTCTTAAGTAATGAAACTATAACATTGTTTTACTTTGTAACTGCACGTAAATTTAACTTTTTAAATATACATGTAAATTCAAAATTATCATATATGGTTTTAATTTTCTTTCCATTAAAGGTCCCGAATTTTAGTTTGGGCAAATTTGGTGTAATGCCTCATTACTGTTTCTCATTATAAGAGCAAGAGTGTGGAAAAACATGCTACTGCTAAATATGACCCCAGACACCACTCTAAACCAAACTTCACCATTCCACTCCCAACACGCCACTCCATAGAATACACAGCGTCCGTATTGATCAACTTGCGGACCATTTTGTGTCGTCACCCAGAGAAAAGAAGAAAATAGCTGACAGATGAAAGAGGGGAGCAGAGGAGAAAGTAAAGTGAAGAAACAGAAAAACAACACCCCTTTACCATTACGTGCTGCATGCAAGAACAGCAGGTCTTGTCCAACTGAAGCCAATAGTGACATAAAATACACAATAGCTTTGCCTCACCCAACCACCCCTACAGTGTCCGGCATATTCGTTGTCAAAATTAAAGGTTAATTAATAGCTAATTAAAGCTATATATGTAACGCTGACCAACTCTTTCAAGCAGAAATGGGCGTCCAACCGATATTGGCCAACTTGCTGTCCTTCTTGCACGAAAACACGCCTATATATTTCTCACCCACTTGAACCCAATCTTTATATAGTAAAACTGGGGGTTACAGGGGTAAACTTACTTTTTCTTATTTCTGCTTTAAAATATAGATAGTTGGTATTCGTTAGAACCGCCTCGATGAGGCGGTTCTAACGAGTACCGACAATCCATATTTTGAGCAGAAATAAGAAAAATATAAATAGTTGGTATGCGATAGAACCGCCTCGAAGAGGCGGTTCTAACGAGTACCCACAATCCATATTTTGACCAGAAATAAGAAAAATATTACAATTTTTCATCGTAAAATTTTCGATTTTCTGCGGTAAAATTTATTATGTACTTGTATAGGCATGTTTTCGTAATGAGGAATTTAGCCATTTTTAAGATTTTTGTACTTTTTGTTTCACCAAACAGACAGTTAATACAAGTAAAAATTTTTTTCTACTTACCCAGCAGAATTATTTCGACATGTTAGCGAAAACACAGCTATGTTTAGGTCCAAACAAAGCTTATCACAATAATATTACATGGTCTTGCTATCGAAAGTTCAGGTACATGTAAGGTACTGTTGATGGATGGGTGGGGGATTTACGGCCCATTCGATGTTATTTCACTTCTTTCAAGCCGATCGTTAATCAGAGGTAGGCGAAAACCGGAGTACCCGGACCTTCCGTTGGAGAACTTGGTCAGTGGAATGATAACCCCTCTAAACCACACTTTATATACAGGAAAGTAGGGTTGACGGGGTAATCATTGTTCTACTTGTTTTTACGCAAACACATAGATCGTGGGTTCTCGTTAGAACCGCACCGGCCCCCGCCCATCGGGGCTTGAAGAAATATATGGGCAGCATAATGCTTCCACGCAGAGCTGAATCCGACCCGCACACGAGTACTGGTAAACCGCTTAGAGGATCTTAGCCTGCCCAGGCAAAGCGGTGCGCACGAGTCGGACAAACCATGCTTATAAACCCTATTGGTTTCATTGGGCGACAGGGCTTGAGATGTCATTTCATCTCAATGTCGTGTAAAAGTCCCACAAAATTTGAAGCAACGTCTCCAAAATGACCTTTACAGTGTTGACGGGGACGTTAAACCTCAAATCAAACAAAAACTCAGTAGAACCTCCTTTACGAACACCAACAATCAATATTTGGACTAGATAAAGGGAAATTCTATCACAGCGCGCCTATATAGGCAATGGGAAGGATATAAATGCACGTGCTTCAGTTGATAGTTTTAGGGGAATTTCTTTTAACAATGGCGAAAAGTTGTGAGAGTTTGAATATTGCCGATTTTCAGCCTGCTAGAATCGAAATGGATCAGCTCTACGCGCGCGTGATTTGTCTACTTACAACTGATCGACAAACTGTGATTTATTACTCAACAAATCACAGCTAGAGCTGATCTATTTCTTAAACATACATTATTTTCGTCCAGACAAATGCTAATTCTAGAGAAGGCGTCCTTTACGGGGAATGAGAACACCTTCAGGGGAGGCAACTCCTGCAAAAGTATTTTGTCTCCCATGTCAATATAGGTCAACTGTTAAAGGAAAGAGTTTGCTCCCGAGGAGCAAATTCTTTCATTTAAGAGTAGACCCCCTTTTCAATGGGACATAATCTATAGAAAATAGAACGGGAAGTCCCGGAAGTTGTCTCCCTTTGAAAAATGGCAGAAAAAATCTGCCAGTGTTCCCATTCCCCTTAAGTACTCGGATCTGTTAAGGGTAAATACTTTCCCAGAAACATGAATTGTTGGTACTCATTTTAACCGGTGGTTCTAATGAGTACCCACAATCTGGATTTACAGCAGGAATGACATCACGTTAACAAGCCCGTTTAATGAACACCGCCGGTAACCCCACTTTTGTATAGAGAAAACTAGGATGTATACGGATAAACATTAATTTGTTTATTTCTGCACCAAGATATAGGCTGTGCATTACGATAACACACACATGCGACATAGTGCATTTTTCACATCTCCAAAATAACTATTTTTCTGCTGAAAATCCGTGATATTTTTCTTATAAATACTGCAAATATAGGTTGTGGGTGCTCGTTAGAACGGCCTCATTGAGGCGGTTCTAACGAGTACCCACAACCTATGTCTTTGAGTCAAAATAAGAAAAATCCCAGTTTTCTCTATACAAAGTGGGGTGTAAGGGGTGTTCAATTCACGGACTTGTTCACGTGATGGGGTCCTCGTTATAATGACCTTAAATAAGCGGTTCTAACAAGTGCTTGAAAAAGAAATAAGAAAAATATCACAAACTTTCTTCAGAAAATTAACCGTTTGGGAGATATTCAAGAATGCTTTGTTTGTGTGTTTGGTTTGATTTGAGGTTTAACGTCCCCGTCAACACTGTATAGGTCATTTTGGAGACGTTGCTTCCAATTTTGTGGGAATTTTACCCGACATTGAGATGAGATGACATCTCAAGCCCTGTCACCCAATGAAACCAATAGGGTTTATAAGCATGGACAGTCGTACTCGCACTGCTTTGCCTGGGCCGGCTTAGATCCTCTAAGCGGTTTACCAGTACTCGTGTGCGGTCGGTTTCAGCTCTGTATGGAAGCATCATGCAGCCCATCTGCTTCTGCAAGCCCCGATGGTCGGGGCCGATTCAAGAATGCACTTTGTCGCAAGCACGTGTATCGTAATAGGAAATGATATTGCCACATGTGTAAACTGTCGCGCACGTCATGATGCCGCTTATGTATATAAAATAAACCATTGTCCTTTGAACAACTCGATTCATAATCGTTAGTTGATAGACTTAAATGAAATTTATGAAACTCGCCACAGGCTCGTTTCATAAATTGCATATGGAATGACTACTCGTGTAAGGTCCTGTATATATCACATTGGGCTACTTGTGTGTGTGTGTGTGTGAATTCGGATTTAACGTCGCTTTCAACAATTTTTCAGTCATATCACGACGGTGTCTGGTTGCGACAGGGAGCTCAATGCTCACGTTTATAGCGCTGCCTCACTGAAGTATCATGTCCCAGACACATTACATGATACCACACCCAGTCACATTATCCTGACACTGGATCGACCATTCCTAGCTCTACCCCGTAAATCTGAGTGCCAAGCGAGGAGCAGCTAGTACCATTTTAACGACTTCGGTATGTCGCGGCCAGGGATCGAACCCGAGACCTCCCGTTCCCGGACACTCTACCAACTGAGCTATCGGGGCCGGTACACTGGGCTAACTATCATAATGTATAATACCGTGGATTGTAATTAAGGCTGACGCGATTAATCGCATGATCGATTAATCGATCGATAAATTCCACAAAAAATGATTATCATTTCTGATTTGCTTTTAATCGATTACTTGATAGGTACATTTTACTAACCAAAGTTATGCCTAAAATAGCTGGATGAATGGCAAACAGTGCAGACCCTGATGAGACGCCGCATGATGCGGCGTCTCATCTGTGTCAACACTGTTTGCTCAGGCATGTCTGTTCAAAGATACATAATGTAAAGTGCAACATAAGGTAAGAGTCATGCTCAGACAGAAAGCCAGACAAGCAAAATAATAACAAAAACATTAGCGATTACTAATCGATTATCGATCGCAATGACATGACTGATAATCGATTATCTTTTCAGCTCCGATTAGCCAGCCCTAATTATAATACATTACGATAACACATCCGTATGAAAAAGTGCATTTTTCAAATATCAAAAAAGTATTTTTTTCTGATGAAAATTTGTAATATTTTTCTTATATATACTCCAAACGAAGGTTTCGGATACTCGTTAGAACCGCCTCTTTGAGGCGTTGGGTGTTCGTTAGAACTGCCTCTTTGAAGCGGTTCTAACGAGTACCCATACCCTATGTATTGCGTTAGAACCGCCTCATTGAGGCGGTTCTAACGAGTACCCATAACCTATGTATTGGGGCAGAATTAAGGAAAATAATGTTTACCCCCGTAAACCCCAGTTTTCTCTATATAATGTGAGGTTTAGTGGGGTCTTCATTTCATGGACTTGTTCACGTGATGACCTAGCCCTTATGATGTACGAAATATGTATGCTAACGTACATGCCAGTGGATAAGTCAATTCTGATTTTGTGCTAATGAACGCTTTTTGTCCTGGTGTTTCCCAGACTCTGAAGTGGTTTCTTTCTTTTAAATGTTCTTTAAACTTTGTTCAGTCATTTAAGGTAGATATGGCGTCTCAGTGTGACATAGACCATTCATTCATGTTCATCAGTCGCCCCCGATATTAATTGCAGTGTAGCACATTGGCCTGATAAAGATGTTTGGATGTTTAACGTCCCCGTCAACACTATATAGGTAATTTTGGAGGCATTGCTTCCAATTTTGTGAGACTTTTATCCGCCATTGAGATGAAATGAAACCAATAGGGATTATAAGCATGGACCGCACCGCTTTGCGTCCTCTAAGCGGTTTACCAGTTGTGTTTGTTTGTTTGATTTGAGGTTTAACGTCCCCGTCAACACTGCAAAGGTCATTTTGGAGACGTTGCATCCAATTTCATGGGACTTCCACCC
The DNA here is from genome assembly GCA_963580285.1 of Lucinisca nassula. Taxonomy (NCBI): domain Eukaryota; kingdom Metazoa; phylum Mollusca; class Bivalvia; order Lucinida; family Lucinidae; genus Lucinisca; species Lucinisca nassula. Next base: position 107,433,892 of record OY757013.1, on the reverse strand, counting down.
GACATTGAGATGAAATGACATCTCAAGCCCTGCCGCCAAATGAAACCTATAGGGTTTATAAGCATGGAAAGGCCGACTCGCACCGCTTTGCCTGGGCAGGCTTAGATACTCTAAGTGGTTTACCAGTTCTCGTGTGCGGGTCGGTTACAGCTCTGCGCGGAAGCATCATGCAGCCCATATATTTCTTCAGCCCCGATGGTCGGGGACCAATACCCGTGTGTGGCCAGACTCAGCTCGGCGTGGAAGCATCATGCAGCCCATTTATTTCTTCAAACCCCGATGTGTTTAGGCCGGTTTGCGTAGGTATAAACAGGGGGCTAAGAATCAGAGTGCCACGAAAACACGCCTTTATGATTTTGACCCCCTCGAACCCCACAATTATAAAGAAAAAAATGGGGTTTACAGGGGTAAACCCTTATTTTTTCTTATTTCTGCTCTAAAATATAGATTTTGGGTACTCGTTAGAACCGCCTCAATGGGGCGGTTCTAACGAGTACTCACAATCTATATTTTGAGCAGAAATAAGAAAAATGTCACAATTTTTCATCCTAAAATTTCGGATTTTGGGGAGTAAAGATTACAATGCATTTGTATAGGCCTGTTTTCGTAATGGTGTTTAGAGATTGGTTTAAACTTCAGGCAAGCTGTTTAGTCTGCGCAAAGACAAAGTATAATTATTAGCAAAATAAAATAATATGCTTTTAAATGCTGTTATTTTATCAAATGAGCTCCGCCAAGCGAATTTGTGTCTTCGAGCATTAAGTCATGACAAATTTTAACTGCGCATGCCAAGCCATTCAGAGGGGCCAGGGATATGGCTTTCCGTATGAAGGTTCTTCTTGATTCACTGCTTGTATGAGCGAGCAGCGAAGGTTCTGGCGAGACTGCGCGGATGCGCAGGCTCGCCTGAACCTTCAGTACTCTCATAGGCGATAAGTACCAAAATCGCTTGACGGGGCCCAAATGTCTTCAAGATGTTTTAGAAAATAGCGTTTTATCCCTAAAAACACATCAAAGCGCCAAAGGCACTGAAATGACAGATTCTATGAGAAAATCAAAACACTGTGAAAACTTACAGACAACCTTTAGATCTAAAAATTTAGAAAAGTAGTTCTGCAAATTCCTTTGTATGGTATGTTTGCAGTTGTCTATACAACTGTGGTATCATGAAATGCCATTCGATGTTTCAAATTTTGGAAAGAAACTATTTACGTTTTCAAAACCAAACATTAAAATTCAAGTTTTAACAATACTACTGGCAATTAGTAACATTTTTGTCTGGTCGGTTGTGGATACCTCCCCCCAAAAGATACTCTATTTTTCACAAAGAGATCGGAGGAGAAAGGCTGGTCAGTCCAGTACACGAATTCCATTGGCATGAAGACATTTTTGAGTAAGAACGCCACTATAAACACGCGCGTAATCCTGCTGGATAAGATATCCCGGATTCTGAGCGTAAACAAATAAATGGAACCACGTGAGGCCGACGCACTTGATTGATGTAATGTCTCGCTGTTCAGTGAACGTCTCAGCCATGATCTTGAATGTTCTTAATGTCGCTAGCTACAATAGCTCGACATACCATTTCGCTTATTCCATCCGATATGTCATGCTCCATTACGCACGCGTCGCCTCGGCATACCTTACACCTATGTGTCGAAACATCCCGGAACGACAATCGGCGTGATTCACGCTGAAGTGCGATGTGTCACTGAAACGCATATCACGCGAGTCGATTAGACGCCAATATACATGTACGTATTTCATGCACCAGCGTAAGTGTTCCGTACTGTGTCGACGTCTTAATTTAGGTCACGACAGGGACGTCTAGCTCTCAAAAGTGCCAGACTTTCGGATGAGTCTTTAAACCGAGGTCCCGTCTCCATATGACCATAGCTGTTGGTGGGACGTAAAACTCAAGCACTCACTCACTCTCTCAAAAGTGCATAAGGGTGACGAACAGTGTCAGTGCTTATTAGTCGGTAGTTGAAACCCTTTGTTTATCTACAGGTACAGTGTAGCAGATGCCGCTGGAAATCTGCTTCGCATATGCGTCTGTCGAATGAATCGATCTTGACGTACTGACGTCGGTCTTCCGCTACGCCGACGTCCACTAGCGTCTTCTGTTGATAGTAAGATGTCGCTCCAACAGACAAATAGATCACACACATGTAGCAGCCAAAATCAGAGTAAATGCCATCTGCTTTCCGACAAGCTTCTAACTGTCCATTAGAAGCCTCCGTGGTGTAGTGGTTATGATACTCGCCTTGTAAACCAGGGATCGCAGGATCGATCCCGGACTTCTCCAGACTTTCGGATGTGTCTTTAAACCGAAGTATCGTCTCCGTATGATCTTAGCTGTTGGTGGGACGTAAAACTCAAACACTCACTCACTCTAACTGTCCAGGGTTCAATGAAAAATGTTGCAATACGTTCTCATTTGATGCTTTTTGAGAACAAAATACAATTTCTTCTTTTCTAGGCACGACCTTACATCACACATCAAAAGTTTGATCCTGAATATGTGGTATCTATCAGTGCTGGTGTGAAGGTGGTACACATGATCGTTGGCCCCCGCCAATTGGGGCTTAAAGAAATAGATGGGCTGCATGATGCTTCCACGCAGAGCTGAAACCGACCCGCACACGAGTACTGGTAATCTGCTTAGAGGATCTAAGCCTGCCCAGGCAAAGAGGTGCGAGTCGGACCGTCCATGCATCTAAAACCCTACTGTTTTTGATTGGGTGGCGGCAGGGCTTGAGATGTCATTTCATCTCAGTGTCGGGTAAAAGTCCCACAAAATTGGAAGCAACGTCTCCAAAATGACCTATACAGTGTTGACGGGGACGTTAAACCTCAAATAAAACAATACAAAACACAGGATTGTGGCCGGACTGGCATGCATACGTCACGGTTGATTGATTTAACCTTTTTAGCTTAAGGGCATGGTGCCTAAGCGTGTTGTAATCATGCAATCGTTTGGTTTCAAAATCAAAGCACCGAACGTGTTGGTGGGATGTAGGTTGGGGTAAAAGTCCTGGGCTGAGAATAAACTGTTTAATTTAACACTGAAATTCCAAACAAATAGTGAAATAGATTTTCATAAGAAGCGCGTTCTTCAGCGTCCGAACTTGGTCTACACTGTTTGCCAAGCTCAACCTATGATTCCAGGATGACCCTCTTCAGTCTTATGAAATACCCTGATCTCACTGCGGCTATTTTCTGCAAGAAAAAGGTTATTCTGAGAAGTCAGTGATAGTCACGTAGACGTTAGCTCTGAATCGCTTTTTTATTAGTAACTTCGGGTCGAATGCCAAACAATCAACCCAAACATAGCCGGGTCGTTTGTCAGTCTTGGTTACATGTAAGTGTTATCTGTAAAATCTGCACTTGAAAAAATGTTCGATTTGGCAAACAATGTAGCCTAAGATCAAACGCCACAGAACACGGTGCTGATCTTGTTCTACATTTTTGCATCAGTTACTAAACTTCCATTAGGTTTTAACGGATTAGTCCAAGTCCTCGTTCATGACCAGCCTGCATTTAGAGACAATCGGCATGAGTGTTGTCAGTGCTTTGATTTATTCACTGCCTTGAGTTTCTGGAGTGTACTCTACCATCACTGAAGTTGGGCTCGTCCATTCTGCTAAATATGGCACCTAGAATTATATCACAGGACCTACATTGTTTGCATAGGTATCTGTACCATATTCCAGGGTTGAAAGGGACAGCCTTTCTCACAAAGTCTGATATACACCTAGTTGTAACTGACCTAGACTTGACCTCGAATGTCGGAAAACCCATTAATATTCTGGTCTGCAGCTGACCGGCTGGTCTTTAAGGATTAAATATTGACAGCACTGTTAGAAAACAGTGTAAAACCTGAGCAGACGTCTAAGCAGATGCCGCATTGATCTAGGTATACAGTCTCGCATGATGCAGCTGATTCATATGAAGTGCTGAATAAATTCTCTGAAAGGTACATGTAAGATAAAATCGTCATGTCGTCTGCTTCAAAAGTTTGTATTGCGATTATAGGATGGACAATTTTGAAAACTGTGCCTAACCGGACTACATTTTTGTCCGGACTCATATTTCTTTGGCGGTCAAAGCCGGAAGAAAGTCGTAAGAAAGCCGGAACTACTTTACAACACGCAGGATAGCTAGAGATGACAGATAGAATCTGTCATTAAAAAGCAACTATAAGCAGATGAAATTGTTTTGTATTGTTTTTTTTTTATTATTAGTATTCTTTGAATAAAACAAAACCTTGATAATTCAATCACACACGAATCGTATGCCTATCAATACGACTAACATAAAACGTCAAATAACACGTCAAATGAAAGAGTATGGGAAAAACATCATCTGCTATTTTTGATCGATGGCCTAAGGGATGACGTGCAGTCGATGAGGGTCGTTCAGTACCTAAATCGATGGTCGCGTTCTGTCCAGTATTTAACACGAGGCTGAGGTGTTAAATTAATAATTACATTATATTTCCTCTTTGAAGCATTTATTTATTTATTTTAATATCTTGTTTCGTCCAGCATTTAACACGAGGCTGAGGTTAGATTAGTTTCTCTTTGAAATTGTTTGGATTGAGATCTAGGAGTGAGTTGATGAGTGAGTGAGTGAGTGAGTGAGTGAGTGAGTGAGTTACTGCGTGCAAGCGTAAGTGCGTAAGCGAGTGAGGTAAGTGGGTGAGTCAGTGAGTGTCTCGATGAATGAGTGAGCGAGTCAGTCAATGTCAATCACTGTCGGTCACAGATAGTTGGTCAATCGATCACCAGTCAGTCAGTCAGTCAGTCCATCAGTAGACGGATACTTGGTTGATCGATTAGCAAGTCTGTGGGACGGTCGTAAACTCAATCCAAATATATATATATATATATATATATATATATATATATATATATATATATATATATATATATATATATATATATATATAGGACAACTAATTATTACATGAACTAACCGAGCCCTAGCTGCTGAATGTGTCGTTTACTTAATGAGTCTCATAGCTGTCAAGCTGTTAACTTTTCAAGTAAGCAAGTAGGCTACAATGTCTATTACTCAGAAGTTTTGCAAAAGCTACTCACATTTGTCAGCGAAAATATTAGTACATAAGTTATATAAAATTATCAAAGTTATAACAATACATAAACTAACGGCATCGTAAGTTCTAACTTCTGCACCCACGGAAGCGGTTCCGCCATGATAACGCCATCAGAAATTGATTAATCTGACCCTGACTTGATTTACAGAGAAACATCAATGGCTCGAACAACAATGTCTTGTTTACCATGGCTGCCTAGGGCACCCGCACATGGGGGCTTGAAGAAATAGATAGGCTGCATGATGCTTCCACGCAGAGCTGAAACCGACTACACACGAGTTCCTAACCACTCTGAAGATCTAAGCCTGCCCAGGCAAAGCGGTGCCAGTCGGACCGTCCATGCTTATAAACCATATTGGTTTTATTGACTGGAGACAAGGACTGAGAGGTCATTTAAGGCCAATGTCGATTAAAAGTAAAAAAAAAAAAAAAAAAACATGGCTGTTTCGAACACTTTCTTGAGCACGAGGAACTACTTTCCATAGGGTCTGATAAAACTTGGTAAGGTAAAACTTAGAAAAAAATGTCATTGTGAACAGGTCCATGCTATGTTGCGTGTTTCTGTTTGTTTGATTTCAGGTTTAACGTCCCGGTCAAGACTGTATATGTCATCTTGTAGACGTTGCTTCCAATTTTGTGTGACATTTACCCGACATTGAGATGAAATGACATCTCAAGCCCTGTCGCCAAAAGAAACTAACGGGGTTTATAAGCATATACGGTCCAACTCGTACCGCTTTGCCTAGGCAGGTATAGACCCTCAAAGCGGTTTACTCGTGTGCGGTCGGTTTAAGCTCTGCGCTGAAGCATCGTGCAGCCCATCTTTTTCTCCAAGCCACGACGGGCAGGGGTCAGGTATCTTGTGTGTACTCACAAGAAGCGAATACCTTAATCACATATAAGCGTTATGCCTTTTGGTTTACATGTAACCCTATGAATAAGTAGAGATTATCACATGGGATTTTGGTTATCGCCCGATGTATCAACCCGAGACCCCATTATCTGCCCGAAGGCTTTAGCCTGAGGGCAGATAATGGTCGAGGGTTGATACAGAGGGCGATAACCAAAACCCCATGTTATAATTTGTTTATCACATATTCAGATCCTATTCTTACTGTGTTTGACGTCCATAAATTGAAAACAAATTGTGACAAAAAGCGTGATTCAAGCAAATAAAAAAAGCGCGTTACGTCACGCCTAACTATTCGCTTTACGTCATGTAATTGGCAACGTCACAATAACGTCATTAGCGGGCTGATAACCGCTGTCCGTTCAAAATACACTGTTTCCGGTTATCAGACCGGGCGGGCTGATAACCGGAAATGGAATCAAGCATTATCACACATGCAAAACATGGGTTATCATGTTAAATATAGTACTGAATATGTGATAACACTTTGTATGTCCCGAACTACCCTTTCTCGAACATATGTTCGTGGTCCTAAACGTGTTGGAGCTGTCATCACAATCCGAAAAAGCGAACATTTTTTTAAAATGAAACATTGTGATATTTTGGAGCAGAAATGAGAAAAACAAGGCACCGCTGGCGATACAAATCCCCTCGCACAAGACAACTTCGTATGCTGAAAACACTGAACTTGCAAAAGTCCAACTTGCTTGAGATATTATCATTTAAAACCTTTGTGTAAAGTTTGTTTAAAATCCATCAATAAATGTAGGCTCTAGTATGACGACAATGTTTCTCTAAAAATAGCCACAGTGACCTTGACTTAGGTCCATGACCTTGAAAATCGACCTTGCTTGAGATATTATCACAAGCATCTTTTGTGTGAACTGATATTAAAATCCGTCAATAAATGTAGGCGGTAGAGCTATCAAAGTTTTTCTCAAAATAGCCACAGTGACCTTGACCTTGAGGCCAAGATCATGAAAGCCAAACTTGCTCGAGATGTTATGATAAGCAGCATTTGTGTGAAGTTATATTAAAATCCGTCAATAAATTTAGGCGCTAGAGCAATGACAAAATTTTCTAAAAATAACCAGTTACCTTGATCTTGTGGCCATGACCTTGAAAGTTGAAGCAGCTCGAGAATATTATCATAAGCAACATTTGTGTGTAGTTATATTGAATTCCATAAATAAATGTAGGCGCTAGAGCGATGACAATCTTTTTCTGAAAAATAGCCACAGTGATCTTGACCTTGAAGCCATAATCTTGAAATTGGAACTCGCTTGAGAAATTATCATAAGTAACATTTTTTGAAGTTATATTAAAATCTGTAAATAAATGTAGGCGCTAGAGCGATGACAAAGTTTTTTCTAAAAATAGCAACAGTGACCTTGACCCTGAGGCCACAACCTTGAAACTCGAACTGCGCGAGATATTGTCATAAGGAACATTTGTGTGAAATTATATTGAAATAGGTGAAGAAATATAAGATGAAAACGTTTTCTAAAATAGCCACTGACCTTGGCCTTAAGGCCATGACCTTGAAAGTCGAACTCTCTCAAGATAGTGTCATAAGGAACATTTGTGTGAAGTTATATTGAAATCGGTGGTGAAATGTAGGCACTAGAACAAGGACAACGTTTTTTTTTTCTAAAATAGCCACACTGACCTTGACCTTGAGGCCACAACCTTGAAAGTCGAACTCGCTCAAGATATTGTCATAAGGAACATTTGTGTGAAGATATATTGAAATCGGTAGAGAAATCTAGGCGCTAGTGCAATGACAAAGTTTTTCTAAAAATGGCCACATGACCTTGAACTTGAGGCAATGACCTTGAAAGTCGAACTCGAGATGTTGTCAAAAGAAACATTTGTGTGAAGTTGTATTGAAATTGGTGAAGATATGTAGGCGCTAAAGCGATGAAAAAGTTTTTTTCTAAAAATAGTCACAGTGACCCTGACCTTGGGGCCACGACCTTGAAAGTCGTACTCGCTCGAGATATTGTCACAAGGAAAATTTGTATGAAGCTATATTAAAATCTGTGGGAAATGTAGGCGCTAGTGCAATGACAGAGTTTTTCCTAAAAATAGCCACAGTGACCTTGACCTTGAAGCCATGACCTTGAGAGTCGAATGCACCCGAGATACTTTTATATGAAACACGTGTGTGAAGTTATATTGAAATCGGTGAAGAAATGTAGGCGCTAGAGCGATGACAAATGTTTTCTATAAATAGCCACAGTGACGTTGACCTTGGGGTCACGACCTTGAAGTCGAATTCGCTCGAGATATTGTCAAATGGAACATTTGTGTGAAGTTATATTGAAATCAGAGAAGAAATGTAGGCGCTAGATCGATGACAACTTTTTTCTAAAAATAGCAACAGTGACCTTGACCCTGAGGTCACGACTTGCTCAAGATATTGTCATAAGGAACATTTGTGTGAAGTTATATTAAAATCAGTGGAGAAATGTAGGCGCTAGAGCGATGACAAAAGTACGTACGTACACACGTACTTACGCACACACGTACGTACGGGATAAATGCTATATCCCCCTCACAACTATGATGCGCGAGGGGATAATAAGGTTTATCCCTAGGTTTACTATATAAAAGTAGGGTTCGAGGGAGTCAGAATAATATAGACGTGTTTTCGTGATGGGTCTCAAGAGTATTTACAAATTTCCATTCCCGTGGGATAATTGATATATACGCGACAGTTAAATACTTTTAGAACGTCCCTCCAAAATAATGATAAAATGTCTTTGAAATTATAGGCTCTTCGCTAAAAATAATAACAGGAAATATATCTCCCAGACAAAAATAATAACCTGTAATTTAATGAAATTAGTAACCCTCTGGTACTGATAACCATTAGCACTTCTAGATTGTAAGTAAATAGATACATGTACACCCATCACGTGAACAAGTCCGTGAAATGAACACCCCCTTACACCCCACTTTGTATAGAGAAAACTGGGGTTTACGGGGGTAAACATTATTTTCTTATTTTTACTCCAAGACATAGGTTGTGGGTACTCGTTAGAACCGCCTCAATGAGGCGGTTCTAACAAGCACCCACAACCTATGTTTGCAGTATTTGTAAGAAACATATCACGGATTTTCATCTGAAAATTTGCCATTGTGGAGATGTGAAAAAAATGCACTATGTCGCACGGGTGTGTTATTGTAATGCTTAGATTATTTTTAACAAGGGAAGCAACTTTGATTTGTAATTTCCTGTTGTTTTCCCTCTACTCCAATTCGCCTGTCAAATGGGGTTCTACTTTCTTTCCTTTAAGAGTAGATACAATTGACAAAGAAAGCCAGGGAATTTCAAAGAATTTTGAACGTGTAATAGAAGTGTTTTTTTTTAAGAATTAGTAGTTATTCGCCTTAAATGTTTACTGTTAACTGTTCTCTTCTCTCATCTACGTCATATTTTTTGGTAAGTGGTAGCTTCGTAGTTTAAACTTTCCGCAAAAAATGTTGGTGTCTGAAAACGCTGGTAAAAGTTTTGCCTAAAGTTGTATGTGTGGCGAGACTACCTAGATTTATTTTTTGCAAATAAATCGAGGTTTAATGTCTCCGTCAACACTAGCATAGCCCGAACATGAAAATAACAGTTGCCCGTTTTCAATGTAATCATTATGCCATAATGGGCATACAAGAATTTGTTTTATGTTTTTCCACTGGGAATGTTTATAAAACTCATACCAAACTGTGTCGCGGTTTATTTTTTTATAGTTTGCCTGTAAATGTGTGTATCTCTTATATCTTTTTGCTTTGGATATCCAATGAGCCATTTTGTGGGAAAGTAACTGTCCTTTTTGCTTTCGGCTATTGATGTTTCCATTAGAGTCTAGTTGTTTCATTTTTGCGTTTCTCGCCCTTTGCAAGGGTGTGTTAATTGTTTCGATCCCTGACCATTGCATTCACTTCTATCTTGTTGCGTCTACTTCAGCACATGTGAAATGAAACCATAACTTTCATATGCAGTATTATTGTGTTATCTCCAAAATGTATGAAATTTCATACAAAAAGTGTTCTATGTCCATCATAAGCCAATCAAAGAAACGCTTTAGTCACGTGGAGACGATGGGATTTTTTTCCTGAGATAGCATTTTCAATTTTCGACCCTACCCAGTGTCATCTTTGAATATCCCCATAGTAATTTCGCGTTTTAAGTACGTTTTTGCATTTAGTACCTTCCAAAATTCAGAGCCTACACTTTTGAGCATCTAAAATGAATTATGATATGCAGTGCAAGTCTCAACATGGCAATTTTATTAACAAAAGCATGTACAAAAACCAAAAACACTTAAAAAAAAAAAAAGGCCCGACCCTGCTCTTTTCGCGAGAAAAAATAAAATATTAATAAAAAAAAGTTTTTCCTACCTACCGACCAAATTTTTTCAGCATGTTAACGGAAACATAGCTATTTTAAGCCTAATAACTTGGATACAACGAAGCTGGTAGTGGAAAAACACGACAGTACCAAGAAATAAATAAACCGGCCTCGGCAGCTCAGTCGGATGCGCGTCTGACTGGTGATCAGGAGGACGCGGGTTCGATACCTTCAGGGGTCGACAACATTCTTTCGTGGAGATTGATCATGAAATCTTTTCTACGGTCATTCTTTCCCTTCCGCTGATTCAAGAAGGGCAGTTGTCAGTTTCTGGCGTAAGAATGTGCACTGTACATGTTAGCCGAAACTTGCCCAGGAAAAGTGTGGTTAGGTAAACTGACGGCTCAAAATGACCTAAAACAGTGTTGACTGGGCCGTTAAACTCCAATACAAAAACAAATGAATAAATGTATATCATCTCAGTTAGTTTTATATGCACACTATGAGTAAATTTTAATTACATTTTTTTTTGTTTTCGATTCTGATATATTTTCTCCATTATACGTTGTTCTATCTCACGTTGTGTTTTACAAAGTGACCAAAAATAACTTAAACTTGTACTTTTCTCATAAATAAGTTTTTTTTTTGTTGTTGTTTTTTTTGCATCTAACTGTTAAACTCAGTTTTCTAAAGCTCCTAATGCATAATTTGAACTTTAGTATATACAGTAGAACTTCGATGGCTCGAACACCGATGGCTCGCTTACCATGGCTGGGTCGAACTCATACTTGAACCCCTAGGGAAATCTTCAAGATAAGAAATGGTGGGGGATGATTAAGGAGATTTTAGTCTTTTATCTTGCAAACGTATGCTGTGTGTACTCATTAGAATCGCCTCGGGGTGAGGCGATTCTAATGAGTACACACAGCAAACATTTTTATTATATAACATCGAAAGATGTTCAAAAGTATCTCGTTATGCCTTTTGGCAGTAACCTTCAGTGGCTCGAACTACCGCTGTCTCGAATAAATTTTCATGGTCCCAAAGGGGTTCGAGCCATGGAAGTTCGACTGTATACTGCCAAAGTCATCTGTAGAGTGATAATCCTTGCTTACTACAGGCTGCTAAATCACTGCCAAGACAGAATTAATACAGATTCAACAGTTTAAGAAAGACCATTAAGAAAACACGCCTATACAAATACACTGTAAACTCTACCACCGAAAAAACGAAAATTTTAAGATGAAAAATTGTGATATTTTTCTTGTTTCTGCTCAAAATATAAATTGTGGGTACACGTTAGAACCGCCTCATCGAGGCGGTTCTAACGAGTACCCACAATCTATAATTTAGAGCAGTAACAAGAAAAATGAGGTTGACCCCTGTAAACCCCAGTTTTACTGTATAAAAGCGGGGTTCAAGGGAGTAAGATTTGCATGATGACTGCCGATGCAACTAGTTATTATCCTTGTATGGGCTATCAAGTTATTTCATGAGCGCATATTTCCTCTCGTTTACTTTTCAATAATTATTAACTTCAACCAGAGATTCTCCGTGTACAAGATTTATGAATGAAAACACCGAATATTAGTACCTTAATGTGTTCGCTAGATGGCCACAACATTACGCAAACAATCAAACCCTGTGGGGGAGACCAAAAACATCGATAACCACGCCGAGAGTAAAACTCCTGACTCGCGGTAACGGTGATGTTTCGCGCCAGAGATGGTTTATCTCAAAACCGGGGTGATTCGTCACAAGATACAATTGTTCCTATCCTGCTATTATTCTATGTAGGTGTTCTTAGAGAGAATCAATGGATAGCCATTTTATTAATACATTGTTGAGGAGCTGGTAAACTATATCACTTTTAGAAACTATAAACATGTACAACAAATACTGATTGGTTTATTTCTAAATCCTCATAATATGTTTATTCTTATAAACATAAAGATTTGTTTTAATGAACCAATTTAAATAAACTTTAAGCATTTCATCGGATACTCTGCCGTGTTCTATTAGCTAGTGTCGGCAAATTAGGCATCATCAGTGACTCTCCAATAATTTCCAGCCTTATGCAAATTACTATATTCTTTCAGTCTGATTTAAACTACCAACCATAGCAAATTTGTCTGACGCTAGCCAAAGTCCCATCAGCCCTCTCAGTGCATCTCTTGTGGTGAGGTAGATCCACGATGGTATGCTTGTACGGGTCCAAACGATGGTGTGTTTTCTGGTCCATTCCCTGGAGCAAGGGAGCAAGACCTTTTCAACATGTTCTCGGCCGTGCTCACAGATGCTTTTCAGGAGAGTCACAATGAAATACCCATCATATTTCACTTTGATGGGAAGCTTTTCAACCTGAGAAGGTTGCAAGCCAAATCTAATGTGCAGACTGAGGTGAGGTCCTAAATGTGTTCCTCTTTTCTGACGACATGGCAAGGGGTGCTTCAACAGAAATGTGTAGATCAAGTATCTGACGCCTGTGACAGATATGACCTCCCAGCCAGCGTCAAAAAGACTTGTGTGATTTATCAACCAGCACACGGCAAACCTTACAAGGAGCCCACCATTACAATGAAAGGTCAACTATTGCAAGTGGTAGATACGTTCACCTACCTTGGAAGCACATTGTCAAGGATCGTGCACATTGATGATGAAGTCAATGTCAAGATTGCCAAAGTTATTGCATTTCGCTGACTACGTGGGCGTGTTTGGGTAATATAAGTGAAATATGGCTTAAAACAAGGCTGAAAGTCTACAGAGCTGTGGTGCTGCCAGCACTTTTAAATGCATGCGAAACGTGGACGGTTTACCACCGTCAAACAAAAAGACTGAACCACTTCTATACAAGCTGTCTCAGAAAACTTTTAAATATTAAGTGGCAAGAAAGAATTCCAGACACAGAAGTTCTGAAAAGGGAAAGGGGTGCAGGGTGTACATTTTCATCTGAAACTGGCACAGTTAAGATGGACAGGACGTTACCAGGATGCTTGCCAAAGAAGCTACTCCATGGAGAACTAAAAATGGGCAAACGTTCCCGTGGGGTTCAGTTGGAGAGATACAAGGACACCCTCAAAACAGAAGTGAAGGCAATGATTAGGAATCGATACAATTAACCAAAACCCCCATCAAAGACACCAAAGGGACAGAAACACGAATATTAAATAACTAGACCCAAATGGAAACATCAATTGATTGCGGAAACCCAAAAGGATATTTACTTTCCCATAAAATGGTAAATTGGCTATCTAAAACAAAACGATATTAGCGATACACACTCTCAAAGACAAACCATAACAAAAAATAAATCGAGACAGAAGAACCGCCTTGGTAAATTGCTAACGGCTAAACTTCTTAATCAGGGTTATCTGTACTTTAAACTACGCAAAGCCTTTTCACAATTTTATAGACGTCATTCTGATATAACTTCAAAATTCAATATTGGGCTTAAATCTCTTCTGCAAAAAGGTCTATCGGAACCCGAATTTTATGGTGACTTAGTATATATAAATTCAGAAAAATATATAACCGCAATGACTTCAGCACCCAATTTCGTAAAATCATTTTTCGATTTAAAAAGATTGGGTACAGCATAAATGTAATACGACAGATTGCATGCATGGTAGATAACCCAATCACGGTTGACAACTTTGCTTCCCTATTTAATTGCATCCGGTGGGTCAGGCCTCAGATTCTATGACGGTTCTATTGAGAATTAGAGAGATTTAATTCAAGTTAATGTTGGTTGGTGCCTAATGCTCTATCTCTGGTCGGGCCCATCGGAGACTATCTGTTGGTTTTCTTTTGCTCCAGCATTTCAGTGGTTTCTTGCTGTCGTGTCCTCACAGTTGTTTTGTGTCTGTGGTCATTTGATTATTTGTGTTCACGGAGATGTTGCACTGATGAGTTAGGAGGCCTTCATGCGGAGAGAACAAATTATTTGTCTTAATCGCGACGGAAGTAAGGGCGAGGATTGTGGCCACTTAAAATCGATTTAAGCCCCCAAGTGGAATTCGTTTTCGCTGACCGTTCCAAGGCGGTTTTTCTGTCGCGGTTTATTTTTGTTATGGTTTGTCCTTGGGTGTTTGTGTCACTTATATTATTTTATTTTGGATACCTTATTTGCCATTTTGTGGGAAAGTAACTGTCCTTTTGGCTTTCCGCCACTGTTGTTTCCATTAGGTCTGTTGTTTCGTGTTTGTGTTTCTTTCCCTTTGGTGTCTTTGATTGGAGCTGTGGGTTGAATGTATCGATTCCTGATCATTGGCCCCAATATATTTTGGAACGGTCAGTGAAAAGAATTTCACTGTGAGGAAGTGGGGGGGGGGGGCGTGCTTAAATCAATTTTACGTGGCCGCGATTCTCGTCCTTTGTTCATAGAGATTTAGACAAATAATTTGTTCACTCCGCATGGAGGCTTCCTAACTCATCAGTGCAACATCTCCGAGAACGTACGCACGAAAAAATCAAACAACCACCGAGATGTAACAACGTTGATGACTCGACAGCACCAAACCACTGAAATGTTGGAGCAAAAGAAAACCAACAGATAGACTCCGATGGGCACAGCCAGAGACAGAGCATCAGGTACCAACCAGCATTGCATAAGCAAGTCGCCTTTACACTGGAGCCGTCATAGAAACTGAGGCTTGACCCATCGACGGGCAATTAAAAAGGGCGGGAAAGTTACCAACCATGATTGGGTTAACTGCCATGCATGTGGTCTGTCGAATAATATTTATGTTGTATCCAATCATTTTATATCGAAGAATGATTTTACGAAATTTGGTACTAAAATCATTGCAAGTATATATTTTTTCTGAATTTATATACTAAGTCACCATTAACTTCGGGTTTCGATAGACCTTGTTGCAGAAGATATTTAAGTCAAACATTGAATTTAGAAATTAAATCGGAATGACGTCACTCTATAAATTTTTGAAAAGGCCTTGCGCAGTTTATGATACAGGTAACCCTGATTAAGACTTTTAGAAGTAAACAATTTAATACGAGTGTTGAAGTCAGTTACATGACTAGACACTCTGAAACATCGAATAAAATGCGAAATATACACACCATTGGATGCCACTCGAGGATCATGACCATCCAAGAAAAAAAAGAGTACAATCTCAAAATCAAAATCACCGCGTTTATCATAAACCCGTCTACAATAGACAGCTGTAAAAGCCAAAAATGGGGCCTCGATATCAGAAGAATTTGCTTTATTTAACCGAAGTTCTGGGGGGGGGGGTAAATTTAACTGATCAAACCATCGCAACAGCTATTGTCAATATTTTATAAACATCCAAATAACTAGAAGTCGAGCTAAAGGCTTCAATGATTTCAGATTGGTTTTCAACGGAAAGGGACATCATGAAAAATAGAAGTGAAGGCAATGACCCGGAATCCATACAATTGACCCACAGCTCCCGTCAGAGACACCAAAGGAAAAGAAACACAAACATGAAACAACTAGACTCTAATGGAAACATCAATAGCGGAAAGCCAAAAGTACAGTTACTTCCCCACAAAATGGTCAATTGGTTATCAAAAAGAAAACATTCAAGCGAACCACACACTCAAAGACACATATCATAACCAAAAAAAAAAAAAAACGCGACTGAAGATCTTCCTTTGAATGGTCAGTGACATGAAGTCTCTTTAATAATAAAACAAGAACAGATCAGCAACAAGGGGTGTACAATTCGTACCCATCGGAATACACACATTTTGTTTAAATAACTTAGTAGCAAAATAGAATTGAAGGCAATGATCAGGATTCGATATAATTAACCGACTGCTCCCATCATAGACACCAAGGGAAAGAAACACAATCATGAAACAACAAGACCGGAATGGAAACATCACTAATGGAAAGCCTTAAGGACAGCATCGCCTTTATCATAAATTTTGCAGGAAACAAATCCATCTGCAATAGAGAGTTGTACATCCAAAATCAGAAGAAATTACTTTTTTAACTTAAGCTCTTGGGGGTAAATTTGACTGATCAAACGATCGAAATAGATATTGTCAATATTTAATAAATCATCCAAATATCGAGAAATCGAGCTCAAGACTTGAATAATTTCAGCTTTGTTTTCAACGGAAAGGGGCATCATGAAAAACAGAAGTCGATTTAATTTCAAAATACAATGTTGGACTTAAATCTCTTCTGCAACAAGGTCTATCGGAACCCGAAACTTATGGTTACTTAGTATATAAACTCAGATAAATATATGATTGCAATGACTTCAACACCCAATTTCGTAATATCATTCTTCGATTTACAATGATTGGGTACAACATGGATGTTATACGACAGACTGCGTGCATGGTAGTTAACCCAACCACGGTTTACAACTTTGCTTTCCTCTTTAATTGTACGCTGGTGGGTCAGGCCACAGGTTCTATGACGGTTCCAATGAAAAGGCTTACTGAGAATTAGAGATAATTTAATTTTATGTAATGTTGTTTGGTGCCTGATGTTCTGTCTCTTTTCGGGCCCATCGGAGTCTAACTGTTGGTTTTCTTTTGCTCCAGCATTTCAATGGTTTCTTGCGGTCGAGTCCTCACCGTTGTTTTACCTCTGTGGCTGTTTGATTATATTTTTTGTGTTCTCGGAGATATTGCACAGATGAGTTAGGAGCTGAACATATTATTTGCCTATTTATTGTCTGGTGCGTGATAGCTCACGTGAAGCTTGATAGCTCAGTGGTTAGTGCTCTTGCCTCTGATGCTAAAGGTCCCATGTTCGATCCCGGGCAGCGGCGATAAAATTTCGGTGTGCGAACATGCTCCATTGGCATCATTTGCAGGGATGAATGTCATAAAGTGCACCGTCCTTCGGATCGAGACGTTAACTGGAGGCCGCCCTGTGTAGGGAGAACCATCCCCTGTGCAGTTTAAAGATCCCTACAGTAATTACATGATTAATGTGTAAGCTTTCATCCTGAAAAACTGGAGTGTATGTAATGTACACCTCCGGTAATGGTCAAATGTGACCGACACAGTATCAGTAGAAAGAAAGAAAAGAAAATCGCGGAAGAAAGTATTGCAGCTGCGTAAAAACGATTTAAGCACCCCCCCCCCCCCCAACTCCCCCCCCCCAACTCCCCCAATCCAATCTGGAATTCGTTTCACTGACCGTTCCAAGGCGTTTCTTCTGTCGCGGTTTATTTTTGTTATTGTTTGTCTTTGAGTGTGTGTTTCGCTTATATTATTTTTGTTGGCCATTTTGTGGGAAAGTAACTGTCCTTTTGGCTTTCCGCTATTGGTGTTTCCATTAGGGTCTAGTTGTTTCATGTTTGTGTTTCTTTCCCTTTGGTGTCAGTGATGGGAGCTGTGGGTTAATTGTATCGATTCCTTATCATTGCCTTCACTTCTATTTTTAACTGAGGCGTATTGTGATTATTGTGCGTTATTCTGTGTAAAATGGGTGCAATTGTGCATTGGTTTCAGGATTTGCAGTATAGGAGATGTTTAAGGAGAGAACATTTCAAAGTCTTTGGGTATTTACAATGATATTGGGCTTTATTAGCGATTTAGATTACCTCGCATTATTTGACGAGCTCCGTCCTGAATAGGAATATCCTACGCGGCGACAGAGGGCAGCTTCAGCCAAACTTCGTACTCTTGTTGGGTTGAGAGATTTGGCGAGCGGCTGTTTCCAGAATACGGTTGGTGACTCAAAAAATATTAATACAGTCGAACTTCAATGGCTCGAACACCTTTGGGACCTCGAAAATCTGTTCGAGACAGGGGTAGTTCGAGCCACTGAGATTACTGTCAGGAGGCATAACGAGATACTTTAAGACATCTTTCTGGTGTTCTATAATGAAAATGTATGCTGTGTGTACTCATTAGAATCGCCTCATCGAAGCGATTCTAATGAGAACACACAGCATAAATTTGCAAGATAAAAGACTAAAATATCCTTCATTATCCCCCACTATTTCTTATGTAGAGGATTTCGCTAGGGACTCAAGAATGTGTTCGACACATCCATGGTAAATGAGCCATCGCTGTTCGAGCCATCGAAGTTCTACTGTAGATTAAAAACTGCATGCAGGATTATCAGACCGGTTGTTTTGGCCCTCAAATGACTTATGCATCGCTACGTGCAATTTCCAAGTACAGCTGCCACACATAAACACAATCAAACAAGGTAAAAAGTCTCCCCGTACATCATCAAAGTGCTGATTATATTTTCTGGTCCTCAGGGATCATTGGGTTTAGTTAGAATCATTTTGAAAAAAAAAAGAGTTCTGCTTAAGGCGGTGCAAGAGGGCGTAGCCGGTGTTGCACATTTCAGTACTGGTCATGAACAGACTCAATTAAACTTAGCCTGCTATTTTCATTTATTTGATGTATTCAATAAAAAACAGTTAACATTATTCTTGGGTGAGATCGATCTCTTCTTTTTCGATGTAATTGCCCCAAGCGATCACTTATAATTGTTGAAACGCTGCCATGTGAAATGTGTCATATTCGCTATTTCTTCCAACTTAATTCGCCTATCAGAGTATACACCAGGGCCCAGGATTACAAATTTTAAGTACCTACTTAAACTTAGTATTCACTTAACTGACGTATAAAGTCAACTTCAAAGAAATTCTTTCGTTACTTAACCTAAGAAAATACTTCAATATTTAAGGTAACCAAGGTAGGTACCTTAACTTTTTTTAAGAATGAATGTATATTAACAACGGCAAACATTAGGGCGAAGAAGGCATCAACTGCGGCGAAAAAAGAAAAGTTTTAGATGACGGAGAGATCAAAATTCCGAACCGGAAATATGTGATCGGTATCGCTTCTCATCTAATATTTTAAAAGATGCAGACTGCATAGTTGATTCTGCCACGAAAAGGAACATACATGTAGCAAAGTCAAATTTTCTTGCACACCAGACAAGGAAATCCGTGATTTTACCCTGGGATAGAAATTTATGTTCTGACCCTGGTGTTCCGACCCAAAATCGAATATAATCGCGTGTTTGATAAATGCACTGGTTGATTACGACCTCGTATGCGCCGTCGTTAAGGTTGACGTCACAGCACGTTACGTGACGTCGCTAAACATTCATGCATTGTCAACACAATATGGCGGACGTTGGTAACCGAAGTGGCTGCGCATAAAAATCGACGCTAAGAAATGGAAGGTATGCAAGAAAAAGAATCCAATATGGGTGTGAGGGGTGGATAGAAAAATCCGTCCCACGGGATCACTGTCCGGCATCACTCGGCAAGCCTCGTGTCCCTCGGGACGGATTTTTCAATCCACCCTTCACACCCATATAAGATTCTTATATTCTGCAAGCGTACATGTACTAGGTCGAGCGTGTGGCTCGGTAGCTCTGACGGCAGAGTGTTTCCACGGTATGCGAGAGGCCCTAGGTTCGAGTCCCGGTCGAGTCTTTTCTTTTTTCTCCAATTGGCGCAAGTAAACTTGGCGATGAGGTTTCTGGGGTGTATTTCTCACTTGGTGTGTCGAAGTGTGCGACGAATAGAGCTGTGTAAACACTTTCTTTTATAATACTGGTGTCAGGACAATAATTTATTGTTTGGTGTAGGTAGGTTCTTATAAGTGAGAGGGGGCCTTGGTTTCAACAATATTTATTCATTTTCAATAAATAGGCAAGTTACAACAGTACATGTACACATTGCAATGACAGGATTTGAAAACAAGTGAGAAGGGGGGGGGGGGTTAAGGACTTGATTGTTTTTATCGGGTGTGTGGGGGTTCGGGGGTAGGGGAAAGGGTTATTTAAAAACTGATCCTGTAGCACATTGGGTCCATGTTCCTATGTAGTAACTTGTTCAGTGACTTATACACTAACGATTATTAACCAACCCTGTTTGTCAATGTAACTTAGAAAATGAGGATGCTGAGCACTACTTTTTTCGCTGTCCGAAATATGTAAATCAGAGAGTAAATTTGTTTACCGAAACTCGAAACTTTCACCCCCTTAATTTAGATATTTTACTTTATGGTATTACACAGCTACCATTCGAGGAGAACATGGTTATTTTCAATGCTGTGCATACATACATTAAGAATACTGGTAGATTTTCTAATAACTTTTGAGATTATGCATCGAATCATGTATGCGTGATGATCTTTATCATACCGCTGAATCCCCAACCACAACCATTCTGTAGAGGCACATTTATTTATTTATTTATTTATTTATTTATTTATTTATTTATTTATTTATTTATTTATTTATTTATTTTATCAAATACTGCTAAAGTATAAATGTGAATAATTTATGTGTTTGTCATTGTTGCGTGACTGTAATTTTGATGATGTTACTATATGTAGGGGAAGGGTCGTAACTAATGTTGTGAGAACGTGTGACCCAACCCCATTGCATGCATGTGTTGTCATGTTTTGATGCAATAAAATACGTTTAAACTAGTTCCTACGCTTATGCATAACGCATACAAATTTCGCAACGCCTTCATTTGCCGTCTTTATATTCAGTGGATAACGTCGTGTCATGAAATTGTACATGTATTTAAGACATGGATTTTATTTTTATGCTGTTCATGAAAGTATGAACGCAGTGGGTTGCCTGCAAAGTAAATGGACCCCGAAGGGGGTTCATTCGGGGTTCATGTAACTTTGCTAGACCCCCGCTGTCGTTCATGCCTTCATGAACAGCAGAAAAAAATATTTCTTATATTTACATTCTCAGATTTGCCAAGGAGAGATACTTTAATGGTCATTCTGTTGCTCGGTCTGTCCAGGAGAACGATGATTTGATAACGTCTTTCATCCATACTTCGTCTGAAAATCAGATTCCCGCAAAAACTAGTAGATCTGTATCTTCGATACCCTGGATCACACTAGAGATGATAAGAAGAAAAAATCGCAGAAGAAATAAGATTCACGCAAAGGCAAAAAGACTGGAAGTGGTAAACTCAGGACAAAATTTGAAAACTTGAGACGTGAGATCAAGACGGATATAAAAAGTCAGCATGATTTGTATGTGAATAACTTGGTAGCTGATGTAAAGGCAAACCCAAGAGACTTCTACGGATATATCAATAGTCAGAAGAAAGACAGGCAAGGTATCCAACCCCTTAATAAAAGAAGAGGAAACGGAGTTGCCGAATCAGACTCTGAAAGGGCCGAGGAACTAGTTGGTCAATTCAGTGATGCGTTTAATAAAACTGAGTCCAAGGAGGTCGGCCCCATTCATTTATAATATTGTTGTGTCATCGACAGGAGTGCTCAAGTTACTCAAAGGCTTAAACCCCACTAAAGCTTTAGGACCTGATGAGCTTCATCCCAGGAAGGAACTAGCAACAGAGTAAGGTACAGTTTTTGCTCACCTGTTTCAACAGTCTCTTGATACGGGTAAAATCCCCAAAGTATGGCTTCTAGCAAGTATTTGCCCACTCTTCAAAAAAGGAGATATGGCTCTTGCTCGTAGTTATCGCCCCGTGTCTCTGACTTGTGTTCTGTGTAAATTGCTTGAACATATAGTCTGCACAAATATCATGGCCCACTTGGATGATCAAAAACTTCTGTCAGATAGACAACATGCATTTAGGAAACGGCATAGTTATGAAATTCAGTTGAGCACAGTTATTAATGACTGGGCAAAACTCTTGGACAAAGTGGGGCAGACAGACATATTTATTCTGGGCTTCGAGAAAACTTTTGACACCCCATCACATGAACTACTTAAATTTAAGTTATTTGGTTATGGAATTGGTGGAAATTCTCTCAAATGGATAGATTCTTTTCTTTGCTACAGAAAACAGCGTGTTGTTGTTAATGGTGAATCTTCAGAGTGGGCACCAGTTTTGTCTGGAGTCCCCCATGGACTGTTCTATACAAAATTGATATTTCCACTGACATTGATTCAGAAATAAGACTGTTCACAGATGACTGTTGCTGACGGGAAACTTCAGAAGGATATAGATCGATTAGAATGTTGGGCACGAAAAGGGGGCATGATATTTCGGCCCGTTAAATGCAATATTATGCAGGAAGAGAGCAAATAAAATTGAGGCTTATTACACCTTAGAGGAAACTATCCTCGAAAACGTGGATTCCATTAAATACCTACGATTTGAGATGGAATACACATTATAAGCAACATGTGTACAAAGGCGAATATAACGCTTGGTTTATCAGTGTCCTCAGGATGTAAAAGAGGCAGCATATAAAGGACTATTTCGCCCAATCTTGGCATATGGTAGTTGTATATGGGACCCCAGAGGAGTGGTCCTTAATGAAGAAAATGAAAAAGTTCAGAATAGAGCTGCTAGATTAGTAACAAGCAATTACTGCTTTGAAACTGGGAGCATGACTGGAATACTAGAAAAAATAAGATGGGAGTCTCTCAAGAAAAGGAGAAAAGACAGTAGGCTCATACTTTTGTACAAAGGTCTAAATGGTGCTGCCAGCATTCCAACAGATGGCATTGTGCCCCCAGATAGGCACTGTAGAAATCATCATTCATTGACGTTCAGAACACTGCTGCAAGAACTGACATTTATAAGGAATCATTCTTCCCTCGAACCATTAGAGATTGGAATGCCCTTCCCGATTCGATTATTTCAACAGCTGAAGGTGCTGAGGATTGTGAAGCTAAGCTTACCTCTTTGTTGAGAGCTGGGGACTAACTTCCCATCACAGGTCCTGGTATATGGATGCCATTTGACGTGCCACCAATAACAATTCTGATTCTGATTCTGGTCATGCAGCCCATCTGTTTCTTCAAGCCCCGATGGGCGGGGCCATATTTTGAAACTAGCAACTCGCCGTAGGTCCACTTCATTACGAAATCACGCCTTATATAATGTTGACCCCTTTGAACCCCATTTTTATACAGTAAAACTGGGGTTTACAGGGGTAAACCTTATTTTTCTTATTTCAGCTCTCAACTTTAGATTGTGTGTACTCGTTAGAACCGCCTCGATGAGGCGTCATCGAGGCGGTTCTAATGAGTATCCACAATCTATATGTTGAGCAGAAATGAGAAAAATGTCACAATTTTTTCATCTTACAATTGTGTGTTTTTTTCGGCCCCTAAGGTTTACAATGCATTTGTATAGGCGTGTTTTCGTAATGCTGTAACTAGCAATGTTAGTTTGAACAGGTGACCGTAGGTCCACTTACAATCAATAGAAGCAGTGTAGATTCTGACTGGCTAATTGTCACCCGAGCCTCATTCATTCTAAGGATCTGTTTGTATGGTGCTTATTGGATAAATGGTTCGGAGTTTAATGGCCTAGCCAACACCATTAAGGTCACATCGAGCTGGTCCGTTGACCTAACGTTACTTTCTGCCGAGCATGTTTTACCTAAGCATTTCAAAAGTAATGATACAGCGCACCTTCTTTGACCAAAACCGTCTTTCTTTCTCTCTTACTTTATTCCGGTTTCTCCTTAACCCCAGTAGGGGACACAGACGGTGTATATTACATACGACCCCCGCCAAGCGAATTTGTGTCTTCGAGCATTCCGTCATGACAAATTTTAACTGCGCATGCCCAGCCATTCAGAGAGGCCTGGGATATGGCTTTCTGTCTGCAGGTTCCTCTTGATTCACTGCTTGTATAAGCGAGCAGTGAAGGTTCTGGCGAGACTGCGCGGATGCGCAGGCTCGCCTTAACCTTCGCTGCTCGCATATGCGATATGTACCAAAATCGCTTGACGGGGCCCATACACTAGTGTTGCAGGATGAAAGCCTACTTAGTTATCATGTAATTACGATAGGGTTCTTTAACCTGCACAGGGGATTATTCTCTCTGCACAGGGGGCCTCCAATTAACGTCCCGATCCGAAGGACGGTGCACTTTATGACATTCATCCCCGCTTATGATGCCAGTGGAGCGTGTTCGGACACCAAAATTTTCACACCGCTGCCGGGAATCGAACCCGGGACCTTAAGCATCAGAGGCAAGTGCACTTACCACTGAGCTATCACGCTCCACCGTCATATGTTCCCATCCTTGGTAGCGTGTTCACGGGTTTAGATATTATTACTGAGAATGTTTGGAAGGGACATGATTTTTTATTTTTGTATGCCGTGCGAACAAGATATTAAGTTCTGCGAACAAGATATTATCTTGTGCGCACAAGCGCGCACAAATAATTATCTAGTGCGTATAAGTTAATATCTTTTGCGCACAAGATATTATCTTGCTTGCACAACAAATATCTTGTGCGGGAAACATAATATCTTGTGCGGAAAACATAATATCTTGTGCGCACAATTTATAATCTTGTTCGCACAACTTAATATCTTGAGCGTACAAGATATTATATTGTTTGCAAAACACATATCTTGTGCGGACAACACAATATCTTGTGCGCACAACTTATTATCACAACTTAATATCTTGTGCGCACAAGATAATATCTTGTTCGCACAACTTAATATCTAGAGCGGACAATATAATATCTTGTTCGCACAACATATTATCTTGTGCGCAAAAGATAATATCTTGTTCGCACAACTTAATATCACGTTCGCACAACATATTAAAAATAAATTGCATGTCTTTTCACGGGTTCCGTACTTAAGATCGGGCAACACGATAAAAACGCTGATAAAATTTTTTATCATATGACGTCGCGTCTGAGAGTGTAATAACGCCATGTATTAATATCGATAATCCACTAGTGGATTAAATATGCAAATTAGCTAGATACGTCCCTTAACGTTACATGTACGACGTCCTTAACGACGTCGCGTTTACTAATAGCGGAACATTGCCGTTTTTGTAAACAATCGTGAATAAAATGCGTTTTAAATGTCATATGATAAATAGAATCTTGCATTCGTGCTAATGTATTATTGAATTTATTAAACTCGTTGAGGAAAAGGGATAAAATGCTCGGCAAAGCCTCGCATTTTATCCCTTTTCCTCAACTCGTTTAATAAATTCAATAATACATGAGCACTCATGTAAGATCCTCTATATATTTTCCTTTGGAATTACGTGTGCATCCTCAGGGGGAACAACCTACGTCAGAGCAGTGACGTCATAACCATCCGTAGGTTTGTCGGCGTTTACTTCACAAAAGGCAACTGTCACAACAAGTAGGCACAGTTGGTGCATTAGGCCATAAAAGAATCAAACATACTGAAATCTGTCTCAGAAATGTGGCCTTTTCTTTAAATAATTCGACACAAGCTGAGTTGGCAATGATGTCGGAACTACCATTGTTTACAGCGCCGAATCAAATCTTGTAGCGAAGCTATCGAAGCCTTCTTAATGTTTCTAGGTGGAATTAGCTTACTGGTGGGATGCAAATGTTATTCTTTACCAGCTGAAGTATGTTTTCTGAATACTCGTTATTTTCATATCTAGTTTGAAGCATTTTATTTACCCTATTTACACCAATGCCGCCGCTTCTGAAATGGGTACGACATCTCTGCTATGACGTAGGTTGTCACCCCTGCTCCTGTAGACAAAATTTTATGCAACTTGAAAGATAAAAGTTGCCTATTAGCAATTGATTTTGTTCCATTTCTATGAATATAATTTAACCTAAATTATGAATAACCATCAATTTTCAGATTGTACTATTTCATTTATCTTTATTTCTGCTCCAAATATTAATTGCGGGTGATCGATAAAACGCCTCAAGTTTTGGTTTATAATTCCACTTAAATATAGAAAAAAAAAATGGAAGAGTCTAGTGACAGACGTCTGTCAATAGCAGAAAGTCGGGAAATGTGCTATTGCCAGATGTTTGTCAATAGCAGAAAGTCGGTAAATGTGCTATTGCCAGACGTCTGTCAATAGCAGAAAGTCGGGTTAAATGCTATTGCCAGACGTCTGTCAATAACAAATTTTCGGGAAAATTGTTATTGCCATATGCTACCTAATTTATTTATATATAATGCGCTTGGTAAGTTATAGCAATGCCTGAACAATTCACGCTTTTACATTTCTACTATGAAAGTCTGAACGTAAACCAGCGACATTTATTTTGGCCATATTCATTCAGATCACAACATAAAACTCAGGCGTCTGTCAATAGCATTTTCTGCTATAGCCAGACGTCTGGCAATAGCATTTTTATCGAGTATCTGCTATTGACAGACGTCTGGCAATAGCATTTTTACCGAGTTTCTGCTATTGACAGACGTCTGGCAATAGCATTTTTACCGACTTTCTGCTATTGACAGAAGTCTGGCAATAGCACATTTCCGGACTTTCTGCCATTGACAGACGTCTCTCACTAGACTCTTCCAGACGTCTGGCAATAGCATTTTACCGACTTTTTGCTATTGACAGACGTCTGGCAATAGACACTCCGAAAAAAAATATCAAAGATTTTCATCTAAAAACAATGCTAGTTCTTAAGTTTGGAGAGACGCCAGTTTAGGACGCAGCTGTGCTCTTGTAATGTTTGAACACACCACTTTTCTCTTGTCCTATAATGTGGCGGTTTTTAGTGGATGACGTCATGATGACTGGTGCCTGACGTCAACCTATATGTTTAAAATATAAATAAGAATAAGAATAATATCGACCACACACAGTTTATGTTTAGACTAGAAATAGGAAAAGTAACATCAATCTTCATCCGCACAATGTTTGTTCTATTATATGAAATACGTCATATGAGCCACGCCAAGCGAATTTGTGTCTTCGAGCATTCCGCCATGACAAATTTTAACTGCGCATGCCCAGCCATTCAGAGGGGCCATGAATATGGCTTTCTGTCTGAAGGTTCCTCTTGATTCACTAATTGTATGAGCGAGCAGCGAAGGTTCTGGCGAGACTGCGCGGATGCGCAGCCTCGCCTGAACCTTCGCTGCTCGCATAGGCGATACATGTAAGTACCAAAATCGCTTGACGGGGCCCATATAGTATTATCGTAGCTTTTGGTTGAACGGCTTCCATACACCATACAGCGATGACTCTGAACAGACTGCGTGGAGATGCGTACTGATCAAAGTCTACACTGTGTGTTATTATTAAAAATTAAAGACGATAAAGACAAATGTTAGAAAAAGGGGTAATATGTGAAAATTATTCATACACTCGTGATCATTTCATACGAATTTCCGCCCCCGCCCATCGGGGCTTGAAGAAATAGATGGGCTGCATGATGCTTCCACGCAGAGCTGAAACCGACCCACAAACGAGTACTGGTAAACAGCTTAGAGGATCTTAGCCTGCCCAGGCAAAGCGGTGCGCACGATTCGGACCGTCCATGCTTATAAACCCTATTGGTATCATTGGGCGACAGGGCTTGAGATGTCATTTCATCTTAATGTCGGATAAAAGTCCCACAAAATTGGGAGCAACGTCTCCAAAATGACCTTTACAGTGTTGACAGGGACGTTAAACCCAAAATGAAAAAAACAAAACGAATATCTCGCGGATGTCTCACTGAGTTCATGCGGGTCAATGAAATGTCCGTTTAATGTGATTTCCGTTATATTTTATAAGGGTACAGAAGCAGCTAAAAATTCTCTCGCACACCCAGGTAGAAATGTGGCATTCGGATTGTTCATGCCTTGTTATTGGCCTACGCCTCGTGTTTTATGTGTTTGAATTGTTGTTTAAGGCCCCCCGTCAACACTATATAGGTCATTTTAGAGACGTTGCTTCCAATTTTGTCACGGTGGGACTCTTACCCGACATTGGAATGAAATGACACCTCAAGCCCTGTCACCCAATGAAACCCATAAGGTCTATAAGTTTGAACCGTCCGTCTCGCACCGCTTTGCCTGGGCAGGCTTATATACCGGTACTCATGTGCGGTCGGATTCAGCTCTTCGTGGAAGCTTCATGCAGCCCATTTATTTTTTTCAAGCCCCGATGGGCTGGGTCTTACCCTTATCCTGCTGTTCACGACCCTACTTTTGCAAACAGTGTAGATCCTGATCAGATGGCTTCTTCGGAAGCCATCTGATCAAGATCTACACTGCTTGTCATGCAGTTTGTGGATTTGAATGAAAACCTTATATCATGTAATCGTATTGTCTAATATATAGTTGGGAATAGGTGTGGCCAATTAAATTATTCAGCACGATATGGGGTTAAATAAGCCCGCAGACGAAGAAGTGCGAGTTGGCAATTGCGACCAGGGAAAGTTCTGATTAGCCTGCGAGTCAACACAAGCTTATCTGGGTCTTCGCTGTGAATGTTTGAAACATCTGTGGACCCTGGCGCTTCGATATTGAGATATTGCGAACTATGCAGACGCGCATGGCCGTATGAGTGCGCAGATGATATAGACGTGATCGCATAATTTATGGATATCAATAATTATTTATGGATATCCATAATTCGAATTATGGATGTCCATAATTCTAATTATGAATATCCATTATTCGATTTATGGATATTATGAATTGAGATCGATTTATGGATACCCATAAATAGAATTATGGATATAATGAATTCGAATTTTGGATAAGTCCATAATTCGGTCCATTTATGGATATCACTAATTCGATTTATGGATACCCATAGTTTGTCTTTGAAAATAGCACACAATTAATAATGACTGAAACCAAATGCTTTTTCGGTGCCTGAATTATGGACATCCATAATTCGTAATATGGATATCAATAATTCAGCCCGATTTATAGATATCAATCATTCGATTTATGGATATCCATAATTAGAATTATGGATATCCATAAATCGATCTGAATTTATGATATCCATAAATCGAATTATGGATATCCATAATTCGATTTATGGATGTCTATAATTCGAATTATGGATATCCATTGTTTGTCTGATTTATGGATATCCATCTATAAATATGGACTAAATAGTAAAACGGCACCCCATAAAATTCTAACTTATTGTGTGCGCATTGATATTTTTGATGGGGAGACAACTTTAGGAACATCCTGTACATTTTCCTGAAAGGCCTATATACCCCGGTTAACAAGTCTGTGTAATAAACACCCATCTAAATCCCACTTAATATAAAGAAAATTGGGGGTTAGAGGGTTATACATTATATTTTATTTCTTCTTTAATTTGGGCGCGATCAAATTTTATTGGTTAGTGGACAACAGCAGTTGAAGGTCAGAACGGCGAGACCTTCTGTTTATAAATGAATCAATGAGACGGTTCTAACGAGTACCCACAACCTATATCTTCAAGCAGAAGTAAGAAATATAATGTCCACCCTCGTTATCCCCAGTTTTCTCTGAATAAAGTCGGGTTTAGAGGTGTGTTCAGTCCACAATTTAAGTAACTGGACGAATTCAAATTGGCCAAGCAATATTTAACTAATTTAAGATCAACGCACCGGCAAGGTTGGTGAGTTTGTTTGTTTGATTGATTTGAGGGTAAACCTCCCCGTCAACACTGTAAAGGTCATTTTGGAGACGTTGCTTCCAATTTTGTGGGACTTTTACCCGACATTGAGATGAAATAACATCTCAAGCCCTGTCGCCCAATGAAACCAATAGGGTTTATTAGCATGGACGGTCCGCCACGCACCGCGGTTCCTGGACAGGCTTAGATCGTCTAAGCGGTTTACCAGTACTAGTGCGCGGGCCGGATTCAGCTCTGCGTGGAAGCATCATGCAGCCCATATTTTTCTTCAAGCCCCTACGGGCGGGGGCCGACAAGGTTGGTGAGACATTTGTTTCTGAGTGTTGGCTGGAAAACTGTTTTAAATATTGCCCCACGAATTTGACCATGTAAATTTTCTCTGATGACATTACGTGAACATGTCCGTGAAATGAACACCTCCTAAACCCCACTTCATACAGAGAAAACTGGGGTCTGTGGGGGTATACATTCTTTTTCTTATTTTTGCTCTGAGATATAGGTTGTGGGTACTCGTTAGAACCGTCTCAACGAGGCGGTTCTAACTAGGACCCATAACCTAGGTTTGCAGTATTTATAAGAAAAATATCACGGATATTCATCAGAAAAAATAGTCATTTTGGAGGTGTGAAAACTGCACTATGTCGCACGGGTGTGTTACCGTAATGAATATCCCCGAGTTTTTATTATTATTATTATTATTATTATTATTATTATTGTTATACCCGTTTCAAATGTTGGGACCTCCTCACTGAAGTGGTTTTATTCCATAACCTTGAGCAAGAAAATAGGAACATAACCTAAACTATTGTAAAATAGAAGTGAAGGCAATGATCAGGTGTGTATACAATTGACCAGCTCCTCCCATCAGAGACACCGAACGGAAAGAAACATGCACGAACATGAAATCACTAGAGCCTAATTAAAACATCACCAATGGAAAGCCAAATGAACAGATACTTTCCCTAAAAATAAAAAAGCCGCTTTCTTCTCAGCACAGTGCATAACGAAAACACGCCTATACGAATACAGTGTAACCCTTAATGCCGAAAAGAATGAAAATTTTGAGATGAAAAAGTTGTGATATTTTTCTTATTTCTGCTCAAAATATAGATTATGGGTACTCGTTAGAACCGCCTCATCGAGGCGGTTCTAACGACTACCCACAATCTATAAGTTAGAGCAGAAATAAGAAAAATAAGGTTTACCCCTGTAAACCCCAGTTTTACCATATAAAGTAGGGTTCAAGGCGGTCAAAATTATATAGGCGTGTTTTCGTGATGGGGTTTTACATGAACAAGAGTAATCCCAACATGGACTTGTTTACGTCAAATAACGATGACCGGCCCTCATTTTTGACAGGCCTTCATCAAAGGATGTCAATATTTTTTTTTTATCGAAACTATCCTCAAATTAATTTCTTTTCACAGGTATTGTCGACCTTATTAAAGATACCCATTTGTAATAAATATATTTGATTCGGGCCTTCAGCATACTCCAAACTGTGTTCCTCAAATGCGCGTGGACAGCCAACTACAAGTGCTAGATGCACGAGATTTAGCATATAGCTACATCTCAATGTTCTCTACATGCCCGCGAGCAGTTAAGGCTCTGGCGAGACTGCGCTGTGCGCAGTCTCGCCAGAGCCATTACTGCTCGCCTATGATGTGAGAGCACTTTTGTCATGCGCTGTTTCGTATAATGATTATCTTTGAGTGGAATTTTGCGTGATTTTACGATGAATCAATAGAACAAGAAAAGTACAAGCACTCAGCATAATCAGTGGTAATAAACATATAATAAAATATATTTCTGGATATCGAATTATAGGAAACACACAGTAGTTAGTTATCAGTTTCTTAAAACTAACAATTTCCCTTTACAGACATGAGGCTGAGTATAAAAGCAACAAATCAAACAATTGCCACTCCAGAATCAAAACTGGAATTCACGCCGCCTTTTTCAGCGCCTTTTTTAGCGCATACATTTATTTTATTTTTGTCCGCTCCGAATCGGGTTTCTTTGATTGGCTTTTTTGAAAAGTGAAATCTAACAAGGCGTTCGCCTAATAAATAAGCAGACCTGTATTTTTGATGTCAATTTATTGCCTCAACTATTTATGGCAATAAGTGGGATTATCGGAAAAAAAAATCTCAACAGTGCAGAAGCTGCAAATTATAAAAGTTGAAGATCAACTTCAAAAGAGTGGAAAAGACTGAAGACTGGCGGAGGAAGTGTCACGACCGGGAAAGGATCTGACTGACAGAGAAAACATTGGATGTTGGAAGGATAAAAAAGGGCTAAAGTTGTGAATGAAGAAGGGTGAGTGATTATATTTATTTTGCTTGTGATATTCAGCAGCATGTAAAGATATTTAAAATGAAATTTGTCAGATGAGATTGTGTGATAAGCTTCATGGGTTATGTACCAGGGCTAGATTGTGGGTACTTGACAGGCCTACTGAAGTCGATTTTCTTGCATTCCAGATTAGGAAATCCGTAGTTTTAGCTTGGAATAGAAATTATGTTCTAACCCTGGTGTTCTTACCCAAGGTCAGGGTAAAATTGAATGTTCTCGCGTTTCATAAATGCACCCGTTGAATACGACCTCATATGCGCCGTCGTTAATGTTGACGTCACAGCACGTTACGTGGCGTCACCAATCAATATGTGGCGGACGTGTCGGCAATAGTATCAACAATCCACGCTCAGAACTGTAAGATATGCAAGAAAACTAATCCTACATGGGTGTGAGGGATGGATAGAAAAATACATTCCTCTGGATCACTGTCCGGCATCACTCGGCAAGCCTCGTGATGCCGGACAGTGATCCTCAGGACGGATTTTTTCATCCACCCTTCACACTCATGTAAGATTCTTATATTCTATTTATTTTCATATGCAGAATAGGGGTCGGTTAGTTGATTAGGAAATGTCGTGTGGGACGTCCGTCCAACTGATCATTACGATAACACACCCGTGTGACATAGAGGATATTTGATTTTTTCAGTGTAAGATCGAATTTTATTTCATCGAATGAACACCAAAACTGTTATTTTCACGAGTGGCGTAGCCACGAGTGAAAATAGCAGTTTTGGTGTTCATGAGTGAAATAAAATTTGATCTTGCACTGAAAAAATCAAATTTTCTGTTTCTTACATGCTTCAAAAGGCAATATTTAGCGTCTTTAATGGTGTCGCTCACATTCGGAGAAAATTATCTTTGTTCCTGTTCGTTTCGCATCAATTTAGTGGTGTCCATCGTGTTCAGTGGGTATACTATTGGGTGTAAACTGATAGTTTGCACCTGAGAAATGGCCTGGGATGGTATTATTATGAATGATGAATGAAATAATTGAGAGAGTAGTTTTCCAAAGAAGTTGCTGGCAAGTCTAACGTCGCGCGACAAAAGACGTGACGTCAGCGTCATAAATGACGTCAGTAACGTCCCCGTCACACATGAACGGGCTATGCGTCAATTAGAACACATTTCAGTATTGTTCAGTTATCTGACAAAGATAAAATTGAAATTAGAGTTAGATTTGAAGAAAAAAGTAGTCCCAAACAGTGAAAAATAAAAAATCGTATTTTCACTGTTTGAAACAGTGAAAATATCGATTTATATTTCACTAATAAATCTCTATCATTCATTGAAAAGCATGTAAGAAATCGGCATTCTTTCATATCTCCAAAACGACTACTTTTCCGATGAAAACGTGCGATATTGACGACAAGCTGACTTGGTCGCCGCAAATAGATAATATCTGTTCAGCGCTTTCGTCAAAAATATCCCTTCTGCGACAACTACCCAGCCAGCAAAGAATGCCGGGCCAACGTCGGGCCGATAGCGGTACGACGTGGCAACGTCGTACCGCTATCGGCCCGACGTTGGCCCGTGGTTTGTGCTGGCAGGGTAGCAACATATGTCTTAACTGACGTCCTGAAGACATTTTATCAGGGTTATGTCTTGCCCCTTATCGACTATGGGTCTGTAACATGGTCCGGGACGTCCTCAACAAATCTCGATCGGATACTTAAACTACAGAAACGGGCTGCTGGTATTATCTTGCGTGCTGACTTTGATACACCGTCTGCAACTATGCTTAAAGAGCTGGGGTGGCAGCCTATCAATAAGCGCCTCATCTACAATAAAGCTGTGCTTACGTACAAAGCTTTAAATGCCCTAACACCGGAATATATAAGTAATTTATTAAAAACAGTTTCGGAAACACAAAGTCGTACTCTGAGGTCATCAGTCAATGGCACCCTGATAATTCCAAGATCCCGCACATCTCTTTATGACAGGGCATTTTCGACCTCAGATCCGAGACTTTGGAACACGCTTCCTATTTCTGTAAGAAACGCAACGTCAT
Source organism: Lucinisca nassula (assembly GCA_963580285.1). Classification (NCBI taxonomy): domain Eukaryota; kingdom Metazoa; phylum Mollusca; class Bivalvia; order Lucinida; family Lucinidae; genus Lucinisca; species Lucinisca nassula. The sequence goes on along the minus strand of OY757013.1, from coordinate 107,399,855 downwards.
TAAGTTCTTTTAAAAACAGTCTTAAGGAAATTATCTGACTCTTACAGTAAGAATAGTCATACACGAAGTGTAACTGTGAACATTCTATCTATTTATTTCTCCTTTAGCGTTATAAGCAGAAAATAATACCTGTCTGTTGTACAATGTATACTTTTAATACTATTTGACTTTGCGCGCCCATTCGTAATTTTAATAACCATAATCTTGTATGTTTTTAAAGTTTTAACACCCACAATCCGTATGGCTGCAAATTGACACAACAGAGATAGTGCCGGGCTTACAGGCTTCCATGTTTCCGGCTGGGCTCGGGTGTCGGGGCATGCTGTTTGGACATCGGTTCCACCACATGCGTCCCGTCTAACTGAGCTCAGCTTGGGCTGGCATCATTCCTGTGTATGACGCGACACCTACCCTGATAAAACTGCCATGCGGTAGAAACTTTTTTGTATACCCATGTTGTTTGTATATATGTTTTATGTGTTATAAAGAGGGCCACATGATAGAAAAGTTTTTATAGCTAAATGTGTTTTTACCCTCTTAAAATAATGTATATAAATAAATAGATAAATATGTTTCTTATTTACACTAGAAGCATAGGTTATTGGTGCTCGTTAGAACCGCCTCATCGAGGCGGTTCTAACGAATATCCACAACCTATGTCTTGGAGCAGAAATAAGCAAACTAATGTATATACCCCTGTTAACCCCAGTTTTCTCTATATAATGTGGGGTGTAAGGGGATGTTCATTTCATGGACTTGTTAACGTGATAATTGGATTAGAGGTGGACCAGGCCTGCTGTCCTCGCAGCAATTAAGGTTATAGTGCGAGAGTTAATTTCTCCAGTTTCTGAACTTCAATTTATTTCCTCTTTCCATCACGTGATCAAGTCTGTGAAATTAACACCCGCTAAACCCCACTTTGTATAGAGAAAACTGGGGTTTACAGGGGCTTTATTATTTTTTCTTATTTCTGCTCCAAGACATAGGTTGTGTGTACTCGTTAGAACCGCCTCTTTGAGTTAGATTTGAAGAAAAAAGTAGTCCCAAACAGTGAAAAATAAAAAATCGTATTTTCACTGTTTGAAACAGACATAGGTTGTGTGTACTCGTTAGAACCGCCTCTTTGAGGCGGTTCTAACGAGTACCCACAACCTATGTTTGCAGAATAAATTGGAAAAAAAATCCAACAGAAAAGTAGCTATATGTATTTTGGAGATATGAAAAAATGCACAATGTCCCACGGGTGTATTCTGGTAATGCTCCGCTGTCCTTTACTTCCATCTTTTTTTCTGTCTTTTTTTTGTTTTTTTTTTTTTCTGGGAGACGACAAAAAATGACCCGCAAGGATTGATATGTCGTAAAACCCCGATTTTTACCGCAATCAGGCATTCTAGTAACTTTATAAAGGGGGTCGAATAACTGTAAGCTATAATCGGTAGTGATCTATAATACCTTCTACTGACTTTTATCAGTTACCCTCTACATAAATTGCATTGTACCACGTTGACCTGAAAAAGATATGCTATCTCAGGACAGATGAGCTTTATCAGGTCAACGTGACATTGTGGTTTTATGAATCAACTGGACTACTAGAAAAATGGAAAAATTGTTATTATTATTAGACAAAATGGGAAAATTACTTAAAAAAAAAAGTGATAGGAAAAAATATGGTCAGCTGATACAAAATATATCGACCTGCGGAATGTTCCGACGCACTGAGGACCATCGATAACTGATCGTAAATTGCTAATTTAAGAGTGTACAAGGGGGTAAACTGATAAATAGAATACCGGGTGAGTGTCATTTGATATCAAGTTTATCAGCCTCGGTTTCGAGAACGCATGTAGAATCGCTCGGCAAGCCTCGCGATTCTACAAGCGTTCTCGAAGCCTTGCATGTTTGACTTGATATCAAAAGACACTCACCTGGTATTCTCTATATAATACGTCTAGTGATCGTTTATAGACCGGGCCTACTTTTCAGGTCCATATTATAGAAGTATAAACAATAACACGCAACCTTGCAAAACATGGGAAAACAACGAAACTGCTAGATAAAATCCTTGCAATATTTATTCAAACAGATTTTCAGAAATTTCAGCTAAATTCTTACCTTCTCGGCTTTTCCTGGTTTGAATGGCCCGTTGGAATAACTGCGCACTGCTACTGCAATTGCGTCTCAACCTCGAAAATATTTTTTAAAGCTAAACAAAACTATTTAATTGCAGATTTTCATACAGAAAGTTAAGCGCTGAGAAACTTTTATTCGAGCTACCGTGAGGTTTCCTACGTCTTTGTGGCGCGGTGACGATAGAAACTTTGCACTCGTTGACGTCACGTTATACTGTGCGCACCATGGCACTGAATGTCGTTTAATACATGCCACACTTTCTGCTGTCATTTTTGCTTAAATTTGGAAAATTATTGTAAAACCCAATTGATTTTTAAACTAAATGCATGGATAGTGCCTTTAATAATAAACTATAATCCGACAATATTATAGGGGCTCGCTAAAACTCGTCCCCTCCCGACAATATTATAGGGGCTCGCTAAAGCTCGCCCCTATAAAATTGTCTAAGGCTCACCGATTATAGTTTATATATCAATCAATCGATATATGCAGAATTACTTCAAGGATAAATACCTCCGTTATTTGAAAATAAAAAGGTTGTCATTTTGAAACAAAGAGTTCGCATTGTCTCTTGTTGTAACCGTGTATATGTATATTGCAGAATTATGCAGACATTCTAAAAGAGATATGTTTATTCAAGCGAGGTGTTTTGTACGGAGGAAGGGACATGATTTTTTTATATTATAAGTTGTGCACACAATATAATATCTTATCCGCACAAGATATGTTGTGCGAACAAGATAATATCTTGTTCGCACAAGATGATATCTTGTTTGCACAGCTTCCCAAGATCCATGTTGTGTAAACAAGATAATCTGTTGCGCGAACAAGATAATATCAGCGTTTTAACCCAAGTAAAGCCCACGTTGATCGCAACAAAGGCTAAGATTTGAGGTAAGGACTCATTCCATTTAAATTGTCGTTATAACGGGTTTTGTCGTTACAACGAATGTTGGTATAAAGAAGATGAACTCTATTACCATGGCTTGCAATTTCTTGATAAGGCCACCATGCCAAACCAAACGAAAAGTCGAAAAAAAAAAAAAAAAACACTTTTACACCTTTTCTAGCAATGCGTTGTACACGTTACCATGGTAATAGACAGGTCAATTGAATCACGATTGAGTCAACGGGCTCATGCATGATTTTTAAACCCTTAAGATGTCGAGGAAAATTACATCTGAATATGTCATATGCTAATGTCGCCTGATGATTTTTTATTTTATTTATTTATTTTTTTTTTTTTTTTGCAATTTTTTTTTTTTAAAATATTTAAATATTTTTGCATACAGGCAAACAGTGTAGGCCCAGATCAGACTGCTCCTAGATCAGACTGCTCCTACAGGAACACTCTGATCTGGGTCCACGTTGTTTGCAAAAATACTTTTAAGGTAACCGGCAGACGACAAAGCAGACGACAATTGTCGCGGTTGGCATTTTATGGGTTAAGGCTTCGTTCTCTGAAGGCTATGGGTAATTACTAGGTTAGCACTAGAAGAAGGAAAAAAATTAAACGTCTCTGGTATTTTTTCCAGCTCTTTACCCCACCTCTAAAGGAATCATTATAATGTTCAGTTTATAATCATCGATAATTTACTGTTAATCAAGCGCATGTCAGGCTGGTCACAACACAACTCATCATGTGACATGAACATGTAGTGGGACTGTGTTCGTTTGTTTGTTTGTATTGGAGTTTACCCAGTCAACACTATTTTAGGTCATGTCTGAGCCGGCCAGTTTACCTATCCACACTTTTCCTGGGCAGGCTTATACGTAAGCAGTTAACCAGTACAGTGCGCATTCGGCCCGCGCATTCTTTCTTCAGAAACTGACAACTGTCCTTCTTGAATCAGCAGAAGGGAGAGAATGGCCGTAGAAAACATTTCATGATGAATCTCAACGAAAGAATGTTGCCGAGCCCGGCAGGTATCGAACACGCGTCCTCCTGATCACCAGTCAGACGTGCATCCAACTGAGCTACCGAGGCCGGCAATGAGTCTGTACAATGCATCACGAACACACGCCTAAATAATTTTGACCCCCTTGAACCCCACTTTTATATAATAAAATTGAGATTTACAGGGGTAAACCTTATTTTTCTTATTTCTTCTCTAAAATATCAAATGTGGGTACTCGTTAGAACCGCCTCGATGAGGCGGTTCTAACGAGTACCCACATATATATGTTGAGCAGAAATAAGAAAAAAAATCACAATTTTTCTTTTGAAAATGTTCATTTTTTCGGCGGTAAAATCTGCAGTGTATTTGAATAGGCATACTTTCGTAATAGATACTACCACTGATATATGTTTTAGAAAGGGTTATCCTTTGGAAGCAAGAAATACACCACAGAACTGGAAAATATGGAGTGTACATGTTTCCTGGATCAGACTAGAGCTAGTTTCGGCCAATTAGGCCTCATCAGTGACCCTCATTTTTTTTTCTCAAAATTTCACAATATAATCAATGATCCCAAAAGGACAAGAAAATATAAACAATACACAATGATGTTTATAAAAAATATTGGGTTTACGATGGTGAGCACTGTCTTTTTGTTTTCGGTTAATTTGGTTCAAATAATTAAAAATAGGGAATTCCAGGCTTCGGTAAAAATAAAAAAAGAAAGATATATACGGACGTATACGGAACCCGGGAAGGGACATGATTTTTTATTTTTATTATGTTGTACGAACAAGATAATATCTTGAACGAACAAGATATTATCTTCTTCGGACAACATATTATCTTGTGCAGACGAGATATTATCTTGTGCGGACAAGATATTATCTTGTTCGCACAACTTCCCAAGATCTATGTTGTGCAAACAAGATAATATGTTGTGCGAACAAGATAATATCTTGTCCGCGTAATATATTATCTTGTTCGCTTAACTTCATATCTTGTCCGCACAAGATTATATGTTGTGCGAACAAGATAATATCTTGCCCGCACAAGATAATATCTTGTTTGCACAACTTCCCAAGATCTGTGTTGTGCAAACAATATAATATGTTGTGCGAACAATATAATAACTTGTCCGCACAAGATATTAAGATGTGCAACAAGATATTATCTTGTCCGCACAAAATAATATGTTGTCCGCACAACATTAATAATGTTGTCCGCACAAGATAATATCTTGTCCGCACAACATATTATCTTGTGCGCACAAGATAATATCTTGTTCGCACAACTTAATATCTTGTTCGCACAACGTATTAAAAAAAATATGTCACTTCCCGGGTTCCGTACGGACCCCTGGAAGGGACATGAATTTATTGTGTTGTGCGGACAAGATAACTGAAAACAAGCCATCAAGAACCCTATAATGAAACTACAGTAAAATTCCTATATTAGGACCACCTTTGGGACTGTTCAAAAGTGATCTTTAAGACCACTTTTGAACAGTTCCAAAGGTGGTCCCTGACCACAGGACAGTGTGTGCAGGAAATTCGAAGAAAGAATAACTCCAACCTTCTAATTAAGCTTTACAGAGCAGAATTAATCTTAATTTTAGGTGATCTTAACAGCGAAATTTTACTGTACCAATTTGTTTCGTGCGTCATATAATTACATTATTTTGTACGCGGTCATTTTTCTTAGCGTCTCCTCATCAGTTTCTGTAAGTTCAGCTGCACGAAGACTGATTACGATAACACACCCGTGTGACATAGTGCATTTTTCACATCACCAAAATGGCCATTTTTCAGATGATTTTCCATGATATTTTTCTAATAAATACTGCAAACATAGGTTGTGGGTGCTCGTTAGAACCGCCTCAATGAGGCGGTTCTAACGAGTACAAACATCTCTGTTTGCAGTATAAATAAGAAAAATATCACGGATTTTCATCGGAAAATTATCCTCTTAGGAGATGTTAAAAAGCGCAATATGTCGCACGGGTTTGTTACATGTATCATAATGTGAGTGAGTGAGAGGTTTACGTCTCACCAGCAGCTAAGGTCATACGGATTATCGTAATGCACACTGTCTAAACCCAGTACAGTAAAATTCCTATATTAAGACCACCTCTGGGACTGTTCAAAAGTGGTCTTTAAGGAATTGCGGATTGAAATATTGTCAATATAATGTAAATGACATAAATTTGGATTTACAAGAGCATGTTAACGTGACGAAAACGAAATTGGATAAACACTAGCCAGTATTGTTTGTTGGAATGTACACCTACTAGGGTAGAAAATAAGGGAACCCCCAAATTCAAATAGAAAGAAGCGACTGAAACTTCAATGTCACAGGGTAAGTTTATATGCAAAGGGGACCAGTATCTGGTCCATGCACCACGAACATTGATGCACGCACGATACCTTCTGGGCATGCTAGTAATTGTGCGATGGATTATCTCCCTTGTTATCCGCCGCCATTCTTCTTGCAATGCTCGGCCAAGCTGTTGCAGATTGTTACAACGCTGCGGTCTGTTGCACACGCGGCGACCCTAGACATCCAAAATGTGACCCTAGACATCCCAAACGTTGTCGTCTTGGAACTCGAAGTTCCCACCAATGCGCCGGGCGAATGGGACAAGCACTGGGCGCAAAATTTGGTCTTCGTAACGCTGGTCAGTCAAGTTACCTTGAACGATCACGGTAACTTGACTGGCCAGCGTTCCGTAGACCAAATTCCAAGACGTCAACGCACGCCCACATCGAACCCGTGTTGCCGGATATGTCGCCGATTGAGCACATTTGGGATGTCTTGGTTCGCCGCGTGTGCAACAGACCGCAGCGTTGTAACAATCTGCAACAGGTTGACCGAGCATTGCAAGAAGAATGGCGACGGATACCAAGGGAGATAATCCGTCGCACGCCAAGTTCTGCAACGGAATGTAAGGTGGTTTTTCTCCGGGACTATGGTTTTCGCCCACCTCAGATTAACGATCGGCTCGATATGAGTGAAATAATCTTAAAGGGCCGTAAAACCAAAAACCAAAAAAAAAAAAAAAAAATAAAATAAATAAATAAATAAATAATAATCCGTCGCACAATCACTAGCATGCCCAGGTGTCGTGCATGCATCAATGCTCTAGGTGCATGGACCAGATACTGATCCCCTTTTCATATAAACCTTCCCTGTGACATTGAAGTTTCACTTCTTTCTATTTGAATTTGGGGGTTCCCTTTTTGTCCCTAGTATAATAATAATAAAAATGATAATAGAAATAATATCATCACAACAGCTACTACTACTACAACAACAACTACCACTACTGATAATAATGTTAATAATGAAAACGATGATGACAGTAATTAAACTGCTACTACTAATAGGCATGTTTCCTTGATGTCATGAAGGATGGCTGGCAGATTCGAACCCCGTCTCTTGTTATGGATCTATTTTTTCCAGACTATTCTTGAAAAATGTAGGTCAAAATGAAAAAAAATATATATATGTCATCTACTTTCTTTAGCAAATCAAGGACTCACGTAATCTAAAGATAAATGGTTAGACACCCAGTGTTTAGCAATCAATACATTAATATAATACTTCAACACTGTGACCTATAATTATTTCACGAATGTGCTTTAACCCTTTTGGTACCAAATGGAATCTTCCACTTTATACATAGCATGGGTCCATTTCAAAATTAAGGGGTTGCAGGTTGTGTTTTCTTCACAACCTATTTGAAAATTGGCTGAACATTTTGCAAACAAAGTAGGCCCTGATCAGACGCCGCGTTATGCGGCGTCTGATCTGGGCCTGCTCTGTTTGGCAACCACCCGTTTTGGGCTTTCCGATATAAAATGGGTTAATATAAAAATCAAAGCGTTGTGCGCACACGTGGAGCGATTGTCCCTGGATATAGGCTGGCAAAATGGTCCAGACCTGGGACGAAGGGTGTTTCCGTAATCCCCTAAATTCTGATCAGGATCTACACTCATCAGGTTGACAACCTAGTGAAATAAACTTCCCACTACACCCCACTTTATATGAAGAAAACTGGTATTTACAGGGGTATGCATTGTTTTTTTTTCATTATTTCTGTTGCAAGACATACGTTGTGGGTGGAACGGGCCTCTGTGGCCTAATGGTTAAGAGCGCTGACTGTTAATCATTAGGTCTCTCACAGTTGTGGTTCGAGCCTCGCTCTGTTCACATGGGAGACGCCAAGTTCTGCAACGGAAGGTCAGGTGGTTTTTACCCCGCGTATTCCGGTTTTCGCCAACCGATACAAGTGAAATAATCTTGAAAGGACCGTTGTGGGTGCTCTTTAGATAGGCTTAAAGATATAGATAGTATAGATTTGTTTTGTTTGAGTTGACGTTTAACGTCCCCGTCAACGCTGTATAGGTCATTTTGGAGACGTTGTTTCCAGTTTTGTGGGACTTTTACGCGACATTGAGATGAAATGACGTCTTAAGCCCTGTCGCCCACTAAAATCAATAGGGTTTATAAGCATGGCCGGGCCCGACTCGCACCGCTCCCCCTGGGCAGGCTTAGATCCTCTAAGCGGTTTACCAGTACTCGTATGTGGTCGATTTCAGCTCTGCGTGGACTCTATATCTTCAAGCCCCGATGGGCGGGGGCCGTTGAGAGTATAGATAAGGCAACTATCACAAATATTAGAAAAGTAACCATTTTTGAAAAATCATAACGAAAACACGCATATTCATTAGGAAAACGTCCGTGTGAAATAATGGCGTCCAACATGGTGTCAGAGATTACATACATGTATATTAGGTAAAAATTTTAACATCTTTCTCATTTCTGCTTTCAACATAGATTGTGGGTGCTCGTTGGAACCGCCCCAATGAGGCGGTTCTAACGAGTACCCACAATCTATGGTTTGGAGAAAACATAAGGCAGATAATGTTTACCCCCTTACACCCCACTTTTCCCTATATAAAATGGGGTTTAGAGGGGTCGTCGTTTCACGGACTTATGCAAATATGTTGAAAAATTAACAGCTAAAAAATGAAAATTTTCAGATGAAAAATTCTGATATTTTTCATATTTTTGTTCCAAACATAGATTGTGGATACTCGTTAGAACCGCCACAATCTATGTGTTTATGCAGAAATAAGCAAAAAACATTTATACCCCTGTAAACCCCAGTTTTACAATATAAAATGGGATCTAAGGGGGTCAAAGTTACATTATATACTTGGGCATGTTTTCGTGATGGAAATAATGCACAATGTCTCAAAGATATGTTATTGTGATTTGTTTACAAAGGTAGGTCTCGTTCTTGCTTCTGGCACTTGCGTTTTATTTTTTATTAATTTATTAAATAGCATTAAAAATAGAAGTGGAGGCAATGATCAGGAATTGATACAATTAACCCGCAGCTCCCATCAGAGACACCAAAGGGAAAGAAACACAAACATAAAACAACAGACCCTAATGGAAACACCAATAAACCGCGACAGAAGAACCGCCTTATAACGGTCAGCGGAAACGAATTCCACGAGGGGGAGGGGGGGGGGGCTTAAATCGATTTTACATGGCCACAATCCTCGCCCTTACTTCCGTCGCGATTAACTGACAGATGTTTTTAAGGTAACCGGGCGCCATGGGCACATAGGGGCTACGCGATTAAGACAAATACTTTGTTCAGTCCGCATGAAGGCCACCTAACTCATCAGTGCAACATCTCCGTGAACCTTATTTTTGCGCTGTTTATCTCTACTAGGCAGCGTTTCTTGTTACATGCTTTTCGATGAAATAAAGGGATTTCTAAGTGAAATCGAAAACGATATCGTCACTGTTTCAAACATTGACAAATACCAATTTTTAAACCTTCATGATTAACTCTTATCTTGCTGTTCACGACAACCCATATCTTTGGAAACCGTGTAGATCCAGATCAGATGGCTTCTGAAGAAACCATCTGATCAAGATCTACACTGTTTGACATTGAGTTTATGAATTTGTAGGAATAAATAAAATGAAGAAATCTGATTGGTTCAAAGTCAGAAATGCGTGTGGCTTAAATGAATATTCAGCAAGTGAAGGGTTAAATGACGACATAGGCCATCGGTAACTTATATACATGTATGGAATTTATCTCCATCAAACAATGAACGGCTCGCGCGAGTGATTTGTTTACTAACATATAGCCCACAAATCATCACGTGAACCAATCCGTGAAATGAAGACCCCACTATACCGCACTTTATATAGAGAAAACTGGGGTTTACGGGGAGGAGGGGGTATACATTATTTTTCTTATTTTTGCTCCAAGACATAGGTTGTAGGTGCTCGTTAGAACCGCCTCGCTGAGGCGGTTCTAACGAGTGCCCACAATATTGTTTCGATCAGAAACAAGAAAAAAATATCGCAATTTTTCTTCAGAAAATTTTCATTTTTTGGAGGTAAAATTTTCAATATATTTAGATAGGCGTGCTTTCGTAATGTTGTGTATTCGGATTCTAACAGACTGAAATTGGCAATAATTGTGTTGTTCTTCCGCATTCTTCCGACCTTTGGCCTTTCTTAGAAGAAATCCCACTTGAACTATCGAGTTTTACACGGGCAGTTACTTTGAAGTCTTTTGTTTGATTTGAGGTTTAACGTCCCCGTCAACACTGTAAAGGTCATTTTGGAGACGTTGCTTCCAATTTTGTGGGACTTTTACCCGACATTGAGATGAAATGACATCTCAAGCCCTGCCGCCCTATGAAACCAATGGGGTTTATTTGCATGGGCGAGCCGACTCGCATCGCTTTGCCTGGACAGGCTTAGATCCTCTAAGCGGTTTACCAGTACTTTGTGCGGGTCGGTTTCAGCTCTGCGGGGAACCATCATTCAGCCCATCTATTTCTTCAAGCCCCGATGGGCGGGGGCCGTGTAAGTCTTTTTGTAACGCTTTTGATGCGAAACAAAATGACGTTACAACGTTTAACGTTAGAGAATCGAAGAGTGACGTCTTAAAATGGCGGTTTCTACGGTACACTCTTCCTGCTAGTGATTTATTGCAGAGTAAATCACAGTTCCTTCCCGTTGCATATATAGGCGCGTTGTATGAGAATTTTAAGGCGTACAACTTTACAGTCCCGCATAATCAGAATGTAAACTCTGAATACGTGTGGTATTAATCGAAAAAAAAAAGTAATTCTCTCTTTTATTTGAGCCAGCGCATGACAAAACCTACAGTAAGACAAATGCGCCCAACGAAGACTCTGATTAGCCTGCACATCCGCGCAGTCTGATCAGAGTCTTCGTTGCGCGCTCTAAGGATAGCCAAGGGCCCCATGCTACTTCATGCAGCAAGAGAAGTCTCTGGTTTGACTATATGGATGCACAGGCTGATCTGAGTCTCCGATGGGCGCACATGTCTTATTGTAGGTTTTGTCGCGCGCCGGCTCATTTTATTTATGACTTTGCGATGCACTGTAATTGAACAGCAGTTCGTACCATGCTTTGCACTCGTTAAAATGTCTGTTTTCAAAACATTCGATGAAATATGTTTGCAACACATTCGATGAAATATTGGTATTTATCGAAAAAAAAAAAAACAATAAATAAATTTTCATTTACATTACGTAAACACTCTTATACAAATACATTGCCAAATTTTTGGCCAACAATTAGAAATTTTAAGATGAAAAGTGGTAATATTTTTCTTATTTCTGCTCCAAACATAGATTGCGGGGACTCGATAGAACCGCCTCGACTAGGCGGTTCTATCGAGTACCCACAATCTATGTTTTTGAGCAGAAATAAGAAAAGTAATGTTTACCCCCTTAAACCCCAGTTTTACCGTATATAAAAGTGGGGTATGAGGGGGTCAAAATTGTAAAGGCGTGTTTTCGTGATGTTTCAACACATTCGATGAAATATGTTTGCTACACATTCGTTGAAATATTGGTATTTATCGAAAAAAAAAAGAGTAAATTTTCATTTAATTTTATACCATCACGAAAACCCGCCTATATAATTTTGTCACCCTTGAGCCCCACATTTATATAGTAAAACTGGGGTTAACAGGGGTAAATCTTAATTTTTCTTATTTCTGTTCCAAAATATAGATTTTGAGTACTCGTTAGAACCGCCTCGATGAGGCGGTTCTAACGAGTGCCCACAATCTATATTTTGACCGAGGCGGTTCTAACGAGTGCCCACAATATATATTTTGAGCAGAAATAAGAAAAATATCACAATTGTGCATCCTAAAATTTTCATTTTTTCGGCGATAAAGGTGGCAATGTATTTGTATAGGCGTGTTTACGTAATGGAAAAATAAAGAAAAAATAAAAATAAATAAATGAAATAAAAAAGTAGTCCAGGCTTCTACTGTGAAAATAACATGGCCATGTTATTATTCACACTGCAAAAATGACATATACAGTAAAATTCCTACATTAAGACCACCTTTGGAACTGTTCAAAAGTGGTCTTAAAGACCAATTTTGAACAGTCCCAAAGATGGGGACACTGGGTGCAGAACACACAAATAAGAATAATTGAAACCTTCTCAATAAGCTTTTAAAAGCAGATTTAGTCTTAATTTTTTTTTTTCTTTTTTTTTTTTTTTTTTTTTTTTTGGTTTTGGTTTTACGGCCCTTTTAAGATTATTTCACTGATAGCGAGCCGATCGTTAATCAGAGGTGGGCGAAAACCGGATAACCCGAGAAAAACCACCTGACCTTCCGTTGCAGAACTTGGCGTCTCACATATGACCAGAGCGAGGCTCGAACCACAGCGATGAGAGACCTAATGATTAAGAGTCAGTGCTCTTATCCACTAGGCCACGGAGGCCCGCCTAGGTGGTCTTAATAGCGGAATTGTACTGTAATTATAATGAAATTCAACTATTAAGACCACCTGAAATTCACATTAATTCTGCTTTTAAAAGCTTATTTGTAAGGGTGCATGCACTAAATCTTGCTTTGGGTTTTCCGGCCACAGTGTCCTCTGGTCAGGTACCACCTTTGGGACGGTTAAAAAGTGGTCTTAAAGACCACTTTTGAACAGTCCCAAAAGTGGTCACAATATATAGAGGATATTAACTTTTTTGTGGTGGATACCGAAAATATTTCATCGAGTGTGTTGAAAAATTTTCACGAGTGCGAATCACGAGTGAAAATTCGGATGTTTTCAACACACGAGATGAAATACTTTTGGTATCCACCGAAAAAAAAGTTAATGTTCTTTTCAAGTTTTAATATATTAGGACATTTACAGTAATTGATCGACCGGAGGCGGTGATGTCACGATTTTGACCTGGCTACATGACGTCACAACTGTCAGTTCCAAAGCATAAACAAATCGCCATTTTGAATCCAGCATTTCTAGTTCAAGGAATGCTTATCAAGGTATTTACAGAGTGCGTTGTGTTTATTTGAAGTCCATCTTATTTTTTGAAGGCTCTAAGTGACATGCACCCAGCAACTGTATAATCGTTTCCATGTGCAGCACGGTCGGTCGCGGTCGGTTTTTCACGTTGGAACAAACTCGTTCGCTGATTTGTGCACAGATTTCCTCCCACAAACTCTTACTCAGCCATTCAGTGAACTGGTACGCCTTGTAGACCATTTGTAACAAAGACAGCTAAGTCTAAATCTGTGAGGGAGCATTTAAATTGTGCCCGAGATGTGTGTCGGCAAAAGGGAGATGTTCAAAATCACAGCGCTGCTGTTGTCAAATATGGCGCCTGTTCATTCAAATTTAATGGCAAACTTCAAAATATATTCCAGCGGCATAAGGAATTATTATTCTTAGTAAATAAAAGATCAATTAATCTTTTTTTTTTTTCGACCAGAACGTTAACAAAACGTAGTTCTGGTACGATATCATTTCACTTGTGATTGATATCATTTTTATTTGTTTCAGATATGCATTGTTTTCACTGCTAAATATAAATTAAAATTATTCTGAAAAGAAATATATTACATGTGTACATGTAGTAGCCACATTTGCAAAGAAAAAAAAATAGTTCTGGTTTTATTGAGTATGTTCATGGAAGATAATGAGAGATGCTGGCATAGGAGTATCTGTGATCCTCGACGAAAATGGAAGACGTTTATTGAATTAAACAGACACAATTCATCTTTGTCCTATTCGCAGCATCTTTCACTAATATTTTGTGCCATTCAGGAAAATTATGACAGCTCCTGTTTTTTATTGATGGAAACATGTGCCAATACAAAAGCAATCGAGCCGGCACATGACAAAACCTACAATAAGCCCGGTGCGACCAACAGAGACTCAAATCAACCTACGCACCCATCTACTATGACAAGACCTTTTTTCTAATGTCTCTTTGCATAGATATTAGCCCGTATTAGGTACATGCGATCGGCGAAGACTCTGATCAGACTGCGCATATGCGCAGGCTGATCTGAGTCTTCGCTGGTCGCTCAAGACTTCTTGTAGAGTTTTATGCGCTAGATCTTTTATCTTGTTACAAAGTAAGACGGTCATTTATTTAACCTACTGTGCCCAATTATTCAAGCAATTAGTGAAGTTCCGTTCATGGCCGCTTTGCCTAAGCTGACAATAGCTTGCCCATGGGAAAATACTAGAACTGTATTTTCATTTTCGCAACATTGGCATTCGTCGACTTCATGTTGTAAACTGCAAATGTCAAACTATATATATAACCTGATTACTGGAAAGTTTACATTTAATGCTCTTATTTTTCCAATCCCCAGGGATTGCTTATGCGATTGCTTTTCACTGTTCCATCAATTGACATCCTTAAGATACCTGTTGAAGGTCATTATTAAACCGATGTTCGTTCCTCGTTGTATAACAACTGCTTGTTTGACATCCCTGTACTTTAAGTAGACTAAGATGTTTTGTGGGCTTTTGTTGTACCTTCCTTCTATTCGAAGGTATCTTCTTCAGTAATTTTACATGCTGTTTTATTTATTTATGTAATAACCGGTATGAACATCGCTTTAGTTTTGACGGTATCACAACCTTATTAACCAAAATGAGTATTACAAATACATTTAAAATATCAATATCACCCCTTAGGTTACACTCTGCTTCTTCTGTACGGATTCCCCATTCTATTAAGAACTTTACTACTATGTTGCCTTCGGTATTGGTTAGACCCTTAAATTTGTCTTCTGTAACTTCAGTTAATCTCAAAGGAGCAGGCAATACCAATGTTTTTGGGAGTAGTCTTCGTATAAGACTATCTCCTCTCAAATCGCCCATCCTTCGAAAATATACTAATCCGTGGAAAAGAAGTGGAATGTATCCTAGTATTTCTAAGTGCAATGCCAAGAGGTGCAGATGTTGTTCGCATTTAAGCACTGCGTCTACCGTTACTTCATCTGTAAACGGTAGACGCTTCTCTGTAGTTAACATGTCTGATTTGACATGACAGTCTACAGATTTAATTTATCTAATTACTTGACGTGCTGCAAACTGTAATATGCAGTACGTCGGTCAAACTAACCGCATGCTTAAAACTAGATTGAACGAGCATTATCGTAGAATGAGTAAGCCTAAGAAAACTGACACTTTCTTGTACCGTCACTTTCGACGTACAGGTCATTCTGGTCATTCTGTAAATAACATTGTTATACAACCAGTGGAAAAACTTTATTACGATGCAAATTCTACATCTAGATTCAAAATAATCAAAAGACATGAAGCTGAACTGAAATGGATTAAATTTTTACAGACCCCTTTTCCACTGGGATTTAATGACAACATTTATCATGAGGGTAATATTTCCAGAATGCCGGACTTTGATATTTTCTCACTCCTGGAATGTCGAAAACGCAGAACTAGATCTCACGGCACCAGGAAAAATGGTAACTTTAAACGTAAATCACGTGCGTTTAAACGAAACAATACTAGACTGAAGTGACTGTCAATTATATTATTAAATCATGGACGCCACTCTATGCTTTCATTTTTAAGTTCATTACCCGTTTCTGTTTTACGCCTTCTGGACACCGAGGCGAATAAATTCTACGATAGTTCTCATCAGTTATATGATGCGGCTCTCTTAACTAGAGGCTATACTCAGCATACTCTCCGTCCTTACATTGATTCTGAAATTAATCATAAACGCCATTTCTTCAAAATATCCTTCATTAATAAGGGTATGGATTTTATAGATTTGCCCAGTATCTTCCGTGAGAGATCGGTGCTTTCTTCCATTCCTGCTTATTTTCAAAATACTGAAACACCTATAATTTGCTATAAATATAACAAACCTGTTAGATCTATCATTTTTAATTTCAATAAACTTGTTTCAGATCTTGATATTGATACTAATACTCCTGATTCATGTGATTGTAAAAACTCAAAGTATTTCTATCCTGCTGCTGGTCATGTAATTACTGGCAATTTTAAAATTATTCCTGATTCTAGGATAAGTAATATAATTTCTAAAGGACCGAAATATCGGTTTCCTTCTAAAATTGATTTCAGTAAATGTAGAGATGAAATCGCTGCTTCCTTGAATGAATTCGGTAATCGATGGTGTAAGCGAGAGTATGTTGAGCATAAAGCCTTTAAGGACTTGAAACTTAGCATTTTAAAACTAGTGAATAAAAGCATTTCTTTCTATTCTCAAAATACTACCTTATTACCTCCTAAGCCCAAGACGTCTTTACGTCATCTTAAACTAGGTATTCAAGAATTTCATAAGAAGTTTGTTTTGGCCCCTGCAGACAAGGCCGATAACATCGTCGTCGTTGTATGACGGCTCCACTATGTTAACACGCTTAAGCAGGAGCTTGGTGGTACTAAGGCCGATGAAATTCAGCCTTTAGCTGAAGAGAGAGCTATAGTAGATAAACATGTTTGTCTTTCAGCCACCAAGTTTGCTGTGTGTGTTAACGAAGGCCAAGACAAGCTTCCTACGCTATACTGGTTACCAAAACTTCATAAAAAACCTTACAAAGCACGGTTTATTGTAAATTCTAGCTCTTGCACTACTACTGAACTTTCTAAATTATTAACTTCCTGTCTTACTGCTATTAAAACGCATGTAATTAAATATTGTGATAAAGTCTTTGAAAGATCAGGAAGAAATCTGTTTTGGTCTATAAAAAGATCGAATGAGGTTTTAAATAAATTGAAATCTAGACATTTTCGTGCTTCTAGTCTGTCTACCTAAGATTTTTCCACTCTTTACACTACACTTCCTCATAATCTTATAGAAGAAAAGCTTAATGATTTAATTGAATGTGCTTTTCACAGAGAAGATTCTCTCTATCTTGCATGTAATGTCAGAAATGCATTTTTCACTTCTAAAGAGCATAAGAATTATACACTTTGGTCATGTCAGAAAGTGTGTGATGCCCTCACCTTTCTACTTGACAATATTTATATTAGATTCGGTACTAAGTTATTTAGACAAATTGTGGGTATTCCGATGGGTACTAATTGCGCACCTCTTGTGGCTGATCTGTTCTTGTATTGTTATGAAAGAGACTTCATTTTGTCGCCTTCCATTGATAACCAATCTGAAATTATTGAAGCTTTTAGCTCTACTTCTAGATATTTAGATGCTTTATTAAATATTGATAATATCTATTTTGATGGTTTGATCAGTCAGATTTACCCCCTAGAACATCAGTTAAATAAAGCAAATTCTTCTGATACCGAGGCCCCGTTTTTTGGATTTACATCTATCTATTGTAGATGGATTTGTTTCGTGCAAAATTTATGATAAACGCGATGACTTTGATTTTGAGATTGTAAATTTTCCTTTTTTGGATGGTGATGTTCCTCGTGCGCCATCCTATGGCGTTTATATTTCGCAATTAATTCGATTTGCTAGAGTGTGTAGTCATGTAACTGACTTCAACACTCGTAATAAATTATTAACGGCTAAACTCCTTAATCAGGGTTATCGGTACTATAAACTACGCAAAGCCTTTTCAAAATTTTGTAGACGTCATTCTGATTTAATTTCAAAATTCAGTATTGGACTTAAATCTCTTCTGCAACAAGGTCTATCGGAACCCTAATTTTATGGTGACTTAGTATATAAATTCAGAAAAATATATAACCGCAATGACTTCAGCACCCAATTTCGTAAAATCATTCTTCGATATAAAAAGATTGGGTACAACATGAATATTATACGACAGACTGCATGCATGGTAGTTAACCCAATCACGGTTGGCAACTTTGCTTCCCTCTTTAATTGCACGCCGGTGGGTCAGGCCTCAGATTCTATGACGGCTCCAACGTAAAGGCTTATTGAAAATTAGAGAGATAATGTTGGTTGGTGCCTGATGCTCTGTCTCTGGTCGGGTTCATCGGAGTCTAACTGTTGGTTTTCTTTTGCTCCAGTATTTCAGTGGTTTCTTGCTGTCGAGTCCTCACCATTGTCTCACCTCTGTGGTTCTTTGATTTTTGTGTTCACGGAGATGTTGCACTGATGAGTTAGGAGGCCTTCATGCGGACTGAACAAATTATTTGTCTAAATCGCGACGGAAGTAAGGGCGAGGATTGTGGCCACGTAACATCGATTTAAGCCCCCCCCCCCCCCCGGTGGAAATCTTCCACTGACCGTTCCAAGGCGGCTCTTCTGTGGCGATTTATTTATGTTGTTGTTTGTTGCTTACTGTGTGTATCACTTGTGTCTTTTAATTTTGGATGGCCATATGGCCATTTTGTGGGAAAGTAACTGTCCTTAAAGCCTTCCTTTGTTTAGGTTTCCATTATGGTCTGGTCGCTTAATGTTTGTATTTCTTTCCCTTTGGTGTCTTTTATGGGTGGAGTAAGTTAATGTATCAATTCCTGATCTTTGTTTTACTTCTACTTTGCCTGTTTTATTCACAATATGACGGAACTCGGGAAGGGATGTGATTTTTTTATATGTTGTGCGAACAAGATATTAAGTGGTGCGAACAAGATATTATCCTATCTTGACGCACAAGATATTATCATTTGCAGACAACATAATTCATCTTGTGCCGATAATATATTATCTTGTGCGCCTAAAATAATATCTTGTTCGCACAACTTAATATCTTGTGCGCACAAGATAATATCTTGTTCGCAAAACATAATATCTTATACACACAAGATATTATCTTGTTCGCACAATATAAAGTCTTGTGCGCACAACATAGATCTTGGGAAGTTGTGCGTAGATATTATCTTGCACATGTGAGACGCTAAGTTCTGCAACGGAAGGTCAGGTGGTGTTTCTCCGGGTACTCCGGTTTTCGCCCACATCTGATTAACGATCGGTTCGATATGAGTGAAATAATATTGAAAGGGCCGTAAAACCCAAAACCAAAAAATAAATATTATCTTGTTCGCACAACATATTATCTTGTGCGCACAACATACTAAAAAAAGGAGAGAACTAAACCGATATAATTCGTGAATCGGCCTTGCGCAACGTGAAATTGTGAAGCATCACGAACAAACCCTATATAATTTTTGCCCCCCCCCCCCCCCCGCACCCCTTGAACCCGACTTTATATAGTAAAACTCGGTTTAATGGGACCGCGGAAACTAAACTGACGTCCTTTCCTCTAACCAAAATACAGTTCGATCTTACTTTAACCACAGATTAGTGGCCGCCGTAGCTAGAAGAAAATCATTTATACGCAAACCAAAGAAAAACTCCGTTTACCAAATGGGGACCACTCTCTCAGGAAAGAATTTGCTCCCTTTAGGGAGCATATTTTTTCCTGTAAGTGCGGGCCCGTGGCAAAGGATTTGTTTGTTTGATTTTTGGAGACGTTGCTTCCAATTTTTGTGGGACTTTTACCCGACGTTGAGATGAAATGACATCTCAAGCCCTGTCGCCCAATGAAACCAAAATGGTTTATATGCATGGACGGTCCGACTCGTACCGCTTTGCCTGGGCAGGCTTAGATCCTCAAGGTGGTTTACCAGTACTCGTGTGCGGGTCGGATTTAGCTCTTCGTGGACCATATATTTCTTCAAGCCCCGATGGGCGGGGGCCGAAAAAGGATGTAACTATGCTAGCTTATAAATAGTATTGCGTATATCCTAGACACAAACAGTTTCTTTTTCTTATCTACTTCTTCTTCTTCTTCTTCTTCTTCTTCTTCTTCTTCTTCTTCTTTTACGTCTATTTTTACGTTTGTAATGTGTACGCAAGTGCGTGTCTGCGTACAGCTCGCTCCTCACTTCGCCACAAACCAAGGGAGTAATGTTTGACATTCTATATGCATTGTTTAGCTAATGAAATTAGACACGTGTCATCTTTTACAGTCAAACCTCTTTATACCGGCATTCGTTATAACGACAAAACTAGTTATCTCGTATCTGAAATTTGAATGGAATGACTACTTAGTTAAAGGATCAGCCTCGATTCCGAGCGGCGTAGGCTTCCCTCGGGTTGGAAATGCACAAATCGAGTCCATTGTCAAGAAAGGGTCTTGTAATCTTAAACTCAAAGCAACAAATGTTGTAGATATTTGTTAGAATCGCCTCACCGAGGCGATCCTGAAAATTGTTTCTTGGAGTTATAATTGCGGAAAAGGCCTTTTATTACCTTGTATCATACTCCTAACTGTGATTCTTTATAACTTAAATTCTTTATAACAGCACAATAATAGGGAAAAATACGGTCGTTATAAGGAGGGTGCCATACTGAATGCATATCTTTGTCGTTTTCTAAAGCGGTCGATAATGTTATTCAATACACAGAGGCCGGTAAATAGGTCGCAATTCACGAGTTTCCAACAATTCACGAAAAGTTTCCGAAGACCGACCCATTAGGCGGTAATATTGTCTAATTTATTCTTTGCATAGAGGTAAGTCTCATGTCAAATTGCACCAGCTATATGCATAGAGAAGCTAAACGTCGTTCAGCGGGATTCATTTCGCTTAGTTTTATGCAAAAAAAGATTATTAATAATAATAATGATAATGAAATGCTGGAAAATCGTGCTTGCTTCAGTTCGGCGTGGTGCTTATATGAATCTTGAGGGATGGATGGAAAAAATCCGTCACGACGGTCACTGTCCGGCATCAAGAGGCTTGCCGAGTGATGCCATGTCCGGCATCACGAGGCTTGCCGAATGATGCCGGACAGTGATTCGGAGGGACGGGTTTTTCTATCCACCCCTCACACCAATATAGGATTCTTTTTCTGGCATACCTTCCATTTCTTAGCTCGATATTATTTTTTTTTTATTAATTGCTATTATCAGATGTGTAATGTTTAGGGGAGTATGGTCCAACCCCTTTGCTTGAATGGGTTCAAACTCTATTTGAGGGATGAATGGACAGCTAGCTTTATGCTTCTTTTTTAATATAATATTAATATATTTCGAGTTTCAAACATATTGAAAATTTTACCAGCCAAAAAATCAAAATTTTAAGATAAAAAATGATGTTTTTCATTTTTCTGCTCAACACATAGATTGTGAGTACTAGTCAGAACAGCCTTGGTGAGGCGGTTCTAACAAGTACCCACAATCTGTGTGCTTAAGCAGAAAAAAAAGAAAAATAATGTATACCCCTATAAACCCGCGTTTTTCTTTATAAAATTGGGGTTTAAAGGGGTCAAAATTATATATGCGTGTTTTCGTGATGGAATAAAAGCTTATAGCTTGCATCAAATCCTGGCTTGTAGTTCTGGAAGAATTACAGTAAAACCTTTCTTAGCGGCCACCTCTATTAAGCAAGCCACCTGTCTTAAGCAAGCAGGCATTTGGTTCCCCAAAGCGGCCAATGCATTAAATTCCATCTGTAGTAAGCAGGTACCTGTCTTAAGCAACCACATTTTGAGCATCCCTTAGGTGCTTGCTTTGTACAGTTTGGACTGTACCATTTTTCTTGATCCCGTACAATTAAAACTGCACTTCCTTGCTCTCGTGTACTTTTAAATAAGAAAATGTGCGTTAAAGTCAAATCGCGCGAACGTCTATAATTAGGTATAGACTTCAAGCAACTTAGCAAGTGTAATAAAAATGCTGTATAAATTAGCACATTATCATGACGATGAACGCCCATGCAATGTCCTTGGTCTCTGTTTGGCCGTCACTAGATTTTGAACTGCCTTGTGCAGTTGCGCTACCGTAGTTGGTTTGAAAATGGTTAAATAAAATGTCAATCGAACATGACAGTATGAGTGATATTTTCATACAAACATGATGGCCCCCGCCCATCGGAGCTTTGAGAAATAGATTGGCCTACATGATGCTTCCACCTAGAGCTGAAACCGACCGCACATGAGTATAGGTAAACCGCTTAGAAGGTCTAATATGTTCTATAAAAGGGTTATCCTTTGGTAGCAAGGAATACACCACAGAAGTGAAAAAAGGAGTGTACATGTTTTCTGGGCCAGACTAGCTACTTTCGGCCAATTAGGCCCCATCAGTGACCCTGAGATATTTTAAAATTCCACAATGGAATCAATGATCCCAAAGGACAAGAAAATATAATCTACACTATGATGTAGGGCAGGGAGACGTTTTACCGCCACCACACATTCCCACACACCAGCTGTAGTGAAGTTAAATATGTTCTATAAAAGGGTTATCCTTTGGAAGCAAGGAATACACCACAGAAGTGAAAATTTGGAGTGTACATGTTTTCTGGGCCAGACTAGCTACTTTCGGCCAATTAGGCCCCACCAGCGACCCTCAGATATTTTAAAATTCCACAATGGAATCAGTGATCCCAAAGGACAAGACAATATACTCTACACCATGATGTAGGGCACGGAGATGTTTTACCGCCGCCACACATTCCCACACACCAGCTGTAGTGAAGTTAAATATGTTCTATGAAAGGGTTATCCTTTGGAAGCAAGGAATACACCACAGAAGTGAAAAATATGGAGTGTACATGTTTTCTGGGCCAGACTAGCTACTTTCGGCCAATTAGGCCCCACCAGCGACCCTCAGATATTTTAAAATTCCACAATGGAATCAATGATCCCAAAGGACAAGAAAATATAATCTACACTTTGATGTAGGGCAGGGAGACGTTTTACCTTCGCCACACATTCCCACACACCAGCTGTAGTGAAGTTAAATATGTTCTATAAAAGGGTTATCCTTTGGAAGCAAGGAATACACCACAGAAGTGAATAATATGGAGTGTACAAGCCTGCCCGGGCAAAGAGATGCAAGTCGGACCGTCCATGCATATAAATCCTATGGGGTTCATTGAGCGGCGGGGATTGAGATGTCATTTATCTCAGTATCGGGTACACGTTCCACAAAATTAGAAACAACGTCTCAAAATTACCCTTGCAGTGTTGACGGGGACGTTAAACCTCAAATCAAACAAAACAAACAATCATACAATCATGACTTTTGTAACGTTTCTTGTTTGTACTCATCTGCTCTCAGAATAGAGATAACCAAGTATTGCCCACAGTTATCAATATATTCTATAAAAGGTAGTTAGTCCTTCCGTGGCAGATCTTGGCGTCTCATATGTGACCCGAGACAGGCTCGAACCACAGGGCGAGGGACCTGATGCTAAAGAGTCAGCGCTCTTATCCACTAGGCCATGAAGGCCCATAGAACGTAAAATAGTGTTGGCTGGGTCTTTATGTATCTTGCAATACATGCGATTATGTCTCACTGTCTGATAATCTTTATATAGCGAAAACTAGGGTTTATGGGGGTATGCATTATTTTTCTTATTACTGCTCGAAGACATAGGCTTTGAATACTCTTAACAACCGCATCAGTGAGGCGGTTCCAACGAGCACCTACAACCTATATTTGCAGAATAAATAAGAAAAATATCTCAGATGTTCATCATTAAAGTAGCCATTAAACACATCTATACAAATGCATTGTAAGCTTTACCGACGAAAAAACGAAGAATTTAAGATAAAAGCTCTGGATATTTTTCTTATTTCTGCTCAAAAAATAGATTGTCGGTACTCGTTAGAACCGCCGAATCGAGGAGGTTCTAATGAGTACCCACAATATATATTATAAAGCAGAAATAAGAAAAATAAGAAAAATGATGTATACCCCAGAAACCCCCAGTTCTGCTTTATAAAAGTGGGGGATTCGAGGGGGTCAAAATTATATAGGCGTGTTTTCGCGATGAGATGTGAAAAAAAATGCACCCTGCCGCGCAATGAAAACAATAAACACATTCTGAATCTCCATTCTTTTCGCTAACTTCCGGTCTTTTGGTTCGATATTTAAAGGTAGATAACGTTTTAAACATTGCTAAAATTCTTATTTTGTAAAAAATAATCCAAACGTTAGATGATGAGTAAAAATTGGTAAAAATGAGAACCACATTTTGTAACGACTCACAATGTTTCAACAATGTAAACTTGAACACCAAGATTTTGACCCCTGCCTTGAATCTTCTACCTTGCCCGTTCCATTAAACATTTTATGCAATGAATCAATAGCAGAGATGCCACTAATGATATTGTATATACGGTTGACTCTCGTTATCTCAGAAACTGATATCTCAAACTAGAGCAGCAGTCGAAGGTATACTATCGCAAATACCCGTTTTTTTCCTATGAACAAGCCTTTTCTTAGAAATTCGACCTTTGACCTCACCCCATGACCCCAGGGGGTCAGATGAAAATTTCGACACCTTCATGCACATCTGCAGTCCCCAAGCAAAGTATGTACCACGTTTGGTCACTGTAGGTAAAGAAATAAAAAAGTAGTTGCATTCACAAGAAACGTGACAGACGGAAGGACGGACGAACGTACGGATGGACACCTGTGACGAAAATAATATACCCTTTTTTTCAAAAAAGCGGGTATAACTACTTCTTAAGTGAAACTAAATTTTGGACATTGTTGTTTTACCTTTGCTATAAGATCATCAGATGTCATCTCCTTTTATCTCAAACTCCTGTTATCTCAAACCGAAATTCCCGTCCACTGGAGTTTGAGATAACGAGAGTCGGCTGTAATTGAAATTCGGCATTTAATGTTTTGCCAGAGACAATGAAATGCCTGTATAGTTCTATTTCCGGTCAGTAGATATGCTATCAGTTAATAATCTGTGCTGATACTGGTTTTCATCTATTACTAAACTAAAGCCCAAAAGTAACTTTACAGTTTTTAATTCTTCACTTTTTCAATCATGCTGGCTGTAAAAACCCGACTTATCAAAATAAATAAATAAATAAATAAATAAATAAATAAATAAATAAATAAATAAATAAGGAAATCAATAAAATAACGGATTTATTTATTGTCTAAAATCAAAACTACCTGGAGATGTATGCAACAATGCCTTCATGTACAAACTGATTAATTAATTGGCAAACAACGAGTATAGAAGTGATCACTGGGTACCAGATCAGGGGAATAAGGTGGGCGGGGTAAGGGTTTGAAACCGTCCGGCTTCATTGCGCCCACAGTAGTTTTGCAAGTATGGACTTTAGCAGTGTCATATTGCAACAGGAACACACCTTTTGTAAATTGTCCACGCCTTTTCTGTACTATAGCCGCACGTAGCCGGTCCAAATTATTAGTTGTCCCGATTAACCCTTATCTTGCTGTTCACGACAATCCCTGTCTTTGCAAACAGTGTAGATCCAGATCAGATGATTTCTGATCAGGATTTACACTGTTTGGCATTCAGTTTAGGAAATTGTAGCAATAAATTACATCAAGTAATTTGATTGGTTGATAGACAGAAATGGGTGTGGCTTAAATGAATATTCAGCAAGAGAAGGGTTAAATGTCTGGTGATGAGGTAAACAGACCACCAATAGAACTTGCTATCCCAAAACACAGTTGCCTGAAGGCTCAGCTTTTAGAATAAATTCTGAATAGTTAGATCCTTTGGAAGCGAAGAATACACCAAATAAACGAAAATAGCAGACTCGGTTTTATTGAGTCTGTTCAAGACCAATACTGAAATGTGCAACATCGGCCACGCCCTCTAGCGCCGGCTTAAGCAGAAGTCTATTTTCAAAATGATTCAAAATGAACTCAATGATCCCTAAGGACCAGGATATATAATCTGCACTATGGTGATGTACGGGGAGACGTTTTACGGCCGCCACATGGCACAACACCAGCTGCAGTGGAGATAAATACGTTCTGGATAGTTAGATCCTTTGGAAGCAAAGAATACACCAAATAAACGAAAATAACAGACTCGGTTTTATAAATGAGTTTAGGACGCCGCCGGTCGCTAAGGAAATGCTATGCGTAAAAAATCTTATTTTTCCTTAGTTAACTGTACACACACGGACTCGAATTATTACTTTTTGCCACACAAGACTGCGCATGCGCAGCGTAACCAAGGAAGTTAATCAGCCTAAACTCTTCTATAGAGTCTGTCCATGACCAGTACTGAAATGTGCATCACTGACCACGCCCTATAGCGCCGGCTTAAGCAGAACTCTATTTTCAAAATGATTCAAAATGAACTCAGTGATCCCAAAGGATCAGAAAATATAAGCTGCACTATGGTGATGTACGGGGAGATGTTTTACGACCGCCACACGGCACAACACGGCACAACACCAGAAGCAGTGAAGATAGATAGGTTCCTTTGGAAGCAAAGAATACACCAAATAAACGAAAATAGCAGACTCTGTTTTATTGAGTCTGTTCATGACCAGTACTGAAATGTGCAACACCGACCACGCCCTCTAGCGCCGGCTTAACCAGAAGTCTATTTTCAAAATGATTCAAAATGAATCCCAAAAATGAATAAATGAAAATGAATCCCAAAGGACCAGAAATTATGATGATGATGTACGGGGAGCATTTTCGTGACGGCCGGCCACACGGCACAACACCAACTGCAGTGAAGATAAATGAGTTCTGAATAGTTAGAGCCTTTGGAAGCAAAGAATACACCAAATAAACGAAAATAGCAGACTTGGTTTTATTGAATCTGTTCATGACCAGTACTGAAATGTGCAACACCGGCCACGCCCTCTAGCGCACTAGATGATGTACGGGAATCCGTTTTACGGTTTAAACAATTCGAACGGAAACAGATGATAAACAGCGTTTGGAATCAGGGAATTCCGAAATTCCATTGTTTCTTTGTTTATAATTTAAAATAGTAATTTTACTTCATTCATTCTTTTTATTTTATATAGTCGATATTTGTTTTATCAAATTGTTACATCTCGCAAATTTTACAATTTTAAAACAAACAATTTAACAACCCCGAGACTTGAAAGCACGCTTTATTATCGAAATGTACGCACACGTTAATTATCAAAAACACCTGAATAACATACGGAACCCGGGAAGGGACATGATTTTTTTTTATTTTGTAAGTTGTGCGTACAAGATAATATCTTGTGCTGACAAGATATTATCTTGTGCGGACAAGATATTATCTTGTGCGGACAAGATATTATCTTGTGCGGGCAAGATAATATCTTGTCCGCACAACATAATATCTTGTCCGCACAACATGTTATCTTGTGCGGACAAGATATTATCTTGTGCAGACAAGATATTATCTTGTCCGCACTCTTGTGCAGAAAAGATATCTTGTCCGCACAACATAATATCTTTTCCGCACAACATAATAAAAATAAAAAATCATGTCCCTTCCCGGGTTCCGTATAACATGACTTTTCGTAAATAAATATATAATCATAAAGCTTGACCTGGTGAATGAATCAGACAGATATAAGATCAGAGTCTAGTTCCAGCTGTAAACCTTCTAAAACAACAGTAATGACGTATTTGTAACCCCTTATTGTCAGTATATGAACTTTGTCTGCCATGTGATCATTCTACAGACTTCTTAACTCAGGAGTATCTCTTGTTCCGCAAAAAAGAATCGTCTTTGTATAAACCGCATCCCATCTTCTGTCTAAGGACAATTTGCTTACATAAGGAGAGAACAAATAATACTATATTAACTAGATTTAATTCTGATCTAGGGATCTAGGTTCGCCAGACAATCGCTAACACCTACATACATCTTATAGCTGTTATAGAATTGATCGCGTTCAGACCTAGTTAAGAGGAATGAGAACGCCTTCATGGGAGGTAACCCCGCAAAAGTATTTTTGTCACTCATGCAAATAGGGGTCAACTCTTAAAGGAAAGAATTTGCTCCTTAGGAGAAAATTCTTTCCTTTAAGAGTTGACCCATTTGCCGTGGGAGAGAGCTTATAGAAAAGCGATCGGGAAGTTCCGAAAGTTGTCTCTCTTTGAAAAATGGCGGACAAATCTGCTAGAGGTTCCTATTCCCCTTAATACAAATGCCTTGTAGTGTATCAATGAGGCAGAACCTAATCTTCGACTTAACTTCATACAGATATTTCAGACAATAAGCTGGCCCCGAGGTTATTAAACTTTTTTCATGCTCAACTCAGCTGAGCATGAAATTTACAACGCTCACAAATATTATCATTTTCTCGCTCAGATCAGAAAAGAACGTCATGTATCCTGCTCATCAATTTTAAAATGCCTACCTTTGTTGGCATTTCAAAATTTATGAGCAGGATAAATTTCATGCTCAAGTGAGGTGAGCATGAAAAAAGTTTAATAACATCGGGGCTAGGTTTCTGCCTTAGTTATTTGTTAAGTTTAAACATTTATTTCACGATTTCTCTATGAAATGCAATACAAATATACACACAATAATACTTTATAGGATTGGAATGGAAGCTTAGGGCTTACCAAATGGAAAATTATATATAGATTTTACAATCGTGACAGGACAGGCTTTTTTTTTTTTTTTTTTTCTTCTTCTTCTTCTTCTTCTTCTTCTTCTTCTTCTTCTTCTTCTTCTTCTTCTCCATGCAGAGCGCTGGGTTCCTCTGGCACAATATCACGCATATGTGCTATATGTATACAAGTGTACTGAAGGTACACAGTGCAGGTTGAAATAAAGTTTAGACTAGTGAAGATTGTGCCCACGTTAAATCGATTCAACTATACCCCACTCCAGAGGGGCTCAAGGTCAACCCAGATTCATTATTTGAATAAGTTACAACGGGCTGGCGTCACAAATGCTACTATGATTCATAGTATCAACGTTAATTGCCAACGAGTTCCAAAAAGAATATTTTTGAAGATTTTTACCATATATGGTCATGACGGCTACTTGGTCATATGTCCTAGACCAGTTGAACAAATTCGTTTCTTTCATCCCATAAATTTGACTTCAATTTTCCCAGCAGTTTGTAACGAATATTAGGTTTGAATTTTTAGTGACATTGACCTTTGATACTCATCATGTATGCATTACGCAAACATGCCAAAACAAATACATTGCCACCTTTATGGCGGAAAAATGATTATTTTAAGTTGAAAAATTGTGATATTTTTCTTATTTCTGCTCAAAATATAGTTTGTGGGCACTCGTAAGAACCGCCTCATCGAGGCGGTTCTAACGAGTACCCACATTCTATATTTTAAAGCAGAAATAAGAAAAATAAGATCTACCCCTGTAAACCCCAGTTTTACTGTATAAAAGTGGGGTTCAAGGGGGTCAAAATTATATAGGCGTGTTCTCGTGATGTGTATTTGTGTTTTACATTCCACCAACTTAGGTCTTACGGATACGTACGGAACCCGGGAAGGGACACGTGATTTGTTTTAATATGTTATGCGAACAAGATATTAAAGGTGCATTATTGAACTACCAGGTCTCAAAATTTTTTTCTGGTTTTTATCTTCAATGCATACTCCGTTGTCATGTGTACATATTTGTAGCCAAATACAGCTTCAGGACTTTGTGAAAATGGTCGTTTTCATTCGTGTTTACCCTTCGCTCTGAACATGTGTTCGGAATTTCTGTTCTAAAAATAAATCTATCACTTTACACATACATGGCGACAGTATCGTCTCTGAGTGTCAATACTTATGGCATGGTATTCAGCGTCATATTTTTGTTCTATTCAGGCATGGCCTAAGCAAACAAGGCCAAAATGAACGTCGCATAACGTCATATATGGGGATTCTATTTTTGTCACGAACTAAAAATAGATCTAACTAGTGTTCGAAACCTAGTTAGGGAATCCCTCTCAAATTCGTTTACCTGTCATCATAATTGTTTGTATTTTTGCATAAAATACATTCATTTGTATTGTTTTAAAGAAAAATACCGGCTTTATGTATTTTATTTTTGGAAGCATTTTTTTCCGGATAGCTCAATAATGCACCTTTAAGTGGTGCGAACAAGATGTTATCTTGTGCACAAAAGATAACATGTTGTGCGCACAAGATATTAGCTTGTTCGCTTAACATAATATCTTGTTTGCACAACATAGATCAGTGCTTTCTGGGGAAAATAAGTTTTAATTTTCATAATTAAATGTCTTTGGGCCAAGGTCAAAGAATGTCCTTGAACTTGAATACTCGTGTAGTTTCATCCACATATTTAGT
Organism: Lucinisca nassula; assembly: GCA_963580285.1. Taxonomy (NCBI): domain Eukaryota; kingdom Metazoa; phylum Mollusca; class Bivalvia; order Lucinida; family Lucinidae; genus Lucinisca; species Lucinisca nassula. The sequence goes on along the minus strand of OY757013.1, from coordinate 107,369,528 downwards.
TTTCTGCATCTACGAATTTTCAAATCGAAGGCTGCAAAAGGTTCCGAAAAATACACGGTTTTGACTGTTTCCCATACAACAGTCTATGCGACCAAATTTGACCTCGGTGTAAAATACGTCAGGGTCATTCGAGACTCATCATTTAACAAATTTTGATCGGCCAGTGTTCCAACTGCTACATACCAAGTTTCATGACAATCGGCCCCCTGGTTGGTGAGAAGAAGATTTTGAAGTATGGGCATGGCGGCCATCTTAGGCATGTGACCAAACACAATGTAACTAATTTTCATTTTCTCGTTCCTAAAAATGTTTATATGCAATTTGGACACAAATGGCTAAGCGGTCTCTGTGGAATTCATATCTGAATGACCTTTGCCCAGGGTCAAAGAAAGACCTTGACCTTGAATACTCCTGTAGTTTCATGCACTCATTAAGCTAACTGCATCTACCAATTTTCAGATGACAGACTGCAATAGTTCCAGAAAGATACATACTTTTGATTTTTCCCCATTCAAAAGGCTGTGTGACCAAATTTGACATTGGCGTAAAATAGGTCAAGGTCATCCGAAGTTCATCATTTGAACAAACTGTGATGCGCCCGAGCTCCCGATTCCACAAACTAAGTTCATGAAAATCAGGCCCACTGGTTCTGGAGAAGATACCTTATATTGTCATGGCGGCCAATTTTGGTCATGTTACCTGGGCTCCGAAAAAAAAATTCGTTCAACCATCTCATGGATGTTCAAAATGAAATTTGACTTCAATCGTCCCAGTTGTTTCAGAGTAGAAGCTGTTTGAAAATGTTGACAGAATGACAGACAGCACACTACAGACAACAGATAGACGACAGACAACGGAGCCTTGCCATACCATTACTATAACATACCCGTTAGATATAGTGCAATTTTTACATCTCCAAAATGGCTACTTTTATAACGAAAATCTGTGACATTTTTCTTATTTATACTGCAAACATAGGTTGTGGGTACTCGTTAGAACCGCCTCCATGAGGCGGTTCTAGCGAGTACCTGCAACCTATGTCTTGGAGCAGAAATAAGAAAAATATTGTTTACCCCCGTAAACCTCAGTTTTCTCATTATAAAGTTGGGTGTAAGGGGGTGTTCATTTCACGGACTTGTTCACGTGATGTATAAGCTCAGCAATGAAAATCCGGCACAGCTGAGATAAAAATGAGTCCCGAGGGTCACTGTCCTGGATCACGAGGATTGTCGAATAATTCCGGAAAGTGATCACAGAGGACGGAGGGTGGATAGAAAAATCCGTCCCGAGGGTCCCTGCCTGGCATCACGAGGCTTGCCGAGTGATGCCGAGCAGTGATCTCGAGTGACGGATTTTTCTATCCATCCCTCACACCCACGTAAGATTCTTTTTCTTGCATACCTTTCATTAATGAGAGTGGATTTTCAGTTATTTCGATTGTCGGCGTTAGCCGTATTTTGATGATGATAATGCGGCTGTTTTACGTCGACGTCAAACATAACGAAGGCGTACGTGAAGGCCTATTCAACCACTACACATCCAACAAGTGAAAATTTTATATATATATATATTTTTTTTTGGTTTCCTTTCTCTTGGGGGGGGGGATAACCTTGGTTTGTTTGTTTGATTTGAAGCTTAACACCCTTGTCAACACTATTTAGGTCATTTTTGAAATGTTGCGTTCATTTTATGGGACTTTTATCCGAAACTGAGATAAAATGACTTCTCAATCCCTGCCGCCCAGTGAAACCAAAAGGCTTATAACATTGGACGGTCTGACTCACACAACTTTGCCTGGGCATGCTTAGTCCTTCTAAGCAGTTTACCCGTACTCATGTGTGGTCAGTTTCAGCGCTGTGTGGAAGCACCTGGCAGCCCATCTATTTCTCAAAGCCTCGATGGACGGGGGCGTAGGGATAGAGTTTCTATCCCAGGGTTAAATATGTTCTATTAAAGGGTTACCCTTTGGAAGCAAGGAATACAAGGAAGGAATATAAGTCAGGATTCCCTTATCTGGTGTGCAAGAGTATAACATGATACAGAGCAGACATAAAATCATATTAATTGACTATCCTGTTTTGTTTATAGGTCATCCGTATTAACACTGATGTCAAAAAAAAAAAACAATAATCATGTTTTTAATGGTGTCAATTAATAAAATTGTCATTAATCAAGTAATTCAAAGTTATTTGATTAATAGCATTATATTATCAATATTTCTCTTTGAAAAAATAGGGTTTACCGGGGTGTTTATCATACGGACTTGTAAACATGACGTCTCCTCAATGACTTTTTGAAAATAATAATACATGTATGTTAAGCGGACCGTCAGTCTAGAAAAAAAGATTCGTGTTGTTATCATTACACGATAAGAGACTTTATTAGTTACCCCCCTGTATATATTGCATTGTAACGCATTGACCTGATAAAGATATGCTATCTCGGGACAAGTGAGCTTTATCACGTCAACGTGACATTGCACTTTTATGAATGAACCGGATTACTGGACACTAAATTTATCGACCGAAGAGAATGCTTGGACGCACTGAGGACCATCAATAACTGACCGTAAATTGCTAATTTAAGAGTGTACAAGGGGATAAACTGATACATAGAATACCAGATTCGTGTCATTTGATATAAAGTTTATCAGGCTTGGCTTCGAGAACGCATGTAGAATCGCTCGGCAAGCCTCGCAATTCTACAAGCGTTCTCGAAGCCTTGCCTGATAAACTTGATATCAAAAGACACGAACCTGGTATCCTCTATTTTCACAAACAAAGTTTATGACTGTATTCTTGATTTCTTTTTCATGGTTATCAAGCTCTTTAAGAGCATGACTTCGGGACGCAGTGACATTACTGGAACATGATTTTCTTCCTATTTTCCCCCACAAATGAGGCGGTTCTAACGAGTACCCACAACCTTTGTCTTGGAGCAAAAATAATAAAAGTAATGTATACCCCCGTGAGCCCAAATGTTCTCTATATAAAGTGGGTTTTAGGGTTTGGGTGTTCGTTTCACGGACTTGTTCACGTGATGTTATCGTGATGAAAAAGTTGTCTCTAGAAGTTTATCGATTAAATAAACATCACGAAAATACGCCTATATAATTTTGACCCCCTTGAACCCCACTTTTATATAGTAAAACTGGGGTTTACAGGGGTAAACCTTATTTTTCTTATTTCTGCTCTAAAATATAGATTGCGGGTACTCATTAGAACCGCCTCGATAAGGCGGTTCTAACGTGCACCAACAATCTATTTTTAGAGCAGATATAAGAAAAATATCTCAATTTTTCATCTTAAAATTTCATTTTTTTTCGGCGATAAAGGTTACAATGTATTTGTATAGGCGTGTTTTCGTTATGTCTAGAAAAAAAAAGATTCGTGTTGTTATCATTAGATGATAAGAGATTTTTTCAAAAACAAATGCTATGACTGTATTCTTGATATCTTTTTCATGGTTATTAAACTCTTTAAGAGCATAACTTCGGGACGCAGTGACATTACTGGAACATGATTTTCTTCGTATTTTCCCCACTAATCGATTATTTATGTAAACACATCGCACGTGAAGCCTATAACAGACACCGTCGAAGAAAGTATGGAAGGAATCAATTAAGTTAATTATCGTCCTAATTCTGCTTTCAGATATCTTGATTAAATCTAAAAAAAAACTTGGTGACAAAATTAGGTTTACTTGTTTCAAAAGCAAAAGTGCACATATTGAACTGGTTTGAACTGCAGTATCAAAGCATTTTCAGAAGTATCAGAACTTGACAATCAAGATTGTTAAATAAAGATTAATGAGTCTTAGCTTGATTGGTTATAAAACTTGGATATTTTAGCTCGTTCCATTCTTTTGTCTGTGCGTTCAATGCTCTCAAAGCATATATCTTCTAGCACCTAAATTATCCCTATCAATATGTACATTCTCATCGTAACACGAGGGACTACAGGGACGCAGTTCTGTTCATACATAACGCAAACACGCCTATACAAATACATTGCCACCTTTATCGCCGAAAAAATGAAAATTTTATGATTAAAAATTGTGATATTTTTCTTATTTCTGCTCCAAATATAGATTGTGGGCACTCGTTAGAACCGCCTTATCGAGGCGGTTCTAACGAGTACCCACAATCTATATCTTGGATCAAAAATAAGAAAAATAAGGTATATCCCGGAAACCCCAGTTTTACTATATAAAAGTGGGGTTCAAGGGGGTCAAAATTATATAGATGTGTTTTCGTGATGTTTAACGAATACATTGAATCCCGCGACGTCATATGATCACTAAGTGACGTAAACATATAATTGGCCGATGACGACGTTATGACGTCAACGGCACTCTTCCGTTGTTAAAAATAAAAATGCGCACAATTTTTTTTTTTTTTTATTTCGTTGCGATTTTAATGTTTCGTCAAATAGTGGATGGAAAATAATGTAACCATAAAAAATCAAAGTATTTTTAACGATCAATGAAGTAAAAATAGCATCGGGCCACGATCAAGTTTAAGTGAACTTACTCGTGACCCGATAGTATTCATACTTAAGAAATAGATCAGCTCTAACTGTGATTTGTTGAGGAATAAATCACGGTTTGGAGATCAGTTGTAAAGTAGATCAAATCACGCGCGCTACGGTTGTGATTTGTTCAGTAATGAATCACAGTTTGGAGATCAGTTGTAAAGTAGATCAAATCACGGGCGCGTAGCGCGCGTGGTTTGTCTACTTACAACTGACCGACAACTTGAACTGTGATTTATTACTCAACAAATCACAAACTAGAACTGATCTATTTCGATTCTAATACGCTAAAAATCGGATATGATGTTGTCGTTTCCTTCAAAGTCTCACAACTTTTCGCCATTGTTTGAAGAAATCCCGCTAAAATTATCGACTGAAACACATGCATTTATATCATATTCTAACGTTTTCGATGCGAAAAAAATGACGTTACACCGTCCAACGTCAAGGAAGTCGATTAGTGACGCCAAGAATTGGCAGTTTTTAATGACGTCACACGTTACGCTCTTCCTTGCCATGATTTGTTGTAGGATAAAACACAGTTGTTGTTTTTTCCATTGCCTATATAGGCGCGCTGTGTTTGAATTCTTATTAATAGCGGAACTGTGCCGCTGACGTCTTATTATCGCCATTGTCTACTTACGAAATGAATTGTATTTTTCTGCTGTTCATGAAAGTATGAACGCAACGGATCACGTGCAAAGTTAATGAAACCTTTGCTAGCGCCCCGCTGTCGTTCATACTTTCGTGAAAAGCGGAAAAAATAAGTTTATTTTTTTTTATATTTGCATTCTTTGCCCCTCATCAATGGGCGAAAAAAATGCTTATAGGGCAAACATTTAGAGCTGAAAAACATTTACCCCTGTTTCTACAAAGAGCAGAACAGCGTTGACGTCACCAACGCGCGTAGAGAACCATGGTTTAGACTGAGGTCATTTGACGTCACCGAAAATCATGTGACTCGATGCGTTCATTGAAGTATGAACTACATAGTTTTCTATAGGTTTACATTAGACTTTACACTGGGAATGTAAATATTTTATAACGGAGATTGGAAATAATCATTATGTTTTATACGTAACGTAATGATTGTGTGATGTAGCGTCGCTTAAGGGGAATCGGAACACCTAGCACATTTTCCCGCCATTTTTCAAAGGTAGACAACTTTCGGGACTTCCTGTTCACTTTTCTATAAGCCCTGTCCCACCGAAAAAGGGTCTACTCTTAAAGGAAAGAATTTGCTCCTCAGGAGCAAATTCTTTCCTTTAATAGTTGACCCCTATTGAAATGGGAGACAAAAATATTTTTGTAGGAGTTGACTCCCCTGAAGGTGTTCCCATTCCTCTTAATGTATTCATTGAAATATGCATCAGATTACGTCCTAACAGTTAATTGTTTTTTTTTTTTTTTTTTTTTTTTTTTTGTGGTTTTTCTAAAATGCTCTGAAAACGTAAATATTTAAGAAATAGTGCCAAATTTGTATGCAGATTTTGTTTCTTGAGCCACGCAAAATTGCATTCATCACGCAAATACGCCTACATATTTACATTCCCAGTGTAAAGTCTAATGTAAACCTATAGAAAACTATTGCGTTCATACTTCCATGAACGCATCGAATCACATGATTTTAAGTTACGTCATTCTAAACCATTGTTCTCTACGGGCGTTGATGACGTCAACGCTGCTCCGCTCTTTGTAGAAAAACAGCGTGTTAATGTTTTTCAGCTTTACAAGTTTGCCCTACAAGCATTTTTTTCACCCAGTGATGAGGGCCAAATAATGTAAATATAAAAAATAAACTTAATTGTTCTGCTTTTCATGAAAGTATGAACGACAGTGGGTCGCTAGCAAAGTTTACATGAACCCCTTCGGGGTTCATTTACTTTGCACGCGACCGACTGCGTTCATACTTCCATGAACTGCAGAAAAATAAATTTCATTTCTTTAATAATTTTGACGAAAACACGCCTATATAATTTTGACGAAAACACGCCTATATAATGTTGTGGTTATTAGGGGTAAACCTTTTTTTTCTTGTTTCTGCTCTAAAATATAGATTACGTGTACTCGCTAGAACCGCCTCGATGAGGCGGTTCTAACGTGTACCCACAATCTATATTTTGAGCAGGAATAAGAAAAATGTCACTATTTTTCATCATAAAATCTTCTTTTTTTCGGCGAAAAAATTACTATGCATTTGTATAGGCGTAGCTTTGTAATTGAATTGCAAAGTGATCCTCCCTATCAACTCGTAGACTTCAGCCCGGTTCTCATCACGAAAAAACGCCTATATAATTTTGAACCCCTCAAACCCCACTTTTATATAGTAAAACTAGGGTTTGCAGGGGTGAACCTTAATTTTTTTTATTTATTTCTGTTCTAAAATATAGATTGTGGGTACTTGTTAGAACCGCCTCGATGAGGCGGTTCTAACGAGTACCCACAATCTATATTTTGAGCAGAAATAAGAAAAATATCACAATTTTTCAGCGATAAAGGTTACAATGTATTTGTATAGGCGTGTTTTTCGTAATGTTAGGTTAGGTGAATGATTCTGAGAAAAGCCATAAAAGAAATGGCAAACAAGTAAACAAGCACGGTGACGTCATACAAATTGTTTTGGATTTAATAAATTTCTCAGCCAGCGGTAGAAAAAGCGAACAACCTCAGGTACCATGTCTTTAAGAATCCTTAGAGTAAATAAATGATCGTTGAGTCATTCCAAACGCAAGCCGAACGTCAATGTGTCAGCACGAAGCCATAGAAATTAGACAGAATCGCAAGGTGGAAGGCTCAATTTATTAGTAAAATAGAAATGCATGAAATATTACAGCACGATTTTGCATGATTGTTCGCGCGTTCTAAGACCTTCTTTTAAGTATGTATGCATTACGTCACGTTGACAAGTCTCTGAAATTAGGACCCCTGAATCTCAACTTTATTGGGGAGACCGGGGCTAGTCCGGCCTCGGGGCATGTTCGGCATATGGTTATATTTAGCGTGTCAACCAGGATAAAGGGCTGGGAATCAAATTGTGAAGTCACTTAGGTCGTCGATTCTATCTGCGTCAGTACACAATGACCGCCTCGAAGAATACGACATAGATTTTGGAACCCATTAGGAAAACATGTCCGTGAGAAATAATGGCGTCCAACATGGTGTCAGAAAATGACAAACATTAGGTAAAAATGATAACATCTTTATTATTTCTGCTATCAACATAGAATGTGGGTGCTCGTTAGAACCGCCTCAACGAGGCGGTTCTAACGAGTACCCAAAATCTATGTTTCTGAGCAAAAATAAGGCAGATATTATATACCCCCGTAAACCCCACTGTTCTCTATATAAAGTGGGGTTTAGGGGGGATCTTCGTTTTACGGACTTGTTATCGTGATCCGAAATCTCGTTTTCTTGCATGCTGGGTACATTTTTCATAGTAACTACAGTTTTTATTTTTCTTAACCTTATCTTGCTGAATATTCATTTAAGCCACACCCATTTCTGTCTATCAACCAATCAAATTACTTGATGTACTTTATTGCAACAAAATCATAAACTGAATGCCAACAGTGTAGTGTAATATCCGAAACGGGCCAAAGCCCTTTCGGGTAATATCATTAATTAAAAGACTCTCAGTTATGTGATAGATGTATTCTTCAGATGATAACAATGTAACTATGGAACAGTAACTAACGTCATAAGCGACGTAACGTACTTGACATCACAATTAGATATATTATTAGATCTATCAAATGAAAGGCTGATCACAGGATATTACATCTCTCCTTTTCTTTTAAAAGACAGTTTATTTCTACGAATCTTAACAACTGTTGAATAAGGATTGCAAGGAGTCAGTATTACAATTTGTTCCTATTTTAGTTAGTTAGAAATATGAAACAATAATGCATTCAAAGATAAGCCTAACAGTAAATGTTCATTAACTTGTCACTTATGCCTCTGATCCCATTTCTTCATCGCATTTTATCTTCCTGGTATTGCTAGAACGTCGCGTAGGGTCTGCAGCATCTTCTGTTGCCTCTTTGCCTCTCTTTGCATCTTCTATTGCATCTATTGACATCTTCTATTGCCTCTCTTGGCATCTTCTATTGCCTCTCTTGACATCTTCTATTGCCTCTTTTTGGTATCTTCTAATACCTCTTGGCATCTTCTCTTGCCTCTTGGCATCTTCTCTTGCCTCTTGGCATATTATATTGCCACTTGGCATCTTCTATTGCCTCTCGTGGCATCTTCAGTTGCCTCTTGGCATCTTCTTTTGCCTCTCTTGGCATCTTCAGTTGCCTCTTGGCATATTCTATTGCCTCTCTTGGCATCTTCAGTTGCCTCTGGGCATATTCTATTGCCTCTCTTGGCATCTTCAGTTGCCTCTTGACATCTTCTATTGCCTCTTGGCATCTTCAGTTGCCTCTTGGCATATTCTATTGCCTCTCTTGGCATCTTCAGTTGCCTCTTGACATCTTCTATTGCCTCTTGGCATCTTCAGTTGCCTCTTGGCATATTCTATTGCCTCTCTTGGCATCTTCAGTTGCCTCTTGACATCTTCTATTGCCTCTTGGCATCTCCAGTTGCCTCTTGGCATATTCTATTGCCTCTCTTGGCATCTTCAGTTGCCTCGACATCTTCTGTTGCCTTTCTAGGCATCTTTAGTTGCCTCTTGACATCTTCTGTTGCCTCTTGGCATCTTCTATTTTTTTTTCTCCAGGCTGCTTGACAATATGTCATTAATATTTTCAGCTTCATTCTCTCTTTCTCTGCTTTAAACCATATTCTTCTTTCCTCCTATGCCCTTTTCCTTTTATCCTCGTCGCCAATGTAATATCCGAAACGGGCCAAAGCCCTTTCGGGTAATATCATTAATTAAAAGACTCTCAGTTATGTGATAGATGTATTCTTCAGATGATAACAATGTAACTATGGAACAGTAACTAACGTCATAAGCGACGTAACGTACTTGACATCACAATTAGATATATTATTAGATCTATCAAATGAAAGGCTGATCACAGGATATTACATGTAGTTCCTGATCAGATGGCTTTAAAATCCTGATCAGATCTGGATCTACACTGTTTGCAACGATAGGGGTTTTAGTGAACAGCAAGATAAGGGTTAAGATGTGTTATGATTCCGATTTAATTTCTATATAGAGTATCTTACACGAGTTGTCATTTCATAAATTTCATATGAAATGACCACTCGTGTAAGCTTCTCTTTATCATATGACTACTTTAAATTGGATTTTATCGCCTTTTAATTTGACAATTTTTACATGAAAAATGCATTGTTGACATGGACGTCGTCATGACGTTACTTAATCCCGCCAAAGTGTTATTACACGTGTGGTCATACGATTTTTATTACACGACGTTATCTACTGCTTATCAACGACGTCATATGATAAAGCTTTATTACGGTAGGATAATGCGGTTTAATGTAATACATTATTAACCCATTTAGTACCAGAAACCCCGAAACGGGTACCCTGGCAAACAGTGCAGACCCAAATCAGACGCAACAGAACGCGGCATCTGATCAGGGCCGCCAATGTTTGCAAAAAGTTCGGTCATTTTCAAAATGAATTTTGATGAAAACACAACCTGACATTCCCAAATTTTGAAATGGACTCCTGCTATATATAAGTAGGAAGATTCCATTTGATACAAAAAGGGTTAATTTCTTTTCCTGCACCCTAAAAGATATATCACGTCATGTTACTGCAAGGTCTGTCAGAGGCCAGTCCGGCATTTTAAGTCGGGCCAAGTTCGGCCATCATGACCCAATCTCTTTGACTAAACTACCGTTAATGGGAAAGAGACATAAGAAGGCGTATACCGGCCTTATCTTGCACATGCAGTTTTCGGAGACCAACTGAGCTGTAATACTCATTCCAAAAGTGAACGTTTTCTTAAATGGGGCCGTACTATGCCCCGGTCTCCCCTACTTTTCGCACGTCCAGGTATTTAGACTTTAAGAAACGTTTGTTTTAATCACAGATTTGAAATTATAGTTTATCAACGCCCTTTGAGAGTTCAACCTTCAAGCATGACAAGTCTATTCCATGTTTTAGGGGAAGCAGGTTTCGGATTTCTTTCTTCACAGGATTTTAAGATTATAAGTAAGTTTTTTATAATGGCATTATGTAGAAGTCGTGGCCAAGTGGTTAATATGCTGCAGTATGAATCTCAGTAAAACTATATCGTCCAATGTAAAATCTCAACTGAAGGCGATTTACCTAAAACTCGGAATAGTCCAAAATTAAAAGTGCAGTCACGTCTCACAGCGTTTTGAAAGACTATACATGATAGACGCGTTATATATTTACATTACTTTCTTCACTATATGTTAGTTCTGTGAAATATACTAAGGGAAACAAGAAACGCAACATTATGATTTTTGGCGAGAAAATAACCATCTTTTTTCTGGTTAACAATAGTTTTAAATTGTACTATCTAACCGTGAATGAACCATAGCAAAAAACGTCTGAGAATTGAAAACGTCCCGGAGTTGACGCTTCCGTATTTAACCAACCCCATAGAAAAAGAACTGCACAAAATTGCATTAAAATCGCAAAAAGAAGAATGGTGTCGTGTTTGTAACACACTATACGCGTTGAGACTCAATTCACCGGAAAGGAATGAATAAAGCCAAAATTCCGTTACTTGTTTCGACGTTGACGTCACAAAAAGCACATGAAAGACGCAATTTTCCGTTTGAGTACGGGTTTGGATGCTAAAAAAGCTTCAATGTTGTCTACGCCAGATAACATTTCCGTATACAGATCGTTTAGCCACAGTTAACACCCTTAGAAAGACGTTGAATGCACTTCTTTGTCGTTGCGCGTATGGTTATGCATTAAGTGAGTTTGAAACAAGTTTATCCAAATGTTCTTTAACTTTTTAGGCTGGTCCATACTCGCACTTTGTAAAGTCGACGTGAAGGGCTCTAAAGCCGCAAAAAAACATCCATTAGTCCGACATGCTGACGTCAACGTCACATTGATTGGTTTAAAGTGATTTTCATATACGACATGCAACGCATTATTTCTAATGACGTTTTCAGTAATAAAATAACCGCAAAATAGTCAGTTCATCATACGAGATATAGAAACTATAAAACGTCAGCAATTTACGCAGACATTCAAGAATACAACTGTTGCGTTTCTTTTTTCCTCTAGTATATATTAATAAATCAGGACAGTTTCTGTGAGACGAACTTGCCCCGTAGGATGGCCAAACTTGACCCTTGGCGGGGCTAGTCCAGCCATCATGACCCAATCAATTTCATTGGGCGACAGAGCTTGAGATGTCGTTACATCTCAGTATCGGGAACAAGTCACGCAAAATTAGAAGCAACGTCTCCAAAATGACCTTAGTAGTGTTTACGGGGACGTTAAACCCCAAATCAAACAAAACAAACTTTGACTAACTAATATCCTTACTCAGCATCAAGTAAAACAGGCCTATATAATTTTGACCCCCTTGAACCCCACTTTTATACAGTACTGAAAACTGGGGTTGATGGGGTTAAACCTTATTTTTCTTATTTCCACTCTAAAATATTGATTGTGGGTACTTGTTAGAACCGCCTCGCTAAGGCAGTTGTAACGAGTACCCACAATCTATATTTTGAGCAGAAATAAGAAAAATACCACAATTTTTCATCTAAAAATGTTCGTTTTTTGGCGGTAAAATTTACAATGTATTAGTATAGGTGTGTATTCGTAATGGAAAGAGACATAAGTAGTGCAACTCCACTGTGGCTTACTTACATATATAAGCCAGCGCATGACAAAACCTACAATAAGACATGTGCGCCCAACGAAGACTCAGATCAGCCTGCGCATCCGCGCAGTCTGATCAGAGTCTTCGTTGTGCGCTCTAAGGCTAGCTATGGGCCTACTGCTCCTCCATGCAGCAGGGGAAGTCTCTGGTTAGACTATATGGATGCGCAGGCTGATCTGAGTCTTCGCTGGGCGCACATGTCTTATTGTAGGTTTTTACTATGCGCTGGCTCATATAGTTTCCGGAGACCAAGCTGTAAGAGTCATTAAAAAATGAACCCTAACCCTAACACTCCAGACTCATTTACCATGGCTGAGTTGAATCCCCATTCTTGAGACCCTAGGTAGTTAAAGCTAACAAGTGAGGTAAAATTCCTATATTAAGACCACCTTTGTGCTGTTCAGAAGTGGTCTTAAGAGACCACTTTTGAACAGTCCCAAAGGTGGTGTCTTATAAGGCGACACTGGGTTTATAAAACACAAAGAAAGGATAACTGAAACCTCCTCAATAAGCTTTTAAACACAGATTTAGTCTTAATTTTAGGTGGTCTTAATAGCGGAATTTTAGTATGTTTGTTTTGGAGTTTTACGGCCCAGTCAACACTATTTTAGGTCATTTTTGAGCCGGTCAGATTACCTATCCACATTTTTTCCTGGGCAGACTTATACGTAAGCGGTGAACCAGTATATACAGTGCACATTCTTTCGCAAGAAACTGACAACTGCCCTTCTTGAATCCGCGGAAGGGAGAGACTAACCGTAGAAAAGATTTCATGATCAATCTCCACGAAAGAATGTTGCCGTCCCCGGCAGGTATCGAACCCGCGGCCTCCTGATCACCAGTCCGACGCGCATCCGACTGAGCTACCGAGGTCGGCGCGAAATCTTAGTGTTATGATTGATAACGGAGTACTATTTTCTTCCTGTAAATGTATGTTGTGTGTACTCGTTACGATCGCCTCGATGCGTACGCATACAAGTCTATTATTTTATAAAAAAATATCGGAAAGATAAAAATCTAATTTTATAGAACAATTCCTATATTAGGACCACCATTGGGACTTTTCAAAAGTGGTCTTTAAGACCACTTTTGAAAAGTCCCAAAGGTGTTCCTTAACCAGAAGCCACTGATGAAAAGAAAACACAAAGAAACAATAACCTGGTGCAATGCAATTTGACATGAGACTGACCTCTATGCTAAATGTTATCGCCGAATGGGTCGGTTTGGGTAAAAATGAACGTTTTCTAAAATGTTTATGTTACAATTGATATCACTTCATCGGGTGGTTTGCTATATTCTTTCGGTTTTACGGCCCTTTCAAGATAATTTTACTTATTTCGAGCCGATCGTTTATCAGAGGTGGACGCAAAATTTGAGCCGGAGAAAAACCACCCGACCTTCCGTTGTTGAGGCTCGAACCACAGCGGCGAGAAGCCATATGATTTAGAAACAGCGTTCTTTCGTAGCCTCGTGATGCCGGACTGCGATCCGGGGGATAGACTTTCTAACCCCACCCACTCACACCTTGTAAGATTCTTTGTCTTGCATACTTTTAATTTCTGAGCGTGGATACTTAATAAAACAATCACTTCGGTTGCTGACGTCCGCCATGTTTTAATGACAATGGGGTGATGTTTTCTGACGTCACGTAACGTGCTGTGACCTCAACTTTAACGACAGTGCATATGAGTTCGTATTCAACCAGTGCATATTAAACACGCGAGAACATTCGATTCTTTTCCCTGTATGCATGGGTAAGAGCACCTGGATAAGAACAGAATTTCTATCCCGGGCTAAAATTACGGATTTCTTTAACTGGTGTGCAAGAAAAGTGGAGTTTACGTGGGTATTCGTTACTTGTCTCTTTTTCGCTCAAAACGTTGTACCTAGATTGTGGGTACTCGTAGAATCGCCTCAGTGCTGCGCTTTCTCATCGGATAGTTCACACGTGTAAGATGAACAAATGTTTCAGTGCTCCAAAACTGTCATTTCTTAAGAATATTTATGCAATTGGCTTTATGTCTGCGGTACATGTAGATTCTCGCTGAACGTTATACACAGGACCCGCGTTATAACGACAGTGTTTGTTCCCTACTTTTGTGCCGTTATAATGAATATGCTGTTATAAAGAATCCAAGTCAGGAGTATGATAGCTTATAAAAGGTCTTTTCCACATCAACCCTCCAAGAAACAAATTTTATAGACATTTGTTAGAATCGCTTGCCGAGTGATGCCGGACAGTGACCCGAGGGACGGATTTTTCCATCCACCCCTCACATCCATGTAGGATTCTTTTTCTTGCATACCTTCCATGTCTGAGCGTGGGTTTTTAATACTGCAGTCACTTCGGTTGCCGGCGTCCTTCATATCGCGATGACAATACAGTGACGTTTAGTGACGTCAGGTAACGTGCTGTGATGTTAACCTTAAAGACGGCCTTAATATGCGTTCGAATTCAACCAGTGCATTTATGAAACACGCGAGAATATTCGATTCTGGGTAAGAACACCAGGGTTAGAAAAGAATTTCTACCCCAAGCTAAAACTAAGGATTTCCTTATCTGGTATGCAAGAAATCCCTGTCCACCTCAGAGTAGGGTTTAGAGGGTGTTCAATACACGGGCTTGTTAACCGGCATGATGAGCAGAATTTATATTATGACCAGAGTCCGGTTTATATTAGAGACATGTTGGAAATCTACAGGCCTGCGAGAAATCTGAGATCCAAGGACACTAATCAGCTTGTAGTGCCAAGAACTAAGACTGTGAAATATGGCGGAAGAAGCTTCTCGGCTGTTGCTCCCAGACTTTGGAATGATCTGCCAGTGTCAGTCAGGAACTCTGACAGTGTTCCCTTATTCAAAAAACGGTTAAAAACTCACATGTTCATAAATATTTATGGATAGTAACTGTGCAAAGACTATCTGCCTGAAGACAATGAACTAACATTCATAAATGTGTTTTGTTTTAACTGTTTCATGTCGGGTCTTAAAAAGTTATTATAGTACTTTAATTGAATACTGATAGCATTCTAAAGTAGTCTGTATTTTAAGTGTACATTGATATATTTTATAATTATAATTGAATTTTTTTTTTTTAACATTTTTAATATTTTAAATCAGCTTGTTATGTAAAGCACTTTTGAACGTATATTCTATATGAAAAGAGTGCTATATAAATATGGTATAATAATAATAATAATTATCACATTACGATAACACACCCGTGCGACACCGTGTATTTTTCAAATCTGCAAAATGGCTCCTTTTTTTTGAAAATCCGTAATACATTTCTTATTTATACTGCAAACATAGGTTGTGGGTGCTCGTTAGAACCGCCTCATTGAGGCGGTTCTAGCGAGTACCCACAACCTATGTCTTTGAGAAGAAATAAGCAAAATAATGTTGACCACCTTAAACCCAGTTTTCTCTATATAAAGTGGGGTTTAAGGGGTGTTCATTTCACGGACATGTTCACGTGATGATCAGAAATAAGCGACAGTGGTATCAACAACTGGCAGCCATTTGGTTCGAACAAATTTTATTTTAAAGTATGTTACAGACTTGTTTTACACAAACACAATAACTTGTAAAGGGAGCCAGAAAGTTTTTTGTTTGATTTTAGGTTTAACGTCCCCGTCAACACTGTATAGGTCATTTTGGAGACGTTGCTTCCAATTTTGTGGGACTTTTACCTGACATTGAGATGAAATGACATCTCAATCCCTGCCGCCCAATGAAACCAATAGGGTTTATAAGCATGGACGGGCCGACTCGCACCGCTTTGCCTGGTCAAGCTTAGCGGTTTACCAGTACTCTTGTGCGGGTCAGTTTTTAGCTCAGCGTGAAAGCATCATGCAGCCCATCAATTTCTTCAAGCCCCGATGGGCGGGGGCCAGGATCCAGAAA
Organism: Lucinisca nassula; assembly: GCA_963580285.1. Classification (NCBI taxonomy): domain Eukaryota; kingdom Metazoa; phylum Mollusca; class Bivalvia; order Lucinida; family Lucinidae; genus Lucinisca; species Lucinisca nassula. The sequence goes on along the minus strand of OY757013.1, from coordinate 107,353,291 downwards.
GAAGCCGGTAGGCTTATATAAATATGTTTGCCATCCACATGAAATCGGTAAAATGACTACGTATAACTACATATATTCAAACCGAATATCAAAACATATAATACAAAAAGTGACCAGTCAAAACTTGAACAGTAATCGAATAACTACATATATTCAAACCAAATATCAAACATATAATACAAAAATTGAGCAATCAAAATATAGGAAAGGGAAGGAAGACATTCAGGGAGAAACTACGAAAGTACTTCAACACGGAGGTACAACCATTAGTTGCATGTACCCAAAATGCAGGTTATAAGAATCTTATATGGGTGTGAGGGGTGGATTGAAAAATCCGTCCCGAGGGACACTGTCCGGCATCACGAGGCTTGCCGAGTGATGCCGGACAGTGATCCCGAGGGACGGATTTTTCTATCCACCCCTCACACCCATATTGGATTCTTTTTCTTGCATACCTTCCATTTCTATTGCGAATTTTTAATGCTGCTGTCACTTCGGTTACCGACGTCCGCCATTTTGTGATGACACAACAGGAATGTTTAGTGACGTCACGCATGACGACGCCGCGCATGAGGTTGTAATCAACCAGTGCATTTATCAAACTCGCAATTATATTCGATTTGGGGTCGGAACAATAGGGTCAGAACATAAATTTCTATCCCAGGGTAAAATCACGGATTGCCTTGTCCGGTGTGCGAGAATAACCTTTACATTACGATAACACATCCGTGTAATTTTGTACATTTTTCAAGCCTCAAAACCTCAGAAAAGGCAATTTTGCTGATAAAAATTTGCCGCCCCCGCCCATCGGGGCTTGAAGAAATAGATGGGCTGCATGGTGCTTCCACGCAGAGCTGAAAAAGACCACTCATGACTATTGATAAACCGCTTAGAATCTCTAAGTCTGCCCAGGTAAAGTGGTGTGAGTCAGACCGTCCAGTGCATATAAGCCTTTTGGTTTCATTGGGCGGCAGGGCTTGAGATGTCATTTCATCTCAATGTCGGGTAAATTCCCACAAAATTGGAAGTAACGTCACCAAAATGACCTAAATAGTGTTGACAGGGACCCTAAACCTCAATCAGACAAACAAAAAACTGATGAAAATTTGTGATATTTTTGTTATTTATACTCCAAACATAGGTTTAGGGTGCTCGTTAGAACCGCCTCAATGAATACCCGCATCCTATGTCTTGGAGCAGAAATAAGGAAAATAATGTAATTCACCCCCCCCCCCCCCCCCCCCCCAAAAAAAAAAAAAAAAATTTTTCTCTATAAAAAGTGGGGTTTAGGGTGGTTCTTTAGTTCACGGACTTGTTCACTTCAAGTTGCACGTGTGCCCTTTCAAAGATGAAAACGTACTTTTTGTTACAAAATAACAGCATTTGCAGCTTTGACGTTTCATACATTATACTCCATGGTAAAATATTATTAATTGCCAAAGACAGTTAATTGTATAAAACACATTTCTTGGATATAGACATTCACATTTAATATATTCTAAGCGTAGACCTTGCTTTTTGTAAAGCTATACTTGTCGTAATTGAATAAATTAGATCGGAATATTTGTCTTGCGGTAAGCTAACCGAATGTCGTGTACTATACTTTTTCGGGGCTGAGCTTCAGTTTCTAGGCGCCTTTCTTGTGTGTTTGTTTGTTCGTCAACACTGAAATGCCATTTTGGAGACGTTTCTTCCAATTTCGTGGGACTTTTTCCCGACGTTGACATGAAATGCCATCTCAAGCCCTGTCGCCCAATGAAACCAATAGGGTTTGTTAACCCAATCACGGTTGGCAACTTTGCTTCCCTCTTTAATTGCACGCCGGTGGGTCAGGCCTCAGATTCTATGACGGCTCCAACGTAAAGGCTTATTGAAAATTAGAGAGATAATGTCGGTTGGTGCCTGATACTCTGTCTCTGGTCGGGCTCATCGGAGTCTAACTGTTGGTTTTCTTTTGCTCCAGCATTTCAGTGGTTTCTTGCTGTCGAGTCCTCGCCGTTGTCTCACCTCTGTGGTTCTTTGATTTTTGTGTTCACGGAGATGTTGCACTGATGAGTTAGGAGGCCTTCATGCGGACTGAACAAATTATTTGTCTAAATCGCGACGGAAGTAAGGGCGAGGATTGTGGCCACGTAAAATCGATTTAAGCCCCCCAGTGGAAACATTCCACTGACCGTTCCAAGGCGGCTCTTCTGTGGCGATTTATTTATGTTGTTGTTTGTTACTTACCGTGTGTATCACTTGTGTCTTTTGGTTTTGGATGGCCATATGGCCATTTTGTGGGAAAGTAACTGTCCTTATGGCCTTCCTTTGTTTAGGTTTCCATTATGGTCTGGTCGCTTAATGTTTGTATTTCTTTCCCTTTGGTGTCTTTTATGGATGGAGTAAGTTAATTGTATCAATTCCTGATCTTTGTTTTACTTCTACTTTAAAAGCATGGACTCGCACAGTTTTGCCTGGACAGGCTTAGATCCTCTAAGCGGTTTACCAGCACTCGTGTGCGGGTCGGATTTAGCTCTGCGTGGAAGCATCGTGCAGCCCTTATATTTCTTCAAGCCCCGATGGGCGGGGGCCGAAGGCGACTTTCTGTTGGTGTGCATTTCAAAAGGCTTTGTTTTCTCTTTTTTGATACTTTTCTTTCTTCGATCCTTTAACAAGTCTGTCTAACGAAAATCCCTCTAAATATAGTGCAACAATTTGAAATGAGACTGACCTTAATGCAAGGAATAAATAAGTCAATGCTACCGCCTAATACATCGGCTTTCTTAATCTTCTCGTGAATTTTCGGCATCTCGTGAATAGCGGCCCATTTGCCGACCTCTATGTATTGTATAACAATATCGACATCTTCGGAAAACGACGAAGATATGTATAATCAACCGGGTGTGAAATTATGTTAATAGAGTTCACCCATCGTATATACAGAAAACTGGGGGTTTATTTCGGAACCCGGGAAGGGACATGATTTTTTATTTTTATTATGTTGTGCGAACAAGATAATATCTTGAGCGGACAAGATATTATCTTGTGCGGACAAAATATTATCTTGTGCGGACAAGATACTATCTTGTCCGCACAATATATTAAGTTGTGCGAACAAGATAATATATTGTGCGCACAAGATATCTTGTCCGCACAAGATATTATCTTGTTCGCACAACTTAATATCTTGTCCGCACAAGGTAATATGTTGTGCGAACAGGATCATATCTTGTCCGCACAAGATAATATCTTGTTCGCACAACTTCCAAAGATCTCTGATGTGCAAACAAGATAAAATGTTTTGCGAACAAGATAATATCTTGTCCGCACAAGATATCAAGTTGTGCAAACAAGATATCATCTTGTCCGCACAAGATAATATGTTGTCCGCACAACATAAATTATGTTGTCCGCACAAGATAATATCTTGTCCGCACAACATATTATCTTGTGGGCACAAGATAATATCTTGTTCGCACAACATAAAATCTTGTTCGCACAACATATTAAAAAAAATTATGTCCCTTCCAGGGTTCCGTAGTTTACAGAGGTAAACATACTTCATATTATTAGAGCCAGCGCATGACAAAATCTACAAGACGTCTTGAGCGACCGGCAAAGACTCAGATCAGTCTGCGCATTCGCGCAGTCTGGTCTGAGTCTTCGCTGATCGCATGTACATAATATTAGGATAATGGCTATGCAAAGAGACATAACTCACATAAGCTAGGGGATTTGTCAAAGTGGATGGGTGCGCAGGTTGACACGAATCTCTGCTGGTCGCACCGGTCTTATTCTAGGTTTTGTCATGCGCTGTCTCATTTCTGCTTCAAGACATAGGATGTGGGTACTCATTAGAACCGCCTAAAATCGGCGGTTTTAACGAGCACCTTGAATCTATGCTTTGAATTTTAATAAAAATGGTATCAAAAATTTTCAAAAGAAAATTTACACTTTCGAAGACATCACGAAAACACGCCTATATAACTTTGACCCCCTTGAACCCCACTTTTATATAGAAAACCTGGGGTTTACAGGGGTAAACTTTATTTTTCTTATTTCGACTCTTAAATATAGATTGTGGGTACTCGTTAGAACCGTTTCGATGAGGCGGTTCTAACGAGTACCCACAATCTATATTTTGAGCAGAAATGAGAAAAATCTCAAAATTTTTCATCTTTAGATTTTCATTTTTTCGGCAGTAAAGTTTACAATGTATTTGTATAGGCGTGTTTTCATAATGGTTTGAAAGAATGCATGTCACACTAGAATGCCGCGTTGTTGTGGTAAACGAACTGTCTCGTCTTCCCTAAGACAGTTTGCTCAATTTGAATTTCTTACGACAACGCGGGGAAAAAACAGAATTTTAAAAATCAATGCAGATAATGAGGATTGTATGAAAATTTTGGTCTTACATTCAGTTTTTATTCAAGTAGCAGTCCATGTTCTTCCTGATAAATCTACTTCTGTCGTAGGTTAAGTGCAAATCTGAGTGTCTACATGCATGAGCTCATCTGATACATATGACCGATTTTTCGCAGGACGCCGTGCTGGGAACGGTACGTCTTTTACCGTTTTCTGTACCAGATGGAATCTTCCTACTTATATATAGCAGTATTCCACTGCAACATTTAGGGGTGTCAGGTTGTGTTTTCTTCAAAATTGATTTCGAAAATGGCTTAACTTTTTGCAAAAAGTGTATGACCTGATCAGACGCCGTGTTGTGCGACGTTTGATCTGGGCCTGCACTGATTGCCACGGTGCCCTTAAGGGGTTTCCACTCTGAAATGGGTTAACATTGGGCTCTCTTTCATGATCTGAAAATGAACTCTCAGATCTATCTATCTATCTATCTATCTATCTATCTATCTATCTATCTATCTATCTATCTATCTATCTATCTATCTATCTATCTATCTGTCTATCTATCTATCTATCTAATACATTTGTTTAATTACGTCACGCAATGTGCTTTGACGTCAGCCGTAAGTGCGGCGTACATAAATTTCCATTTCTTGACCAACTTGATTAATTATACGCGACGAGGCGTTTGGGTAGGTATAGGAATGCCTCAGAGAGCTTTAATTTGTTATTGTAACAGCCAGCTGTTTTGGATCCTTACTATTTCTTTCTCCAGTTGTGTACATCAATGTACAACAAGCTAACATTTGAAAAATAATCAATATTAGTGTGTATTCTCGTACATTTTTAACCTATTTTATCTGGGAAACCTAGTCAAGAAAAGATATGACACAAAGTGCCATATCAAGTGACTCGATTGTGTTTGCATTGCACTATTCTGAAAAGGAACATGCAATGAAATTTTATTATTCAATCGTTCAGTTATAAACTTATAAACTAGAATTATTTGACCGTGTCGACATTAACACTGAATTTCCAGTATCATATTCAACATAACCGGTTGTCTTGTCAGTTTGATCATGTTTGTGGAAAACTGTGTTGGATTTAACAGTGTAACAGAGTTGAATTCGACAATGACTGATCAGTTGGCACAGTCTTAGGGGTATAACAAACCGACAAGTGCAATCAACAAAGAGGCTGGTCTTCTTTAGCACCCTGGGGTGCTTAGCACCCTCCTTTTCAACACAAAAAATAACGCCGTGCGTGTTTCTATATAAAATTATTGTAATTATTATTATTATTATTATTATTATTATTATTATTATTATTATTATTATTATTATCATCATTTGAATCTACGTTTTCTATATGTATTATTATTACTGATGAATTTTCAGCAAGTATTTATTAAGTTTTTCCAAAACATATATTACCATAATAATAATAATAATAATAATAATCAAAATCATAATACTGTTTATTAAAAGTAGCAGTAGCGGTTATAGTAATGGTGGAAATAGTAGTAAGTATAATTATTATAATCATCATTTGGATTACTGAAATTATTATTATCACTGTTATTATTGTAGTAGCAGTAGTAGTAGAAGTAGTGGGAGTAGCAATAAGTGTAGTACTGTTTGTTTGATATGAGATTTAACGTCCCCGAAAACACTTTGTAGGTTTTTTTGGAACGCTGCTTCCAATTTTGTGGGAGTTAACCCCACATTGAGATGAAATGACATCTCAAGTCCTGTCGCCCAATAAAACCAATACATGAATAGGGTCTATATGCATGGACGGTCCGACTCGCGCCACTTTGCCTGAGCAGGCTAGTAGTAAGAGTTGTAGTTGGAGTATAATTATTGTTATACTTGTTTTTAGAATTAAACTTATCATTACCATCAGTAGCAGAATTAGTAGTAGTAGTTTGTTTGAATCCCCGTCAACATTATTTAGTTCATTTTGGGACCTTGTTTCCTATTTTGTGGAGCTTTTATCCCGCATTGAGATGAAATGTCATCTCAAGCCCTGAGGCCCAAACAAACCAAAATGTTTATATGTATGGGCTGCCCGACTCACACCATTTTCACTGGGCAGGCTTAGACTCTTTAAGCGGTTTACCGGTATAACAGTTTATTTTTACCCCCTGGGTAGCTTTACCCCCGGGGGTAAAGATATTCCGGGATATCTTTACCTTCACCCTGGATATCTTGACCCCCGGGGGTAAAGATATCCCGGCTGGGGTAAAGCTAAACTGACCAGGATATCTTTACCCCCATCCCCACTTTTGGGTATAAACTATTTTCTTAATGCCTAATTTCTTCTTATATGAAAGTGAAGCAAGATAGTGGACTTGATGTTTCACTTTAACATTTTTCATTTCAATCATGACTCGGACTAATAGAACTACCCTTAGTAAGAAATATGATCATATTAAAGAGGCAAATGAATATTTAATAACTTCTTTTTGTATATTTTCTTATTCAAAATGTTGCTTATGACAATCTTTCATAATCTTGCATTATCCCTGTCAGTTGTGAAATGAGTGTTGGTGGTGAGTGGAAAGGCGGGGGTAAAGCTAAACTAGCCAGGATATCTTTACCCCCATCTACACTTTTAGGTATAAACTATTTTCTTAATGCCCAATTTCTTCTTATATGTAACTGAAGTAAGATAGTAGACTCATAAGCTTGCATTATCCCTGTCATTTGTTAGTGGTGGTGGTGTATGGAAAGCCGGGGGTGAAGATATCCCGGCTGGGATATCTTGCCCCCCCCCCCCCGGGGGTAAAGCCAAACTGGCCAGGATATCTTTACCCCCATCCCCACCTTTGGGTATAAACTATTTTCTTATGCCCAATTTCTTCTTTTATATATGAAACTGAAGCAAGATAGTGGACTCGATGTTTCACTTAAACATTTTTGTTTCAGTCATGACACTAATAGAACTACCCTTAGTAAGAAATATGACCATATTATAGAGGCATATGACTGTTTTATAACTTCATTTTGTTTATTTTCTTAGTCAACACCTTGCTTATGACAATCTTTCATAATCATGCATTATCCCTGTCAGTTGTGAGTGGTGGTGGTGGTTGTGTTGGCTTGTGGCAAGGCGGGGGTGAAGAAATCCCGGGTGGGATATCTTGCCCCCCCCCCAACCCCGCCCGGGGGTAAAGCTAAACAGGCCAGGATATCTTTACCCCCATCCCCCATTTGGTGTTAAATATTTTCTCAGTGCCAAATTTGTTCTTATATGTAACTGAAGTAAGATAGTGACTCAATGTTTCACTTTAACATTTTTCGTTTCAAGCATGACTCTGACTATTAGAAAAACCCTTAGTAAGAAATATGACCACATTATAGAGGCAAATGACTATTTAACCCAGACATGCACATTTCTCAATAATGGAAGGTACATCGGATGTCCAATGGTTTATGGTTGTCATTACGTTACCACAAGCTAGCCTGCATGAATCAGGATTTCACACCTCTACCATTGCTCATGGGTGGGGGGTAAAGATATCCTGGCTGCGATACCTTCACCCCCCCCCCCCCCCCCGGGGGCAAAATATCCAGGCTTGGATACCTTCACCCCCACACTACCAGTATTTCGAAAAACCCAAACAAGCAAAATATCCTTCCTGGGGTAGCTTGACCCCCACCCTTCCAGCATTTCGAAAAACCCAACAAGCACACTTATACCATATAGTTCGCATGAATTTTTTTTTCACAAACAGACCATTGCTCATGGGTGGGGGTGAAGATATAATGGCTTGGATAGCATGACCCCTCCCTACATCCAGACTTTGGCAAGCCCAGACAAGCACACTTTTCAACAATGGAAGGTACTACTGATGTCCAAAGGTCTATGGTTGACATAACATTACCACCAGCTAGCTTGCATGAATCAGGATTTCACATCTCTACCATTGCTCATGGGTGGGGGTAAAGATATCCCGGCCGGGATACCTTCACCCCCGGGGAGGGGGGGGGGCAAAATATACTGGCTGGGTTACCTTCATCCCCACCTTTCCAGCATTTCGAAAGACCAAAACAAGCACACTTATACCATATAGCTTGCATGAATCAGTTTTTCACAAATTCTACCATTGCTTTTGGGTGGGGGGTTTTGTTCAAACATCGCTTTTTGCAGTATCTGATCTGACCCCACACTGTTTGCAATTTTGGGTTTCCAATGGGAAATGGGGTAAATGTATGGTTGAGCATGAACTTAGGACAATTAAAGAGCAGACATAAGAACTGTATCTGGAGTTATATTCAACAACGATATAGAGACGGCCCCCACCCATTGGCGCTTGAAGAAATAGATGGGCTGCATGATGCTTCCATACCGAGCTGAAACCAACAGCACAAAAGTACTGGTGAACTACTGAAAGATTGTCATAAGCAACATTTTGAATAAGATAATATACAAAAAGAAGTTATTAAATAATCATTTGCCTCTATAATATGGTCGTATTTCTTACTAAGGGTAGTTCTATTAGTCCGAGTCATGACTGAAACAAAAAATGTTAAAGTGAAACATCGAGGCCACTATATTGCTTCAGTTACATATAAGAAGAAATTGGGCATTATACCAAAAAGTTGGTGTGGGGGTAAAGATATCCTGGCCAGTTTAGCTTTACCTCCGAGGGTAAAGATATCCCAGCCGGGATATCTTTACCCCCGCCTTTCCACTCACCACCACCACCCATTTCACAACTGAGAGGGATAATGCAAGATTATGAAAGATTGTTATAAGCATCATTTTAAATAAGAAAATATACAAAAAGAAGTTATTAAATAATCATTTGCCTCTATAATATGGTCATATTTCTTACTAAGGGTAGTTCTATTAGTCCGAGTCATGAGTGAAACGAAAAATGTTAAAGTGAAACATCGAGGCCACTATCTTGCTTCACTTACATATAAGAGGAAATTGGGTATTAAGAAAATAGTCTATACCCAAAAGTTGGGGTGGGGGTAAAGATATCCTGGCCAGTTTAGCTTTACGCCCGGGGGTAAAGATATCCCAGCCGGAATATCTTTATCCCCGCCTTTCCACTCACCACCACCACCCATTTCACAACTGACAGGGATAATGCAAGATTATGAAAGATTGTCATTAGCAACATTTTGAATAATAAAATATACAAAAAGAAGTTATCAAATAATCATTTGCCTCTATAATATGGTCGTGTTTCTTACCAAGGGTAAGAAATATTAGTCCGAGTCATGATTGAAACGAAAAACATGTTAAAGTGAAACTTCGAGTCCCTTATCTTGCTTCAGTTACATATAAGAAGAAATTGGGTATAAAGAAAATAGTTTATACCCAAAAGTGGGGTGGGGGTAAAGATATCCTGGCCAGTTTAGCTTTACCCCCGGGGGTAAAGATATCCCAGCCGGGATATCTTATCCCCGGGGGTCAAGATATCCAGGGTGGGGGTAAAGATATCCCGGGATATCCTTACCCCCGGGGGTGAAGCTACCCCTAAGTAGCTTTACCCCCGGGGGTAAAGCTACCCAGGGGTCAAGATAAACTGGGACACCGGTACTCATGTGTGGTCGGTTTCAACCCTGCGTGGAAACATAAACATTATGCAGCACATTTTATTTCTGCAAACCCCGATGGGCAGTGGCCCATTTAATAATAGTAGTAGTTTAATTATTCTCATCATCGTTTTTATCATTAACATTATTGTCAGTAGTATTAGAAGTAGTAGTTGTTTTTGTGCAATTATTTTTATTATTATTATTGTTATTATTATTATTATTATTATTATTATTATTATTATTATTACATGTATTATGTACATTCCTACAAACAATATTGGCTAGTTTTTATCAAATTTCGTTGTCATCACGTAAACATGCTTTTGTAGTGCCCTTCTAAATCCGATTTAATGTTATTTACATTATTTTGACAACATTTCAACCAACAACCTTCAATTTAATTGTTATAAAAATGCAATTTTTACAGTCAAGAAACACAGCATTTTTTATGGATGAATGTAAATATGTTTTCTGTCCTTATGAACTCATTGAAACAAACGAGAAACATAATCAAACGATATCTTGTGGACAGCTTTATGTTAATGTTTGTGACTCAAGTGTTCATAGCAGTTATACGTCTTCTAAGTGAGCATATCCACACTCAGGGCATAGCAAAATGTACAAGTTGGTAAATTTGAATCACAACTTCCCACACAAAGTGTCCACTAAGCTCCTTACGCAACCTTATAGTATTCATCAACTGACCTTTTAATATGATACTCGAGTATGTTAAAAAGAATCAGAGTCAGGTTTATGCTAAAAATCAAAATGTGATGCGCAGCCTTTTCTTGCTACATGTAAAACATTCATGTAAGAATGGTTGCATGTCAAGAACTACTTGTGTAAAGAAAATATGTAAGAGTTGCCGTGTTGAAGTCTTAAATTATAATATTAGTGACATATGAACAGTTACGGTCAATCAACAGTTTCGAGTTACAAGAAACAAAAACATTACGAAAACACGCCTATGCTAATACATTGTAAATTTTTCCGCCGAAAAATCGAAAATTTTCAGATGAAAAATTGTAATATGTTTCTTATTTCTGCTCAGAATATAGATAATGAGTGCTCTTTGGAACAGCCTATGAGGCGGTTCTAACGAGTACACATGGGTGCTCGTTAGAACAGCCTCATCGAGGCGGTTCTAACGAGTACACACAATCTATACTTTAGAGCAGAAATTCGTAAAAAAAAAAAGTTTACCCCTGTAAACCCCAGTTTTACTAAATAAAAGTGGGGTTGTTCATACGAATTTGTACACAAGCGGTTCAACAAAAAAGGAGTTGCATGTCACATTTTGATTAAAGAACATTATAATTTTAAGCATAAAGATAAAGAGACTTTATTTAACGTCACATATTAGAAACAATAAACACAAGATCTTTAAAGATTTTTTTCGACAGAGTATCTATCCATTAGCGAATACTTATAGTGCACGGACTTATGTCGCATTTTTTCGTCCTGTGAGATTTTTAGAAAGAAAGCAAACCACTATGATATTTTGTTTTTAGGATGTTTCCTGAAACTAAAAATGGTTGTGGGCAGCCCGGCAACCGTGGCAGACACCGGTTATGACGTCATCAATATGGCGTCTATCAAAAATCCAAAACCAGTCAAAGTCAATGTTATTGTCCGGTGTAGAAAATACTAATCCAGAGTCCGAAATGCAGGAGATGTTTAACGTAGCACGTAGCTTGCGAAAAGATATTCTAATTAAAGAGGAATGGAAGTTTTCTGGCTCTCTTGATGAGCCTGAGTTAGCTGACAGATACATATCAAAACCTTTGTATACTTTTTAGATGGTTAATACAAGGTCCAACGGAGACATTAGCAAGCGAAGAAAAACAACGCATTGTTGATCGGCAAGCAATGACGCTTGTTCAAAGCACAATGTACTCATGTCTCTCTGCTAGGCAGCTGACACATAAGCCATCAACTAGCATACGTCACCCACGTGAGTGGCCCCTTCCGTTAGCATTAGGATTAACAGTTCATCAGAGTTTTCGCAATGAAAAGATCATTGGGTTTTTACATGGACTAGGTATATCAGTTGACTATAAAAGGATAATTCGACTTGAAAACAAATTGCAAATCAGGTGATAAACAAAATGCATGACAACCAAGGGGTTTACATTCCACATGACTTTGTAAGAGACCGATTTGTATTCTTTGCAGTAGACAATTGCGATTTCGCCGAAGACACGCCAGATGTAAAGCGAACCCTACATGGCACGGCAATAGCAATTTACCAGAGGCGCAGAGAGAATGATCAGCGTACACACTTTCAACTTGAAAGTGACATAGATGCACAGCAACTTCAAGTTCTTCCACCTGCTACAACAACACTCTTATCGTATCAATACAAAGCTAAATAGTCCAGTATTTCCGGAATATGAACTTATCTCTGGTGTGTCTCTGGATCCATATATTTTGAAGGACTTTGTGTGGCTTTATGCATGTTCACTAGCTGGAAGTATACCTGGAGAAATAGAACATGAGAGGAGTGGCGCTGAATCTATAGTTGAACCTAGCATTCCCACATGACCTGCATATAATTCTTTGACTTGTGATGCAGTGCCCCTCACGCGGACTGGAACACCGCCTTTAATTGCAGCCTCAGCTCATGAATGGTCAACAATATTGATAGTGTTTAAACAAACCCAATAGATAAATTCAGTCATAGCCGGTCAAAACCAAAAGACAGTAATAACTCTAGACATGGGTTTATACAAGCCCGCGACACAACTTGAAATGTATCGCGGAGACCGCCAAGGGCAGTTCATTCAACGGCTTGGTGAGCTGCATACGGTAATGGCTATGCTACGTACAATAGGTTCTTACATCGGCAACAGTGGTTTGGAAAAAACTCTGGCTTGAATCGGATTTGTATGGTCCAACAACATGCAGGCGAATCCTTAAACGCGCTATTCAAAGTAGCCGTAAAACAAAGATCCGGAATCGATATAATTAAGTTACTCCATCCATCGAAGACACCAAAGGGACAGAAACACAAACATGAAGCGGCCAGACCATAATGGAAACCTAAACAAAGGATGGCCATAAGGACAGTTACTCTCCCACAAAATGACCAAAAGGCCATTCAAAATAAAAAGACACAAGTGATACACACAGTAAGTAGTAACAAACAACAACATAAATAAACCGCCACAGAAGAACCGCCTTGGCACGGTCAGTGGAAAGAATTCCACTGCGGGGGGGGGGGGGGGGGGGGGGGCTTAAATCGATTGTACATGGTCATAATCCTCGCCCTTACCTCTGTCGCGGTATACACTTATTTTGTTTAGTCCGCATGAAGGCTTCCTAACTCATCAGTATAACATCTCCGAGAACATACAAATAAACAACTACAGAGATGAAACAAGGTTGAGGACTCGACAGCATACAACAACAGAATTGCTGGAGCAAAAGAAAACCTACAGTTAGGCTCCGAGGGGCCCGACCAAAGACGGAGCATCAGGCGCCAACCAACATAAAGAATACTAAAATAAAATAAATCTATTTATGTTTTTACGCTGGAACCGTCATATAATCTTAATCATATGACGACTCTGTTGGCTTTGTTCTCCTTGTACCAGGAGGCTTTCTTCTAGAAATTCCCTGCTCCAAAAACAACATTCAGGCTAAAGCCAAGGCACTGGATAACGTGTTCAAATCAGGAGAAACCGACACAGTTAGTGCCATAGATTCAGATATGAAGGCAGCCCTTGAATCCCAGGACATACTTGAAAAGATGAAGGAATTCGACTCAAATCCTGAAGTAAAGCCCATGCATAAAGCAATTAGACAGTATATGCATATGGTTGAAATAATGTGTTTTGTACATTAGAGCAGTACGGACTGGAAATTGGGCTCTGCACCTCTCTGCTTTAGAAGACTTTGTCAAGTACTTTTTCGCACTGGATAAGCTTAATTATGCCAGGATGATTCCTGTATATCTAGCAGAGATGAAACAGCTTGAGCAAACTGATCCCGAAACCTGGTCTGAGTTTTGCAACAGAAACTGGGTTGTAAATAAAAACACCCTTCCATGTTGTGCTATATGACCAGTTAATGCCCTAGAACAAATCAATAGGTGGATGAAAGTTACCGGCGGTCTTTTTGGCATAACACTGAATGAAAGTGCAAGAAATCGATTCTGCTTGATCTCGGCGGAACTTGTTCGACCGACTAAAGAAGCCAAGCAGATGACGAGTGATTCAGTGGAAGCACAAAAACACCAGCATGAGCTGACACAAGCAACTCTGAGAAGACAAACAAAGAATGTCCAAAAACTTCGCAGCACAATAGAAGGATTTATAAATCCACTCGCCTACCAAGAAGATGATATAATCAATTTGGTGACAAAAGCTGTTATGCCAGAAAAAACCAAGAATGATATTTGCCGTTTTGAGGAAGTTGGGGCTTCGCAGATGGGAACATTTGTTGAAGAACGTATCAGAAAAGGACGAGAGAACCTTTGGGCACCAATGAAAAGGATTGAGCTTCAAACTTGGTCAGCTTCATCTAAGAAAGCGCGGGTAGCGGTATCTGACAGAGTTATAGAGCTCAAGGAAGACCGAGGACTGCGAACTCTCGTCCGTCAATCCAACTTTAGGAGTGCTTGAGTAATTATGAGTTGTCCGTAGTACCTAGATCACTTTTTGCTGCAGGCGGAACAATGTTGCACTGCTCAGCTAAGAGTAAAATAATGGATGTACTAGAAAATATGACCAATGCAGAAATCTCTGATGGCACTCCGCTGAAATCACTGAAATACGACAGCCAATTAAACGTGTTGGAATAGTTGATGCAATCGGTAACGTTCAAGCAATGGCTAAGACATGCAAGGATCTGTCTGCTCGTTTCATTGCAGTTCTACAGAGAAAGTATGATGAATTTGATGAGTTGCATGTAGTATTTGACAGATATGACATGCAAGAATCTCTCAAATCGGCAATCAGACGTTTGCGGCTTGATGATACGCAGCCTTTGGCATATCAAATCACGAACACAACAAACATTTCAAACGTCCCACTGAAGAAACTGTTATCACATAGTGCAACGAAGGATGAGTTGTCCGCATTTTTGTCCAAAGGAGAATAACAAATCATGTATTGCGTCATGGCAGAATAAAGCAGATGAATCACATAGGGACGTGAGCCATCTCGGCAGTAACCAAGAAGAAGCTGATACGAAATTTATACTTCACGCGGTCGATGCAAGTCAACATGGTGCAACAGAACTGAATATATTTTCACTTGATACAGATGTTTTTGTTCTGTGTATCAGACGATATCCAGAACTGCCAAGTGAGATCATTTTTGTGACAGGAACAGGAATCGGACGCAGAAAAAGTTCACTTACGCCGATCTATTCCGCTCTCGGGGACTTAAACGCTCAGGCTCTGCTAGGTCTACATGCATTTTCCGGTGCTGACGTCACTGGCACTATTGCTGGAAAGGGAAAGTTGTCGTTCTGGAAAACGTTTAAAGATTGTGATAGCGAAATTAATCAGGTCTTTGCTGATCTCGGAAAACAGACAGTGCTTGACGATAACATAGTAAGACAACTAGAACGCTTTGTGTGTGTGCTCTATCAGCCAGACTCGGCGCTTACTACTGTCAGTGAATTAAGATGGTGGCTATTTCGACGTAAACAAGTGGAGTCAGAGAGGCTACCGCTTACAACGCAGCTCTAGTGCAGGCCATAAAACGAGCATATTTTCAGTGCATTATCTCGTATAACAACACTGTTGCAAACCCAACCATAACCTCACCGTCCGACTATGGCTGGAAAGAGGAGGCTGAGGGCTAGTCTCCTATAATGACAACTTCGGATCCAGCCCCTGAAGCCATTTTACAGTTAGTAAAATGTGGTTGCACGTAAAAAAACAAAATGTACATCAATGAGGTGCAAATCCAACCTGTTCTGTACCGAATTGTGTAACTGTGGTGGCGAGGAGGAATCTTGTAACAATTTAATGGACGACGAAAGTATTGAAGATGAAAGTGTTCCCGAAGATATGTAACATGATGATAAATATATACATGTGTACTTAGTTTAAGTAATAATCAGTGCAAATCCAAACCTAGATAGCAGATACTAAGAGTTTACGAGAATAATATCCCAATCACATTACGAAAACACGCCTATTCAAATACATTGTACCTTTTCCACAGAAAAAATGATATTAATACATTGTACCTTTATCACCGAAAAAAAGGTGATCAAATTTATAAAAAAAATTGGTTTAATATGAAAAATTGTGATATTTTTACCAATTTCTGCTCAAAATACAAAAATAAGGTTTAGTCCTGTAAACCCCAGTTTTATTATATAAAAGTGGGGTTCAAGGGGGTCAAGTTATGTAGGCGTGTTTTCATGATGCCAAGAAGAGAATGTACAGATGTCATACCGCCCGCTGGTTAGTTTAAAAGTTATTGTTGCAAACAGTGTGGTCCTAGATCTGATTGCTTTACTATTAGCAGTCCGACCAGGATGCCCACTGTTCGCTTGTCAGCACAATTACTTTGGAATTGTTTGCAATTTAAAAAGAAAAAAAAAATAAACGACAAACATAACTTCTGTTTTGTGATTTTCCATTCAAAATGTGAACATTCTATCCAAAATAATCGATTTTTTCTGCAAATCCAAATTGTTTAGATTTAATATTATTATTATTATTATTATTATTATTATCCTATAATGTACAAAGGTCCATGAATTACATATAACTCTAACTACAAATGCCAAGTAGTTGCAAGTATTATTATAACTTAAAAAGAGGAAAAATATGAAATGATATGATGCCTCATGAACCCTTAAAAAGAAGTCATTGCCTTTCTAAGGTGTCTAGAAAACCCAATTTTTGTTTTCGAAGGCGGTTAATATTTCGTTTAGCACAGCTATCCTTTTTTCCAACTGAGTTCCATTTAACAAAATGTTTAAAAATGGCGCAGATTTGGAAGTTGTTTATTGAGCTTATTTGAATTTGCCAAGTAAATAACAAATAACTTGCACCAGGTCGCTGTTTTCAAGCTTATGAAGGCAATTTCTAATCGTTACGAATTTATTTATCCATGTTTATGTTTTTGTCACATCGACACATAAGATTTGTCAATGGTGCCCAAAACTATTGTTCACAACCCTCTTCCAAAACATATTACCGTCGAACTTCAATGGTTCGAACACCTTTGGGACCTCGAAAATCTGTTCGAGACAGGGGTAGTTCGAGCCACTGAGATTACTGTCAGGAGGCATAACGAGATATTTTTAGACCTCTTTTCTGTGTTCTATAATGAATATGTATGCTGAGTGTACTCATTAGAATCGCGATTCTAATGAGTACACACAACATACATTTACAAGATAAAAGACTGAAATCTCCTTAATTATCTCCCACTATTTCTTATGTAGAGGATTTCGCTAGGGGCTCAAGAATGGGTTCGACTCATCCATGGTAAACGAGCCATCGTTGTTCGAGCCATCGAAGTTCTACTGTACAAAATCATCAGAGGGTCTAGCCGACACTGCGGCATTTTGCTAAAATTGGTTTGTCGGTACAATGCGCAATAAATATTTATACTGACATTTTCACATTTCAACGTCATTTTGTAGACTAAAAATAGAAATAAAGGCAATAATCAGGAATTTATACAATTAACCCATCCCTCCAATCAGAGACACCAAAGTGAAAGAAAGACCAACATGAAATATCTAAACACTCATGAAAATATCACAAGCGGACAGCCAAAAGGACAGTAACTTTTCCATGAAAAGGCCAAACGGCCATCCCATCAGGAAAACACGTCTATATAATTTTGACCCCCTTGAACCCCACTTTTATATAGTAAAACTGGGGTTTACAGGGGTAAACCTTATTTTTCTGATTTCTGCTCTAAAATATATATTGTGGGTACTCGTTAGAACCGCCTCGATGAGGCGGTTCTAACGAGTACCCACAATCTATATTTATATATATTTTGTTGGTACTCGTTAGAACCGCCTCGATGAGGCGGTTGTAACGAGTACCCACAATCTATATTTTGAGCAGAAATAAGAAAAATATCACAATTTTTCATCTTAAAATTTTCATTTTTTCGGCGATAAAGGTGGCAATGTATTTTTATAGGCGTGTTTGCGTAATGCAAAATAAAAAGATATAAGCAATCCATACATGCAAAGCTGAACCATATTAACCCTTGTCCTGCTGAATATTCATATATGCCACTCCCACTACCGATTATCAACCAATCAGATTATTTGATGCAAATAATTGCAAAAAAATCACAATCTGACTGGCAAACAATGTAAATCCTGATCAGATGGCTTCGTCAGAAGCCAACTGATCTGGATCTACATTGTTTCAAAAATAAGGCATATCCGGGATCAGCAGGACAAGGGTTAATAATGATAGAAAACAAGAGGGCCATGGTGGCCCTGGTTTGCTCATCTGATCCATAGGGTATCAGAAGGGCCCATGTGAGAGCCATTATTCGTCCCGGGTTATAATATGAATATTCTTGGTAGTGGTCCAAAAGGTGAAGCTTCATACGAAATATCAAAGACCGGAGCCTTCTCGTTTCAGACAAGAAGACTTTTAAAGGTTTTCCTTATAGAAGTCTATATAAATTTTGGGGTCCCCGGGGTGGACCAATTTTGGCCCCAGGGCTATACTTTGAACAATCTTGGTAGATATACACAAGACGAAGCTTCATATCAAATATCAAAGACCTTGGCCTTCTGCTTTCATACAAGAAGATTTTCATAGGTTTTCATTGCCTTGACTTCTATTTGCTAGGGCTATAATTTGAACAATTTAGATGAAGCTTCACTCCAAATATCAAAGACCTGGGCCTTGCGGTTTCAGAGTAGAAGATTTTTTTACATTTCCCTATATTAGCCAATGTAAAAAGAAGGGCCCGGGGGGGGGGGGGCATTTTTTTGCCAAAGGGCTATGATTTGAGCAATTTTGGCAGAAGTCCACTAGATGAAGCTACACACCAAATTTCAAAGCACTGGGCCATGCGGTTTTGGATAAGAAGATTTTTATTTAAAGATTATCCCGGTATAAGCCAATGTAAAACCAGAGCCCACAGGTGGGGGCATTTTTCGCCATAGGCCTATAGTTTGAACAATCTTGATAGAGGTCCGCAAGCTGAAGCTTCACACCAAATATCGAAGAACTGAGCATTGCGGTTTCAGAGAAGATTTTTAAAGGTTTTCCCTATAGAAGTCTATGTAAAACCAAAGGGAACTTGGATGGGGGCATTTTTGGCCCCAGGGCTGTAATTTGAACAATCTTGGTAGAGGTCCACTAGATGAAGATTCATACAAATATCAATGACCAGGGCCTTGTGGTTTCAGAGAAGAAGATTTTTAAATATTTACCCATTATAAGCCTGTGAAAAACCAAAGGGCCGCGGGGCGGGGCGGGGCGGGGCGGGGCGGGGGCATTTTTGGCCATAGGGGTATAATTTGAACAATCTTGATAGAGGTCCACTAGATGAAGCTTCAAACCAAATATCAAAGACCCGGGCCTTGCGGTTTCAGAGAAGAAGATTTTTGTAGATTTTCCCTATATAAGCCTATGTAAAACCAAAGGGCCTCGGGGTGTGGCCATTTTAGGTCCCAGGTTTATAATTTGAACAATCTTGGTAGAGGTCCACTAGATGAAGCATTATATCAAATATCAAAGACCTGGGCTTTGTTGTTTCAGAAAAGAACATTTTAAAATATTTTCCCTGTATAAAAAACAGAAGTGGAGGCAATGATCAGGATCGTTACAATCAACCCACACCTCCCATCAGAGACACCAAAGGGTACCAAAAGGATGTCAAATTAAGGAACGATGAAAAGCAGTTGTAAAAGCAATCCCTGAGGATTGGAAAAATAAGAGCATTAAATGCATGTACGGGTAGACCTTTTACAGCCACCACACGGCACAAACAAAACAACTCTGATAAGCGGCCTATGAAAAACCAAAGGGCCCCGGGGCGGTTGCATATTTGGCCCTAGGGTTATAATTTGAACAGTCTTGATAGAGGTCCACTAGATGAAGCTTCACACCAAATATCAAAGACCTGGGCCTTGCGGTTTCAGAGAAGAAGATTTTTAAAGATTTTCCTGATATAAGGCTATGTAAAACCAAAGGCCCCCGGGGCGGGGGCATTTTTGGCCCCAGGGCTATAATATGAATATTCGTGGTAGAGGTCCATTAGATGAAGCTTCATACCAAATATCAAAGACATGGACCGTGTGGTTTCAGAGAATTTTTAAATTTTACAGGAAAAAAAAATATTTTTAGCTCCTGTGACCTAGACGTGCAACAGACCATTTGAACAACTTTGAAAGGAGACCACCTAAGGATCATTCTTGTGAAATTTGGTCAAAATCCGATCAGCGGTATAGGAACAGATGTCGTTTGAAAAAAATAGACACGCTCGGACGCACGGACGCACACACGACGGACGACGGACAAAAAGTGATCCCAAAACCTCACCTCGTCACTACGTGACAGGTGAGCTAAAAAGAGGAGCCGTTTTGGAACGGGCAATAAAATGTGTTCCAAAGTGTGTGGGGGTGGGGGTGGGGTGGGGGCTTAAATTGATTTTAATTGGTTACAATCCTTGCCCTTTGTTCTGCCGTCGTTTAGACGAATAATTTGTTCAGTCCGCATGAAGGCTTTCTAAATGGTCAGTGCTACATCTCCGACAACATAAAAACCAAACGGTTACAGAGATGAAACAATGGTCAGGAAATTGGTATTTGAAGAGGCCTCTTTCAGTTCGTCTCAGACTTTTTTTCGTTTACTTGATTTTGCACTTTTCTTTATTAGGTTAGGCGATTTCGATTTATTTGGAATGTTTGGAGTGTCCAGTCTTTTAGGATACCGTTAAGTAAACGCATATAATTAACAAATTCTATGCCAGGTTAGTGGATTTCTTCTTGTATTTTATAAAATGATTTTAGGCGGGGGTGAGCCAGGGGAGCTTCCATGGTTTCGATTGTTGTTTGGCCTCTGGGGTAATATGATGGACCCATGTTTCATCCGTAATGAAAGTTGGCAGGATCTTCCTCAAAAAGATAAAAAAAAAAAAATAGCAAGCGATAATGTGCGCCTGGTGTGCTTCTGATCAACTGTTACAAGAATTGGTACCCATCGGGCCGAAAGCTCTCTCTTTACAAGATCCTCTGAGAGAATTGAATGTACTTTTTTGTGTGAAAAGCCAACTCTACAGGATATATATCTTTCTGTGACTCGTCCGTTGTTCATAACTATATCGTGTATTTATTGACCATTTCTGGGGTAGCCACATTGCCAAGCCTTCGGGGTCATCCTCAAGGCTGTCTGTCGCACTTAAATTCCGCCACCCATCTTTTCACTGCAGCATATGAAGTGGCATCTTTTCCTAGTGTTGCTACCATATCATTATGGATATCCTTAGGTGTTAAACCTTTTTTGTGCACATATTGAATCACTGCTCTTTCACTGATTTTGTCCATTTTGCAAAAGCTGATTGTCTTGTTCACTATAGAGTGCTACCTCGTCGATATAAACTGACCAATTGAGACCAGTCTTTGGGTACACGGTCCTATATAGTCAGAGAATAGTCGGGCATAAAAAGAACATCCCTGCATACCTCCTTCAAAACAAGGCTAAGAACATATCAATCAACCCTTGTAAGCAATAAAAAGGAAGAAAGTGATTTAATAAACGATAAATCACTGGCCCAAAAAGCCTTACGAAAAAAGACACCGTTTTATGACGTCAGTCGTAGATTTTCTGAGGCAGATGGTCAAATTTCTCTCGAATCATAAGCGTTACAAAATGACCGAAATACAGTCGAACTTCGATGGCTAGAACCAGTTTGGGACCATGAAAAGTTATTCGACACAGCGGTAGTTCGAGCCACTGAGGGTTACTGCCAGGAGGCATAACGAGATACTTTTGAATATCTTTTAGATGTTCTGTAATGAAAATGTATGCTGTGTGTACTCATTAGAATCGCCTCACCGAGGCGATTCTAATGAGTACACACAGCATACATTTGCAGGATAAAAGACAAAAATCTTCTTAATTATCCCCCACTATTGCTTGTGAAGAGGATTTCCCATTGCGGCTCAAGAATAGGTTCGACTCAGCCATGGTAAAAGAGCGATCGGTGTTCCAGCCATCGAAGTTCTACTGTACATGTTTTACAGTCAACAGTTATGGTAAGACTTCTTCAGAACATGGCGAAATGTTGGTTAAATATGAAGGTGAGTGAGTGAGTGTTCTAGTTTTACGTCCCACCAACAGCTAAGGTCATATGGAGACGGGACCTCGGATATGGAGACGGGACCTCGGTTTAAAGACTCGTCCGTATATCTGGAGAAGGCCGGGATCGATCGATCCTGCGATCGCTGGTTTACAAGGGGAGTACCGTAACCACTTCACCACGGAGTATTCTAAAATATGAAGGTAACATGTGTCGATTTAATGTTACAGAACCACAAAACATAGATGATATTTACTTTTGTGTGTGTGTGTGTGTGTGTGTGTGTGTGTGTGTGTGTGTGTGTGTGTGTGTGAATTCGGGTTTAACGTCGCTTTCAACGGTGTCTGGTTGCGACAGGGAGCTCAATGCTCACTTTAATAGTGCTGCCTGACTGAAGTATCATGTCCCAGACGCATACATGATACCACTCCCAGTCACATTATCCTGACACTGGGTCGACCAGTCCTAGCTCTACCCCGTAAATCTGAGTGCCAAGCGAGGAGTACATGTAGCTAGTACCATTCTTAACGACTTTGGTATGTCGCGGCCCGGGATCGAACTATTAACCTCCCGTTCCCCGGAGCGGACACTCTTCCAACTGAGCTATCGGGGATTTACTTGTTTGAGATGAATATCAAAAATATTTCATCGAGTATGTTGAAAATTGTGATGTTTTCAACACACGAGGTGAAATATTTTGGATATTAATCGAAAACAAAGTAAATTTTCTTTTTATTTGATAATATTTTAGGACACTTACTGTAATTGATCAATCTGATCTTACCATCACGAAAACATGCCTATTTACTTTTGACCCCCTTGAACCCCACTTTTATATGAGCCCCGCCAAGCGAATTTGTGTCTTCGAGCATTCCGTCATGACAAATTTTAACTGCGCATGCCCAGCCATTCAGATGGGCCAGGGATATGGCTTTCTGTCTGAAGGTTCCTCTTGATTCACTGCTTGTATGAGCGAGCAGCGAAGGTTCTGGCGAGACTTGAACCTTCGCTTCTCGCATAGGCGATAAGTACCAAAATCGCTTGACCGGGCCCATATAGTAAAACTGGGGTTTACAGGGGTAAACATTATTTTTCTTATTTCTGCTCTAAAACATAGATTGTGGGCACTCGTTAGAGCCGCCTCGAGCGCCCACAATCTATGTTTTGAGCAGAAATAAGAAAAATATCACAACTTTTCCTCTCAACATTTTTGTTTTTTCGGCGAAAAAAATACAATGTATTTGTATAGGCGTGTTGGATTAACGTCCCCGTCGACACTGTATAGGTCATTTTGGAGACGTTGCTTCCAATTTTGTGGGACTCTTACCCACATCGAGATGAAATGACATCTCAAGCCCTGCCGCCCAATGAAACCAATAGGATTTATAAGCATTGACGGGCCGATTAGCACCGCTTTGCATGGGCAGGCTTAGATCCTCTAAGTGGTTTACCAGTACTCGTGTGCGAGACGGTTTCAGCTCTGCGTGGAAGCATCATGCAGCCCATATATTTCTTCAAGCCCCGAACGGCGGGGGCCGGGCGTGTTTTCGTAATGGTCACAATTTTTAACTTGCCTATGGCGTCACAACTGCCAGTTGCAAACCATAAACAGATCGTCATTTTTAATACAGCATTGTTTTACAATTCAACGAATGCTTTTTCAAGGTATTTTACAGAATTATTTTATAGATAACATATGAATATTGGTGAGAAAAGTAATCCGGACAACTACTGTGAAAATTACACGGTCATGTTAGTTTTCTCACTGTGTAAATATCATTTATATTTGTTTAAGATATGCATTGATTTCACTGCTATGTATATAATAAATAAGCTCTAGTGTGTGACTTGTCGATCAGCTATATTAATTAAGACAAGTTACTCGCGCTTTGCGCTCGTGATTTGAGCTTTTTTACAACTGACCACCAAAGTGCGAATTATTATAGTCTTTCAAACCGCAGTGAGACGTGACTGCACTTTTAATTTTGGACAAGACCGTGGTTTAGGTAAGTCGCCTTCAGTCGGGATTTTACATTGGGAGATAAAGTTTTTCTGAGATTCGTACTGCAACTACATACTATAACTACTTGGCCACGACTGCTACATAATGGCATTATCGAAAAAAATATATATAATTTTAAAATCCTGTGAAAAAAAGAAATCCAAAAGCTGCTTCCCCTAAAACATGGAATAGTCTTGCCATGCTTGAACGTTGAACTCTCAAAGGTCGTTGATAAACTATACGCGAAAAGACACCGCATGAGCTGATCTATTTATTAAAATTATTAATAAACATCACATATCACACCATCAGGAGACTTGATCCAAAGAAAATTAACGCCTATTCGCGTTCTATTCACTGCAGGAAAATTTTCATATCAACAGCCACACCTTCTGCAGTTCCAGCCAGCTTTCCTTGCAATCCAGTCAACCATAAAGAATGCCTTCCCATTTAAAAAGGGATTTTCCCATTTGAATCCCTTTTTTGAGGTATAAAGTCCAAATATGACATTGTCATATATCAATTTTGGTCCACTTTTGGTCTGACAGCTTGGATAGAACAGAGGAAATTTCCTCTCTTTAGAAGGGTCATTTTCCAATTTTGACCCTGTTTCATGCCGCACGTTAGAGTGCCCTTTTCAGCTTTTCCTTCCTTTTCCGTTGTACACAATACCACATTAAACAGAGGATTTTTCCTCTGTTAATGCTTTGCTTCGAGTTCAGAAAGTACTTGCCAAGGGTTTCAACTCTGATCAACAGAGGATTTTTCCTCTGTTCTGATATATACAGTCCAAGCTGGCAACAGAGGAATTTTCCTCTGTTGAAAGAACATGTTGCACAGAGTTAACTCTGATCAACAGATGATTTTCCTCTGTTCTGATACATGCAGTCCAAGATGGCAACAGAGGATTTTCCTCTGTTGAAAGAATATGTTACACAGAGTCAACTCTGATCAACGGAGGATTTTTCCTCTGTTCTGATATATACCGTCCAAGCTGGCAACAGAGGATTTTTCCTTTGTTGAAAGAATATGTTGCACAGAGTCAACTCTGATCAACAGAGGATTTTTCCTCTGTTCTGATATATACAGTTTAGGCACAGAGTCAACTCTGATAAACAGAGGATTTTTCTTCTGTTCTGATATATACAGTCCAAGCTGGCAACAGAGGATTTTTCCTCTCTTGAAAGAATATGTTGCACAGAGTCAACTCTGATCAACAGAGGATTTTTCCTCTGTTCTGACATATACAGTCAACGCGGGCAACAGAGGATTTTTCCTCTGTTGAAAGAATATGTTGCACAGAGTCAACTCTGATCAACAGAGGATTTTTCCTCTGTTCTGATACATACAGTCCAAGCTGGCAACAGAGGATTTTTCCTCTGTTGAAAGAATACGTTACACAGAGTCAACTCTGATCAACAGAGCATTTTTCCTTTGTTCTGATATATACAGTCCAATCAGAGTCAACTCTGATCAACAGAGGATTTTTCCTCTGTTCTGATATATACAGCTGGCAAGAGGATTTGTCCTCTGTTGAAAGAATATGTTGCACGGATACAACTCTGATCAACAGAGGATTTTCCTCTGTTCTGATATATACAGTCCAAGCTGGCAACAGAGGATGTTTCCTATGTTGAATGAATATGTTGCACAGAGTCAACTCTGATCAATAGAGGATTTTTCCTCTGTTCTGACATATAGTCAACGCGGGCAACAGAGGAGTTTTCCTCTGTTGAAAGAATATGTTGCACGGAGTCAACTCTGATCAACAGAGGATGTTTCCTCTGTTCTGATACATACAGTCCAAGCTGGCAACAGAGGATTTTTCTCTGTTGAAAGAATATGTTGCACAGAGTCAACTCTGATCAACAGATGATTTTTCCTCTTTTCTGATATATACAGTTTAGGCACAGAGTCAACTCTGATAAACAGAGGATGTTTCCTCTGTTCTGATACATACAGTCCAAGCTGGCAACAGAGGATTTTTCCTCTGTTGAAAGAATATGTTGCACAGAGTCAACTCTGATCAACAGATGATTTTCCTCTGTTCTGATATATACAGTCCAAGCACAGAGTCAACTCTGATCAACAGAGGATTTTCCCTCTGTTCTGATATATACAGTCCAAGCTGGCAACAGAGGATTTTTCGTCTGTTGAAAGAATAGTTGTAGAACCTTGCCAAAGGTTCCGCACATAAAATTCTATTCAAATCAAATTCAGCTCAACAGAGGATTTTTCCCCTGTTCTGACATATACAGTCAACGCGGGCAACAGAGGATTTTTCCTCTGTTGAAAGTATATGTTGTTAAACCTTGCATATGGCTCAGGCCAAGTCAAGGCATGTGGTATAAAAATCGAACAGAGGATTTTTCCGCCAGTGAAAATCTGTGCAAAATCAACTCAGCACAACAGAGGATTTTTCCTCTGTTCTGATATACAGTAAAATTCCGCTATTAAGACCACCAAAACTTGAGACTAATTCTGCTTTAAAAACTTATTTTGAGATGTAAGTTATTCTATGCTTTCTTTGTGTTGTCTTCATACAGTGTCCTCTGGTCATGGACCACCTTTCGAACTGTTCAAAAGTGGTCTTACACCACTTTAAAGACCACTTTTGAACAGTCCCAAAGGTGGTTTTAATATAGGAATTTTACTGTATACAGTCCACGCGGGCAACAGAGGATGTTTTTACTCTGTTCTAATGTTATATATCATATGATGGTGTCAGGCAAAATGTATAGGACAGGTATCGCAATCAAGTCCACGGGCAACAGAGGATAGGGCAACAATTTTGGATTCCTCTGTTGAAGGAAAGTTTTGAACCTTATGTATGGCTCAGCCCAAGTCAAGGGATCAGGCATTCCTGCCCAGCCCCGATGGGTGGTTGGGAGAATGGGAATTTAGATTTTGACCATCCAAATCCAAGAAACTTTTCATAACACTATGTCTACAGCCTTCAGATCATCAAGAGTATTATGTTCGCATGTCATCGATTGAATATTTTCTTCGTGCAGCTCTATAGGCGTATCCTTATCCATAAATTGCAAACTTATTAGGTTAAAAAGATTAAAATTATTAATAGATCTAGTTTACTTATAAATAAAAAAATAAAAATCAAACGAAATGAACTTGGTGATGAATAATTTCTTTCCAGCATCATAGCATAGCAAATAACCACATATAAATAAATGGTGGCATATATTTCTCAATTCAAACAAACAAACATAACGCTGTGTAATGCCCGTGCGATTCATTAAAAATGTTTGTTTATCGGTCTGAGAAAAAAAACAACAAAACAACAATACATTGTATGCTAATATATTTTCGTTTGGTATGGCATGCTACCATAACCTTTCATGTCACCAAACAAAGCTATCTCATGCATCTGGTTCATATGTTAAACCAGTGCTTCAGCTGACGTGCACGACCCGCCGGATGCTTTTAGCTTTATGAGTGTTACCATATATGGGTATGGCGGCCATTTTGGTCATGTGACCTGGACATAAAACGGTTCCCCAAATAAATGCGCCTTATCGTAAGGAGCAAAAATATATCTTATACTTTAGTACTGTATTCTGAATCGTTTGCAGGATAAAATCTAACACAAAAGCATATGTGTCAAAGTTTGACCTAGGCACAAAGAAGGTCAAGGTCAACCCAGGGTCACCATTTTAGCAATTTATGATGGGCCTACGTTCCAGATGCTATTTATCAAGTTTCGTGGAAATCTGCTTTGTGGTTCTGGAGAAGACTATTTTTGAAGGGTTTTTACCATATATTGCTTGGCGGCCATTTTGGTCATGTGACCTGGACCCCATGAGGAAATTTTGGTTTCCCCCATCCCGTAGAGGCTCCATATGAAATTTGACTTCAATCGGCCCAACGATTTCCGAGGAGAAGCAGTTCGAAAAATTTTCACATTTTTCGCCTCGGCGAGGCTGTACTAAATGGAATGTAATATTTCGCAAGTTCATTGATAAGATCTCATTGATATTTATCAGTATGCCAAAAATTGTTTAAATATTCCAAGCGGTTAAGTCACTATCACCAATTTTCACAAACGGGTTACGGACGGACAGATAGACAGACCATATATGGCTTGGCGGCCATTTTGGTCATGTGTCCTGGACCCCATGAGCAATTTTTGGTTTCCCCCATCCCATAGAGGCTCCATATGAAATTTGATTTCAATAGGCCCAACGGTTTCCGAGGAGAAGCAGTTCGAAAATTTTCACATTTTTCGCCTCGGCGAAGCTATACTAAATGGAATGTAATATTTCGCAAGTTCATTGGTTAGATCTCATTGATATCTATCAGTATGCCAAAAATTGTTTAAATATTCCAAGCGGTTAAGTCACTATCACCAATTTTCACAAACGGGTTACGGACGGACAGACAGACAAACCATATATTTCTTGGCGGCCATTTTGGTCATGTGACCTTGACCCCATGAGCAAATTTTGGTTTCCCCCATCCCATAGAGGCTCCATATGAAATTTGACTTCAATCGGCCCAACGGTTTCCGAGGAGAAGCAGTTCAAAAATCTTCGAAAATTTTCACATTTTTCGCCTCGGCGAGGCTATACTAAATGGAATGTAATATTTCTTAAGTTCATTGGTTAGATATCATATATATCTATCAGTATGCCAAAAATTGTTTAAATATTCCATGCGGTTAAGTCATTATCACCAATTTTCACAAACGGGTTACGGACGGACCCAAAGAAGGTCAAGGTCAACCCAGGGTCACCATTTTAGCAATTTATGATAGGCCTACATCCCAGATGCTATTTATCAAGTTTCGTGGAAATCTGCCCAGTGGTTCTGGAGAAGACTATTTTTGAAGGGTTTTTACCATATATGGCTTGGCGGCCATTTTGGTCATGTGACCTAGACCCCATGAGCAAATTTTGGTTTCCCTATCCCATAGAGGCTCCATATGAAATTTGACTTCAATCGGCCCAACGGTTTCCGAGGAGAAGCAGTTCAAAAATTTTCACAGTTTTCGCCTCGGCGAGGCTATACTAAATGGAATGTAATATTTCGCAAGTTCATTGGGTAGATCTCATTGATATCTATCAGTATGCCAAAATTGTTTAAATATTCCAAGCGGTTAAGTCACTATCACCAATTGTCACTTACGGGATACGGACGGACAGACAGACAAACCATATATGGCTTGGCGGCCATTTTGGTCATGTGACCTTGACCCCATGAGCAAATTTTGGTTTCCCCCATCCCATAGAGGCTCCATATGAAATTTGACTTCAATCGGCCCAACGGTTTCCGAGGAGAAGCAGTTCAAAAATCTTCGAAAATTTTCACATTTCTCGGCGAGGCTATACTAAATGGAATGTAATATTTCGTAAGTTCATTGGTTAGATCTCATTGATATCTATCAGTATGCCAAAAATTGTTTAAATATTCCAAGCGGTTAAGTCACTATCACCAATTTTCACAAACGGGTTACGGACGGACAGACAGAATGACAGAATGACAGACTGACAGACTGACAGAATGACAGAATGACACGGTGATTTTAGGGCACTCTTAGAAAAAACCGACTTCAGTCGGTTGCTTTTTCTGCAGGTCGTGCAATGTAAAGGTATCTCTCTTTTGCACTCTCGGCCTATAGAAACGATTATAGTATAACTGTCCAGGAGACCTGAAAAATCAAAATCAGAAAAATCATCAAATACAATCGGTACATAAAATGAAATATGCAATTTTGTTTAATTGTACGGGAACAGGAGAAGCCTGTGGCCTTCACGACGAATTAGTCGTGTTAAGCGGAAACGTGTCTTCGGATGTGTTTGCCCAGAAGAGTTTTTGTAGGTTGGATGGATTCTTTATTTCCTCCAGATAAGGAGAGCATACATACAATGAACAGACATACAAAACATCACAAAGACAAGTTACAAAACAAAATAGTGACACTAAACAATGATATGATGTATGAATAATGAACAATGAATGTTTTAAGTAATCAAAAAAAAAAAAAAAAAGAGAGAGATTAATGTAATAGAAAAATAAAAAGTACATGCAATATGCAATTGAGGTTTAATGTCTCGGTCAGCACTGTATAGGTCATGTTGGAGACGTTGCTTCCAATTTTGTGTGACTTTTATTCCGACATTGAGATGAAATGACATCTCAAGCCCTGTCGCCTAATGAAACCAATAGGGTTTATAAGCATGGACGGGCCGATTCGTGCCGCTTTGCCTGGGCAGGCTATGTTTGTGTTTCTATCCCTTTGGTGTCTTTGATGGGTGGAGTAAGTTAATTGTATCGATTCCTGATCTTTGCTTTACTTCTACTTTAGATCCTCTAAGCTGTTTACCAGTACTCGTGTGCGGTCGGTTTCAGCTCTGTGTGGAAGCATCATGCAGCCCATATATTTCTTCAAGCGTAACTGGTTGATTCTGACATGAACTCTAGTGAGACAACTGTGAGACGTCGCACAAAGCGATATTCTTGTCCCACAGTAGACTGATATCAGTCGTAGATTTTTGTCCTGGCTAGTGTATCATGACACTCAAACATCTGCTTCACTCGCTAGTTAGTCGCAACAATGGAAAGAAGCACACCCGCCTATTGTGGGATGCGAACCCGGGCCGGTCGGGTTCAAATCCAATGCTCTATCCACTGAGCCAAAGAGTCGACTTCCTGACACCAATCAGGGATTGGTGATAAACCAACTAGGTATGCATATAAACTTGTTTGTTTGATTTGAAGTTTTACGTCCCCGTCAACACTGTAAAGGTCATTTTGGAGACGTTGCTTCCAATTCTGTGGGACTTTTACCCGACATTGAGATGAAATGACATGACCGCCCAATGAAACCAATAGGGTTTATAAGCATGGACTCGCACCGCATCGCCTGGGCAGGCTAGATCCTCTAAGCGGTTTACATGTATTCGTGTGCGAGTCGGTTTCAGCTCTGCGTGGAAGCATCATGCAGCCCATCTATTTCTTCAAGCCCCAATGGGCGGAGGCTAATGCATATAAACTATAAACGTCTGCTTAGACGTCTGCTCAGGGCTTACACTGTTTTCTAACAGTGCTGTCAACATTTAATCCTTAAAGACCAGCCGGTCAGCTGCAGACCAGAATATTAATGGGTTTTCCGACATTCGAGGTCAAGTCTAGGTCAGTTACAACTAGGTGTATATCAGACTTTGCGAGAAAGGCTGTCCCTTTCAACCCTGGAATATGGTACAGCTACCTATGCAAACAGTGTAGGTCCTGTGATATAATTCTAGGTGCCATATTTAGCAGAATGGACGAGCCCAACTTCAGTGATGGAAGAGTACACTCCAGAAACTCAAGGCAGTGAAGCACTGACAACACTCATGCCGATTGTCTCTAAATGCAGGCTGGTCATGAACGAGGATTTGGACTGATCCGTTTAAACTTAACGGAAGTTTAGTAACTGATGCAAAAAATGTAGAACAAGATAAGCACCGTGTTCTGTGGCGTTTGATCTTAGTCTACATTGTTTGCCAGATCGAACATTTTTTCAAGTGCAGATTTTACAGATAACACTTACATGTAACCAAGACTGACAAACGACCCGGCTATGTTCGGGTTGATTGTTTGGCATTCGACCCGAAGTTACTAATAAAAAAAAGCGATTCAGAGCTAACGTCTACGTGACTATCACTGACTTCTCAGAATAACCTTTTTCTTGCAGAAAATAGCCGCAGTGATCAGGGTATTCCATAAGACTGAAGAGGGTCATCCTGGAATCATAGGGTGAGCTTGGTAAACAGTGTAGACCAAGTTCGGACGCTGCAGAACGCGCTTCTTATCAAACTCTTCACTATTTGTTTGGAATTTCAGAGTTAAATTAAACAGTTTAATCTCTGCCCAGGACTTTTACCCCGACCTACATCCCACCAACACTTTCGGTGCTTTGAGTTTGAAACCAAACGATTGCATGATTACAACACGCTTAGGCACCATGCCCTTAAGCTAAAAAGGTTAAATCAATCAACCGTGACGTATGGTTACCAGTCCGGCCACGATCCTGTGTTTTGTATTGTTTGATTTGAGGTTTAACGTCCCCGTCAACACTGTATAGGTCATTTTGGAGACGTTGCTTCCAATTTTGTGGGACTTTTACCCGACACTAAGATGAAATGACATCTCAAGCCTTGCCGCCCAATCAAAACCAATAGGGTTTATATGCATGGACGGTCCGACTCGGACCTCTTTGCCTGGGCAGGCTTAGATCCTCTAAGCAGATTACCAGTACTCGTGTGCGGGTCGGTTTCAGCTCTGCGTGGAAGCATCATGCAGCCCATCTATTTCTTTAAGCCCCGATGGGCGGGGGCCAACGATCCTGTGTACCACCTTCACACCACCACTGATAGAAACCACATGTTCAGGATCAAACTTTTGATGTGTGATGTAAGGTCGTGCCTAGAAAAGAAGAAATTGTATTTTGTTCTCAAATGGCATCAAGTGAGAACGTATTGCAACATTTTTCATTAAACCCTGGACAGTAAGAGTGAGTGAGTGAGTGTGTGAGTTTTACGTCCCACCAACAGCTAAGGTCATACGGAGACGATACCTCGGTTTAAAGACACATCCGAAAGTCTGGAGAAGTTCGGGATCGATCCTGCGATCCCTGTTTTACAAGGCGAGTAGCATAACCACTACACCACGGAGGCTTCTAATGGACAGTTAGAAGCTGGTCGGAAAGCGGATGGCGTTGACTCTGATTTTGGGTGCCACATGTGTGTGATCTATTTGTCTGTTGGAGCGACATCTTACTATCAACAGAAGACGCTAGTGGACGTCGGCGTAGCGGAAGACCGACGTCAGTACGTCAAGATCGATTCATCCGACAGACGCATATGCGAAGCAGATTTCCGCCGGCATCTGCTACACTGTACCTGTAGATAAACAAAGGGTTTCAACTACCGACTTATAATGCACTGTATGTTGGTGAAACTGAAGTGGTCTCTTATAATTCTGTTTAAGAATGGCATGGTACTGTTTTAATGTCTGTCAGTATTTTATGTATTTATATGTGTATTTTATGTACCATGATGAGACTGAAATAAACAATAAACTGAAATAAACAATAAACTGATCTGCCATTTTGGACAATAATTTCTGCCCTTGTAACTCCCACTTTTATGTTTTATTGGATTTGAAGAGATGGGGTGTAAATTGCGTATTTTTCGACCTTTCCTATGCTGTTAAACACGCATAGTCACAATAAGGTCATAGATCCCGCCCATCGGGGCTTGGAGAAATAGATTGGGCTGCATGGTGCTTCCACGCGCGGAGCTGAAACTGCACATGAGTACTGGTAACCCGCTTAGAAGATCTAAGTTAGGCCCTCCATGCATACACACTATTGGAGGCGGGGGTATTGGGTGGCAGGGCTTGAGGTGTCATTTCAAAATAACCTAAATAGTATTGACGTGGACGTTAAACCTCAAATAAAACAAAGAAACATAGTTAAGTTCATGAAAACAGACATAAAATATTTAATAGACTATGGTCAAGAAAAATAAAAAAAAAATGATGAAAGCCATGATCATCTTTTTATTAAAATTATCATCATCATCATTTTTATTTATTTATTTATTTATTTATTTAAAGGAATCACGTTAAACGATATAAATAAAATATAAATAACATTTATGTAATGTAAAACTTCTGTTTTTATTCGGACATAAATCCTGCCCCATACGCACTGCAAGTGTGCCAAGTCACGCCCAGTTGGCTTATGTGTTTATTCGGACACAAATCCTGGCCAATTAAAAAGTCTCATACGCACTGCAGGTGTGCCAAGTCACGCCCAGTTGACTTTTGTGTTTATTCGGACAAAAATCCTGACCAATTAGAAAAGCCTAATGTACGCACTTCAAGTTGGCGAGAATTGCAGTATAAGGCCGCTATTTTAATTATTATTTTGATAATAGGGGTGTGATTTTTATTTTAACTGTTATAATCTTTTTTACATAGCTTTCTTGCGTACATGCAGACGTGTGTGTGCGTGCGTGCGTGTGTGTGTGTGTGTGTGTGTGTGTGTGTGAGTGTTCTCGCTCGCAACTCTTATACGCCCCGGAAACAGCTATTCTTGCAATTTAAATGTGTGCCCATTGAAGACAAGTCAGCCTGCGCATTCAAACAGTCAGATCAGAATATTCACTGGTGGCATGAAAAGCCTTACACCCTATACTTTCCATCAGTGTTCTACAGAGTGCACATGGAAGGCTTTGATCAGACTGAGCGTATTCACAGGCTGCTCTGAGCCTGTGCTTGAAGCAAGTGTGAATTGTAGGATTGGCTGTGCTCCGGTACTAAAGGGATGTCAGACATTTTTAAATCCATTTCCAATGTGCTTATTTCCGAAGGTGAACATTTTTAACATAGTTTTAACGTTATATTGTTTTTTATATAATAACAATTGATTATTAAGGGTTACCCTAAAATGCGAAAAGGAGTCCTTTTCGCGAAAAGGAGTCCTTTTCGCCCGAAAATGCGAAAAGAACTTTTTTTTTACGAAAAGGAGTCATTGCATTGAAAAAGTCTCTTAATTTAGTGAAAAGGAGCTTGATGTTTCGCCTTGCCTCGTCTCCTGCCAGAGGATAAAAATTTAACCTGTGTTTCCAGTTGGCACCGCACAGTTGTTTTTAGTCTGTGACACGTGGAGGTGTGGCTAGGACTTGTCAGCCACAAAACAAGACACCACCTGGTGCATGTCTGGAAAATAATATTTTTTTTGTTTACAGTCGAACTTCGATGGGTCGAACCCTTTTGGAACAATACAATTTGTTTGAGAGAATGGTAGTTCGCCCCACTGAGGGTTACTAATAGTGCCACACAGAAAGCATAATGTGGATAATTTTGGAAAATCTTTTCAGTGTTCTGTAATATCCATCAACCTATCCATCACTATATCGAAGCTGAAGGAATGTCACAGGGACTAAAAAAAAAGTAAAATATGTTTCCACTCACACATGGTAAATGAGCCGTCTGAATTCTAGCTATTTGCTTATTTTGGAGTTTAATGGCCGCGTCACAACTGGCCATAGAAGTTTTGCTGTGTTTTGGAGAACAGCGCGTGTCATCAAAATTGTATTAGTAAAGCTGTTGACATTAATGACTATCTTACTTTAACCGCCTATGCAATATAATATCAATTTACCTACCAGGCACGCGTATGGTTTCTTTCCGGTATGCATTCTTCTATAAGTTTTGTACCTGTAATAACGGATCATTGCATACGGCACATGTCATCAAAACTGTATTAATAAAGCTGTTGACATTAATGACTATCTTACTTTAACCACCTGCCTCTGCAATATAATAAGAAATCATTTTGAAAAATTGTGTTTTTTTTTTTTTTCTTGTTTCTGCTCTAAATCTTATTTCTGCTCAAAATATAGATTGTGGATACTCGTTAGAACTACCTCATCGAGGCGCTTCTAACGAGTACCCACAATCTATATTTTGGAGCAGAAATAAGAAAAATAAGGTTTACCCCCTGTAAACCTCAGTTTTACTGTAAACCTCAGTTTTACTATATAAAAGTGAGGTTCAAGGGGGTCAAAATTATATAGGTAAGTTTTCGTGATGAAGAGGGAGAAAAAAAAGAAACGATAACAAAACAAAAATGAATACTGTTCTGAGATTGAGACAGACAGACAGACAGACAGACAGACATAGCTATGTATACATTATTTTCTTCTTATTCAAGCTGTTGTGTGTACTCGTTGAAACCGCTCAATTTTTTTCTTTTTCCAAGCTCCGATGAACGGGGGCGCGACGGATGGTATAATAAGAGCGAGAGAGAGAGAGCGAGAGAGAGAACGAGAGAGAGAGAGAGAGAGAGAGAGAGAGAGAGAGAGAGAGAGAGAGAGAGAGAGAGATTGTTTTGAGTTTACATGTCAAACAATGAGAGAAAGAGAGAGAGAACGAGAGAGAGAGAGAGAGACAGACAGACAGACAGACTGACAGACAGACAGACAGACAGACAGACAGACAGACAGACAGACAGACAGACAGACAGACAGACAGACAGACAGACAGACAGACAGACAGACAGACAGACATACAGATATGTATACATTTTTTATCCGAGATGTTGTGTGTACTCGTTAAAACAACCTCAGTGAGTTGTTTATAATGGTTAAAGTTCTGCGTGGAAGCACAATGCAGCTCAATCTATTTTTCCAAGCCCCGATAGGCGGGGGCGAGACAGATAGTATAGTCAGAGAGAGAGAGAGAGAGAGAGAGAGAAAATTAAACATACGCAACTATATAAAACGACTGAAATACGAGGACTGGACAGAGCGAGAGACTAACTTCTCG
Source organism: Lucinisca nassula (assembly GCA_963580285.1). Classification (NCBI taxonomy): domain Eukaryota; kingdom Metazoa; phylum Mollusca; class Bivalvia; order Lucinida; family Lucinidae; genus Lucinisca; species Lucinisca nassula. The sequence continues at coordinate 107,316,791 of OY757013.1, read as the reverse complement.
AAATATTCAATTCGCGAAGTTAAGGGTACTCGTTAGAACCGCCTTAGTTAGTGAATTCTAAAGAGCACGTACATCGCAAAAACACGCCTTTATAATTTTGAAACCATAAACTGGTAAAAAATGAGGTTTAGGGGTATACATTATGTTTATTTCTGTTCAAAAAATAGATTATGGTTACTCGTTAGAACTAACTCGCCGCGAAGAAACTTGGCACTTATCAGGGTTTTTTATTATTCTCACAAATTTTACAATAAAATTGCTCATTTATCTTTTGAAGACAAAGGAGAGCGGTATGTACCTTTAATTTGTGTTTCTTTGAAGGTCTCTCTTTTTCAATTATAAAGAACTTAACTACATCGTTAATCCAATTAAGTAACGATGTCCATCGGATTATAATCTACCTGTACGAAGTTTGTCTGCGAAGATATTTCTTTTGATCTGCAATCAAAAGGCCGAGAGAGACAGAAAGACAGTCGCAGAGAGAGAGAGAGAGAGAGAGAGAGAGAGAGAGAGAGAGACGTAAAGACGAGAGAAGGAAGAGACCGATAGTCTTTTCAATATACAAATATAGATTGTGGGTACTTATTAGAACCGTCCCATCGAGGCGGTTCTAACGAGTACTTACAATCTATATTTTAGAGCAGAAATAAGAAAAAGAAGGTATATCCCTGTAAACATCGGTTTTACTATATAAAAGTGGGGTTCAAGGGGGTCAAAATTATATAGGCGTGTTTTCGTGATGATTTATTTATTTTATGAATATTTAATATCTCATTGCGCTAACACACCCGTGCGACATAGTGCATTTTTCACATCTCAAAAATGGCTACCTTTCTGATGAAAATGCGTGGTATTTTTTCTTATTTTTACTGCTCTAATAGGTCGTGGGTGCTCATTTGAACCGCGTTCTAAGGAGTACCCACAACCCATGTCTTGGAGCAGAAATAAGAAAAATATCGAATACTCCGGTAAACCCAGTTTTCTCTATATAAAGTTGGGTTTACGTCCGTGCGACATAGTGCATTTTCGATATCTCCGAAATGGCTAATTTTCTGATCAAAATGCGTGGTATTTTTATTATTTTTACTGCAATCATAGGTCGTGGATGCTCGTTAGAACTGCGTTGGCCTTGCGTTCTAACGAGTATCCACAACCTATTGGGGCTTTAAGAAATAGATTGGGCTTCACGATGCTTCCACGCAGAGCTGAAAGCGACCGCGCACATGTGTACTGGTAAACGGCTTACAGAGGATTTGTATAATTTTGTATAAACCGTTTTAGTTTCATTTGGCAGCAGGGCATTAGATGTCATTTCATCTCAATGTCCGGTACAAGTCCCACAAAATTGGAAGCAACGTCTCCAAAATGTCCTAAATATTGTTGACGTTTGTTGCATCCCTAAACGTCCGACATCCCTAAGTGTCCGACAAAATTTTAATTTCTCGCAAAATTGTTGGAAACGGTGGGGAATATTCAATTATGACATTTTAAGTGAAAATTTCGAAAAAAAAAATTTGGGAAATATTCGAAATTTAACTTCAATTTTTTCTTGTCGGACATTTCGGGGTGTCCCATGCATCCGGCATCCCTAAGTGTCCGCCATCCCTAAATGTCCGACAACATGAAAATTGACTAAGAAAGCATTTTTATTGTTAATAATCAATCAATGATAAATAAAAAGACAAATTTAACGTTAAACCTATGTTAAAAATGTTCACCTTTGGAAATAAGCATTGCAATATATGGATCCGAATATACCGGCATCCATAGATGTCCGCCAGCATGAAAGAATTTAACATAGGTTTAACGTTGAATTTGTCTTTTTATTTATCATTGATTGATTATTAACAATAAAAACGCTTTCTTAGTCAATTTTCTTGTTGTCGGACATTTAGGGATGGCGGACACTTAGGGATGCGTGGGTCATCCCTAAGTGTCCGACAAGAAAAAAAATGAAGTTAAATTTCGAATATTTTCGAGAAAAAAAGCGAAGTTTTCACTTAAAATGTCACAATTGATCATTCTCCACCGTTTCGGACATCTTCCCGAGAAAATAAGATCTTGTCATGCTGGCGGACATCTAAGGATGACGGTATATTCGGATCCATATATTGCAATGCTTATTTCCAAAGGTGAATATTTTTAACATAGGTTTAACGTTAAATTTGTCTTTTTATTTATCATTGATTGATTATTAACAATAAAAATGCTTTCTTAGTCAATTTTCATGTTATCGGACATTTAGGGATGGCGGACACTTAGGGATGCATGGGGCACCCCGAAATGTCCGACAAGAAAAAAATTTAAGTTAAATTTCGAATATTTCCAAAAAAAAAATTTTCGAAATTTTCCCTTAAAATGTCATAATTGAACATTCCCCACCGTTTCCAACAATTTTGCGAGAAATTAAAATTTTGTCGGACACTTAGGGATGTCGGACGTTTAGGGATGCAACAGACGTTGCCGTTAAACCCAAAATCAATCCAAATGCAAGGAACATCATCAAAATCAAATTAATAAAAAACTATTCATTTTAATGAAAGAGATTACTACATGAACTTCATGTCCTATCTCGTCCGCAACCAAGTATAGAGCAGTCCTTTTCGCTAACAGTAATTGTCCTTTTCGTATATAAAAAAAGCCTTTTCGCATTTTAGGTTAAGTCCTTTTCGCGAAAAGGACTCCTTTTCGCGAAAAGGACTTTAGGGTAACCGGATTATTAACGATAAAAATCTTATTTCCGGACTTTTTTTCCTGTGACTTTTTCCGCGCACCGATTAAGTAAAGTGACCGGCTCGAGTTGTTAAACTCTAAACCAATTGAAAAAACAAAAACAACAAAAAAAAAACAAAAAAAACACAACAACAAAAAATGTTACATATAATCCGTCTTCGAGCACAACACAAATATTTATTTTTCCGTTTCTTTTTACGTCAACAGCGAGTTCTGCTCTTAACAATCTAATCCGCTAACATACCTATCAGTTTACTTTTGTTTATATCTGTCATTTTTCCCACCCCATGTATTACGTAACATCAGCCATCTGTTTGGCCATGTGTTTTACGAAGATATTCAAAATCGATAATTACTGAAATCAATGGTCATTATAACAAATAATCACTGGAAATAAGTCGCAAAACAGAAAATAATTTTCGTTTGTGCCGAAGTTTTTTTTTTTTTTTTGATGGATTTCAATCAGGCTACGCTTTTACTAGACAGGTCATTCTTTCTGTAAATGACGAAATTGCCAAAATGAATTTGACGTCGTTGTTGTGAGCTGTTTCGAGTGGGTATGTACATTTTTTATACCAACATACTCTTTAAAACAATATCATCTTTGCAATATTGATTGATTGATTGCTTGATTAATTGATAAGAGCCTTCGGGTTTCTCTATTCCATCACGAAAACACGTCTAATTAATTTTGAGCCCCTTAACCACCACCCCCACCCCCGCTTTTCAAAAAGTAAAACTGGGGACTAAAGTAAACATTGTTTTTCTTGATTCTGAAAAAAAAAACATAGAATGTCTGATCTATATTTAGAGCAGATATAAGAAAATATATACTGGGTCAAAAAAGTTCCTATACATAAAATTGCTTCTGTTACCACAGTTACTACAAATGAAAAATACATAAAAAAATATTTTGATTCGGTTAAAGGACTCATTTCTCCATGCAAAAGCCCAAACTGTTTGTGTTTATGTAAACACGCCAGCCTGGGCTATTGTTTTAAACACCCAAGGGGTCACGGTGACAATTTCGCAGAATAAATCATTACAAACGCCAAGATTCAACGCCATTAAAAATTACACTTAGCACAAGATTTCTAAAAGTTGATACATGTAACCTTTCATTAGATACCCTGTGTGTCTATCCACAAAAAGATTTGGAACTTAAGCTCCATTTTCTAAGAGAAACAGAGGTCACGCATAAGCCTCCACTTCTCTGAAGGTGTGTGTAAAATGCTGTTTTCAATTGAAACTCCATAGAAAATTGCAATTGGCAGTGCTACATGCTACATGAATTTTCTACATTATTTTCCATGATTGTTAACAGCAATGGTGGCAACAAAGCGCTTTTTAGATAAATTGCAAAAATTGGATGGCAGCTATAGAAATAACAACAGTTTGAAAACTGCTATATTTTTAATTGAAAGGGAGATAATCTGAGAATTTCACAAATTAAAGTCTTGATTGTAGGGCAATATCATGAGATATTGTAAAGGTAAAGTGAGTTTCAATGTTCAATGGATATGATCTTTCATCTCAGACATAAAATGATAATCTGCGCATGCGCAATGTCAACTTCCTTGCAAAACCGTTCTAGGCACATATTGGAAGACAACTCTTGAGCAGAATAGTATGGGCAAATGCAAATTTATGCATTTTGCAGCTAAACGTCCGATTCGTATGTTTACAGCCATCTATAGCTGAATGGCTACCGGATAGCTACTAAAAATTACCCGGAACTTGGTATAGTTACTTTTTTGACCGGGTATATATATATGGCAAACATAGAATGAGGTGCACGTCAGAACCTACCGGCCCCGATAGCTCAGTTGGTAGAGTGTCCGCTCCAGGGAACAGGAGGTCACGGGTTCGATCCCGGGCCGCGACATACCAAAGTCGTTAAAAATGGTACTAGCTGCTCCTCGCTTGGCACTCAGAATTACGGGGTAGAGCTAGGACTGGTCGATCCAGTGTCAGGATAATGTGACTGGGTGTGGTATCATGTAATGTGTCTGGGACATGATACTTCAGTGAGACAGCACTATAAAAGGGAGCATTGAGCTCCCTGTCGCAACCAGACACCGTCGTGATATGACTGAAAAATTGTTGAAAGCGACGTTAAACCCGAATTCACACACACACGCACGTCAGAACCGCCTCATTGAGGCTGTTCTCACTGGTACCCACAATCTATAATTCTGATCAAAATATTTGAAGTAACACACCCATGTGGTATACTGCATTCATTCGTATCTCCAACAAGCATATTTTTTGTGATGACAGATTGTCATACTTTTATGCTCCAAACATACGAGTACCGTAGCTGCTCGTTAGTACGGCCCCATCTATGTTCTGTCCCAAAAATAAGAAGGACTATATATTTCCTGTAAACCCAGTTCTGTCTATATAAAGTGCTATTTACAGGAATGTTTATTACGCAAACGTGTTTGAAACAAAAAGCGCATTTTGTCTATAAATAAGATTTAAACTTGCGAAAATATGATTGAAACTTGCGAAAGGAAAGAGTATAGATCTATTTCAAAAGACATTCCGCGGTTGTTGTTCTTCTTTTTTTAATATGCTGTCGTTTTTTTGCGTTCCCGTCAAAACTATTCAGGTGATTTTGGAGACCTAGTATCAGTAATCAAGTTAGGTTCTGGCTACACCATACAGCCAAATCTATTTCTCCAAGCCCAGGTGGGCGGGGCACCAATATAATGAATATCTTTGGCGGCCTCGGATGCGCGCCTGCGTGTTGATCGAGAGAACGCGGGTTCGATACCTGCCGGGATCGGCAACATTATTTCGTGGAGATTGATCATGAAATCTTTGCTACGGTCATTCTCTCTCTTTCACTGATTCAAGAAGGGCACTTGTCAGTTTCAGGCGAAAGAATGTGCGCTGTACTGGTTAACCGCTTACGCATAAGCCTGCCCAGGAAAAGTGTGGATAGGTAAACTGACCGTATCTATCTATCTATCTATCTATCTATCTATCTATCTATCTATCTATCTATCTATCTATCTATCTATCTATCTATCTATCTACCTATCTATCTATCTACCTATCTATCTATCTATCTATCTATCTATCTATCTATCTAAATCACAACATCATACAATCTACATCAGGTTTTGTTTGATTTGAGGTTTAACGTCCCATTCAACACTGTAATGGTCATTTCGGAGACGTTGCTTCCAATTTTGTGGGACTTTTACCCGACACTGAGATGAAATGACATCTCAAGCCCTGTCGCTCAATGAAACCCACAGGGTTTATTAGCATGGACGGTCCGCCTCGCACCGCGGTTCCTGGACAGGCTTAGATCCTCCAAGCGGTTTACCAGTACTAGTGTGCGGGCCGGATTCAGCTCTGCGTGGAAGCATCATGCAGCCCATATATTTCTTCCAGCCCCTATGGGCATCTTCATAATGTACTTACCATTTTATGTAAAGCCTAACATCATACAATCTTCATCGTGTACTTAACATTTTATGTAAATCCCAACATCATGCAATCCCTTTTTTTTTCATCCACGTAAACAAATATAAATCCGCTTTATAAATCCACATTTATAAACAGGTACACACAACCTGCACGTGCAAGACACGGGAGAATGAACCCCTTTAGAAGTGGAAGCTGGAAGATGGGCAAGACCAAATAGTATCCCCGTTGACGAAAGGAAATGTACCACTTGCGGTTTATTAGAAGATGAATATCACTTTGTAATTGAATGCAGCAGATATCTTGATCTTAGAAATAATTATATAGCTAAGTACTATTGGAATAGGCCCAGTATGCACAAATTTGTGGAACTTATTAATTCAACTAATATGAACTGTCTGCGTAAACTGAGTTTATTTATCTATCATGCCTTCAAACGTCGCACAGAGTTATTGTTCAGAAATTGATTGATGTCTTAGACTGACGGCGCATCGTGTATTACGTTTATAGACAATGCCAATATGATTTTTCTTTCCCTTTTTATATATGAATATACACAATATTTTGTAATTTACAATATAGGACCTAGGAGAGCTGGCTGCCACTTAGGTAGGGACTGCCCCAGTCAGGTATCAGCTAGCTCCCTATCGCTCTCAATATGTCTGTCTGTCTGTCCTGAAACGTTCATCAGATTTTTGGTTTTATTTATTTTTATTTTATTTTTTATTTATATTTTTTTTTCCTTCGACACACATTTTGCATTATTTTTTACTCTCTGTCAAATAATATTATTGAAATGGCAGACCCAACACTTTAAGCTCGTTCCTAATTTTCGTTTTCGTCAAGGGCGAGCTTTTTGTTCTGGGTACGTATGTAATACGACTAGAATAGTACCAACCGCTGCCGTCCGTTTCTTTCTTTACTTAAAGGAAAGGACGGTTAATTATAAACTAAACTGTTTTTTGTACATGAGCAATGCAGCAGTAAAGCAGTTTGTTAAAAATGTACTTATGGCATCGAATAAGACATTTTGCTTTTGACTGACTGTTCTCACACCGTCTTTTTGTAGTATTTGTACTTCTGTGCTGTTACTTAAAATATTAATATAGAGGATTATGTAGTCATGTATCGTTGAGAAAGGGGGATAAAAGTGCTCGGCTTAGCCTCGCATTTTTATCCCATTTTGTCAACTTTTTAACTCAGGAAATGGAATTTCATATACTTCATATGACATTTAAAACGCGTTTTATTCACGATGTATTACATCAATATTTCTAATGCTAGTGAAAACGACGTTATTAAGGACGTCGTACGTGTAACGCAACGGGACGTATTTAACCGATTTGCTTAATTAACCTATTAGTGGATTACTGATTTAGATGCATGACGTTATTACATTTTCAGACACGACGTCATATTATAGACACACCTTCTCCGCAGCTTTTACAATTACTCATGTATTGAATGGTTGTTACAATGTCATAATAGTGTGTAACCCATTATATGCTAGTGGGCTCTTCCATTGCTATATGTTGGACGGCCCCATTTGTCGTATGAAGGGTGTCAGGCCCATTTTTTGTTTTTATTCTGTTTTGGTGAAGAATTCTGTTTGCAAACAGTGCAGGCCTAGGTCAGACGCCGCGCTCTGGTCTGGGTCTGCACTGTTTGCCAAGGTGCCCCTTTAGGGGTTTCCCACATACAATTAGGTAAAGAGGGTTACTATGGCCAGACACACATGCTGTTATCGCCATCACATTATATGTATATATTTATATCCTCAAGGGCTTTATAGCCTTTTGGAATTTTGAATAAAGTGTCTTCTTCTATCTGGTTGGCTGCTATGTATGATTCCCTTGGTAGAATCTGACAAAAGCTCCATTAAACTGACTAGAGTTTAATAAGCGTACTTGGAAACCGCACACGTACACACGCACACACACACACATGCAAGCACACACGCAGTTAACACACCGGCATTCTTGAAGGGGAAAATTGGTTGAATATTGTACACCTGTGTCTACTGGGTGAACGACAGTGGCACCCCAAGATTGACCGACTTTAGCAATAGTACTGTTAAGAGATTACTGAGGTTTCTGTTTCTGTTTTGCATGTGGACCTCCAGTAATTTTGTTCTGTTACCTATTATGCCATGTATCGATATTATTTGCATGTATTGTTGTCTCATGTTGTTTACTCTATGTAAACCTGGGATATATAAATAAAAAGTTTCAAAAGTTTCAAAGTTTCAATAAATTGAAGATTCCAGGTTGTTTTTTTTCTTCAAAATTTATTTGGAAAATGGCTGAACCTGCCCTGATCAGACGCCGCGTTCTGCTGCATCTGATCTGGGCCTGCACTGTTTTCCACTTACCCCTTTTGGGGGTTCCGGTACCAAATGGGTTAATGTAAGGGCTGGGATGGTTGAACAAATCTACAAATACCATATTTTACTGTAACATCTTGCGCTTGCGAAGGAGTGTTTCATTCTCATGCACTGTGTTTGTTCCAATCCCACTGAGAGAGAGAGAGAGAGTTTCGTACGTACAATATATCTTTAAGAACAGTTAACTAAGAAAACAACACTTGGGATTTGCCATCATGAAAACACGCCTATGCGAATTTGACCCTCCAAAACCAAACTTTTATATAGTAAAACTGGGGTTTGCAGGGGTAAACATAATGTTTCTTACTTCTGCCCAAAAAGGTAGATTGTGGGTACTCGATGGAACCTCGTCGAGGCGGTTCTATCGAGTCCCCGCAATCTATGTTTTGAGCAAAAATAAGAAAATTATCACAATTTTTCATCTTAAAAATTTCCATTTTTGGGGCCGAAAAATTGATAATGTATTAGTATAGGCATGTTTTCGTAATGCGCAATTTCACACCTGGCAGCATATCAGTGTTTCTCTTATAATCTTGCATTATAATGCGTCAAAAGTTTAAAAAAAAATCCCTTTTTTTTTACGCTGTAATTAACATTTTATCTGTCCCACTGCCTTGAAGCAATACGATAGTTGACGGCCAGGGCTTTTCCCGTTCCATTTTTAGAACCGGAAGTACGTCACGAAAAAAGCTCCTATTGCATAGCTTATAGTCTGGGAACTGCATCAGGGAGTCGACCCGTTGGTTCAATGGTTAGCATTTAACTGTCTCCCGCACGGGTCTGGTTCGAATCCCACAAGCAACAGGATTTTTTTTAAAGCTATGCTTCGTTCCTTTGTTACGGCTTTTGTTTCTTATGACTGGGGATCGCCCGCGATCGGACTTTATTGCGCCGAAAATGGCTTCTTGCCGAATATTTTGGCTCCTCGCCATCTCTTGAAGTGGTGGGTATGTTACTGACCGCATTGCCACCCTTTAATTTTCTACCTTGGTAGTTTATATGCATTAGCCTCCGCCCATCGGGACTTGGAAGAAATAGATGGGCTGCATGATGCTTCCACGCAGAGCTGAAACCGACTCGCACACGAGTACTGGTAAACCGCTTAGAGGATCTAGCCTGCCCAGGCGATGCGGTGCGAGTCCATGCTTATAAACCCTATTGGTTTCATTGGGCGGCAGGGCTTGAGATGTCATTTCATCTCAATGTCGGGTAAAAGTCACACAGAATTGGAAGCAACGTCTCCAAAATGACATTTACAGTGTTGACGGGGACGTATAACTTCAAATCAAACAAACAAGTTTATATGCATACCTAGTTGGTTTATCACCAATCCCTGATTGGTGTCAGGAAGTCGACTCTTTGGCTCAGTGGATAGAGCATTGGATTTGAACCCGACCGGCCCGGGTTCGAATCCCACAATAGGCGGGTGTGCTTCTTTCCATTGTTGCGACTAACTAGCGAGTGAAGCAGATGTTTGAGTGTCATGATACACAAGCCAGGACAAAAATCTACGACTGATATCAGTCTACTGTGGGACAAGAATATCGCTTTGTGCGACGTCTCACAGTTGTCTCACTAGAGTTCATGTCAGAATCAACCAGTTACGCTTGAAGAAATATATGGGCTGCATGATGCTTCCACACAGAGCTGAAACCGACCGCACACGAGTACTGGTAAACAGCTTAGAGGATCCAAAGTAGAAGTAAAGCAAAGATCAGGAATCGATACAATTAACTTACTCCACCCATCAAAGACACCAAAGGGAAAGAAACACAAACATAGCCTGCCCAGGCAAAGCGGCACGAATCGGCCCGTCCATGCTTATAAACCCTATTGGTTTCATTAGGCGCTAGGGCTTGAGATGTCATTTCATCTCAATGTCGGAATAAAAGTCACACAAAATTGGAAGCAACGTCTCCAACATGACCTATACAGTGCTGACCGAGACATTAAACCTCAAATCAAATAAACAAACATACAAAGGTAATATATGCACAAAATGAAATGCGTCTTCGGACATGCCCGTCCACTGAACAGTCAAATCAGCCTGCGTACCTACAAAAACTCTTCTGGGCAAACACATCCGAAGACACGTTTCCGCTTAACACGACTAATTCGTCGTGAAGGCCACAGGCTTCTCCTGTTCCCGTACAATTAAACAAAATTGCATATTTCATTTTATGTACCGATTGTATTTGATGATTTTTCTGATTTTGATTTTTCAGGTCTCCTGGACAGTTATACTATAATCGTTTCTATAGGCCGAGAGTGCAAAAGAGAGATACCTTTACATTTAACCTATGAACCAGGTGAATGAGATAGCTTTGTTTGGTGACATGAAAGGTTATGGTAGCATGCCATACCAAACGAAAATATATTAGCATACAATGTATTGTTTTTTTTTTTCTCAGACCGATAAACAAACATTTTTAATGAATCGCACGGGCATTACACAGCGTTATGTTTGTTTGTTTGAATTGAGAAATATATGCCACCATTTATTTATATGTGGTTATTTGCTATGCTATGATGCTGGAAAGAAATTATTCATCACCAAGTTCATTTCGTTTGATTTTTATTTATAAGTAAACTAGATCTATTAATAATTTTAAACTTTTTAACCTAATAAGTTTGCACTTTATGGATAAGGATACGCCTATAGATGAGTTTAGGACGCCACCGGTCGCTAAGGAAATACTATCCCACGGTTCCGTATTTTTGCACATGCGCAGTTTTGTGTGGCAAAAAATATAACCATTGTTCAGACTGCTCCGATAGCAGTCATTAATTTCTTTGAATATGACAATTTTAAATATAGCGTAAGGTAAAGGTGACGTATGTCTTGCGTCACTGGGGCGTCCACCTGATATTGGCTGACAGTTGGGTAAGACCTGCTATCCTTGCAGCAGGTAACAGTAGAGGGGAGTGCTCTTATTCCTTCTGTTTGTACACTCCATTCATTTTCCTCTTTATCCTCTGTTATTACTTTAAACTACGATCTCTTCTAAATTTTTTCTTCCTTTCTCTGGGAGATGAGACAAAATTACCCACAGGGGTTGACGTGTCGTTAAACCCAAAACAATTAATAATCGAATGATTGACTGACAATGGTCGCGTCATATTGCGCTAATCGCAAGGAAGGATTACCAACCAGACGGGATCAACATGTGGATGAAAAGGATCAATCGTTTACGACCAGTAACCGGGTTGTTTGAATATGGAAATTCACCGGCCCCGCGACCCCCGCCCATCGAGGCTTGAAGAAATAGATGGGCTACATGATGCTTCCACGCATAGCTGAAACCAACGCACACGAGTACTGGTAAACCAGTTAGAGGATCTAAGCCAGCAACGTCTCCAAAATGACCTATATAGTGACGGGGACTTTAAATCTCAACTAAAACAAAGAAACAACAAACGAATTACCGTCCCCGCCAACACCATTTGCGACATTTTTAGAAGTTGCTTCCTATACCCACATTGAGATTAAATAACATCTCAAGCCCTGCCACCAAATAAAAAATGTAGTTTATCATGTTTATAGCGGTTTTGTTTGAACTGAGGTTTAACGTCCCCGTCAACACTATTTAGGTCATTTTGGAGACGCTGCTTCCAATTTTGTTGGACTTTTACGCGACATTGAGATGAAATGACATCTCAAGCCCTGTCCCCAATGAAACCAAAAGTCTTATATGCAGTAGGCGGTCTGACTCACACCGCTTTACCTGGGCAGGCTTAGTCCTTCTAAGCGGTTTACCAGTACTCATGTGTGGTCAGTTTCAGCTCTGCGTGGACGCACCATGCACCCCAATCTATTTTTCCAAGTCCCTATGGGCGGGGGCGAGAATTTACAGCGGTTTTACCAGTACTCATGTGCGGTCAGTTTTAGCTCTGCGAACCCAGGACCTCTCGTATACAGTAGAAACACTCTACCGACTGAGATACCGGGCCACATCTTCGACCTTTTACATCCCCCACCCCCTGCCTAATGAGATTCGTCCCGAAAATTTAAGTTCTATCCAGTCTGGCTATGGGACTTTCATGTTCAGATTTTTCAAAGTATCGCTTCGAAAACTCTGCCTTAACTGCTCATTTTTTTTCTGGCAAATCAGGTCAAAGATTTATTCAGGGCACCGTTACCCAGAGTATGAGCATTAAACAAGCATCCATTTAAAACATACAGCAAAAGGCAGCGGCGGTGAACAACAAATAGCATGTACATGTATAATGGAATAGTAAAAAAGAGAATTCGGAAATTCGGACATATCTGCCAAGTACTGTTGTGATTCAAAATATTGTGAAGTTTGATTTTAGGTTTAACGACCCCGTCAACACTGTAAAGGTCATTTTGGAGACGTTGTTTCCAATTTCTTGGGACTTTTAACCGACAATGAGATTAAATGACATCTCAAGCCCTGCCGCCCAATGAAACCAATATGGTTTATAAGCATGGACGGGCCGACTCGCACCGCGTTGCCTGGGCAGGCTTAGATCCTCTAAGCGGTTTACCAGTAGTCGTGTGCGGGTCGGTTTCAGCTCTGCGCGGAAGCATCATGCAGCCCATGTATTTCTTCAAGCCCTGATGGGCGGGGGGGGGCACTGAACTGCAGTATAAAAGTCTATGAATGTTGTGGATGAAATGACAAACACTATGCTTAAAAAATCTTATTTTTCCTTAGTTTACTGTACACACGCACGCTTGACTGATTACTTTTTGCCACACAAGACTGCGCATGCGCAGCGTTACCAAGGAAGTTAATCAGCCTAAACTCATCTATAGAGTTGCACGAAGAAAATATTCAATCGATGACATGCGAACATAATACTCTTGATGATCTGAAGGTTGTCGACATAGTGTTATGAAAAGTTTGTTGGATTTGGATGGTCAAAATCTAAATTCCCATTCTCCCAACCACCCATCGGGGCTGGGCAGGAATGCCTGATCCCTTGACTTGGGCTGAGCCATACGTAAGGTTCAAAACTGTCCTTCAACAGAGGAATCCAAAATTGTTGCCCTATCCTCTGTTGCCCGTGGACTTGATTGCGATACCTGTCCTATACATTTTGCCTGACACCATCATATGATATATAACATTAGAACAGAGTAAAAACATCCTCTGTTGCCCGCGTGGACTGTATACAGTAAAATTCCTATATTAAAACCACCTTTGGGACTGTTCAAAAGTGGTCTTTAAAGTGGTGTAAGACCACTTTTGAACAGTTCGAAAGGTGGTCCATGACCAGAGGACACTGTATGAAGACAACACAAAGCAAGCATAGAATAACTTACATCTCAAAATAAGTTTTTAAAGCAGAATTAGTCTCAAGTTTTGGTGGTCTTAATAGCGGAATTTTACTGTATATCAGAACAGAGGAAAAATCCTCTGTTGTGCTGAGTTGATTTTGCACAGATTTTCACTGGCGGAAAAATCCTCTGTTCGATTTTTATACCACATGCCTTGACTTGGCCTGAGCCATATGCAAGGTTTAACAACATATACTTTCAACAGAGGAAAAAATCCTCTGTTGCCCGCGTTGACTGTATATGTCAGAACAGGGGAAAATCCTCTGTTGAGCTGAATTTGATTTGAATAGAATTTTATGTGCGGAACCTTGGGCAAGGTTCTACAAATATTCTTTCAACAGAGGAAAAATCCTCTGTTGCCAGCTTGGACTGTATATATCAGAACAGAGGAAAAGGGAAAATCCTCTGTTGATCAGAGTTGACTCTGTGCTTGGACTGTATATATCAGAACAGAGGAAAATCATCTGTTGATCAGAGTTAACTCTGTGCAACATATTCTTTCAACAGAGGAAAAATCCTCTGTTTCCAGCTTGGATTGTATGTATCAGAACAGAGGAAACATCCTCTGTTGACCAGAGTTGACTCCGTGCAACATATTCTTTCAACAGAGGAAAAATCCTCTGTTGCCCGCGTTGACTATATGTCAGAACAGAGGAAAAATCCTCTGTTGATCAGAGTTGACTCTGTGCAACATATTCATTCAACTGAGGAAAAATCCTCTGTTGCCAGCTTGGACTGTATATATCAGAACAGAGGAAAAATCCTCTGTTGATCAGAGTTGACTCCGTGCAACATATTCTTTCAACAGAGGAAAAATCCTCTGTTGCCAGCTTGGACTGTATATATCAGAACAGAGGAAAAATCCTATGTTGATCAGAGTTGACTCTGATTGGACTGTATATATCAGAACAAAGGAAAATGCTCTGTTGATCAGAGTTGACTCTGTGCAACATATTATTTCAACAGAGTAAAAATCCTCTGTTGCCAGCTTGGACTGTATGTATCAGAACAGAGGAAACATCCTCTGTTGATCAGAGCTGACTCTGTGCAACATATTCTTTCAACAGAGGAAAAATCCTCTGTTGCCCGCGTTGACTGTATATGTCAGAACAGAGGAAAAATCCTCTGTTGATCAGAGTTGACTCTGTGCAACATATTCTTTCAACAGAGGAAAAATCCTCTGTTTTCAGCTTGGACTGTATATATCAGAACAGAGGAAAAATCCTCTGTTTATCAGAGTTGACACTGTGCTTAAACTGTATATATCAGAACAGAGGAAAAATCCTCTGTTGATCAGAGTTGACTCTGTGTGCAACATATTCTTTCAACAGAGGAAAAATCCTCTGTTGCCAGCTTGGACTGTATATATCAGAACAGAGGAAAAATCCTCCGTTGATCAGAGTTGACTCTGTGTAACATATTCTTTCAACAGAGGAAAAATCCTCTGTTGCCATCTTGGACTGTATGTATCAGAACAGAGGAAAAATCCTCTGTTGATCAGAGTTGACTCTGTGCAACATATTCTTTCAACAGAGGAAAATCCTCTGTTGCCAGCTTGGACTGTATATATCAGAACAGAGGAAAAATCCTCTGTTGATCAGAGTTGAAACTCTTGGCAAGTACTTTCTGAACTCTGTGCAAAGCATTAACAGAGGAAAAATCCTCTGTTTAATGTGGTATTGTGTACAACGGAAAATGAAGGAAAAGCTGAAAAGGGCACTCTAACGTGCGGCATGAAACAGGGTCAAAATCGGAAAATGACCCTTCTAAAGAGAGGAAATTTCCTCTGTTCTTTCCAAGCTGTCAGACCAAAAAAGGACCAAAATTGATATATGACAATGTCATATTTGGACTTTATACCTCAAAAAAGGGATTCAAATGGGAAAATCCCTTTTTAAATGGGAAGGCATTAAAGTCTTTCTGTCAGGCGAAATATTATAAGAATCTTATATGGGTGTGAGGGGTAGATGGAAAAATTCGTCTCGAGGGACACTGTCCGGCATCACGAGGCTTACCGAGTGATGCCGGACAGTGATCCCGAGGAACGGATCCATTTCTTAGCGTTCCTTCCATTTCTTAGCGCGGATTTTTTTTATGCTGCAGTCACTTCGGTTACCAACGTACGCCATATTGTGTTGACACTGCAGGAATGTTTCGTGACGTCACGTAACGTGATGTGACGTCAACCTTAACGACGGCACCTATGAGGTCAAAATCAACCAGTGCATTTATCAAACACGCGATTATATTCGATTTTGGGTCAGAACACCAGAGTCAGAACATAAATTTCTATCTATCTATCTATCTATCTATCTATCTATCTATCTATCTATCTATCTATCTATCTATCTATCTATCTATCTATCATCTATCTATCTATCTATCTATCTATCTATCTATCTATCTATTTTTCTATCTATCTATCTATCTATCTATCTATCTATCTATCTATCTATCTATCCATCTATCTATCTATCTATCTATCTATCTATCTATCTATCTATCTATCTATACTGCGTCTGTCACATTTGACCATTACCGCAGGTGTAATCTATCTATCTATCTATCTATCTATCTATCTATCTATCTATCTATCTATCTATCTATCTATCTATCTATCTATCTATCTATCTATCTATCTATCTATCCATACATCCATCCATCCATCCATCCATCCATCCATCCATCTATCTATCTATCTATCTATCTATCTATCTATCTATCTATCTATCTATCTATCTATCTATCATCTATCTATCTATCTATCTATCTATCTATCTATCTATCTATCTATCTATCTATCTATCTATACTGGGTCTGCCACATTTGACCATTACCGCAGGTGTATATTACATATACTCCAGGTTTTGCAGGATGAAAGCATACACAGTGATCATGTAATTACGGTAGTGATCTTTAACCTGCACAGGGGATGGTTCTCCCTGCACAGGGGGCCTCCAGTTAACGTCCCGATCCGAAGGACGGTAAGATTACAGGGTAAAATCACGTATTTTCTTGTCTGGTGTGAAAGAAAGAACTAGTCTCAAATCGACTTTCTCTTTCTACGATTATTATAATTCTTTTGAGATAGACTGGCTTCCGATGTGATCATTATTGGATATTTAACCTTTTTGTCGCCTAATAGATAACGGACCATTATGCGATAACGTTGTCTGTCATGTTTATAAAACGACGTTTTTCTGATGTTAACTTGTGACAGTTAACTTATTTAATTCGAATATTCACCATATTTGCATTATTGGCTGGCTCCCAGCTTGCACATTGTCAATATTGGAAAAACAGGTAACCAGACCCCCCTGACCTTGAAAGGTCAGGGGGGTCTGGTTACCTGCATTTCCAACACTTATAATCTTCAGACTAGGAACCAGCAGATAATGCAAAAAAGGTGAATATAGATTTTTGCGGCTCGCTAGAACCATTACGAAAACACACCTATGCAAATATATTGAGATTTTTGCAACTTAAAAATGAAAATTTTCTGATAAAAAAATCCGATATTTTTTCAAATTTCTGCTCCAAACATAGATTGTTAGTACTCGTTAGAACCGCCTCAATGAGGCGGTTCTAACGAGTACCCAAAATCTGAACCGTCTCTACGAGTACCCAAATCTATGCATTTAAGCAGAAATAAGAAAAATAACGTATACCCCTGTATACCTCAGTTTTACTATACAAAAGTGGGGTTTGTGGGGGTCAAAATTATATAGGCATGCTTTCTTGATGCATTATCCGTGATAACCCGGAGCAAATCAAAGCCCTGACAGCACTGCGTGCAGGCTGGAAATGTTATCCTAAACGGGGACTTTGCCTGTTTCGTTTAACATGATAGCCCCTGCCCATCGGGGCTTGAAGAAATATATGGGCTGCATGATGCTTCCACGCAGATCTGAATCCGACCCGCACACGAGTACTGGTAAACCGCTTAGAGCACCGTCCATGCTTATAAACCCTTTTTGTTTCATTGAGCGACAGGGCTTGAGATGTCATTTTATTTCAATATCGGGTAAAAGTCCCATAAAATTGGAAGCAACGTCTCCAAAATGACCTTTACAGTGTTGACCTCAAACCAAACCAAAACCGAAATCGTTTAACATGATTCTCGGACTTTGTTGATCAATGTAATTTTCGCTCATCGAGCTCGACAGCAGTCTAGTGGTTAATTTATCTGGTTACTACAATATCTATTACATTGATATTTCTTGTCAGCAAAAGAATTGGCATATTTGTCATATTTAATAATCATAGTATTATTAAATTTTACGATTTTACGCGGCCGCAATCCTCGCCCTTACTTCCGTCGCGATTTAGACAAATAATTTGTTCAGTCCGCGTGAAACAATGAAGTTATTTCTTTTTGATACCGGGCATGTTGAGTTTGTGACAATCATTAATCCAAAATATTCGAAACAGTTATTCTATCAATCACAAACTTGTTAACGACACAGTTCTTTACTTCATTTTCAGCTTATTCACCTTATTTGCATTATCTGCTGGTTCCTAGTCTGAAGGTTGTCAGTGTTGGTAAAACAGGTAAAAAGACCCCCCCCCCTGACCTTAGTCTGAAGGTTATCAGTGTTGGAAAAACAGGTAACCAGACCCCTCTGACCTTGAAAGTTGGAAAACAGGTAACCAGACCCCCCCCCTGACCTTGAAAGTTGGAATAACAGGTACCCTGACCTTAGTCTGAAGGTAATCAGTTTTAGAAACAGGTAACCAGACCCCCTGACCTTGAAAATTGGAAAAACAGGTAACCAGACCCCCTGACCTTAGTCTGAAGGTTATCAGTGATGGAAAAACAGGTAACCAGACCCCCTGGTCGGGATGGGGGGGGGGTCTGGTTACCTGTTTTCGAACACTGATAGCATCAGAAAGGCCAGTGGGTCTGATTACCTGTTTTTCTAACACTGATAACATCAGTGGGGTCTGGTTACCTCTTTTTCCAACACTGATAACCCTTAGACTAGGAAGCAGCAGAAAGTGCAAATATGGTAAATGAATATAATGCAAAGGGGGTCGGTGAGCTGTATTCAGTGATGCCACGATACGTGACAGTGAACTGCCTTGTCAACTGATGGTCTCTTTGCTAGGTTGACACTGAGCGGGTTGAACGCAGAAAAAAACTGTCCCTTGGAAATGCTCCTTTAATGATCGTATGTGACTTTTAAGACCCACTGAGATCAAGGGACACTCCTCGCTGCCTCCGCATTATAACTCGATATTTTCCGTCGTCTTCCGATAATTTCCGAATCAGAATTTTAGAAGGAAAAAAACAGAATACCACTACTACCAAAATGCCAAAAGGACATCGTAGTTTTCATTCTATATAATTGAAACAGAAACTAAATTGTTCATAATTATCACCTCTATGGGTTTTTTTTTTTTCAGCAAAAATTTCCAAACATGGTTTTTTAATCTTTTTTAGTTTAAGTTTTGTTAATAAACCCTAGGAGAGAAATAGACAGTTTACTATATATTTTAATCGTTTCGATAGACACCCAAAATAATCACCAAAAGGTATAGCAAACTTTTGTCCAAATAATATCAGCATATTCGTGAATAAATTCAGTTTCAAAATTTTCCAGCAAAAGTTTTGTAATTGTTTACCAATTTATTTATGAAATAACAACTAAAGTGTCGCTACAGTGTTGTAGGCTAATTCTGCGCACTTAAGACTTTAAGCTTTTGTTTCATCCATTCCAATGGACCAAAACCTGTTTTGCAACAATATGTTATACAGTTTTCTTAGCTTGTTAAAAGACAATAGCAACCATAAATATGTCTTGTGTAATTATGTTGTGGTTTGTCTTTGAAAAGACACACTCCCATGTTAAGACTCCATCAATTTTGTCTTGAATTGATTCGTTGATGAGTCAACGCTGAATCGACGATGCGTGTGCCACCCGACACCATACTGAAAGCATGTCCAATAATCCCAACCTTAGACAAACTTAACTCAACATCTAGTTTGTGTTTTTTTTTTCAATGTACACCCCAAGCTCCAGCTCCAAACTCACCCTATCGTGAAGTCCAAGAGCTGGACCCTACCCCGTCAACATCTGTGTCTGCAGACGATGACGCGGTGAGGCCTTGCCGTTGGCCCTTTAGTACGATCAGATTTTTTTTTCTCTGGTACGCTTTCAGATATATACATGTAAAATGTGAATATCATTAAATTTACTATTCACAGTTCTTGTTGTGACCGTCAGTCTTTTGTATGCTACTATTAATTATTTTTTCTCATATGCTACTTGTGTGTAGCCTGAGATTTATTCCAAAATAAAGTTCTGTTCTGTTCTGTCTGCTAATTCCGCGCACCCAAACAATAACATCCAGTCAAGACAAGAAAGGTGTTTTGTTGTTATACTTCTTTGGTCATGTATTGCTTAAAAAGCTGGTGGTCAAGTTGGTTGAAATAAAAAGCTATCGGTAACGTTTTGTTCAAAATTAAATAGGGCCTGTGGCGCCCATTAAATATATTCTATAAAAGGGTTATCCTTTGGAAGCAAGGAATACACCACAGAACTAAAAAATATGGAGTGTACATGTCTGATTACGGTAAAAGTCAAAACATAGATTTCATTCGCTCAGTTTGCAATCCAAGTCTCATCCAAAATAATATTTGAAGCTTTGTTAGGAACATACCTGTCAAAGGAAAATGAAAACATTTAATCTGGTTCTTTTAATTTTGAAATAATCCCAATGCGCAGAATTGGCAGATGCGCAGAATTAGCCTACACGACTGTATATATAGAGGATCTTACATGAGTGCTTATGTATTATTGAATTTATTAAACGCGTTGAGGAAAAGGGATAAAATGCGAAGCTTTGCCGAGCATTTTATCCCTTTTCCTCAACGAGTTTAACAAATTCAATAATACATTAGCACGAATGCAAGATTCTATTTATCATATGACATTTAAAACTCATTTTTTTTCACGATTGTTTACAAAAACGTCAATATTCCACCATTAGTAAACGCGGCGTCGTGCATGTAACGTTACGGAACGTATCTAGTTAATTTGCATATTTAATCAACTAGTGGATTATCGAAAATAATACATGGCGTTATTACACTCTCAGACGCGACGTCATATGATAAATTTCTTTACATTTCGTCGTTGTTATTATTATTACAGGTAAACCGGATCAGGCCGTCGCCCAAAGTTGGATACGTGTCATCCTGCTTTTTCACTCATCTCCCAAAAATAGCAAAATCAAAGTAGCAGTTGACTCACGCTACTAATTATGCGAGATCAAACAACCGATAATTACGTGTGAAACTTTAGGTCGAGGTAAACCTGATAATTGTATAGATTAGTAGCTTTAACCCATTTTGTACCGGAAACCCCTTTACGGGTACTCTGGCAAACAGTGCAAGCCCAGATCAGACGCCGCAGAACGCGGCGTCTGATCAGGGCCTACACTGTTTGCACAAAATTCAGCCATTTTCCAAATGAATTTTGAAGAAAACGCATCTTGAAACCACTAAATTTTGAAATGGACTCCTGCTGTATATAAGGAGAAAGATTCCATTTAGTACAATTAGGGGTGAAATAGCACTAGTAGATATTCACTGATGATTTGGCTGATGATTTGGCCGTGACAGCAACAAGCTTACCAGCCCTGCAGAGGATAATATCTTCCTGTGTTGACTTCAGCCAAATGGAGAGATACCTGTTACAGCCTATGAAAAGTGTAATTTTACCCATACTAGGACAGTGTAGGGACCAGGCGTTGAAAGACGAAGACATAAACATCACCATGAATGGAATACAGATGCTGGTTGTAAAGGAGGCAATGCACATGGGAATACAAAGGTCTGAGGATAGTCAAGAGTCAGCTGTGAAACTCAATATTGAGAAGGCGAGGCGAACAGTCTACAGCCTCATTGCAGCCGGGCTTCATGGAAACAACGGACTTGACCCTGATACCTCAATACATCTTCTTCAGACTTATGTCATACCAGTCCTTGTTTATGGCTTGGAAGTCTTATTGCCCAAGAAGGCACTTACAGAGAAGCTTAACAGATTGCATAAGAAATTCCTGAAGCTGATTCTTACACTTCCTGACACAGTTGCTGATCCTGCCGTGTATATCCTGTCTGGATCAACCCCAATCGAGTGTGTTATTCACAAAAGAGCTTTAACATTATACGGCAATATTTGTCGACTTGAGGAGGATACAGTAGAGAAACAGCTGGCCAGACGTGTTCTGTCAGTAAAAGGTTTTAATGGAAGTAGCTGGTTTGTTGACATCAAGAAGTTGTTGATAAAATACGATCTACCTTCTGCTAGTGAAATTTTGAATGATCCACCAACTAGATACAGATGGAAACAGCTAGTGAGACGTAAAGTTGACCTGTACTGGTCAGAAAGGATAAAAAGCCAAGCAGTACTGTACTCTAGCCTGAAATATCTCCATGTGAATGACTATTGTCCAGGGAAGAAACACCCCTTAATACAATCTGTTACTGGAGTGAGGGATGTTCCACGAGTTCATGTCAAAGCAAAACTTATTACAGGAACATACATCCTACAAGTAAATAGAATGGTCTTCAATCAGAACGAAGTCAGTCCAACATGTCTGCTGTGTGGCGAAGAAGATGAAACTGTGGAGCATTTCATTCTCCAGTGCTCCGTATTGACAGATGTTAGACAGTCATTACTACAGGAAGTTACAGACTCCTACTTTAACCTGTTTCATAGACAACCAGATAGGGAATGTCTGCTACAGTTTATCCTAGATTCCGGTGCCTTGCTTAAAGACACAACTGGTATCCCTGAGCAGTACCGACTAGATATAGAGAAGATCAGTAGATGCCTATGTCAGAGACTCCATGTTGAAAGATACAGAAGGCTGTCACTGGTACCTAAACGTAATAAGAGGGCCAGTAAGGGCAAGAAGGGTGGCCGCAGCACAACCTCGTAGAAGAGATTTTAAACAAGCTTTTAGTATTGTAAATAGGGTGACGGAGAGGAGCCAGTCATTTTAAACCCCCTGTATATACGCCCAAATACTCAAGAAGACTTAACTCCGTCTGGAGTGTGTGCCTTAGCTGGCAGAAGTTATAACAGAACAAGAACAAGAACAAGATAGCGTCATGTTATAAAATAATCTGACCACACGTGTAATAACACGTGGCTGCTGGCGCGTAGAGTTATTTTGCTTGTTTGTTTGAGCTTTACATGTACCGCCTACGTCAACACTTTTTGGTCATTTTGGATACGCTGCTTCCAATTTTGTGGGACTTTTACCCGTCATTGAGGTGACATGACATATCAAGCCCTGCTGCCCAATGAAACCAAAAGGGTTTATATGCATGGACGGTCAGACTCGCACCACTTTGCCTGGACAGGCTATAACCCTCTAAGCGGTTTACCAGTTATTGTGCGGTCTATCATTTCTTGAAGCCCTGATGGGCGGGGCCAGTGCGCGTAGAGTTATAAGGCCGTTCATGAGACCCTATTGAAATTATTTTATTCCAGTCTTAATTGTAAAGGAGGAAAATGTTTTGTTTTTTTTTTTGTTTTGTTTTATGTTTGTTTTTGTTTTTAGACACCGGTGTCTTAACTGTTGATCTTCTTTTGCTCCAGCATTTCAGTGGTCCTCACTGTTGTTTCGTCTCTGTGATTGTTTGATTGTTGTGTTCACGGAGATGTTGCAATGATGAGTTACATGTAGGAGGCCTTCATGCGAACTGAACTTTGTGTAAATCGCGACGGAAATAAGGGCAAGGATTGTGGCCACGTAAAATCGATTTAAGCCCCCTTCACTGACCGTTCCAAGGCGGTTCTTCTGTTGCGGTTTATTTTTGTTATGGTTTGTCTTTGAGTGTGTGTATCGCTTATATTATTTTGTTTTGGATAGTCAATTGGCCGTTATGTGGGAAAGTAACTTTCCTTTTGGCTTTCCGCTATTGATGTTTTCATTAGGGTCTAAATGTTTCTTGTTTGTGCTTCTTCCCCTTTGTAGTCTCTGATTGGAGCTGTGGGTTAATTATATTGATTCCTGATCATTGCCTCCACTTCTATTTTGTCTCCTCTCATTACGATATAGTGCATTTTTTCCACATCTCTAAAATGGCTACTTTTCTGATGAAAATCAGTGATATTTTTTTCTTATTTATACTAAAACATAGGTTGTGGGTGCTCGTTAGAACCGCCTCATTGAGGCGGTTCTAACGAGTACCCACAACCTATGTCTTGGAGCAGGAATAAGGAAAATCATGTAAGCCCCCGTAAACCCCAATTTTCTCTATATAAAACGGGGTTTAAGTGGGTTGTCATTTCACGGATTTGTCAGCGTGATGTGTAGGTTTATCCATTCCTCTAAATAGGAACCAAGAAGGCGACAAGAAAAACCTTAACCATAGATCTAAAATCAGTTTTCACTGAAAACAGTATAAACAAAGGAGAGCTATGCTGTCTTTCGTTAGTTCTCGTGATTGTAACCACTGTAAAACCATTAGGAAAATATGTCTCTGGAAATAATGGCGGCCAACATGGTGTCAGAAGTGGAAAATTTTTGGTATTTCTTATTTCTGCTTTCAACATAGATTGTGGGTGCTCGTTAGAACCGCCTCGATAAGGCGGTTCTAACGAGTACCCACAATTTATGTTTTTGAACAAAAATAAGGCAGATAATGTATACCCCCGTAAACCCCAATTTTCTCTACATAAAGTGGGGTTTAGAGGGGTCTTCGTTTCACGGACTTGTTATCGTGATGTTTTGATGGCTTCAACTCTGATTGCTCGATAACCATGGATTATTCGAACCCGATCTTTAAACCCTAAGAACTGTTCCAATAGATCCAACAAAAAGTGTATAGAGAATATTTACCTTTTTTAGGGGAATACCAAAAATATTTCACCGAGTGTTTGAAAACATCCAAATTTTCACGAGTGCGAAGCACGAGTGAAAATTCGGATGTTTTCAACACAGGAGATGAAATATATTTGGTATTGAGGCGGTTCTAACGAGTACCCACAGCCTATATCTTGGAGCAGAAATAAGAAAAATATTGTATACCCCGTAAACCCCAGTTTTCTCTATATAAAGAGGTGTATAAGGGGTATTCATTTCACGGACTTGTTCACGTGATGAATACATCAAATATCTGAAATAAAAACACAAAATCAGAGTGCGAGATTATTTCTTTTAAATCCAACATCATTCAATATACCGCCCATTATTATGTTTATTATTTTGTAACACCCAACAATTCAAAAAGAGCTCTAGAATGGGGATAGGTAAAGTATAGGGCTTACGTTGCAAATGGCGATTTTTAACCTCCGCTAACGCGTGTCCGTAAAACTGTTTTCAAATGTGAAGCCATCAAAGAATCTGCCCTAGTGGCAAGTTTATGAGGAAAACACGCCTATACAATTGCATTAGAACAGAAATAAGATCAATACAGTTTACCCATGTGAACCCCAGTTTTACTACATGTATATAAAAGTGGGGTTCAAGGGAGTCAAAATCATGTAGGTGTGTGTTTCATGATGACTTGCCCCAATGGCACCGTCACCGTTCTAATTCTACGTCCCACCAACAACTAAGGTCATATGGAGACGGGACCGCTGTTTAAAGACTCATCTGAAAGTCCAGAGAAGCCCGGAAACGAACTCAAGACCCCTGGTTTACTAGACGAATAGCTTAACCACTACGCCACGGAGGCTTCTATCCCAATGGCAAGTTTGAATACATTTAGATATTCATTTCGAAACACGCCTATATATACAAATATAGATTGTGAGTACTCGTTAGAACCGCCTCGGCGAGGCGGTTCTAACGAGCACCCACAATCTATATTTTAGAGCAGACCTAAGGAAAATAATGTTTACCCCTGCAAACCCCAGTTTTACTATATAAAAGTGGGGGGTCAAAATAATATAGGCGTGTTTTCTTGATGCTTTCATGCAAACATGAACATCTTAAAACTCATCATAAAAACATGCCTGTACAAATCTGACCCCCTTGAACCCCACCTTTATATGTATGTAGTAAAACTGGGTTTTACAGGGGTAAACCTTATTTTCCTTATTTCTCCTATAAAATGTAGATTGTGGGTACTCGTTAGAACCGCCTCTATGAGGCGGTCCCGACGTGTAACCGCATTCTATATTTTGAGCAGAAGTAATAATAAAAATACCTTATTTTGCTTATTTCTCCTCTAAAATATAGATTGTGGGTACTCGTTAGAACCGCCTTGATGTGTAACCACAATCTATATTTTGAGCAGAAATAAGAAAAATATCACAATTTTTCACCTTAAAATTTTCCTTTTTGCGGCGATAAAATTTATAATGTATTTGTATAGGCGTGTTTTCTTTATGGAGCAGCCGGCACAAGGAATATCAAAATGACAGTTACGTGTTATGCAGTCAAGCCAGACAAAAAACATTAAAATTTCTAAGACATAGATTTTCTGG
Source organism: Lucinisca nassula (assembly GCA_963580285.1). Taxonomy (NCBI): domain Eukaryota; kingdom Metazoa; phylum Mollusca; class Bivalvia; order Lucinida; family Lucinidae; genus Lucinisca; species Lucinisca nassula. Next base: position 107,290,477 of record OY757013.1, on the reverse strand, counting down.
GATAAGACATTGGAATTTCAAATTAATGCACACATTGATTGACTTGTGTGATCTCTGGATCTGGAAACAATTATTCTGATTTGATCTTCACTTAAAGAACTTTCTTGCTGTCTGGACCTTATCGTGTATTCTGCCTCTAGACCATGCCCCCGCCAATTGGGGCTTGAAAAATAAATGGGCCGCATGATGCTTCCACGCAGACTTGAAACCGACCGCATACGAGTACTGGTAAACAGCTCAGAGGATCTGAGCCTGCCAGGTAAAGCGATGCGAGTTGGACGTGCATGCTTATTGTTTGATTTGAAGTTTAACGTCCCCGTCAACACTGTAAAGGTCGTTTTGGAGACGTTGCTTCCAAGTTTGTGGGACTTTAACCCGACATTGAGATAACATGACATCCCGAGCCCTGTCGCCTAATGAAACCAATAGGGTTTATAAGCATGGACGGACCGACTCGCACCGCAATGCCTGGGCAGGCTTAGATCCTCTAAACGGTTAACCAGTACACGTGTGCGGGTCGGTTTCAGCTCTGCGTAGAATCATCATGCAGCCCATCTATTTCGCCAAGCCCCGATAGGCGGGGGCTAGACCGGAAAGCAATTGGAACATTACGAAAACACCTCTATTCAAATACAGTAAAACTTCGATAACTGGAATACGGATAATTCGTTTACCATGGATATTTCGAACTCATTCTTGTGTCCATAGAGAAGTGTTCATATAGCTCTATTGTTAAGGTCAATTTATAGAGGTTTGTTTCATTTGTTTGTTTGTTTGTTTGATTTGAGGTTTAACGTCCCCGTCAACACTGTAAAGGTCATTTTGGAGACGTTGCTTCCAATTTTGTGGGACTTTTACCCGACAATGAGATGAAATGACATCTCAAGCCCTGTCGTCCAATGAAACCAATAGGGTTTATTAGCATGGACGGTCCGCCTCGCACCGTGGTTCCTGGACAGGCTTAGATCCTCTAAGCGGTTAACCAGTACTAGTGTGCGGGCCGGATTCAGCTCTGCGTGGCAGCATCATGCAGCCCATATATTTCTTGAAGCCCCTATGGGCGGGGGGGGGGGCGGAGGTTTGTTTCATAACATTACAATGTATGTTGTGTGTACTCATTAGAATCGCATCATTGAGGCGATTCTAATGAGTACACACAACATTCATTTATTTACAAAAAAAAATCCTTAGGTCATCCCCATTATGTCTCAGCTAGAAGTATCAGTAACCCTCAATAACTCGAACTACCGCTATTTCGAACAAACTTTTATGGTCCCGAAGGTGTTCGAGTTATCGAAGTTCGACTGATTTTGTATTCAAGACACTATGGTGACGTGTATTTTTCTATCCTTAGGTCAACCCCATTATGTCTCAGCTAGCAGTATCAGTAACCCTCAATAACTCTAACTACCCCTTCTTCGAACAAACTTCCATGGTCCCGAAGGTGTTCGAGTTATCGAAGTTCGACTGTACATTGTAAATTTTACCGCCGAAAAAAAACAAAAAACGAACAACTCAGATGAAAATGTCAGATAATTTTTTATTCCTACACAAAACATTGATTGTGGGTACTCGTTAGAACTGCCTCGGCGAGGTGGTTCTAATGAGTACCCACAATCAATGTTTTTGAGCAGAAATAAGAAAAATAATGCACAACCCTGTAAACTCCAATTTTATTGTATAAAAGTGGGGTTTAAGGGGGTCAGAATTATATAGGAGTGTTTGCGTAGTCTTCTTGTGTGTGTTTGAGTTTAACGTCCCACCAACAGCTAAGGTCATAACGGAGACGGGACCTCGGTTTAAAGACTCATTCGAAAGTCTGGAGAAGCCAGAAAGTACATTAGTGAGAACAAGGTATATACAGCGTTGTCAAATTTTTAAACTTAACGACGATGTGACGCCCTAGTCAACCAGTCCAAAATCAAACACGTGAAAAGTCTCTATTTTTACCCAAACCCTGGGTAGGATAATCTGGGTAAAATAAGAATTTCTATCACAGTATTAAACATATGACTTCCTTAACTGATGTGCAAGATGAATACAAATCCCCCCCCCCCCCGCCCCCATGTATTGAATACATAATTTTCACAAGCTCGAAGCAAGAGTGCAATTTCTGTTTTTAACTCTCGATTTGGTATTTATCGAAAAAAAAGTAATTTTGTTTTTATTTCATACAAAGCAATACGGGCAGTTCTACTGTGAAATTTACATGATTATGGTATTTATCACACTGTAAAAATAGCATGTCTTTTACAAAGTAAACACATCATTGTTATTTGTTTCCGATATGCATTTATTTCACTGCTAACTATACGAGGGCGAGTCAATAAAAACGGCCTACATGTAACTTATTTCTGGGTGAGATCAATCTCTTCTTTTCCGATGTACGTGTCATCTCGAATGATACACTTGGACCAATGCTGTTCCATGATGCCATCAGCCCAGAACTGAAGAAGCCAGGATCCTTGTCTCACTGCCACCACGACTTCTTCGTTGGAGGAGAATAGGCGGGGTGCGGTATTAGTTTGTACCTATTCCGTTCAACAGCATCCATTGCAATTTTAGTTGTGTGAAGTTGGCTCTGCAATCGCCCATCTGCATTCAGCTCTGCATAAGACTTAACAGGATTCCCTTAATGTAACAGGATTCCTGTTAAGTCTAACCCAGAGCTCGACCTAGCTCGACATAGCTCTGCATAAACTTTCAATTCGGCAATCTTATGCAGAGCTCGACATAGCTCGACGTAGCTCTGCAAACAACTTTCAATTCGCCAGTCTTATGCAGAGCTCGACGTAGCTCTGCATACTACTTTCAATGTGCCAGTCTAAGAGCTCGACATAGCTCGACGTAGCTCTGCATAAATATTTCAATGTGCCATACTTATGCAGAGCTCGACATAGCTCGACGTAGCTCTGCATACAACTTTCAATGTGCCATTCTTATGCAGAGCTCGACATAGATCGACTTAGCTCTGCATACAACTTTCAATGTGCCAGTCTTATGCAGAGCTCAACATAGCAGAGCTCGACCTAGCATACTGCAGAGCTCGACCTAGCTCGACATAGCTCTGCAAACAACTTTCAATTCGCCAGTCTTATGCAGAGCTCGACATAGCTCGACGTAATTCTGCATACTACTTTCAATGTGCCAATCTTATGCACACCTCGACATAGCAGAGCTCGACCTAGCGAATTGCAGAGCTCGACCTAGCTCGACACAGCTCTGCATAAAACTTTCAATGTGCCAGTCTTATGCAGAGCTCGACATAGCTCGCCGTAACTCTGCATAGCTCTGCATACAACTTTCAATGTGCCAGACTTATGCAGAGCTCGACCTAGCTCGACATAGGCTCTGCAAACAACTTTCAATTCGCCAGTCTTATGCAGAGCTCGACATAGCTCGACGTAGCTCTGCATACAACTTTCAATGTGCCAGTCTTATGCAGAGCTCGACATAGCAGAGCTCGACCTAGTGTATTGCAGAGCTCAACCTAGCGTACTGCAGAGCTCGACATAGATCGACGTAGCTCTGCATACAACTTTCAATGTGCCAGTCTTATGCAGAGCTCGACATAGCAGAGCTCGACCTAGCGTATTGCAGAGCTCGACCTAGCTCGACATAGCTCTACAAACAACTTTCAATTCGCCAGTCTTATGCAGAGCTCGACATAGCTCGACGTAATTCTGCATACTACTTTCAATGTGCCAGTCTTATGCATAGCCCGACATAGCTCTGCATAAATATTTCAATGTGCCATACTTATGCAGAGCTCGACATAGCTCGACGTAGCTCTACATACAACTTTCAATGTGTCAGTTTAGTGCAGAGCTCTGCAATCGCCTTAGGTCTGCATAATCTTAGAAATCATCACATCAATGCACAGTTCTGCGCTCGACATAGCTCGACGTAGCTCTGCATACATTTTTCAATGTGCCAGTCTTATCCAGACCTCGACATAGCAGAGCTCGACCTAGCGAATTGCAGAGCTCGACCTAGCTCGACACAGCTCTGCATAAAACTTTCAATGTGCCAGTCTTATGCAGAGCTCGACATCGCTCGACGTTACTCTGCATACAACTTTCAATGTGCCAGACTTATGCAGAGCTCGACCTAGCTCGACATAGCTCTGCAAACAACTTTCAATTCGCCAGTCTTATGCAGAGCTCGACAAAGCTCGACGTAGCTCTGCATACTCCTTTCAATGTGCCAGTCTTATGCAGAGCTCGACATAGCAGAGCTCTACCTAGTGTATTGCAGAGCTCAACCTAGCTCTGCAAACAACTTTCAATTCGCCAGTCTTATGCAGAGCTCGACATAGATCGACGTAGCTCTGCATACTACTTTCAATGTGCCAGTCTTATGCAGAGCTGGACATAGCTCGACGCAGCTCTGCATAAATATTTCAATGTGTCATACTTACGCAGAGCTCGACATAGCTCGACGTAGCTCTGCATACAACTTTCAATGTGCCATTCTTATGCAGAGCTCGACATAGATCGACGTAGTTCTGCATACAACTTTTAATGTGCCAGTCTTATGCAGAGCTCGACATAGCAGAGCTCGACCTAGTGTATTGCAGAGCTCAACCTAGCTCAGCAAACAACTTTCAATTCGCCAGTTTTATGCAGAGCTCGACATAGATCGACGTAGCTCTGCATACTACTTTCAATGTGCCAGTCTTATGCAGAGCTGGACATAGCTCGACGCAGCTCTGCATAAATATTTCAATGTGCCATACTTATGCAGAGCTCGACATAGCTCGACGTAGCTCTGCATACAACTTTCAATGTGCCAGTTTAGTGCAGAGCTCTGCAATCGCCTTAGGTCTGCATAATCTTAGAAATCATCACATCAATGAACAGCTCTGCGCTCGACATAGCTCGACGTAGCTCTGCATACAATTTTCAATTCGCCAGTCTTATGCAGAGCTCGACATAGCTCCACGTAGCTCTGCATACATTTTTCAATGTGCCAGTCTTATGCAGACCTCGACATAGCAGAGCTCGACCTAGCGAATTGCAGAGCTCGACCTAACTCGACACAGCTCTGCATAAAATTTTCAATGTGCCAGTCTTATGCAGAGCGCGACATAGCTCGACGTAACTTTGCATAGCTCTGCATACAACTTTCAATGTGCCAGACTTATGCAGAGCTCGACCTAGCTCGACATAGCTCTGCAAACAACTTTCAATTCGCCAGTCTTATGCAGAGCTCGACATAGCTCGACGTAGCTCTGCATACTACTTTCAATGTACCAGTCTTATGCAGAGCTCGACATAGCAGAGCTCGACCTAGCGAATTGCAGAGCTCGACCTTGCTCGACACAGCTCTGCATAAAACTTTCAATGTGCCAGTCTTATGCAGAGCTCGACATAGCTCGCCGTAGCTCTGCATAGCTCTGCATACAACTTTCAATGTGCCAGACTTATGCAGAGCTCGTCCTAGCTCGACATAGGGTCTGCAAACAACTTTCAATTCGCCAGTCTTATGCAGAGCTCGACATAGCTCGACGTAGCTCTGCATACTACTTTCAATGTACCAGTCTTATGCAGAGCTCGACATAGCTCGACGTAGCTCTGCATAAATATTTCAATGTGCCATACTTATGCAGAGCTCGACATAGCTCGACGTAGCTCTGCATACAACTTTCAATGTGCCATTCTTATGCAGAGCTCGACATAGATCGACGTAGCTCTGCATACAACTTTCAATGTGCCAGTCTTATGCAGAGCTCGACATAGCAGAGCTCGACCTAGCGTATTGCAGAGCTCGACCTAGCTCGACATAGCTCTACAAACAACTTTCAATTCGCCAGTCTTATGCAGAGCTCGACATAGCTCGACGTAACTCTGCATACTACCTTCAATGTGCCAGTCTTATGCAGAGCTCGACATAGCTCGACGTAGCTCTGCATAAATATTTCAATGTGCCATACTTATGCAGAGCTCGACATAGCTCGACGTAGCTCTGCATACAACTTTCAATGTGCCATTCTTATGCAGAGCTTGACATAGATCGACGTAGCTCTGCATACAACTTTCAATGTGCCAGTCTTATGCAGAGCTCGACCTAGCAGAGCTCGACCTAGCGTATTGCAGAGCTCGATCTAGCTCGACATAGCTCTGCAAACAACTTTCAATTCGCCACTCTTATGCAGAGCTCGACATAGCTCGACGTAGCTCTGCATACTACTTTCAATGTACCAACCTTATGAACACCTCGACATAGCAGAGCTCGACCTAGCGAATTGCAGAGCTCGACCTAGCTCGACACAGCTCTGCATAAAACTTTCAATGTGCCAGTCTTATGCAGAAATCGACATAGCTCGACGTAACTCTGCATAGCTCTGCATACAACTTTCAATGTGCCAGACTTATGCAGAGCTCGACCTAGCTCGACATAGCTCTGCAAACAACTTTCAATTCGCCAGTCTTATGCAGAGCTCGACATAGCTCGATGTAGCTCTGCATACTACTTTCAGTGTACCAGTCTTATGCAGAGCTCGACATAGCTCGACGTAGCTCTGCATAAATATTTCAATGTGCCATACTTATGCAGAGCTCGACGTAGCTCTGCATACAACTTTCAATGTGCCATTCTTATGCAGAGGTCGACATAGATCGACGTAGCTCTGCATACAACTTTCAATGTGCCAGTCTTATGCAGAGCTCGACATAGCAGAGCTCGACCTAGAGTATTGCAGAGCTCGACCTAGCTCGACATAGCTCTGCAAACAACTTTCAATTCGCCAGTCTTATGCAGAGCTCGACATAGCTCGACGTAGCTCTGCATACTACTTTCAATGTGCCAGTCTTATGCAGAGCTCGACATAGCAGAGCTCGACCTAGCGTATTGCAGAGCTCGACCTAGCTCGACATAGCTCTGCAAACAACTTTCAATTCGCCAGTCTTATGCAGAGCTCGACATAGCTCGACGTAACTCTGCATACTACCTTCAATGTGCCAGTCTTATGCCGAGCTCGACATAGCTCGACGTAGCTCTGCATAAATATTTCAATGTGCCATACTTATGCAGAGCTCGACATAGCTCGACGTAGCTCTGCATACAACTTTCAATGTGCCAGTTTAGTGCAGAGCTCTGCATTCGCCTTAGGTCTGCATAATCTTAGAAATCATCACATCAATGCACAGCTCTGCGCTCGACATAGCTCGGCGTAGCTCTGCATATAATTTTCAAGTCGCCAGTCTTATGCAGAGCTCGACATAGCTCGACGTAGCTCTGCATACATTTTTCAATGTGCCAGTCTTATGCAGACCTCGACATAGCAGAGCTCGACCTAGCGAATTGCAGAGCTCGACCTAGCGAGACACAGCTCTGCATAAAACTTTCACTGTGCCAGTCTTATGCAGAGCTCGACATAGCTCGACGTAACTCTGCATAGCTCTGCATACAACTTTCAATGTGCATGACTTATGCAGAGCTCGACCTAGCTCGAAATAGCTCTGCAAACAACTTTCAATTCGCCAGTCTTATGCAGAGCTCGACATAGCTCGAAGTAGCTCTGCATACTACTTTCAATGTACCAGTCTTATGCAGAGTTCGACATATCTCGACGTAGCTCTGCATAAATATTTCAATGTGCCATACTTATGCAGAGCTCGACAAAGCTCGACGTAGCTCTGCATAAAACTTTCAATGTGCCATTGTCATGCAGAGAGCGACATAGATCGACGTAGCTCTGCATGCAACTTTCAATGTGCCAGTCTTATGCAGAGCTCGACATAGCAGAGCTCGACCTAGCGTATTGCAGAGCTCGACCTAGCTCGACATAGCTCTGCAAACAACTTTCAATTCGCCAGTCTTATGCAGAGCTCGACATAGCTCGACGTAGCTCTGCATACTACTTTCAATGTGCCAGTCTTATGCAGAGCTCGACATAGCTCGACGTAGCTCTGCATAAATATTTCAATGTGCCATACTTATGCAGAGCTCGACATACCTCGACGTAGCTCTGCATACAACTTTCAATGTGCAAGTTTAGTGCAGAGCTCTGCAATCGCCTTAGGTCTGCATTATCTTAGAAATCATCACATCAATGCACAGCTCTGCGCTTGACATTGCTCGACGTAGCTCTGCATACATTTTTCAATGTGCCAGTCTTATGCAGACCTCGACCTAGCAGAGCTCGACCTAGCGAATAGCAGAGCTCGACCAAACTCGACACAGCTCTGCATAAAACTTTCACTGTGCCAGTCTTATGCAGAGCTCGACATAGCTCGACGTAACTCTGCATAGCTCTGCATCCAACTTTCAATGTGCCAGACTTATACAGAGCTCGACCTAGCTCGACAGAGCTCTGCAAACAACTTTCAATTCGCCAGTCTTAAGCAGAGCTCGACATAGCTCGACGTAGCTCTGCATACTACTTTCAATGTACCAATCTTATGCACACCTCGACATAGCAGAGCTCGACCTAGCGAATTGCAGAGCTCGACCTAGCTCGACACAACCCTGCATAAAACTTTTAATGTGCCAGTCTTATGCAGAGCTCGACATAGCTCGAAGTAACTCTGCATAGCTCTGCATACAACTTTCAATGTGCCAGACTTATGCAGAGCTCGACCTAGCTCGACATAGCTCTGCAAACAACTTTCAATTCGCCAGTCTTATGCAGAGCTCGACATAGCTCGACGTAGCTCTGCATACTACTTTCAATGTACCAGTCTTATGCAGAGCTCGACATAGCTCGACGTAGCTCTGCATAAATATTTCAATGTGCCATACTTATGCAGAGCTCGACATAGCTCGATGTAGCTCTGCATACAACTTTCAATGTGCCATTCTTATGCAGAGCTCGACATAGCTCGACGTAGCTCTGCATACAACTTTCAATGTGCCAGTCTTATGCAGAGCTCGACATAGCAGAGCTCGACCTAGCGTATTGCAGAGCTCGACCTAGCTCGACATAGCTCTGCAAACAACTTTCAATTCGCCAGTCTTATGCAGAGCTCGACATAGCTCGACGTAGCTCTGCATACTACTTTCAATGTGCCAGTCTTATGCAGAGCTCGACATAGCTCGACGTAGCTCTGCATACAACTTTCAATGTGCCAGTTTAGTGCAGAGCTCTGCAATCCTCTTAGGTCTGCATAATCTTAGAAATCATCACATCAATGCACAGCTCTGCGCTCGACATAGCTCGACGTAGCTCTGCATACAATTTTCAATTCGCCAGTCTTATGCAGAGCTCGACACAGCTCGACGTAGCTCTGCATACATTTTTCAATGTGCCAGTCTTATGCAGACCTCGACATAGCAGAGCTCGACCTAGCGAATTGCAGAGCTCGACCTAGCTCGACACAGCTCTGCATAAAACTTTCAACGTGCCAGTCTTATGCAGAGCTCGACATAGCTCGACGTAACTCTGCATAGCTCTGCATACAACTTTCAATGTGCCAGACTTATGCAGAGCTCGACCTAGCTCGACATAGCTCTGCAAACAACTTTCAATTCGCCAGTCTTATGCAGAGCTCGACATAGCTCGACGTAGCTCTGCATACTACTTTCAATGTACCAGTCTTATGCAGAGCTCGACATAGCTTGACGTAGCTCTGCATACTATTCTCAATGTACCATACTTATGCAGAGCTCGACATAGCTCGACATAGCTCGACGTAGCTCTGCATACAACTTTCAATGTGCCATTCTTATGCAGAGCTCGACATAGATCGACGTAGCTCTGCATACGACTTTCAATGTGCCAGTCTTTTGCAGAGCTCGACATAACTCGACGTAGCTCTGCATGCCAGTTTAGTGCAGAGCTCTGCAATCGCCTTAGGTGTGCATAAACTTAGAAATCAACAGATCAATGGACAGCTCTGCGCTCGACAAAGCTCGACGTAGCTCTGCATACAATTGTCAATTCGCCAGTCTTATGCAGAGCTCGACATAGCTCGACGTAGCTCTGCATACAACTTTCAATGTGCCAGTCTTTTGCAGATCTCGACATGGCTCGACGTAGCTCTGCATGCCAGTTTAGTGTAGAGCTCTGCAATCGCCTTAGGTCTGCATAAACTTAGAAATCAGCACATCAATTCACACTTCTGCGCTCGACATAGCTCGACGTAGCTCTGCATGCAAATTTCAATGTGCCAGTTTAGTGCAGAGCTCTGCAATCGCCAAAGGTATGCACAGCTCTGCGCTCGACATAGCTCGACGTAGTTCTGCATACAATTTTCAATTCGCCAGTCTTATGCAGAGGTCGACATAGCTCGACGTAGCTCTGCATACAACTTTCAATGTGCCAGTCTTATGCAGAGCTCGACATAGCTCGACGTAGCTCTGCATACAACTTTCAAGGTGCCAGTTAAGTGCAGAGCTCTGCAATCGCCTTAGGTCTGCATAAACTTTGAGATCAGCACATCATTGCACAGCCCTGCACTCGACATAGCTCTGCATAAAAATTTCAATTCGAGAGTCTAATGAAGAGCTCGACATAGCTCTCCATAAAAAGTTTCAATTCGCCGGTTTAATGCAGAGCTCTACCTAGCTCAACATAGCTCTGCATACAACTTTAAAGTCGCCAGTCTTATGCAGATCTCGACAAAGCTCGACGTGGCTCTGCATACAGCTTTCAATGTGCCAATTTAGTGCAGAGCCCTGCAATCGCCTTGGGACTACATAAACCTTGAAATCAGCACATCATTACACAGCTCTGCGCTCGACATAGCTCGACGTAGCTCTACATAAAACTTTTCAATTCGCCTGTCTAATGCAGAGCTCGACATAGCTCTTCATACACTTTTCAATTCCCAAGTCTACTGCAGAGCTCAACATAGCTCGACGTGGCTCTGCATACAACTTTCAATGTGCCAGTTTAGTGCAGAGCTCTGCAATCGCCTTAGGTCTACATAAACCTTGAAATCAGCACATCATTACACAGCTCTGCGCTCGACATACAACTTTCAATTACACAGTCTAATGCAGAGCTGGACATAGCTCTGCATACAACTTTCAATTCCCAAGTCTAATGCAGAGCTCGACATAGCTCGACGTAGCTCTGCATGCGACTTCCAATGTGCCAGTTTAGTGCAGAGCTCTGCAATCGCCTAAGGTCTGCATAAACATTGTTATCAGCACATCAATGCAGGGCTCTGTGCTCGACATAGCTCGACGTAGGTCTGCATACAGATTTCAGTTTGCTAGTAAGTGCAGAGCTCTGCAATCGCCTTAGGTCTGCATAGACATTGGAATCAGCACATCAATGCAGAGCTCTGCCCTAGACATAGCTCGAGGCAGCTCTGCATACAACTTTCAATTCGCTAGTTTAGTGCAAAGCTCTGTATTCGCCTTAGGTCTGCATAAACTATGAAAAAAAGCACATCAACGCACAGCTCTGTGCTCGGCATAGCTCGACGTAGCTTCGCATACAAGTTTCAAATCGCCAGTCTTATGCAGATCTCGACATAGCTCGACATAGCTCTTCATACAACTTTCAATTCCCAATTCTAATGCAGAGCTCGACATAGCTCTACGTAACTCGACATAGCTCTGCATACAACTTTCAATGCGCCAGTTTAGTGCAGAGCTCTGCAATCGCATTAGGTCTGCATAAACATCAATGCAGAGCTCTGCGCTCGACCTAGCTCGACGTAGCTCTGCTTACAACTATCAATTCGGTAGTTTAGTGCAGAGCTCTGCAATCGCCTTAGGTCTGCATTAACTTTGAAATCAGCACATCAATGCACAGCTCTGCGCTCGACATAGCTCGACGTAGCTCTGCATACAACTTTCAAATCACCAGTCTAATGGAGAGCTCAACATAGCTCGATATAGCTCTGCATATAACTTTCAATTCGCAAGTCTAATGCAGGTCTCGTCATAGCTCGACATAGCTCTGCATACAACTTTCAAATTCGCCATTCTAATGCAGAGCTCGACATAACTCGACATAGCCTTTGCATACAACTTTCAATGCGCCAGTTTAGTGCAGAGCTCTGCAAGCGCCTTAGGTCTGCTTAAATACAGACTGTGGGTACCCTTTAAGAGCGCTCCAAATAGACGATTCTAAGGAGCATCTACAATCTGTGTACGTACAAAAGTGGGGGTTCAAGGAGTATACTTTATTTTTTCTTAGTCCTGCTTAAATACAGTCTGTGGTTACTCTTTAAAATGATTCCAAAGAGCATTTGCAATCTGTGTGTGCTTGAAAAGAGAGGGCTTTCAGGGACTTACTTTATTTTACATATTCCTGCATAAAAATACATGCACTGTGGGTATTGGAAGCCTCCATGTTGCAGTGGTTACGCTACTCGCCTTGTAACACAGGGGTCGCAGGATCGATCCCGGGCTTCTCCAGACTTTTGGATGAGTCCTTAAACCGAGTCCAGTGTCTGTTTGACCTAAGCTGTTGGTGGGACGTAAAACTGAAACACTCACTCACTCACACTGTGGGTACTCTTAAGACCGCCCCATTTAGACAATTCTAAGTAGCATTCGCAATCTGTGTGTGTTTGAAAAGATAGGGTTTACAGGGGGTATACTTTACTTTTCTTATTCCTGTTTAAATACATAGACTGTAGTTATTCTTTATTCCTGCTTAAATACATAGACTGTGGGTACTCTTTATGACCGCCTAAATTATATGGGCCCCGCCAAGCGATTTTGTTACTTATCGCCTATGCGAGCAGCGAAGGTTCAGGCGAGCCTGAGCATCCGCGCAGTCTCGCCAGAACCTTCGCTGCTCGCTCATACAAGCAGTGAATCAAGAGGAACCTTCAGACAGAAAGCCATATCCCTGGCCCCTCTGAATGGCTGGGCATGCGCAGTTAAAATTTGTCATGACGGAATGCTCGAAGACCCAAATTCGCTTGGCGGGGCTCATATGATCCTATGGAGTACCTGCAATCTGTGTGTGTCAGAAAAGGGGGGTTTACAGGGTGATATTGTGTTGTTATTATTAGTCATGCATAAAATGCATAGACTGTGGGTATTCTTTAAGACGGAATCCATATGACAATTCTTAGGAGCACCCACAATCTTGGTGTACTTGAAAAGAGGGATTTACAGGGATATACTTTATTGTTTTATTCCTGCATAAAATACAAAGATCGTCTAGATACACTTAAAGACTGCCCAAATTAGATTATTCTAAGGTCCACCCGCAATCTGTGTATGCTTGAAAGGGCTATACTATTTTTCTTATTCCTGCTTAAATACATAGGCTGTGGTTACAATTTAAGACCGCCTCAGATGATTCAAAGAAGAAAAAAATACCGCCTCAATAAGACGATTCTAAGGAGCACCCGCAATCTGTGGGTGCTTGAAAAGTTGGGATTTAGAGTGGTATACTTTATTTTTCTTATTCCTGCTAAAATAATACACTCTGTGTACTCTTTCAGATCGTCCCAATTAGCCGATTCTTAGGAGCAACTGCAGCCTGTGTATGTGCTGGAAAGAGGGGGTTTTCAGGTTTTCAGGCACATACTCATTTTTTCTTATTCCTGCTTAAATACATAGACTGTAGATACTTTTTACGACTGTCCAAACACTCACAATCTGTGTATGCTTGAAAAGAGTGGATTTACAGGGGTATACTTTATATTTCTTATTTCTAGTCATATATCTAGACCCTGGGTACTCTTGAAGACCGCCTCAATTTGACGATACTTAGGAGCACTCGCAATCTGTGTGTTCTTGAAAAGAGTGTGTGTACAGGGCAATACTTTATTTTTCTTATCCCTGCTTAAATTCATAAACTATGGGTACTCTTTAAGACTGCTCAAATAGACTGGGTACTCTTTAAGACCGCCCCAATTAAACGACCTGTGTGTACTTGAAATAAGGGATTTACAGGTTGAAACCCAAAATTTCTTATTCCTACATAAAATACATATTCTGTTGGGACGGTTTAAGACCGCCTCAATTACACGATTCTAAGGAGCACCCGCAATATGTGTGTGTTCTAAATTCAAGTCCCAGTGATCTTAGTAGTGTTGACAGGGACTAAACCTCATTTAAAACAAAACCAATTACTTATAGTCACTTGAAGTACTGTATCTGAAAAGAATAAGTGTCATCCCTAAATCCGCACTCTGCCCTTGTATACTTGAACATTTTAAAAATCATGATTTAGGACAACTGCCTCATAATAGTTGTTTCTCCAACCAGGAATTATGAACTTGTTTGATCTTGGACTTAGTTTGATACAGTTTAGATCCTGTTTCAAAAAGAGAACTGACTCTTGGGGATTTCACCCCTTTGAATCTGGTTTTTCCTTACATGTAAATAAAACCAATGTTCGAGGAGATGACGATTTAATGGTAACAGGACACTTCGGCCCCAAAACCACCTCGGCCCCTGGACACCGTGACTTCGGCCCCTAGACACCTCGGCCCCACATAAAATTGAAACCCTAGACGGGTCGGCCCTTGGACACCTCGGCCCCTAGACACGTCGGCCCCATATACCTAGACACTTCGGCCCCACTTTGCTTTTCACGGGGCTTCCACTTAAATAGGAGATCGGGTTGGATGCCCGATGAGGTTTTTTTTTATTATTTTTATTTGCTGATTTGATTATTTTGATATATTTGAACCGTTACCAAATAGAAAATCTATATGTCCATTTACAGTGTTTAAGAAGAATGGAAGACACACTTGAAAATTCCCCTCTTTTATTTCGATGTATAATTCTAATTGTATTGCGGCATGCTTTAGGGCAGGCTCTTTTTTTCTACATTTCTGCTCTTGATCATCTATAGGCTTTTTTATTATCCGAAATAATTCCACACCGCTAAAATACTTTTTAAATTAATTTCAATAAGAACATGATACCTAATTATCCTAACTTCTTGGGTGGAAATCTGGATAGATCGGTGGATGGGGCCGTAAAACCAATAAAAAAATCATTCCTCTGTTTCGTCAATCATGGTGATGATGGGGGATAATCTTATATTTGTTAACAAATTTATATATTTATTTATTGATGTATTTATTTTTGGCCTCGGTAGCTAAGTCGGATGCGCGTCTGACTGGTGATCAGGAGGATGCGTGTTCGATACCAACCGGGGTCGGCAACTTTATTTCGTGGATATTGATTATGAAATCTTTTCTAAGGTCATTCTCTCCCTTCTGCTGATTCAAGAAGGGTGGTTGTCATTTCTGGCGAAAGAAATATGCACTGTATTGGTTAACTGCTTACGTATAAGCCTGCCCAGGATAAGTGTGGATAGTTAAACTGACCCGCTCGAAAATGAAGTAAAAGTGTTGACGGGACCGTTAAACTCCAATACAAACAAATAATTTATTTATTTTAGAACTATCCTCGTAAGTAAACCAATTAATATAATGTATGCATGCAATTCAAAAACTGCATGAAAAACGGCGCAGATCCAGTTCAGAGGGTAGAAGCAATCTAGTCAGGATCTACACTGTTTGCAAACTTAAGGATTATCGTGTTCAGCGGGGTAAGGATTAATGAATTTCAGGTTAGTACACTATTTAGCAAAAAGTTTTACAAGAACAATTAATTATTGACTTAAATTAGTAGTGTGACCTAAGTAAACAACCAGGCGTTACTAATCCCCTTTTCCTCCAATAAAGAGATCCTTGATGATAAACAGATTCTTGTTATCAATTTTCACACATTTGATTGTCATTCTAGCTCATATTAAAGGCGGACAGTAACGAGTATATTGTATACTTTATTTATTCATTTATTTATTACTCACATTTCTGACTATCAGCCACTCAAATTACTTGATACATGTGTACTATATACATGTATATATTAGTGGATAATTTGTAGAAAAGTCTCATTAACTATCAGTATCAAATATTCACAATTAGAACAACCCGCTAAACCGCTGACTCAAAGTCAACGTCACGGTTGAAGGCGGCGGGGCATTAGCTGTGCTTAAAAGTGTAGTCCAAGTTAACCTGAAAATGTTGTGTATGCGTATATATTTATTATAAACGTCTCATTGGTTATTTTTTTATCATTATTATTTGAGACGGTTCTAACCAGTACACACAACCTGTGTCTTGGAGCAGAAATAAGAAATACGAAAACATGCCTGTACAAATGCATTGTAACTTTTACCGCCGGAAAAACGAACATTATAAGAGGAAACTTTGTGATATTCTATTATTTCTGCTTAAATAAGAAAAATAAGGTTTACCCCTGTAAACCCCAATTTTACTGTATAAAAGTGGCGTTCAAGGGGGTCAAAATTTTACATTACGAAAACACGCCTAAACAAATACATCGAAAACTTTACCGCCGAAAACAAAACTTTTAAGATGAAAACTTGTGATATTTTTCTTGTCAGGTTGTGGGTACTCGTTAGAAGCGCCCCATCGAGGCGGTTCTAATGAGTACCCATAATCTATATTTTAGAACAGAAATACGAAAAATAAGGTTTACCCCTGTATACCCCAGTTTTACTATATAAAAGTGGGGATCAAGGGGGTCAAAATTATATAGGCGTGTTTTCGTGATGAAGGCGTGTCTTCGTGGTGTAAATAATGTATGCCCCTGTGAGCCTCACTTTTCCCCATATAAACTGGGGTTGAGCGGGGTCTTCATTACACGGGGTTGTTAACATGATGTTTTTTTTGTGTTAGATTTGACGTTTAACGCCCCAATCAACACTATCTCGGTCATTTTGGAGACGTTGCCTTCAATTTTGTGGGAATTTTACCCGACATTGATATGAAATGACATCTCAAGCCCTGCAGCCCGATGAAACCAATAAGGTTTATAAGTATGAACGGTCCGACTCGCACCGCTTTTCCTGGTTATGCAGGCTTAAAACCTCAAAGAGGTTTACCTGTACTCATATCACAGACTGTCCGTTTCTTGAAGTCCCGATGGGCGGGGCCGATTTTAACATGATATAAATGCCCATACCCTAACAGATATCAAAAGTGGGGCCGAGGTGTCTTGGGACCGAGATTTCTAGGGGCCGAGGTGACAGTGGGGCCGAGGTGTCTAGGGCCGAGGTGACTAGGGCCGAGGTGTCTAGGGCCGACTTGGTTTTGGGCCGACCTGTCTAGGGGCCGACGTGGTAGTGGGGCCGAAGTGTCTGGAATTTAATTGGTCATATTAAATAGTTCAACAACTACGGCAGTTTACCGGATTGTCCATTCTTCATTCTAACCTAGTTTATGCCCCGCCATTCGTCCGTCCGTTCGTCCGCCCGTCCGAAACCTAAGCGCAGTCTATAACTTTCTTATTTCTGGATGGGTTTTGAAATTTCTTTGCAGAAATATTAACCATCATGAGTTATGATGTGTCGCGTGCAAAACCCAGTTCCGAACCTCCAAGGTCAAGGTAAAAAAAAGGATCCGAAACTTAAAGACAGTCAATTACGTTCTTATTTCTTTATGGATTTTGAAATTACTTTGCAGTAATGTTGAGCTCTGCATAAGACTGGCACATTGAAATTTGTATTCAGAGCTACGTCGATCTATGTCAAGCTCTGCATAAGACTGGCACATTGAAAGTTGTATGCAGAGCTACGTCGAGCTATGTCGAGCTCTGCATAAGACTGGCGAATTGAATATTGTATGCAGAGCTACGTAGAGCTATGTCGAGTACAGAGTTGTGCATTGAGATTATGCAGACCTAAGGCGATTACAGAGCTCTGCACTAAACTGGCACATTGAAAGTTGTATGCAGAGCTACGTCGAGCTATGTTGAGCTCTGCATAAGTCTGGCACGTTGAAAGTAGTATGCAGAGCTATGTCGAGCTCTGCATAAGACTGGCACATTGAAAATTTTATGCAGAGCTGTGTCGAGCTAGGTCGAGCTCTGCAATTCGCTAGGTCGAGCTCTGCTATGTCAAGCTCTGCGCTAACCTGGCACATTGAAAGTTGTATGCAGAGCTACGTCGAGCTATGTCGAGCTCTGCATAAGACTCGCGAATTGAAAATTGTATGCAGAGCTACGTCGAGCTATGTCGAGCGCAGAGCTGTGCATTGATGTGCTGATTTCTAAGATTATGCAGACCTAATGCGATTGCAGAGCTCTGCACTAAACTGGCACATTGAAAGTTGTATGCAGAGCTATGTCGAGCTAGGTCGAGCTCTGCAATTCGCTAGGTCGAGCTCTGCTATGTCGAGCTCTGCATAAGACTGGCACATTGAAAAATGTATGCAGAGCTACGTCGAGCTATGTCGAGCTCTGCATAAGACTGGCGAATTGAAAGTTGTAAGCAGCGCTACGTCGAGCTATGTCGAGCGCAGATCTGTGCATTGATGTGATGATTTCTAAGATTATGCAGACCTAAGGCGATTGCAGAGCTCTGCAATATACTGGCACATTGAACGTTGTATGCAGAGCTACGTCGAGCTATGTCGAGCTCTGCATAAGTATAGCACATTGAAATATTTATGCAGAGCTACGTCGAGCTATGTCGAGCTCTGCATAAGACTGGTACATTGAAAGTAGTATGCAGAGCTACGTCGAGCTATGTCGAGCTCTGCATAAGACTGGCGAATTGAAAGTTGTTTGCAGAGCTATGTCGAGCTAGGTCGAGCTCTGCATAAGTCTGGCACATTGAAAGTTGTATGCAGAGCTATGTAGAGTTACGTCGAGCTATGTCGAGCTCTGCATAAGACTGGCACATTGAAAGTTTTATGCATAGCTGTGTCGAGCTAGGTCGAGCTCTGCAATTCGCTAGGTCGAGCTCTGCTATGTCGAGGTCTGCATAAGACTTGCTCATTGAAAAATGTATGCAGAGCTACGTCGAGCTATGTCGAGCTCTGCATAAGACTGGCGAATTGAAAATTGTATGCAGAGCTACGTCGAGCTATGTCGAGCGCAGAGCTGTGCATTGATGTGATGATTTCTAAGATTATGCAGACCTAAGGCGATTGCAGAGCTCTGCACTAAACTGGCACATTGAAAGTTGTATGCAGAGCTACGTCGAGCTATGTCGAGCTCTGCATAAGTATGGCACATTGAAATATTTATGCAGAGCTACGACGAGCTATGTCGAGCTCTGCATAAGACTGGCACATTGAAAGTAGTATGCAGAGCTACGTCGAGCTATGTCGAGCTCTGCATAAGACTGGCGAATTGAAAGTTGTTTGCAGAGCTATGTCGAGCTAGGTCGATCTCTGCAATACGCTAGGTCGAGCTCTTCTATATCGAGCTCTGCATAAGACTGGCACATTGAAAGTTGTATGCAGAGCTACGTCGATCTATGTCGAGCTCTGCATAGGAATGGCACATTGAAAATTGTATGCAGAGCTACGTCGAGCTATGTCGAGCTCTGCATAAGTATGGCACATTGAAATATTTATGCAGAGTTACGTCGAGCTATGTCGAGCTCTGCATAAGACTTGTACAATGAAAGTAGTATGCATAGCTACGTCGAGCTATGTTGAGCTCTGCATAAGATTGACGAATTGAAAGTTATTTGCAGAGCTATGTCGAGCTAGGTCGAGCTCTGCAATACGCTAGGTCGAGCTCTGCTATGTCGAGCTCTGCATAAGACTGGCAAATTGAAAGTTGTATGCAGAGCTACGTCGATCTATGTCGAGCTCTGCATAAGAATGGCACATTGAAAGTTGTATGCAGAGCTACGTCGAGCTATGTCGAGCTCTGCATAAGTATGGCACATTGAAATATTTATGCAGAGCTACGTCGAGCTATGTCGAGGTCTGCATTAGACTGGTACATTGGAAGTAGTATGCAGAGCTACGTCGAGCTATGTCGAGCTCTGCATAAGACTGGCGAATTGAAAATTGTTTGCAGAGCTATGTCGAGCTAGGTCGAGCTCTGCATAAGTCTGGCACATTGAAAGTTGTATGCAGAGCTATGCAGAGTTACGTCGAGCTATGTCGAGCTCTGCATAAGACTGGCACATTGAAAGTTTTATGCAGAGCTGTGTCTAGCTAGGTCGAGCTCTGCAATTCGCTAGGTCGAGCTCTGCATAAGACTGGCGAATTGATAATTGTTTGCAGAGCTACGTCGAGCTATGTCGAGCGCAGAGCTGTGCCTTGATGTGATGATTTCTAAGATTATGCAGACCTAAGGCGATTGCAGAGCTCTGCACTAAGCTCTGCATAAGTATGGCACATTGAAATATTTATGCAGAGCTACGTCGAGCTATGTCGAACTCTGCATAAGACTGGCACATTGAAAGTAGTATGCAGAGCTACGTCGAGCTATGTCGAGCTCTGCATAAGACTGGCGAATTGAAAGTTGTTTGCAGAGCTATGTCGAGCTAGGTCGAGCTCTGCAATACGCTAGGTCGAGCTCTGCTATGTCGAGCTCTGCATAAGACTGGCACATTGAAAGTTGTATGCAGAGCTACGTCGATCTATGTCGAGCTCTGCATAAGACTGGCACATTGAAAGTTGTATGCAGAGCTACCTCGAGCTATGTCGAGCTCTGCATAAGAATGGCACATTGAAAATTGTATGCAGAGCTACGTCGAGCTATGTCGAGCTCTGCATAAGACTGGTACATTGAAAGTAGTATGCAGAGCTACGTCGAGCTATGTCGAGCTCTGCATAAGACTGGCGAATTGAAAGTTGTTTGCAGAGCTATGTCGAGCTAGGTCGAGCTCTGCATAAGTTTGGCACATTGGAAGTTGTATGCAGAGCTATGCAGAGTTACGTCGAGCTATGTCGAGCTCTGCATAAGACTGGCATATTGAAAGTTTTATGCAGAGCTGTGTCGAGCTAGGTCGAGCTCTGCAATTCGCTAGGTCGAGCTCTGCATAAGTCTGGCACATTGAAAGTTGTATGCAGAGCTATGCAGAGTTACGTCGAGCTATGTCGAGCTCTGCATAAGACTGGCACATTGAAAGTTTTATGCAGAGCTGTGTCGAGGTAGGTCGAGCTCTGCAATTCGCTAGGTCGAGCTCTGCCATGTCGAGGTCTGCATAAGTCTGGCACATTGAAAGCTGTATGCAGAGCTATGCAGAATTACGTCGAGCTATGTCGAGCTCTCCATAAGACTGGCACATTGAAAGTTTGATGCAGAGCTGTGTCGAGCTAGGTCGAGCTCTGCATTTCGCTAGGTCGAGCTCTGCATTTCGCTAGGTCGAGCTCTGCATTAGTCTGGCACATTGAAAGTTGTATGCAGAGCTATGCAGAGTTACGTCGAGCTATGTCGAGCTCTGCATAAGACTGGCACATTGAAAGTTTTATGCAGAGCTGTGTCGAGCTAGGTCGAGCTCTGCAATTCGCTAGGTCGAGCTCTGCTATGTCGAGGTCTGCATAAGACTGGCTCATTGAAAAATGTATGCAGAGCTACGTCGAGCGTTGTCGAGCTCTGCATTAGACTGGTGAATTGAAAATTGTATGCAGAGCTACGTCGAGCTATGTCGAGCGCAGAGCTGTGCATTGATGTGATGATTTCTAAGATTATGCAGACCTAAGGCGATTGCAGAGCTCTGCACTAAACTGGCACATTGAAAGTTGTATGCAGAGCTACGTCGAGCTATGTCGAGCTCTGCATAAGTATGGCACATTGAAATATTTATGCAGAGCTACGTCGAGCTATGTCGAGCTCTGCGTAAGACTGGCACATTGAAAGTAGTATGCAGAGCTACGTCGAGCTATTTCGAGCTCTGCATAAGACTGGCGAATTGAAAGTTGTTTGCAGAGCTATGTCGAGCTAGGTCGAGTCCTGCATTACGCTAGGTCGAGCTCTGCTATGTCGAGCTCTGCATAAGACTGGCACATTGAAAGTTGTATGCAGAGCTACGTCGATCTATGTCGAGCTCTGCATAAGAATGGCACATTGAAAGTTGTATGCAGAGCTACGTCGAGCTATGTCGAACTCTGCATAAGACTGGCGAATTGAAAGTTGTTTGCAGAGCTATGTCGAGCTAGGTCGAGCTCTGCATAAGTCTGGCACATTGAAAGTTGTATGCAGAGCCATGCAGAGTTACGTCGAGCTATGTCGAGCTCTGCATAAGACTGGCACATTGAAAGTTTTATGCAGATCTGTGTCGAGCTAGGTCGAGCTCTGCAATTCGCTAGGTCGAGCTCTGCTATGTCGAGGTCTGCATAAGACTGGTACATTGAAAGTAGTATGCAGAGCTACGTCGAGCTATGTCGAGCTCTGCATAAGACTGGCGAATTGAAATTTGTTTGCAGAGCTATGTCGAGCTAGGTCGAGCTCTGCATAAGTCTGGCACATTGAAAGTTGTATGCAGAGCTATGCAGAGTTACGTCGAGCTATGTCGAGCTCTGCATAAGACTGGCACATTGACAGTTTTATGCAGAGCTGTGTCGAGCTAGGTCGAGCTCTGCAATTCGCTAGGTCGAGCTCTGCTATGTCGAGGTCTGCATAAGACTGGCACATGGAAAAATGTATGCAGAGCTACGTCGAGCTATGTCGAGCTCTGCATAAGACTGGCGAACTGAAAATTGTATGCAGAGCTACGTCGAGCTATGTCGAGCGCAGAGCTGTGCATTGATGTGATGATTTCTAAGATTATGCAGACCTTAGGCGATTGCAGAGCTCTGCACTAAACTGGCACATTGAAAGTTGTATGCAGAGCTACGTCGAGCTATGTCGAGCTCTGCATAAGTATGGCACATTGAAATATTTATGCAGAGCTACGTCGAGCTATGTCGAGCTCTGCATAAGACTGGCACATTGAAAGTAGTATGCAGAGCTACGTCGAGCTATGTCAAGCGCAGAGCTGTGCATTGATGTGCTGATTTCTAAGTTTATGCAGACCTAAGGCGATTGCAGAGCTCTGCACTAAACTGGCATGCAGAGCTACGTCGAGCTATGTTGAGCTCTGCATAAGACTGGCGAATTGAAAGTTTATGCAGAGCTAGGTCGAGCTCTGGGTTAGACTTAACAGGAATCCTGTTACATTAAGGGAATCCTGCTAAGTCTTATGCAGAGTTGAATGCAGATGGGCGATTGCAGAGCCAACTTCACACAACTTGCAATTTTACAAGTGTGGACTCTTGCATTGTCCTGTTGGAGTAGAGTCCCTTTGGACAGCTTACCTCGGCCTTTTTCACGGATCGCAGTTATCAGTTGGTCAAGCAAATTTGCATAATACGTACCTGTTATTGCATTTTTCTATGCTAGGAAGTCCAACATATAACGCCTTGTACATCTCAAAATACAGTTGCCATCACCTTTCCAGCAGATGGCTGCGTTTTGAACTTCTTTGGCCTCGGAGATCCCGGCCATAACCACTGGCGACTCTGAGTTTTTTATTCGCTGACCCAGGTCTCATCTGCAGTCACCAGACGTGAAAAGAAAATCATCTTCCTTTGACCATAACAGCTTCAACAATGCGCTGCATACTGATGCTCTGGTTGCCATTTGCTCGTCGCTAAGCGCTTTTGGGACCAAAAGGGCCGTTAGCTTGCGCATACCCAAGCGATCATGTAAAATCGTTGAAACGCTACCGTGTGAAATTTGTAATGCATCCGCTATTTCTTCACTTTTAAATCGCCTATCAGATTACACCAGATTCCGTACTTTGTTACACATTTCTTCACCGATTGCATCTGATCGGCGCCCTTAGACCGGCCCCGATAGCTCAGTTGGTAGAGTGTCCGCTCCGGGGAACGGGAGGTCACGGGTTCGATCCCGGGCCGCGACATACCAAAGTCGTTAAAAATAGTACTAGCTGCTCCTTGCTTGGCACTCAGATTTACGGGGTAGAGCTAGGACTGGTCGACCCAGTGTCAGGATAATGTGACTGGGTGTGGTATCATGTAATGTGTCTGGGACATGAATAAAGTCACATGATACTTCAGTGAGGCAGCACTATAAAAGTGGGCATTGAGCTCCCTGTCGCAACAAGACACCGTCGTGATATGACTGAAAAATTGTTGAAAGCGACGTTAAACCCGAATTCACACACACACACACACACACACACGCGCGCGCGCGCGCACACACACACACTGATCGGCGTCCAGACCCGGTTTCGTCTTCTAAAGACGTTCTACCGCGTTTGAAATCTCCAACCCAGACTTTAACTTACTTGGGGATACGATGGTGCAGAAGACCCATACGTAAACAATTGTCAACTCGCAATGTATTTCCTTTCATATACAAGTACCGAATTACACTTTTGACGGAAAGGTTGCTTTTTGCATCGCTGGCCATGATTGACGTTCAATGTCTTATGAACGAATGACACGATAAAGGTGCAATTTTGCCCGCTTGCCTAAAACATGCATTGGAACGAGCCATGAAAATCTTAGTTACCTCGGTCAATTGGAAATGGGATAGGCTGGTTATCTATTGACTTGCCCTCGTAAAATAAATGTGTTCATTTTTTTTTTTTTTATCTTATTGCACGACCCGCAGAAAAAGCGACCGACTGAAGTTGGTTGATTTTCTAAGAGTGCCCTAAAATCATCGTGTCATTCTGTCATTCTGTCAGTCTGTCTGTCCGTCCGTAACCCGTTTGTGAAAATTGGTGATGGTGACTTAACCGCTTGGAATATTTAAACAATTTTTGGCATACTGATAGATATCAATAAGATCTAACCAATGAACTTGCGAAATAGTACATTCCATTTAGTATAACCTCGCCGAGGCGAAAAATGTGAAAATTTTCGAACTGCTTCTCCTCGAAAACCGTTTGGCCGATTGAAGTCAAATTTCATATGGCGCCTCTATGGGATGGGGGAAACCAAAATTTGCTCATGGGGTCCAGGTCACATGACCAAAATAGCCGCCAAGCCATATATGGTCTGTCCGTAACCCGTTTGTGAAAATTGGTGATAGTGACTTAACCGCTTGGAACATTTAAACAATATTTGGCATACTGATAGATATCAATGTGATCTAACCAATGAATTTGTGAAATATAACATTCCATTTAGTAAAGCCTCGCCGAGGCGAAAAATGTGAAAATTTTCGAACTGCTTCTCCTCGGAAACCGTTGGGCCGATTGAAGTCAAATTTTATATGGAGCCTCTATGGGATAGGGGAAACCAAAAATTGCTCATAGGGTCCAGGTCACATGACCAAAATGGCCGCCAAGCCATATATGGTAAAAATCTTTCAAAAATAGTCTTCTCCAGAACCACTGGCCAGATTTCCACGAAACTTGATAAATAGCATCTGGGACGTAGGCCCATCATAAGTTGCTAAAATGGTTTACCCTGGGTTGATCTTGACCTTCTTTGTGCCTAGGTCAAACTTTGACACATATGCTTTTGTATTGGAAAAGTGAGAATGCATTTTATCCTGCAAACAATTCAGAATACAGTAATAAAGTATAAGATATATTTTTGCTCCTTACGATAAGGCGCATTTATTCGGGGAACTGTTTTAGGTCCAGGTCACATGATCAAAATGGCCGCCATACCCATATATGGTAACACTCATAGAGCTAAAAGCATCCGGCGGGTCGTGCACTTCAGCTGAAGCACTGGTTTCGACAATATAAATGGCATTTTGTTTTTCAGAAGAAAACGAATCTGAATACAGAGGACCCTTGTTATAACGACAGTATTTTTTCCCTATCATTGTGCCGTTATAAAGAATTTACCGTTATAAAGATTTCCAATTAGGAGTATGATAGGTAATAAAAGGCCTTTTCCTAATTATTCATCCAAGAAACAAATTTTATAGACATTTGTTAGAAACGCCTCGATGAAGCGATTCTAACAAATATCTATAACATTTGTTTCTTGGAGTATTAGATTACAAGCCCCTTTCATCAAGCTATGGACTCGATTTGTGCATTTCCAATCCGAGGGAAGCCCTAGCCGCTCGGAACCGAGGCCAAGCCTTTAGCTAAATAGTCATTCTATTCAAAATGCCTTTATAACGAGTTTTGCCGTTATAAAGAATATCGGTATAAAGAGGATTGACTCTGATGCATCCTCAAGAAGCCACCATATTTCTCTGTATGAAGTTGAGTTTTCCGAGATTATTATTGGCGCATTACGAAAACACGCCTATACAAACACATTGTAAACGTTACCGCCGAGTGAGTGAGTGTTTTACGTCTCACCTACAGCTTAGGTCATGCGGAGACGGGAACAAATAGTTACTTATCACCTCGATGACATTTCAGCCAATCAGACTGCAAAAGAGAAACTCAAATTTTGCTTAAAACAAAACGTTATCAACAAAAGCTTCTCTCTCTCTCTCTCTCTCTCTTTCTCTCTCTCTCTCTCTCTCTCTCTCTCTCTCTCTCTCTCTCTCTCTCTCTCTCTCTCTCTCTCTCTCTCTCTCTCTCTCTCTCTCTCTCTCTCTCTGGACAAAAGTACCACTGCATTAATAGAATTTGCTAGACATCACGGAAACACGCCCATATAATTCTGACCCCCTTGAATCCCATTTTTATATAGTTAAATGGGGGTTTTCAGGGTTAAACCTTATTTTGCCCTAAAATATAGATTGTGGGTAGTCGTTAGAAACGCCTCGATTAGGCGGGTCTAATGTACACTCACAACCTATATTTTGAGCAGAAATAAGAAAAATATCACAATTTTTTTTTGGTGGTAAAATTTACAATGTATTTGTTTAGACGTGTTTAACGTTTTGACCACTAATGAATGTATTAAGCTATAGGGATCTGGGACTTGTATGCAGGCTACACGTAGTCACATGTACCTTTTGTCCTTAAGCCAAACCCATTTCTGACTTTCAGCCAATCAGATTACTTAGATTCAGATTTATAACCTATGCTTTTGAGCAACATTAAGGAAAATAAGGAATACCAATGGAAACCCCATTTTCGCTATATGAAGTGGGGTTTGCAGCGTTGTTTATTCCACGGGCGTGTTAACCTGACTTATTTGAGAGTGTGTACCCTGTTTGTTTGTTTGTTTGTTTGTTTGTTTGTTTGTTTGTTTGTTTGTTTGTTTGTTTGATTTGATGGTTAACGTCCCCGTCAGCACTGTTAAGGTCATTTTGAAGACGTTGCTTCCAATTTTGTGGGACTTTCACCCGACACTGAGATGAAATGACATCTCAAGCCCTGTCGCCTAATGAAACCAATAGGTTTTTTAAGCATGGACGGACCGACTCGCACCGCTGTACCTTGGCAGGCTTAGATCCTCTAAGCAGTTTACCAGTACTCGTGTGCGGGTCGGTTTCAGCTCTGCGCGGAAGCATCATGCAACCCATCTATTTCTTCAAGCCCCGATGGGCGGGGGCCGGTGCGTACTCGTATCTCAAGCGTTTCCACAAAGCTGATCACCGAGTAATCACTCTTGACATAAACGCAGGTTGGTCATAGACTTCGCTGGTAGTACAGGTCTGAGTAAAAATCCTGACATGCCATCACGTGAACATGTCTGTGAAATGAACACCCCTCCGAAACCCCACTTTATATAGAAAAGTTTGGGGTTTACGGGGTATACATTATTTTTTCTGATTTCTGCTCCAAGACATAGATCGTGAGTACTCAATAGAACCGCCTCAATGAGGCGGTTCTAACGAGCACCCACAACCTATCTTTGCGGTAAACATAAAAAAATATCATGGAGTTTCATCAGAAAAGTTGCCTCGCCTTATTTTATAGCCGGCGTTTGCAGTCCCACGCCCATTGTGATCAGAAAATTTAAGGCAAAAATAATAAAAATATATATAATATTATTCACTAAGTATTTTCTTATTTCTGAATAAAACGTGTTTTGTCATTGAGTGGATTCTATCGAGAACCCCGAAAGCATGCCTATATAATTATAACCCTCTTAAACCCTATTTTAATATAGTAAAACTGGGGTTTACATAGGTAAACACTTTTTAGCTCACCAGAGCCGAAGGCTCCGGGGGAGCTTATAGGATAGACAGTTGTCCGTCGCCCGCACGGTCGACTGCGGCTGCGTCGTCGTTTGTCCGTCATCAATATTTCTAAACGACATCTCTTTTGAGGACACTGGACCGATTGAGCCAATTTTTATCTGTAGCATCCTTCGGCTTGAGGATTGAAAGTTTTTTTTTTTTTTGTTTTGTTTTCTTAAGTTTGGTTGCTATGGCAACTTATTGTTTCCATATACTTACAATGGGAAAAAATGAAAAAAAAAGGCATTTACTACCAAGCCTTTGCAGATAGCTAACAAAACGATCATGGAAATGTTCCTTAAGCATTATCTGTCTGCCATACGATTTTAGGCCCACTGCTTATATTCGCTGGTTGCCATGGAAAACTAAATAAAAAAAAGAGAAACAATACTTTATAAATCATCTCCTCAGAAACCATATGTTCTATGAGGCTGAGACTTTGAAGAAATATTCATCATATTTGCCTATATAGGGTTTATGTTTTTGATGAAATTCGGCTTTTTAGTTTGGTTGCTATGGCAATTTAGAATGTCCATTGACTTGTAAATGGAACATTAGAAATTGAAAAATGGCATTTTCTGTCAAGTCTATGCAGATACTTTGATAAAACTTTCATAGAAATGTTTTTTTAAACAACCATTTATCTGTCACACTTGTTTTTAGGTCGGTTGCTCATTTTTGCTGGTTGTAATGGAAACCAAAATGAAAAAAAATGGTTGTAATGGAAACCAAAATGAAAAAAAAAAAAAAAAAAAAAAGAATAAATGCGTCTCCTCAGAAGCCATACGCTCTATGAGGCTGAGACTTTATGGAAATTGTCACGAAATTTGCCGTAGGTTTTGTGTTTTTGATGAAATTTGGCTCTTTAGTTTGGTTGCTATGGCAACTTAGAATTGCCATTGACTTGTAATGGGGAACATTAAAAAAAGACATTTGCTGCCACGTCTTTGCAGACACTTTAAGTAATCCTCTGTATGCCATTTTATTTAAGCCGACTACTAATTTTTGTAGGTTACCATGGAAACCAAAATGAAACAAAAATATAAAAACATAAAAACTACATCTCCTCAGAAACAATTTGCTCTATGAGGCTGAGACTTTACGGAAATATTCACCATATTTGCCTTAATAGGTGTTATGTTTTTGATGAAATTCGGCTCTATAGTTTGTTGCTATGGTAACTTAGAATTTCCTTTGATTTGTAATGGAAAAATTGAAAAATGGCATTACTGTCATGTTATTGCAGATAATTTGACAAATAAAAAATACTTTCATAGAAACATTTTTAAGAAATTATAAAATCTGCCATGTGACTTTAGACAAACTGCTTACTTTTATGGGCTGCCATGGACTCCCAAATGCCTCCAAAAATACAAAACAAAACACTTAATGTGTTTTTTTTTTTATGAAACTCGGTTCTTCAGTTTGGTTCCTATGGCAACTTAGAGTTTCAGTAGACTTTTCTTGGAGAAAATTGAAAAATTGCATTTACTGCCAAACCTTAGCAGATATTTTGGCAAAACTTTCACAGAACAATTCTTTAAACAACTTTCTATCTCATCACGAAAACACGCCTATATAATTTTGACCCCCTTGAACCCCACTTTTATATAGTAAAACTGGGGTGTACAGGGCTAACCCTTATTTTTCTTATTTCTGCTCTAAAATATAGAGTGTGGGTACTCGTTAGAACCGCCTCGATAAGGCGGTTCTAACGAGTACCAACAATCTGTATTTTGAGCAGAAATAAGAAAACTTTCATAATTTTTCGTCTAAAATTTTCGTTTTAGGCGGTAAACTTCACAATGATTTGTATAGGCGTGTTTTCGTAATGTGCCATATGCCTACTGCTGATTATTACTGGTTGCCATTGAAAATTAAATTAAAAAAAAAATAGAAAAAAAAATGCTTAAAAGTCATTTCCTCATAAACCATATGCTCTATGAAGCTGATACTTTCTGGAAATATGCACCATATTTGTCTTTACACGTTTTGTGTGTTTTTGTTTTAATGAAATTTAGCTCTTTATTTTGTGTTTGATTGCTAAGGGACGTTAAAAGTTTCCATAGATTTATAAAATTGAAAAATGACATTTACATCTTTCAAGATATTTTAACAAACTTTAAAGTAGTGTTCATTAAACACTGTTCTATCTGCCATATGATTTGAGGCCTATTGGCTGCCACAGATAGGCAGTTGTCGTATGTTGTCTCGCAACGGCAGTTGTCAATTGTCATCTGTTGTTTTTCAATAATGCATTCAAGCAATATCAGACCTCTGAAGCCTCTAGGCTGATTGGGTCCAAATTTTATCTGTAGCTTTCTTGGGCGCAGGGCTTCCATGGTTTATTAAAATACATGGCTGCCAGTGGGCAGTGCCCCACTGAGCTCTGTTGGTCATGGGTCTCTTGTCTCTTATTTCTTCGCAGGAATAAATGTTGGGGGAGCTCGTTATAGGCGATTCTAACGAGTCCCCACAAGCTTTGTTTTCAACAGAAACGTGAAAAATATCAGACTTTACATTACGAAAACAAGCCTATATAATATTGACCCCTTGAACCCCACATTTATATAGTAAAACTGGGGTTTACAGGGGTAAACCTTATTTTTCTTGTTTCTGCTCTAAAATATAATTTGTGGGTACTCGTTAGAACCGCCTCAATGGGGCGGTTCTAACAAGTGCTCACAATCTATATTTTGTGTAGAAAGAAGAAAAATATCACAATTTTTCATCGTTTTTTCGTCGGTAAAATTTACAATGTGATGGTATAGGTTTTATTTCGTAATGATTAGCAGAAAATGGTAGACAAAATGGTAAAATGTCCAATATATTTGAAAAGGAGTGCTTTCGTAATGTTGGTTAAATGTAATGTCACATGTGAGACGCCAAGTTCTGCAAGGGAAGGTCAGGTGTTTTTTCTCCGGCTTCTCCGCTTTTCGCCCACCTCTGATTAACGATCGGTAAAGGCCGTAAAACCAAAGCTCCGAAATGTGTATTTTTAAAGGAAATTGTCCTAAAACTTATTCCTTAATATGCGTCTTATCTTGGCCACTGACTGAGACTTGGGGCATGTCATGAGAAAAACCTATTCTTGCACACCAGACCAGCAAATCCGTGATTTTACCATGGGATAGAAATTTATGTTCTGACCCTGTTGTTCCGACCCAAAATCGAATATAATCGTGTGTTTTATAAATGCACTGGTTGATTACGACCTCGTATGCGCCGTCGTTAAGGTTGACGTCACAGCAACGTCACTAAACATTCCTGCAGTGTCAACACAATATGGCGGACGCTGGTAACCGAAGTGACTGCAGCATTAAAAATCCGCTTTAAGAAATGGAAGGTATGCAAGAAAAAGAATCCAATATGGGTGTGAGGGGTGGATAGAAAAATCCGTCCCTCGGGATCACTGTCCGGCATCACTCGGCAAGCCTCGTGATGCCGGACAGTGTCCCTCGGGACGGATTTTTCCATCCACCCCATGTAAGATTCTTATATTCTTGCCAATCGCGAACAGCAAATGTGCTGATCAGACTACGCGGACGCGCAGTCTGTTAAGCAGCTTTGCGTTCGCTGCCGAGATAGCATAATGCACTTCGTGTCCGAAAATGATACCTTTCATATATCTTAAACTAGATTGATTCATTGATTTGAGTTTTAACGTCCCCGTCAACACTTCCAATTTTGAGGGAATTTTACCCGACATGGAGATGAAATAACATCTCAAGCCCTGTCGCCCAATGAACCAATAGGGTTTATAAGCATGGACGGTCCGACTCGCACCGCTTTGCCTGGGCAGACTTAGATCCTCTAAGCGGTTTACCGGTGCTCGTGTGCGGTCGGTTGTATCTCTGCGTGGAAGCATTATACAGCTCATATATTTCTTCAGTCCCGATGGGCGGGGGCCGTATCTAAAACTAGAACATTTTGGATGAAAAGTGTATATACTTTTTTTTTCGTAAAAAATTGTCCAAATATGGATAGTTGGTGCTCGTTAAAACCGCCTCATAACGAGTACCCACAATCTATGTATTTGAGCAAATAATGAAAATAAATAATACCCCCGCAAACATCACGAAAACATGCCTAGATGATTTGATCCCCTTGAACCCCACTTTTATAGAGTAAAACTGGGATTTGCAAGGGCAAACCTTATTGTTGTTATATCTGCTCTAAAGTATAGATTGTTGGTACTCGTTAGAACCGTATCGATGAGGCGTTTCTAACGTGTACCCTCAATTTAGTCTTGAAGCAGCAAAACATTGTTTTTTCGGCGGTAAAATTGTATTTGAATAGGTATGTTTTCGTAATGCCTCGTGTTTTTTTTTTTTTTTTTTTTTTTTTTTTTTATTATTATTATTATTATTTATTTATTTTATTTTATTTTTACTTTTTTTATTGAAAGGTCATCAATTCACGGAATTGTCAACATGTTGATATCTAAAATTACAATTCTTGCTAGTTTGCTTGTTTAATTTTAGGTTTAACGTCCCCTTCAACACTGTAAAGGTCATTTTGGAGACGTTGCTTCCAATTTTGTTGGACTTTTACCCGACATTGAGATGAAATGATATCTCAAGCCCTGCCGCCCAATGAAACCAATAGGGTTTATAAGCATGGACGGTCCGCCTAGCACCTCTTTGACTGGGCAGGCTTAGATCCTCTAAGCGGTTTATCAGTACTCGTGTGCGGGTCGGTTTCAACTCTGCGTGGAAGCATCATGCAGCCCATATATTTCTTCAAGCTCCGATGGGCGGGGGTTGATCTTGCTGGTCTCTTTTCCTGCGCACAAATTGCGTGTCCTACATGTATCTGGTCGGAGACTCACGCAGACAGTTTTTATTTAGCGGCGCGGCGCGGCGCAGTGTCATGCATATAATTTAACCGTTACTCTTCCACGATGAGGCGGTTCTAACGTGTACCCTCAATCTATATTTTGAGCGGCAATTAGAAAAAACTATCACAATTTTTCACCTGAATTTTTTTTCGGCGGTAAAATTGACATTGTATTTGAATAGCCATGTTTTCGTAGTGCCTCGTGTATTTTTATTATTATTATTCATTTCACGCCAAGTTCTGCAACGGAAGGTCAGGTGGTTTTTCTCCGGGTACTCCGGTTTTCGCCCACCTCTGATTAACGATAGGCTCGATATGAGTGATATAATCTTGAAAGGGCCGTAAAACAACCCCCACCAAAAAAAAATATATATTATTATTATTATTATTTATTTTTTTTTTTTTTTTTTTTTTTTTTTCTCTATTGAGACGGAATCGTCAACATGTTGATATCTAAACGTTCACTGTTCTTGCTGCATTACGATAAAACGCCCGTGCGACATAGTGCAATTTTCACATCCCCAAAATGGACACTTTTATGATGAAAATCTGTGATATTTTACTTATTTTTACTGCAAACATAGGTTTTGGGTGCTCGTAAGAACCGCCTCATTGAGGCGGTTCTAACGAGTACCAACAACCTATGTCTTGGGGCAGAAATAAGAAAAAATAATGTTTACCCCCGTAAACATCAGTTTTCTCTATATAAATTGAGGTTTAGGGGGGGTACACGCACCTGTTCACGTGAGGAGTCTTTTTTTTTTTTTTTTTCTCCTGCTCAGAAATTGAGTGGCCTACATGTTCCTGGTCGCAGACTCCCGCAGACAGTTTTTTTTTTTTTTCGCGACGCGACACAGTGGTCATGCCTATAATTTAACCGATACTCCTTCGACTCATTCACTTGGCTGCAGGCAGCATCAGAATACGGATGGTGTTAAACCTTCGCATCACGAGGATGTGTCTTTATTAATTACACAAAATGCCATTGACAGCATTTTTCAAAAACAGTTTCAAAATTGCTGAAGATAATTGAAAAGAGGGCAAAAGGCAAGTGGAACGCGTAGAGGAAAAAAAAACAACAAAGGTTTGTGGATTTTTATATATATTTCACCACATCATTTATTTATTTATTTATTTATTTATTTATTTATTTATTTATTTATTTATTTATTTATTTATTTGGATGGTTAATTAGTTAATTATTTGTTTATTTTTCTACTGTATGTTTTCCGGTTTGATATTTCCAAATGAAGAATAGTCAGCGATACGAAAATGAAACTAAGTTTTTTTTTTTTTTTTTTTTTTTGGTTTTTATTTCTTTACCCTTAAAATAGTGTAAGTAAGTACATGTATTAGAATCGCCTCATCGAGGCGGTTCTAATGGATACACTCGTTACACTACTATTTTATCAGATCATAAATGCATACCTCATCACGCTAATAAGTGAAATGAACATCCCCGTAAACCCCACTTTATATAGAGAAAACTGGAGTTTAAGAAGGTATACATTACTTTTTTATTTCTGCTCCTAGACATAGGTTGTGGGTACTCGCTAGAACCGCCTCAATGACCTTTACAGTGTTGACGGGAACGTTAAACTTCAAATCAAACAAACAAACAAATTCGGCTATAAAAAGCGAATTTAATTCGCTATTTGTTTGTTTGTTTGTTTGTTTGTTTGAGGTTTAACGTTCCAGTCAACACAGTATAGGTCATTTTGGAGACGTTGCTTCCAATTTTGTGGGACTTTTACCCGACATTTAGATGAAATGACATCTCAAGCCCTGTCCCCCAATGAAACCAATAGGGTTTATAAGCGTGGACGGCCCGACTCGCACCGCATTGCCTGGGCAGGCTTAGATCCTATAAGCGGTTAACCAGTACTCGTGTGCATATTGGGATTCAGCTCTGCGTGGAAGCATCACGCAGCCCATCTATTTCTTCAAGCCCTGATGAGCAGGGGCGGGAATTCGCTATTTGATGCTCATAATCTTGCACGCGTGGTCAAGGGGCTTGAAGAAATATATAGGCTGCATGATGCTTCCGCGCAGAGCTGAATCCGGCCCGCAAACTAGTACTGGTAAACCGCTTAGAGGATCTAAGCCTGTCCAGGAACCGCGGTGCGAGGCGGACCGTCCATGCTAATAAACCCTATTGGTTTCATTGGGCGACAGGGCTTGAGATGTCATTTCATCTCAATGTCGGGTAAAAGTCCCACAATATTTGAAGCAGCGTCTCCAAAATGACCTTTACAGTGTTGACGGGGACGTTAAACCTCAAATCAAACAAACAAAAAACACGCGTGGTCATTTCAGATGACATTTATGAATATGAAATGACCACGAGTGTAAGATGCTCTATATATGTCATGGTGTCTGTCACTTTAAGACGCTGAAATGGTATTTTTTATTCTAGGAATTAATTTCATTTTTGTGGAATTTATCGAGGTGTAAACTCCGGCGAATCACACAAACTGCATAAAGCCCGAAGTGCTAAGTTTGTGACGTTTAGGCCTACCCATCGATAAAATCCACAAAAAATAATAATCCATTCCTTATAATTCCAAATTTTGTCATCGAAATATTGAAAATGCCAACAAAATGGAATCTTTTTAGGTATTCTTGCGAAACCGTAAGAATGAACTTACCAGCCACTACGGCGGAATGATTATTCAATTTGAAGCTATCGTCATTGAAGTAAACCCAAGCCATCAAGAAAACACGCCTCTTTGGCATAGAAACTATGACCTACCACGAAAACGAGACCCTTTTTGCTAAAGTGCAAGACTATATCATTCACTCTGGCAGGTTCATTACTAGACCCACAGCCTAGTCGGTTACTAAGTACGCACAAAGATAAAATAATATTGCCGTCTAATTTGTTTGCTCCGGCCCGGTCATGGGATGAGTTTGTGAGCTGAATCGGTCTTCTTCAACTACTAGCGTTTCTTTTGCTCTTCTGTATGAAATTTCTCTTTTGAGACATCAGTGACATCTTAAAATTTTCATTTTTTCGGCGATAAAGGTGGCGATGTATTTGTATAGGTGTATTTTCGTAATGCGAAAAAGAAATCGTCAAGCTTTTAAATTCATTTTTTTTTTATATTTTTTTTTCTTTTTGTTTTCAAACATTGACGTTTTCAATAGTTCCCCATCTTTTACATGTAATCGAACGCTGCTGGCGTCGTTTCATATAAAATGACGTAACGCGCGGGTCCTAAACGTGCCCTTTGACGTGACCTTATATTACTATCTGACGCTGTGTGAAATAGATCTTAGATTCTTGCTTGTTTGTTTGCTTGTTTGGTTTGACGTTTAACGGCCTAGTCAACACTATTTAGGTCAATTTTGAGCCGATCAGTTTACCTGTCCAAACGTTTCCTGTGCAGGCTGATACTGAAGCGGTTAACCAGTACAGTGCACATTCTTTCGCCAGAAGCTGACAATTGCCCTTCTAGAATCAGCGGAATTGAGTTTCTTGCTCATAGACTTGATCGAAGTATAAAACTTATATTTCAACCAATCAAATCGCTCGAAATGTACATAATGGAATTATAAATATGTTCTATAAAAGGGTTATCCTTTGGAAGCAAGGAATACACCACAGAACAAGAAAATATGAAGTGTACATGTTTTCTGGGCCAGACTAGGCAGTTTCGGCCAATAAGGCCTCATGAGTGACCCTCAAATATTTTCAAAATTCCAGAATGGAATCAATGATCACAAAGGACAAGAAAATATATAAACTACACTATGATGTAGGGTATGGAGACTTTTTACGGCCGCCACACATTCCCAGACACCAGCTGTAGTGACGTTAAATATGTTCTCTAAAAAGGTTATCATTTGAAAGCAAGGAATGCAACGCAATATTTCAGACTTATTTTATTATTTTGTTTGTTAAATGTTTGACCCATTTTGTATCGGAAACCCCAAAACGGTACCC
This sequence comes from Lucinisca nassula, assembly GCA_963580285.1. Classification (NCBI taxonomy): domain Eukaryota; kingdom Metazoa; phylum Mollusca; class Bivalvia; order Lucinida; family Lucinidae; genus Lucinisca; species Lucinisca nassula. The sequence goes on along the minus strand of OY757013.1, from coordinate 107,253,975 downwards.
GGGCAAACAGTGCAGGCCCAGATTAGACGCCGCAGAACGCGGCGTCTGATCAGGGCCTCCACTGTTTGCCATAAGTTCAGTCATTTTCCAAATAAATTTTGAAGTAAACACAAACTGACACCACTAAATTTTGAAATGGCCTCCTGCTATATATAAGGAGGAAGATTCCATTTGGTACTAAAAGGGTTAAAACACATATTTTGAGTGTTTGTAAAGTGCACCTCGTAGCAGTAGTTTGAAATCATCAATCCGAAAATATCAAATGACATTTGTCAGAACTCCGTCCCCAAGAGAGCCGACGGCCCCCGCCCATCGGGGCTTGAAGAAATATATGGGCTGCATGATTCTTCCACGCAGAGCTGATTCTGACCCACACACGAGTACTGGTAAACCGCTTTTTGGACCTAAGCCTGCCCAGGCAAAGCGGTGTGAGTGTCGGACCGTCTATGCTTATAAACCCTATTGGTTTCATTGGGCGTCAGGGCTTGAGATGCCATTTCATCTCAATGTCGGGTAAAAGTCCCACAAAATTGGAAGCAAAGTCTCCAAAATGACCTTTACAGTGTTAACGGGGGCGTTAAACCTCAAATCAAACAAACAAAAAACCAAGAAAGCCGAAAGTATAAACATTGACTTTGTTAACATCTTGGAGCCTTGTCTAATTTCATTTCGATCTTGTACATTATAACTGAGAGCAAAAATTCTCAGAAGGATTCTGCTCTTATATGATTATTTCAAACTTGTAATTTGCGAATAAACTTCGTTATTGATGTGATATTTCTACAACTTTTACATCTTTAAAAACTCTTTGTCTAGATATGTGTCATATGAGATAGGTTGTTTGTTTTGTTTGTTTGATTTGAGGTTTAACGTCGCCGTCAACTCTGTATATGTCATTTTGGAGACGTTGCTTCCAGTTTTGTGGGACTTTTACACGACATTGAGATGAAATGACTTCTCAAGCCCTGTCGCCCAATGAAACCAATAGGGTTTATATAAGTTTTTTTTTCCGGGGTAAAAAATAAAATAAAAATAAAAAGTTTCTCCTACCTACCGACATTTTTTTCTAGCCTGTTAGTAGAATCACAACACTATTGTTTACCTTATTATTTTATAGAAGACTATTTTTTTATTAATGCAATTTACGTAATACGTTTGTATTCTTTTCATTGTAACCTACGCGTAGCCAAAAAAAATGAGCCGAACTATAAAAATGTATCATTCTCCGAGGGTTTACTTGTCGCTTAAGCTGGCTGAGGTTAACCCATTAAGTACCAGAAACCCCAAAACGGGTACCCTGGTAAACAGTGTAGGCCCAGATCAGACGCCGCAGGGCCTCCACTGTTTGCTAAAAGTTCAGTCTAAATACATTTTGATGAAATCACAACCTGGCGGCCCTAAATTTTGAAATGGACTCCTGCTATAATATAAGAAGGAAGAAGACATTTTGTACAAAAAGGGTTAAATAACGCTTCTTTATCTTACCTTTATCTTTACGCCAGACTCCCGCCCGGACATCACTATTTTTAAGGACACGTCCAAAACTGAAATATACATAATCTAGTGTGAATTGCGATTGCCATTGTCAATAACTAATACTCTTTAATACATTCCAGCATATTGAATTGTACATCACTTCCTGAAACGATTAATTTATCAAGCGCCTTATCCGAGGCTTAGGCGAGCCTGCGCTTCGGGGAAATGGATACAACTTGCAGATTTTCCCACCATTTTTCTAAGGGAGACAACTTTTGGGACTTCTTGTTTGCTTTTCTTTAACAAGAAAAACAAAAACAAAAAAAAAAAAAAAAAACGGGTCTACTCTTAAGGAGTTGACCCCTATTGACATGGGAGACAAAAATACTTTTGCAGGAGTAACCTCCCCTTAAGTTCAGTCTCATCAGAGCCTTTTTCACTCGCAGGCATTTGGAAAAGGTAAGGTCGATTGTGCAAGTGAGTGTTTGAGTTTTACGTCTCACCAACAGCTAAGGTCATACGGAAACGGGACATCGTTTTAAAGACTCATCCGAAAGTCTGGAGAAGCCCGGGATCGATCCTCCGATCCCTGGTTCACAGGGCGAGTAGCATAACCATTACACCACGGAGGCTTCTAAGCTCGATTGTGCAATAACAAAAAGCAATCAAAAGACAAATGTGCGTTTTTTTACTAGTAATGGAGATTGCCAAGAATGGCATTTTTAATCCATTTAGTACCAGAAACCCCTTAAAGGGGGTACCTTGGCAAACAGTGCAGGTCCAGATCAGACGCCGCAGAACGCGGCGTCTGATCAGGGCCTCCACTGTTTGCTAAAGGTTCAGTCATTTTCCAAATAATTTTTTATGAAAACACAACCTGACACCCCTAAATTTTGAAATGAACTCCTGCTATATATAAGGAGGAAGATTCCATTTGGTACAAAAAGGGTTAAAGAATAACTCATTCACCAGCATTAGTACCAAATCGGATTATATGTATCAGGTCTGTGGGATAAAAATAATCACAACGAATCCAAAAGATTTTATAAACCTGAGCAGACAGGCCTCCGGGTCGACTTAGGCTTTAACTTAAATGTCACAGTGAACTGTGGTCACTGTGGCTTTATCTGTTATGAAAAATATATAAATTTATGCAAGTGCGCCCACGCCCATCGGGTCTTGGAGAAATAGATTCGGCTGCATGGTGTTTCCGCACAGAGCCGAAACCGACCGAACGTGAGTACCGGCAAATAGCTAATAATTTATAAGCCTGCACAGGAAAAGCTTTGCGAGTCGGATTGTCCCAGGGAAAAAGTTGCGAGTCCGACCGTCCCGGCGTATAAACCCTACCAGTTTGTTCGGGTGGTAGATTCTTCTCGGTGTCCGGTAAAAATCCCACAATTTGGAAGCGGTGTCTCAAAACGGACATAAATAGTGTTGAAGGTGGCTTAAATCATATGGGCCCCGTCAAGCGATTTTGGTACTTATCGCCTATGCGAGCAGCGAAGGTTCAGGCGAGCCTGCGCATCCGCGCAGTCTCGCCAGAACGTTCGCTGCTCGCTCAAACAAGCAGTGAAGCAAGAGGAACCTTCAGACAGAAAGCCATATCCCTGGCCCCTCTGAATGGCTGGGCATGCGCAGTTAAAATTTGTCATGACGGAATGCTCGAAGACCCAAATTCGCTTGGCGGGGCTCATATGTTGTAATGCTTGCTTCCAAAGGATTAGCCCCTTTTCAGAACATTTGCCTTCACCACAGCTGGTGTTAAGGGAATGTATGGCGGTAGTAAAAAGTTTCCCTGTCCTTCATCATAGTGTTGGTTTTATCTTTTCTTGTCCTTTGGGATCAGAGATTCCATTGTTGAATTTCGAAAATGTTTGAGGGTCACTGATGAGGCCTAATTGGCCGAAAGTAGCCAGTCCGCCCCAGAAAAAATGTTGTACACTCCATAGTTTTCGATTCTGTGCTGCAACTCTTGCTTTCAAAGGATTACCCAGAAGCCTCCGTGGTGTAGTGGTTATGTTACTCGCTTTGTAAACAACCGGGCTTCTCCAGACTTTCGGATGAGTCTTTAAACCGAGGTCGCGTCTCCGTATGACCTTAGATGTTGGTGAGACGTAAATCTCAAACACTCAAACTCCAAAGGATTAACCGTTTCTCAGAACACTTAAGCTTAACACATAAAATGCAAGTGATCATGCGTCACCGTGGTTTAACAGTGCGAAACAGGGGGAAATAAAGTATCCACTAGAAATTGACCCACGCAAGCCTGGGAGATACAGTAAAATTCCTATATTAAGACCACCTTTGGGACTGTTCAAAAGTGGTCTTAAAGACCACTTTTGAACAGCCCCAAAGGTGGTCTCTGACCAGAGGACACTGTAAGGATAAAACACAAAGACGGAAGAACTGAAACTTTCTAAATAATCTTTTTTGAGCAGAATTAGTCTCAATTTTTGGTGGTCTTAATAACGGAATTGCACTGTATGTGTTTTACTTGTTGCTTAGGTTAGAGTTGATTGGCCAAGTCCACACAAATAAGACCATGTCTAGCCGGTCAGTCCACCTAATCACGATAACAAGTCCGTGAAACGTATACCCCTATAAGCCCCACTATATAGTGAAAATTGGGGTTTATAGTGGTATACATTATCTGCATTTATTTGTCTCAAAACATAGATTGTGAGTACTCGTTAGAACCGCCTCATTGAGGCGGTTCTAACGAGGACCTACAATCTACATTGACAGTAGATAGTTTTATAAAGATATTTTTTTAACCTAATAGTTGTCACTTCTGACACCAGGTTGGTTTGTTTGTTTGTGTGTTTGATTTGAGGTTTAACGTCCCGGTCAACACTGTAAATGTCATATTGGAGACGTTGCTTCCAATTTTGAGGGACTTTTGCCCGACATTGAGATGAAATGACATCTCAAGCCCTGTCGCCCAATGAAACCAATAGGGTTTATTATCATGGACACCATGTTGGACGTAAGGACGTAAGTATTTCTCACGGAGTTGTTTTCCTAATCTATCCCCGTCTATGAATACCCATGTAAACCTCAGTGGGGTTTACGGGGGTGATCTTTTCACGGACGTGTAAACTTGACGAGTATGGTAAAGTGTCAGGTAAATTTGCGGTATAAAGCTTTCTCATTTTATTACATGGGATTATTTCGCCCCCGCCCGTCGGGGCTTACAGAAATAGATGGGCTGAAACTGACCACACATGAGTACTGATAAAACGTTTAGAAGGACTAAGCCTGCCCAGGCAAAGTGGTGTGAGTCAGACCGTCCGATGCATGTAATCATTTTGGTTTCATTGGGCGTCAGGGCTTGAGATGTCATTTCATCACAATGCCGGGTAAAAGTCCCACAAAATTGGAGCGTCTCCGAAATGACCTAAAAAGTGTTGACGGGTACTTTAAACCTAAGTTCAAACAAATAAACAAAAGAAACTAACAAACATGGAATTGTGCCACTACGGACGACAATATCTTGTCGTTGATGTTTGCATGTTACCTTTGTAGTGTTTGTTGTTTTCTGACATGTATCTGATCAACTCCACGTACCGATCATGCAAAGATGATGACATAATTGTCTCTAATTGCCACTAAAGATGATAAAATGCATTACACGGGAAACTATCTGGAACGTTTAACCCATTGCATGCGGTAAACCCATAAAGGGGTACCTTGGCAAACAGTGCAGACCCAGATCGATCAGGGCTTGCCCTATTTGCTAACAGAATTTTCAGTCAAAAATAGTATAAAAACAAAACAATGGGCCTGACACCCCTTATATGACAAATGGACTTGTCCAACATATAGCAATGGAAGAGTCCACTAGTATACAATGGGTTAAAATCAATTTGAAGAGTTTCGTATATAACATGTAGATTAAACAGTATTTATCCTTATTATCCGGACACTTTTTTGGATTTTTTTTTTAAATCCGTCAATTTACCGTTTTGTTAACTGACATATTGCTTTTTACTTCAATACATGTATGTTGCTTCATATACAGTCCATATAAGTGGACCATGAACATTATGGTTGAAAATTGTCATTGTTCGAACTAGCATTACGAATACACTGTAAATTTTTCCGCCGAAAAAAATGAAAATTTTAAGATGAAAAACTGTGATATTTTTCTTATTTTTGCTCTAAAATATAGAGGGTGGGAACTCGTTAGAACCGCCTCATCCTGTGAACACCAGTTTTACTATATAAAAGTGGGGTTCAAGTGAGTCAAAATTATATACATCACGAAAACACGCCTATATAATTTTGACCCCCTTGAACCCCACTTTTAAATAGTAAAACTGGGGTTTGCAGGGGTAAACCTTATTTTTCCTATTTCTGCTCTAAAATATAGACTGTGGGTACTCGTTAGAACCGCCTCGATGAGGCGGTTCTAACGAGTACCCACAATTTATATTTTGAGCAGAAAAAAGAAAAATATCACATTTTTTCATCGTAAATTTTCATTTTTTCGGCGATAAAGGTTAAAATGTATTTGTATGGGCTCGTTTTCGTAATATGCGTGACTTCGTGATGGTGCCTCATTGAAGATATTCCTTCACTTTATATTCCAGTGATTCCAGCAGTCACCTCGATTTTAGTTAGAAAATAGTGTTTTTGTACATATGTTCAAACTTTCATTGTATTTTTTTAACCTGTTTCCATAACGCTGTACATATACATCACACTTTTTCTACTGGTTTAATACATGTGCAGGTTACGGCCCCCTCCCCCTCGTCCATGCTTATAAACCCTATTGGTTTCATTGGGCGACAGGTCTTGAGATGTCATTTTATCTCAATGTCGGGTAAAAGTCCCACAAAATTGGAAGCAACGTCTCCAAAATGACCTTTATAGTGTTGGCGGGGACGTTAAACCTCAAGTCAAACAAATCAAACAAAAATCATGTGCAGGTTCAAGTGTTCAGTGACTGAGCCTTTTCTTATAGTCACATAGTATAGTTACAATATATACAACCAGCATTTTGGGGGCAAAAACAGTATTTTATGTATTTTGTTTTTACAAGACAGTTTCTTGGTACTACGTGGTTATTCCTTTTAAATTCTTGCTAGGGTTTGATACAGGTTTTTTTTTTCATATATCACCCTTAATTTTTAAGAAAATTCAATTTCTTGATAAAAATGAATTTGAATTCTTCAAATTCATACAAACATGTTTTATCATAATATTATTTTTTGTTATCTGTTGTAGTCTGCAATATCCCATCGTCTATTGAAAATCATTTTGCTGTAGGCCTGTTGCAAGTCCGACACATTCAGTGACACCAACATGGGGCCCCGGTGGTTCCCCGAGTGGTCAAGTTGACACCCCCACATCATAAAAAGCATCTCAGAAACCTTTAAGATCCCCCAGCCCTAACCCATAATTGAGCCAGCGCATGACAAAATCTACCATAAGGCATGTGCGACCACCTAAGACTCAGATCCGCCTGCGCATCCGCGCAGTCTGATCAGAGTCTTCGCTGTTCGCATTAGCCTTCTAAAGCCCCTGGGCTATTTATAGGGCATAGTACTGGTAAACCGCTCAGAGTATCTAAGCTTGTCCAGGAACCGGGTTGCGAGGCAAAATCTACAATAAGGCATGTGCAACCACCTAAGACTCAGATCAGCCTGCGCATCCGCGCAGTCTGATCAGAGTCTTCGCTGTTCGCATTAGCCTTCTATAGCCCCTGGGCTATTTATAGGGCAACAAGAGAATGCTCCTACCAGGCTGAGCTGACGGGCCGGCTGAACTGAGTCTTCGACCATAGCACGGGTCTTATTGTCTTATTGTGCGCAGACTCATATATTGTCTTCTTCCTTATGGTAAGACTCATTCAGACACACCAATCTTGGGGTCTATGTGTGCTTGAGGAGCCCCTCCACCACACTTCATAAAATACCATATATCATAGAAGCCATTCAGATCTTCCCACCCCCCCCCCCCCCCCTCCTCATAATATATATTCTTGTTCCTTATGATTAGACAAATTCAATCACACCAACTACTGGGGTCCACAGGGGCTGTTCCTCTCCCCTGCATTTAATAAAAGAGCCTCATATCTCAGAAACCATTTTAGCGTACTTGAACAACACCTTAATCCATACAAATGATTGTGTCACGTCTAGAAAATCGTTTGAAAATAATGATATTTACGGATCCGTAACATATCATTATTTCAAACGATTTTCTAGACGTGACACAATCATTTGTATATATTTACATTTCCAGTGTAAAGTCTAATGTAAACCTATAGAAAACAATTGCGTTCATACTTCCATGAACGCATCGAATCACATGATTTCCAGTGAAGTTAAGTGACGTCATTCTAAACCATTGTTCTCTACGGGCATTGATGACGTCAACGCTGCTCCGCTCTTTGTAGAAAAACAGCGTGTAAATATTTTTCAGCTTCAGAAATTTGCCCTACAAGCATTTTTTCGCCCAGTGATGAGGGGCTAATAACTTAAATATAAAAAATAAACTTATTTTTTCTGCTTTTCATGAAAGTATGAACGACAGTGGGTCGCAAGCAAAGTTTGCATGAGTCCCTTCGGGGTTCATTTACTTTGCACGCGACCCACTGCGTTCATACTTCCATGAACTGCAGAAAAATAAATTTCATTTCTTAAGTGTACGTAATTTTATCCTATCCGTAAAATATCATTATTTTCAAACGGTTTTCTAGACGTGACACAACCATTTGTATGTGTACGTAATTTTATCCTATCCGTAAAATATCATTACATGCATTTTCAAACGATTTTACCACTTGTATGGATTAATGTGTTGTTTATCATTATTTTCAAACGATTTTCTAGACGTGACACAACCATTTGTATGGATTAAGGTGTTGTTCAAGTACACTAAAATGCAAAAATAAAGAGAAAAAAAATCCAAGAGATCAGTTTTGGACCATCCGCTCTACTAACCGCAAGAAAGCTCTACTGACCCCAAGTATATGTGGATTTACCCAAGGGTTAAATTAATCTCTGTGTGTAATACTGTGTACATGGATGACAATGTATAGTGAACTCTACATGTTGACAGGGGTTCTATCGTTATGGATATAATGTTATATTGCCATTTATTGGAAAAAAATCACGTCTCGTCGTTGTTTGTACACCCACTAAAGTATATTTTGGTGTAAACATCACGTGAACAAGTCCGTGAAATGAAACCCCTACCCCACCTCCTATACCCCACATTATATAAATAAAACTGGGGTTTACGGGGTATACATTACTTTTCTTATTTTTGCTCCAAGACATAGGTTTTGGGTACTTGTTAGAACCGCCTCAATGAGGCGGTTCTAACGAGCACCAACAACCTATGTTTGCAGTATTTATAAGAAACAATATCACGGATTTTCATCCGAAAAATGGCCATTTTGGAGGTGTGAAAAAAAAATACTATGTCGCACGGGTGTGTTATAGTAATGCATGGTACGTTTCTTATGAAGGACAGTGGAGAAACAGCTGATCAAAATTGGACCATTTTGAAAGGCAAATTTCATACAAAGTGAGTTTTTATTTTTTTCTTACATTTTTAATATGCATGTTTTACATTTATTCATTTAATTTGGAGCATTATGGGTTATTTTTCTAGAAATATGTCAACATGCCAAACACCCATGAATTTTAGCCCACGTGCCAGGAAAACTTCCAATGCTTTACCTCTACATAAAAAGGGTGACACGTCTACTTTATCCAACTACAGGCCAATTTCACTTCTCAGTGGTGTAGGGAAACTTCAAGAAAGAATAGCACATAAAAACGTGTACAATTTCTTACATGAGAATAACCTCTTATACAGATACCAATCTGGATTTTTACCACACCACTCTACTACTTTTCATTTAATTGATATTTTCCAGCATATATGTCAAACGTTTGATAATAACCAGTTTTCATATATGGTATTTTATGATGTATCAAAAGCCTTTAATAGGTTGTGGCATAAAGGGCTCATTTTTAAATTAAAACAACACGGCATTAATGGTTCTCTTCTCAACTGGATTGAAGACTATCTAAGTAATAGAAGTCAAAAGGTTTTCATTAGGTCTTGTACCTCAAGTTCTAGAGGAATATATGTGGGGTACCTCAAGGTTCCGTGCTAGGGCCACTTTTATTTCTTATCTATGTAAATGATATTTCAGACTCTCTGTTAAGTTTGACGCGACTCTTTGCTGATGACAGCTCACTATTTTGTGCAGCATCCTCAACTGCTGATATAGAAGGAATCATAAATCACGACTTACTTATTCTTTCTGCGTGGGCCAAGCAATGGTTGATCACCTTCAATCCCTTAAAACCGAGGCAGTGTTTTTCGCTTTAAAAATTTTCGAAAATTACCCCCAGATTCTCTTCGATAATACCCCAATAAAGTTCGTAGAAAATCATAAACATCTGGGTTTAACATTTAGTAATAATGGCCAATGGCACACGCATGTAGAAAATATAATAACTAGTGCATCCAAAGTCATAGGGATTATGCGAAAACTAAAATTTAAATTCAGTAGATCTGCTTTAAACCAGATATATATTTCGTACGTACTACCTATTCTTGAATATTCCTCAATAGTTTGGGATGGCTGTTCTGTTCAAGACATGCAAAGAAAAATTACAGAATGAAGCTGCTAGGGTTGTAACAGGTCTTACAAGGTCAGTGTCTTTAGTAAATCTTTATAGGGAATGTGGTTGGGTACCCTTGTCTGATCGGCGTAAGCAACAGAAAATGGTTTTCATGTATAAAGTTATAACGATACAGTTCCTCCATTTATAACCGATCTTATTCTCCCACTAGTTAGAGAAGTATCAAATTATCCAATAGCAACGATGTCATTTCATCTCAATGTCGGGTAAAAGTCCCACAAAATTGGAAGCAACGTCTCCAAAATGACCTATACAGTGTTGCCGAGGACGTTAACCTCAAATCAATCAAACAAACATCCAAACAATAATTACAATCATACAAGCAGCATAATCTTAGTGTGCTATTTCTGGGAGCTATATAGAGAATACCAGGTTCGTGTCTTTTGATATCAAGAGTATCAGGCAAGGCTTCGAGAACGCTTGTAGAATCGCGAGGCTTGCCGAGCGATTCTACATGCGTTCTTGAAGCCGAGCCTGATAAATTTGATATCAAATGAGACGAATCCGGTATTCTATTTATCAGTGTATCTCCTTGTACACTCTTAAATTAGCAATTTACGGTCAGTTATTGAAGGTCCTCAGTGCGTCCAAGCACTCTGGTGGTCGATATATTTAGTATCAGCTGACCATGTTTTTCCTATGATATTTTTGTTTCAAGTAATATTGCCATTTTTCCCAGTTACAATAACATTTTTTTGTCATTTACCAGTAGTCCGTTTCATTAAAAAAAGTGCAATGTCACGTTGACGTGATAAAGCTCTCTTGTCCTGAGATAGCATATCTTTATCAGGTCAACGTGTTACAATACAATTTATATAAGGGGTAACTGATAATGCTAATTATTACGAAAACCACTGGCGAAGATTTTGTTTACATTTAAATTGTCTTTCAGCTATAAAATACAGTAAAATTCAACTAATTCCACCTAAAATTAACCCTTTTTATACCAGATGGAATCTACCTCCTTATATATAGCCAGAGTATTTTTTTTTTTTTTCAAATTTTAGGGGCGTCTGGCTGTGTTTTCTTAAAAATTGATTTGGAAAATGGCTTAACTTTCGTCAAATAGTGTAAGCCCAGATGAGACGCCGCATTCTGCGGCATCTCATCTGGGCCTGCACTGTTTTCCAAGGAACCCGTTTTGGGGTTTCCAGTACAAAATGGGTGAAGACTGGTTTAAAATGCTATAGAAGTTTGCAGTTATTCTCTCTTTGTGCTTTCTGAATCAAAGTGTCATGTGGTCAGGGACCATATTTGGGACTGTTCAAAAGTGGTCTTAAAGACCACTTTTGAACAGTCCCAAAGATGGTCTTAATATAGGAATGTTACTGTAATGTTATCACAGTACAGAATGTTTAAGAGCGTTCAGATAAAAAAAAAGGTTCATTTCAAGCTCGCTGATATGAGGTAACTGACAGAGGTTGATATCACAGGCTGACATGCACATCTGTGTGACACTGTGCATTCTTTCATGTCAGTATAATGCTAATTTTTCTGAGGACAATGTGTGATATCTTTTTTCTTTTTTATACTCCAACCATAGGTTGAGGGTGCTCGTTAGAACCACCCAAATGAGACGGTTTTAAAAGGAGTACCCACACCCTACGTCTTGAAGCAGTAATTAGAAAAAAAAAATGTGCACAGCTATTAACTCAAGTTTTCTCTGAATAAAGTGGGGTTCACACGGGGTTCATTTTACGGACTTGATTATCATGACGCAATTATATGAACCCCGCCAAGACAAACCCTTTCTTCGGGGTTCGTGTAATGAACAACCCTGTAAACCCCACTTTATAAAGAGACAACTCGGGTTTTCAGGGGTATGTACTCTTATCTCTTTTCCAAGATATAGCTTATGGGTACTCGTTAGAACCGCCTCATGAGGCGGTTCTAACGAGCCCCCATAACCTTTTTGGACAATTTAGGGGTCGATTGTCTATGACAGTAGATAGGGAAAATGGGCCTAAAAGATGGACTTAGGTTCATTAAACTCTTAAGCAAACAGTGTAGACCCTGATCAGATGTTGTTTTTTGCGACATCTGATCTGTGTCTACACTGTTTGCCAAACCCAACCTGATTCAATAGATAACCCGCTTTTGCAACACCCTGACGTCACATTGATAAGAATAGCACGGATTTTTTCTATAAATAACAATTTCTGGGATTTTCTACAATTCTGTGATTGTCACGTGGACATCAGCACTACGGAACTTCTGTGCTTAGTAAAATGGGAAAAATGCCGAGCCTGAAATGTTGTCTTAATTTCGTTAAACTCTTAAGCAAACAGTGTATACCCTTATCAGATGCCGCTTTTGCGGCATCTGATCTGGGTCTACACTGATACATAATCCCAGTCAGGATTATATAGATAACCCTCTTGCGCATCACCCTGAGGTCACATTGATAACAAAAGTAGTTTTTTTTTTCTTCTATAAATAACCATATTTCCTGGATTTCCAACAAACCTGGACATCAGCACTTAGGATCTTCTGTGCTTAGTAACTTTGGGTCAACCCTTTTAAGGCATAAGGGAAATTTCTTTCTTGCACACCAGACAAGGAAATCCGTAATTTTACCCTGGGATAGAAATTTTTGTTCTGATAGCTCAGTGGTTAGTGCACTTGCCTCTGATGCTAGAGGTCCCGGGTTCGATCCCCGGCAGCGGCGATAAAATTTCGGTGTCCGAACACGCTCCATTGGCATCATTTGCAGGGATGAATGTCATAAAGTGCACCGTCCTTCGGATCGGGACGTAAACTGGAGGCCCCCTGTGCAGGGAGAACCATCCCCTGTGCAGGTTAAAGATCCCTACCGTAATTACTGTGTAGGCTTTCATCCTGCAAAACCTGGAGTGTATGTAATATACACCTGCGGTAATGGGCAAATGTGACCGACGCAGTATCAGAAGATAGATAGATAGATAGGTGTTCCGACCCAAAAATGAATATAATCGCGTGTTTGATAAATGCACTGGTTGATTACAACCTCATGCGCGGCGTCGTCATGCGTGACGTCACTAAACATTCCTGTTGTGTCATCACAAAATGGCGGACGTCGGTTACCGAAGTGACAGCAGCATTAAAAATTCGCAATAGAAATGGAAGGTATGCAAGTAAAAGAATCCTATATGGGTGTGAGGGGTGGATCGAAAAATCCGTCCCTCGGGATCACTGTCCGGCATCACTCGGCAAGCCTCGTGATGCCGGACAGTGACGCTCGGGACGGATATTTCCATTCACCCCTCACACCCATATAAGATTCTTATATTCTCACACGGGTCTTTTTCTAACGGTTCCACGACTTGCTGGTCTTTGTTTGTTTGATTTGAGGTTTAACGTCCCCGTCAACACTGTAAAGGTCATTTCGGAGACGCTGCTTCCAATTTTGTGGAACTTTTACCCGACATTTAGATGAAATGAGATCTCAGTGAAACCAATAGGGTTTATAAGCATGGACGGACCGACTCGCAACGTTTTGCCTGGGCAGGCTTAGATCCTCTAAGGGGTTTACCAGTACTCGTGTGCGGATCGGTTTCAGTTCTGCGTGGAAGCATCATGCAGCCAATCTGTTTCTTCAAGTCCCGATGGGCGGGGACCGATCTCAACTGGGTGTCTTTTTCTAGCGGTTCCGCGACTTGCTGGTCTAAGCCATATGTCACTTAGTGCTGACACCAGCTTTTCCATTATTCAGAAATAGTAACTTCATTATTTCTATCAATATAGGCTATCGCTTGTACCAGAGACAAAATCTGATAACTTCTATGAATGATACGAGCCGCAGCGTGCGATAAGGTACATTATGCGTTCGAAGACTAGGGCATGGCGTCATCAATAACATTTATCAAAAACCTGATTCTGGGGTTTTAAGGGGATTGGGAACACTGAGCACATTGTCCGCCATGTTTCAAAGGGAGACAACTTTCGGGACTTCCTGTTCACTCTTGTATAAAGTCTGTCCACCTGAAAAATGAGTGTACTCTTAAAGGAAAGAATTTGCTCCTCAGGAGCACATTCTTTGCTTTAAGAGTTGACCCTTATTGAGATTGGAGACAAAAATACTTTTTGCAGGAGTTGTCTCCCCTGAAGATGTTGGTATTCCCTTTAAACAGCGAAAACCTCATTGCAACATTAACTGCAATGGAATGAATGCTTAGCTCAAGATGGGATTTTTTTATTTTGGTTTTACGACCCTTTTAAGATTATTTCCCTCACATCGAGCCAATCGTTAATCAGAGGTGGTGAAACCCGGAGTATCCGGAGAAAAACCACCTGACCATCTGTAGCAGAACTTGGCGTCTCACATAATCAGAGGCGTGCGAAACCAGGAGTACCCTGAGAAAAACCACCTGACCATCTGTAGCAGAATTTGGCGTCTCACATATGACCCGAGCCATGTTCAAACTCACAGAGGTGAGAAACCCAATGATTAAGAGTCAGCGTTCTTATCCACTAGACCTCGAAGTACTGTAGGGACAATTGAATTATTGCTCCATGAAACAAATGTTTTGAATGTTTGTTTTGTTTGATTTGAGGTTTAACGCCACCGTCAACACTGAAAAGGTCATTTCGGAGACGTTGCTTCCAATTTTGTGGGACTTTTACCCGACATTGAGATGAAATGACATCTCAAGCCCTGCCGCCCAATGATCCAATAGGGTTTATAAGCATAGACGGACCGACTCTCACCGCTTTGCCTGGGCATGCTTAGATCCTCTAAGCGGTTTACCAGTACTCGTGTGCGGGTCGGTTTCATCTCTGCGTGGAAGCATCATGCAGCCGATATATTTCTTCAAGCACCAATGGGCGGGGGCCGTTTGAATATTTTTTAGAATCGCCACGCCGAAAACGTTTTGCGAGACGATTCTAACAAATGTCCACAACAATTGTTTCTTGGAGTGACTGAGGGAAAAAGGCCCCTTATTACCTCTTAATTGGGATTCATTACAGTTGCAAATTGTTTTTGGTGGTTTAGTTTGCAGAAAAAATGTGGATCGCCTGTATTAACTCATTTCCAAAGCGTTTTCTCAATCAGGCGGTTCTTTAGGACCTATAAATTTATGGTTTTGAGCAGATTTTAGAACGTTACAGCCTTTACGAAAACACGCCTATACAAATACATTGTAAACTTTACGGCCGAAAAAAATGAAAAGTTTGAGATGAAAAATTGTGACATTTTTCTTATTTCTGCTCAAAAAATATATTGTGGGTACTCGTTAGAACCGCCTCATCGAGACGGTTCTAACGAATACCCACAATCTATATGGTAGAGCAGAAATAAGAAAAATAAGGTTTACCCCTGTAAATCCGAGTTTTATTATGTAAAAGTGGGGTTCAATGGGTTGTGTTTGTTTGTTTGATTTGGAGTTTAACGTCCCCGTCAATACTGTAAAGGTAATTTTGGAGACGTTGCTTCCATTTTTGTGGGACTTTTACCCGACATTGAAATTAAACGACACCTCAAGCCGTGTCGCTCAATGAATCTAATTGGGTTTATAAACGTGGACGGGCCGACTCTCACTGCATTGCCTGGGCAGGCTTAGATCCTCTAAGCGGTTTACCAGTACTCGTGTGTGGTCGGTTTCAGCTCTGCATGGAAGCATCATGCAGCCATCTATTTCTTCAAGCCCCGATGGGCGGGGGCTAAAGGGGTTCAAGGGGTCAAAAAGCGTGTTTTCCTGATGTACAACCTGTATTAAGCAAGCACCTAAGGTATAATCAAAACGTGCTTGCTTAAGACAGGTGCTTGTGTAAAACATTTGAATTTTGATGCATTTGTCTTTTTGGGGGAACTAAATTCATGCTTGCTTAAGACAGGTTGCTTGCTTAATAGAGGTGGCCACTATGACAGGTTTGACTGTACATACAGGTCACGAAATGAGCACTAGAAGGGCGATCACGAGTAAGAAACGTTTTATTCAACTGCTCTTTTCTCCGTTGCTTGATTCAGTCCAAAATCAAGTCAGTCCCGAAAGCGTCGCGAATCGGTGTACAGAGGACCCGCGTTATAGCGACATTCGTTATAACGGTAAAACTCGTAACAACGACAATTTCAATGGAATTACTTCGTATATGCACATAGCTATAGGCTTAGCCTCGGTTCCGAGCGGCTTGGGCTTCCCTCGGGTTGGAAATGCCGAAATCGAATCCATAGTCATGGGAAATTCTTGACATTTAATACGCCAAGAAACAATTGCTATATACATTTGTTAGAATCGCCTCGATGAGGCGATTCTAACAAATGTCTATAACATTTGTTTCTTAGAGTCATGATGCGGAAGAGACATTTTATAACCTATATTCATATTCCGGACTGGGATTCTTTATAACGGCAAATTCATTAGAACGCCACAATGCTGTCGTTATAACTCGAGTCCTCTGTATTTGAATCAGCACCGTGGTCTGAGTTGCCTCGCATTACGTGTTTGACCGTCGCTTTTAAATCTCTGATTCTGAGTTTGCCTTACGCGTTTAAAACTCTCATTGTTATTGGGGTTTACAGGGGTATACGTTATTTTCCTTTTATGTGCTCAACATCATAGATTATGGGTACTCTTTATATGCACATGTAGAACCGTCTCAGTGAGCACCTCTAAGCTATGTTTCGACTAGAAATAAGAAAAAAAAATAACAAAATATCTGAAAAGGGCTAGTTCATGATATATGAAATACGCTATTTTAATGCATGGATATGTTACATGTGTCGGAATGATTTGAATCCTAAAAGGAGCCAATTCTTTCGTGAAACAGCGGTGCTAAAATTTGTAACTTACGGTAATATTATGCTTTTCTTCCTTAATGTGGTAAATGGAATTTGTGTTTTTATAAACACGTGAGTATTTTCTTCTTCTTCTTCTCCTTCTTCTTCTTCTTCTTCAGCTTCTTCTTTTTTTTTCTTCTTCTTCTTCTTCTTCTTCTTCTTCTTCTTCTTCTTCTTCTTCTTCTTCTTCTTCTACTACTACTATTCTTCTTTAATGTGAATAATGGAATATGTGTTTTTTATGAACACGTGAATATCTTATTTCTTCTTCTTCTTCTTCTTCTTCTTCTTCTTCTTCTTCTTCTTCTTCTTCTTCTTCTTCTTCTTTGAGTAAAGGATGATAATCATCTGGAGTGCGTTTAATATAGACACCGTATCTACATATTCGCGAATAAAAAGTGCAAGTGTACTAAATGTACATTGTATATTGATGCGCGTCAAGAGAAAGTCTGATCTGAGATTTGTGGTACGCGTTGTAGATACATTGTATCTTAAGACTCCTAAATGACTCCTCCGGGGTGAGCTGAAACTGTTTAAGTCTGCATTGTTGCATAGGCTGATCAACGTCGTCGCTGTTAACACCATCACGAAAACACGCCTATATAATTTGTATCCTTTATAATGTAAAACTTGGGTTTACAGGGGTAAACCTTATTTTTCTTATTTCTTAGCAGAAATTAAAAAAAATATCACAAATTTTCGTATTAAATTTTTCATTTTTACGGCGGTCATATTTACAGTGTATTCGTATAAGCGCGTTTTCGTAATACACGCCATCTGTTACTTTCAGACGCGCCCCAATCACTTAGAACTATACATATACATGAGCCCCGCCAAGCGAATTTATGTCTTCGAGCATTCCGTCATGACAAATTTTAACCGCGCATGCCGAGCCATTCAGAGGGGCAGGGGATATGGCTTTCTGTCTGAAGGTTTCTCTTGATTCACTGCTTGGATGAGCGAGCAGCGAAGGTTCTGGCGAGACTGCGCGGATGCGCAGGCTCGCCTGAACCTTCGCTGCTCGCATAGGCGATAATTACCAAAATCGCTTGACGGGGCCCGCATGAGTATGTTATCAGGAAGTTGATCGGATAAAACTCTATCTGCAGATGACACTATAGGATAAAGAATAAGAATTCATTTCCATCCAGCTAGGATTGATTGTTCACGGCGAATACAAGCTCTGATTTGATATTGGTTGACTCCATGTAAAATGTCCAGGACTCCGTGGGAAATAGCAATGGCTTTACACTGTATATTTTTTAATCTTAACCCTTTTCTTGCTGTTCACGACAACCCCTATCTTTGCAAACAGTGTAGATCCAGATCAGATGGCTGATTAGGATTTACACTGTTTGGCATTCAGTTTATGAATTTGTAGCAATATATTACATCAAGTAATTTGATTGGTTGATAGACAGAAATGGATGTGGCTTAGATGTATATTCAGTAAGATAAGGGTTCACGGCTGAGATTTCCAGCGTTGGTCTGCTAAGTATGGCCGTTGGGGACAGGTGCCGTTGTTGCACCGCAGCTAATCTGCTGTCCTCATTACGAAAACACGCCTATAGTACATGCTAAATTTTACCGACGAAAAAATGAAAAATGTCCGATAAAAAAGGTGATATTTTTGTTATTCCTGCTCAAAACGTAGATTGCGGGTACACGTTAGAACCACCTCAAGGCGATTCTAACGAGTACCCAAAATCTGTGGTTTTAAGCAGAAATAGGAAAAATAATGTACACCCCTGTAAATCCAAGTTTTACTTGATAAAAGTGGGGTTCGTGGGGGTAAGAATTATATAGGCGTGTTCTCGTGATCTCTGCAGTTTGGGTTTTGACTGTTTTGTTGGGGTGTTTGTGTATATGCGACAGATCGCGTGTTTTTTTTTTTTTTTTTTTTTTTTGTCTTCGCCCGTGGGTGTAGATATTATAGACATTTGGGTTTAACACGGAAGTACAGCCATTAGTTACCCGAAATGCAGGTTGACCATTATATTTTAATGCAACAACAAGTATAAGCTTTCACAAGAAGAAAAAACGGCTCATAAAAAGGAAAATTTCGCACAATAAAGAGGCTCAACGGACATAGCTCTGGCACAGAACTGCTATCACATTTGTACAAGTCCATATTTGCTGTCTAATACAAAATATACATATTCAAACTCACGACGACGACGGACCACTATCTGTCCTATAAACTCAACAGGAGCCGTTGGCTCTGGTGAGCTAACAAAAACTTGCTTCTTCGTTAGCAAAATGGTTGGTTTAATCTTCAATTAGTCTTCTACAAAGTGTAGGGAAGTTGTCTACTTAACTTCTCTTACAGTTTTCAAGCATATCATTTAGCATATTGAAGTTGCACATGTGCAAAGAATAAGTTTTTGACAAAATTACAGCATTTGCAACTCATTATATATACTTCAGTGGGCAGACTGGCAATTAATTGTGAGTGAGTGTTTGAGGTTTACGTCTCACCAACAGCTAAGGTCATACGGAGACGGTATCTCGGTTTAAAGACTCATCCGAAAGTCTGGAGAAGCCCGGGATCGATACTGCGACCCCTGGTTTATAAGGCGAGTAGCATAACCACTACAACACGGAGGCTACTAGGCAATTAATTGTATAAAACACATTTCTTGCATTCACATTTGATATGTGCTAAGCGTAAACCTACTTTTTTTTGAAAAAGCTGTACATCACGTGAACATGTCCGTGAAATGAACACCCCCTTAAACCCCACTTTATATAGAGAAAACTGGGGTTTAGGGGGTAAACATTATTTTCCTTATTTCTGCTCCAAAACATAGGTTGTGGGTACTCGTTAGAACCGCCTCAATGAGGCGGTTCTAACGAGTACCCGCAAGCTATGTTTGCAGTATAAATAAGAAAAATATCACGGATTTTCACCAGAAAAGTAGCCATTTTGGAGATAGCAAAAATGCACTATATCGCACGGGTGTGTTATCGTAATGCTTGTACAATAGGAAGCTTTGTTTCACTTTTGGGGCGATGGACCGGACTTGACACATCGAAACATCGGTATACTCGCAATGTTAATGTTACGACCTACCTTCAATATGACTACAAATAGTGTGTGTGTAGAATATTATTCGTCGGTGATTGTTTGTTTGTTTGTTTGTGTTGGAGTTTAACGGCCCTGTCAATACTGCTGTATGTCATTTTAAGCCGGTCAGTTTACCTATCCCAGTTTTCTGGGCAGGCTCAAACGTTAGCGGTTAACCAGTACAGTGCACATTCTTTCGCCTGAAAAATATTAGTCGGTGAAATCACTTTCGTGATTTCGCGGACCGTACAATGCCGTTCCATACAAATCTATATAAGCTGTCGTATTTTTCTTCCCTATTGCGCGCGCATTTCATCCGGCTAACTATTAATTTATCAAGTGTCATCAACAGATGATACCATGACACCCAAGGTTGCCAAACGAGATGTGTAGAAGTACTCAGCATATATGGTTTTATGCATTTACTTCTCGAGACAATAATATAACTTCAATTGTTTACAACTAGCAGACCAATTTTCCATAATAATTATGAAGTGAGTGTGAAATGTGTGATTATTTCTCGGACTTTTTTTTTTGCGTGCATGAATACATTGAAAAGTTCTTTATATGTTTTATAACTGGAGCGACCTTGAAGCTAACATAATTTAATTAGTTGTAGGTTTTGCTATCAAACTACTTAGCCAGTGTCATCTCATTGAAAAATTTCATTTAGTATAGTGCACCGTGTTGGTTTTGGTTCAGACGAGTACATAATTATGATACTCCAAACTCCTGATTTATATCGAAAAGATTTGTTAGATTTGATGTTCAACATCCCCGTCAACACCATAAATGTCATTTTGGAGACGTTGCTTCCAATGGCTGGCTACCGATATCAAGAGTTAATTCCCGTAATCGCGTCTTGGCCGCTAGGGGCGCCACAAATGAGTAGTTCCGGTTTTAAGCATAATGCGAAAACACCTTCTACGGTGCCTCTGATAGTAGATGCATCCCTTTAATCCACAGTTCAGACTGATCAGACTGCACGGATTCGCATGCCGTGTTATGACTTCGCTGGTCATTCAACGACTTGCGTAGACTCAAATAAACATGCGCAACTGTAATTTCGCTTATAAATCTCTATTGCAATATTCCAGCGGCTACGTAAGACTGATCAATACGCTCGGCTTGACCTGCAAAGACTCGGATCAACATGGACTACGGCAAGTGTTTTCGCTTATCTAAATTTGAAAAGCACTGTTAACGTTTTGCTACAGCAACGAATACTGATCATACTGCACATCTGCTCGGATGTGCAGGCTGTGCTGTGTCTTCGCTGGTGCATAGACGTACACTGTACATGTATATCAACATAGGCAACTGGAAGTTTGCTTATCTCTGTTGCGACATCCATTATCCATGCGGCTTTGTAAGACTTATGCCATCATCGAAAACACTGACCAGACTTAACGGATGCACAGGCTGAGCTGGGTCTTCGATGATCGTTCAGTTAGCTGCAAAGACTTATATCAATATGTGCAACTGGATTTCGCTTATTTTTGTTGCGATACTCATTATCCGTGCGGCTTTGTAAGGCTCATACGATCATCGATGACGCTGATCAGACTGTTTGGATGCACATGCTGAGCACATGATGGTCGTTCAATTACCTGCATAGACTTGTATCAACATAGGCAACTGGAGACTTGCTTATCCATTATCCACTCGGCTTTGGAAGACTTATGCCATCATCGAAGACACTGACCAGACTTCGCGGATGCACAGGCTGAGCTGTATCTTCGTTGGTCATTGACTCATTTCAATATGTGCAACTGGATTTATCTTATTTCTGTTGCGATGTTCATTACCAATGCGGCTTTTTAAGGCTCATACGATCATCGATGAAACTGATCAGACCTTTTGGATGCACAGGCTGAGCTACGTCTGCGACGATCGTTCAGTTACCTGCATAGACTTATGCGCAGCTGGATTTCACTTATTTCTTTTGTGATATTCATTATCCGTGTTGCTTTTTAAGGCTCATACGATCATCGATGACACTGATCAGACCCTTTGGATGCACAGGCTGACCTGCGTCTTCGACGATCGTTCAGTTACCTGCACAGACTTATATCAATATGCGCAATTGGTGTTCGCTTATTTCTGTTACGATATCCATTATCAGGCTCATGCGATCATCGATGACACTGATCAGACTGTTTGGATTCACAGGCTGAGCTGCGTCTTTGATGGTCGTTCAGTTACCTGCATACAGTTATGCGCAACTAAATATCGCTTATTTCTGTTGCGATATTCATTATCCGTGGTGCTTTTTTGGGCTTATGCAATCATCGATGACACTGATCAGACTGTTTGGATTCACAGGCCGAGCTGCGTCTTTGTAGGTCGTTCCGGTAAAGACTCAGATCAACATAAACAACCTCTGTTTGCTTTTTCTGATAGTCCTGCGGCTACGCAAGACTCATACAGTCACCGACATATTAGACAAAACAGATCAGGCTGCACGGATACGCAGGCCGCTGATTACAAAACGATCTACAGTCTCACTTCTATGTTTGTTTACCCAAACAACATGAAACCGGAACTACCCAATACTAGCGCCACCTAACGGACAAGGGAAGCAATCGGGTAGATAACTCCGTATTGCGGTAGTCCCCAATTTTGTAGGACTGTTACCCGACACTGAGATGAAATGACATCTCAAGCCCAGTCGCACAATGAGCCAATAGAGTTTATATGTATGGACTGTCCGACTCGCACTTTGCCTGGGCAGGCTTAGATCCTTTGCTAGTACATGTACTCATATGCGGTCGGTTTAAGCTGTGCGTGGACGCATCATGCAGCGTATCTAGATGGGCGGGCCGTATATATAGAAAAGAAGGGATTTACAGGGGGGGGGGGGGGGGGGGGCGGGTATACTTCATTTTTCTAAATCCTGCTTAAACATATACTGTTAGTACTCTTTTAGGCCTCCCAATTAGGCGATTCTAAGGAGAACCCACAATCCGTATGTGTTTGAGTTTTTCGGTCCCATCAACACCTGAGGTTATACGGTGACGACGGGACCTCGGTTTTAAGACTCAGCTTAAAGCCTGGAGAAACCCGGGATTGAACCCACGATCCCTGATTTAGACCACAGATGTTTCAAAAGAGCAATTGTGACAACTGCCTCTGTAAAGTTCGCCGACTTAGTGGGCTTTCAGTCCTTTGATTGTATTTGCGGACTGTAAAATAAACAGAAAAGATGTTTGAAAAAAATATATATATATCGCTTCTAGCCAATAATTTTAAAGGGAACCTTTCGGCTAAAAGTTTTTTTTTTTGTTATGTATGATACAAGCATAGTGTTTAACATTGGTCAGGCGCGTGTGCGTGCGAGAGTGTATGCGCGTGCAATGAGAAAAGTGCTAATCAAGCATTTTAACTTTACCGTAATAACTGATGACGTACAAGAATTATCCCTTCTGGCATTAATTAGCAACCATTACAAGAATGAGACTGCAAAAACAGTGTAGACCAGATCGGACTGCTCCTTAAGTTTAACTAACAGTCTGATCTAGGTTATTACTATTTGCTTCAACAGCCTTAATGGCCAAAACATACAGTAGAAAAATGTATTATAGCACTGAAATGTGTCCGAATTATATGGTATATACATTAACTTTTGATGCAAACGTAACACGCCCATGTGCTACATAGAGGATCTTACAGTGAGAGTTCATGTAGTATTGAATTTCTTAAATGAGTTGAAGAAAAAGGATAAAATGCGAGGCTTTGTCGAGCATTTTATCCCTTTTCTTCAAGCCAAGTGGAATTCGTTTCCGCTGACCGTTCCAAGGCAGTTCTCCAATCGTGGTTTATTTTATTATGGTTTGTCTTTGGGTGTTTGTGTCGCTTATATTATTTTATTTTGGATAGCCTATTGGCCATTTTGTGGGCATGTAACTGTCCTTTTGGCTTCCCTGTATTGATGTTTCCATTAGGGTCTGTTGTTTCATGTTTCATGTTGTTTCATGTTTGTGTTTCTTTCCCTTTGGTGTCTCTGATGGGAGTTGTGGGTTAATTGTATCGATTCCTGATCATTGCCTCCACTTCTACTTTAGACATCTAGGCGTTTTACCAAAAATCATTTGTGGTCGGATTCAGCTCTGCGTGGAATCATCATGCAGCCCAATCTTTTTCTCCAAGCCTCGATGGGCTGGGTCCAACGGGTTGGGTTTAAGTGGATCAAAATTTTATAGACATATTTCGTGATTGAACCGTCTCAAACAGGCGGTTCTAACGAGTATAAAAATCTATGTTTTTTAGCAAGAATATGGAAATCAATGTATACCCTCGTAAACCTCATCATGATAACCGTCCATGAGACGAAGACCCCACTTAACACCACTTTATTTAGAGAAAACTGGGGTTTAAGGTATACATTATTTTTTCCTATTACTGCTCCAAGACATAGATTGTGGTTACTCGTTAGAACCGCCTCATTGAGACGGTTCTAACGAGTACCCGCAATCTATGTTTGCAGTAGAAACAAGAAAATATCACCGATATTCATTAGAAAAGGAGCCATTATTTGAGATGTGAAAAAAGCTCTATGTCGCACGACTTTGTTATCGTTTTGTCATTTAAGTGTATTGCCAAAAAGAAAAGTTTTGAAATCCTGTGAAAGTTCACGCACTACGTACATGTACATGGTAACGTGCTGCCAAAGCGCTAAAGTGCAGATGATCATTGAATCATCAGCATGTCAGATCATGCCGAAACTACTCTGAATACTATATTTTATTTCAATGAATATGATCGATAGCTTAGATATGTTACGCACATGTTTTTTATTTCTCTGTAATTACATTAGAGACTTTGTTCAAACGTTACATATTTTATTTCCCTCGAGAATCGGGCTCGCCAAAATGAAAATGATCTTTATTCTTTTGTTGACAAAACGATTGCCATGAATGTTAGTAACAGCATATAGAGGATCTTACATGAGTCTTCATGTATTATTGAATTTATTAAATGAGTTGAGGATAAGGGATAAAAAAATCGGTTTTGTCGCGCATTTTATAGATTTTCCTCAACGAGATGAATAAATGTAATAACTTCTGGACACGAATGCAATATTCCATTTCCGATAGGAGATTAAAACGCATCTATTCACGATTTTTTACTCTATATCAATGAATTTCTTTTTTGAGGATTTTATCGATGTGTAAACACGGCAAATCACTCACAAACTGGATGTAGCCGGCGGCTTCATGCAGTTTGTGAGTGATTCGCCGGAGATTACACATCGATAAAATCCACAAAAAAAAGATAATTCATTCCTTATAATTCCAACTTTGTCATCGTATTGTTTAAAGATGCAACAAAATGGTACATACACGTATTAGGAATTCTTTCGAATTCGTATGAATGTACACACCAACGGCCACTGTGGAATGATTATTCAATTGGAAGCTGCCATCTTTGAATGAAACCCAGGCGAAAAAAAATAAATAACAAGTCTTTAAATTCAGTTTATTTGTCCTCCAAAAACTTACGTTTTCAATAGTTTTTCACCTTTTAATCGACGCTTCCTAAACAATGTCGTAACGCTCGGGTTCTAAACGTGCTCTCTGACGTCACGTTGTGTTGCTACCTGTCGCTATGTGAAACAAATGCGAGATTCTTGCTCATGGAATTTACCGAAGTAAAAAACTTTAATTTTAAGCAATCAAATCAATCGAAATGCACATAATGGTAGAGAATTGGAATTACATAGAGGATCTTACATGAGTGCTCATGAATTATTGAATTTTTTAAACGAGTTGAGGAAAAGGGATAAAATGCGAGGCTTTGCCGAGCTTTTTATCCCTTTTTCTCAACGAGTTTAATAAATTTAATAATACATGAGCACGAATGCAAGATTCTATTTATCATATGACATTTAAAACCCATTTTATTAACGATTGTTTAACAAAACTGTCAATATACCGCCATTAGTAAACGCGACGTTGTTATGGACGTCACATATGTAACGTTACGGGACGTATCTAACTAATTTGCATATTTAATCCACTAGTGGATTATTGAATTTATTACATGGCGTTATTACACCCGCAGACGCGACGTCATATGATAAAAAGATGTAAATATTCCGTCATTAGTAAACGCGAGGTTATTAAGGACGTCGTAAGTTTAATGTTTCGGGGCATATCTAGTTAATTTGGATATCTAATCTACTAATGTATTACCGAATTAAATACATGACGTTATTACATCCTCAGACGCGAGGTCATAGGATAAAAAGTAAAATATATTGTAATATAGCTGTGCATGATAAATGGGTAGGAATTGCCGAAACAATCCAATGGATAATCTGCGGATATCATTAGATATTGGGAAGCTAACTTGATATTGATTCACTTTGATGCCTTCGAATTTTACCGCTAGACGAACTTATATTTAATTGCATCAGACGGCAATGACGTCACATGAAAAATATGTTACATGTACGCGCTCGTATATATTATAAAGAAATGCATATTATTTTGAGGCAAAAAGTTCTCGTAATGACGCATTATATACATGCCTTTGTAATAGAATGTTTATTCTAGGAGGTAGAGATGAGATGTCATTTCATCTCAATATCGGGTGAAAGTCCCAAGAAATCGGAAGCAACGTTCTCCAAAATGATCTGTAAAATATTTACGTGGACGCCAAATCTCAACACAAACAAATGAAAATAAAATGTTTGTTGCACTGATACCGATGATTACTGTGGCACCCGCTCATCGGGCTTTAGAGAAATACAATGGGCTGCATGATGCTTCCACGCAGAGTTGAAAACGTACACACATGATTACTGGTAAACCGCTTAGAAGGCCTATGCCTGCCCAGGTAAAGTGGTGCGTGTCAGACCGCCCATGCATATAAACCTATTGGTTTCATTGGGTGGTAGGGAATGAAATTTCATTTATCTCAATGTCGGGTAAAAGTGCCACAAAATTGGGAGCAACGTCTCCGAAATGACCGTAATAGTGTTGATGGGAACGTTAAACCTCAAATCAAACAAATCGATGAGTATTGCTCCTCGTTGGCATATCGAAGGACATCCGCAAACTCGTGTCCTACAATATGCCAAATTGGTACTTTATCCCAAATTCAGTCCAAATAGTCTAGAGGTGCTTGTCAACGGCTTTTTTGTGAGGCCCCCGCTAATCGGGCTTGGAAAAATAAATTTTGGACTAAGCCTGCCCAGGCAAAGTAATGCGAGTAAGGCCGCCCTTACATTAAAAACATTTTGGTTTGTTTGTGCAGCAGAGCTTGAGGTGTCATCACAATGTCGAGTAAAAAAAACCTTAAAATTGAAAGCAACGTCTCCAAGATGGCATAAATAGTGTTGACAGGGATGTAAAACCTCGATACGAAGGACCAAATAAAAGGCATTGATGTAGAAAGTATATGTGTATTTTTTTTTTCAGGATTTCTTTTCACTTCCATTGATGTCTTTGTCAAAATTAATTTCTCCCAATCTGTTACCTTAAGCGTCAAAGGACAAAAGTCATTACTCAACAAATGTTGTTCTGAAAAATAAAATGTAACTCCAATACAAACAGATCAACAAATGTTGTGGACATGTTATAATCCTTATAAAACTCAACAAAATTTGTTTCTTGGAGTATCAATCTTGCATATCAGTAGCATATTTTTTGATCAGAGGACGCGGGTTCGATACTTACCGGTGTCGACAACATTCATTCGTGGAGGTGGATCATAAAATCTCTTGTATGGTCATTTCTCCTTTCGTTGGTTCAAGACGGGCATTTGTCAGTTTCTGGCGAAAGAATGTGCACTGCACTGGTTAACGGCTTACGTATAAGACTGCCCAGGAAGGGCATGGAGAAATTGACCGGCACAAAAATGGCCTTAATAGTTTTGACTGGGCCGTTAATCGGTATCACAAACAAACAAAAAAAATCAGTAGCACAAAGATTATCTTGAGCTAAGATTTTCGATCCATCGAAATCGTCGTTAAAATGAGTTTTCTGGTTACATCACGTGAACAAGTCTGTGAAATGAACACCCGCCCAAACCCGAATTGAATGTGTGTATAAAGGGGGTTGGCTGTAACTAGCAATGACTTTCTAGTTTGTCCTTATATCGAATGGTTGTGTAAGGCAGGGTTACTTTTCATGATAACAATCTGACACGACTGAAGTCTACCTAGGTCACCTCTTATTCTTGATTGCAACGTTCTGAGCTCAACGACTTCATTTAAGCCATCGGGTTAACAACAAGTCCGTGAAATGAAGACCACCATTGAAGCCCACTTTATATAGATATAAAATGCGGTTTACGGGGGTAGGGGGGGGGGTTATATATATTTTTTTCTTATTTCTGCTCCAAGACATTTGCTTGTTTGTTTGAATTGGAGTTTAACGGTCCAGTCAACACTATTTAAGTTATTTTTCTGCCAGTCAGTTTACCTAACCACAATTTTCCTGGGCAGGCTTATACGTAATAAGTTAGCCAGTACAGAGCACATTCTTTCGCCAGAAACTGACAACTGTCCTTCTTGAATCAGCAGAAGGGACAGAATGACCGTAGAAAAGATTTCATGGTCAATCTCCACGAAAGAATGTTGCCGATTCCGGCAGGTATCGAACCCGCGTCCTTCTGATCACCAGTCAGACGCGCGTCCGACTAAGCTACCGAGGCCAGCTGCTCCAAGACATAGGTTGTAGGTTCTCGTTAGAACCGCCTCTAACTATAATGGATTTTCATCAGAAAAGTAGCCATTTTTGAGTTGTGAATTTCACTTCAAAAAGATTTAAATTTCATTTTCTGGGTAGAGCTGACATTTTTTCTTGCAGTTCCTTTTTTGGCTTGTTTTAATAAGTAGAAATGAAACAATTTTCCTCATTTCATGACATTTTATTATTTCATGATATATTTTTTAATCGTTTAAACTTATTTTTAAAAAAGGATCTTAATTTAAATGGTTATATTATAGTTAAATTTGCATTTGTAAAATGATACATTGTGGGATAGAAATCTATTTATAGTAACACAAACTTTTCTAACATAGAAACAGTGATGACTGACTTTGAACAGTCATAACTTCTGAACGAAATGGATTTTTTATGCGGCTTTCAACACACTGGTAAGTGATTCAAGATCGGTTAACTAAATACTATAACCGAAAAAGTAAAATTTTCATTTCTTTCGACCTTCTTGATTGTCAAAGCGTAAACTGATGTACAACATTTAAAACTCGGGGCATTTGCTGAACGAAATTCAAAATAGTGCTGGTGGGGTGTCTGGCTGGGAAATAGTCCTGGACTGAGACTTAAACTGTTTCGTTTAACCCTGAAATTCCTGTAGAATAAGCAAACAGTGTCAACGCTGATAGTCGGCGTTCATTCTTAAATTCCTGAGTTGTAAGCAAATAGTGTAGACCCTGACCAGACGCTGTGTTCTGTGGCGTCAGATCTGGATCTACGCTGTTTGACAAGCCAATATGAAATGCGTGAATTAAAATGAGAATGTTATACATGTTTGTTATTATTCAATTTCCCATATCATGTACACAGAATCCCATATACGCACTATTCCTTAAAATCGAGGCTGTTTGTTATATACAAGTCGAGTAGATAAGACACAGCAGGTTAACTACAGGGATTTATTCATAGCTCTTATTAACAAGCATTCATGATGTCAAACTTCATTGTATTTCGCAACAGCTCCAACACAGTTGTCGTCATGGAGAAGGGTGGTAGCCTCAGACTCTGGACTGAATCAACGGTCTGTAAATGGCGCCTATCCCTCGGATTGCCGAAACTCTTCACCTGCTTGCAGGTGCAAAATATATTTTTCAGAATTAGACCATAAGTGCAGCTACAGGCAGGTGGAGCTTACTTAGCTTGACAAAGCTAAGACAGCGTTCAAGGCTGGGCCACTGGGTTTTATGAATGCCCTTCGGACTGTGCAATGCTCCGGCAACCTTTCATATATTAATGGAAAGGTGTATGGGCGATCTTAACCTTCAAGATTGCCTTATATACCTTGA
Source organism: Lucinisca nassula (assembly GCA_963580285.1). Classification (NCBI taxonomy): domain Eukaryota; kingdom Metazoa; phylum Mollusca; class Bivalvia; order Lucinida; family Lucinidae; genus Lucinisca; species Lucinisca nassula. The sequence continues at coordinate 107,223,988 of OY757013.1, read as the reverse complement.
CGATATTATCAGCTTTTCAAAAACCTTTGAGGAAATCTAGAGAAACCAGAAGTGGTGTTTCACAGGTTGCAGGAGCAGGAGCATGGTCTGAAACTCAAGCTGGCTTTTATAGCGATTGGGTTGAGTGTTGGTCTGTCAATCCGGCTGTCCGGGTTCGATCCCCGGCCGAGTAAAGGTGATATGCACTTTTCTTCACTTGCTACATTTGGGACCATCGAAAATAACCCTCTTGTGCATTAGAACGCCTTGATAATCATTTCACATGATTCTGGGACTCTCAGAAATTCGAGGACAAATTTCGATGTGGAGGGGGAGAATGCCATAGGGTATAGGTATATAGCACACTTTTACTGCCTTGTGGTAGAAGTCGGCTTTATATAGCGACGGCAGTAAAGTGTTGGCCTGTCACTTCGGGGCACCGGGTTCGATTCCTGGCCGGGTAAAGGTGATAGTATTTTTTAACATTATATACGAGTAAATACCTCTAATTTTCATACATTAGATGCATTTATATAATGTATACTCACCGGAAATAGAAACTAAACACTCATTTTTAAGTTGTCAATGGCGAAACATTTTAATGACATTTGAATTCCAATTATATTAATTATCATCAGTGGCATGTCTGATTTATCGAATAAAATGTGTAATGATAGCTACGATTTAACGCGAAAAGCCACAAGCTCAAAGCAATGGTCCACATCTTGCTGTTCAAATTTCCATTGAGTCAAACTTTTTGTGTCGCGAATGTGATTCCCATTTTTACCAGTTATTACGCATCATCTTACGTTGGGAATAATGTTTACAAATGAAAATTTTCGCAATGGTTGAAATGTTATCGACGTTTAAATACTGGACCAAACCACCGTGAGTGAGCGAAAAGTATGGCATTTCTGATTGCGGTTTTTGTTTTTATCTATATTTAAGCTGAGAATGCTAAAACGATTGAAGGCACGTTTGGATCGATTTTTAGCTTGAAACATTATTTTGAAAATTTCGCTGAAAGAAGCAGTTTTTGAGATTTCAATAGAATGTTTGTTTCTCGATTAGTTTTAGATGTTATGTTATTTTTTATTCCTTGCTTTTCACTTGTTACCTATACGCAAAAAATGTTGAAGTAAAAATTCGACTACAAACAGATTTTGTGAAAAATGCAATTTTTTACATTTTCCCCAAAAACTTTTATTTTGAACACCAGATTTTCTTTAAATTGTTACAGGATTCATGTCGATAGTTAGTCAAGTCCTTAATCAGTAATTTTTAACTGTCTTGTCAGGCGAGACAATTTAAAAGTGTATAGTTTCTATATCCGGTCAGTATATTACAGGCTTATCTGTTTTGATGTTAGAACTTGTGAGGGCTGAGATCGATCTAAGTATACGATTCCGGAAAATCAACCCCTGACAAATTGAAATTTGTTTTCTGGGAGGGAGTCTGAGAACTTATTACTGGGAATACAGTCCATATTATATGCATGTAGCTGACCCTATTACACAACACGACAGCCTCAGAGTGGATATTATCTATAAATAACCGTCACTTGGATTTCCTACAATTCAGTGATAGTAAGTGTCAAGTGGTCTTTAGCACTAGTGAATTTCTATGCCTAATAGCTTTAGGCCGATTGACAAACAATCGACCAAAACATTTTGTAGATTTTACATTTTCACCGGTTTCTCAGTTTTAAACACACTACATATTTACAAGATCAGATGTTCAAAGTCTTTGAAGATGTGTAAAACTCACGACGCTGTTATACGAGCGTATTTGAAAAACTTTGACTTAAGGGGAATGGGAACACCGTCAGGGGAGGCAAGTCCTGCAAAAGTATTTTTGTCTCCCGTGTCAATAGGGGTTAACGCTTAAAGGAAAGAATTTGCTCCTTAGGAGCAAATTCTTCCCTTTAAGAGTTTACCCCTTTTTCAGTGGGACAGAGCTTAAAGAAAAGCGAACAGGAAGTCCAGAAAGTTTTTTCCCTTTGAAAAATAGCGGTCAAATCTGCCAGGTGTTCCCATTTCCATTTACAGTTTTGTAGCTTGTTTTTATCTCTCTTTTTTCAGTTCGATTCGAGAATGAAAAGAGGCGTACCCGATTTTTTGCAGTATTTTGGCATAACCTGTTTTCTTTTGGTCCCCGTCTATTGTGGCCTGGAAAGAACTTGCACACCAGAAGTAAAGGTAAGAGTTTATTATATACAGTAAAATTCCTATATTAAGAACACCTTTGGGACTGTTCAAAAGTGGTCTTTAAGACCACTTTTGAACAGTCCCAAAGGTGGTCGCTGACCTGAGGACACTGTATGCAGAAAAGACAAAGACAGAATAACTGCAACCTACTAAATAAGCTTCTAAAAGCAGATTTAGTCTTAATTTAAGGTGGTCTTAATAGCGGAATTTTACTGTAATTGACAGCTTTGTACTCTCTTACAACTGGGCATCCTTTTTTCCATTTTCTCCCCTGTCCCTCCCTTTCATCTACTCTTCTATCTCTTCTGTGCCTTCTCCCTTTGTCTAGGCCCCAGCCCATTGCGGCTTGAAGAAATAGATGGGCTGCATGATGCTTCCACGCAGAGCTGAAACCGATCGCACAGGGGTACTGGTAAACCGCTTAGAGTATCTAAGCCTGCCCAGGCAAAGCGGTGCGAGTTGGACCATCCATGCTTATAAACCCTATTGGTTTCATTGGCGGCTTGAGAGGTCATTTCATCTCAATGTCTGGTAAAAATCGCACAAAAATGGAAGCAAAGTCTCCAAATGACCTATACAGTGTTGACTGGGACGTTAAACCTCTAATCAAAGAAATCTCCCTTTCTCGGGGCTGGGGGCTGGGGCTATTCAATATGATCTACATGGGTTAATGCGTCGTAAAACCCCATGTATTGGTTACAAAATTAAGTAAACATTAGAAGTCATATAATGTTTGTGAGACATTTTGCACGCCGAAAGACATTATTATTTTAAACACACAGAATGACAGTAATTTCCCAAACATCACCACGAAAACACACCTTTATAATTCTGAACCCCTTGAATCCCATTTATATATAGGAAAACTGGAGTAAACAGGAGTAAACTTTATTCTTCTTATTTCCGCTCCAAACTATAGATTATGGGAACTCATTAGAATCGCCCTCGATGAGGCGGTTCTAACTTGTACCCGCAAGCTATGTTTTGATCAGAAATAAGAAAAATATCATATTTTTTATCGAAAAAAAAAAATCTTTTTTTTTTTTTTGGGGGGGGGGGGGGGGGGGGTAAAATTTACAATGTATTAGTATAGGCCTGTTTTCGTATATGTAATGATTTTTCCCAACATTTTGCCATAATAAAGAATTTTCCGCTTTCAAAGATTTTAATAATATGATAAAGACATTTTACGCTTAATTACTCTAAGATACAAATTCTTTGGACATTTGTCAGAATTGCCTCGGCGAACAACTGATAAAGAAACAAATGGAGTGTTGTCATGACAACTTGCATCCCCGTTTTGATGAAAAACGTCCAAAATTAAAAAAAAAGTGTGCCAGTAATAAACTGTTTTATGATAAGCACGGGGGCAGGCAAAATATATATGAACCCCCATTGGTCTATAAACCGACAATAAAGCAGTGTAGACGTTTTATTTTTCGCAACCGCCTAGGTGTAGCGTTTCTTTTCCGTTTGAGTATACATGCGTTGTATTGCTGAAAGAATTATTAACCATTATCTTGCTGTTCACGACAACCCCTATCTTCGCAAACAGTGTAGATCCAGATCAGATGGCTTCTGAAGAAGCCATCTGATCAGGCTCTACACTGCTTGGCATTCAGTTTATGAATTTGTAGCAATAAATTACATCAAGTAATTTGATTGGTTGATAGACAGAAATGGGTGTGGCTTAAACGAATATTCAGCAAGATACAATGTAAGTGTTAAATTAAATACGATAATAGCTCTGGATTTTGAGTAATTCTTATCATTATTGTTTGATGATCTGGTAATATGTTTTACCCAGAAACGATGAATATTGGTTATCATCAAAACAGAGTGAGTGAGTGAGTTTTAGTTTTACGTCCCACCAACAGCTAAGGTCATACGGTCATCAAAACATAAATTCATAGATTAACCCATACTATGCCTAGCGGCTTAACCCTTTTTGTAACAAATGGAATCTTCCTCCTTATATATAGCATGAGTCCATTTCGAAATTTAGGGGTGTCAGGTTGTGTTTTCTTGAAACTTTATTAGGAAAATGTCTGAACCTTTTTGCAAACAGTGTAGGCCCTGATCAGACGCCGCATTCTGCGGCGTCTGATCTGGGCCTGCACTGTCTGCCAAATACCCGTTTTGGGGTTTCTGGTACTAAATGGGTTAAGGTCTAAGAAAAATAGCCGTGTTTCCACTAACATGGCGAAAAAAATTAGGATCTGTAGGTCGATAAAATTTTTCATTTTTTGTCAATTTTTTAATTGATGGAAAAAGAGCAAATATCTTAAAAGGGCTTAATTCCAACCATATTACCAGACATTACGATAACACACCCGCGCGACATAGTGCATTTTTTACATCTCCAAAATGGTCATTTTTCTGATGAAAATCCGTGATATTTTTCTTATAAATACAAAAAACATAGATTGTGGGTTATCGTTAGAACCGCCTCATTGAGGCGGTTCTAACGAGTACCCACAACCTATGTCGTGGAACAAAAATAAGAAAAATAATGTATACCCCCGGAAACCTCAGTTTTCTCTATATAAAGCGGGGTATAGGGGGGGTCTTCATTTCACGCACTTGTTCACGGGATGAAACATTCAAATAATGAGTTTTAGTACATCAGGGAAGCAAAAGATCAGGGATTTTAGTCGGTGACATCACGAAGTGAGGTCTCCAGACTGTATTCGTCGCCCGATGACCCTTCTCATCCACCATCTATTGAGTGGTTTTTAGATGCATTATAGCTATCGCTTTTGGATATGCCTCAGAATTACTGAAATCTTCCGCACAAAATGTAGTTCCTGCCTAATTGAAAATTGTAGGTTGTGAAACCATTGATAAAAAGTATACATCACTTATTGTTGATATACAATCCTCTGCATTCTATATTAGTATGAATGACCTGATAATCTGATTAAATGTGGCAGCTCATAATTGCTTTATAAACATGTAATCCAGCTTACAAGAGCAAACATTTTAAGACCAATAGAGTCAACAAGCCTATGTAATTAACACCACATGAACAAGTCCGTGAAATGATCACTCTCTAAACCCCACTATATATGAAAAAACTGGGGTTTACTGGGGTATACATTATTTTTTTTATTATTTCTACTCCAAGACATAGGTTGTGGGTACTCGTTAGAACAACCTCAATGAGGCGGTTCTAACGAGCACCCAAAACCTATGTTTGCAGTATGAATCAGAAAAATATCACGGATTTTCAGCAGAAAAATAGCCATTTTGGAGATCTGAAAAAAATGCACTATATACTTCGCACGGGTGTGTTAGCCCAATGACACCCCATATACCCACTTTTTGTTAGAGAAAATAGGATGTGCAGGGCATACTTTATTCTTCTTATTTCTCTTCTTAATCAAGGATTGTGGGTACTCGTTAGAACCTCCTCATTGATGTAGTTCTAATGAGCACCTACAATCGATGTTTGAAGCAGATATAAAAACATCACAAGGAAAACCTGAGTGTTTGAGCTGTAAAAATGCATCTACTATGTACATGTATGTTAGAAGCATTAATACATGTAACAGTCCAGAGTCGTTTTGTCAGAGAGACATCTTAGACGAAAATCAGATTATAATTATTTCAAATGCTATATGTTAAGTGCTATAGTGGTGTTTCTTCACATACAAATGTTGGACACTGGCAAATAGTGTAGATCCAGATCAGATACCCTTTAATTCACCGACTTTGAGGCTTCTCAAGCCTTTGATTTAGTATTAGTTTTGCTTTTTGACAGTTTTATGATATTTTATCAAAAGTGCTAGAAAATATTTAGGTCGGTAGGAAAGAAAATATTTTTTTTACTGGATGGCCACAAAAAATTGCCAAAAAAAACAACACAAAAATTAGGGTCGCTCGGGTTAGCGGAAACAGCTACAGCAGAACTCCGATGGCTCGTACACCGATGGCTCGTTTACCATGGATGTGTCGAACCCATTCTTGAGCCCCTAGCGAAATCCTCTATATGAGAAATAGTGGGGGATAATTAAGAAGATTTTAGTCTTTTATCTTGCAAATGTTTGCTATGTGTACTCATTAGAATCCCCTCGATGAGGCGATTCTAATGAGTACACACAGCATACATTTTCATTATAGAACACCGAAAAGATGTCTAAAAGTATCATATTATGCCTCCTGGCAGTAACCCTCAGTGGCTCGAACTACCCCTGTCTCGGAGAGATTTTCGTGGTCCCAAAGGTGTTCGAGCCATTGAGGTTCGACTGTATTTTGTTTTAGGCCTAATGGGATTTTCGGGACATTGGCAAACAATACCGACCCAGGTCAGACGCCGCAATTCGCGGCATCTGATCTGGGTCTACCCTGTTTGTTGAAATCACATGCATTTTTGCAAAAACACATACCGCTAACAACACAAACCTGGTACCCCTATAATTGGAATTGGATCACTCCAAACTTATCAGATGTGAGATTCCATTGCCATATACGGGTTAATTTGCAGGCGCATGACAAAAGGGGTCATTATCGCAAATGAAACAAGCACAGGCGCGCCTGAGCATTTTCTATGCGCATGTTCGGTAAGAACGTATACACTATAATCATTAGCTAGCTATATATTTCAGATATATATGTGTAACGTGACTGAGCCGTTCTTACAAAGGGCTTTAAAAGTTATCCTATCGGGAAATACTCTTCAAGAAATATCAGGAAATTAAATTCATTTGGTGTTTCCGATTACATTTTGATATATTTTTTATCAGTAATATATAAAGTAGGTCACGCTATACATACGAATGATAATAGCTTAGAGAATATTCAACAGTAATGCATGTATAAAAAACATGATTACTGAAGCTTATATGTTTCTATTTTTCAAGAGCCAAACGGGCCTCCGTGGCCCAGTGGTTAAGAGCGCCGACTCTTAACAATAGGTCTCTCGTCGCTGTGGTTCGAGCCTCGCTCGGGTCACATGTGAGACGCCAACTTCTGCAACGGAAGGTCAGGTGGGATTTTTTCGGGTACTCCGGTTTTCGCGCACCTCTGATGAACGATTTGCTCGAAATGAGTGAAATAGTCTTGAAATGGCCGTAAAACCAAAAAAAAAATTCAAGAGCCGGCTAATTCATGCAATGCACTTTACATGTATTTTGAGAGACTATAATAGCCTCTTAGGCAGATGACGCATTCATATGGGCCCCGTCAAGCGATTTTGGTACTTATCGCCTATGCGAGCAGCGAAGGTTCAGGCGAGCCTGCGCATCCGCGCAGTCTCGCCAGAACCTTCGCTGCTCGCTCATACAAGCAGTGAATCAAGAGGAACCTTCAGACAGAAATCCATATCCCTGGCCCCTCTGAATGGCTGGGCATGCGCAGTTAAAATTTGTCGTGACGGAATTCTCGAAGACACAAATTCGCTTGGCGGGGCTCATATAAACATTATGATAACTTACCCTTGCAGCATACTGTATTTTTCACTTCTCCAAAATGGCTACTTTTTATGAAAATCCGTGAAATTTTTCTTAAAAATGTTCAAAACATGGGTTGTGGGTGCTCGTTAGAACCGTCTTATTGAGGCGGTTCTAACGAGTACCCACAACCTATGTCTTGAAGCAGAAATAAGAAACATAAGTGGGGTTTAGTGCGGTTTTCATTTCACGGACCACTTCACGTGATGTTTGTTACACTGCAAAATTTGAATGCATTTGATTTGACAGCGTAAAGGCTATTTTTTTTTTTTTTTTTGTTATTATTATTTTTTTTTTTTTTTTTTTTTTTTTTCAATTTTCCCCCTTGAGCAAAAATATATTACCCTCTCGCGCTTGCCTTCGCTGAATTGTGTAGTTTATATTTTCTTGTCTTTTTGGACCATTGATTACATTGTTGAATTTTGAAAATATATGAGGGTCACTGATGAGGCCTAATTGGCCGAAACCAGCTAGTCTGGCCCAGAAAATCAAAGCGCCAAAGGCACTGAAAGGACAGATTCTATGAGAAAATCAAAACACTGAAAACTTACAGACAACCTTTCTAAAAAGATCTTAAAATTTAGAAAAGTAGTTCTGCAAATTCCATTGTAGGATATGTTTGCAGATGTCTACACACTGGTGGTATCATGAAATGCCATTCGATGTTTCAAATTTTGGAAAGAAACTATTTACGTTTTCAAAACCAAACATTAAAATTCAAGTTTTAACAATACTGCTGTCAATTAGTAACATTTTTGTCTGGTCGGTTGTGGATACATCCCACAAAAGATACTCTATTTTTCACAAAGAGATCGGAGGAGAAAGGCTGGTCAGTCCAGTACATGAATTCCATTGGCTTGAAGACATTTTTTAGTAAGAACAGCGCTATATACCCGCGCGTAATCCTGCTGGATTAGTAACCCGGATTCTGAGCGTAAACAAATAAATGGAACCACGTGAGGCCGACGCACTTGATTGATGTAACGTCTCGCTGTTCAGTTAACGTTTCAGCCATGATCTTGAATGTTCTTAATGTCGCTAGCTACATGCAATAGCTCGATATACCATTTCGCTTATTCCATCCGATATGTCATGCTCTGTTACGCACGCGTCGCCTCTGCATACTTACACCTATATGTCGAAACATCCCGAAACGACAATCGGCGTGATTCACGCTTAAGTGCGATGTGTCACTGAAACGCATATCACGCGAGTCGCTTAGACGCCAATATACATGTACGTATTTCATGCACCAGCGTAAGTGTTCCGCACTGTGTCGACGTCTTAATTTTGGTCACGACAGGGACGTCTAGCTCTCAAAAGTGCATCGCACAAGGGCGACGAACAGTGTCAGTGCTTATGTGTCGGTAGTTGAAACCCTGTGTTTATCTACAGGTACAGTGTAGCAGATGCCGGCGGAAATCTGCTTCGCATATGCGTCTGTCGGATGAATCGATCTTGCCGTACTGACGTCGGTCTTCCGCTACGTCGACGTCCACTAGCGTCTTCTGTTGACAGTAAGATGTCGCTCCAAGAGCCAAATAGATCACACACATGTGGCACCCAAAATCAGAGTCGACACCATCCGCTTTCCGACCAGCTTCTAACTGTCCATTAGAAGCCTCCGCGGTGTAGTGGTTATGCTACTCGCCTTGTAAAGCAGGGATCGCAGGATCGATCCCGGACTTCTCCAGACTTTTGGATGTGTCTTTAAACCGAGGTATCGTCTCCGTATGACCTTAGCTGTTGGTGGGACGTAAAACTCAAACACTCACTCACTCTAACTGTCCAGGGTCTAATGAAAAATGTTGCAATACGTTCTCACTTGATGCTTTTTGAGAACAAAATACAATTTCTTCTTTTCTAGGCACGACCTTACATCACACGTCAAAAGTTTGATCCTGAACATGTGGTTTATATCAGTGCTGGTGTGACGGTGGTACACAGGATCGTTGGCCCCCGCCCATCGGGGCTTAAAGAAATAGATGGGCTGCATGATGCTTCCACGCAGAGCTGAAACCGACCCGCACACGAGTACTGGTAATCTGCTTAGAGGATCTAAGCCTGCCCTGGCAAAGAGGTGCGAGTCGGACCGTCCATGCATATAAACCCTATTGGTTTCATTGGGCGGCAGGGCTTGAGATGTCATTTCATCTCAATGTCGGGTAAAAGTCCCACAAAATTGGAAGCAACGTCTCCAAAATGACCTATACAGTGTTGACGTGGACGTTAAACCTCAAATCAAACAAAACAAAACACAGGATCTCACTAGAACAAATTTCATTTTCTTCTATTCTAGGCACGACCTTACATTACACATTAAGAGTTTGATCCTGAACATGTGGTTTCTATCCGCACTGTTGTGAGGGTGGTGCACAGGATCGTGGCCGGACTGGTACCCATACGTCACGGTTGATTGATTTAACCTTTTTAGCTTAAGGGCATGGTGCCTAAGCGTGTTGTAATCATACAATCGTTTGGTTTCAAAATCAAAGCACCGAAAGTGTTGGTGGGATGTAGGTTGGGGTAAAAGTCCTGGGCTGAGATTAAACTGTTTTATTTAACTCTGAAATTCCAAACAAATAGTGAAGATTTTGATAAGAATCGCGTTCTGCAGCGTCCGAACTTGGTCTACACTGTTTGCCAAGCTCACCCTATGATTCCAGGATGACCCTATTCAGTCTTATGGAATACCCTGATCTCACTGCGGCTATATTCTGCAAGAATAAGGTTATGCTGAGAAGTCGGTGATAGTCACGTAGACGTTTTATTTGTAACTTAGGGTCGAATGCCAAACAATCAACCCAAACATAGCCGGGTCGTTTGTCAGTCTTGGGTACATGTAAGTGTTATCTGTAAAATCTGCGCTTGAATAAAATGTTCGATCCGGCAAACAATGTAGACTAAGATCAAACGCCACATAGAACGGTGCTTTCTACATTTTTTGCATCAGTTACTAACATCCGTTAAGTTTAAACGGATCAGTCCAAGTCCTCGTTCATGACCAGCCTGCATTTAGAGACAATCGGCTTGAGTGTTGTCAGTGCTTTGGTTTATTCACTGCCTTTAGTTTCTGGAGTGTACTCTTCCCTTACTGAAGTTGGGCTCGTCCATTCTGCTAAATATGGCACCTAAAATTATATCACAGGACCTGCACTGTTTGCATAGGTATCTGTACCATATTCCAGGGTTGAAAGGGACAGCCTTTCTCTTAAAGTCTGATATACACTTAGTTGTAACTGACCTAGACTTGACCTCGAATGTCGGAAAACCCATTAATATTCTGGTCTGCAGCTGACCGGCTGGTCTTTAAGGACTAAATATTGACAGCACTGTTAGAAAACAGTGTAAAACATGAGCAGACGTCTGAGCAGGTGCCGCATTGATCTAGGTATACAGTCTCGCATGATGCAGCTGATTCATATGAAATGCTGAATCTATTCTCTGAAAGGTAAGATATAATCGTCAAGTCGTCTGCTTCAAAAGTTTGTATTGCGATTATAGGATGTACATTTTTGATAACTGCGCCTAACCGGACTACATTTTTGTGCGGACACATATTTCTTTGGCGGTCAAAGCCGGAAGAAACTTGAAAGAAAGCCGGAACTACTTTACAACACGCAGGATAGCTAGAGATGACAGATTGAATCTGTCATTAATAAAAATGGCCATCATGATATCAAACCCGTGCGTCATAGTGCAATTTTTTCACATCTCCAAAATGGCTATTTTTCTGATTAAAATCCGTGATTTATTTTTTCTTATTTATTCTGCATTTTTTTCTAATTAATCTGCAAACATAGGTTGTGGGTGCTCGTTAGAGCCGCCGCATTGAGGGGGTTTTAACGAGTACTCTCAACCTATATCTTGAAACAGAAATAAGAAAAAATAATGTATACCCCTGAAACCCCAGTTTTCTCTATAGGAAGTGGGGTTTAGAGGAGCGTTCATTAAACTGACTTGTTAGCATGATCACACTCTATGGTGTACATTTATTCTTAGCTTTCAAAGGATAACCCTTTCATAGAACATATTTACTATGTCCGCCATCTTGGATTAGGAAAACATGTCATGGTGTCAGAAATGACAAAATTTAGGTAAAAAATACAACATCTTTCTTATCCCTGCTTTCAACATAGATTATTGGTGTTCGTTAGAACCGCCTCATTGAGGTGGTTGTTACAAGTACCCACAATCTATGTTTTTGAGCAAAAATATGAAAATAATGTATACCCCCATAAACCCCATTTTTCTCTGTATAAAGTTGGGTTTAGAGGGGTCTTCGTTTCACGGACCTGCTATCGTGATGGGTTTACAGCACAACTGATAAGAAATGAAAGCAAAACAATTTCATGCACCACAATAATTTCCAGCCAATATCTATCTATACATTACGCAAACACGCCTATACAAATACATAGCCACCTTTATCGCCGAAAAAAATGAAAATTTTATGATCATGGCATAAACGAAAACACGCCTATTTTATTATGACCCCCTTGAACCCCACTTTTATATAGTAAAACTGGGGTTGGGAGGGGTAAACCTTATTTTTCTTATTTCTGCTCTAAAATATGGATTGTGGGTTCTAACGTGTATCCACAATCTATATTTTGAGCAGAAATAAGAAAAATATCACAATTTTTCATCTGAACATTGCTGTTTTTAGGCGATAAAATTTACCATGTATTTGAATAGGCGAGTTTTCGTAATGAGAAGGGCGAATTTGATGACGTCACACATAAATATGTGCTTGGGACGACGTCCGCTACAAAGGAATATTTTTGTAAACATTGCAATAATGTTCAAAATGTCGTCAAAAAGCTTTCCAGTACAGCAAAATCGTTCTTATGATTCTTGACGAGAAACATTGAACCACATTCCTGAAAGCGATATTTACCCTCGCCTAACGGCTCGGGCAAATATCCATTACGCAAACACGCCTATACAAATACATTGCCACCTTTATCGCCGAAAAAAAAAGAAAATCTTACGATGAAAAATTGTGATATTTTTCTTACTTCTGCTCAACTATAGATTGTGGGTGCTCGTTAGAACCGCATCGATTAGAGCAGAAATAAGAAAAATAAGGTATACCCCCGGAAACCCCAGTTTTACTAACTAAAAGTGGGGTTCAAGGGGGTCAAAATTGTATAGGCGTGTTTTCGTGATGACATCACATTCCCTGTCAGGTCTACCGGTCCCGATAGCTCAGTTGGTAGAGTGTCCGCTCCGGGGAACGGGAGGTCACGGGTTCGATCCCGGGCCGCGACATACCAAAGTCGTTAAAAATGGTATTAGCTGCTCCTCGCTTGGCACTCAGATTTACGGGGTAGAGCTAGGACTGGTCGACCCACTTTTAGGATAATGTGACTGGGTTTGGTATCATGTAATGTGTCTGGGACATAATACTTCAGTGAGGCAGCACTATAAAAGTGAGCATTGAGCTCCCTGTGGCAACCAGACACCGTCGTGATATGACTGAAAAATTGTTGAAAGCGACGTTAAACCCGAATTCACACTCACACCCTGTCAGGTCTCAAAATACCTCATGATATACACAGATATAGGCGTATATACAGAGATATAGACATATATAGTCATTATTCAAACGGATATGGCAAAAACTCACAAAACTCATTTAAAATCTTAAGTAACAGGTCAATCACAAAAACTGAAGGTCTGAAAAACAATCTTCTGTAATACGACACTGAAAGAAATAATTAGTCAGACTGATTAACACTTAAACTAATCAGTTATCCTCTATATTGATTGCTTTGCAGCACATTGACCTGATAAAGATATGCTATCTAAGGACAAGTGAGCTTTATCAAGTCAACGTGACATTGCACTTTTACGAATGAACCGGACAACTGGAAAAATGACAAAACCAGTATTTTTACTGGAAAAAATGAAAAGATTACTTGAAAAAAAAATGTTATAGGCAAAATATAGTCAGCTGATACTAAACATATCGACCGCCAGAATGCTGGGACGCACTGAGGACCATCAAAAATTGATCGTAAATTACTAATTTAAGAGTGCACTAGGGGATAAACTGATAAATAGAATACCAGATTCGTGTCATTTGATATCTAGTTTATCAGGCTCGGCTTCGAGAACGCATGTAGAATCGCTCGGCAAGCCTCGCGATTCTACAAGCGTTCTCAAAGCCTTGCCTGATAAACTTGATATCAAAAGACGCTCACCTGGTATTCTCTATAAACTAATCAGTTTGTCTTCAAAAAGTATGTTTTTTTTTTAAGATAACATTACTTAGTATTAGCCTTTTGACTAATTTAGTTATTTCTTTCTGTAAATTTGCCCTCAGTAACTCAGTCGGATGCGCGTCTGACTGGTGATCAGGAGGACGCGGGTTCTATTCCTGCCCGGGTCGGCAACATTCTTGCGTGGAGACTGATCATGAAATCTTTTCTACGGTCATTCTCTCCTTTCCGCTGATTCAAGAAGGACAGTTGTCAGTTTCTGGCGAAAGAATGGGCACTGTACTGGTTAACCGCTTACGTATAAGCCTGCCCAGGAAAAGTGTGGCTAGGTAAACTGATCGGCTCAAAATGACCTGAAATAGTGTTGACTGGGCCGTTAAACTTCAATACAAACAAACAAAACAGTCATATTTTTCAGAGATGAAATGACAAACGGACATGGCAAAAAACTCACAAAACTCATTAGCAGCTTAATCACAAAAAGCTGAAGATCTAAAATACAATATTCTTTAAAACAATAAGTGGGGTTATATGATAGTCTATTTAATAAACAAATAGGCCCATCATGAAAACACGTCTAATAATTTTGACCCCTTTGAACCCCACTTTTATATAGTAAAACTGGTGTTTACAGGGGAAAACCTTATGCTTCTTATTTCTGCTCTAAAATAGATTGTGTGTACTCGTTAGAACCGTGTTGATAAGGCGGTTCTAACGAGTATCCACAATCTATATTTTGAGCAGAAATAAGAAAAAAAATCACAATTTTTCATCATAAAATTTTTCTTTTTTTTCGGCGGAAAAGTTTACAACGTGTTTGTAGGCCTGTTTTCGTAATGATTTTCAGAAACCTCGCAACACCTAACAGTGCTGACTTCAGGCGTTTTAGCTTACCTTAGCCGTAGGCTGATGTGATCCGTTGTCCGTCGTCCGTCCGTTCACATTTCCAAAATCGGTCTCCGCCCATTGGGGCTTGACGAAATAGATAGGGCTTGCTGAAACCGACTGCTCACGAGTACTGGTAAACCGCTTAGAGGATCTAAGCCTGACCAGGCAAAGTGGTGCCAGTCAGACCGTTCATGCTTAAAAACCATATTGGTTTCATTGAACGACAGGGTTTGAGGTGTTATTTCATCTCAGTGTCGGGTAAAAGTCCAACAAAATTGGAAGCAACGTCTCCAAAAATGACCTATAGAGTGTTGGCCGGGACGTTAAAACTCAAATCAATCAATCGATCACATTTTCAAATAAGTATATCTCTGATTCCCCTGGACCAATCTTGATCAAAATTCATGTAAAGCACTATCAAGAGGGGGGAAAGGCTGCATAGGATTTTGGAGCTGGTCAAATTGGAATTCTGGTCGCCATGGCAACATATAAATCCAATAAACAACGTTAAATGGAAATAAAACATAAAAAAATCTTCTTCTCTGAAACCACAACGTCCAGAGCTTAGATATTTAGTACGCAGCAACGTCAAAAAGTCATAAATCCGCTACCAAAGCTGCAACTGGGGCCCATATTGGCTACGCCCATTAGCTCCCATAGACTTAAAATGAAAAAATCTTCTTCTCTGAAACCATAAAGCCCATAGCTTAAATATGTAGTGTGTAGCAACATCAAGTGGTAAACGACATAAATCCTGCCCATCATGCACCTGGGGTCCAAATTGGCCACGCCCCGCAGCTCATTAGCTCCCATAGACTTAAAATAGGGAAAACTTAAAACTATTCTTCTCTTTAACCACAAGGTGCAGAGCTTAGATATTTAGTATGTAGCAACGTCAAGTGGTCCCGTATATACATTAACGCTGTCCATCATGCCCCTGAGGGCCAAATTGAACACGGCCCGGGGCCCATTAGCTCCAATAGACTTATAATGGGGAAAAAACTTCTTCTCTAAACCCACAAGGCCCAGATCTGATTAAGTATGTAGCAACATTAAATGTTACCTACATGTACATAAATCCTGCCAACCAAGCCCCAAGGGCATAGACTGGTCATACCCCGGGGCTCATTATCTTCCATAAACTTATAATGGGAAAAACTTAAACAATCTGCTCTGAAACCACAAGGCCTGGAGGTTAGATATTTAGTATGTAGCAATTTTAAGTGGTCACCTACATAAATCCCTCCAACCATGTCCTCGAGGTCCAAACTGGCCAGGCCCCAGGGATTCCTAAGCTCCCACAAACTTATACAGTAAAATTCCTATATTGAAATTCCTATATCTTAAAGACCACTTTTAAACAGTCCCAAGGGTGGTCCCTGACCAGAGGACACTGCGGGCAGAAAACACAAAGAAAGAATAACAGCAGCCTTCAAAATAAGTTTTTTTAAAAAGAATTAGTCTTAATTTTAGGTGGTCTTAATAGCGGATGGAAAAACTTCAAATTTTCTCTGAAACTTATTAAACGGCTTCCTCAGGTGAGCGGTTTAGACACATCGAGCCTCTTTTTTTTAAAATATCTATGGAACCCCCAATACGAAAACACGCCTATATACTTTTAACCCCCTACAACCCCACTTTTATACAGTAAAACTGGGGTTTACAGGGGTAAACCTTAATTTTCTTATTTCTGCTCTAAACTATAGATTGTTGGTACTCGTTAGAACTGCATCGAAGGGGCGGTTCTAACGAATACCCACAATCTATATGGTGAGCAGAAATAAGGAAAATATCACAAGTTTTCATCGAAAATTTTTCATTTTTTCGGCGATAAAGGTTACAATATATTTGTATAGGCCCGTTTTCGTAATGGAGTTTATCTCTGTCCGAGGAATAGTGTTCCAAAATTTGGTTGCCGAGCAAGATATGAGCGATAATGTAGTAATGTACGTATCTGTGGAAAATTGAAGAGGGGTGGCGGGGGCGGAGGGGGTGGGTCAAAAGGGTGCCAAAAGGGTGTGGATCACATTTCTGAATCCTGTGACAGATATGACCTCTTAATCAGCGTCAAAAAGATCGAGGTGGTATATCAACCAACATCTAGCAAGCCTTTTAGAGGGCCCCATGGCCGAAGAGGGCCCCATGGAAGATTGGCTATGCCAAATGGGTCACCCTCTGTAAATAAAGAACTTACTTACTTACTTACTTAAAAACGAGCATGGCCAATTTGAGAAAATCTTGAGATATTTTGACGTCATTCCATGCATGTTACTTTGACTAGCGCATGCTGACTCGTTTAAAATAACGTAACACGTTGTGAAGCCATTACGAAAGCTCGCCTATACAAATGCATTGTAAACTTTACCATCGAAAAAAAAACGAACTTTTAAGATGAAAAAATGTCATATTTTTCTTATCTCTGCTCATAATATAGATTGTAGGTACTCGTTAGAACCGCCTCATCGAGGTGGTTCTAACGAGTACCCACAATCTATATTTCAGAGCAGTAATAAGAAAAATAAGGTTTACCCCTATAAACCGCAGTCTTACCGTATAAAAGCGGGGTACAAGTGTGTGGGGGAGTGGGGGTGGAGGTTAATATATAAGTGTGTTTTTGTGATGAGGTCCGGAATTTGATCATAGGACCGACTGTTTCCCCCCCCCCCCCCCCCACCCCGGGTTTATGATTATGACAAAACCCGGGCTGTGCTGCACCATATGTGCATTGTGCCAGTATCACGATCGAAAATTACTTTTGAATATGACAAAGCCGTTTAAGGGAAAATGGGAACACCGGGCAGATTTTCCCGCCATTTTCCAAAGGGGGACAACTTTCGGGACTTCCTGTTCGCTTTTCTGTAAGCCCCGTCTCACTGAAAAAGGGGTCTACTCTTAAAGGAACAAATTTGCTCCTCAGGAGCAAATTCTTTCCTTTAAAAGTTGACCCCTATTGACAAGGGAGACAAAATGCTTTTGCAGGAGTTGCCTCCCCTGAATGTGTTCCCATTCCCCTTAACTGATACTTGCTGTTCCATGTGTCTAACGCTGTAGGGTATATACGAGTAAAGACTCGGTTTGGTGTCGATAAAATTTGAGCTTTCATTGGCAGCAAGTTATTAAATTAGATTTGCCGGTCTCGGTAGCGCAGTCGGATGCGCGTCTGACTGGTGACCAGGACGACGCGGGGTCGATGCCTGTCGGTGTGGGTCTACATTCTTTCGTGGAGATTCATCATTAAAGATTTTCGACGGTCATTCACTCCCGCTGATGCTGATTCAAGAAGGGCAGTTGTCAGTTTCTGGCTAAAGAATGCGCACTGTACTTGTTAACCGCGTACGTATAAGCCTGCCCAGGAAACGAGTGGATAGGTGAACTTACCCGCTCCATATGACCCACATTGTACTGACTGGGACGTCAAACCCCAAATACAAGTTAAACTAGATTTCTTGCGACGCGGGTTTGTAATAAGTTTATCCTTTTGCGACTCGCGAGATCTTCAGATGCCAAATTAAATGATAGTTGTTTTTGGGGTTATGTTTACCAAGAATTTCTAGGCGCATAGTTCTTGACCTATGCGAGCAGCGAAGGTTCAGGCGAGCCTGCGCATCCGCGCAGTCTCGCCAGAACCTTCGCTGCTCACTTCTTGGCGGAGTAATGTGGATTTCTTTTCTTTTTTTTCCTCATAAAATTGGGGTGTGTGTGCTTGTTAGAGTCTCCCCGATGAGGCTGTTCAAACAAGTACCCATGGCAAAGGTTTCTGACGAGAAATAAGGAGCGTCATTACTTAACCCTTGACTTGATAGATTTTGTAAGGTAACCTGGCGCTGAACCCTTATCTCTGCCGAATATTCATTTCAGCTGCTGTGTATCAACCAATCAAATAACTTGATGTAATTTATTGCTATAAATTCATAAACTAAATGCCAAACAGTGTTCATCCTGATCAGAAGGCCATCTGATCTGGATCTACACTGTTTGCAAAGATAGGGGTTGTCGTGAACAGCAAGATAAGAGTTAATTATCCTCGGCACTCCCACTTATCATTAGCTATGGCTGACGTCTTAGATCGTAAGCATTTGGCTAACAATGACCGTGACCGGAATTCCAATGAGAAAAAATATGAACGGACCGATGGAAAAAAAGACTCTTACATCCGGTTAACGCGTCACCCACTTTATATAGAGAAAAAGTGTGGTTTACTTGGGGTATTAGTATTCTTTCTTTATTTTTACTGAACAAAAAAGATTGTTGGTGCTCATTAGAACCGCCTCATTGAGGCGGTTCTAATGAACACCAACATCCTATGTTTAAACTTCAAACAAGAAAAAGTATCAAACAGTTTCACCTGAAAAATGCTAGTTTTAGGGATAGGAGAGAAGCCATTTTTGCATTCGGGGGTGTTATGGTAGGGAATATTATTTCACGTACATGTTTTGTTTGTTTGATTTGAGGTTTAAGGTCCCCGTCAACACTGTAAATGTCATTTTGGAGACGTTGCTTCCAATTTTGTGGGACTTTTACCTGACATTGAGATGAAATGACATCTCAAGCCCTGTCGCCCAATGAAACCAATAGGGTTTATAAGCATGGACCGTTCGACTCGCACCGCTTTGCCTTGGCAGGCTTAGATCCCTAAGCGATTTACCAGTACTCGTATGCGGGTCGGTTCCAGCTCTGCGTGAAAACATCATGCCGCCCATCTATTTCTTCAAGCCCCCTTGCGTACATGGTATAGTCTCCGAAACGGGCCTCCATGGCTATGTGGATAAGAGCGCTGACTCTTAATCATTAGGTCTCTCACCGCTGTCAGTTCGAGCCTGGCTCTGGTCACATGTGAGACGCCAAGTTCTGCGACGGTAGGTCAGGTGTTTTTTCTCCGGGTACTCCGGTTTTCGCCAACCTCTGATTAACGATCGGCTCGATATGAGTAAGGGTCATAAAAACAAACAAAAAAAAATCTAAAGGCGCATGCGCATTTGAGGCAATACTTTTTCCACGATCTACCCCATGGCCTCTCTACCTGTCTGTGGGTAATAAAGGCTCTGGTGAGACTGCGCTTCTGCGCATGCTCGCTCCAGCCTTTGCTGTCGCCTATCTTGTAAGTACCCATTACGCATGCGTTGGCTATTATGTCAGCGTGCGCATCGCTGTGTATAAAGAATCATCACTGTGAATCATGACGATAACATGTCCGTGCGTCATAGTGCGTTCTTTCATACCTCTAAAACGGTCAATTTACTGATGAATATTTGTGATAGTTTTCTTATTTCTACCTAAAACATAGGTTGAGGGTGCTCGTTAGAACCGCCTCACTGAGGCGGTTCTAACGAGTACACACAACCTACATGTATGTTTTGGAGCAGAAATAAGAAAGTTTTCTTATTTCTACCTAAAACATAGGTTGAGGGTGCTCGTTAGAACCGCCTCACTGAGGCGTTTCTAACGAGTACCCACAACCTACATGTATGTTTTGGAGCAGAAATAAGAAAAAAATGATTTATACTTCCGTAAACTCGACTTTTCTCTGTATAAAGTAGGGTTCAGGGGTTGTTCATTGCAAGGACTTGTTAACACGAGTGTTTAGTTGGTTCCTTATTCCTTATTCCTTGTTCCTTATTCCCATGGTGTGTTGAGCCCAAGGCTGCTAGCTAAGGTGTAAAATCCTTTTGTATCCAGAAATCCACCGCTGATCAGATATTTTCTGTTGACATTACTCCGCTGAAATATAATTAAGTTATACGTGTCCAATAATTAGGTTCATTAGAACGGACAGCTAAGAAAAGGCCGCAGTGCCATACGATATGGCAAATTATGCCATTATTAAGGTATCAATTTGTTCTGCCCCCGCCCATAGGGGCTTGAAGAAATATATGGGCTGCAGGATGCTTCCACGCAGAGCTGAATCCGGCCCGCACATTAGTACTGGTAAACCGCTTAGAGGATCTAAGCCTGTCCAGGAACCGCGGTGCGAGGCGGACCGTCCATGCTAATAAACCCTATTGGTTTCATTGGGCGACAGGGCTTGAGATGTCATTTCATCTCAATGTCGGGTAAAAGCCCCACAAAATTGGAAGCAACGTCTCCAAAATGACCTTTACAGTGTTGACGGGGACGTTAAACCTCAAATCAAACAAACAAACAAACAATTTGTTCGTTTCTGCTGTTGCATGTGTAGATTTGAAATGCAAGCGTGATGTCGAAACTGACCAATCAGAGCGAATGAATACCTTTTTAACCCTTATCTTGCTGTTCACGACCACTTCTATCTTTGCAAACAGTGTAGATCCAGATCAGATGGCTTCTGAAAAAGCCATCTGATCAGGATCTGCAGTGTTTGACAGTCAGTTTGTGAATATGTAGGAATAAATTACTTCAAATAATCTGATTGGTTCAAAGTCAGAAATGGGTGTGGCTTAATTGAATATTCAGCAAGAGAAGGGTTAAAAGTAAACAACTGTAGCGAGCGAAATACATGTTATTGGTTCCTTTCTGTTTGATGTTTTTTTTTTGTAACAGAAAACGGAGTTTGTTAATCTGGGTTGCTTTGAGCACTTTATAATAGGAACACGTTCATGTTAATAAAACTTTACACGTGCTATACATATGGGGTATAGTAGTCGCAGATAAGATTGACTAGGCGGAGCTATTCAGGTATTGTCAATATATGTCAAATTCGCTGAGTCCACCAGAGAATTCGGTGGAGTGCCTTTCGCACGCTTTCTACAAGCGAACAAAATCTTCTTATACGCCACATCTATGCTTGTGTTACAGTTGAATTCACCCAACCGGGTGACTTGATTTACCTTTTTGTTAATGAGATATCCCTAAGGCAGGTACAAACGATAGCTCCGCCTAGTCAATCTTATCTGCGACTGCTATACCGTTTTACTATTTCATCCATAATTTGATTTATGGCTATCCATAATTCGATTTTTGGATATCATTAATTCCGAGCGATTTATGGATATCCATTATTCGAATAATTACTCAAACACGTCCATACAAATACATTGTATATATTACCGCCGAAAATAAAAGATTATTCTAAGATAATATCTTGTGGTATTTTCATATTTTAGAGCAGAAATAAGTAAAATAAGATTTACCCATGTGAACCCCAGTTTTACTATTCAAGGGTGTGATTATAGGGGATCCGAATAGTATAGACGTGCTTTCGTGATGTATGGATATCACTAATTCCAATTGTTGATAACAATAAATCAAAATATGGATATCCATTTTTCCGATGATTTATGGATATCCATAATTCATCGCAAAAGCCTTTGGTTTCAGTCATTATTTACTGTACTTATTTGCCAAGACGAATTATGGATATCCGTAAATGAACCGAATAATGGATATCAATAATTTGAATTAATGATATCCATCCCCAGTTTTACAATATAAAAGTCGGGTTCAAAGGATTTTATAGGCGTGTGTTCTCGATGCATGTTGTGCGTACTCTTTAGAATCGCCTCATCGAGGCATGAGGCGATTCTAATGAGTACACACAACATAAAATTCAAGGTACGAAAAACTCTGAATTAGCTTAATTATTTAGTGTATTATGACAATACATCTTCATACCTGAAAATATGGTTTTCCTGAAGAAAAGTTGTGATATTTTTCTTATAGGTTATTGTCTTCTATTTACATTTCCATAAGCTTACATATTAATATTTGACCCTGTACCTGATAAATCTGCATTTCAAATGGATTGTCTTACCCCAAAACATGGTAAACAAACTACCAACTACAAAATTATACCAAAAAACAAGGGTGTCATGTGGCAATTTCAAGCATTCTAACTGTCTAAGGGAGGTAACCCTGCCTCAAAGTGAAAATTCAGTCTTGGAAATTCAGAGATACCACATGTACAATTATTATCACAACAGAAAATTCAGGAGACATTTCACTTTGTTTCCTTTATGTGTTTAATGCACAAATAATACCCTGCAAGAAAAAAAATAACAGCTAAGTATTTCTCATCAGTTTCATAATTATATCCAATCAAATGTGACTATTGTCTCATACATGGCTAAAAGCTGGGTCCACAACCTCCCGTTTTCCAGGATCATAACCTATATATGCTGAAAACATAGGTTTTTAGTGCTTGTTAGAACCGCCTCATTGAGTACCTACAACCCATATCTTGGAGCAGAAATAAGAAAAATAACGAATTCCCCCGCAAACCCAAGTTTAACTATAAGTTGGGTTCAAGGGGGCAGGATTATGTAGGCGTGTTTCCGTGATGCATGTTGTGCGTACTCTTCAGCTGAGTACACACAACATACTTATTCAAGAAAAATCCTGAATAATCCTAATTACTTAGTGGCTGAATAATTTGCCTAGGCACTCAAGAAGGAGGTCGAAATATCCATAACGAAAACACTAAACAAATACATTGTAGCCTTTATCGCAGAAAAAAATGAAAATTTTAAGATGAAAAATTGTGATATTTTTTCTTATTTCTGCTCAAAATATAGATTGTTGGTAGTCGTTAGAACCGCCTCATCGAGGCGGTTCTAACGAGTGTCCACAGCTCAAAATATAGATTGTTGGTACTCGTTAGAACCGCCTCATCGAGGCGGTTCTAACGAGTGCCCACAATCTATATTTAAGAGCAGAAATAAAAAAATAAGGTTTACCCCAGTAAATGAGTTCTGAAGTTTGACTATATAAAAGTTGGGTTCAAGGGGGTCAAAATTATATAGGCGTGTTTTCGTGATGCCTGGTAAACCAAGTACCATAGTAAGGGTCTTCTGAAGTTTTGCAGCCCATCTACCATCTGATTCAGTGGTCACCACGGTCTTTTCTCCTTTGGATTGTTTGATTTTAGGTTTATCAGTTACCCTCTATATTAATTGCATTGCAGTACATTGACCTGATAAAGATATGCTGTATCAGGACATGTGAGCTTTATTAGGTCAACGTGACATTGCACTTTAATGACTGAACAGGACTACTAGAAAAATGGCAAAATTGTTAATATTACTGTAAAATTTAGAATAAAAAAAATACTTTAAAAACATTATAGGAAAAAAATCTGGTCAGCTGATACAAAATATATTGACCGCCGGAATGTTTGGACACACCGAGGATTATCGATGACTGATTGTAAATTACTAATTTAAGTGGGTGCAAAAGGATTAGCTGATAAATAGAATACCAGGTGAGTGTCTTTTGTTATGAAGTTTATCAGGCTCGGCTTCGAGAATGCATGTAGTATCGCTCGGCAAGCCTCGCGATTCAACAAGCATTCTCAAAGCCTTGCCTGATAAACTTGATATCAAAAGACACTCACCTGGTATTCTCTATTTAACGTCCCCGTCAACACTGTAAATGATATTTTGGAGACGTTGCTTCCAATTTTGTGGGACTTTTACCCGATATTGATATGAAATGACTTCTCAAGCCCTGCCGCCCAAATGAAACCAATAGGGCTTATAGGCATGGCGGGCCAACTCGCACCGCTTTGCCTGGGCAGGTTTAGATCCTCTAAGCGGTTTACCAGTACTCTTGTGCGGTCGGTTTCATGCAGCCCATCTATTTCTTCAAACCCCGATTTGCGGGTGTGCGGGTCGGTTTCAGCTCTGCGTGGAAGCATCCTGCAGCCCATCTAGTTCTTCAAGTCTCAATGGGCGAGGGCTGAATAATTTACCTTGGGACTCAAGAACGAGATCGAAATATCCCTGGTAAGCAAGGTACCAGAGAAAGGGTCTTCTGAAGTCTGGCAGTCCATCTACCATCTGATTGAGTACTCACCACGGCCATTTCTACTTTAAGGCCATCCTTAAAAACTTTTTTGTTTGCTGTGCTCCTACCCATCATATGTGAAGTGGGTAGGAAGGTAGGTCTTTTTTTTTTTTTTTTTTTTTTTTTTTAGATCTGAAAAGATATTTGACCCTTAAAGCACCATACAACAACCGGAAACATCATTTCAAATACTTATTTTCTGATTTTTCAGAGAATTTCAGGATTGAAATTTCATTTGAATGGTCTGCTAGGCAGACCATTCAAATGAATTGTCAAGCCTGATTTTCTCTGGAAAAAAATAAAACAGCAAAAAAAAAAAAAAAAAGCAAGAATGTCATCTTCTTGAAATTTGGCTTAGTGTGTTAAATTTGAGTTTAATCAGGATTTAAAAAAAAAATCTTTTCCTCAGAATGGTAATAAAATTTTTTGGGTAGGGGCAATCTGAGTGGGTAGGTAGGAGCACGGCAAACCAAGAATTTTTTAAGGATGGCCTAAGGGTTTTGAAATAATTGTCGGTTTTTAGCATTAAGATATATTTATGGAAATTCCAGAGGCTATTACTGTATGTGATTATTGAAACAGCTGTACATTCTTAAATCTAAGTATAATGTGGGCTTAAAAGGACAAAAACGGTCTCCTGGATTCGACCCTAGGTTTCAGTTATCGGTGTTAATCAAATGACGTTAAGTCTAAGATCCACTGAAAATAAGTTAAATACGCCCCGTAACGTTAGCATGTAGATGTACGACGCTCTTAATAACGTCACGTTTGCTAATGGCAAAATATTGACATTTTGCAAACCATTTGTTGATAACATACGTTTTAAATGTGATATGATAAATAAAATCTTGCATTCTTGCCCATGTATTATTGAATTCATTAAAATCGTTGAGGAAAAGGGATAAAAAGATCGGCAAAGCCTCGCATTTTATTCATTATCCTCAACTCATTTAATAAATTCAATAATGCAATGAATTCATTAAACTCGTTGAGGAAAAGGGATAAAATTCTTGGCAAAGCCTCGCATTTTATCCATTTTCCTCAACTCGTTTAATAACTTCAATAGTACATGGATATCTCATGAAAGACCCTCTATACCTTGTAATCAGCGTTTGAATTACGATCGTGTTACAAATAGAGAATCTTACACGAGTGGTCATATCATATGAAATTTATCAAACGAGCCAACGGCGAGTTTCATCAGTATCATATAAAAAGGCCACGAGTATATAAAGTAATTCATTTATTTATTTATTTATTTAGTTAGTTATTTATAAACATGTTTTTTTATTTCTATTTTTTAACCTTGCAAATTTGTCTACTTTCAGGCGCGGGGCCCTCGCGGCGCGTGCGGTCGTGCTCTCACGGAACTCCTGTCCACTGCATGCATGTTCTACGGCGGATATAACTCATTTGATTTATTTAAGAGAAACTTTAAAAATGGTAAGTAATGAACAGGTAAAGCATGTTGTCTAGGCGGTCGGTATATTTGTTTGTTTGTTTGTTTGTTTGAATTGAAGTTTAACGTCCCCGTCAACATTATTTGGTCATTTTGGAGACGTTGCTTTCAGTTTTGTGTGCTTTTTACCCGACATTGGGATGAATGACATCTCAAACCCTGCCGCCCAATGAAATCAAAAGGCTTGTATGCATTGGACGGTCTGGCTTACACCACCTTAGTTCTTCTATGGTTTACCAGTACTCATGTATAATCATTTTCAGCTCTGCGTGGAAGCACCATGCAGTTCAATCTATTTCTCCAAGCCCCGATGGGCGGGGCACAGGTGCTAGGTAATGAACAACTTGTTAAACTCTATAATGAACAACTTTGTAAAGTTCAAACAGAGAAAAGTAGGTTTTCCAACGATATGCAGTATATCACTCATTCTCAAATGAATTGGGATATTGCAGTCGCCGTATATTTTCTGAAATCAAGCAGTCATTTTTAACCAATGCATACGTTTATATGACAGAACAACAGGTCCCGAAGATATCATGATAAACCTCCTGTAGAAAAGTACCTTTTCACAGAAAATGAGCCACGGGAAAACCTGGTTTTGTAATGTTCGAGACTGTCGCTTTTCGAATTCTCTTTGTTTGCGCACTTACAAATTTGAAATTCCACTAGTAAGGAAAGGGTTAGGTGGTTTCCATAAATTCTACATATTCTGGGTAGGGAAATAACTACCATTAGCAGGACCAAAGGGCGTCTTACTAAGTATTTTTCCCCGATTATGGCTGTCGCCGAAATTTAATTAAACATTGTAATGTACGAGACGACGTTTTTCTTCTTGTTATTTCAAAACAACGTTTAGGTTTTTATACACGGAAACATGACCAAATGGAGATTCTATATTATATTAAGCATATAAGGTTGTTTGATGTTACCTGTACAATAGGAAATGAAAAATACTTGCCATACAAAAATGTGCATGGACTTGTTGCAAAAATACATGTAATGTTCGCGATCATTATACCAGGCTTATTACGTATGTATGGACAAAAAATGCTAGATTGAGTTAAACTCCCGCAATGTGTGACTAACACAAATACATCATCTGGAACGAAAATAATATTTTGATGTTGAAATTCCCTCATTTACAGTGTTTTGTAATGTTCGAGACCTGTAATGTTCAATACCGAAAATTGTTAGTCTAACAGCTTGATCACATTGCTCTCACGTGGCACAGTTTTCTGTTACCAGATTACGTAGTAGAAAGTATCCGCAGACGACATGGTTGCCTTTTCCGGTGTTTGATGTTTAAGGGAGTCGGCAGACAATATCACAGTTAAGGGAAAACAGAAGTCATATTTCGTTTTTGAATACCTGCATAGAAACTTTTTATGTTTTTCCAATATTATTTGTCACAATTAATATTGTTCAATTAAGAATATGCCACCAAACATCATTATTAATGAACAACATTTGCACGCTTGCAAGATCATTATTCTATTGCAATAGGCAGTGGATGTATGCGATGAAATGTCCGCTACATTTGGTATCGAACATGACAGGTTTGCTATGTTGACCGTCCATGGATAATGACTGCAAATAAATGAACAATTTTGAATTGTGCAACCTTAGTTGTGTAAAATGAACACGTTTAGTGATATACATGTTTGCTACATTTCTACCAATAGCTGCAAACGGTAACAATGTTGATTCCAAATTTATTACTTATTTTCGATTTTGGATTTGAGTCCCATAGCTTATAACCTTTTCCCAAATTTTATTTGCCAGAATGAATATTTTCAATATAAAATTTGCACTGTTAGGAAGGCACTTTACAACTCTCAAATTTGTATTTCCAAATGCATATTTTGAATGTTAAAAACATTGTAAGTGCAGTTTATGTTACTAACATTATTGTATCGAACATTACAAATTGTATCGAACATCCCCACCTAAAATAAATGTGTATATTTTAGGGTATGCTGGTTTACTCTTTATTATGTTCCTAGATACAACAAATACAATATTAGATGCATTTTCAATTTTACAGGTAGAAATGGTAAAGTGGCATAGCATGTCCCTTTACCGTGTTTGGTAATGTCCGAGACCATCATAGCTGCCATTTACAGACATGCATTTGTTTACATTTCTGAGAACTTATCTACAAACTTCATAAAACGTGTTACTTTCTTCCAGCTGGTAGACAAAATTTGTTACACATTGAAGACTTTTGTATAGACAAATATTACTCTCGAATGCACTGTAATGTTCGATACTGTATTCTCGCGGTTGCATTATTAATTTAGATACTTGGTTATTGAGAACATAAGGCCATGCGGTTGTTGTGTGTTAATATGTGATAAATTTGTCTTTTAATGTTTCGGCTGCCTTAAGAAAGCAGTTTATCTGTCAGGAGAGCATTTTTATGCATAAAAGTATATATCGAAACTTTTTTGCGTAACAGCGACACCATGTTTTAAAAGCATATGACTGAACATGCACTGTTACATTAGTTAGATCCAAAATATGAATGAATGACACTAACAGCTATATTGTCAGTTTATCGCGTTAGTTAACTACTTGATTTATAGAAACAAAATCACTGTAATGTCCGCGACTTTTTACATATAATTAAAAAAAACCTATTGCTTATGTTGATCGTTTATCTAAAGTAATATTACTTGTGTTCCTTATTTACCACTCAATACCTGTTCAAATGCAATAGTCGTAAGTGATCTAGCTATTATGTGCTTCTCTTAAAACAAAACGAAAGTTATATGTTTTCAGATAACTATTTCTTTTTCTGCATTCTCTAACCAACCCCGAATTTTATTCTAAATGGCTATTCATTTCTTTACCATATATATGACAATATGTTCAATTTCGTCCCCGCTTAATAACCGGGTCGTAAGTTTCTGTCATTGCGAGCTGCGGTCTTTGATTTTTGTGATGTTATAGACGGGGACAACGAACAAGTAGATTGTAGCGTACATTTCTCACAATCAAAATTTATCAAAATACCGACATATTTCTAGCTGTTGCGGTGAAATAACTTTTGATTTCTTGATCAAGGAATTTTAACTGAGTATAGGTACATGTTAATACTTTATTTTGAACATATCGGTGACTGAATCTAAATAACTTTATAATTTGTCTTTTTAAACGGCTAAAATCCCAATTCATTTGAGAATGAGTGATATTCCTTATTTGTGGCTCAAAGATAAATTGGAGACTAGACGAGGCGGTTCTGACTATTACCCACAATCTTGATTTTGAGCAGAAATAAGAAATATAATATATACATGCACCCCTTTAAACCCCGGATTCACTGCATAAAAATGTGGAATAAGGGAGTCAAAATTATACAGGCGTGTTTCCGTGATGCTTAGGACTGCCTCGCATTATATACTAAGAAATACATGTATCAGCCCCATGTGAATCTATAAGTAAGGTACCGATATACAAACAAAAGGCAATAAAACAGTCACGTTTTTTCGTCCCCGTCCATGGCGGCTTGGAAAAATAGATTGCATCACGAAAACACGCCTATATAAGTTTGACCCCCTTGAACCCCACATTTATATAGTAAAATACGGGTTTCTGGGGGTATACCTTATTTTTCTTATTTCTGCTCTAAAATATAGATTGTGGGTACTCGTTAGAACCGCCTCGATGAGGCGGTTCTAACGCGTGCCCACAATCTATATTTTGAGCAGAAATAAGAAAAATATCACAATTTTTCATCATAAAATTTTCTTTTTTTCGCCGATAAAGGTGGCAATGTATTTGTATAGGCATGTTTGCGTAATGGGGTTGCATGATGCTACCACGCAGAGCTGAAACTGACCACACATGGGGCCAAGCCTGCTCAGGCAAAGTGGTGTGATTCAGACCGTCCGACGCATATCAGCCTTTTGGTTTTATTGGGCGACAGGCCTTGAGATGTCATTTCATCTCAATGTCAGGTAAACTGGAAGCAGCGTCTCCAAAATGACCTAAATAGTATTGACCTGTACGTTAAATATGTTCTATAAAAGGGTTATCAATTCAATCAAAAAGCAGCCAAAACACAGGAGCATGATTTCTTGAAAAATTCGTAAAAAGTCTTATTTTTATAATGGTTTGTCTTTGGGTGTTTGTGTCGCTTATGTTGTTTTATTTTGGATAGCCTATTGGTCATTTTGTGGGAAAGTAACTGTCCTTTTGGCTTTCCACTATTGCTGTGTCCATTAGGTTTGTTGTTTCATGTTTGTGTTTCTTTCCCTTTGGTGTCTCTGATGGGAGCTGTGGGTTGATTGTATCGAATCTTGGTCATTTCCTCCAGTTCTATTTTCCAAGACATCTTGCAACAACTATTATGCCCAAAAGTAGGATAATTTTATGAAATGTTGGACAAACCGGCCCCCGTAAAATACATGAGTAATTCTTATAAATAAACTACATTATAGCCACAAAATAATCACTGTGCCACTGGCTTTTGGAAGTAAAATCCTCTGCAATAGGTTCTTGGTATTTTGTATGAAGCTAAAGGCAACGCATTCTTTTATCACGTTCCATCAAATGACAAAAAAAAAAAAAAACCAGCGAGTTTCTGCACGTGATCAATAACATGAGTCTGTCCTCTGATTTATGGCGCAAAGGTTTAAGTTGTGTAAGACAAAACTGATATACTTTCGGAAAATTGGGTCCAAAACTAATTAACACGAATACTTGATTGCTGTAGACAATTTGTGATATGTTGACCGAAGTGATGTCTGTCTATTTTGAGTACGATTACATTAGATAAAAATGCGTCGGCACACAGAAACACTCACAAAAGAACCAGTTGGCTCAAGAATGAGACACACAATCTATTTCTGCGCAGAAAGCAGGAGAACCTGTAAATCCTTTTAAACCCCACTTGCCCCTATATAAATAGGACATCACCTTAACAAGTCCCTATAATGAACACCCCTCTTAACCCACTTGATATATAGAGTATCTTACATGAGTGCTCATGTATTATTGAATTTATTAAACGAGTTGAGGAAAAGGGATAAAATGCGAGGCTATGCCGAGCATTTTATTCCTTTTCCTCAACGAGTTTAATAAATCATTGATATAGAGGATCTTACATGAGTGTTCATGTATTATTGAATTTATTAAACGAGTTGAGGAAAAGGGATAAAATGCGAGGCTTTGCCGAGCATTTTATCCCTTTTCCTCAACGAGTTTAATAAATTCAATAATGCATGAGCACGAATGCAAGATTCTATTTATCATATGACATTTAAAAGGCATTTTATTGACGATTGTTTACAAAAATGTCAATATTCCGCGGATAGTAAACGAGACGTCGTTAAGGACGTCGTACATGTAACGTTACGGGACGAATCTAGCGAATTTGCATATTTAATCCACTAGTGGATTATCGAAAATAATACATGGCGTTATTACACTCTCAGACGCGACGTCATATGATAAACAGAGATATGGGATTTACAGGGGTTTAAACTATTTATCTTATATCAGCTCCAAGACATAGGTTATGAGTTCGCGTTGGAACCGCCTAAGGCGGTTCTAACGAGCACCCACAAGCTATATTTGCAATATAAATAAGAATATTATCACAAAATTTCATCAAAAATGATCGTTTTGTGGATACGAAAAATTGAACTATGTCGCACGGACGTGTTATCTTAATGAACATTACGCGGACATGTTAACGCGGCGCCTTTATTTCGTAAGCCCAGATACTTACATCAAGTAAACAAGTTCATGTAATGAACATCCCTGTAAACCGGACAGAAAACAGGGTTTTACAGGGGTTTATATTTTGTTCTTATTTTTGCTCCAAGACATATGTTGTGGGTACTGCAATCTAACGAGCACCCACAATTCATCACGAAAACGTGTCCGTGAAACGAACACCACTCTAAACCCAAGAACCAGAATCAGAACTGCTTACTGGTGTTACGTCCTTACACAATACTTCACCAGGACCTTCGACCGACAGAACTAGTTCCTAGACCTCACATGGGTGGTGAATCTTAAGATGGAGTCACCTTCTGCAGACATCAAGAGAGAAGAGGGGAGCTCGTTCCAATTCGTTTGTCCTAGGGATAAAGTTAAATTTGTAGATGTCAATCCTAGTGCCATTTTTTGGAGGGCTAATGAATGTTGTTCTTGAAGGGGGAACAAGGTCACCCATGGGTATACTGGCTCTACCCTTTAGACCTTTATATAAAAGTATCAGCCTACTTTGTTTTCTCCGCTCGTTAAAAGAGTCCCACTTTAACTGTTCCATAATGCCAGTCATAATCCCAGATTCAAACAAGTAATTCCCAGTTACAAAACGGGCCGCACGTTTTTGGACTTTCTCCAGTTCCTCCTAGAGGGTAACAGTAGATGGATCCCAGGGCGTACTTGCATATTCCAGGACTGGACGAACCAGTCCCTTGTATGCCATTTCGTTTACGTCTTGTAGCCCCAGTGTATATAGAGAAAACTGGGGTTTGCAGGAGTATACATTTGTTTACTTATTTGTGCTCCCAGATGATGAGGCGGTTCTAACGACTACCCACAACGTACATGTATGATGTTTGTAAAATGGTGGCTCTAGGCAGACACTGGCATTAGCGCAGTTCTAAGGAGTACTCACATACTATGTCTTGGAGCAGAAATAAGAAAACAAATAAATACCCCACCTGAAACAAAATGGGTAGTTCCTGTGAAGTATTCTGCTGTTTTTGCAGGTTTTGTTATTCATTTTGCATATGCCTCATCATAATCTTTCATTGCCTGTGTTCTCTTTTCGTGTTTTTTTTTTTTTTTTTTTTTTTTTTTTTTTTAGCTCACTACAGCTGAAGGGAGCTTATGGGATAGGCAGTTGTCCGTCGTCGTCTGGCGTCGTCTTGTGTCAACATTTTCAAACGACATCTCCGCTGAAGCGACTAAACCGAATAGGCCCAAATTTCATTTGTAGCTTTCTTGGGTTTGGGCATTGAACGTTTGTGTTTTCTATGACAATCGGCGTTTTAGTTTGATTGCTATGGCAACTTAGAGTTTCTATAGACTTTTAACTGGGAAAATTGGAAAAGGGCATTATTTTACTGCCAAGTCATTGCAGATATTTTGACAGAACTTTTATAGAAATGTTTCTTGAGTAAACTTCTCTCGGCCATATGCTTTTATGCCAACGGGAGCCCAGGTTGTACCAGGGCCATGCCCATCCCCTCAACTTCATGAAAAGCCATATATCTCAGAATCCATTCAGAACCCCTCCCCTTAACCATATATATACTTGTTCCTTATGATAAGAAACATTCTGTGACACCATTCTGAGGGTCCCTTGGGATGCGCCGGGGCATTGCCCTACCCCCTGTAATTCATTAGAGGCCCAATATATCGGAAACTTTACACATCCCGACCCCTAAATCATTTATATTCGTGTTTCTTATGATAAGACACATTCAGTGACACCAACCTAGAAGCCTTCCGGGATGCGCCGGGGGCCATGCCCCAGCCCTCCATTTCACAAAAGGCCATATATCTGAGAAACGGTTCAGAGGCCAACCCCTAAACCATATACATACCTGTATATATTCATGTTCCTTATGATTTGCTTGTTTGTTTGATTTGAGGTTTAACGTCCTCTTCAACACTATATAGGTCATTTTGGAGACGTTACTTCAAATTTTGTGGGACTTTACCCGACATTGAGATGAAATGACATCTCAAGTCCTGTCGCCCAATGAAACCAATAGGGTTTAGAAGCATGGATGGTCCGATTCACACCGCTTTGCTAGGATAGACTTAAATCCTCTAAGCAGTTTACCAGTACTCGTGTGCGGTCGGTTTCAGCTCTGCGTGGAAGCATCAGGCAGCCCATCTGTTTCTTCAAGCCCCGATGGGCTGGGGCCGATGTTCCTAATGATAAGATACATTCACATGGGGGCTCCCGAGGTGCCCTGGGTCATGCCCCACCTTTCCACTTCAGAAAAAAGCCCAATATCTCAGAAACCTTCAGATCACCACCGTAAAACCATATATATTCTTGTTCCTTCTGATAAGATACATTCAGTGATAGCAAGCCAAGGCCATGTCCAACCCCGCCACTTAACAAATGGCCATATATCTTAGAAACTGTTCAGAGCCTCACCACTCAACCATATATAGTCATGTTTATTATGATAAGACATATTCAGTGATACCATCAGTAAATCAGAAACCGTTCAGATCCCCGACCCTTGACCATTTATATTCTGGGCTTTATGATAAGACGCATTCTGTGGCAATAGTCTTGGGCTTTCCTGGGATCTGCTGTGACCATGCCCTAGACTAGCTTCTAGTCGGATATCATATTTTAAAGTTAATCAGTAATATTCCTGTATATTTATTGTTTCACTTCTTTGTCCCCTCTCTGATAGCAACTTGTTTTATCTGGAAAAATCTGAGACAAGATTAAAGTGAGTGAGTTTTAGTTTTACGTCCCACCAACATCTAAGGTCATACGGAGACGGGACCTCGGTTTAAAGACTCATCCGAAAGTCTGGAGAAGCCCGCGATCGATCCTGCGATCCCTGGTTTACAAGGCGAGTAGCGTAACCACTGCACCACGGAGGCTTCTAAGAGACAAGATTAAAGGTTCATATTTGATAGAGACAAATACAGCAAGATTGGTCAATGGTCATATTGACATCAAGGTCTAGGAGCTAGACTTACCATGCCCCAGCCCATCCACTGCTTAAAAGGCATATCATCTCAGGAACAGATATCCCCATTCCTAAACCATATATATTCTTGTTCCTTATGATAGGTCCCTTCAGTGATAGCAACCAGGGCTTCCTTGGTTCCATGCCCCACCTTCTACACTTCATAGAGTGCCTTATATTTCAGATACACATGGGATGGGGTTCGTAGGGTAGACTTGATAATCGGTAGATTAAAACCATATCATGTTAAAATGCCAATGGACAGTGTCCCCCTGAGTTCTGGTGAGCATAGTGGCCCATGGTCCTCTTGTTTTCCAACTAAGCATTTGTTAAATTTTCTATTCTTGTACAACCCGCCCATCGAGGCTTGGAGAAATTTTGCTGCAAAGTGATTCCGCGTAGAGCTGAAACCGACCGAACTGGGTTACTGGTATACCGCTTTGAGGGTTAAAGACAGCCCGGGAAAAGTGGCGGGAGTCAGACCGCTCCTTGAACGCTAGTGGTTTCTTTGGGAGGTAGGTCTCGAGATTTCAGTGTCGAGTAAAAGTCCCACAAAATCGGAAACAACGTCTCCAAAATTACCTAGTGTTGATGGGGAAGCAAAACCTCAGCACAAACATACGATCCTCTTCTGAGCGACCTCGGACCCATCAATACCATGGGTCCGAGGAGCGACGCAACTCATACAATAAACATCTTCGTAACCGCACAAGTTGCTTGGATGCAATTAAGTTAATCCAAGGGTCAGACGTTTCTTTCATGCCGATAACATGGCGTGATGTCACTAGACTTTAAAAATCATTCCTATAGAAACCACGGATAAACACTAATTTGTCTGCCACTGATTATAAACCAGTCATTAAACTTGGTGAAAGCTGATAATGCAATATTTATTCATGAGTCTGCAACTCGATATGATACCATATGAGCCGAAACGGGCGAAACTGTCCAAGCGGGAAAATGCCGTCAAAGCATATTCGCCGAAACGGGCGAAACTGCCTCAGCGGGCACGTGTCGTCGAAGCAACGTTTTATTAACGTCGCTTGATACGCCGTCGCATATGCATTGTGTGTCCGCTGCATCACGAAAAGACGCCTGTATAATTTTGACCCCATTGGACCCCACCTTTATACAATAAAACAGGTCTTCAGGGGTAAAACTTATTTTCTTATTTCTGCTCTTAAATATAGATTGTGGGTACTCGTTAGAACCGCCTCGGGATGACCGTGCTGAGCGTAACCCCATATCAGATTCTTATTTTCTAGCGTACCTTTCATTTCTATTACACGGTCACTTTCATTGCCGACATCCGCCATGCTGTGATATTCAGTAACGTCGTTGCAACCTAGGTTGGGGATTTTCCCTATCAGACCGTGACCGCTTCGTGCTTCTACCTTCTGCTTTCATGAACGGGTGATTTATTTTCATTACGAGTTTGTTATTTTGTCATTCCTCCTCTCTCTAGTCACGCGCGTAAATTATTTTACTTCATATGACAGTTCAGTTCGGGCTATATCTTTGCATTACGAAAACACGCCTATATAAATGCATTGTAAAATTTACCGCCGAAAAAAACGAAAATTTTAAGATGAAAAATTGTGATATTTTTTTTTATTTCTGCTCAAAATATAGATTGTGGGTACACGTTAGAACCGCCTCATCGAGGCGGTTCTAACGAGTACCCACAATCTGTATTTTAGAGCAGAAATAAGAAAATAAGCTTTACCCCTGTAAACCCAAGTTTTACTATATAAAAGTGGGGTTCAAGGGTGTCATAATTTTATAGGCATATTTTCGTGATGAGGAACAGGGCATTAATAATGTTTCAGCATTGTTTTTAGTTTTTATTATTTTCAGTGTAAACCAGTAAGCAGTGTCTCTTATACGCGCAACCAATAAACGATTTTTTTTTCATGTTCTATGTACAAAGTTTTATATTTTTGCGCTGTTCATACCGTACAGCATTTATGGCGGTGCATTTTGATGTGGGTTTACCTTACAGAAAGTGATAGGTATCGTTAACTTCCTTGACTAAATTCGAAACAACAGCTTCGGCTCCTCAATTATTTTCGGGTTGATGTTTATCAATAAGATAGTTTAAATCTGGTAAATTCATATAAGTAGTTTTACAAAACGTAGTTACATAATTTGAAAATCATATGTATAACAATTATTCTTGCACACCAGACAAGGAAATCCGTGATACCCTGGGATAGAAATTTATGTTCTGACCCTGGTGTTTCGACGCCAAATCGAATATAATCGCGTGTTTGATAAATGCACTGGTTGATTATAACCTCGTATGCGCCGTCGTTAAGGTTGACATCGCTACGTGACGTCACTAAACATTCCTGCAGTGTCATCACAACATGGCGGACGTCGGTAACCGAAGTAACTGCAGCATTAAAATCAGCGCTAAGGTATGCAAGAAAAAGAATCCTATATGGGTGTGAGGGGTGGATTGAAAAATCCGTCCCTCGGGATTACTGGCCGGCATTACTCGGCAAGCCTCGTGATGCCGGACAGTGACCCTTGGGACGGACTTTTCCATCCGCCCCTCACACCCATATAAGATTCTTATAGTAATTTAAATGTCGGGACGACATTTCCCGAAGAGAGGGAGAATGTCACAGAAAGAAATTATGGAAACTGGAGGAGCGCTTGCGCTTAGGACTCTAGTCATTTTTATGATTTTCCCCATTCCTATTTATTCTTCATATTACATTTATTCGTATTATTTCATCTGTCATTAAGCATTATTGAGCATTTTATCACTAGCGCATATGAACTTCCGCTCTGTCATTATGTAAGCTTCGTACCGTAACACATCACTGATCACTACGCAAACACACCTATACAAATACATTGCCACCTTTATCGCCGAAAAAATGAAAATTTTATGAGGAAAAATTGTGATATTTTTCTTATTTCTGCTCAAAATAGAGATTGTGGGCGCTCGTTAGAACCGCCTCATTGCCCGGAAACCCTAGTTTTACTATATTAAAGTGGGGTTCAAGGGGGTCAAAATCATATAGGCGTGTTTTCGTGATGTTAACAATGCATGCGTGTGCACACTTACCTTCGCGCCTCTGTCTGTCTTTCTTTGTCTCTGACAGGGGTTGTTCCTTAAGATAAGACGATAAGACGCATTCAGTGACAACAACCTGGGCCCCCGGGATGCGCCCGGGTCGTGCCACACCTCCTCCATATCACAAAAGGCCCAATATCTGGGAAACCTTACATATCCTCACCCCTAAACCATATATATATATTTTCCTTATGATAAGACGCATTCAGTGACAGCAACTGGGGCCCCCGGGATCCTCCCGGGGCCTTGCCCTACCCCCTGCACTTCATAAAAGGCACAATATCTCGCAAACTTTACAGATCCTTTACCCTAAACCAGATGTATTCTTGTTCCTGAGGATAAGACACATCCAGTGACACCAACATCGGGGCCCCTGGGTTTGGCCGGGACCATGCCCCCCCTCCACTTCATAAAATGCTTTATATCTCTTAAACTATTAAGATTTCCATACCTTAACCATATATATATATTCTTGTTCTTATGATACGATGCATTCAGTGACACAAACCTGGGGGCCCCCGGGATGCACTGGGGCCCTGCCCCATACTCTCCACTTCATAAAAGGCCCAATATCTCGGAAACCTTACAGATCCCCAACGCTAAACCATATACATCATTGTTCCTTATGATAAGACACACTCAGTGACACCAAGCTGCCCCCCCCCCCCTGGGATGGGCCGGAGCCCTGCCCCACACTCTCCATTTCATAAAAGACCATATATCTCAGAAACAATTCAGATCCCAACACCTTAACCTTATGTATTCTAAACCATATATATTCCTGGTAGGTTATGATAAGACACATTCAGTGACAATAATCATGGGCCTTCCTGGGATCCGCCATGCTCCAATTCCTCCACATGGATACTCATTTGGGTGTTGGGGTTCATTTGGAAAACTTTATAATCCTTAGATTAAAACCATATCATATTAAAATACATGGCTGCCAGAACTCTGGTGAGCATAGTGTCCAATGGGCCTCTTGTTATACAAATGTTCCTTGAGTAAACTTTTTACCCATATGCTTTACTGCCAACCGGGGTCCTACAGGGTGTACCGGGGTCATGCCCTACCTCAATTTCATAAACGGCCATATATCTTAGAAAACATTTAGATTTCACCCCCACCCCACCCCCCACCCCCAAATTTATATTCTTGTTCCTTGTGATAAGACGTATTCAGTGACATCAACCTTATGTATTCTTGTTCCTTATGATAAGACACATATGGTGATATCAACCAATGCGTCTCCCGGGATGCGCCAGGGCGAGGTATCACCCATCGACATCACAAAAGGCCAAATATCTGAGAAACTGTTCAGAGCCCCACCCCTTAACCATATATATTCTTTTTCCTCACGATAAGACGCATTTAGTGACACCAACCTGGTGGCCCCCGGGATGCGCCGGGACCTTGCCCCACACCCTCCAATTCATAAAAGGCCTAATATCTCGGACACCTTACAGATCCCCACCCCTAAACCATATGTATTCTGGTTCCTTATTATTCGAAGCATTCAGTGACAGCAACGGGGACCCCGGAATGCAAGGGGGCCTTGCACCACCCCCTCCACTTCATAAAAGGCCCAATATCTCGGAAACCTTACTGGTCCTCACCACTAAGCCATATATCGATAAGACACATTCAGTGACACCAATCTCCCCCCCCCCCTCCTGGTATGGGCAAGGACCCTGCCCCTACCCTTACATTTCATAACGGACCATATATCTCAGAAACTGTTCAGATACCCAATCCTAAATCATATAAATTATTGTTCCTTATGATAAAACGCAGTCAGTGATACCAAGCTGGGGGTGGGGGTGGGCGCGGGATGTGCCCCTCCCCCATCCCGTCGACTTCATAAAATGCCATTTATATCAGAAACCATTCAGATCCCCACGCCTAAACCACATATATCCTTGTTCCTTACGATAAGACACATTCAGTGTCCCACCCCTTAACCATATATATTCTTTTTCCTCACGAAAAGACGCATTCAGTGACACCAATCTGGTGGCCCCCGGGATGAGCCGGGGCCTTGCCCCACCCCCTTTGCTTCATAAAAGGCCTTATATATCGGACACCTTACAGATCCCCATCCCTAAACCATATATACTCTTATTCCTGAGGATAAGACACATTCAGTAACACCAACATCGGGGTCCCTGGGTCTAGCCGGGGCCATGCCCCACCCCCTCCACTTCATTAAAGGCCATATATCTGAGAAACCATTAAGATCCCTACATCTTAACCATATATATTCTTGTTCCTTATGATAAGACGCATTCAGTGACACCAACCTGGTGTCCCCCGGGCTGCACCGGGGCCTTACCTCTCCCCATCAACTTTCATAAAAGGTCCAATATCTCGAAAACAAACTTACAAACCCCCATAAAACACATTCAGTTACACCAACGTCGGGGCTCGGGGTTTGGCAGGGGCCATGCCCCACTCGTCCACTTCATAAAAGGTCATATATCTCAGAAACCATTTAGATCCCTACACCTTAACTATATATATTCTTGTTGCTTATGATAAGACGCATTCAGTTGCACCAGCCTGGGGTTCCCCGGGATGCACCGGGTCCTTGCCCCTCCCCATCCACTTCATAAAAGGCCCAATATCTCGGAAACCTTACTGATCCCACCACTAAGCCATATATTGATAAGACACATTCAGTGACACCAACCTCCCCCCCCCCTGGTATGGGCAGGGGCCCTGTCCCTACCCTTACATTTCATAACGGACCATATATCTATGAAACTATTCAGATCCCCAATCCTAAATCATATATATTCTTTTTCCTTATGATAAAACGCAGTCAGTGATACCAAGCTGGGGGGCCGCGGGTGGTGCCCCTGTCCCATCCCTTCGACTTCATAAAATGCCATTTATATCAGAAACCATTCAGATCCCCACACCTAAACCATATATACCCTTGTTCCTTACGATAAGACGCATTCAGTGACACCAACCTTCGGGTCCCTTGATGCGCCGGTGCCTTGCCTTACCCTCTCCATTTCATAAAAGATCCACTATCTCGGAAACCTTACAGATCCCAACACCTGAATGATATATATTCCTGTTCCTGATGATCAGACACAGTCAGTTGTACCGACCTATGGGTCTCCTGTGGTGTGCTGGGGCCATGCCCTATCGCTCCACTTCACATAAGGCCAAATATCTGAGAAACTGTGCAGAGCCCTACCCCTTACCCCTAAACCACATATATTCGTGTTCCTTATAATAAGACGCATTCAGTGACACCAACATGGGGGCCACTCGGGTGCCCAGGTCATGTCCCTGGACATGCCCCACCCCTCCGCTTCATAAAAGCCATATATCTGAGAAACTGTTAAGATCTTCCCCCCCCCCCAACACACACACACACACCACCTAAACCATATAATATTATTTTGTTCCTTATGGTAAGA
This sequence comes from Lucinisca nassula, assembly GCA_963580285.1. Lineage (NCBI taxonomy): Eukaryota > Metazoa > Mollusca > Bivalvia > Lucinida > Lucinidae > Lucinisca > Lucinisca nassula. The sequence goes on along the minus strand of OY757013.1, from coordinate 107,182,813 downwards.
CTCATTCAGTCACACCAACATGGGGTTCTCTGTGTGCTTGGGTAATGTGCTGGGGCCATGCCCTGCCACACCGCTTCATTAAATGCCATTCAGATTCCTGCCACTGCCATATACAATAGAAATCTTTCAGATCCCTACCCCATAATCATGCATATTCTTGTTCCTTATGATTAGACACATTCAGTCACACCAACTTGTTGGGTCCACATGGGCTGTTTCTTTCCACTCCATTTCACAAAAGGGCCTCATCTCAGAAACCGTTCAAAACCCCACCCCTAAACCATATATATTCTGGTAAGTTATGATAAGACACATTCAGTGACAATAATCATGGGCTTTCCAGGGATCCGACATGCCCCTATCCCGCCACATGGATGCTCATTTGGGTATTGGGTTTCGTTTAGGAAACTTTATAATCGCTAGATTAACATCATAGCATGTTAAAATACATGGCTGCCAGAGCTCTGGTGAGCATAGTGGCCCATGGGCCTCTGGTTATACAAATGTTCCTTGAGTAAACTTCTTTCAGCCATATGCTTTTATGCCAACCGGAGTCGCCCCCATGGTGTGTCGGGGTAATGCCTCACCCCCTCCATTTCATAAAAGGTCATATATTTTAGAAACCATTCAGTTCGCCACCCCGAAACCATATATATGATAAGACGCATTCAGTGACACCAATGCCACACCCTCCCCCGTTCATAAAAGGCCCATTATCTCGCATACTTTACAGATCCTCACACCTAACCGATATATATTCTTGTTCCTGATGATCAGATACATTCAGTGATAACGACATATTGGTCTCCTGGGGTGCGCTGGGGCCATGCCCCACCCTCTCATTTCATAAAAGGTTATATATCTCAGAAACCATTCAGATCTCGACCCCTAAACCATATATTTTCTTGTTCCTTATGATAAGAAACATATGGTGATACCAACCAAGGGTTCTCCCGAGATGCGACAGGGTTATGCCGCACCCCTCGACACCACAAAAGGCCAAATATCGGAGAAACTTTTCAGAGCCCCTGCCCCTATACCATGTTCCTTATTCATGTTCATTATAATAAGACGCATTCAGTGATACCAACATGGGAGCCACAGGGGTGCCCCAGGTCATGTCCGCGGGCATGCCCCACCCCTTCACTTCATATAAAGCCACATATCTCAGAAACCATTAATATCCTCACCCCTAAACCATGTATTATCTTGTTCCTTTTGGAAATATTTTCTTGTTGCTTATGGCAAGACGCATTCAGTCACACCAACCTGTGGGTTTCTTTGTGCTGAGGCAATGTGGTGGGGACATGCCCTGCCCCTCCACTCCATAAAATGCCATTTATCATAGAAGCCTTTCAGATCACAAGCCCATATAATCATATGGGCCCCGTCAAGCGTTTTTGGTACTTATCGCCTATGCGAGCAGCGAAGGTTCAGGCGAGCCTGCGCATCCGCGCAGTCTCGCCAGAACCTTCGCTGCTCGCTCATACAAGCAGTGCATCAAGAGGAACCTTCAGACAGAAAGCCATATCCCTGGCCTCTCTGAATGGCTGGGCATGTGTAGTTAAAATTTGTCATGACGAAATGCTCGAAGACACAAATTCGCTTGGCGGGGCTCATATATACATGTATTTCATTCACATCGAGCCGATCATTAATAACTGGTGGACGAAAACCGGATACCCAGAGAAAAACCACCTGACCTTCCATTGCAGTCCTCATGGATTATAAGAATCTTATATAGGGTTCTGTTGTAGATGAGCGTTTCCAACCCGAGGGATGACCGTGCTGAGCGGAACCGAGCCTACGCCGAGGTTCCGCTCAGCACGGTCATCCCGAGGGTTGGAAACGCCCATCTTCAACAGAACCCCATATTGGATTCTTTTTCTTGCACGACACCTCCGGTTAGTTTTGACAGCTCGCACATGTATATTATTTACAAAATAAAAGTAGTGCGGAAGTAGTTCCGGCAGTTGAATAGAATTGAAGCGCATTTATGTTAGTTGCCTGGGTCGGAACACCAGGGTCAGAACATAAAGTTCTATCCAAGGGTAAAATCAAGGATTTCCTTGTCTGGTGTGCAAGAATATATAGGTTACTGCACTGTTAAATAAACGTCCCACCAGCCCGGTAACCTCAGTTATGCAAGTCAATTGTATCAAAGATTCCGATCATTTATTCATTGAAAAGGCTTTGAAAACGAAAGTAATTAAAGTTAGAATCATTTATAATGTATGGTTTTAAGGGGAATGGGAACACCATCAGGGAAGGCAACTCCTGTAAAAGTGTTTTAGTCTCCCATGTCAAAAGGGATCAGGTCTTAAAGAAAAGAATTTGCTCCTGAGGAGCAAACTCTTTCCTTTAAGAGTAGACGCCCTTTTCAGCGGGACAGAGCTCATAGAAAAGCGACCAGGAAGTCTGGAAAGTTGTCTCCCTTTGAAAAATGGAAAAGTCTGCAATGTGTTCTCATTCCCCTTAAGACGGTAATTACTGGCACTGTCTTTCAGACAATTTGCTTGACGTAAGTAAAACATTTTGATACATTTGTCCTTGCATGTATGCAATTGCATATTTCAAACTACATTACTCACCTGAGAGGGTCATAGTGAAAAATATCACCCTAAGGAATATGTTTATCATCCGAGGCGCAGCCGAGGTTGATATTCGTATTTCGAAGGGTGACATTTTTCACTATCAGCCTCTCAGGAATGTAATATTTATTTTATTATACAGAACAAAACTATTAACCAGTGCTTCAGCTGAAGTGCACGACCCGCCGGATGCTTTTAGCTTTATGAGTGTTACCATATATGGGTATGGCTGCCATTTTGGTCATGTGACCTGGACCTAAAACGGTTCCCCCAATAAATGCGCCTTATTGTAAGGAGCAAAAATATATCTTATACTTTAGTACTGTATTCTGAATCGTTTGCAGGATAAAATGCATTCTCACTTTTCCAATACAAAAGCATATGTGTCAAAGATTGAACTAGGCACAAAGAAGGTGAAGGTCAACCCAGGGTCACCATTTTAGCAATTTATGATGGGCCTACGTCCCAGATGTTATTATCAAGTTTCGTGGAAATCTGCCCAGTGGTTCTGGAGAAGACTATTTTTGAAGGGTTTTTACCATATATGGCTTGGCGGCCATTTTGGTCATGTGACCTGGACCTCATGAGCAAATTTTGGTTTCCCCCATCCCATAGAGGCTCCATATGAAATTTGACTTCAATCGGCCCAGCGGTTTCCGAGGAGAAGCAGTTCGAAAATTTTCACATTTTTCGCCTCGGCGAGGCTATACTAAATGGAATGAATATTTCGCAAGTTCATTGGTAAGATCTCATTGATATCTATCAGTATGCCAAACATTGTTTAAATATTCAAAGCGGTTAAGTCACTATCACCAATTTTCACAAACGCGTTTCGGACGGACCCAAAGAAGATCAAGGTCAACCCAGGGTCACCATTTTAGCAATTTATGATGGGCCTACGTCCCAGATGCTTTTTATCAAGTTCCATGGAAATCTGCCCAGTGGTTCTGGAGAAAACTATTTTTGAAGGGTTTTTACCATATATGGCTTGGCGGCCATTTTGGTCATGTGACGTGGACCCCATGAGCAAATTTTGGTTTCCCTATCCCATAGAGGTCTATATGAAATTTGACTTCAATCGGCCCAACGGTTTCCGAGGAGAAGCAGTTCGAAAATTTTCACATTTTTCGCCTCGGCGAGGCTATACTAAATGGAATGTAATATTTCGCAAGTTCATTGGTTAGATCTCATTGATATCTATCAGTATGCCAAAAATTGTTTAAATATTCCAAGCGGTTAAGTCACTATCACCAATTTTCACAAACGGGTTACGGACGGACGGACGGACAGACAGACAATATATGGCTTGGCGGCTATTTTGGTCATGTGACCTGGACCCCATGAGCAAATTTTGGTTTCCCTCATCCCATAGAGGCTCCATATGAAATTTGACTTCAATCGGCCCAACGGTTTCCGAGGAGAAGCAGTTCGAAAATTTTCACATTTTCGCCTCGGCGAGGCTATACTAAATGGAATATTATATTTCGGAAGTTCTTTGGTTAGATCTCATTGATATCTATCAGTATGCCAAAAATTGTTTAAATATTCCAAGCGGTTAAGTCACTATCGCCAATTTTCACAAACGGGTTACGGACGAACAGACTGACATGCAGAATGACAGAATGACCGAATGACCGAATGACAGAATGACACGGTGATTTTAGGGCACTCTTAGAAATCAACCGACTTCAGTCGGTTGCTTTTTCTGCGGGTCGTGCAATCATGGTAAGGTATTTTTAATGAAAAATACAGGACAGCTCACAAGCGACTTTTGACGCCATGAAAGTTAACGTCGGCTTTCTACATAAGCCACACTCGGGGGGTGAAACAGAAATTCAGAAGTGCAAACGCTTATAGCTCCGTGATTTCTGAACAAACCCCTAAAGTATGGGTATGCGTTTTCTTAATTAAATATATAAAAAAAAACGTTTTGGTACCAAAAGTTCTCGACTTTGTTAACATTTCTGGTTTAGACTCATTTTCTCCAGCTTCACAGAAGAACGGAACCGTACGAGGTTCTTACGAGTATCCACATCCATATGTTTTATGCAGAAATAGAAAAATATCACTTTTTTTTTTCATCTGAAAATTTTCTTTTTTCGGTGGTAAAATTTACAATGTATTTGTATAGGCGTGTTTTCGTAATTGGTGAAGTTGAATATACATCGTAAAAGGGTAATCTTTATGGAGCAGAACTGAAAACGGTTGAGTGTACAAGTTGTTTCTGGGCCAGGCTAGTTAGTTTCGACCAATTGGGCCTCACCAGTGACCCTCAGATATTTTCAGAATTCCGTAGTAGAATCAATGATCAAAAAGGACTAGACAAAAATTTCAAAATTCAGATTGACAAACCAATGCTGCCACAAAAACACGCCTATATAATTTTGACCCCCTTTACCCCACTTTTTTCCTTATTGTCCAAAAAACAAAGACTGTGGGTACTCGTTAGAACCGCGGTCATTGTGGAGACGTTGCTTCCAATTTTGTGGTACTTTTACCCGATATTGAGATGAAATAACATCTCAAGCCCTGTCGCCCAATGAAACCAAAAGGGTTTATAAGCATGGCCGGTCCGACTCGCACCGCTTTGTCTGGGCAGGCTTAGATCCTCTAAGCGGTTTACCAGAACTCATGTGCGGGTCGGTTTCAGCTCTGCGTGGAAGCAGTATGCAGCCCATATATTTCTTCACACCCCGATGGGCGGGGGTTATGAAGCGGTTCTAACGAGTACCGACAACTATTTTTGAGCACCAATATGAAAAATATCAGATTTGTTCACCAGCTGCCATCAAGAAAACACGCCTGTATAATTTTACCCCTTTGAACCCCACTTGTATATAGTAAAACTGGTGTTTGAAAAGGGTATACATTATTTTTCTTAATTCTGCTCAAAAACATAGATTGTGGAGCCTCGTTAGAACCGCCTTGGCGAGGAGGTTCATATAAGTATCCACATTCTATGTTTTGAGCAGAAATAAGAAAAATATCACATTTTTTTTTTTTTTTTTTTTTCATCTGAAAATTTACAATGTATTTGTATAGGCGTGTTTTTGTAATTGGTGAAGATGAATATGCTCCGTAAAAGTATAATCTTTATGGAGCAGAACTGAAAACGGTTGAGTGTACCAGTTGTTTCTGGGCCAGGCTAGTTAGTTTCGACCAACTGGGCCTCACAAGTGACCCTCAGATATTTTCAGAATTCCTGTAGTGGAATCAATGATCCAAAAGGACTAGAGAATATTTCAAAATTCAGATTGACTCCCTTGACCCCACTTTTATATGGTATGCATATTTTGTCATTGTACAGAAAACATAGACTGTGGGCACTCGTTAGAACCTCTTCGTCGAGGCGGTTCTAACGAGTACCCACACTCTATGTTTTGAGCAGATTTTTTGAAAAATATCAGAATTTTTTATCCGACATTTTTCATTGAGCAGAAATTTAGGAAAAAATATCAGAATTTTTATCCGAAACTTTTCATTTTTCATTTTTTTTTTTTTTTTTTTTTTTGGGGGGGGGGGGGGGGGGGTGGGGGGTTGGGGGGGGGGGTGGAACAACATTTTCCAATATATTTGACACGGCATGTTTGTTTGATTGATTTCAGGTTTAACGTCCCCGGTCCCCGTCAACACTGTATAGGTCATTGTGGAGACGTTGCTTCCAATTTTGTGGGACTTTTACCCGACTTTGAGATGAAATGACATTTCCGTCCCTGTCGCCCAATGAAACCAATAGGGTTTATAAGCATGGACGGTCCGACTCGCACCGCTTTGCCTGGGCAGGCTTATATCCTCTAAGCGGTTTACCCGTAATCGTGTGCGGTCGGATTTCAGCTCTGCGTGGAAGCATCATGCAGCCCATCTATTTCTTCAAGCCCCGATGGGCGGGGGTCGGTGTTTTCATAATATTTGACTGTTCTGTGTTTCAGGTGGTCACCTATCAGCCGAAGCCGGTACAGAACTCCAAAAAAGAGAGAGCCTACGAGCTGATCTTCAAGCAAAACTTGCCACCAAACGGGAAGCATTTTCTTTTCTCGTTAAAAGGTCTGAATACCACGAGCAGGGCGTGGTATGTGAGTGTTGTTATCACAAGTGTCGATTCCGTGAGCTTACAGATTACTGCGCTGACGGAAATGGCCGAATGACGCTTGACTTTCTTAAAAAGAGATCTCACAATAATAATGTAAATGACAGTGCTAATGATAACCACGAGTCTGAAAAATTTACAATCGGGGAAAATATAGACGATGAAGATGAATTAGAAAAATACACGTCACCATAGTGTCTTGAACACAAATGCAGTCGAACTTCGATAACTCGAACACCTTCAGGACCATGAAAGTTTGTTCGAAATATGGGTAGTTCGAGTTATTGAGGATTACTTATACTGCTAGCTGAGACATAATGGGGTTGACCTAAGAATAGAAAAATACACTTCACCATAGTGTCTTGAACACAAAATCAGTCGAACTTCGATAACTCGAACACCTTCGGGACCATGAAAGTTTGTTCGAAATAGGGGTAGTTCGAGTTATTGAGGGCTACTTATACTGCTAGCTGAGACACAATGGGGTTAACCTTAGGATATATTCTCGCCTTTTTTTAAATAAATGTATGCTATGTGTACTCATTAGAATCGCCTCAATGAGGCGATTCTAATGAGTACACACAGCATACATTGTAATGTTATGAAACAAACCTCTATAAATTGACCTAAACAATAGAGCTATAGGAGCAATTCTCTAGGGACCCAAGAATGAGTTCGAATTATCCATTGTAAACTAATTACCCGTATTCGAGTTATCGAAGTTTTACTGTACTTACATAAACCAATAGAGAAATACACCTGTGGACACAAAAGCGTTCAAACTCCTATGAAATAACTTCAATGAATCTCTTTGCATCAAGTTAGTTTGACAAGCAAATGTCATTCATCAAAGAATTCTAAAACTAGATCAAGCAATTGATTGGCCTCATTTTGGAAAACACTTTCCCATTGACATTTGAGATGTATTTTGATTGGACAGTACAGGAGTCAGCAATGAAATGCACATCACTTTGTGTTTGGAATTTATTTCTGTCTGTCAGTTGACTGATATGATGTTCAGATATATTGAATGATGTCTCAAGTCAGAATGACATGAAGCTCATCAAGGTTTGAACGCTTTTGTGTCCACAGGTGTAAGTTAATTTTAGACAAACGCGTCAAGTTGTTTGGTACTGCGAATCTGTTGCACAAAATTAATCAAAACACGTGTGAATGGGAGAAAGAGTTTTTTAGGCGTATCTGTTCACCAATTCGTGAATTAATGTGGGCACGACATGAGAAAATGTTACATTGCGCATGCGCGCGAAAATAAGATCAAAATCAGTCTTATTACTCACCCAGGCAGCAGACAACCTTCGCCGACTTACAAACTCGTTGTCTCAACGTCGAATCAATGTTAACCAATAAAATGGCAATCACGACAACTTACGTCTGCTTTGTCGTCTTCCAGTTACTATAAAGGTCATTTTTTCAAACAGTGCGGACCCAAATCAGACTGCTCCTGTAGGAGCAGTCTGATTTGGGTCCACACTGTTTGCCTGTATGCAAAAATACTTTTAAAAAGTTTGCAAAAAGATTCAGCAGACGACATTAGCAGACGCTATTTTCAGATGTAGTTTTTCTCGGTGTCTTTAAGGGTTAAAAGAATGTTCTTGCATAAAATCCAATGAGCATAGCTGTTTGATTCTTTTCTTGAAGTGGGCAAGTTGCCGTGTACAAACAACCAAACCGGTGTTCAAATCATAAAATTAGCGTCCTGTTTGAACATGGGCTTTAATTTTTTATTAAACAAGATGGGCCTTGCTTTGCAATTGTTTACGTTACGTTGAATGACGAAACGTTAAAGCTTACAATTAATGATGGCGTCAGAAAGTCACTGCTGAATATCTGACGTCATTGCAGCCAAAGTCTGAACTAGCCGCTATGTTGGTTTAACAGTCGCATTTGAAGAGTTTAATTGGGTTTGAGGGCGTTATTGTCACAATTTGCCTTCGGAATCGTGTACTATGCAAGAACATCGATCGTCCATGGCTATTCGTTGTATTAACCTATTTGCCGGGTTCGACCGGAAGATATTTGAGCACTAGACTTGGCAGCCTCTTTTTCAAACAGCGACATCGGGAACCGGCAAATGTTAAATCATGAAAATCATGGATGATCCCTATATTCTGAAACTTCATTGTTTTAACTTTGATTCAATGTTAACTGCCTGCAATAGAGAAACGGTCAAAACGTAAATAACTCAAACACATTTGGGATCTTTATTTTCGAATTACTGAGGGTAAATCATATCGCTAAGCCGAGAAGCATAATGAGTATGGATTAAGGATATGTATTTTATACTCTGCAGTGAAATCAATGCATATCTGAAACAAATAAAAATGATATTATATGATATCTTCACACTGTGAAAAATAACATGACCTTGTTGTTTTCACAAGTAAAAATTTCCTTTTTTTTCGGCGGATACCAAAAGTGAATTCATTGCATATCTGGTTGTTTGTTTGGTTGATTTGATGTTTAACGTCCCCGCCAACACTATAAAGGTCATTTTGGTGACGTTGCTTCCCATTTTGTGGGACTTTTACCGGACATTGAGATGAAATGATATCTCAAGCCCTGTCGCCCAATGAAACCAATAGGGTTTATAAGCATGGACGGTGAAACAAAAATTTACTTTTTTGGCGGATACCAAAAGTGAAATCAATGCATATCTGTTTGTCTGTTTGATTGATTTGATGTTTAACGTACCCGTCAACACTGTAAAGGTCATTTTGGAGACGTTGCTTCCAATGTTGTGGGACTTTTACCCGACATTGAGATCAAATGACATCTCAAGCCCTGTCGCCCAAGTAAACCAATAGGGTTTATTAGCATGGAAGGTGAAACAAAAATTTACTTTTTTCGGCGGATACCAAAAGTGAAATCAATGCATATCTGTTTGTTTGTTTGATTGATTCGATGTTTAACGTCCCCGTCAACACTAAAGGTCATTTTGGAGACGTTGCTTCCAATTTTGTGGGACTTTTACCCGACATTGAGATTAAATGACATCTCAAGCCCTGTCGCCCAATGAAACCAATAGGGTTTCTTAGCATGGACGGTGAAACAAAAATTTACTTTTTTTCGGCGGATATCAAAGTTGAAATCAATGCGTATCTGTTTGTTTGTTTGTTTGATTTGATATTTAACGTCCCCGTCAACACTGTAAAGGTCATTTTGGAGACGTTGCTTCCAATTTTGTGGGACTTTTACCCGACCTTGAGATGAAATGACATCTCAAGCCCTGTCGCCCAATGAAACCAATATGGTTTATTAGCACGGACGGTGAAACAAAAATTTACTTTTTTCGGCGGATACCAAAAGTGGAATCAATGCATATCTGTTTGTTTGTTTGTTTGTTTGATTTGATGTTTAACGTCCCCGTCAACACTGTAAAGGTCATTTTGGAGACGTTGCTTCCAATTTTGTGGGACTCTAACTCGACATTGAGATGAAATGACATCTCAAGCCCTGTCTCCCAATGAAACAAATAGGGTATATAAGCATGGACGGGCCGACTCGCACAGCTTTGCCTGGGCAGGCTTAGTTCCTCAAATAAATATGATATTATATGATATGTTCTCACTGTGAAAAATAACATGACCTTGTTATTTTCACAAGTAAAAATTTACTTTTTTCGACGGATAACAAAAGTACTTCATCTCGTGTGTGGAAGACATCCAAATTGTCACTCGTGCTTCGCACTCGTGAAAATTTGGATGTTTTCTCATCCAAACTGTCACTCGTGCTTCGAACTTGTGAAAATTTGGATGTTTTCTACACACTCGGTGAAATATTTTTGGTATCCACCACAAAAAAGTAAATATCCTCTAAATATTCGTCTTTCTATAAAATACCGGCCCCGATAGCTCAGTTGGTAGAGTGTCCGCTCCGGGGAACGGGAGGTCTCGGGTTCGATCCCGGGCCGCGACATACCAAAGTCGTTAAAAATGGTACTAGCTGCTCCTCGTTTGGCACTCAGATTTACGGGGTAGAGCTAGGACTGGTCGATCTAGTGTCAGGATAATGTGACTGGGTGTGGTATCATGTAATGTGTCTGGGACATGATACTTCAGTGAGGCAGCACTATAAACGTGAGCATTGAGCTCCCTGTCGCAACCAGACACCGTCGTGATATGACTGAAAAATTGTTGAAAGCGACGTTAAACCCGAATTCACACACACACACACACACACACACACACACACACACACACACACTTTCTATAAAATAGAAGTTATGTTGTGTATACTCATTAGAATCGCCTTACACAGCATATCTTTTCTAGTTTTAATCGAAAAGACATCCATGTATTACCCTAAGTAGAGAAACCCATTTAGTACCAGATACCCCAAAACGGGTATTTGGCAAACGGTGCAGGCCCAGATCAGACGCCGCAGAACGCGGCATCTGATCAGGGCATACACTGTTTGCAAAAAGTTCAGTCATTTTCCTAACACATGTGTACAAGTCCGTGCAATGAACATGCACACACCACTCAACCCCACTTTATAGAGAGAAAACTGGGGTTTACGGGTGGGGGTATACACTATGTTTCTTATTTCTGCTCCAAAACATAGGTTGTGGGTACTCGTTAGAACCGCCTAAATGAGGCGGTTCTAACGAGCACCCACAACCTATATTTGCAGTATAAATAAGAAAACAATCTCGGGTTTTCATCATTAAAGTAGTCATTTTGGAGATGTGTGAAAAATGCACTATGTCGCACGGGTGTGTTACCGTAATGCTAGTTGACAGTTTGAAGAAAACACAACCTGGCACCCCTAAATGTTGAAATAAACTCAGTGCTATATATAAGGAGGAAGATTCCATTTGGTACAAAAAAAGGGAAATAACTGGAGCTGTGGGACGGATTCCCTAGGGACTCCATAACGAGTTCGATTTAGTCGTGGTAAACGAGATATCCGTATCAGAGTTACTGAATTTTCATTAAACGTTTGGTCAACGGCAATCTACACTTGTGGACACAAAACCGTTCAAACTTTGATGAGCTTCATTCATTTCATTTTGACTTGAAACATCATTCAATTAGCCTATCAGTCAACTACCAGACAGAATTTAATTCAAAACACAAGGTGGTGTACATTTCATTGCTGACTCCTGCACTGTCCAATCAAAATACATCTCAAATGTTTGTCAAACTAAGACCAATCAATTGCTTGTCTAGTTTTACAGGGGTAACAACCTACGTCATAGCAGAGATGTCGTACCCATTTCAGAAGCGGCCATTTTGGTGTAAATAGGGTAAATAAAAGGCTTCAAACTAGATATGTACATCACGAGTCTTCAGAAAACATACTTCAGCTGGTAACGAACAATATTTGCATCCCATCAGTGAGCTAATTCCATCTAGAAACATTGAAAAGGCTTCGATAGCTTCGCCACAAGATTTGATTCGGCGCAGTAAACAATGATAGTTCCGACATCATTGCCAAATCAGCTTGTGTCGAAGTATTTAAACAAAAGGCCACATTTCTGGGACAGATTTCAGTATGTTTGATTCTTTTAGGACCTAATGCACCGACTGCGCCTACTTGTTGTGACAAATGCCTTTTGTGTAGTAAACGCCGGCAAACCTAAGAATGGTTATGACGTCACTGCTCTGACGTAGGTTTTTCCCCCTGTTTTAGAATTCTTTGATGATCGACATTTGCTTGTCAAACTAACTTGATGCAAAGAGATTCATTGAAAGTTATTTCACGGGAGTTTGAACGGTTTTGTGTCCACAGGTGCATTAAATCATTACGATACATGTAAAACACCCGTGAAGCATGGTGGATTTTTCTCATCTCCAAAATGGCTACTTTTCTGGCAAATATTCGTCATATTATTTCTTATTTACACTGCAAACATAGGCTGTGGGTGCTCGTTAGAACCGCCTCATTGAGGCGGTTCTAACGAGTACCCACAACCTATGTCTTGGAGCAGAAATAAGAAAAATAATATATACCCCCGTAAACCCGAGTTTTCTCTTTATAAAGTGGGGTTTAGAGGGGTGTTCATTTCACGGACTTGTTCACGTGATGGCATATCAACGACTAGTCACAGACGGCGGATGCCCTAGAAATATGCGCATTCGCTTATCAGGGTCTATTTATAAGCCATTATACGAACTAGTAAGAAATGGTCACTCAGAAAAGGCCACGATCCAAAAACGCAGCCGTCTCAAGTCACCTAATATAGAAAGTTTTGTTTGATTGATTTGAGGTTTAACGTCCCCGTCAACACTGTAAAGGTCATTTTGGAGACGTCGCTTCCAATTTTATGGGACTTTTACCCGACATTGAGATGAAATGCCATCTCAGTCAAGCCCCGTCGCCCAATAAAACCAATAGGGTATATAAGCATGGACGGGCCGACTCGCACAGCTTTGCCTGGGCAGGCTTAGGTCCTCTAAGCGGTTTACCAGTACTCATGTGCGGATCTGTTTCAGCTCTGCGTGGAAGCATCATGCAGCCCATATATTTCTTCAAATCCCAATGGGCGGGTGCCGACTTATAGAACGGAGGCACACATAAAACCAGACGAAATATGAACCAACGGCACAAAGCCAAATAACAGTTAAGACACTGCGAAAGAACGACCGCCTTGGGACGGTCAGTAGTAAAACTATTGGGGTGGGGAAGTGGGGGTGTGGGGGGGGGCTTTCACTCCGGAGTTTATTAAATTTCAACCCTCGCCCTCAGTTCCAGTACAGTATCAAACAAAATAACAATAACAAATTGATCCGCATAGAGGCTTTCTAGCTCAACAGTGAGTCACGGTAAAATGGTTATTTATAGATTAATATTATCATGAACCAGGGTTGAGGACTCAACAACAATCTGACGTCAGAGCAGAAGAAAACCACCAGTTGATCATGGAGCATCACGAAAACACGCCTATATCATTTTGACCCCTTTGAACCCCGTGTTTATATATTAAAACTGGGATTTGCAGGGACAAATCTTATTTTCTTATTGTTGCTCTAAAATAGCGATTGTGGTACTCGTTAGAACCGCCTCGATGAGGCGGTTCTAACGAGTACCAAGAATCTATATTTTGAGCAGAAATATGAAAAATATCGTATTTTTTTTTCAGCTTAAAATTTTCCTTTCTTCGGCGGTAAAGTTTACAATGTATTTGTATATGCGTGTTTTCGTAATGTAAGGAAAATAATGTTTAACCCTGTAAACCCCAGTTTTACTACATAATGATGCTCTGTCTCTGGTCGGGCCAATCTGAGTCTAACTGTTGGTTTTCTTTTGCTCCAGCATTTCAGTGGTTTCTTGCTGTCGAGTCCTCACATTTGTTTCATCTCTGTAGTTGTTTTATTATTTGTGTTTACGGAGATGTTGCACTGATGAGTAAGAAGGCCTTCATGCGGACTGAACAAATTATTTATCTAAATCGCGACGGAAGTAAGGGCGAGGATTGTGGCCACGTAAAATCGATTTAAGCTCCCCAGTGGAATCCGTTTCACAGACCGTTCCAAGGCGGTTCTTCTGTCGCCTTTAATTGTTTTTATGGTTTGTCTTTGAGTGTTTGTATCGCTTATAATATTTTGTTTTGGATAGCCAATTAGCCATTTTGTAGGAAAGTAACTGTTCTTTTGGCATTCCGCTATTGATGTTTCCATTGGGGTCTCTTGTTTCATGTTTGTGTGTTTCTTTCCCTTTGGTGTCTCTGATGGGAGCTCTGGGTTGATTGTATCGATTCTTGATCATTGCCTCCACTTCTATTTTTCAATGGGGTCAGAATTATATAGGCGTGTTTTCGTGATGGTCTGACTGGATATCAATTGCGCAGTATATTCTAAGATTTGTTTAATACTTCACAGTGAAATATATAAACGATATTTTCACATTGCGAAACACATGGGCGTTCTTGATTCAGTTATTCTTACTGTTCCTGAACGCTACACTGTCACGTGACTGATCTATGACGTACGAGTGTGTCGTCTGTTTTGAATCAAGCACAGAGTGAGTGAGTGTTTGAGTTTTACGTCTCACAAACAGCTAAGGTCATACGGAGACGGGACCTCGGTTTAAAGAATCATCCGACTGTCTGGAGAAGCCCGCAATCGATCCTGCGATCCCTGGTTTACAAGGCGAGTAGCATAACCATTACACCGCGGAGGCTTCAGAATCAAGCACAGAACATACACAGTTTCCCTACATACGGCGCTTAGTCTATTTTCTTACATGCATTTGTTTATTTTATTAGCTACCTGACTGAAATCATTCAAAATCATTCAGTTTCAAGTAAATTAATGTATCCAAAAATCAAACAAAACATGGAACATTGCATTGAACTTTGCTCCGCGGAATCAAATATGGTGCCGAACTTTGACTGAACCTTGCTCCGGGGAATCAAATATGGTGCCGAACTTTGACTGAACCTTGCTCCGGTGAATCAAGTATGGTGCCGAACTTTGACTGAACCTTGCTCCGGTGAATCAAGTATGGTGCAGAACTGTGACTGAGAATTTAAAGCATACACTTAGTGAATGTACATTGTAAGGTTTTTAAATCAATGTTCTTTTTTATGATCTGAATATCTACGTTTCTCGATTCTGGTGAGAAGCTACAAATGCAAAATGCCTTGAATTTGAAAACGAGGCTGGTGCACTGCTCCATCATCCGGGCACTTCACACCTAGTCAAGAGTCGAGTCAAAAAGTGTAGCACTAGAACACTGCATCGTACCACGTGACAACTACTTGATTGAACAGAACATTGATGGGTGCAATTGGAACAGTGAATCAAGTACGCCTGTGTTATTTGCACAGTCGCAGCCTGGACTGCTTTTGTTGTGTATAAAGCAAAAAGAAAATAATTTACTTTTTTCATTATAGACCACAAATATCAAACTGATGTTTTTAATAAACTCGATGAATTATTTTTGGTATTCACCTAAAATAATTAAACATTTCAATATACATGCTTTTGGAATGCCATCACGTATCGCCGTTTTTCACTGGCTGGGTTATATGCGGCTGGCAACCTTATTGTTTTGGTCTAACAATGTATAGTTTTAAATCTTAGAACTGAATATCTTTAAAAGAATGGGGCGAATTGCATAAAAATGACGATTGGGGAAGTAAATCTTCGACTTAATAACGGTGGCGATTGACGTTTAATATCTGTGCTAAGGCGCTGCCATAAAACGAAATTTCATTCCGAAAACCGCTATTTTACCCAAATGACAGATTATAAAAAGTTATCCCTTGAATGCCAGGGCACAACGTAACTTAACTGTGACGTCACATCAACGTCGGTTCAACGTCATGACGTTTATGCATTGTCACATCAACGACGGTGCAGTGTCGTAACGTTGCACCGACGTTGATTTTACGTTGCTCTAGCGACGTGTGCCTGCTGGGTTTACACAGTCAATATGTAAAAATAGTATATTACACAATATTTGAAAAAAATATATTTTTAGCTCACCAGAGCCGATGGCTCCGGGGGAGCTAGTAGGATAGGCAGTTGTCTCTCTGTCGTCGTCGTGTTTTGACGTCGTTGGATGTCGTCAGGTGTCGTCTGGTATCGTCTGGCGTCAATACTTTCAAACGACATCTCCTGCCACTGAGCCGACTGGGCCCAGATTTTATCTGTAGCATCATTGGGCTGGAAGATTGTCATTTTTAGCTCACCTGACCGAAGGTCATCGTAAGCTTTTGTTACTGTGAGATGTCCGGCGTCGTCGTGCGTCGTGCGTCGTACGTGCGTAAACTTTTCTTGTGAAAACTCAAGTGGCCACCTTTTTGGACCAAACATCAACAAACTTGGTCAGAATGATCATTATGACAATATCTCGGTCCAGTCCTAATATGGGTCATGTCGCTTCAAAAAGGAGGACAATAGGTCAAATCATGGAAAAACCTTGTGAACACACTAGAGGCCTTAGTTTTGGTCCGATCATCATCAAACTTGGTCAGAATGATCATCTTGACAATATCCCGGTCAAGTTCGAATATGGGTTATGTCGGGTCAAAAAATGGTTTATAGGTCAAATCATAGGAAAACCTTGTGAACGCACTAGAGGGTACAGGTTTGGTCTGAGCACGATCAAACTAGCTCAGAATGGTCATCTTCACAATATCTCGGTCATATTCGAATATGGGTCATGTTGGGTCAAAAAGTAGGTCAGTAGGTCAAACCAGTGAAAAAACTTTTGAACACACTAGAGGCTACAATTCTGAACCGATCATCATCAACCTTGGATAGAATGATCATCTTGACAATATCTCGGTCAAGTTTGACATGGATCATGTCGGGTGAAAAAGTAGGTCAGTAGATCAAATCAAATAAAAACCTTGTGAACACACTATAGGCTATAGTTTTGGTCCGGTCATCATAGTCAAATTTGCTCAGAATAATCATCTTGACAATATCTCGATCAAGTTAGAATATGTCGGGTCAAAAAGGTCAGTAGGTCAAATCATAGTAAAACCTTAGGAATGTCAAATCATAGTAAAACCTTAGGAACACCCTAGAAGCCACAGTTTTGGTCTGATCATCATCAACTTGACAATACCTCAGTCATATTCGAATATGGTTCATGTCGGGTCAAAAAGTAGGTCAGTAGGTCAAATCGACCACACTAGAGGCCACAGTTTTGGTCCAATTATCCTTAATCTTGCTCGGAATGATTATCTTGACAATATCTGGGTATAGTTCGAATACGGGTCATGTCGAATAAAAAAGTAGACTGTAGGTTATTTTGTCATAACTTTTGAACTGTTTGAGATGGAGCCTTCATATGTGGCATGTAGGTTCCTTGTGACATGTGCTTCCCACCCATACAAAAATTGGCATGTGGCCTTGACCTTGACCTGTGACCTACATTATCATAACGTTTGAACCTTTTGAGATACAGCCTTCATATTTGGCATGTATGTTCCTTGTGACAAGGTCGTCCCACCCATACAAAAAAATTGACACATGGCATTGACCTTTAACCTACATTGTCATAACGTTTGAAGCATTTTGAGATAGAGCTTTCATATTTGGCATGCAGGTTCCTTGTGACAAGGGTTTCATTTTCACACAAAAATGACCTGCCACATTGACCTTGACATGTGACATACTTTATCATCATTTGAACCATTTAAGCTAGAGACTTCATATTTGGCATGTATGTTCCTTGTGACCAGGTCTTCCCACCCATACAAACATGTTGACCTATGACATTGACGTTTGACCAACTTTGTCATAACTTTTGAAGCATTTGAGATAGAGCCTTCATATTTGGCTTGTAGGATCCTTGTGACAATGCCTTCCTGTTAATACAAAAAATGAACTGGATCTTGACCTTGATCTGTAAGCTACTAAATAATAACTTTTGAACTATATGAGATACAGCCTTCATATTTGACATGTATGTTACTGGTGACAAGGGCTTCCCACCCATAATACATTTTACCTGTGACCTTGACCTTTGACCTTCAGTATCATAACGTCCCTCATATTTAGTCTGTATGTTCCTTCGGACAAGAGCCTCCTTCCCATTCAAACAATTTGACCTCTGTCTCTGGTCGGGCCCATCGGAGTCTAACTGTTGGTTTTCTTTTGCTCCAGCATTTCAGTGGTTTCTTGCTGTCAAGTCCTCACCGTTGTCTCACCTCTGTGGTTCTTTGATTTTTGTGTTCACGGAGATGTTGCACTGATGAGTTAGGAGGCCTTCATGCGGACTGAACAAATTATTTGTCTAAATCGCGACGGAAGTAAGGGCGAGGATTGTGGCCACGTAAAATCGATTTAAGCCCCCCAGTGGAAATCTTCCACTGACCGTTCCAAGGCGGCTCTTCTGTGGCGATTCATTTATGGTGTTGTTTGTTACTTACTGTGTGTATCACTTTTGTCTTTTTATTTTGGATGGCCATATGGCCATTTTGTGGGAAAGTAACTGTCCTTGTGGCCTTCCTTTGTTTAGCTGTCCATTATGGTCTTGTCGCTTGGTGTTTGTATTTCTTTCCCTTTGGTGTCTTTTGTGGGTGGAGTAAGTTAATTGTATCAATTCCTGATCTTTGTTTTACTTCTACATTGACACTTGACCTATTTTGCCGTAAATTTTTTACTTTCTGAGATAAAGCCTTCATATTTGGGCATGTATGTTCCTTGTGACAAGGGCTTTTCACCCATACAAAAAGTTTGACCTTGACCTTTGGCCTACATGATCATAACTTTTGAACAATTTGAGATAGAGCCCTCATATTTGGAATCTATGTTCCTTGTGACAAGGGCTCCTCATCCTTACAAACATTTTGTCCTGTAACCTTGACCTGTGACCTACTTTATCGCAACCTTTGAACCATTTGAGATCATAGAGCCTCCATAATTGGTATGTATGTTCCTTCTGGCAACGGACTACCCGTTTGACCCGTGCCCTTGACCTTTGACCAACTTTGCCATAACTGTTGAACCATTTAAGATAGAGCCTTCATATTTGGCATGAAGGTTCCGTATGACAAGGGCTCCCAGCCATACATAACGTTTAATAACGTTTGACCTGTGACCTTGATCTTTGACCTACATTATCATAACTTTTGAACCATTTGGCATGTGTGTTCCTTCTGACAAGGCACCTTACTATATTACCTACGATTTCATTTCTACAGTCTGGATCAGGTGAGCGAACGAGGGCCATCCTGGCCCCCTTGTCCATTTTATTTTATCTCTTTATGAACATCGCCTCTCCAATTTGGTTGCTATGGCAACTCACCCCCGGGCCATGCCCCAGCCCTCCACTTCATAAAAGGCCATTTGCCTCACAAACTGTACAGATCCACAGCCCTTAACCATATACAATGTATATTCTTGTTTATTTTGATAAGATACACCAATACCACATTCCGTCACACAAATCTGGGGGTCTCTCGGGGATTGCTTTGGCCATGTCCCACCCCTCCACTTCATAAAAGGGCATATAACTCAGACACCATTCAGAATCATACCTCTTAATTATATATATTCTTGTTTCTTATGATAAGAAGCAGTTAGTCACACCAACCTTTGGGACCAACCGGATCAACTGGGCCATTCCTCACCAACCTCCCAACCTCATATCTCAGAAATTATTCAGCTCCCTACCCTTAACCATTTATTTTCTTGGTCCGTATGATAAAACACATTCAGTGACAACAATCTTGGGCTTTCCTTGGGTCCGCCTGGGCCATGTCCCAATCCCTCTACTGCTTTAATGGCTTTATATCTCCGGAACCATATCAGTCGGCATCCTAAAATCATTTTTATCAGTTGCCCCCTATATCAATTGCATTGTAACACACTGACCTGATTAAGACATGCTATCTCAGGACAAGTGAGCTTTGTCAGGTCAACGTGACATTCCACTTTTTTAATGAAGCGGACTGTTGGAAAAAAATGGCAAAAATGTTATACTTACTGGAAAAGAATGAAAAAAAAATACTTTAAAAAATATCATAGGAAAAATTGCGGTCAGCTGATACTGAATATATGGACTGCCGGAATGTTGGGACGCACTGAGAACCATTGAAAACTGATCGTAAATTGCTTATTTAAGAGTGTACAAGGGGATAAACTGAAAAATAGAATACCAGATTCGTGTCATTTGATATCAAGTTTATCAGGCTCGGCTTCGAGAACGCAAGTAGAATCGCTCGGCAAGCCTCGTGATTCCACAAACGTTCTCGAAGCCTCGCCTGATAAACTTGATATCAAAAGACACGAACCTGGTATTCTCTATATATTCTCCATCCTTATGATAAGATGCATTCTGTGATACCATCCTTGGGTCCATTCCCCAGCCGCCCCGCTTCGTAAAAGGCCTAATATTTCAGATACAAGGTCCACATGGGTGCTCATTTGAGTATGGGTCGTATGGGACACTTAATAATCAGTCGATTATAACCATATCTTGTTAAAATACATATCTGCCAGTGGGCAGTGCCCACTTGAGCTCTGGTGAGCTTTTTGGCTAACTGGTCATTTGTTAGATCGACTTTCGAAATGGCCGTATCCCCAGCGTCCGACGTCAGTGTTGACGTCCGCAGTTAGTTAAAAAATTTTCCTGCAAGCTCTTTGTTGCAAGGAAAAAATATGTTCTGTCATGAATAGCACAATACCCGGCGCATGAATGATCCAACATCAATGTCAAATAGCCATTACCACCTTCTTTGTGCAATCAAGACATCCATATTCTGTGAAATGTACGATAACGTCTTAAGTTGCCATTATGTGTTTGTTAAACATGAACATGTCCCCGGGCCAAGGTCAGTTTTTTTTTTTTTCGTTTAAAGCAGATCACACATCAATGTCAAGATCACAGGTCACAGGTCACAAGGAACCTGCATGCAAAACGTGAAGGCTTACTTTGAAACGGTTCAAAAGTTATGCCCAATGTTCAAGTTGTCCAACCAACAAACACACCAACAAACAAACAGATCCCCGCTATTGCTACCGAGAACATAAAAATATCAATAAGTGACGTGTATATTTTCCTGACTTTTCACAGATTGTGTGAAGCAATTAATACCAAATAATTCAAATGTTTACTTGCGAAAGGTGAACAATCAACGTAAAACAATATATTCAATTTACAGACTGCGGAGAGCATCTAAAAGATATGAGAGTAGCCTTTCAAGAGTGTTAAATAATTTTATCATATGACGTGGCGTCTGAGGGTGTAATAACGCCATGTAATAAATTCGATAATCCACTAGTGGATTAAATATGCAAAATAGTTAGATACGCCCCATAACGTTACATGTACGACGTCCTTAACGACGTTTTTTTTACTTACGGCGGAATATTGACATTATTTTTTTTTGTAAACAATTCGTCAATAAAATGCGTTTTAAATGTCAAATGATAAATAGAATCTTGCATTCGTGCTCATGTATTATTGAATTTATTAAACTCGTTGAGAAAAAGGGATAAAATGCTCGGCAAAGCCTCGCATTGTATCCCCGTTCCTCAACTCGTTTAATAAATTCAATAATACATGAACACTCATGTAAGATCCTCTAAGTATTTTATGATGAATATCGATATGAGAAGAGTTTAAAGGCATTTTCTCTTGATTATTGAGGACTTTCATTTCATTACATAATATTATGTAGCCCTCAGAGCTGACTGAAGAGAAGTCCTCTGTCTTCAACAGGTAAGGGGCTTCCTGGGGGGTGGGGGGGGGTCAATAATTTACTAACTGTTGACTGGTGTACATTATTGCTTTTGCTCTTAAGTGCCTCGGTCAGGGGATACAACAAGATCTGCTACAGTCGGTATATCAGCAATTATGAACACACAGTGTGTCCTACTGTTACAAGAATAAATGCCTGTAAGGTACACAATAGCAGTAAACACTGATATTACAGATGATATTGGCACGCAAATACTTGTAACCTGTCAATGGTCATATTAAATTTGCCTACTAATATCTAATAAAACGTTTCATTCTGTAATGTAAGAAGCCAATATCGGTATTAAAAGCCCTCATAATAGTTTCCTAATTTTAAAGTATTCCGAGTCAAAGCAGAGCTTTGCCAAATTTAATTCACGTCACTTTCACAGATGTTCCTGTAAGTTTGTCAATTACACCACAGCCTCGTTATAACACGGATCATTATAATACGGTTCTGGATATAACACAGTTTCAAGATGGGTTCCAAAAATGTATAGATAATATAGAAAAATGACCATAAATGATCATTTTTCTATGTAACCTATACATTTTTGTTTGGGTATAACACAGTTGTTTAACTGACACGGTTTCTGCTTTAAAAGAGGTTGTGGTGTACTTAATACAGCAGTCGGCCTCGGTAGCTCAGTCAGATGCGCGTTTGACTGGTGATCAGGAGGACGCGGGTTCGATACCTGCCGGGGTCGGCAATATTCTTTCGTGGAGATTGATCATGAAATCTTTTCTACGGTTATTCTCTCCCTTCCGCTGATTCAAGAAGGACAGTTATCAGTTTCTGGCGAAAGAATGTGCATTGTAATGGTTAACCGCTTACGTATAAGCTTGTCCAGAAAAAGTGTGCATATGTAAACTGACCGGTTAAAAATTACCTAAAATAGTGTTGACTGGGCCGTAAAACTTCAATACAAACGAACAAAAACTCAGCAAAAAATACAGCAACTGAGAATTTGCCCAAGATGTACCTTATACACCTTTAATTAAAACAATCTAAAACTGCACCGTCGACAACAGTCGAGAAGAAAACGGCTGGCCAAATATTTAACCTGACAATATTGCTAACGATGTTGATGTGATTTCAATTTTAAATTATTTCTGTGTATAAAATAAGGACTTTGACATATTATCTTCCTTTTCGTTGTTTCTGACACCAAAGGAGCTAAGACAGATTATCTAAGGATACGAGGGATGTTCGAAAAGAATTGCTTATTTCTATCTGGAGACTTCAAAGGGGATCTTTCATCTGGCATGTTTTTTTCTCTAATCTTTGTTTATTAATAACTCAGCGTATACAACCTATATAAATGTATTAATTAAATTATATAAATCAAAGTAGGACTCAGGAGGCCACCCTGACTGACTCCCTCCATGAGCTGATGTCTGTCTCTAAATAAGTCAGTCGTAAATCTTATGTTTTATTTAGTTTCAAGATTTGTGAACTGGGTTGAATGCAGAACACCATAGGCATTCTTTTGGTACTACAAAACTTTTGAATTAATTAAAGTTTACATTTTCTGAGAAAATAATTATCAAAAATCTCATTTTTAATTAAAATTTTGAAAAATTATCCAAATTCAATTCCTAAGATACATGTGTTCTAGTCTTTGTCAAGATTTTATTTTATCAGAAAAACTTTCAATATGTATCCTATGTAGCTATGCCAAATTTCATGAAAATTTAAACCGGTAACTCTGTAGTTTTACACCTTTAATGGATGTAGGTCGTTTCTGCAAAAATTTACTGTTTTATTGAAATTTTCCAAGAACCTCACAAAAAGGCATTGCCCTCAAACGTCCTAACACATGTGTAATAAAATGAGATTATACAAATCACAATGAATAGATCTTGAGCTGATCTAGTTTAGAAAACATTAAAATATCATGAATTTCTGGTATATGCCTTTCATTTATACACTATGATTTATCCAATATAGTAGATAGTTAAACACTAAATCAAAAGGTGTTCTAATCAACAAATTAAGAGTAACAATGTATATTACTGTTTTATTAGCAGCAAGGTGAGATCCATTACTTTCATTGCCATACCGAGATGGTATGCAAGGACGCAATGGTCAGTGGTTGGTTGTTACTAGTACAAATAGTATTGTTCATAAATCCATGGCCAAATTAAGCCTTAGATATACTCTGTCTTTATGTACGCTGGATATCATCTTGACAAAAAAGTGACAGTAATTATTGGTCAGTATTTCTAAATATCGGAACTGACACTGATATGGAGTTTCTGTTGCAAAAAAAAATATCATTGATGAATGAGGCACAGGATATTTGGTGTAAACCAAGCTGTTCTATGACCTAGAGAAATTTTGCTATTAGACAGAGAGAGAAACAATTTCCTTCCTTACACTACACATGCATATAATGTCTGTTTTCTGTATTGGAATTGTAACTGCTGCCGTTTCTTTAGTGCCTTATTATTTTCTGTGTTTACTTTGTCAATATAGTGGTTAATTTATCTGAAGTGAGCTTTTTGTATTTTTTTCTGGTTGTAAAACGTTCAACCACTTATTTGATGTTTCTGCTGAATGCAAGTTCACTGTTCTTTTTAAGCACTGTTCTTGCTTGCTTTATTGTTCATTAATGATTACCGGTACATTTCTGTGCAATTTATCTCTCAGCTTAGAAAGAGCATTGCAGTGTTTGGACAGAAAAAGCATCACAGTGTATTTACTGAATTTAAGTACAGTTAAGTAGGCCTTCATGCGGACTGAACAAATTATTTGTCTAAATCGCGACGGAAGTAAGGGCGAGGATTGTGGCCACGTAAAATCGATTTAAGCCCCCCAGTGGAAATCTTTCCACTGACCGTTCCAAGGTGGTTCTTCTGTGACGATTTATTTATGTTGTTGTTTGTTACTTACTGTGTATATCACTTGTGTCTTTTTATTTTGGATGGCCATATGGCCATTTTGTGGGAAAGTAACGGTCCTTACGGCCTTTCTTTGTTTAGGTTTCCATTATGGTCTGGTCGCTTAATGTTTGTGTTTCTTTCACGTTGGTGTCTTTGATGGGTGGACTAAGTTAATTGTATCGATTCCTGATCTTTGTTTTACTTCTACTTATCTTACATACATGTAACACATACTTCAGTTGTTCACTTAAAATTCTATATAAAATCTTTTTTCACTTGTAAAGAAGTTGCTCATCTTGTTGTTCTTATGCACTGTTACTGTACCCGTCTTTTGTGAGTTTTCACAGTTTCTATGTGGGTGTTGAGTGTCTATTATGTTTGGGTGGACTGCGTCTTCTTATTGTGATTCAGTATGAATTCTTATCACTTTTACTACATGGGAATCAGCTGAAATATATTCAGCTCAATCTGAGTTGATATCACTTTTACTACATGGACATTTTAAATTAATTTAGAAATTGTTCTTAATTGTAAGTGTTTTGTAATATTTTTGCTACAGCTGAGAAACATTCGGCTGAGTTTTAGACAAAAATGTTTCAGTCAAAGATTACAAATGTGTGTGTCCTGCTGGAAAAAGAGGTATCGGCATGTGTGGACACACAGCTAGTATCCCTTTTTCTCTTGGAAATTTGACTAAAGAGTCCACAATACAACCACTATCACAGACCACCCACTCCAAGTTTTCAATGTTTTCATAGAGCAAAGGATTGAGCAGGCACAAATGGGGCTCTGAAAAGCAGTTGTAGATCTAGAAAATGGACTTAAACAGACTCAGTTAGGGTATATATGTGGCTAACTGTTGAAAGAGATCATTTTCAGAACCATCAAAGATTCAAAATCTTATGAGTAATGAGATAACTACTCACAGGTTGAATAATTATTATCACCAGTTTAAATGCTTCTTGATACCTTACATATGTGCTTTGTAATTACTACAACAACTGCTGAGATCGGTAAAAGAAATGAAAAATATACAGACAACATAATCATGATCACATAAGTTTTGGAACACAGACAGAAGCAGGATCATGTGTTTTCCAAAAGCAAATTTATTCCAGTTGCCTTGAAATATAACTTCAGGAAGCCATTTGATTTCATTCATAGGGGCTATACAAAAATATAGATTTGCTAGTGCCTAGTGCAGATAAAATACTGAAAACCGTTTAATGGGTCTTAATGCCAAGGAAATGTAATCTCACGTGTTATTGGTTGTCCCTAGAGTAAACCTTTCTTTTTGAATGAATAGTTAGGGTTAAACAGACAAACAACAGTTTGACTTGAGAGTCATTTATCTCGAGTCGGATAACAAATCTCACAAAATCTGAAGCAACATCTATAGTTCTGTAGACAAAATAGTCTGTTTTGGCCATGGCGTTAAACAGGGGGGCAAATTTACCAAACTGGATGTTTTGAAATAATACTTATAACTATGCTATGAGCTACTTACACAACCCATACTTTACTATAGCCATCCAAATTGAAAGCAACAGTAAAGTATTATTGAACAGCATGACCGAAACATGATAATCATATAATTTCACATTTTGCTGAATCAGGACTATCAGTATTCAGTCTGTTAAACGACAATGTTACCGGCCCTTAATTTCCATGAAATTTCATCTACATCATTCTAAGATATGTGGATAGTTTTCATACTAAAATGGTATCTTGACAAAAATTGGAACATGGGAATATTGCATATAGTCGTAAAATATTAATGAATACAAAACTTGGAGCTGAAACATGGGGGTACCATCAAAGAAAATTCAAGGCCTAGCCACTATTACTAGACACATGAGGCTATTCATAGTATCAACTAACTCACCAATGATAGATTTAATTCATAAAACATTGCAGCATTAGATATATGAACCTCTCAATACTGTAGACAGGTTTATATAAGAGTACTCTCTGTTGCGATAGAGACTTCATAAAATATGTAATAAATTTACTACGGAAATAACATTTAAAGTGAATGCATCGTAATTATAATGGTTATACCCAAGGCAATCATAGTGCATAATTTCAAAAAAATCCAAGCGTGGGCAGAAACCAATGCAAATTTCCTATACCTTGAAAGTTAGCCTAAAAGTGCTCATTTCATGCCCTCGAAGTACTCCCCGGGCTAGAAATGCAAAGGTTCAGGCGATGTATCCACTTCTTGAAGGCGTCACGGTACGCTGTGTGGGCACAGTAATAAGGTACTAATGATTGGCAGATCCAAGTGCCCGTCGGGACTGGTATTTCAGCCCTGCGAAAATGATGTCAATTTCGGAAACGAAAAGAAATCTGCTCGGGCAAGGCCTGGGGAATACGGGGGTTGAGGCAAAACAGTAACTTTTTTCTTTCTTCAAAAACGCCGTAGCAATTGCGGAGGTATGAGCGGTTGCATTGTCATGTAAAGCAGGGACATGTTTAAAACCAGTGGCAGGGTTTCGTTTCTGATAATACTTTTTCAGTTTCTTCAGTACTACGTCTTTGTGGTACTTTCCGGTGATGCTTTTGTCCTTATTCACCTGCACTTTTATTGCGACTCGTTCACCAGAGAAGATTGCATACAAAACCTTCTTTGTACTCAGAGAACGTTTGGCAAATTATTGGGCGTTTGCTGTGTTTAGTGGCCCAGATCTTATTGCTAACCATTTTGACGGGCTCAATATAATGGACCTATGTTTCATCACCTGTGACGACATTGGTAAACTGTTTTTGTCATATTTTGGAAACATTTTGAAGCAGCTTTTTGGCCACTTTAACCAATTGCCTCTTTTGCTCGTCAGTCAACAGATGTGGCACCAATCTTGCTGAAATAGTTCTGCCTTTCAAACGCTTCTTCAAAATAAGGTGAACCGTTGATAGTCATCTGGAACAATCTTCGTCAGATAAGTATGGGAGACAAATTTGCATTAAGCCGCAATGAGCCGCTGGCAAAAAATGATGTTATTTCCCTTAGAGTCACTTTCGCAGTTATCGGATTCTCATTATCTCCTACCTGTGCAGCGTAGGATATAATCCTATAATCACCAACTGATTTTTTGTTCGTTAATGTTCAGGGTTGCCTTGCCTTAAATCGGTTTAATTTAGTGACAAAATTCATATCAGGGCGCAAAATACATGCATTTACTCAAATCGTGGGTCGTGATATTGAAACATATTTTTGCATTACTCAACTGGGCTTGTAATTTATCCCGCTACTAAATGTTAAGATACCAACAATTTCAACATTTCAACATTATTTAGCATTACGAAAACACCCCTTTGTAATTTTGATCCCATTAAACCCCACTTTTAGATAGTAAAACTTAGGTTTATAGGGGTAACATTATTTTTCTTATTCTGCGCACCCCCACCTTCGCCACACACACAAAAATGATTACGGGTATAGTAATCAATGGTACTGCCTCAATGAAGCAGTTCTAACGAGTTCCCACAATCTATGTTTTAAGTAGATGTGTGAAAATTATCATAATCCTTTATCAGAAAAGTTGAAAAATATCAATAACCAGTGCTTCAGCTGAAGTGCACGACCCGCCGGATGCTTTTAGCTTTATGTGTGTTACCATATATGGGTATGGCGGCCATTTTGGTCATGTGACCTGGACCTAAAACGGTTCCCCCAATAAATGCGTCTTATCGCAAGGAGCAAAAATATATCTTATACTTTAGTACTGTATTCTGAATCGTTTGCAGGATAAAATGCATTCTCACTTTTCCAATACAAAAGCATATGTGTCAAAGTTTGACCTAGGCACACAGAAGGTCAAGGTCAACCCACGGTCACCATTTTAGCAATTTATGATGTGCCTACGTCCCAGATGCTATTTATCAAGTTTCGTGGAAATCTGCCCAGTGGTTCTGGAGAAGACTATTTTTGAAGGGTTTTTACCATGTATGGCTTGGCGGCCTGGACCCCATGAGCAAATTTTGGTTCCCCCCATCCCATAGAGGCTCCATATGAAATTTGACTTCAATCGGCCCAACTGTTTCCGAGGAGAAGCAGTTCATTGGTTAGATCTCATTGATATCTATCAGTACGCCAAAAATTGTTTAAATATTCCAAGCGGTTAAGTCACTATCACCAATTTATACAAACGGGTTACGAACGGACAGACAGACCATATATGGCTTGGCGGCCAATTTGGTCATGTGACCTGGACCCCATGAGCAAATTTTGGTTTCCCCCATCCCATAGAGGCTCCATATGAAATTTGACTTCAATCGGCCCAACGGTTTCCGAGGAGAAGCAGTTCGAAAATTTTCACATTTTCGCCTCGGCGAGGCTATACTAAATGAAATTTAATATTTCGCAAGTTCATTGGTTAGATCTTATTGATATCTATCAGTATGCTAAAATTTGCTAAAATATTCCAAGCGGTTAAGTCACTATCACCAATTTTCACAAACGGGTTACGGACGGACAGACTGACTGAATGACAGAATGACACGGTGATTTTAGGGCACTCTTACAAAATCAACCGACTTCAGTCGGTCGCTTTTTCTGCGGGTCGTGCAATATATAAATAGGGGTGTTTTCGTAATGGGAGGATAGACAACTTCAGCCCATAAAAAAACTTTTAGCATTTATAAACACTATTAATTTCATGCTAAGATGAGTCGAACATGAAAAAGTGTCATAAGCTCAGGTCAGAAGTTAAGAAGAGCAATTATTGATTATTATATGATAATTATTATTATCCAATGCACTATTCAAACAATCATCAGCGGCCGATTCAACCACCTAGTATGTTCATCATTCGTGTAAACTTTGATCGGACTGCTATATTGTCTGATCTGTGTCTTCACGTATTCCACTATCATTTTAGAGAAGAATCACAGCACAGTTGGGCCCCGCCCATCAGGACTTTAAGAAAAAGATGGGCTGCATGAGTCTTCTGAGTCACTGATGAGGCTTTACTAGCCGAAACTACGTAGTATGACCCATCTTCTTTCTTATGAATATTTTCATTGCTCTTAATGGAACTCATTTTTGATTTTTATTTGCCTTCATTGCAGCTGGTGTTGTGCCGTGTTGCGGCCGTAAAACGTCTCCCCGTACATCAACCATAGTGCAGTTTGTATTTTACTTTTGGTCCTTTGAGATCAGCGTGAATATTCTGAGAAATCAGAAATAAATTATTAGTTTAGACTCAAATTCTAGACAGGCTTTTAATTATTTGGACCTCATTTTGATTTATTTCAGTCTTTGAATCGGCTGCCTGTTCGGAATTCGCAAAACTGCAGTATGCTTCCTCTGGCTTTCGTTGCCGGATCATTACAGGGCCACTGATGAGGCTTTATTAGCCGAAACTACGTAGTATGACCCATCTTCTTTCTTATGAATGTTTTCATTGCTCTTAAAGGAACTCGTTTTTTATTTTTATTTCCATGCAGAGCTGAAACCATCCACACACGAATACCGGTATTTTTAAACCGCTTAGCGGGTCTAATAGTCCGGGATTTGAGACCGGATTTCGAAAAATTTAATGCACCTAAAATTCTCACGCTTTATTTGTGCCGTTTCATTGAGATAGAAGCCTAACCTATATGACATGTGATTATTTAACAAATCTGGTGGGGAAAAGGGTTTGAAAAGTCTGAGTTTACACCGACCCCATGCGGATGGTATAGTTTGATTAAGTTTAGTTATGTGTAGATTGCGCTTACAAATGAATGTTGATTTATTGCATCAGCCAAAATATTTGTAAATACTCGAAGTTATCAAAATTCATGGTATGACGTAACTACATCCGGTGTTACCATAATTTTTGACCATTGAAATTTGACCCCACAAATTAAGTAACTTTTACACTATTTTCGCGCTAAATGCTTTTTTTAGTACTTTTTGAAACAATTTCATTTTCGTCAGTATGCAGGACCGTTATTTTTGCATGTGCATGAGAAACTTGATGACCCTGTTTCAATCCGGGCATGGACCCTTTTACCGCTTTTTCCTGTTGTGTCACCAATCGTGATAAAAATCCTTATTAAAACAAGTATAAAATAAATTATTTTACTGGCTGGTCATAGATGTATCATAACAGGGGCCAATTTGTTTGTTTGATTTGAGGTTTAACGTTCCCGTCAACACTGTAAAGGTCATTTTGGAGACGTTGCTTCCAATTTTGTGGGTCTTTTACCCGACGTTGAGATGAAATGACATCTCAAGCCCTGTCGCCCAATGAAACAAATAGGGTTTATTAGCATGGATGGTCCGCCTCGTACCGCGGTTCCTGGACAGGCTTAGATCCTCTAAGCGGTTTACCAGTACTAGTGTGCGGGCCGGATTCAGCTCTGCGTGGAAGCATCATGCAGCCCATATATTTCTTCAAGCCCCTATGGGCGGGGGCTGAAACAGGGACCAATAGATATATTTTTGAAAACTTACTGATGGCCATTCCCTTCCTGTTTATATTCAGTGAGGGGAATATATTTCACCAAGCATATTTGCCAGTGGGTGAACTATCAAGTGATTCTCTAAACTGGTGACTTGAATCAATCAACATTTTAATGAATACATTGTATATTTCAAGAATTATTATCCAAAGTTTCCTGTTTATGCTGAAGGTTTTCGAAGTAATATCGACATTATTATATTTTAAAAACGTAAATGTAACTGAGCACTACCAGGTCTCTATTGAAATCTTACTGGGTACCTTATTTTCTGTTAAGTCGCACGACTAAAAATAAATAGTACACGAGCTTTAATATAAAGTAAAGCCACCCCTTACACGTTCTTCTATCTTTCCTTTTCCCAGAGTTGTGGTATAACCTGTAAACGTGCATCTTAAGATGTCACCTGCACTTACTTTCTACCATTTCGTTGGGCAACCTGCCTTCGATAGCCTTGTCCCTCTATTCACCATTAGCTCTAAATTATTCTGTGTCTCCTGTCACACACTGATTAATGAATAATCTGGTCTACATCTCCTTTTTTACTACTTCCTGTTACTGATATTTGGGGGGGGGGGTTAAAGGCACGTCAACTCTTGTTGGTAATTTTGTGTCCTCTCCCAGAGAAAGGGAGAAAAGCGATAGAAGAGATAGTAGAGCAGATACAAGTGAGGGACAGAGGGTAAAGAGGAAAATAAATGGAAGTGCAGAAAGAAAAGAAATAACAGTATCCCCCTCCACCCTTACCTTCTGCAAGAAGAGCAGCTCTTGTCCAGTTGTAAGCCAATCAGTTTGACGCACTACTGGCGCAAATAACACTTCACATTTGCCTCACCCGACCACCCCAATTTCCCCATACAGATTGGCCAAAAAGGCATTCTATGACAAGCCGTCGGGAGTTATCAAGTTTGAAAAACCGAGTGCAGGCAATGATCAGGAATTAAACAAAATATCTCGCGCCTCCCATTCAAAGCATCAAAATGAAAACGTCACGAATGGAAAGCCAGAAGGATAGTTATCTCCTTAAATGGCCAAACGGCTATCCAAAAAAAGGAATTAGCAATACATACATCTTAAGGACAAACTATAAAAATTATAAACCACAAAAAAGGACCGCCTTGGAACGGGGTCATTAAAAGTCTTACGGGGGTGGGATGGACACTTTAATTGATTTTAGGTGGCCTCAATACTCCCCCTTGATTGTCTTGGTAAAAACCGATAAGTTATTAACTCTGCATGATGGAGTTCTAGCTCAGTGCAACATCTCGGAGAACAGAAAATCAAACAAATAAAGAGATGAATTACGATGAGGACTCCACAGCATGAAATACCTAGAATGCTGCAGCAAAGGAAACCAAACAGTTAGGCTCCGGTTCACCCTACCAGAGACAGAGCATCAGACACCTACCTTCAGGCGTTCGTACATATGAAAGGAACTAGGCGGTCGGGTTAATTTACTTGAGGTTGAAACCTAATATATTAGATATATTGAAAAGTGAACAGGGGCGATGTTTGTCATAATAAATGTAACGATTCCTATGTAAATCAAGCTTCTTCTCTACACCTATGTCAAGAAGGGTGGGAAGATCGGGTTCAACACAGACTGTCGACTGACCTTTTCTGCATCTTCATGTAAGTTGGTGGTCTCAATTGGCGCAAGTTTGCCAAAATATCGACCAAAATCAGAGTCATTCAATCAGTAAATAAGCTGGAGTATATCAAATCCGCAGCTGGAGAATTAAATGCTGATATTTAAATTTAGTAGAGTATTTTTTTTCTGCAGCAAATTAATGGTAAAAACCAAAACAACAAACCTCTAAAACATTTAAGTAAAGTCGTTCCACCAAATACTATATAATGTGTCTTTTTTGTTTGCAGTAAAATTTTGCAGACCTTCAGTTAAAAGGAGGCTGGATTGTTCAGAGGCGTAAACTCATTAAAATACGTCTTTCATTCAATTTTGAAATGCGGGACAAAATCGGCCAACCCTTTGAAAAGGACCGAAATAGGGCCGCGCTGTTATCTTCACTGAACAGTGTCGTCTCTCAGAGGTATTGCTGCAAGGGGAACTTCATACCAAACTACCACTGGTTATCAATTAATTGTTTATGAGGGCTGGAAAATGCAGCTAAGCACCAAAAGATAACCAAACAAGCGCAATCAGTAAAGCAGAAAACTGTGGCTGCTGTATCATGACACACCAATTAAATATGGTTTACGCTTGCCATAAAGCTTACGCGACTTTTAATAAACGCCCTGAACACAAAATTATAAACAAGCGGCCCATGGGAAACTACACTCACCAGAGCTCAAGCGGGCATAAATCGTCTACCTCCTCCCCCCCACTCCTTGGTGGCCATTTATTTTAACAGACCATAATGGTTTAGAAAAGGCCAATCCCAGGACCATTACTGCCAAATTATTTTGAAATCAACCATTGTTGTTGTTTTTTTTTTTTTTTTTTTTTTGTTTTTTTTTTTTTTTGCAGTCGCATA
Organism: Lucinisca nassula; assembly: GCA_963580285.1. Taxonomy (NCBI): domain Eukaryota; kingdom Metazoa; phylum Mollusca; class Bivalvia; order Lucinida; family Lucinidae; genus Lucinisca; species Lucinisca nassula. The sequence continues at coordinate 107,149,139 of OY757013.1, read as the reverse complement.
CATTATGGTCAGCTTTGAACAATCTTAGCAAGACTAGAGTCCAAAATGCTGCATACCAAGGTCTTGTATTTCTGGAGATGCAGAATTTAAAATCACTTTGGGCTATATATTGGTGTGAGGATCACACAGATCCCTCTAACAAACTTTAATTTTTCGAACACACTGATGCAGTATATGTAATTTGGTATCAGTTAGCCCAGTAGTTGTAGAACAAATAAAACAATATTTAATCTTATGGCCCCAGGATCATTTAGCTGGTTGCCATTATCAACTCTGGTGCCATAAGCTGCAAAAGAACCAGAAAATCCAGTCTTTTCCATACAAAATCATAAGTGACGGAATGTGACCTTGACGTAAGAAAGGTCAAGGTCAACGAAATGCCATCATTTGAACAAATCTGATAGGGACCGGGTCCCCAATATTGTATATCAAATTTCAACGTCATAGGTCGATTGGTTCATGAGGTTCAAAGGTTTTTAGCACATAGGGGCATGGTGGACATTTCGGTTATGTGACCCAGACATTCAGAATATATGCTTGTTCTTCAACCCCATGACGGCTTCACATATAATTTGATTCCAATCGGCCATGTAGGTTCAGAGGAGATGCCGCTTGGAATTGTTTGGATGCTTAAATGAGTATAAAAGGTAGGGGCATTTATCACCCCTTTTTATGTTCTTTTCCCCACTTTTGTGATTTTCTGACTCCATTTTCAAGATGCTGAGAGACCTCTAGATAAATTTATATCATAGTTAAGTGTGAGAAAGTAAGGTGCATTAAACTCCTTAAATACGGGTGCTACGAGCTTTAAATCCCCGACTATAAGCCTGTCCAGACAGAGCGTGCTTGAAGAGCTAAAACCGATCGAATAGGCGTACTAGTAAACAGTGTAGATTCTGATCAGATTAATCGGGATATACACTGTTTGTAAATGTTGGGAGTAGTATACCGGGCGCTTTGACGTAAATGACGTCACAAGACGGTCGACAAGATGGCCGCCATTTTGACCCTCGATGACCTCGCGAGGGTCGCTCCACGGGGTGTGTGACCGAAATGGCCGCCATTCCTGACCCTCGCGGAGGTCGCCGGGTGACCTTTGAGGGATTTGAGACCAAGATGGCCGCCGTGTTGGATGACCGGAGAGGGGTCGCCGGATGAGGGGGCGAAGCGTTGGCGAGCGAGATGGCCGCCATAAGTTGGATGACGCGTTTAGCGAAAACGCCCTAGACCACGGGAAGGTAGCGTCACGACCAAGGGTACGGGGGTCTTCTATATACAGGCTCATCTATAGGGTGGAAGGGGGTTCGGATCCTATTCTACCGAATGGTGGCTATCTCCGGTAACGGATTGGCAAACCGTAGAATTTCTGAAGGGAGTCGGATGACCTTGCGGGGGTCGCCGGGTGACTGTTTAGACAGAGACACCATATCCATATGATCCGTATCCGACATGCTTTCCAGCCCTTCGACAAACAGTCTTGATCTCCGAATCTCCTTCTGGTCCCCTCTCGTAAGCGAGTAGGCTTCCTGTTTTTGAAGCCATTAAATACTTCGAGCCGAGCCATATGGAACCGGATAGGAGCGGTGAAGCTCGACCCCTTCTTCTTTTGACTAAATAAAATGCCAAAATATTTAGCAGACGACACAAAAATAATAACATCGCATTATTTTGCCTACTCTCTTTGCTGCCTCGTCACTAAATGATTGAAAAATGGCTAAACTCTTCGTTTAATATGTCGGCTGACCCTAGATGACCTTTCAGACCGGTGTAGGTCCTCACCACTAACTATCGGAAAATGGAACACTCCGTACTTATTAGGAGAGTCCATTGTCATACATGGGTTAGACCACTTACGATAATAGAACGTGGATCTATAATGAGAAAAATATTCGCCCATTCCGCACTCATTACGAGCACTCACCATTTCAAGCCTAAAATCCTATAAATGGAACGAGATCCTGATGACACGACCCTAGGCAAACAGTAGTGGCTACGACCCATTATACGGGAATGTCTTGAATCATGACTTTTTTTTTTCATGAAAATGAGCAAGAGGCCTAAAGTCGTATCGTAGATGGTACATTTCTATCAAAGTTTTATCAAAATATCTGCAAAGGCGTGGCAGTCATTAAATTCGACACCGTTTCAAGCCTAAATGGCTGTTTCTTCTAACGTCGACTAGTTTATTTTATATATATCGCCATTGTCTAAATACTCCAGCAAGACGGTAAATTCTCTCTGTCGTAGATGAAAATTAATGAGAAAAACATTCGCCCCATTTCGCCCTTTGAATTGTCTTCACTCGTCTAAGAAACTCATTCGACTTACAGAGACGATCGACCCGCCGTACTCTCAGTGCTTTGATTACCCCGAAAGTAAACATTACCTTTCACCCGCGAATAAGCCTTTACTTAAATATTGGAAAAGTGACATTTACCTCATACCGATACGATCGCCTTGGAATTGTCTTGCCGAATTGCCCATAGGTATAAAAACCAATACTTATACTCGCTGAAAGATATTGATTTTGAATTTAGATCTGACAAGTCGGTAAACGAGTATAAGTATTGGTTTAAAACGACATATCCGACCTTCGCTCTCCTATCAGACAATGAACTCTAATAAGTAGAATCTATGTTAACAATGACTACGACACATACCGATTGGTTGTTATTAATAACCGCCTAATGCTGTGAAAAAATGACAGCCTCGTTTTGAAATCTGCGAAGAAAGCATGAACGTTGTATTAAAGAACTTCATTCTCAAACGAATCCTCATAGAGAAAACACGGCGCTCTCTGGGTAGGTTTCTGACATTATAAAGCGCTTGAGGAAAAGAAAATGACACGCATGGTCAGCTTCTGGGGCAGGATCCAATAATTTTGTGAGAACATTTGATACAAAACCACTTAAAAGCGGAGAGAGAACCTATATGCGAACAATATATGGATTTGTGTGTATGACACTTGTGATATTAGACGAGTTGTGTTGGTGGTTAAGATGTCATCGGTTGCGAAGAGAAGCCAGAGAGGCTACAGAACGATAGATAGAAGTATGCGAAAGACAACATCGCGAAGATTTATACGGCGTTATATTGTGAGCGAGTCAGGACGAAGTGGGACCAGTTTCATTATTAAACGAATTGAAAGGAGATGCACTGGGCATTGGTGGTGGCTGTTGTGGTGGTGGTGGTGGCTGTGGTGGTGGTGGTGGTGGCTGTGGTGGTGGTGGTGGTGGCTGTGGTGTTGTTGTTGGTGGTGGTGGTGGTGGTGGTGGCTGTGGTGGTGGTGGTGACTGACATAAACCCATGTAAGTCGAATGAGTTTCTTAGACGAGTGAAGACAATTCAAAGGGCGAAATGGGGCGAATGTTTTTCTCATTAATTTTCATCTACGACAGAGAGAATTTACCGTCTTGCTGGAGTATTTAGAAAATGGCGATATACATAAAATAAACTAGTCGACGTTAGAAAAAACAGCCATTTAGGCTTGAAACGGTGTCGAATTTAATGACTCAGTGCTGAAACGCGCTTAAAACTGACCAAAGGCCATTTAAGCCGAATGAGTTCTTCCATCTTAGACGAATGGAATCGACAGGTGAAGTGCCGAATGTAGCTGAAAAATGGCATAAACTGCCATGGTGGTGGTGATGGTGGTGGTGGTGGTGGCTGTGGTGGTGGTGGTGGTGGTGGCTGTGGTGGTGGTGGTGGTGATGGTGGTGGTGGTGGTGGCTGTGGTGGTGGTGGTGGTGGCTGTGGTGGTATAGGTGTCGGTCATAAAAGTTTGTAAGACTGACCCAACTGCAAACTATTGAATAACAAAAATGAATCAATGCTCAGACTGTAACCTCGTGTTCTCCAGACATGATGCTTTGTTAAGGCACCAACGCAATAAGCACAGCGTTGTAACGCGATAAAAACTGACCAAAGGCCCTTTAAGCCGAATGAGTTCTTCCATCTTAGACGAGTGGAATCGACAGGTAGTTGAAAAATGGCATTTACTGCCACGCCTTTTGCAGATATTTTGATAAAACTTTGATAGAAATGTACCATCTACGATACGACTTTAGGCCTCTTGCTCATTTTCATGAAAAAAAAAGTCATGATTCAAGACATTCCCGTATAATGGGTCGTAGCCAGTACTGTTTGCCTAGGGTCGTGTCATCAGGATCTCGTTCCATTTATAGGATTTTAGGCTTGAAATGGTGAGTGCTCGTAATGAGTGCGGAATGGGCGAATATTTTTCTCATTATAGATCCACGTTCTATTATCGTAAGTGGTCTAACCCATGTATGACAATGGACTCTCCTAATAAGTACGGAGTGTTCCATTTTCCGATAGTTAGTGGTGAGGACCTACACCGGTCTGAAAGGTCATCTAGGGTCAGCCGACATATTAAACGAAGAGTTTAGCCATTTTTCAATCATTTAGTGACGAGGCAGCAAAGAGAGTAGGCAAAATAATGCGATGTTATTATTTTTGTGTCGTCTGCTAAATATTTTGGCATTTTATTTAGTCAAAAGAAGAAGGGGTCGAGCTTCACCGCTCCTATCCGGTTCCATACGGCTCGGCTCGAAGTATTTAATGGCTTCAAAAACAGGAAGCCTACTCGCTTACGAGAGGGGACCAGAAGGAGATTCGGAGATCAAGACTGTTTGTCGAAGGGCTGGAAAGCATGTCGGATACGGATCATATGGATATGGTGTCTCTGTCTAAACAGTCACCCGGCGACCCCCGCAAGGTCATCCGACTCCCTTCAGAAATTCTACGGTTTGCCAATCCGTTACCGGAGATAGCCACCATTCGGTAGAATAGGATCCGAACCCCCTTCCACCCTTTAGATGAGCCTGTACATAGAAGACCCCCGTACCCTTGGACGTGACGCTACCTTCCCGTGGTCTAGGGAGTTTTCGCTAAACGCGTCATCCAACTTATGGCGGCCATATCGCTTGCCAACGCTTCGCCCCCTCATCCGGCGACCCCTCTCCGGTCATCCAACACGGCGGCCATCTTGGTCTCAAATCCCTCAAAGGTCACCCGGCGACCTCCGCGAGGGTCAGGAATGGCGGCCATTTCGGTCATACACCCCGTGGAGCGACCCTCGCGAGGTCATCGAGGGTCACAATGGCGGCCATCTTGTCGACCGTCTTGTGACGTCATTTACGTCAAAGCGCCCGGTATACTACTGTTGGGGCTGTCGTGTTCTGCAAGATCAGGGTTAAAATGGGCACACATCACGCAATCATGCCTATATAATTTTGACCCTAATAAACATCAATTTTATATAGTAAAACTGGGGTTTACAGGGTATACATTATTTTTCTTATTTCTGTTTCAAAACAGATTGTGGGTACTCGTTAGAACTGCCTTGCCGAGGCAGTTCTAACGCTCACCCACAATGTATATTTTGATCACAAATTTGAAAAATATCACGATTTTTATCTGAAAAAAAAATCGTTTTTGGTGGATTACGAGTGCCCACAATATACTTTTGAAAATAATTTGGAAAACGTCCCAAATTACCATCAGGCAAATCCTAAAAAATTGTCTATAATCTAACATAGGTATGTTATCCCTATTAGTGATATTTTATGACTGAGTCGTCCACTGTCTTATTTGCTGTAAGCTATTTAACTAACAAGTTTTGACCCATATATGCCAAGCGTCCCTTTTGGGAGGCATTCGCAAGCACTGTAAACCATATAATACACCACAGATATTGGCGTCTGATCAAGGTCTACACTGGTTGCTTTTTCTACATATTTTTTGTGAAACTTTTAACAAAGAAAAGAAATCGTTTTAACACACCAAACATTGGAAATGGACCACTATAAACTTTATACCTGGATGGATTCCTTTGCCATTGATGGGTTAAGATATTCGGTCGCCTGACCATAAACTGTGTTTATTGCCATTGCCACTTTTATATACCCGAATTATTGGTTCTCTTTGAACGTGTCCTTAATCAGTGAAATCAATTTTTCGCGTATTCTTAATTTTGTTACAATCCCAAGACTCTTATATTTTTCTTTGAATTCTGAAATTGTCATATCTTTAGATTTCTCATTGTCTTTTAGTAATTGCTGTTTTTTGTGGTGTGCAGTATTTATTTCATTTGTTATTCTGCTTTTTTTTCAGTTTTGATTTTCAGTCTTTTCTTTCTTTTTTTCAGTTTTGATTTTCAGCCTTTTCTTTCTTCCAAAAGTCTGAAATGTCTTTTGCAGATAACACCGCAACAAAAAAAAAAAAAAAAAACACGAAAAGTTTAGGATGATAAATTTGGTTATTTTCTTATTTCTGCTCAAAATATAGACTGTGTGTAGTCGTTAGAACTTGTTGTAACGAGTGACCACAATCTGTTCTAGTTTAGAGAAGAAATGAGAAAAAATAAGTTTTACCCCCTTTTAAACCCATCTTTTATAGTAAAACTGGGGTTTATAGGGGTAACCTTATTTTTCTTAATTCTGCTCTAAAATATAGATTGTGGGTACTCATGTACGCACAATTCATATTTTGAAAAATATCACAATTTTTCATCTTAAATTTTTCCTATTTTTTGGCGGTAAAATGTACAATGTATTTGTAAAGGTGTGTTTTCATTATGTTAAAGTTTTTGAATTCATGTCTGCAACATTGAGTCAACAAATTGTTAATGAGTCAATATGTCAATTAATGATGTTCTTCATGTGATAAGTCCGCCCGCCTGGCAAAGCGACAAAGTTCGGCACAGCGAAGGCCTACTAAAAATGATTGCAATAAAACTGTCTTCTTTCTTTTTCATTCTTTCTACCAAAACTGCGATCGGTCACATTTGACCATCACTCGCAGGTGTACATTACATACACACCAGGTTTGCAAGATTGAAAGCCTACACAGTAATCAAGTAATTACGGTAGGGGTCGTTAACCCCTTTTGTACCAAATGGAATCTTCCGCCTTATATATGGCAGGAGTCCATTTCGAAATTTAGGGGTGTCAGGTTGTGTTTTCTTCAAAATTGATTCTGGAAATGGCTTAACTTTTTGCAAACAGTGTAGGCTCTGATCAGACGCCACATTCTGTGGCGTCTGATCTGGGCCTGCATTGTTTGCCAAGGTATCCCATTTTGGGGTTTCTGGTACTGAATGAGTTAACCTGCACAAGAGATAGCACAGGGGACCTCCAGTTAACGTCCCGATCCGAAGGACGGCGCACTTTTTGGCATTCATCCCTGCAACTGATGCCAATGGAGCGTGTTCGGACACCGAAATAACCAACGCTTCCGGGGATCGAACCGGGGGCTTCCAGCATCAGAGGCAAGAGCACTAACCACTGAGCTATCACGCTCCTAATTATCACGCCAGACATCTAATTATGAATTTTTCCAAATGCCTTTTAATTTAAATTCTACATAATGGTAGCCAGTTGTAGTTTTTCTATGTATTATATTCAGCCTTTATATATAAATAACTTAGAGTCTTCTTTCATCCGTCCTTTCTTCTTTCCGTTCGTCTGTCTCACAGTCAGTCATTCGATCTTATTTTATATTTAAGACATGATACCATGCATTACCAAGAATTAAGGAAAATCACGCATTCATTCATTCATTCATTCATTTATTTATTTATTTCTTTCCTAAGTTTTACAGCTTTTCGTCACATATTATCATGCAGATCCCGAGTTCTTTCTACAGATGGAATAAATTAATTGATTAATTGATAAATCTACAAATAAATATTAAATAAATAATAAATAAATAATTAAATAAATAAATAAATAAATATATTAGTGAATGAATAAATTAATTAATAAATTAATTAATAAGCATTATGAGATTGTGCTAAAGTAAATTTCTACCCATGACTATCTCGTCCTGCTGGCGCTCATGGACTTAGCCATTTTCACGAGAGAAAATGCAGGTGCCGAAAAGCTGACTTCCTCATTTTCAAATCAAAATGGAAGAACTTTGGTTTTAATTGAGTATAAAATTGTATATATCATTGCAAACTTTGAGAAATTTTCTTTCTAGTCATGACTTATAAAAAAAACAATGAGAAAGTAATATGTTTTAAATAAGCATTGGAATGTAGGTTCAGGAGCATTTTGCCAAAAGATATATTAGATGAATAGGAATACGACTTCCACTCTTCAAAGTAAAATGGAAGAACTAAGTCGTTAATTTATTTTTACGATTTTATATCTTATTCCTCATTAATAACAGAACTTGGGGGAAAAGTTGGGGGAAAAGATGCATTATGTTTTCGTGCAGATCAGATGGAAACTCTTGTTGCCATGGCAACATATAGCTCCCATAGACTTACAATGGGAAAAAACTTCTTCTCTGAAACCGCTAGGCCCAGAGCTTACATATGAAGCATGTAGCAATGTCAAGTGCTCCCCTATATAAATTGTGCCAATCAAGCTCCTGGGGTCTAAACTGGCCACGTCCCGGGGTCCCTAAGCCCTCATAGACTTCTAATGAAAAAAAAGCTTAAAATCTTCTTCTCTGAAACCGCTAGGCACAGAGCTTACATTTTAAGCATGTAGCAATGTCAAGTGGTCCTCTACATAAATTGTGCCAATCTTGCCCCTGGGGTCTAAATTGGCCACGGCCCGGGTCCCCTTAGCCCCCATTGACTTATAATGGGAAAAAAGCCTAAAACATCTTCTTCTCTGAAACCACTAGGACCAGAGCTTACATATTAAGCATGTAGCAATGTCAAGTGGTCCCCTACATAAATTGTGCCCATCATGCCCCTGGGGGAACTGGCCACACCGGGGTCCCTCAACCCCAATAGACTTATAATGAAAACTAGAAATGCGTCCATAGGACACGGATGCCCCCGCCCGAAAATATGTCTATGTTCTTATTCATCCATAGAAAGTTATTGACAGTGTTAAAGTTTTGGACCCTTTTTATGCCATTTGACCTCCCAAGTATGACCTTGGAGGTACGGATCTGGGTTTGCACGTGACACATTGTCTCATGATGGTTAACATTTCTTCAAAATAATTTCAAAATCCATCCAAAAATAAGTAAGTTATTGGCTGCGTTTAAGTTTCGGACCGTTTTTTTGACCTTTGACCTCCAAGTATGACCTTGACCTTGGAGGTACGGACCTGGATTTTGCATGTGACACATCGACTCATGATGGTTAACATTTCTACAAAGTAATTTCAAAATCCATCCAGAAATAAGAAAGTTATTGACTGCGTTTAAGTTGCGGACCCTTTTTCGACCTTTGACCTCCATGTATGACCTTGACCTTGGATGTACGGACCTGGGTTTTGCACGTGACACATCGACTCATGATGGTTAACATTTCTCCAAAGTAATTTCAAAATCCATCCAGAAATAAGAAATTTATTGACTGCGTTTAAGTTTCGGAGCCTTTTTTTGACCTTTGACCTCTAAGTATGACCTTGACCTTGGAGGTACGGACCTGGGTTTTGCACGTGACACGTCGTCTCATGATGGTTAACATTTCTGCCGAGTAATTTTAAAATCCATCGAGAGATAAGGAAGTTATTGACTGCGTTTAAGTTTCGGACGCACGAACGGATGGACGGATGGACGGACGGACGCACGGACAAACGGACGGACGGACGGACAGGGGCAACGCTATATGCCCTTTCCACCATTCTTCGAATGGCGGGGGCATAAAAAAACTTAAAAATTTTTCTTCTCTGAAACCGCTAGGCACAGAGCTTACATATAAGCATGTAGCAATGTCAAGTGGTCCTCTACATAAATTGTGCCAATCATGCCCCTGGGATCTAAACTGGCCACACCGTGGTCCCCTCCATAAATTGTTCCATTCATGGCCACACCCCGGTGCCCCTTAGCCCCCATAGACTTATAATGGAAAGAAAGGCTTAAAAATCTTCTTCTCTGAAACCGCTAGTATTACAAGCTCACCTGAGCCAAGGGCTCATGTTAGGTATCAGCATGCTAATGGTCCGGCGTCCGTTCACATTTTCAAATAAGTATATCTTTAAATGCACTGTGCCAATCATGATTAAATTTCGTGGGAAGCATTATCCGATTGGGGGAAAAGATGCAGTATGTTTTGGGCCAAATCAGATTGAAACTGGTGTTGCCATTGCAACATATAGCTCCCGTAGACTTACAATGGGGAAAAACTTAACAAATCTTCTTCTCTGAAACCACTAGGCCAAGAGCTTACATATAAAGCATGTAGCAATGTCAAATGGTCGCCTACATAAAATGTGCCAATCATGCCCCTGGGGTCTAAACTGATCACCAGTTAGATGCGCATCTGACAGAGCTACGGAGGCTGGAATTCCTTCTCTGAAACCAAATTTCCAAAGCTTAAATATTTAGTATTTTGCAGCATTAACTGGTCACCTACATTAATCCTACCAAACATGCCCCTAGGGTCCAAACTGACAAATGCCGTGTCCCATAAGGAAGAACTTCAAAAAAAAATTATGCTCAAAGACCACGAGACAAACAGCTAACTAAAACGTTCCTCAGGTGAGTGGTTAGGCTCATTGAACCTTTTGTATCAAGTACTTTTATTGGTTGATGGTCAAAAATAGGTGTGGCATTATTTATTCAGCAGGACAAGGATAAAAGGTGGGAGAAAAGATGAAATATGTTGTGGGGCAGATCAGATGGAAACTCTTGTTGCCATGGCAACATATAGCTCCCATAGACTTACAATAGGAAAAACTTAAAAAATCTTCTTCTCTGAAACCACTAGGCTCAGAGCTTACATATGAAGCATGTAGCAATGTCAAGTGGTCCCCTACATAAATAATGCCAATCATGCCCCTGGGTTCTAAACTGACCACGCCCGGGGTCCCTTATCCCCGATAGACTTATAATAAAAAAAGGCTTAAAAATCTTCCTCTCTGAAACTGCTAGGAACAGAGCTTACATATTCAGCATGTAGCAATGTCAAGTGGTCCTCTACATCAATTGTGCCAATCATGCCCCTGGGGGTCTAAACTAGCCAGGCCGTGGGGCCCCTTAGCCCTAATAGACTTATAATGGAAAAAAGCTTCAAATAATCTTCTCTGAAACCGTTAGACACAGAGCTTACATATAAAGCATGTCGCAATGTCAAGTGGTCCTCTACATAAATTTAGCCAATCATGCCCCTGGGATCTAAACTGGCCACGCCCCGGGGCCCCTTAGCCCCCATAGACTTAAAATGGAAAAAAATAATTTTTCTTCTCTGAAACCACTAGGCCCAGAGCTTACATATTAAGCATGTAGCAATGTCAAGTGGTCCCCTACATAAATTGTGCCAATCATGCCCCTGGGATCTAAACTAGTCACGCCGTGGGGCCCCTTAGCCCCCATAGACTTATAATGGAAAAAGCTTAAAAACTCTTCTTCTCTATAACCGCTAGGCACAGATCTTACATATTAAGCATGTAGCAATGCCAAGTGGTCCCCTACATAAATTGTGCCAATCATGCCCCTGGGGCCTAAACTGGCCAGGCCCCGGGCCCCTTAGCCCCCATAGATTTATAATGGAAAGGAAGCTTAAAAATCTTCTTCTCTGAAACCACTAGGCCCAGAGCTTACATATTTAGCATGTAGCTATGTCAAGTGGTCCCCTACATAAAGTGTGCCATTCATGCCTCTGAGGTCTTAACTCGCCACTCTCCAGGCCCCTTAGCCCCCATAGACTTATGATGAAAAAAAAAGCTTAAAAATTCTTCTTCTCTGAATCCACGAGGCCCAGAGCATATATATTAAGCATGTAGCAATGTCAAGTGGTCCCCTACATAAATTGTGCCAGTCATGCCCCTGGGGTCTAAACTGACCAAGCACCTTAGCCCCCATATATTTACAATGGAAAAAAAGCTTCAAAAATCTTCTTCTCTGAAACCACTAAGCCCAGAGCTTACATATTAAGCATGTAGCTATGTCAAGTGGTCCCCTACATAAATTTTGCCATTCATGCCTCTGGGGTCTAAACTGACCACTCCCCGGGCCCCTTAGCCCTCATAGACTTATAATGGAAAAAAAGCTTAAAAATTCTTCTTCTCTGAAACCACTAGGCGCAGAGCATATATATTAAGCATGTAGTAATGTCAAGTGGTTCCCTACATAAATTGTGCCAATCATGTCCCTGGGGTCTAAACTGGCCACATCCCGGGGCCCCTTTTCTAGCATGACTTTTCATCAAAAGCATGTACTTGATGTACTTTCACATATTAACAATATAGGTATGAGATGTTGCACTGATGAGTTAGAAAGCCTTCATGCGGACTGAACAAATTATTTGTCTTAATTGCGACGGAAGTAATCGCGAGGATTGTGGCCATGAAAAATTGATTTAAGCCCCCCCTCTCGCCCCCCCCCCCTCCCCCAGCGGAGCAGAGTTCATTTTACTGACCGTTCCAAGGTGGTTCTTCTGTCGCAGTTTAGTTTTGTTATGGTTTGTCTCAAGTGTTTGTGTGGCGTATATTATATTGTTTTGGATAGCCAGTTGGCCCTTTTGTGATCAAGTAACTGTCCATTTTGGCTTTCCGCAGTTGATGTTTCCATTAGGGTCTGTTGTTTCATGTTTGTGTTTCTTTCCCTTTGGTGTCTCTGATGGGAGCTTTGGGTTGATTGCATCTATTCCTGATCATTGCATTCACTTATATTTTGGCAGTCAGTACCAGTTTTCAATTTTCCACATTACAAGTCTATTGAACTTTTAAGTTGACATAACAACCAAACTAAAGAGCCGAATTTCATAAAATATATCAAACATGTTATGGCAAATTATGTGAATATTTCCTTAAAATCTCAGTCCCATATGGTTTCTGAGAAGATGTTGTTTTTTATTTAAGTAATTTTTCTGGCATTTCGGTTTCCATGGCAGCCAAGCAACAAATAAAAGTGATCATTAGGCCTAAAATCAGATAGATGACAGCATAAAGGATATTAATATGAAAGTTTTGTCAAAATATCTGCAAGACTCGGCAGTAAATACCATTTTTCTATTTTCACCATTATAAGGCTATGTAACCTCTAAGATGCCATAGCAACCAAAATAATGAGCAGAATTTCATGAAAAATAAAACAAAAGAAAAACACTAAACCTGTAAGCGAAAATATGATGAATATGTCCATTGAGCCTCAGCCTCATAGAGCATATAGTTTCTGGGGAGATGATTTTTTTAGTTGTTCTTTTGGGCATTTTGGTTTGGCAAAAAATAACAAGAGCTGTCATATGACAGCATAGCTCGCCTGTTTCGCGCCTTCAAGATATAAGGTAAAATTGCTGAACCATGAAATATAAGTCACACTCACCTAGATATATTCTGAGATCAATAACTGGGACACATGGTACATAATTCCAGATATTACATTTCAGATTCAGTGTCTGATTATAAGGCAAAATCATTGAACCATGAAAATAGCTCACAATGACCTACATATATTTCTAAGTCAATCATCTGGTCACATAAAACTAATAATCCAGGTGAGACATTTTCGATCAAATCGTATTCAAGATAATAGGCAAAATCACTGAACCAAGAAATACAGGTCACACTTACCTAGATATAATTCAAGCTCAATTATGGGGTCACATGGAATAAATAATCCAAGCTTGACATTTCTCCATCAAACAGTATTCAAGATAATAGACAAAATCACTGAACCATGAAACATAGGTCACACTGACCTGGATATATTTTGCGGTCAATTATCGGGTCACATGGAAATAATAATCCAGGTACGACATTTCTCCATCAAAAAGTATTCAAGATAATAGGCAAAATCACTGAACCATGAAATATAGGTCACACTGACCTAGATATATTTTGTGGTCAATAATGGGGTCACATGGAACTAATAACCCAGGTTTGACATTTCTCCATCAAATAATATTAAAAGTAATAGGCAAAATCACTAGACCATGAAATGTAGGTCACCATGACTAGACATATTTTGCGATCAATTATCGGTTAACATGGAACTAATAATCCAGGTATGACATTTCTCCATCAGATAGTATTCAAGATAATAGGCAAAATCACTGAACCATGACATATAGGTCATACTGATGTAGATATATTTTGAGGTGAATCAGCAAGTCACTTGGAACTAATAACCCAGGTATGACATTTCTACATCAAATAGTATTCGAGATAATAGGCAAAATCGCTGAATCATTAAATATATAGGTCACAGTGGCCTAGATATATTTTGAGGTCAATCATGGAGTCACATTGAATTAATATCCCAGGTATGACATTTCTCCTACAAATAGTCTTCAAGGTATAAGGCAAAATCACTGGACCGTGAAATGTAGGTCATCTTTTCCATCACCCTTTTACACGTGAACCAATGTCACTTGATTGGTTGATGTATAACCAATTGTGTCTAAAACTTGTTAGCATAATAGAAACGTATACAACAAATTACAAAGGTGTCCTAGATATTGACCCCTAGCCCCACCCCATCCCCATTTCCAGGCATGAACACAGGGGTGTGTTGTCTTGGAATCTCAGAAGACACTCCCAGGTATCCAAGGTGTAAGTATGAATGTTTTGTGATGAGTGACTGTTGAGATAATTATAAGCATTTCAAAAACTTTAAACATAGAATTACATTGGTGTTCTAGATTTTGACCCCTATGCCCACTCAGGGGCATAAACCTAGCGGTCTGTTCTCTTTGAACATCAGAAGACCATCCCATGTGCTTAAGTTCCAAATATGAGTGGCTGTTGAGATTTCAGCATTTGAATAACTTTAACGCAGTGTGACGGAAAGGATCACACAAATACAAATGCAAACGCGCACGCAGACGACCGAGGTGACAACAATAGCTCTCCATGTACTTAGTACAGGCGAGCTAAAAAGGAGCATTATGCCTAAAATAAGTTGGCACATGCTAGACAAAATATCTGCAAAAGCTTGGCAGTTAATGCAATTTTTCAATTTTCCCCATCAGAAGTCTATGGAAACTCAAAAGTTGCTGTAGCAACCACACTTATTTCATAAAAACATAAACTTTAAATCCTACAACCCAAGGATGCTACAGATACAATCTGATCTCAATTGGACCAGTGGCTTCAGAAGAGATGTTGTCTGTAAGTGTTGATGCCAGACATACTACACAGACGACGGACAACTGCCTATTCTATAAGATCTGCCACAGCCTTCGGCTCTGATGAGCAAAAAATCTTTAGTCTGATTTTATACCTGTATTTAACGATTTAGTATAATCATGTAATTACAAGTACATGATACATGGAACATCACTTTCTTGTCAATGATGGGAGGTGTGAGGTAATTGTATCGATTCCAGATCAATGTCTTCACTTTTATTTAATAGCATAGGTCTAAAGCTTCACCTAAAATATGTAACGGCTGAACCTATCCTATTTTGGCATATTTTCTGGTCAAGCTCCATTAACTTTAACTGGCATTTAAACAACTCCTATCAATTGGATAGCATAACATATTTGAGGCTACACCAATTAATGGCACACGTCTAATTGGCAAACTGTAATCTTAAGTCAACTCACTTAAAGCTTTCCTAATTTCGTGTAAAAAATGTTCTTACAAAATTCCTGTGGTTTCTCAAATATTGTACTGTACCTTCCTCGGCGCAGCGATCTTTAGTCTCCAGCTTCACTATATCATGCCTAAATGTAGAAATTATACAAATTAGATCAAAAAGGCATGCTGTATGAAAACAATCAAAATGTATACTGGCCCCAACACATGGGGGCTTGAAGAAATAGACTGGGCTTCATGATGCTTACACGCAGAGCTGAAACAGACCGCACATGAGTACTGGTAAACTGCTTAGAGGTTCTAAGCCTGACCAGGAAAAAGTGGTGCGAGTTGGGCCCGTCATACATATAAACTATATTGGTTTCATTGGGCGGCAGGGCCTGATATGTCATTTCATCTCAATGTCTGGTAAAAGTCCCACAAAACTAGAAGCAACATCTCCAACAATGACCTTTACAATGTTGATGGGGATGTTAAACCTCAAATAAAAAAAAAGTACAATATGCCATTAGAAAAAATAAAAGCAATGCATTATGCCTTGCCACTAAATTTCATCAAGCAAGTGCCATAACACTTGTTTGTTTGATCTGAGGTTAAGCATCCCCGTCAACACTGTATAAGTCTTTCTCGAGAAGTTGCTTCCAATTCTGTGGGTCTTTTACCCAAAACTGAAATGAAATGACTTCTTAATGAAACCAATAGGGTTTATAACCTTGGATGGGTCCACTCGCCCCGCCTTGCCTGGGCAGGCTTAGATCCTCTAAGCGGTTTACAGGTACTCGTGTGTGGTCGATTTCAGCTCTGGAAGCATCATGCAGCCCATCTATTTCTTCAAGCCCCGATGGGCGGCCATAAACACTGTCAAAATGAATTCAAAGTGAAGGTGCATTAGTCTTTCCCTTAATAAATTTGACATTAATACATGAATAAGGTGACTATTTCCAATGTTCAAAGGGCCATATCTCCGAAAGGAAGTAAACCAGAATTACAATACCTATTTTCTGTAAAACCACTCATGGTGCGTAACATTTATGCGAAGTTTACGGTAAATATCTACTGTTAACAGAGTAGATAAAAGTATATCACAATTCGCTGTGAAAGGGTCCTGGTAAGCCATTTCTGACCTAAAATTGACAGTTTTGGAGGGCCTGTGACCTTGAAAAAAAGGTCAAGGTCACCAAAAGCAAACCAAATCTTTGGTAGCTTACAAAGACATATTGTTCAAATAATGTTCTAGAAAGTCTGGCCAAATGTCAGCTATTCATTCAAGACACCGGTGCAGATAAGCCAAAATTGACAGTTTTGGGGACCTTTGACCTTAGAAATAAGGTCAAGGTCATCAAAAACTAATCAAATCTAAGGTCGGTCACAATGATATATTGTAGCAAGTTTGAACAAATTCCACTGATTCATTCATGAGACAGAATCTGAATCATTGATGAATAATCTTGACAGCTGCAGGAGTATTTGTGGTAGCTGTATTAGTCATGGTGACAGCTGTATGAGTCATGGTGATAGTTGTATGTGCCAAGGTAATATATGCGTAACAGTGATAGCAATATGATTTGTGGGGATAGCTGAATGAGTCATGATGACAGCTAAATGAATCATGATGATAGCTGTATGAGTCAGGAAGTCAGCTGCGGGTGACATGGTGATAGCCATTTGATACATGGTAATAACTGTATGATGTTCTATATAATGGGTAAGCCTTTGAAAGCAACCAAGGGCTCAATACGGAACCGAAAGCCGTAGTGTTCAAGTTTTTATGGGACGGACTAGCTAGTTTCCGCATTTAGGCCTAGCCAGTGACCCTCAAATATTCTAAAATTTAAGCAGTGGAATCAATGATCGAAAAGGACTAGAACATATAACCCAAACTATGCCGAAGGGCAGGGAGACTTTTGACAGCCGCCACACATTCCCTAAACACCAGCTGTAGTGAAGTTAAAATGTCATATATAAGGGATAATCTTTTGGAAGCAAGTACTACAACATGGAACAGAAAATCGTAGTGTGCAGGATTATCTGGGCTATGTGATTCTTGGGGATAGTCATAGTGATAGTTGTATGACCTATGGTAAAAACTAAATGAGCCATGCTTATAACTGTGTGAGTCATGATGAAAGCTGTGTGAATCAGGATGATAGTTTATTAGCCATGGTGACAGCTTAAGGCGACATGATGATAGCTCTTTGAGTCTATCATAGCTTTATGAATCATAGTGACATCTGCAAGAGTCATGGTGATATGAGCCAGAGTTGCCGATGAAGGAGTCATGGTAACAACTATAGTGTAGACATAGCGATAGCAGCAACCTCTGAATTATGACAGCAGCTGTAAGTTTGTTTCTTTGATTTGAGGTTTAACGTCCCCATCAACACTCTAAAGGTCATTTTGGAGACGTTGCTTCCAATTTAGTGGGACTTCTACCCGACATTGAGATGAAATGACATCTCAAGCCCTGTCGCCAAATGAAACCAATAGGGTTAATTAGCATGGGCGGTCCGCCTCGCACCGCGGTTCCTGGACAGGGTTAGATCCTCTAAGCGGTTTACCAGTACTAGTGTGCGGGCCGGATTCAGCTCTGCGTGGAAGCATCATGCAGCCCATATATTTCTTCAAGCCCCTATGGGCGGGGCTTAGCAGCTGTAAGAGTCATTGTGACAATTGTATGGGTCTTGTGGCAGCTTTATACGCCATAGGGACAGCAGTATGAGTCATGGTGATATGAGCCAGAGTGGCCGATGAAGGAGTCATGGTGACAGCTATAGTGTAGTCATAGCGATAGCAGCAACCTCTGAATTATGACAGCAGCTGTAAGAGTAATTGTGATAACTGTATAGGTCTTGTGACAGCTTTAAACGTCATAGGGACAGCTGTATGAGTCATGGTGGTATAAGCCAGACTGGCCCATGAAGGAGTCATGGTGACAGCAGTAGTTTAGTCATAAATATAGCACCAACCTCTGAATTATGACAGCAGCTGAAAGAGTCATTGTGACAACTGTATTGGTCTTCGGGCAGGTTTATACGTCATAGGGACAGCTGTATGAATCATAGTGGCAGCTGTATGAGCCATGGTGATAACTTTAGTCGTCAATGCGCTAGCAGTATGAGTCGTGGTGATTGCTGTATTAGTCACAATAATATCAGTATGAGTAATGGTAATAGCTTTAGGAGTCATGGTGGAAGCTGTTTAAGTCCTAGTAATAGCTATAAGAGCCATGGTAATAAATGAATGTGTCCCTGTGGTAGTGATACGTACATTTATCAGTCGAAGTGATAGCTGTAGTCGTCATGGTGGAAGCAGTATACATGTAAGTCATGGTGACAGCTCTGTGTGTGTGTGTGTGTGTGTGTGTGTGTGTGTGTGTGTGTGTGTGTGTGCCTGCATGCGTGCTGGGGCATGTTTCGTCCCACCAACAACTAAGATCATATAGAAAGTGGACCTCAGTTTAAAGACTTATCCAAAAGTCTGGAGAATAAAAAGCTAAACGGTTGCCTTTGGAAACAAAGAACACATACAAGAACGAAAACTGGAGACTCGGTTTTATTGGGGCTCTTCATACACAGCAATATAGTTTGCAAGGCTGCATATGCCTAGCACCGGCTTAAGCGATATTGGATTTTCAAAATAAACAAAATAGGCTCAATGATCCCAGAGGAAAAGAAAATATAATCTGCCCTATGATGAAGCACAGGGAGACTTTTTACGGCCGCCACACGGCACTTAACAACAGCTGCAGTGAGGTAAAGGTTGCCTTTGGAAACAAAGAACACATAAAGAACGAAAGGCGGAGACTTTGTTTTATTGAGTATCTTCATACACAGCAATATAGTTTGCAAGGCGTATAGCATAAAGGAAAGGAAAATATTATCTGCACTAAGATAACATTATCTGCTCAAATCGAACCCCCAAGATACATGGTTTCTAAGACGAGTAGTTTAACCACTACACCCGCGGAGGCTTTAATGGTGGTCACAGCTCAATGAGTTATGATGATGGCATTGTAAGTCATGGGGCTAGCTGTATTAGTTATGTTGACAGTTGTGTGAGCAACTGTGAAGACTTATGTGAGTCATGTTGATAGCTGTATGCGTCTTGATGACAGCTGTATGTGTCATGGCAACCGCTGTGTAAGACATAATGGCATCTGAAGCAGTTATGGTGACAGCTGTAGGAGTCGTGAGGACAGCTGTGTGAGTCATGTTGATATGGACAGCTGTATGAACAATGGTTGCAGCTGCACAAATCATAGTGACAGTACATTAGATAATATGGCTGATGAAAGTGTTATGGGTCTTGGTGACAGCTGTGTTTGAAATTAAGATATATGTATGAGTCATGTTGGTAGCTTTATGAATCATAGTGATAGTGATAGAAGTCGTGGTGATAGCTGTGTGAGTCACGGTGAAAGCTGTATGAGTCATCTTAATAGCTGAATGCTTTATGGAAATAGCTACAAGAATCAAAGTGATATATGTACGAGTAATTGTGATAGCTGCATTAGTCTTCCCTTTGTTTATTTGAATAGATGTTTACGGGGCTTGCTGTATTAGTCATAGTGATAGCTTTATTGGTCTTAGTGGTCACTAAATGAGTCACTGTGACAGCTGTTTGATTCATGCTGATAGCTGTATGAGGCATGAAGACAGCTTTAGGCATAGTCATGTGGTTCATTGTTACAGCTGTGTAAGCTTTATGGTCCCTGACGAAAAATCAATATGAGCGATTCGCATAGCTGTATGAGCACGGAGTGATGGCTGTATGAGTGACGGAGATAGCTGCATGAACTAAGATGACAGCTGTGTGAGACATAATGGCATCTGAAGCCGTTATGGTTACAGCTGTAGGAGTCGTGAGAACAGCTGTGTGAGTCATGTTGATATGGACAGCTGTATGAACAATGGTTGCAGCTGCACAAATCATAGTGACAGTACATTAGATAATATGGCTGATGAAAGTGTTATGGGTCTTGGTGACAGCTGTGTTTGAAATTAAGATATATGTATGAGTCATGTTGGTAGCTGTATGAATCATGGTGATAGTGATAGAAGTCGTGGTGATAGCTGTGTGAGTCACGATGAAAGCTGTATGAGTCATCTTAATAGCTGTATGCTTTATGGAAATAGCTACAAAAATCAAAGTGATATATGTACGAGTAATTGTGATAGCTGTATTAGTCTTCCCTTTGTTTATTTGAATAGAGGTTTACGGGGCTTGCTGTATTAGTCATAGTGATAGCTATATTGGTCATAGTGGTCACTAAATGAGTCACTGTGACAGCTGTTTGATTCATGCTGATAGCTGTATGAGGCATGAAGACAGCTTTAGGCATAGTCATGTGGTTCATTGTAACAGCTGTGTAAGCTTTATGGTCCCTGACGAAAGCAATATGAGCGATTCTCATGGCTGTATGAGCACGGAGTGATGGCTGTATGAGTAACGGAGATAGCTTCATGAACTAAGATGACAGCTGTATTCATCATGGTGACAGCTGTAGTGATCAAGATGAGAGCTGCATGAATTATGGTAACAGTTCTAAGTGTCACGGTGAAAGCTGTTGTTATGTGATAGCTGTAAAAGCCATGATGGCAGCCGTATGAGCCATTTTGAAGATGTATTGACAGCTGTAGTAGTCATACTGAAAGCAGCAGTTGCCATGATGACAGATTTGTGAGTCATGGTATGTGTGATGTTAACAGCTGAATTGGTAATGGGTCATAACAATAGCAATACAAGTCAAGGTGACATCTGAATGTGTAATTGCGATATCTGTTTCTGTCTTGGTGAAAGCTTAAAAGGCGTGCTAATAGATATCGGAGTCACGGTAAAAACTGTATGAGTTATGGTAATAGCTGTATGTGTCGTGGTGGCGTGTTGACAGCTGTATGAGTCATCGTGATGGCTGTATTAGTCATGATATGACTCGTCGTGTCAGCTGTATAAGTTATAGTGATCGCTGAATTAGACACGATAAAAGCTATATCAGTCTTAGTGAGAGGGATGCGAGCAACGTTGACAGCTGTTTGAGTCATGGTGACAGCTATAGGTGTCATGGGTACCATTGTTAGAGTCATGGTGACAACTGAAGTAGTCATAGTGTCAGCTGTAGAAGTCATAAAGAAAGCCGTGTGAGTCATGTTGACAGCCTTATAAGCGATGTTGATAGCTACATGAACAATGTTTACAGCTGCGTAATTTATAGCTACAGGAGATACGACTGTTGAAAAGGAATAAGTCTTTATAGCAGCTGTATATGAAATTAAGATATCCGGGTTATGATTCGTGTAGAAGTCGTGCTGGCAGCTGTATGCGTCATAATGGCAGCTGTATGTGTCATGGGGACCGCTGTATGAGACACGATGACATCTGAAGAAGTCATGGTGACAGCTGTAGGAGTCGTGAGGAAAGCTGTGTGAGTCATGTTGATATGGACAGCTGTATGAGCGATTGGTTTCAGCTGCATGGTTCTTTGTGACAGTTTTGGAGATATGGCTTTTGAAAGCGCTGTGTGTCGTGGTGACAGCTGTATGTGAATAAGGATATCTGTATGAATCATGGTGGTAGCTGTATAATTCATGGTGATAGTTATAGAAGTCGTGGTGATAGCTATGTGAGTCCTGGTGACAGCTGTATGAGTCATCTTAATTGCTGTATGAGTTATGGTTAATAGCTACAACCCTCATGGTGATAGCTGTTTGAGTGATTGAGATAGCTCTATTAGTCTTTTCTTTGTTTGTTTGTTTGTTTGTTTGAATAGAGGTTTAAAGTCCCTGTCAATACTATTTTTAAGGTCATTTTCGAAACGTTGCTTTCAATTTTGTGGGACTTTTACCCGACATTGAGATGAAATGAAATCCCAAGCCCTATCGCCCTATGAAATCAAAATGTTTATATGCATGGACGGTCCGACTCGCACCGTTTTGCCTGAACAGGCTTAGACCTATGCTGCATACCAGTACTCACGTGCGGTCGGTTTCAGCTCTGCGTGGAAGCACTTTGCATACCGATTTATTTCTCAAAGTCCAGATGGGCAGGAGCTTGCTGTATTAGTCATTATGATAGCTTTGTGGGCCATGGTGGTCAATGAATGAGTGACTGTGACAGCCGTTCGAGTCATCCTGACAGCTGTATGAGGCATGAAGACAGCTTTAGGCGTAGTCATCTGGTTCATTGTTACAGCTGTATTAGACATAGTGTTTGCCGTATGAACCCTGCCGACAGCAATATGAGCGATGCTTTAAGCTGTATGAGCACAGACTGGTGGCTCTATGAGTCATGGAGATAGCTGTATGAGCTGTGGTGACAGCTGCATTCGCCATGGTGACAGCTGTTGGGATCACGTTTAGAGCTGCATGAATTATGGTGACAGTTGTTAGAGTCACTGTGGAAGCTGTAAGCATTGGCGATAGCTATATAAGCCATGATGACGATCGTATGAGCCATTTTTAAAGATGCATTAGTCATATTGATAGCTGTAGTAGTTATACTGACACTCGTAGCAGTAATCATGATGATAGATTAGTGAGTCATGGTGACAGCTGTATATGTGATGTTAACAGTATTGGTCATGGTTACAACCGTATAGGTGTTTACGATAGCTAAAAGTCAAAGTTACACCTGAATGAGTAAAGGTGGTAGCTATATGTGCTTTGGTGAAAGCTTTAAAGGTCGTGCTGAGAGATATCCGAGTCTTGGAAATAGCTCTATGAGTTATTGTAATAGCTGTTTGTGTCGTGTTGATAGCTGTACGATATATCGTGATTGCCGTATGAGTTATGCTATGAGTCGTCGTGGCAGCTGTATTAGTTATAGTGATTGCTGTATTAGATACGATGAAAGCTATATAAGTCTTAGTGGAAGGGATGCGAGTCATGGTGGTAACTGTATATGTCATGGTTACAAGGTGTCATGGTTACCTTCGTAAGATTCATGCTGACACCTGGAGTAGTGATTGTAAGAGCTTTAGAAATCGTAAAGAAAGCTTTTTGAGCCATTGTGACAGCCTTTAAGGTGATGTATGCCCAATGGATACAGCTGCATATTCCATGCTGATGGCTATAGAAGCTATAACTGTTGAAAACAGAATAAGTATTGGTGGCAGCTGTATGTGAAATTAAGATACCCGAGACATTGTGTTAGTCATATTAAAGTTCAACTGCAACGCTATTTTTTCTATGACTTATCATTGAATACATATAAAATACATCTCGAATAAGCTATTCGCCGTACTTCTTGTTACGGAATTATGTATTTATTAACAATTTACATTCGGTTCACCTGTGGGCAATTGCGAACCGGAAGTGATAATCCGAGTCACGTGACTCTGAACCCTGTGACGTCAATTGTAGAACGGAAGTGGAAATAGCGTGTATTTTACATTGACTGTTCGAGAAAATTGTGATAAAAAACATCTTGTTATCTGAAATAAATTCCAAAAATGCCGACGCGATGTGTTGCACCGGGTTGTGGCAATACCCCTGCACCTGGTCGCGGTTTGTTTACGTTCCCGGAGGACCCGGTATTAAATAAAGAGTGGAGAGTGAATATGGGTCGCGCGAAAAGTGCAAATGAGCCTTTCAAACTATGGGAAAACTAAAAAACTTCGAGATTGTGTGATTCTCATTTCACGGAGGAGTGTTTTATTGTGAGCCCAAGACTAGCGGCGGATCTGGGATTCAAACCAGGCAAGTTTCAGCTCAAGACAGGTGCTGTTCCAACGATCTTTGCCAGACCAAACCACCCCTGGAACACTCCAAAACAGACCAAAGTTGGCGGGGCATACAAGAAGCAGAACATATTTTTGCAAAAATCATCTGCAAACCTAACCAGTGAGAATCTTTTCTTCAGACACTATATCCAAGCCCATGCAGAAACCCAGTTCTAGGTGTACTTGTAGGCAAGCAGGCTACAAGAGAAACTGCATTGCTTGGAAGCCACTGTTGGTCTTAAATGCTCAGCTAATTTGAGCATGAAACTTTGTCTTGCTCATAAATGTTGAAAATGCCACACAATAATCACTGGATCCTGCAGAACTCTGTGTGTTTTGGGCCCCAGGTGTCATATTTTTCGGGCATCTGCAGATTTCAGATTTCTATTTTTACCCCCATATCCTGCTGCCTAAAAACATTTGTATCTGTGAACGAATCGGTTTAGTTCATATTATATATACATTCAGTTCACAACTGCATGAAAAAAGTGTAGATCCTGATCAGATGGCTTCTTCAGAAGCCATCTGATCTGGATCTACACTGTTTGCAAAGTTAGGGATTGTCATGTCCAGCAGAATAATGGTTAAAAAGCTTGGTCAGTATGAGGCCTGTTTGGCTAATGTTTTTTCTGGATTTCTTTGTTTATGAGCATTACAGATTTCATGCTCAAATCAGTTGAGCATGATGAGAGTATCTTTAATTTATACTACCGGACCAAAATTTTTTGTACAGCACCACAAACACACAGTGTGACTTATGTCCAGTAAATCCTAGAAACAAAAATGATATCTTACAATAAAATGTGCCTTCAGTCCTGTAGGTACATATTCTGTCCAGTAGAAGATAACAGACTTTACTAGCAGTAAGAGGCTTTTTCATTGCATCTTATCCTCTCTGTATGATTTAAAACTTGTTTTCATGATTTGTGTGATCACAGCCATTTCAAGAGTATTCAACAATAAACTTAAAATGCTGAATGACATGAGTCATGGAGGAAGGCACCGTGAAATAGACCTAAGTGTCTCAGTTATTATGGACTGGTCGCCCATCAGGCATTTTTGTTTGCATTCAGGTTTAACGGTCCAGTCAACACTATTTAGGTCATTTTTAGCTCGTCTGTTTTTTGAAAAAAAACTTTCGAGCTATTGTCATCACTCCGGCGTCTGCGTTGTCGTCCTGCGTCGTCTTGCGTCGTCCTGCGTCGTTCCAAAAAAACTTAACCTTGGCTATAACTTAAAAAGTATTAGACCTAGCCTCATGAAACTTCATACACACACTCATCATCACAAGAGCTACATTTTGACCAAGGACCATAACAACATTGTTGATTTTGGCTGAATTATCTCCCCTTTTCCAATTTTTTTCTGAAACACATTTTTTGCTCTCATTTTAATACTATTCACAACAGAGCCTTCAAACTTCACATGAATGTTCCTTGGGACAAGACCTTTTCAGTGATACCACACTTTTTGATCTGTGACCTTGACCTTTGAACTTTGACCTATTTTTCGAAAATTTAACCGAAAACCTTAACCTTGACCATATTTCCAAAAGTATTTGGCCTACCTTCATGAAACTTCATACACATACTCACCATCACAAGAGCGACATTCCCTACAAGTTTTATAACTCCATCTTGCAATTTGATTGAATTATCTCCCCTTTTCTCTCCGTTTTTTTTAAATTGTTTTTGTCTCTTATTTCAATACTATTCACAACAGAGCCTTCCAACTTCACATGAATGTTCCTTGGGACAAGACCTTTTCAGTCATACCACGCTTTTTGACCTGTGACCTTGATCTTTGAACTTTGACCTATATTTTGAAAAATTAACCAAAAAAAATTAACGACCATATTTCCAAAAGTATTTGGCCTACCTTGATGAAACTTCATACACATACTTACCATCACAAGAGCTACATTCCCTACAAGTTTTATAACTCCATCTTGCAATTTGATTTGACTTAGAACTTTTGTTTTCTAAAAGAAACTGCAGACGAGCGTTGGCACCCGCTTGCGGTGCTCTTGTTGCAGTTCCATTCACCTATACATCCACACTTTTGTTTGGGCGAGCATATCCATATGCAGTTAACCAGTACAGTGCACATTCTTTCTCCAAAACTGAGAACTGCCCTTCTTGAATCAGCGGGAGAGAATGACCATAGAAAGGATTTCAGGATCAAACTCTACAAAGAATGTTGCCGACCCGAACCCATCAGGGCTTGAATAAATAGGTTGGGCTGCATAATGCCTCTGTGCAGAGCTGTAGACAACCTCAGGAGTTCTGGAAAACCACTATAAAAGCAGATCTAAGCCTGCCCAAGAGAAGTGGTTCAAGTATGTGACTGCCCATGTGTACAAACTGTTGGTTTCTTTTCATTAGGCAGCAGGGCTGGAGATGTCATTTCATCTCACTGATGGTTATAAGTCCCACAAATTGGGAACTATGTCTCCACAATGACCTTTACAGTGTTAACAGGGGCATTGAGCCTCAAATCAAACAAATTGTAGACTAGATACAGCTGAATAAATCTCTGGCCTTGATGCCGTAATAGGTAAGAGCTCAAGACTTCTTTTATTAGGTCACCTGTGTTTTTAACCTTTAACCTGCTGAATAGTCAATTAAGCCACACCCACTTATGACTTTGAACCAATTAGATTACTTGATGCAGTTTATTTCTACGTATGCAACATGGCGATACATTCTGGAAGTAGATACTTTTATAAATTGAAAGTGGTTAACAACCACAGTCTGCTAGTAACCCTACAGTTTATTTCTACATATTCATAAACTGAATGTCAAACAGTGTAGATACTGATCAGATGGCTTATTCAGAAGCCATCTGATCTGGATCTACACTGTTTGCAAAGATAGGGCTTGTCGCCAACAGCAGGGTAGAGGTTAACGAACTTGGCTCCTGTCACCTGAGATGCCAAGTTCTGCAATCTGCCTAATATTAGTGAAAAAAATCTTGAAAGGGCTGTAAAAACGAAACATAATAAAACAAAACAGAAGGAACACTGTCATTTGTTAAAGATCTGTTTAATACAACTGACTGAAATCAGAGCACTGACAACACTGTTGGGTTGTTTGCCTTTGAGTGTATGATAACTAGATGTAACCTTGATCCTGAAGCAGAACAGTCACTTAGACTGTGAACAGTTCATGAAAAAACCTACAAGAAGCTTGGGTGGCCAGCAAAGACTGAGATCAGCCTGCGCCTTAGCAGTCTGATCAGAGTCTTTGCTGGTCACATGTAAAGTTCTACTATATACTACAGTCTATGTAAACCACAATGAGCAAAAGGTCTTGTCTTAGTGGATGGGTGAGTGGGTTGATTTTAGTCTGCTGGCTGCATGGTCACATTGTAGGCTTTGTCTTGAATTGGGGGAAGGGGAAGAATGACTATATGTAGAAAAACTGTTATCCTCTTTGCACTAATAGTCTCTTTGATATTTGAAACCACAGTATTGCTCTGATGGCCAGCTCTGACGTATCTTGTTCACAGCACAAGCTGGTATCACCTTCCGCATTCCTCTTCCAAGTCTGTGCCACACCCATCTCGTAAAATGTCTGTATGCAACATGGCGGTACATTCTGGAAGTAAATAATTTTATAAATTAAAAGTGGTTAACAACCACAGTCTGCTAGTAACCCTGATCTTGCTGAATATTTTAACCACACCCATTTCTGACTTTGAATAAATCAGATTACTCGATGAAATTAATAATTTATAAGCTGAATGTCAAACAGTGTGGATCCTGATCAGATGACTTCTGATCTGGATCTACACTTTTCCAACGAATGAGGTTGTCGAGAACAGCAAGATAAGGGTTAAACCTTAATGGCCTTGTTCTGTCTAAAATGTAAACCTCCAAACAGACATAACCTGTGAACAAAGACCACTCTTGGCCATTCCTTTGTGCCATCTTTGTAGACAGGCTGGATTGTTCCTATAGATGTATGTATATATTATATGTAGATATGCTATTTTTGATAGCAAACATGTACAGTAAAACAGGTCTTAGCAGCCACCTCTATTAAGCAAGCAGCCTGTCATAAGCAAGCAAGCATTGGTTACCTGAAAAGTAGAATGCATAAATTTTACCTGTATAAAGCTAGAACCTGTCATTAGAAAGCAAATTTCGAATATGTTTTGAGGCGCTTGCTAATACAGGTTGGACTGTATACATTTGGTAAATCAACCTTATCATCCATCCACAGTGACAAGACCTTTTGCTCATATCCGGGCATAGATCATAGAATATAGTAGGTACATGCGATCAGTGAAGACTGATCAGCCTGCAAAAATGTACAGGCTGGAGTCTTTGCTGGTCACTCAAGCCTTCTTGTAAATTTTGTCATGCGCTGGCTCTAAGTATAACGAAGGATACCAATGAACTACCCAGGCCTACCCAATGGGGAAAGGGCATGTCTGTAAATACCAAGAATAAAAATAAAAAAAATATTTGTACATATAATGATGTTATTTTTCTTGCCCCTTTCCTTGATCTTATATAGTTGGAGTACCAGAATGCCATCTTTCTCAGACTCAGCTACAGTATGACATCAATGCAGGTCTATAGAATACATTCTGTTTGTGCTCAGTTTCACCAGCTGCTTACCAAAACCAATTGGTTGGATTTTGCTTGTTTCCGGGTTTTAATACCCAGTCAACACTATTTAGGTCATTTTTAACCCGTCAGTTTACCTAGCCACCCTTTCATGGACAGGCTTACACATCAGCGGTTAACCAGAACTATGCACCTTTTTTGACGGAAACTAACAACTGTCCTTGAATCAGCATAAGGGAGAGAGAATGATTATTGAAATCATTTCATGATCAACCTCCACAAAAGAATGTTGCTGACCACACAGGTATCAAACCGATGTCCTCCTGATCTTCAGTCATAAACAAATCCGACTGAGCTACTGAGACCGGCTTACAGTTTCTAGGAGAGTTGATGAGTAAAACACCGTCACCTAGCTGGTAAACACATTCAATGGCTCATACTTACTCATGAATTGGCTCATCATCACCAACATGACCATAGTTGTCCAAGAATTCATAGAAGGATGTCTCTATAACATACTGGTTCAGACAATTTCCTTCATAGCCAGGATGCTGTGTGATGCACTGAAGGTCTTGATCTTCTACTAAGTTGTCAATGAGACCAATCTCCCTGCAGCATGTGCTCTCATCTACAGATGGCATGGGAATACAAAATCCACATTCACACCTGAAAAATAAAATGGCATACAAATTTAGGGTCAGACGCCAATGTTACATGCTAACTTGAGGTTTTTTTTTCTCTGTGCACTCTGCTTTTGGCCTACTACCCTCATGTATTGGGGCTTGGAGAAATAGATTAGGTGCATATTACTTCCACGCAGATCTGAACCAATCGCACATGAGTACTACTGGGAGGTTCTTAGCCTGCCACGGAAAAGTGGTGCAAGTCTTGCTTCGAACCCGAAAGGGTTTACCCTGTCCTTGTGTGGATCAGTTCTGTGTAGAAGCAACATGCAACCCAATCTATGTCTTCAAGCCCTGTGGGCAAGGACCATTAGCATGTGTTGCCAGAAATTACAATTTAATTTATTACACAAGTCATCTTTGCAAACAGTGTAGATCCAGATCAGATGGCTTCTGAAGAAGACATCTGATCAGGATCTACACTGACATTCAGTTTATGAATTTGTAGGTATAAATTTATCCAAGTAGCCTGATTGGCTCAAAGTAAAAAATGAGTGTAAAATGGGTGTGGCTACACTGAATATTCAGCAGGACATGGGTTAATCCCGGAGTTTTTTTGCTGAATCTAGCACATAAATATTTACCTTTTGTTTTTTTATTTTTAGTTTAATGACTCAACCAACACTATTTAGGTTATGTGGAGCATGTCAATGAACTATCCATGCTTTTCCTGGACAGGCTAATTTATTGCACTTTTTGGCCAAAAATTGACAACTACCCTGGTTGAATCAGCAGAAGGGAGAGAATGTTTTTAAAGTAATTTCATGATCAATCTCCACGAAAAGTTATGCTGACACTCACAGGTCTCGAATCTTGGTCCTCTGTACACAAGTCGAATGCGCGCCTGACTGAACTGCAGAGGCCGGCCGGTTACTTGTTGCAGTAATGATTAAAATACACCCGGGTATCACCCCACTTTGGGTTCAACACACACTTGTCGCCAGGGATGACAGAAGAAGATAAGTCCAATGTTTTGCTGTTACATTGTAGGTTATCTGTGGCATTTTTGGTGTGTAAATATCTATATAGAGACTATAATAACAAAAGCAAGCCAATAATTTCACACTTCAACAAGGGGTGGGGGTGCAAATTTTTCCACTTTTCATAAACAACGAATGAGCAGGAATTATCTTGGCTTTCTGGCTCATTCTATTGAAAGTATTTGGCCCTATTGCGGGTTGTAAAGATGACAAAACAGTTGTCAGCCCCCACTGTCTCAACCAGTGCCCCCCCCCCCCCCGATTTTTTTATTTACTTCCTCCTTTCCTTACGTTATTTTCGGCTATCAAAATACGAAACGGAACCTTACTAATATTGGGCTAATCAGTAGTAAAGTGGACGAACTTATTTTTTCCTCGTCATGCATTTTTTTGTTTATTATTCTCGCTAACTTACCAGTCTGTGTTGCCGAGCCTATCGCTCAGCTGGCCCTCCAAATCTGACTCGCTAGATGTGTCCGATTCGGAATCTTCCGAGTAATCGGGCGCAGATTCTCTTCTTGGTTCAAACTGATACGGCTGTACCGGCCTGATTGACCCAGCTAAAACAGAATCACCGTCATTCTCCTCTAACTCTCTAAGATTTGCACTGTCCGCCATAGCTGTCACTTCGAAATGTGTCTACAAATGACGTCACGCGCAAGTGCGCATGCGTGAAAATCTAAATTTGGACAGGTGCGAAAGAACGGTAAATCACGTAACTTTATTGGCTTATAACTTCCCCTATATAACCTTTTGAATTCTCGCGACTTTTTGTAATTGCTTATTTTTATCTGTGCTACATGGATAATTAATAAAGATATGGTGGTAAAATTACCGTTTCCGTTGAACTTTAACAACTGAATGGGGCATGATAATTACTTTACTGTAGAAATAGCGATAGCAGTATGAGTCATGGTGATTGTTGTAAGAACCACAGAGACAGCTGTATGATCCATGATGACAGCTCCATGCGTTATGCTTACAGCACTAGGATAGTGTTGTCAGCATCGTCATGGCGATTGCTGTATGGGTGACGATGTCGACTTTATCAGTCATGCTGGCAGCAGAACGAGTCATGATGATAGTTGTATGAGTCATGATGATAGTTGTATGAGTCATGGTGATAGTTGTGTGAGCCATGGTTACAACTGTATCAGTCATGATGCTAGCAGTATGAGAGTCATTGTGACAGCTGTTTGGGTCATTATGATAGCTGCATGAGCCTTGGAGACAGTTGTAAGTGTCAAAGTGAAAGCTCAATGATACCTGGTGACAGCTATATGAGTCTGGCATACAGCTGTATGAGACATCCTTATGGCTGTAAGAGTCACGGAGACAGAAGTATATGCAATGGTGACAGCTGCTTTCATCACGGTGATAGCTGTAGGAATCCCGCTTAGAGATGCATGAATCATGATGACAGTTATATGAGTCATTGTGATGGCTATCGTTGTCATGGTAAAAGCTGTATGAATGAAGGTATTAGCAGTGTTAGTCATCTTGATATTTCTGTTATTTATAAATGAAATACTGAAAACAATATCAGTAGTATCATACACTGCAAAGCATACAAGGGATACACAATATATAAGAAATAATAAAATAGTAAATCAGTGACATGTGTATGTGCAACCAATTAGCCCAGAAAGACTATTTTAAATACAATGGGCCAAAGTAGCACAATGTTGTAAATATTATATGTAAATAGTAATGAAGATATTTCTAACATTCTAATTACAAATAGTACTGTTGCTCTTCATGGACATATTTATATTTTATAAAAATATTTAAAATAATAGCTATATGAGTCCTAGTTACAGCTTTATTAGTCATTGTCATAGATGAATAAGTCATACGGACAGCTGTTGCAGTCATGGTGACAGTTGTAGTAGTCATGGTGACAGCTGAAGGAGTCATGATGATAGCTGTGTGAGTCATGTTGACAAGTGTATAAGTGATGTTAACAGCCACATTGGTACTGGTGACAGCTGTATAGGTCATGGCGGTAGTTATAGGAGTCATGTTTACAGCTGTAGAAGTCATGACAGTAGCAATAAGAGCCTTGGTGAAAGCTACATAAGTCGTGCTGATAGATATAGGCGTCATGGTCACAGCTGTATGGTTATAACTATGTGCGCCATGGTGACAGCTACATGAGTCAGCCATCTTTACAGCTGTATTGTAATGATATGGGTCACCGAGAGAGCTGTATTTGTCAATATGATAGCTGTATTAGTCACGGTTATAGCTATATAAGTCATTCTGATAGCTCTATTAGTCATTGTGTCAGCTGTAAAAGACATGGTGCCACCCGTATGAGTCAAGATGACTGCTGTTTGATATACGGTGTCGTTCATTTCATGGTGACAGCAGTGTTAGTCATTAGCTTCATGGGTTTTGCTGACAACTGTGAGGCGTTGTCACAGCTGTAGGAGCCATGCTGTATGCAACTCATGACAACGTGATGAGTCATGGTTACAGACGTACGAGTCATCATGACATCCGTATGGGGCAATTTGACAGTTGTGTACGTCATGGCAAGAGTAAACGAGTCAAAGTGACAGGGAGTGACATGTGTTTGAGTCATGATGACAGGTGTATGGATCATAATGACAGCTGTGTGAGTCATAATGACAGACGTATGAGTCATCATGACAAGTGTATGAGGCATGATGAGACCTGTATAATCCCCGCTGACAGCTGAATCAGTCATTGTGATAGCTGTATGCATCATGGTAGTGGCAGTCATATTCATGGCTGTATATGAGTCATGATTTGTGACAGATGCATGAGCCATCATGGCATGCAGCTGTATGTGTCATCGTGACAGCTGTTCAAGCCATGCCGATACCTGTATGAAACATGTTGATATCTGTATATGCTCAGTGATAAGAGTTGTACGGATCATGGTGACAGCTGTATGTGACATGTCGACTGTTCTATGAGTCACTGTGACAGCTGAAAGACATCGTGACAGCCATATAAGTCGTCGTGACAGCTGTATGAACAATGGCTACGAATGCATAGTTCATGCTGATAGCTATAGGAGATACAAATAAATCTCGGTGGCAGT
This sequence comes from Lucinisca nassula, assembly GCA_963580285.1. Classification (NCBI taxonomy): domain Eukaryota; kingdom Metazoa; phylum Mollusca; class Bivalvia; order Lucinida; family Lucinidae; genus Lucinisca; species Lucinisca nassula. The sequence goes on along the minus strand of OY757013.1, from coordinate 107,115,637 downwards.
TGTATGTGAAATTAAGATATCTGCGTCATTGTGTGCGCTGTATGATTCCTAGTGATAGCTGTAGAAGTCGTGCTGATGGCTGTATGAGTTATGGTAACAGCTATGTGAGTGATCTAATTGCTGTATGAGTCATTGCAATATCTACAGTAGATATGGAGATAGATGTTTGCTGTATTCATGGTGATAGCTAAATAGGTCGTGACAATCGCTGAATTAGTAACGGTGACAGCGGTATGAGTCATGGTGATTGCTGTACGAACCACAGAGACAGCTGGAAGAGCCATGATAACAGCTATGAAAGTGCTGTCCGCATACTTCATGGCGATAGCTGTATGAGTGATGATGACAGCTTTATCAGTCATGGTGGCAGCAGTACGAGTCATGATGATAGTTGAATGAGTCATGGTGATAGTTGTATGAGCCATGTAGACAGCTGTATGAGTCATTGTTACAACTGCATGAGTCATTGTGACAGCAGTATGAGAGTCATTATGACAGCTATATGGGTTATTGTGATAGCTGTATGAGCCTTGGAGACAGCTGTGGGTGTCACTGACCCCTGGCGACAGCTATATGAGTCATGCTTATAGCTGGATGAGACATACTGATGGCTGTATGAATCACGGAGACAGATGTATGTGCCATGGTGACAGCTGCTTTCATTAAGGGGATAGTTTTAGGAATCACGCTTAGAGATGCACGAATCATGATGACAGTTATATGAGTCATTGAGATAGCTTTGGGATTCATGGTGAAAGCTGTCGGAATGAAAGTGTTTTGCTATGTGAGTCCTGTTGATAGTTCTTTTATTTATTTATGAAATACTGATTACAATATCAGTGGAATCATACATTGCAAAGTATACATGACATACACAATATATATGAAAAATAACATAGTAAATCAGTTTACATATGTATATGAAACCAATTAGAACAGAAAGTGTTAACATCACTTATACACCTGTCAACATGACTCACATCATGATTCCTACAGCTGCCACCATGACTACTACAACTGTCACCATGTCTACAACAGCTTTCAATATGACTCATACATGTTTTACGATGACTTATAAAGCTACCACTAGGACTCATATAGCTATTATTTGAACTCTTTTTTTTAAATATAATTGTTTGTGAAGAGCAACAGTACTATTTTTAATTAGATTGTTAGAACATAACTGTGGTAATGTTAATATTTACTGCTTTGTGCTTCCGGTCACGGTTATAGCTATATAAGTCATTGTGACAGCTCTATGATTAATGGTGTCAGCTGTAAAAGCCATGATGCCAGATGCATGCATCACTGACAGCTGTATGAGTCAAGATGACAGCTGTTTGATTTATGGTGACGTATGATTCATGGTGACAGCAGTATTAGTCATTAGCTTTATAAGTTATGCTGGCAAGTGTTTAAGTAGTCGTGACAGCTGTATGATCCATGCTGTATGCAACTCGTGACAGCATTATAAGTCACCGTGACAGCTGTATGGGTCAATGTGAGTCATAGCAAGAGCTAAACGAGTCAAAGTGATAGAGAATGGCATGTGTTTGAGTCAGGACGAAAGGTGTATGAGTCATCATGACAGCTATGCGAGTCATAGTGACAGCAGTATGAGTCATCATGACAAGTGTATTAAGGCATGATGCGATATTACTATTTAATACAATTCGGAGAAATCTGTAATTGTACTTTAGATATTTATATATCAAATTAAAGATATCTATAAATCAAATTATAGATATGTATGATTAACATTATCAATATTTTGACATCATGAAATGTTATCAATGATATGTAATATATTTCATGATATCTATAAATTTGTCTAATGATATCCATGATTCCTTTACATATATAGATATCTAAAAATCAAATTACAGATACCATTTCAAGGCTGGATAATAGATATCAAAGTTTTCAATAATGGATATCAGAAAATATATGAAGGATATCATTAAATGTAATTCTTGATATCCTGAAATGTTCATCAATATTTGATATCTCTATATCGAATAAAAGATATCTATAATTGGAACTATAGATATCCCTTAACAAATTATGGATATAATGAAATAAATAATTCATATCTTATATTATTTATAGATATATAATAATATTTATTGATATCCTATATCTTTGTTATAGACATCTATAAATCAATTTGTAGATATCTATAAATCAAATTATAGATAATTAACATTATTGATATTAGATATTTATTATTTATTTCATGATATTCATAGTAAGTAAATGGTTATCAATAATTTCAATAGTAGATAACTATTATTTTGATATATGGATACCAAATATTGAAGAGCATCATAAAATATCAATAGTTCCATTTATTCATGACCAAAATGTATTTTATGATATCCATTATTGAAAATTGTGATATCTATGATTCAGCCTTTTAAATGATCTCTACAATTTGATTTTTAGATATTTATATATGCAAAGAAATGATTGATATCAGGAAACAAATCTATTGATATCAAGAAATATATATAACATATCATGAATTTCATTTTATGATAGCAAAAAATACAGATGATTATAGATATCAATAACGTTAATTGTTCATATCTATAATTTGATTTATTGATAATTATAATTTGATTTATAGATATCTGTAATAAACTATAGTATATCAATAATTATTGTTAGATATCAATAAATAATATCTATAATAATGATATCTATAAATAATATCTATAATAATGATATCTATAAATAATATCTATAATAATGATATTTAATATATGTTCAAATTATAGATATCTATTTTTTCAATTTATAGATAAATACATATATAATTCCTTTGCATATATAGATATCTAAAAATCAAATTATGGATATCATTTAAAAGGCTGAATTATAGATGTCACAATTTTCAATAATGAATAAAAGAAACTATATTATTGATATCAATAAATGTTATTATATTTTCTTAAATATTTAACATCTTTCCATCGAATAACAGATATCTATAATTCGAATTATAGATGTCCCTAAATGTATTATGTATATCATAAAATAGATAATAGATATCTAATATTATTTATACATAGCTAATAATATTTATTTCAATCCAATAGTTTTATTATAGATATCAGAAATTTTATTAATAAATATCTTGAAGTTCAAGCTGACCTAGGTAGCTCAGTGAGATGTAGGTCTGACTGGTGATCAAGAGGACACGTGTTCGAGTCCTGTCCGTTTCGGCAACATTCTTTCCTGGACATGGATCATGAAATCTTTTTTACAGTCATTTTCTCCATTCTGCGGATTCAAGAAGGGCGGTTGTCCGTTTCTGTGAAAGAATGTGCACTGTACTAATCATGAAACGCGTCTATAAAGCTTTTGACCCTCTTGAACCCCACTTTTATATAGTAAAACTTGGGTTGGCAGGGGCAAACCTTTTTTTTTCTTATTTCTGCTTCAAAATATAGATTGTGGGTACTCGTTAGAACCGCCTCGGTGAAGCGGTTCTAACGTGTAACAAGAATCTCTATTTTAAGCAGAAATAAGAAAAATATCACAATTTTTCATCTTTAAAGTTTCCTTTTTGTGGCGATAAACTTTACAATGTATTTGTATAGGCAGTGTTTTCGAAACGTGGTTAACAGCTTACGTATAAGCTTGCCCACGAAAACTGTGGAAAGGTAAACTGACCGGCTTAAAAATGACCTAAATAGTTAGGACTGGGCCGTTAAACTCCAATACAAACAAACAAACAAAATCTTGAATTTCAATTGAATAGTAAAATGGCACCTCATAAATGCAGGTAGGTAAGGATTTGTTAAAGGATACTTTGTTTGATGCAAAGAAATTATGAATGCAACGTTCCTTCCCTATGGCAAGCAATTTTACTATTTATTATGAAATGTAGATATCTGATATATTATATCAGATATCTTATATCAGATATCTTATATAGGATATAAGATATCTTATATCCTATATAAGATATCTGATAAAACAATTAAGATATTTTATATCCTAAAGTAGATATCTTATATCCTATATGAGATATTTTATTTAATTCTGCAATTCAGATATCTGATATGATGAATAAGATATCTTATATGATAAATAAGATATCTTATATAACATATAAGATATCTTGTTTACTAAAACATATAAGATATCTTATATGCTATATAAGATATCTAATATACTATATAAGATATCTTATATAGCATATAAAATATCTTATATAACATATCAGATATCTGATATATTATATCAGATATCTTATTTATATTTGTATATAAGATATCTTAATCGGTATATCAGATATCTTATTTTACATATAAGATATCTTATATACGTTTGATAAATAAGATATCTTAATTAACATATAAGATATCTTATATAAATTGGAAATAAATGACAAATAATAGTCCCTACCTTTCCATTAGACTGCTCCAGAGGAATGGAGAAATTCTAATTATTAATTATAAACTGTAATTGTACATATGTGTTTATAAATAAAACGGGGTTCCCAAACAGGTGCGATCAGATTAAAGACTACATCATTTTTTTTGAGAGAGAGAGAGAATAAATCCAGCTTGCTTTTGTTTGTATAATTTAATAACCCTCCCTCACAAGATAGTGGAAGTATCAATTAACTTCAAACTTGAGTTATGCCAAGCACTGCTCGTTGCATGTATTTTGACAAAAACAAAAAACAAAGACTCTCACCAGACTGTCCATATATTCAGCCTGGTTTCTGCCTCTACTTTTCGCATAATTAATTCAATTTTTCTTTGTCCCTTTTATCTTTTTTTTTTTTTTAACAAATGTAATCTTCCTGCTTATTTATGACAGGAGCCCATTTCGAAAATTAGGTATGACACATGATGAGAGGTTGTGTAATCTGAATATAGCTGAACATTTTATTAATAGTGTAGGCCCTGATCTGATCTGGGCCTGCACTGTTTGCCAGGGTTTCTGGTACAAAATGGGTTATGGAATGTTAGGCATAAATTGGGGTAGTCATTCGTTGGCAGTTTCGGGGAGACTTCATTACTTTTTTGGTAAAATATATAGATAATAAAGCATATAAGATATCTTATATAACATATCGGTTATCTTATATGCTATATAAGATATCTTATTTATTATATTAAATATATATATATATATATATATATATATATATATATCTTATATAATAAATAAGATATCTTATATAATATATAAGATATCTTATATAATAAATAAGATATCTACAATCCATAATAAATAGACCGGCCCCGATTGCTCAGTTGGTAGAGTGTCCGCTCCGGGGAACGGGAGGTCAGGGGTTCGATCCCAGGCCGCGACATACCAAAGGTGTTAAGAATGGTACTAGCTGCTCCTCGCTTGGCACTCAGATTTACAGGGTAAGGCTAGGACTGGTGGACCCAGTGTCAGGATAATGTGACTGGGTGTAGTATCATTTAATGTGTCTGGGACATGATACTGAAGAGGCATCACTACAAAAGTAAGCATTGAGCTCCCTGTCAAAACCAGACACCGTCGTGATATGACTGAAAAATTGTTGAAAGGGACATTCACACACACACACACACACTCCATAATAAATAGTAAAATGGCTTGCCATACTTCCCAGTCACCACGGGATACAATACCCTACCTTCACAGTGACATTTGCCGTACTAGTGTGGGCCGTAGAAATAGACGAGACACCAGGTAGCTCTAGTTTCAAGCATTTATTATCGGTACAAGAACCAAAAACAACCTGAAGAACACAAAAATGACAAATACAAAGTACACATTTAACCCTGGAGTGCTGATATACATGTGATAGTAGCCTGAAGCGAAACAACCTGATAGAGCCCACAGTTTATGTTAAAATCTGTATTCCGGACACTACTGCATCATATAAACAGCTCTATCATGATGAATCCCCTTCACAGTACTGATCATGAATCTGCAGTTGCAGTTATACTTATAACATATTGTTAATAGCGATTCATGAATCTGCAGTCGCAGTTATACTTATAGCATATTGTTAACAGTGATTCTTTATAAAAGTAATTTACATTCATTAAAGAGTTGCAAACCTTTTACAAAATCTTTACACAATATCATGGCACGTGATTGTGAAAAATGTTATTCAAAATAAATTGTCATAACAATGCACATGTTGCCATAGAATTTGGTACCGAAACATATCTCACAACAAGTTACAGTGGCTTAAATGACAATAATAGCTCTTTAGAAAAATACAGAGTGTATCAAGATCTGCATCTGTCAATTACTATTATCTGCATGCTCGGCAGGATGACCTACCCCTACAAGATCCTAGTCTGGACCCTCACTGTCACTACTGTTACACCGTGACAACCAGTCTTATCGTTACACTGTGACAACCAGTCTTATCGCTCACACCGCATCAGCCACAACCTCCAACGACTTAACCTCGTTCAGGAGTCCTAACAACATACAGGAAACATGCATAATTATTCAGCAAAACCAGGTTCTCATTAGAATGGGCTTTTATGGACAGGACAGAACAAATCGGACGGTATGGGACCAATAAAGAAGACGATATGCACATTTACGAATACGGACATTGTAGATATGTGGAATTCAAAATAATCTTAAGGTGGGACTGTGCATGACTAGACACTGGCAAGGACTAGACTTAACTAGAACAGCAAGATATGACTTGACTAGACGTCTCGCTGGACGCACCGGTTATCTGAATGCGTAAATGCAAAAATACGGCAAATAAATCAATTACGCAAGACTGAACATGCAAATGAACACTCCTGCATATACGATTTATTGTTCTGTACATGTCTTACTGTTACAAACACACCTGCACGCACCTTACATACTTAAAGCAAATACACTGTTATATGGGTCATTTATCTCACCCATGCACTCTCTCATACAAGCATCCATACATTTTACCTCTGTGCATGAATAACAGAACATGTCTATGATGAAAAGAGTTCAGAGAACGACCTCAAAATAAAGACTCATTATCCCTATCCTGCTGAATATTTTAAATAAACCCGTCCATTTTCTGAACACCAGCCGACAAGCTGACATGATATACCGTATTCTACTCACAAGCTGAAACACAGTGTAGATCCTGATCAGATGGCTTCTACTAAAGTCATATATCAGAAGCCGTCCGACTCAGATCCACACATTGCAAAGGCTGGTGTTGTTGTGAACAGCAGGACAAGGGTCAAATAACCTTATCCAGCTGAATAAATTAAGCAGCCACACCCATTTCAAAATATCAGCTAAAGAGCAAACATGTTACCCAACTTCAAATTCACAAGCTGGATTACAAACAGTGTAGATCCTAAATGTCTATATAACACTAAATGCACTGCAGGGCTGAATTATGCTCATAAAAGGCAGAAAATGTGGGTGGGGAAAGTTAAGCTTGGTACAGTCACATTTTTGGACCAAAATACATCCAGAAATTTACGGACACTGGGACTGGCACTTCGCTGGGAGATTTACCAAACATTTATGCACAAGAGGGAATGATGCATTACCTGCTTACAAAAGGAGAAAACTTGACCGTTTTCTGCTTTAACAAATTGCAGCAACTGTGCGCGACCTCATGCTACTTCCGGTTTCTCGGTACCTCGAGTTACCGAAAATAGCAAAGATGATAAAATCCGGACTCACAGCGAAGAACCTTCCCACTAAGGACAACCACCCTAAAGACCCGCCTAGCCGTATCATTCTGTCATCTCACAAACTCCCCAACTACCTTTCGCTGGCCCCACAGCGAAAAACAAAAAAATCAAAACTGGTATTCTGACACCATGTAAAAATAAACATTAAAGATTATGGTATCAAAGACTGACAAATAAATGACAAAATGTATATTCAACATGGTCAGACGATAATTCAGTTTAATGTCTCTTAGCAAAAAGTTCCACCAACATGCGATGGGCTTGGCTTAAATCTGCCAATGACTGTTCAGAAATCGAGCCGCAAACTTCTTGTTGATTGGCTGATCTTGGAAGCCTATGCACATTTGAATGTTTTCCTGCATTCTGTCTTTTAGAACGTCTCGGAACTTCCCTTATTTCCCTCTCTGGACTCCCCCCATTTGTGACCGAGTCAGACTCTTCACTCAGAACCGCATCATTTACCCCTTCCCTTGGGACATATTTCTGGGTATCTGTTTCCTTAACTTCAGGAACATCCTCATGCCTAGGGTGAACAAGTTTACCCCTTGGACTTACTCCCATCCCCTCACCCTCGGACACCTGATCATCACCAATTTCCCCGAGTTGTGTATCCCCCTCCCCAGAGACTGGTTCTAGATCATTTAGTAATTACCCAAGCTGCAGTCGTATCACCTCCCCCAGTTTCAGTACCACTTATTTGCTTAACTGAAGTCACATCTGAATCTGCTTGAGCTTTATGATCCTCAACTACAATAGGGAGATCCAGTGGCATAAGCTCTGTTTCATCTTCAAGTCTTTCAACCACAACTTCAATATCTGAGTTATCAGAGTTTTCTTCATGTTCACTTTGCACATGCGCATCACTTTTGTCATTTGATTCTGTGGTGACGATTGGATATTTCAGATCTGTTCTGTTCAGAGTCTTCTCATCTATCTCACCTGCTGGTGAAGTGTAAACCACCTTGTAAACATGTTCTGTTTCATCGGGTCTTGCAACCACAACATATTCTTCTGGGCACCAATGATCCTGTATTTTGTGCCTCCCCCTGAACGAATGATCTTTCACAAATACTTTTGATCCAATTGGAATAGAGGTGTCAGTGGCTTTCCTGTCATTTCGAGCCCTCCGGGCATCACTTGCTTCCTTCAGATTCTCGGATGCTTTTTCAAATGTTTCCCGTAACCTTTGAAAATGATCTGCAACCCACTCATCTATGGGTATCGTACCCTCTGTTTCGGTCTTACCTCCGAGAAATAAGTCTACTGGCAGTCTTGGGTCCCTTTCGAAGAATAACAGGTAAGGCTTGTAACCAGTTGATGAGTGCTCAGTACAGTTGTAAGCAAATACCAGTTCTGACAAGTAATTTGGCCACCTGCGTTTCTGAGCAGGATTCAAGGTCCTTAATCGATCATGAAGGGTACGATTAAATCGTTCACACTGACCGTTTCCTTGAGGGTGATACGGTGTAGTTCGACTTTTTGAGATGCCATATATTGAGCACAGCTCTTTCACCAAGTCAGATTCGAAATTCCTCCCCTGGTCGGAGTGAATCCGCTTGGGGACGCCATATCTCACAAACCAGTCCTTCACCAGCACTTTTGCCACAGTCTTAGCAGTCTGGTTTCTGGTTGCAACTGCTTGCGTAAACTTGGTGAAAACGTCTGTCATCACTAACACATTTTCGAAGCCACATGCTGGCTCTAACACTGTAAAATCAATGGCCAAAACCTCCAACGGCTCACTTGCAAGTAGAGTCCCCATAGTAGAGCGCAATCTCCTTCCTGCTTTGGAAACACTACATCTCCGGCACTCCTTGCAGAACCGTTCTACATCATTGACCATCTTAGGCCAGAAACAGCGATTCCTGATAAGGCTTAGAGTTTTTCCAGCAGAGCTATGACCTAATTGATCATGTGTCATCTCTAGCACCCGACTTTGTAGACACTCAGGCAAAAGCAACGGGCTGATTTTCTGACCATCAACCTGGATTGCTCGTCTTAGTATACCCTCTTTTTCTTCAATTCGATCCCAGTCATGAATGAGCTTTCGAACCCCTTTAGTTTCTTTCATCATCTGACGTTTGGAAGGTTTCCCTGTTTTCCTAAATTGAATGATTCTCGATAACACTGGATCAGTCTTCTGTAACTGACGCATCTCCTCATTTGAGATAGATGGCAATGTACCAACAGCCTGTTCTGTTGCTTCTGAACGGACTTGCACCTCTTCTAGCCAGACAGAGTCTATATTCTCCCTGAAAGCTTTCCTCAATTCTTCTGGAACTACTGCGCCCAATTCCTGACGGATATCAGCACTAATTTCCTCTTCTGTTACACTAACTCTAAAGTTGTCTGGCTCAGTGCCATGATCTGTCTTTCTACTCAGTGCATCTGCATTACGATTCGATCGTCCTGAACGAAACTGGATTTTGAAGTCAAATGCAGCCAATTCGGCAATCCATCTCATTTCTGTTGCTCCTACTTTGGTTGTTGTCTGCACATAACTCAGAGGGTTGTTGTCGGTAAAGACAACAAATTTTGCTCCGATCAACAGATCCCTAAACTTGATGGTTATAGCCCACCTAAGGGCAAGAAGCTCCAGCTTAGTACTACTGTAGTTTGACATATTCCTCTCATGAGGCCTTAATCCACGACTGGCATAGCACAACACGACACGACCAGACTCCTGGTCTTGTGACAGAACAGCTCCCAAACCTGAGAAACTTGCATCAATTTCTAGGATGAAGGGTTTGGTGAAGTCTGGGTATCCAAGAACTGGGGCACTAGTCAATTTGCGCTTTAACTCAGCAAATGACTCCTCACACTTAGTTGACCAACACTCTGGCCACTTCGATACTACAGCGCCTTTGTTCTTCTTCTTCCCACCTCCAGAAAGTAATGCATGCAAAGGTGCAGCTACAGATGCGAAATTCTTCACATAACGCCTGTAGTAACTGGCCAAACCTAGGAAAGATCGAAGTTCGGTTTCAGAAGTGATAGGCGCCCAATCACTGATGGCCCTCGTCTTCTCCGGGTCGGTGGCCACCCCTTCTTCACTGACTACATGTCCAAGAAAATGAAGTTTCTCTTTGAAAAAGTGACACTTCTCTGGTTTCACTTTCAGGTTATAATTCTCCAGCCTACTGAACACCATGTCCAGCCTTTCTAGCATCTGGTCAAACGAGTCTGCGGGTACCAGAATGTCGTCCAAGTATATCAGCACACACTGAAAATTCACATCCCCAAATATTCGATCCATCATGCGCATGAAGGTACCAGGCCCATTACAAACTCCAAATGGCATTTTCACGAATTCATACAGACCACCAGTGCCTACACGGAATGCTGTCTTCTCTATGTCCTTTTCTGACATCGGTACTTGATGATAACCATGAGCTAGATCCAAACTGCTGAAATACTTAGCTCCTTTCAAGGATTCAAGTGCATCTTCTATCCTAGGTAGAGGATAAGAGTCTTTCTTAGTCTTAGCATTCAACTGCCGGTAGTCTATACACATCCTCAACTCTCCAGATGGTTTCCTCACTAATACTATAGGCGCAGCATATGGACTTGAGGAGGGTCTTATCACATTTCTATCCAAAGCCTTCTGTATGTACTCGCGAACCTCAGCCCACTGATTTGGTGGAATTCGACGGTAGGGCACTTTCACTGGCTGATCATCGACTGTAGGAATAGTGTGCTCGATACCAGCATTCACAGTGCCCACATCATAGTCATCCTGGCTGAATACTCTGCGATGTTTCTGCAGCAATTTCTCAAGTTTGGCCTGCTGATCCGCATCTAGACCATCATCCACATCAAAGTTCAACTCCACTGGTCCTTTCTCAGAGTTTTCCTCAGGTTCTAGTGATACATGAATCTCTGAAACTGTTCGCGAGACTTGAACTGCACTTGGCGAATCTTTCACTTCACAAATTGATCCGATTCGCATATTTTTCAACATCACATCCCTATCACTAAAATTTGCGACTTGTATTGGCACCTTGCCACTAGCATCCACAGACACCAAGCTCCGCCCCACCGCCAATCCACTAGGAAGGTTATTAATAGTACCCACATGCCTCTCTACTATTACTTCATAACTTCCTGTCTGTGCAGGGTTAACACTAGCTTCTATTTGCTTTAGGCTTCTACTTGGAATAAGTACTGGGGTCTTAATTTTGGCAAATCCCACTTTCGGTGTGTCCACTATAATCTCCTGATTAAATAAAGTGAAAATCTGAGAAGCAGCACCTCTATGATGATTATCAAAGTCTTCTGGTTTGTAGGAGGGTGCTAGCACATTTAAAATATTACTTCCTATGACACCCGGAACAGCCAACTTACGATTGAAAAGATGTGGATCCTCTGGGTCCTTCACAATTAAAAATCCAACATCTTTCAACTCCCTTCCAAAGATGGTTATGTTTGTTTCCATGTAGCCCACAAAAGGAATCTGAAGTCCATTAGCTGCAGTTATTTTCAGGTATTCAGACACATCAGTCAATTCCTCATTCAAGTTGTTCCTGAAAAAGGATTCAGTCATCGTGGACACCTCCGCGCCACTGTCCAGTAAACACTTGAACTGAACATTATCGATCCCAACCTCGGTTTCTGGGCAAACACCAATAGCCTTGTTCAGAAATTCTCCACTGCTTATCTTGACATCGGTTTCTTGATTTGTCGCTACTTTCTTTTCTATTTTCTGTTTCCAGACCTCACAATCCCTCTTCATGTGACTCTCCGATCCACATTCCCAGCATTTTCTCTTGCTCCTATTAGCAGGACTATGTTGATTCATCGGACTATTTCTCGACTGACTACCTGGGTTGAACTGAGGCCTAAGAGCCTGCACCACCTCACTGACGATGTCCTTCTTCAGTTGATCCATGTCAAATGAATGTGATTTCACCTCCTCAATGTTAGTTGCTCTCTTTGAGGCTTTACCTAACCATTTATCTCCCCTGTCTCTAAGTTCAAAGAATGACAACTCTTGGTTTTCAGTATTCAGACGTCGCAGCTCTCGCTTCAATCCTTCATCCAGCACGGCTTCCGCTAGTCTCTCTTTCAGCACAACATTCTTATTGTCTGCCTTAAATGTCTTATCATGTTCAGCGATCCTGTCGAACAACTCAAGCAGATTCAGAGAACAAGTTACTAAATCTTCAGCACTTTTTTGGGTGTATGAGAAAAATCGTTGTAGTAACTGAGGCACTGTATCCCCATCCCCAAAAGTGGTCCTTAAAGCTTCAAATATTTTGTAGGGGTCATTCTTACCAATACTGTCCAACCTTCCCATTATGTCCAAACGTGCCTTTCCCGCTAGATGATCAAGAACAAACAACACCGCTTGCTCCCCCCCCTAGCTTACGAGAACTTATTTGCCCTTCAACATCCCTTAGCCATTCTTCTAAGGTTGGATCTGATCCCTTTTCAGGCCTACCCTTAAACCGGTCTAGCTTCCTGGATGAGGTAACCAACAACTTGGTTTGCTCAGACGTTTTAGAACTGATATTTAGAAATTTTGACAAAAGTGCATCATTCTTTTCAATGATTTCTTTTCTTAAATGATCAGTGTCAACAAGAAGCTTCCGCTCAATTTCAGACTTTTCAAGATGATCACCTAGCTTGTCAGTCTCATTCTGGAAGTAATTAGCCTTAGCATTTGCTTCAGCTAGCTCTTTCTTAACTTTATCTAATTCTATCTGGAGTTCTTCTGTTGTAGCCATATTGATAGCTAATGAACACTTTTACCAAGCCAAATACCAATGACTTTTAACCACCAAGAAAATATAAAAATATTATCTGCTATGGCTGGGAGACGACGACGGACAGACCGACCACGACTATACTAATTCGCGCCACAAATACTGCGTATTAGGCACAGACATAATATTCAGTCTAGTTCTATACATATATGCAGAAAACTAAGTTTCATATAATCAAAGCCTTCATTGCACGTTCAGCAGGCTAGCTTCAGTTTAACCATGCCCTTATATGTTGGATGGAAACTTGGACATTTTATATTCAGAAACAATAAATCTCAATGACAGTTTTACCATAACATGATACACCGGATGGAAATTTGGACTATATCATTGTAGATGGAAACTTGAGCCCGTTTCAGTCAATCCTCCCTAGATATGTTTGACAACCAACATCACATGCACTTAAGTCCTATAAATGTTTATAGTCAAATCAGTATCTTTCACCAGATAAAATTTTCAATAAGAAGTATCAGTCACTGATCAGACACCTGTACTACTTCGCTTTTAGTTTAAAGTCAAAATTGTCATCTGGCCCCAAGGTGGCACATATACTACTTTATGGCACAAAAGTGGCGCATATGCTACTTCATAAAGTTTACATGAAAAGTCTTTCAATTTTCAACACACAACAACGTATACAGAGTTTATTTTCAACAATATGAAGCAAATATTCATTCAGGAATCGTAGGGGTTGAATCTTGTAGACTTCTGGAATTCTGTGTCTGCCTTCCGGTTCCTAGTCTTGCAGCAGTAGACTCCACTCGTCCTATCGCTAGGATGTCAATTAACCCTGCTCGCAGCGCCAAGATGTGGGCCGTAGAAATAGACGAGACACCAGGTAGCTCTAGTTTCAAGCATTTATTGTCGGTACAAGAACCAAAAACAACCTGAAGAACACAAAAATGACAAATACAAAGTACACATTTAACCCTGGAGTGCTGATATACATGTGATAGTAGCCTGAAGCGAAACAACCTGATAGAGCCCACAGTTTATGTTAAAATCTGTATTCCGGACACTACTGCATCATATAAACAGCTCTATCATGATGAATCCCCTTCACAGTACTGATCATGAATCTGCAGTTGCAGTTATACTTATAACATATTGTTAATAGCGATTCATGAATCTGCAGTCGCAGTTAAACTTATAGCATATTGTTAACAGTGATTCTTTATAAAAGTAATTTACATTCATTAAAGAGTTGCAAACCTTTTACAAAATCTTCACACAATATCATGGCACGTGATTGTGAAAAATGTTATTCAAAATAAATTGTCATAACAATGCACATGTTGCCATAGAATTTGGTACAGAAACATATCTCACAACAAGTTACAGTGGCTTAAATGACAATAATAGCTCTTTAGAAAAATACAGAGTGTATCAAGATCTGCATCTGTCAATTACTATTATCTGCATGCTCGGCAGGATGACCTACCCCTACAAGATCCTAGTCTGGACCCTCACTATCACTACTGTTACACCGTGACAACCAGTCTTATCGTTACACTGTGACAACCAGTCTTATCGCTCACACCGCATCAGCCACAACCTCCAACGACTTAACCTCGTTCAGGAGTCCTGACAACATACAGGAAACATGCATAATTATTCAGCAAAACCAGGTTCTCATTAGAATGGGCTTTTATGGACAGGACAGAACAAATCGGACGGTATGGGACCAATAAAGAAGACGATATGCACATTTACGAATACGGACATTGTAGATATGTGGAATTCAAAATAATCTTAAGGTGGGACTGTGCATGACTAGACACTGGCAAGGACTAGACTTAACTAGAACAGCAAGATATGACTTGACTAGACGTCTCGCTGGACGCACCGGTCATCTGAATGCGTAAATGCAAAAATACGGCAAATAAATCAATTACGCAAGACTGAACATGCAAATGAACACTCCTGCATACACGATTTATTGTTCTGTACATGTCTTACTGTTACAAACACACCTGCACGCACCTTACATACTTAAAGCAAATACACTGTTATATGGGTCATTTATCTCACCCATGCACTCTCTCATACAAGCATCCATACATTTTACCTCTGTGCATGAATAACAGAACATGTCTATGATGAAAAGAGTTCAGAGAACGACCTCAAAATAAAGACTCATTATCCCTATCCTGCTGAATATTTTAAATAAACCCGTCCATTTTCTGAACACCAGCCGACAAGCTGACATGATATACCGTATTCTACTCACAAGCTGAAACACAGTGTAGATCCTGATCAGATGGCTTCTACTAAAGTCATATATCAGAAGCCGTCCGACTCAGATCCACACATTGCAAAGGCTGGTGTTGTTGTGAACAGCAGGACAAGGGTCAAATCACCTTATCCAGCTGAATAAATTAAGCAGCCACACCCATTTCAAAATATCAGCTAAAGAGCAAACATGTTACCTAACTTCAAATTCACAAGCTGGATTACAAACAGTGTAGATCCTAAATGTCTATATAACACTAAATGCACTGCAGGGCTGAATTATGCTCATAAAAGGCAGAAAATGTGGGTGGGGAAAGTTAAGCTTGGTACAGTCACATTTTTGGACCAAAATACATCCAGAAATTTACGGACACTGGGACTGGCACTTCGCTGGGAGATTTACCAAACATTTATGCACAAGAGGGAATGATTGATTTGATGCATTACCTGCTTACAAAAGGAGAAAACTTGACCGTTTTCTGCTTTAACAAATTGCAGCAACTGTGCGCGACCTCATGCTACTTCCGGTTTCTCGGTACCTCGAGTTACCGAAAATAGCAAAGATGATAAAATCCGGACTCACAGCGAAGAACCTTCCCACTAAGGACAACCACCCTAAAGACCCGCCTAGCCGTATCATTCTGTCATCTCACACTAGGACCATGACGAATTTATTGACAATTTTCTCTCCAGCGGACAATTCAGCTGATAGCGGATGTATGATTACAAATACCATGTGTAAGAATTAACATATGACACAGTCTTATTTCTAGTGTGTGTGGATCATGGGAATTAATTATTACTTTGATAAACCTAAGACTTAGTATTCTCAGGTGAACAGGTTGTCAGTCAGTTGGTTGTAAATAATAAATCGAAAGTAGGAAATCAGGCCGGAAATGCAAAACGTGGAGCCAGCACTCCAGTCGGCGTATGCGTATTGCATGGTGACTGGCATGGTTACTGGTTCCATAAACCATCTCCGTACATACCTCGTCTCCGACGGGCCCGACCAGAGACAGAGCATCAGGCACCAACCAACATAAGCCCCCACGCTGAAACCGAGGCCCGACCCACCGGCGCGCAAACAAAGAGGGACGCAACGCTGCCAACCGCGACTGGGTCAACCACCACGCACGCAGTCTGTCGTACAACACCCATGTTGCACCCAATCCCTCCACATCGAAGAATGACTTCACGAAACCGGGCGCCGAAGCCACTGCGGCTACATATCCTTCCAAACCCACACACGTCACCACAAAACTCGGGCTCCGATATACCCTGCTGCAGAAGACAATATAAAATTTACAACGTATTTGTATAGGCGTGTTTTCGCAATGTTACATTTTTTTCAGATCAGACAAAGTACCCGTGAAGCTTAATTTTGAAAAACATAGCTTTTGGGTACTTGTCGGAATCAGAATTATTTCTGGTGACACATCAAATGACATTCATACACCAGCACCTGTGATTAGGGAAGTCAGTCCCTAGCTTTAACCAAAGAGGTAAAGCTTCTTACAGCTGCCATATTGAGGCGGTTTTAACGAGTACCCACAACCTGTATTTTTGAATGTAAATAAGAAACCAAAAAACCACCCCGTAAATCCCAAAAATGAATATAACAATGAATCCAGTAACAGACGAGAAAGTGACCATTTTTCCTTGAACGTAAATTTTATTGAGGAAACACTTACTTACGTTAACATGTCTATGCAAAATAATGTGAGTTCTACAGTGATGAAAATTGAAGAAAACAACTTCAATAATTTTAGTAGCCCGGTTTCAGAATCAGCTTCCCATGGTACCAAGGTAGTTAATGTTACAGTATAAATATTTCACAGTTAAGAGCTATTCAGCACTAAAATAATTTTATGTTAATTTTCTATAGGGTCTCTTCTTACAATTAAGGAGGAGAAATGATCACAATACTTCAGCATGTATTTACAAACCTGACAGATATGTACCCAGGTAGAATTTTCTAATGCCAACAGGCATTCTCATGGTACCAAGGCAAATAGAAAATTGACAAATGTGGAAAACTGATTCGATTAAAAATACATGTGATGGTTTTTTGTATTACTTAGAACAATAAAAATTAGATTTCAAATAGAGAAAACTTCAAAAATTATGTAAAATAATTTTTGACTGCTTTTAATCCTACAAATGGTACAATAAAGTCAGCTACAGTTGAGACACAGGGTGTAGAATTTATCACGATGGTCGTATGAAAGAAAAGCAAGTTTGATTCATCATTTAACTTTATGTTCTAAGCCTATACTCAGAGGTGTCATTGGGGCATAGAAACACTGGGATTGATTTAAGTAATTTAAAGAACACATTCATTGACTGCCTGTGCACTTGAGGCTAAAATTCACTTTCAATTCTTAACGAATACTCATGCATATAGAAGGCAGTATATATCAACCGGTAACAAACCGGATTGTTCTTCCATGTTTCAATTTATAAGACCTACCCGAGAAAAACTTAAGCCACAAAAGAAAAATCATAGGGTATTTCAAAAATAAATAAAAGACAAATTTAACAACCAGGGGGTGAAGAGAAAGGCAGAGGCTAGCCGTCCGGTACCGGACGACCAGCCTACAAGTCTGCCCGTCCGGTACCGGACAACCAGCCAACGGGTCTGCTCGTCCGGTACCGGACGGCTAGCCAACCCACGTAGGAATGGCTAGCCGTCCGGTAATAAATTTTAGTCTCTCATTTCATATAGGGTACGAATGCTGAATAGCACTTTTATCATTTTTTAGAAGGTGATGACCTTTCAGGTCTCACCTTCTTATGGCAACACTCAGGGAATTCCCTTGATACCGCATCACTCCTTTTTCAAGAAAAATAGGTCCTCATAAATCAGTGAAGAGATGCGCTTGTATCATTTGATATGTGAAAATAATATGCAGATTGAAATAAAAATTGTGGATGCAAAATACACAAATAATGAACTTCAGAGTTAAATGTCATAAAATTGATCTAGATTTGAAATTGGTCTCGTTTCGCAGCTGACCTGGCCTAGTTATTAAGAGCGAGTTCGGTTGACTTTCTAGAGTTAACTATAGTTACACCAAAACACGGGGGTTATGCTCGTGCCGCACTACTAGAGTTAACATGAGTTCAATCAAGCTTGCTTTGGGATTTGGGAGTTCTGTCTAGCAAGAACAAAACCACGACGGCAGGGGGATAATAGTAGGTTAATTAAATGAATATAAACTTATTAGAAGGTGATGCCCTTTCAGGTCTCACCTTCTTATGTCAATCGACACTGGAGCCCACCTCGATGACGAATAACTCCTATGCTTCAAGAAAAATAAGTCTCAATATATTTATCAATAGACGCGCATGTATCATTTGATAAGTGAAAATGATGCTGATTGTCAAACTGAAGAAGCCAATTACACAAACAACTAACTTCAGAGTAAAATGCCATAAAATTAACTCTATGGTTCAAATTGGTCCCGATTCGCAGCTTTGTCCTGACCTAGTTTGCTTTGAGCGAGTTCAGTTGACCAACTAAAGTTAACTCAAGAAAAGTAGGGGAGACAGTAGGCTTACTCTTGTACAAAATTGTATAATGACTGTATCACCCCACGCCCCACTTTTCGATCCCACAATTAGAAGCGACAAGAAGCATCAAATTTCATTTGATGCGTCACCAGAAACGATTCAGATTCAGAACTCTACTGACGTCAAGAAAATGTCATCGTTTGCCCTCGGGTAAATCGAAAGTACAAAAATGTTTTCAAATTGGACGTGATTTTTCCAACACGTGGCCAAAATTTCAAAAAGTTGGAAATAATCGATTTTCGGATTGCATTTAACTTACAATTTTCCACCTTCCACCGTATTCGTTGTTACTAGGCAAGGCTTCCATCTCTCATACCAAGCTAACTCTCGCAGTCGCAATATTCCTACATGGCGTGTTTTGGAGCAAGTCAACTCTTGTTAACTCTAGTACGTTAACTGAACTCGCTCAAAATCTAGATCGCGGATTAATAATTCAATGAATGAGTTGACAGCATGAATGGAATACTACGACTTGCTATATACTACAGATAGAGCAAAGTTTTGTTTGTTTGTTTGATTTGAGGTTAAACGTCCCCGTCAACACTGTAAAGGTCATTTTGGACACGTTGCTTTCAATTTGGTGGGACTTTTACCCGACATTGAGATGAAAGGACCTCTCAAGCCCTCTCGCCAAATGAAACCAATAGGGTTTATTAGCATGGAGGGTCTGCCTCGCACATCGGTTCCTGGACAGGCTTAGATCCTCTAAGCGGTTTACCAGAACTAGTGTGCGGGCCGGATTCAGCTCTGCGTGGAAGCATCATGCAGCCCATATATTTCTTCAAGCCTCCATGGGCGGGGGCGGATAAAGAGAAGTTACCTTCACTGTTGCATTTGTTTTGATTTGAGGTTTAACGTCCCCTTCAACATTGTAAAGGTCATTTTGGAGACGTTGCTTCCAATTTTGTGGGACTTTTACCCGACATTGAGATGAAATGACATCTCCAGGCCTTTCGCCCAATGAAAGCAATAGGGTTTATAAGCATGAACGGTCAGACTCGTGCATACCGCTTTGCCTGGGTAGGCTTAGTTCCTCTGAGCGGTTTACAAGTACTCGTGTGCGGGTCGGATTCAGCTCTGTGTGGAAGCATCATGCAGCCCATATATTTCTCCAAGCTCCGATGGGGGGGGGGGTGCGATTCACTGTTGCATGGAACCATCGGGAAAATATAACTTTATAACTTAAACTCCTTTAACGTTTAAAGTACGGGATAATACACATTTATTCCGGGCGGTGGGCGCTTGTTTTTTGGGTTTTTTTAGCCGAGGTCAGGAAATATCAGATTTTGTTTCCTCTATTTCTGTATCTGAATATTCCCCTTTTTTACTGAGGTGTATTTGATTTGTTTGATTTGATGTTTAACGTCCCCGTCAAGACTGTATAACGGCCCCGCCCACCGGGGCTTGAGGAAACAGATTGGGCTGCATGATGCTTCCACGCAGAGCTGAAATCGACCGAGCACGAGTACTGGTAGACACCGTAAAGGTTCGGATTCTAAGCCTGTCCAGGAAAGGTGGTGCGTGTTGGACCACCCATGCATATAAGCTCTATTGGTTGCATTGTGCGGCAGAGGCTGAGTTGCCATTTCATCTCAATGTCGGGTATAAGTCCGACACAATTGGAAGCGATGTCTCCAAAATGACCTATAAAGTGTTGACGGGGCGTTAAACCTCAAATCAAACAAACAAAACTGTACCGACGTGCTTAGAATTTCGTTGGACTCTTACCTAACATTGTGATGAAATGGCATTTAAAGCCTTGCCACACTTTGAGCGAGTCCAATGGACTTTCCGACTTCAAATCATAGCCTTGGGGCCAAAAATGCCCCCGCCCCGAGGCACTTTGGTTTTATACTGACTTATACAGGGAAACCCTTTGAAAATTTTATTGTCAGAAACCAGGAGGCTGAGGTGTTTGATAATTGATATGAAGCTGCGTCTAGTGGACCTCTATCAAGATTGTTAGAATTATAGCCCTCTGACCAAAAATGCTACCCCCCTGTAGCCCACTGGTTTTACATAGACATCTCGCGGGAAAATCTTCAAAAATCTTCTTGTCTGAAACTATAAGCCACAGATCTCAGATATTTGATATTTGGTATGTAACTTCGTCTTGTGAACCTATATCAAGAGTTTCAAATTATAGTCCTTGTGCCAAAATCCCCCCCCACCCCCCGGTGCCCTTTGCTCTTACATTGGGATATATAAGGAAAATCTTAAAACTTCTCTGTAAACGCAAGGCCCAGGTCTTTGATATTTGTGAAGATTTATCTAGCAGACCTCCACCAAGATTGTTCAAATTATAACCCTTGGGTCAAAAATGGCCCTGCCCTGGGGCCCACTGGTTTTATGTTGACTTATATATGGAAAACCTTTAAAAAGCTTCTTATCTGGAACTAGAAGGCCCAGGTCTTTGATATTTGGTATAATGCTTCATCTGGTTGTCCTCTACTATGCTGTGTAAATTAAAGCCCTTGGACCAAAGGTTGCCCCGCCTCAGGCCCCACCGGTTTTACATAGCCATATATGGAAAACCTTTAAAATGTTTTCTACAAAAACCCAAGGCCCAGGTCTTTGATATTTTGCTAGAAGTTTCATGCGGATGACCTCTACCAAGATTATACAAATCAAAGCCCTGGAGTCAAAAATGGCCCCGCCCCAGGGCCCACTGGTTTCACAGACTTACGTACTGAAAACCTTTAAATACCTTCTCGTCTGAAACCAGAAGGCCCAAGTCTTTGATATTTGGAATGAAACTTCCTCTAGTTGCCCTCTACCAAGATTGTCCAAACTATAACCCCAGCGGGTCAAAACTGGACCTGCCTGGAGCCCACTGGTTTTATATAGGGTTAAGACTGAGCCGATTAATCTCCTTCTGCTGCACCCTCAATGTCCACAAGGTGCCTAGACAGTGACATACAAGTCAGCTCTGTATTGTCAAAGGGAACCACTGACACATAACCATCCTCCCTTTGTCACCATGTGACAGTACTAGTAAAACTAATTCATTTCCCTCTGTTGCGCTATAGGACCTGCCTGACTCTCGATGCCCACAATGTTCACAATATGTCCAGATAGTGACATACAAGTTAGCTCTGTATTGTCAAAGGGAACCAATGGCTGTCATTTTACGACAATTCTTGCCCCCCCCCCCCCCACCCCCACCTCCCACCCCCGCCAATTGTCACAGCGAGGCATTGTAAGTTAGACCATTACGATAACCCGTGTGACAGAGCATTTGTCACATCTCCAAAACGGCTAGTTTTCTGATGAAAAACCTTGATATTTTTTATACTAATGTTCAAAATATAGGTTGAGGGTACTCGTTAGAACCGACTCAGTAAGGCGTTTCTAACGAGTACCCACAACCTATGTCGTGCAGCAGAATTAAGAAAAACAATGTATACCCTCGTAAACCCCATGCAGTTTTCTCCATACAAAGTGGGTTGGGGTCATTTAACGGATTTGTTCACGTGATGCTGAGCAAATTCATAACCATTCACTAGGACATGACCCTCAATGTCCGGAAAATGTCCAGGTAGTAACATATAAGTCAGCTCTTTAGAAGGGAACTTTGAAAAGACTTCATCCTCATGCAGAAAGAAACTAATTTTGGAAGGAATGTTCCATGGGTGACCCTCTGACAAAGTTGCTCATAATAGTTTCGCTCCACTGAACATAAAAGCCACCAAACGAAACAATAAGACTTCTAATTACGATAACACACCCATGCGAAATAGTGCATTTTTAACATCCCCAAAATGGCTATGATATTTTTCTTAACAATGATCAAAACATAGGTTGTGGGTGCTTGTTAGAACCGCCTCATTAAGGCGGTTCTAACGAGTACCCACAACCTATGTCTTTGAGCAGAATTATGAAAAATAATGTATAAACCCCCACCCCCTAACCCAAGTTTGCTCTATATGAAGTGGGGTTTAGAGGGTTCTTCATTTCACGGACTTGTTCACGTGATGTAGTACTAAATAGGTAGACTGATTTTGAAATAATTTCACAGGAATGTTCCTTTGGTCACTCTCAACCAAAATGGCTCAAACCATCCACTCCACCTAATATTACCTATCACTTTATCTGTACAATAAGGATTAGGTGAGCGTTCCAGGGCCATTATGCCCCTCTTGTTTAATCCAGGTTTCACTGGGTCGACGGACGTCTTTCAAACACTTGACAAAACATAGCAACCAACAAACTTTTAAACTTTTGATCGAAGCCTCAGATAAAAGACCAGTCTGTGTCCCGGAATATTGGTGTTAGAAAGCCATTTGCTACTAGAACGTATAGTGTTGAGTAAATTATTATCCCCACGTCTTTTCGAAGAAAAAGTGGGGATATTGTTATCGCCTCCGTCCGTCCGTCCGTCTGTCCGTCCGGCTATCTCCTCCTTAACCACTGGTCGGAATGTAACCAAATTTCGTTCACAGCTTCCTTACATGATGAGGGCGTGCAACGTCACATTTATTTTTGGCCCCGTCCACAGGGGCCTTCGGGAGGGGTCAAAAGGTCATATATCAATTAAATTCAATTTCACAGTCAATGTTATAGATTTTAAAACCAAACTTTGCATAAGTAATGATTAATGATATATGTAACACATATTGGACGAGATTTTGGCTGCGACCCCTGGGTCATGCCCAAAGGGTCGGACTGTTGGAGGGGGGGGGGTCAGAGGGTCAAAATTCAATTTTTACCGAATATTGTCATATGGAATATCAAATTGAAGGGGGTGATTAGTAGAATACAATACAAGTAAAATTTTGACCCTGGGGTCAGATTAGAGCCCAGGGTGAGGCGCGCCATCGACAGTATTCTAGTCTTGTTTGCTAGAGACTATGTATGTAATTGTCTCCAGAATTATTCTCATTGACACAAGAAGGGATTCACAACATGTAGCGTTCGATTCTCAATTTTGTTTTTGACATTTCATTTGTCTGCTCCTCGCATTTCCACAATGATATAAAACCACGACTGTTTTAAAAATCAAAAAAGGTAATGAAATGAAATGGCCCAATGTAAAAACTAACAGTTTTCTACCATCACCTTCTATTAGTACTTTCAGTACTTTGATTGAAGTACTGGATGCTAAATACTTCCTACTTTGAGACTGTGCAAATGTCATCGAGGTCATTTTAAAAATAAGGCAAATAAACACAGCCGTAACGGTAATGCATGAGTTTCGTGACAATTATGCCTGTGATAATAAAAGCTATAGTCGTGTTTACTTATTTCTAATACCATTACTACCAATAATATATTTATAAATAACTACCAATCGGTAATATAACTTAATATCTTTTTATAAATTTATATATTATATGTAGACTCTGCTTCAGGAGCAGTCTGATCCGGGACTGCATTATTTGCCGAAGCCTACCTGCCCCAATACATAGACTCATTACGGTAATTGCTCTACCCATGGAGTTTCGGATCGTTGCCTTTATGTGTGCCCTGCTAAGAAGATAATTACACCTAATTGATATTTCTTTGTATCTACCATGTTGAACTGATAGGTTGAATAAATATGCTTCCCAAATTTAATATTAATCTATCACGATTTACTGAAATTTAGGGGAAAAAAATGTCGCTCCTGGCGACAAACAGGTGATAAGAATACAGTTAGAGTAACATTAGGCATATGTTTTATTACACCATAGAGTGGATAATATTGTTTGGAACGCATACCCTATATAAACCGATAGACCTAAATTTACTACCGGACGGCTAGCCATTCCTACGTGGGTCGGCTAGTCGTCCGGTACCGGACGAGCAGATTCGTTGGCTGCTCGTCCGGTACCGGATGGGCAGACTCGTAGGCTGGTCGTCCGGTACCGAACGGCTAGCCACTGCCGAAGAGACAATGTGAAAAATCAGATTTCACCTGCTTTTTAACTTTCTAGATATTCATCCAGATATTTATCATAAAAATTTAATGGTAAATATACCAATGGAAAGATATATATTCTACTTCATTGATGTGAGGATATCAAGTCCATGTGAATTGTACAAGATTCAAAATGCAGCAAAATATTGTTTACCTCGGTACCATGGAACCCTTGGTACCATGAGAAGCGAGTATATAACAAGTCCTAGTCACAGCTCCCCGAGTGGCCACTTTTAAGGCACGGTGTCGAACGGAAACTAAGGATAAGTTGCACTTAGGCTGAAGTGACAGGGCGAATCCGGGACGTTTGGTCCTGAGTCGTTTCGGTCGGTTCGTTTCGGTCTAAATTTGGACTTGGGTCATTTCGGCCTATTTCGGTGGGTCGTTTCGGTCTTTGGTCGTTTCGGCCTGGGTCGTTTCGGTCAGATTTTATAAGATATTTTTATTCAGCAGATTACCTGTTGAATATTAATTATTTTATATATTTGGAATATTTTTACATGTCATTTCACGTTAGCCATTATTATGATATCCCAATTAAAGAATTTTAAAAGTTATTTTCATAGCCATGTTTCCAGTTAGCACCAACGAAGTGGTGTGACTAGAATTTGATAACTGCCTGAAAACAACTTTACTACAATTATGTATAAAGTTGTTTAACGGATTACAATAACACAGTAGACACACGGCGCTAGAACAACGTTAAATCAACGTTACAACGCCATGCATCGACGTAAATGTGACATTGCATAAACCTCATGAAATTGCACCGATGTTGATGTGACTTCTTTGTCACATGAAATGCACAATAAAACTATTAAAGGTCCTTTGACAATCGTTATGAGCGATTACAATGATAAGTGATGGGATGGTGTCTCTGAGCACCTGATATACATTGATTGCTGACATTTAAAGGACTTCCTTGTAATTACATGGACGAAGCCATTTAGGGCTTAAAAATGACCTCACCTCCATTATAAAGACGCTCGCATTTATCGCTTGTTTTCACACCTAATTAAGGCCATGCATCGGCACTCAGTTAATCACCGATAGACAAAAAGAAGGGGATTAGATAACCGCAGAAAAATTGATAAACGTGTGATTGATTAACGGATAATTAACGTGTGTTGATTCAATTTACTATTATATGTTTTAAGAAAAATTAGAATTATGAAATACTGGTACAAAATTTTACCTGACCCATTTACTTTACTCCACAAAGTATATAAACAACAAGCACTTGATGTAAATAATAACAGGAATATGAAATCATGGTTTGCAAATGTTAAATTATTATTAAGTGGTCTAGGCTTTTCTGACCTATGGAATAATCAGGAAAATAGTAATTTACAACTTCATATGGTGATTCAACGAATCTATGACCAGTTTTATTAGGAGTTCTACGCTTGTGTGAATGGGACTAGTAAGATGGAAACTTTCAAAACAATTTCTAAGCAGTTTCGACTTGAAAAATATATAACTGCTGTTGATATAATGAAACACCGCATTGCATTGAGCAGATTTCGTTGCTCGTCTCATAAGCTCATGATTGAGGAGGGTCGTTTTAGAGGCATTGATCTTAATCATAGACTGTGTTCTTTATGCTCTATGAAAGTTGTAGAGGATGAGTACCACTTTCTATTGGTGTGTCCTGTTTACAGATACCTTCGCAATATTCATTTACCTAAATTATATTGTAGATGGCGCCTATAAATAAATTTATTAAATTATTGAATGAAAAACAAAACAGTCTTCTAAAAAGCTGGCCAAGTTCATTTATTTTGCCACTGAAAAAAGGTACTGCTTACTTAACAGTGGAAATCTTGATGCTTATCAAAACTAAAAGTCACATGTCTGTTGGAAATGTCACTTTACAATACGGTATACTATGTCATGTTTCATTCATTCACATCCTTGCTATAGAATTGTGTATGTTTTGTCATGCCCTTCTCGTGCCGCCATTGAAATGGTATTGTAGGGCGAGAAGCACTTTGTTGTTTGTGCCCAAATAAACCATTTGTACTTGTACTATTTAAAAAAGCCAACTCTTTATAGTATAAAATAAATAAATAAATAACACCTAGGGTGGTATTGTGGCTGTTGAAGGTTCATACCTATTAAGACTCTGATTAGACTGCACCAATGCGTAGGATGATCTGAGTCTCTCCTGGTCGAAAAAACGACATGCAAACTTGGATCAACACAAACATCCATTCATTACGGCAAAAATATCGCTTTTATCTCTGTATGTCGCTGTGGCTGTAGAAAGCCAGTGCAAAATAGAAGTGAAGGCAATGATCAGGAATCGATACAATTAACACACAGCTCCCATCAGAGACACCAAGGGAAAGAAACACAAACAAGAAACAACTAGACGCATATGGAAACATCACTAGCAAAGTAGAAGTAAAACAAAGATCAGGAATCGATACAATTAACTTACTCCACCCATCAAAGACACTAAAGGGAAAGAAACACAAACATGAAGCGACCAGACCATAATGGAAACCTAAACAAAGGAAGGCAATAAGGACAGTTACTTTCCCACAAAATGGCCAAATGGCCATCCAAAATAAAAAGACACAAGTGATACACACAGTAAGTAACAAACAACAATATAAATAAACCGCCACAAAAGAACCGCCTTGGAACGGTCAGTGAAAAAAATTCCACTGTGTGTGCGTGTGTGTGTGTGGGGGGGGGGGGGCTTAAATCGATTTTACATGGTCATAATCCTCTCCCTTACCTCTGTCGCGGTATACACTAATTTTTTTTAGTCTTCATGAAGGTCCGCTTGTATCAAATCGGCATGCAGTGTTTCAGAATAGCATGCGAAACATTCTCCTGGTAGCCCTGTGACTGCAGTCAGCTGTTGATCGCTTCACGGCATCTGTTTACTTATCAAACGAATGATCATGCAATGTGTTGAATATGTGCTGACTGATTACCCCTTTTTCATAACATTTGTAATTTGCAAATCTGCTCCAACAATTTCTAATCAGTATACCTAATGGTTAATTATGCTTTATTCGTCTACATCTTCTGGTAACAAGTTGTCTTTCATCTCTGTGGTTAGAGACGAATCTCATTAGGCTCTACTTATGGTATATCCCATTATTTTTCCTCCCTGCCCAGCTAATTGTACCTGAATGGCACCACCCACATCTTATGTGAACTTGACCCATTAAATATCTGGCCTAGTGCAGTAAAGACAACCTACATAGGGCAAATTCACAGCATGAGTGTCAGATATATACAGTGTCATGTTCTGTTTACCTGATCCGAGACCCAACGTCCCCGTCAACATAACCT
Organism: Lucinisca nassula; assembly: GCA_963580285.1. NCBI lineage: Eukaryota > Metazoa > Mollusca > Bivalvia > Lucinida > Lucinidae > Lucinisca > Lucinisca nassula. The sequence continues at coordinate 107,087,174 of OY757013.1, read as the reverse complement.
AGGCCACAGGAGCTTCAAGTTGTTTTTTTAAATATCGTTTTACGATTTCTGAAAGAAATCGAAGGACGGACACTTCTCAGCATGTGAAATTGGTTCTGCGCGATTTTCCTATCAAATATAATGTTTTCACACACGCAAATATGGCCTGGCTATGTAAAAATAGTCATTTTTTTCTCCGCCGCTTAAAAAGTTTGTGTCGGTAGCACATATATGCTGTATATGATGATTTTGACAATTCTATCTCTTTATGCAGCTGTTGGATACAGCCGCCATGTTTTCGCCCTGCATTGAATCCTGATGCGCGATTTGATTTGTTAAAGCAGAAACATGCAGATTTTTAAACCAATCAGGTTGCAGACTGATATATTTGCATAGATGTAAACAAACAAGATGGCCGATTGTATCCAGCAACTGGATAAAATAGTTTTTCATGAATAAACGAATTTGCAGACATAATCAGGACCTTCTGTGATTTTGGAGCTAGCGGCGAAAAAAACAAACAAAAAAACTGTCTCTTAATGTTTAACGAGACCCTATTTTCTGGTTAAAAACTGTTAATTACATAAATATCTGAGCAAATACTGTTTTACAAACTGTGAAGTGTCCTGCCTTCGATTTTCTACGAAAATCGTAGAGACCATTTTCTGATAGTGTAAATATCAACTTCAAGTATACACCTGTGACCTAGGCCACCCCGGACACGCCGCCCCCAGCCCTGCGGGCACTTACCAGATCCCAATAACGTAACGAGCGAAGATAGCACTAGCATAGGCTGATATCTGATATGCAATATTACAATGCAATGCTTTGAACTGGTGAGAAAAAAATCGGCCCGAAACGACCTACCCCCAATTTTGGACCGAAACGACTCAGGCCGAAATGACCCGGTTGAAACGACCCAGGACCAAGGGTCCGAAGCGACTCAGGACCGAAACGCCCCGCGACCGACAGGGCGATGGTACAAGATACAAGATACTTTATTTTGTGTCGGTTATATACAACAAGTAACATTAGCTACAAGAGCTATTTTCCGACAAAACATATGAATAGAAAAAGGTCAAATTCAACAAGTGTAAAACAACAAATATAAAACAACGAAAAGAAAAAGAAAGAGGTTAATACATAAGATTTAAATACATATGTTTACGATAATTTAATCTATATATAAAATATATTTAAAAAGTAAATAAGTAGTTAAATAAGATAATAATAAAAATAAAATACACCTGTAAGACCCAAGCGAGGCATCCTATTCCTCTCTCAGGCACTCTTTGACCCCGAAAGAAAGTCAAAAAAGAATTTGAAAAGCGTTCAAAGGCACGTGCCTGATGAGGTAACATCCGGCATGGATCGTAGCTAGTTTAAATAATAAATAAAATTGTTTGATGAAAACAAGGAGAAACTACCTGTTTATCTGAATAAAAACAATACATGAATTGAAAGAACATCAACTAAACTAAACAATGGAGCATGCAAGGGACAAGAAACGAGACTGGTCGAAACAACATTGATGAAACACATATGACTGACCTGCTCAGTTGTCACACATGGCACAGTTGCACCTAGGGTCCGCCCAGGTGCGGATCAGATCCTTGAACTGGGGGAAGCTCTCTGCTGTTCTTAGTTCATTGGGTAGGCTATTCCACACCCGGGCAGACTCGAACCTAAATAACCTTTGGCCATATGTGACAGTTTTTACTGGTGCTTCTTAAATATTTGTCTTTTCTCAACTCTGTCCTGTTAGAGATGAATAAAATTTCTACAGTGGAAATTAGTTTTACCTTTGAAAGTGGGCGAAACCCAAGACCAGGGGGCGAAATGACTAGGGGAGAAACGACCAGTGAGGAAACGTCTGGGAAGGGAGAGGGTGGAGGTGATTCCGGGACGTCTCGCCCCCAAACCATTTCCTCCCCTAGTCGTTTCGCCCCCAAGACGTTTCCTCCCTGGTCATTTCCTCCCTGGTCGTTTCGCCCCCCCCCCACCCCTAGTCGTTTCGTTCCCCCCCTAGTCGTTTCGTCCCCTTAGTCGATTCGCCCACTTTTCCCTGTAAGACTAAGTTTCACTTTTATTAGAGGTGAGAAGAGGCAAATATTGTAGAGAGGCATCATCGCCCTGTCACGTCAGCCTAAGGATAACTTATCATTAGTTACCGGCCAGAACCGGGCCTTAACAGTGGCCACTCGGAGTGGTGTGACTAGGACTTGTTACACTAAAATTATTGAGGCTGTTTTCTTCAAAAACATCCACCTTAACCCCACTTTATACAGAGAAAACTGAGGTTTACGGGGGTGTTCATTATTTTACTGATTTCCGTTCAAAGTCATAAGCTGTGGGTACTCGATAGAATCGTCCCAATATGGCGGCTGTAACAAGAGCCCACAACCTTTGTTTGTCTGGTCTGAAAAAATAAAAATGCTATAACAAAAACAGAGTACAATTAACAAAAAAATAATAAGAAAAGATAAAGTAAACACCAACATTAAATTAAACACATGAACGTGTAACTTGACTGATATATTTTTTATGCTAAATTCTAAATTTAGCGACCCACCTAACTGAGGTAATGGCCAAATATGACCGACTCAGTTTGAGAAGATAGATCAATCTTACCTGTCCCACATAGGGGATGCTGCCATCGCTCACACAGGCACACACATCACAAGAAATAGCATGGCGGCGACCATCTACTTCCTTCTGACATTCGATACATAAAACAGACATTATTCTATTTCAGAAGACTTTGATAAACGTATGTGACGAATTCAAAGATGAATGATGCTGGGATCTTTTGGCGAAGCTTATATATTCCTATCGTCGGCGTTTGAAAGATTTTCTAGAAACTAAAGATACACCAATTATGACAATTATACCATTTTCAACCATTGCTTGCCGACACTGTTAAGAACCAACCGACCAATTTAAAGGTGAAAAAGAGGTAAATAAAGACAATTAATTTTTATAGAGCACGTGTTTTCACACCTCACCATTAATCTTTGCTGGCCGAGTCTGTTAACGAACCAACCGACCAATTTAAAACACAACTGGTAAAGGTGCCTAAGCGATAATTAAAGACGTTTAACTTTGCAAAGAGCGCATGTTTTCACACCTCATCATTAATCGCATTAAATGCGTGATTAATGTGTTAAATCAAATTAACAATGCGATTGACGGTATTGATCAAAACAGATAATACAATATATTAATTCCTAATTAACATTTTCATTTAAATTACACGTTCTTCTCTCAATCTCTGTCTCTCTGTCACACATGGAGATAATAAATCTTTTATATATATATAAAAATATAGGAAAATATTTTGGGGGCGAAACGACTAGGGTTGGGGGCGAAACGACTAGGGGCCAAAAAGGAGGCGAAACGACTAGGGGGGAAACGTCTTGGGGCGAAACGTCTTGGTACCGGTGGAAGTATGGGGGCGAAACGACTCGGATTTTTTTTCTGTTTGCGCATGCGCACTGATGTGCCTCTTTTTCGTCGCCATCTTGATCCAGGACGAGGTTTATTTTGGTGAGTCCGAGGTTGTTGTCTCGTTTTGGACGTGTCTAACCTCTGTTTCATCCCTAGTTTCATTTAAGCTTCACACGGCTCACAAGAATGTTAATGGATAAAAAAAGTACAGGCCCGAATGACTATCAGTTAGTATTCACATTTTTCGTGCACACAAAAATTTCAATGCGGTTCTGGCCTTCGTCCACATATATTTCTGAGTTATCCAGCGCATCACTTGTAGAAGGCCTACTTTCGCTTTCGTTTTGAAAATTCTCTAACATGGGACAGGATTCACACTTGTGTATCTATCTGCCTTCTCATACTGAGTCTGTCATATTTGGCCATTACTTCAGTTGTGGAGCTCGATAGATCAGTGGTTAGTACAATTGCCACTGATGGCAGTGATGCTGGAGGTCGTAAGGATTTGTTAGACATCCTAAGCAGCGGTCCATAGAAACACCCCAAACCACAGATACTTGGGGCCAGGACTCTCTTTTTTTTTAAGCAAAATTCTAAATTTAGCTCCGCAACCAACTGAGGTAATTCGTGATTTTCGATATCCGGGCACTTTGCTCATTCGGATTACTTCGGATGTTCATCGTGCATAGCAACCAACCATTTTGGTGACAACAAAAGCAGTCCACTGACCTTGGTACGCTTTGTTGCCCACAAATTGCACTGTGTTAACACGCTTGTTTTGTTGGTTTCACAAAGAAAATGTTTTACGAAAAGATGCCTCAAAGTTGTTGTTCGGTTGGATGTACGAATAAAAACATGATGAATCCACTGAAAGTGACATTTCACCTGTTTCCAGCTGATCCGGTACGATTTGAATATTGGGTAAATGCCTGCAAGAGAGTCAACCAAGATGGCACAAAATAGGAGGTTTTAGGAATTCCGTTTATGAAGTCATTCTTGCGCATGCGCAAAGTACTGGCCGTCAATTGAAACGGCCATCGCTATTCAAATGTACTGGCGGAACTTAAAATGCTAACAATATTCAGACATTTTGAGAGAAAATAATGAAATAATGCCTCGAGAAGGAAAGAATGATATTTTACTTTCATTACCGAAACTCATTTTTCCTAAATCCGTTTTTAATTGACGAAAATCTTTTCGTGAATGACCCATGTCAATGGCTTGAGATACCGTTATTCACAAAATAAGTTTTTACGTAACTTTCGTTTTATTCGCTATCTATCTCTATCTATCTATGTGAAATTTAAATGTCCATACTGACAGTCGAAATAAAGTAATGAGTGGACTGACGGAGGGGCGTTGAGTCAATGTTGGTTCGACATCATGCTGTCGACACCTACTCCAACTCACTTCATTGTAACATGACCGTTGGTATGAGAGAGAGAGAAACAGAGAGAGAGAGGGGGGGGGGGTTTGACTGACAGTAGACAGACAGACGACACACAGAATGACTGACTGAATCACTGACTAACAGACGAACGGACGGACTGTAAGACAGACAAATAAACATACTGATAGTCGAAAAAACCCAATGAGTGGACTAACAGACGGGCGTCGAGTCAACGTTGGCTCGACGTCATGCCGTCGACAACCACTCCAACTCACTTCAATGGCACATGACCGTTGAGATGGTTTGACTGATCCCTGTATCCAAGAAGCCCATAACCCTTTTTGTACCAAATGGAATTTTCCTCCTTATATATAGCAGGATTCATTTTCAAAATTAAGGGGTGTCAGGTTGTGTTTTCTTCAAAATTTATTTGGAAAATGGCCGATTTTTTTGCAAAGGCGTTCTGCGGCGTCTGATCAGGGCCTGCACTGTTTGTCACACTTACCCCTTTTGGGGTCTGGCACCAAATGGATTAATGCAGACCTAAGGGCTGGGCAGGTTGAACCAATCTACAAATCTACCAGATTTTACTGTAAAGCTTGCACTTGCGAAGGAGTGTTTAACATTCTTATGCTCTGAAAGGTGTTCTGCGTTTGTTTTGAATTTAATGTTCCAATCCCACTGAGTCTTGATGGGTCCAAGCACTGGGCAAATGACACTGTATTAAGCAACGCCGTATTGACGTTTCATCGACGTTGCAATGTCAAATTCAATGCATCGCTTTGAAGTTGGTTTGATGTAGACACAACGTTGTTGATACGACAGATGACGGTCAGGGCTTTCCCCGTTCTATTTTCAGAACCGGAAGTGCGTCACGAAAAAAGCTCCTTTTGGATCCTGACAAACACACAATACTGTTCTGCACACTTTTTGTAAATAATCTGTCTTTTTCGCCTGATATTTTTTTGGTTCTGAATAAATCATTTTGCTACACTCATATGTAACTGTAAACAATGCATTACTCGATAGATCTTGGGTATACATACATTCATTTCACAAACTGTTTTATTTTGTTTGCTTTGGATTTTTACAGCCAAGTAAACATTATTTAGGTCATTGGATCTGATAAGTTTAACTATCCACACTTCCTGGACAGGCTTTTATAGGAGGTTTTAGGAATTCCGTTTATGACGTCATTCTTGCGCATGCGCAAAGTACTGGCCGTCAATTGAAACGGCCATCGCTATTTAAATGCATTGGCGGAACTTAAAATGCTAACAATATTCAGACCTTTTGAGAGAAAATATACCAGTTTTCTGAGATTTAATGCCTCAAAGAGGAAAGAATGATATTTTGCTTTTATTACCGAAATTCATTTATCCTAAATCCGTTTTTAATTGACGAAAATCTTTTCGTGAATGACCCATGTCAATGGCTTGAGATACCGTTATTCACGGAATAAGTTTTTACGTAACTTTCGTTTTATTCGCTATCTATCTATCTATCTACATGTATCTATCTGTCTGTCTGTCTGTCTGTATGTCTGTCTATCTATATTGAGGAATCTGTCCAACGATCTGTCTACATGTGCAATTTAAATGTCCATACTGACAGTCGAATTAAACTAATGAGTGGACTGACAGAGGGACATTGAGTCAGTGTTGGTTCGACGTCATGCCGTCGACACCCGCTCCAACTCACTTCATTGTCACATGACCGTTGGCATGGGAGAGATAGAGACAGAGAGAGAGGGAGAGGTTTGACTGACAAACTGACAGTAGAAAGACGGACGACACAAAGACCGACTGACTGAATGACTGACTAACAGACGAACGGACGGACTGTTAGACAGACAAATAAACATACTGACAGTCGAAAAAAAACAACAACCAATGAGTGGACTTACAGACGGGCGTCGAGTCAACGTTGGCTCGACGTCATGCCGTCGACAACCACTCCAACTCACTTCAATGGCACCTGACCGTTGAGATGAGAGAGGGGTTTGACTGATCCCTGTATCCAAGAAGCCCATAACCCTTTTTGTACCAAATGGAATCTTCCTCCTTATATATAGCATGAGTCATTTTCAAAATTATGGGGTGTCAGGTTGTGTTTTCTTCAAAATTTATTTGGAAAATGGCCAAACTTTTTGCAAACAGTGTAGGCCCTGATCAGACGCCGCGTTCTGATCTGGGCCTGCACTGTTTGTCACTTACCCCTTTTGGGGTTTTCGGAACCAAATGGGTTAATGTAGACCTAAGGGCTGGGCAGGTTGAACGAATCTACAAATCTACCAGATTTTACTGTAAAATCTTGCACTTGCAAAGGAGTGTTTCATTCTTATGCTCTGAAAGGGTGTTCTACGTTTGTTTTGAATTTGATGTTTCAATCCCACTGAGTCTTGATGGGTCCGAGCACTGGGCAAATGGCATTTTATTAAGCAACGCAGTATTATCGTAATCGCAACGTTCTGACGTTTCATCAACGTTGCAATGTAAAATTTAATACATCGCTTTGAAGTTGGTTTGATGTAGACACGACGTTGTTGACACGCTACATGTCGGTTGACGTGGCGTCATTTAACGACAAACTGTAATTTACATTTGCCTGCGCTCGCTAATTGTTGGTGCGCTAAGAGAGAGAGAGAAAGAGAGAGAGAGAGGACCCTGTTGGGTCGTATGTACAATATATCATTTTCGTAATGCGAAATTTCACATCTGGCAGCATATCGGTGTTTCTCCCATTATCTTACATTAGAATTCCCCAAAAGTTTAAAAGAATTCCACTGTTTTACGCTGTAATTAACACTTTTATCTGTCCCACTGCCTTTGAAGCAATACAACAGATGACTGTCAGGGCTTTTCCCGTTCTATTTTTAGAACCGGAAGTACGTCACGAAAAAAGCTCCTTATAGGAGGTTTTAGGAATTCCGTTTATGACGTCATTTTTGCTCATGCGCAAAGCACTGGCCGTCATTTGAAACGGCCATCGCTATTCAAATGTATTGGTGGAACATAAAATGCTAAAAATATTCAGACATTTTGAGAGAAATATACCCGTTTAGATTGAAAAAATTCCTCGAGAAGGAAAGAATGATAATTTGCTTTATTACTGAACTTCATTTATCCTGGATCCGTTTTTATTTGTCAAAAATCTCTTCGTGAATGACCCATGTCAGTGGCTTGAGATACCATTATTCACAAAAGCTTACTTACAAAATAAGTTTTCGGCCCCCGCCCATTAGGGGCTTGAAGAAATATATGGGCTGCATGATGCTTCCAAGCAGAGCTGAATCCGGCCCGCACACTAGTACTGGTAAACCGCTTAGAGGATCTAAGCCAGTCCAGGAACCACGGGGCAAGGCGGACCGTCCATGCTAATAAACCCTATTGGTTTCATTGGGCGACAGGGCTTGAGATGTCATTTCATCTCAATGTCGTGTAAACGTCCCACAAAATTGGAAGCAACGTCTCCAAAATGACCTTTACAGTGTTGGCGGGGACGTTAAACCTCAAATCAAACAAACAAAACAAAATAAGTTTTTACGTAACTTTTCGTTTTATTCATTATCCAAGTATAGCGATCAGATACGGACAGAACTGCTCAAAAAAGGTAGATTGTGGGTACTCGATAGAACCGCCTCATCCAGGCGGTTCTATCGAGTCTCGGCAATGTATATTTCATCTCTCTCTCTCTATCCGTCTATTTTAATAAATTGAAGATTGAAGATTCCAGGTTTTTTTTTTCTTCAAAATTTATGTGGAAAATGGCTAAACCTTTTGCAAATAGTATAGGCCCTGATCAGACGCCGCGTTCTGCTGCGTCTGATCTGGGCCTGCACTGTTTGCCACTTACCCCTTTTGGGGTCTCCGGTACCCAATGGGTTAATGTAAGGGCTGGGAAAGTTGAACAAACCTACCAGATTTTACTGTAAAATCTTGCACTTGCGAAGGAGTGTTTCATTCTCATGCACTGAAAGGATGTTCTATGTTTGTTTTGAAGTTAATGTTCCAATCCCACTGAGTTTTGATGGGTCCGAGCACTGGGCGAATGGCATTTTATTAAGCGCTGTATTATCGCCAACGCAACGTTCTGTTGCAAAGTCAAATTTAATGCATCGCTTTCATGTTGATTTGATGTAGACACGACGTTGTTGACACGTTACACGACAAACTGTAATTTACATTTACCTACCCTCTCTAATTGCTGGTACGCTTAGAGAGAGAGAGAGCGCGGGCGAGAGAGAGAAAGAGAGAGCAACATGTAGGCCATGCCACTCTCAGAGAGAGAGGGGGAGAGAGAGAGCGAGAGAGAGGACCCAGTTGGGTCGTATGTACATGTACTTTAAGAGCAGTCAACTAAGTCAACTAAGCATATCTTTAAGAGCAGTCAACTAAGAAAATAACACTTGGGATTTGCCATCATGAAACCACACCTATGCGAATTTTACCCTCTAAAACCCCACTTTTATATAGTAAAACTGGGGTTTACAGGGGTGAAAATTATTTTTCTTATTTCTGCTCAAAAAAGGTAGATTGTGGGTACTCGATAGAACCGCCTCGTCCAGGCGGTTCTATCGAGTCTCGGCAATGTATGTTTTGAGCAAAAATACATGTACATGTAAGAAAATTATCACACTTTTTCATCTTAAAATTTCCATTTTTTGGCCGAAAAATTGGTGATGTATTTGTATATGCATGTTTTCGTAATGCGAAATTTCACACCTGGCAGCATATCAGTGTTCCTCTCATTATCTTACATTAGAATTCGTCAAAAGTTTAAAGGAATTCCACTGTTTTACACTGTAATTAACATTTTATCTGTCACACTGCCTTGAAGCAATCCGACAGTTTACGGCCCGTACTTTTCCTGTTCTATTTTTAGAACCGGAAGTACGTCACGAAAAAAGCTCCTATAGCATATTTGACATATTTTTGTATAAAGTTCCTACTGGAGCAGTCTGATCTGGGTCTAACTGTTGGCAAAAAAATTACTTTTAAGGTAATCGGCAGACAGCAAAACATAACGACAATTGTCGTGACTGGCATTTTTGTTAGTTTTACTAACAAGATATTTAGTTTTCAACAACTGGCCCCTTGGTTTAGGCTGCCATTTTGTAAATGGGGACATCTTTCCGAAACCAGAAGTGGCCTGCCTTCTGTTGATCTAAACATCCTTTAAATGGTAGTTACTCCTAAAGGATAAAGAATCTGTACCTCTCTGGCTGGATTCTTTTCTGCAAGAGAAGCCCTTAATGAGACGGCAAATGATTTTATGCAACAGTAACCTTCCTTTAAGGTGCATTCATTCTACTAAAAGGGAAATGGATTCGTCTTAAGGGGAAACTGTCAAAAACAATAGTTAAATTTGTTTGATTCCCTTATCGATAAGATTCTATTCTTAACCCATTTTGTACCAAATGGAATCTTCTTTCTTACATGTATATGCAGTAGGAGTCTATTTCCAAATTTATGGGTGACAGGTTGAATTATCTTTGGTCTATTAGGAAAATGGCAGAACTTTTTGCAAATATGATGCCCGGGTTGTCTATATATTCATGAAGATATTTAGCTTGACTATGTCTTATAATAAGGGCCATTTTAATCAAACTCAAATTTTAATCTTAACACTTTAGTGGGTAGTGTTGGAATGACTTAAATTGATACCTTAAATAATGACATGCATGATCAGACCGTAAGGTGCTATTATAAGTTGGGGAGGGAAACCACAGTCATGTAAACTTAATTACAGTACAAAGTTCGTTTGAATACTAAAAATGACAAAAAAAACATTAAACATGTATCAAGAACCATGAAATACTGAAAAGGTAGCTAAAATAATACTACTATCATAGGTTTTTATTGGAAAAATATTGCTGGTTGTCAGGAGCATTTTACATAGCAAAAATGCTCCTGACAACCGGTTGTCAGGAGACACTTCCTATATTTTAATGAACAAGTTATTCACAATGTTTTATTAATAGAAATGTTGTCAGGTGCTGTGGTGAATTGTTCTTACATTTAGTCATTTGTAAAAGTACAATATGTAGTGAGAATACACAGCATCACCAAGAGTTAGGTGATTATTTACATGTACATGTTTTTATTTCTCTGAAACATTTTCTTTCTGAATAAAAATATACTAAACCCTGTCCTATTAGTCCGATAAATTAAATACATGTTTAAATGCAAGGTTATAGCCAGGATTTTGTAAACAGGAGTCCCAGAGGCTTTGTCCAGAAAAAATTGTTAAAATTTGGAATGTAAAACTTTAACCCTTCTCTTGCTGAATATTCAGTTTAGTCAAACCCATTTCTGACTTTGAACCAATCGGATTACTTGATGTGATTTATTCCTACAAATTCATAAATTGAATGTCAAACAGTGTGGATCCTGATCAGATGGCTTCTTCAGAAGACATCTGATCTGGATCTACACTGTTTGCAAAGAAAAGGGTTGTGGCGAACAGCAGGATATTAGAATTAACATGAAGTATTGTAAGTCCTGATGATCATGGGCTTTTGTTTGTTTGTGTTGAGGCTTTACATCACCATCAACACTATTTAGGTCATATTGAGGATGGTGCTTCAAATGTTTTGGGACTGTTACCCAACAACGAGATGAAGTGACGTCTCAGTGCCTTAACTGCCCAAAGAAACTGCTGGAGTTTATAACTATTTATGCCAGAATGGTCTGACTAGCACCACTTTGTCTAGGCCAGCTTAGACTTTTTTACCAGTTCTCATGTTCAGTTGGTTCCAGTTCTGTGTGGAAGCCCTATGCAGCCCAAACTATTTCTGCACTGACGCCCAGGGGCCCTCCTCACCCTGATCAAAAGCACATTGCAGCGACAGAGCTGTCATCAGACAGCAAACTGAGCAAACAATGGTTCACCTGGAAAAGTGTCCTTCAGGTCATTCACAGGGCTGGAAAATGGTTCAAAATTTTACTTGTCCAGGATGACCAAAAGCATGTAGATTTTGGTAAATTTCATTGGGACTAGACCAAATTTTTACTTGTCCTGCCAATTTTTTACTCATCATGGCAAGGGGACGAGAAGAATTTTCCAGCCGTGATACACATAGGTAAAGACAGGGGTATTGCCAATCAAACCTTTGGACAAATATGACTTTGTATCATCATAAAAAATTTATGGTTTGAAAGTATGAGCTATTTTATTATAGCCCCGCTTGAAAAGTGGGGCTATATTGGATTTGCCCTGTCATTCCGTAATTCTGTAATTCCGTAATTCTGTAATTCCGTAATTCCGTTATTCCGTTATTTTTTCGTCACAGTTTTCCCCGAAACTAAGAGAGCTAGAAAACTAAAACTTTGTATACACGTGGACAATGGGTGCCTCCACGGACCTTACCGAAATTATGACCAAGGGCCCATAACTCTTGGAGTTATCTCCCCTGATAGGTTTTTTTAAATGAAAATGTTTGGTCACAGTTTTCTCAGGAACGAAAGAAGCTAGAAAGCTCAAACTTTGCATAAATGTGGACAATGGGTGGATATAGGGAGCTTACCAAAATAATGGCCAAGGGCCCATAACTGTTGGAGTTATCTCTCCTGATAGGTTTTTTAAATAAATGAAAATATAGGTTTTTTTTAAATGAAAATGTTTGGTCACAGTTTTCTCAGGAACTAAAGAAGCTAGAAACCTCAAACTTTGCATAAATGTGGACAATGGGTGGATATAGGGAGCTAACCAAAATAATGGCCGAGGGCCCATTACTTTTGGAGTTATCTCCCCTGATAGTATAGTTTTTTTTAATAAATGAAAAGGTTTGGTGACAGTTTTCTCAGGAACTAAGAAAGCTAGAATACTGAAACTTTGTATGAACATGAAAAGTGGGTGGATGTATGGCCCTTACCAAAATAATGGCCAAAGGCCCATAACTCTTGGAGTTATCTCCCCTGATAGGATATTTTCTGCAAGTAAAAAAATCATTTCACTTTTCTAACCATCAAACCATGAAAAATATTTTCGATACAGTTTTCTCAGGTACTAAGAAAGCTAGAAAGCTGAAACTTTGTATAAACATGAACATTAGGTGGATGTAAGTAAATAATGGCCAACAACATTACTCTTGGGGTTATCTCCCCAGCAAAGAAAAAAAAAAATATTAAAGTTTTCTCTGGAACTAAGAAAGCTCCCCTGATAGGTTAAAAGCTTTTAGAGTCAATGTGTCTTACTCCTCTGATAGCGCTATAGCGGGGCTATAGTCAGATCCTCTGACAGCTCTAGTTTTCTTTGTCTGTGACTTTGACCTTGAGGTCATGGGTATGTGGTGGGTAGGAGGGGTTGGCATTGCTGAATAAAACCATGGACCTGTATATATCACCATTCCAAATTGAACCAGATCCATCACATGTGTTACGGACCGCATTGCCTCCCTTCAGTTATCTACATGCTTAGCTTATAGGTTTATCACCACTCTCTGACAACTGCATCAGTGAGTCGACTCTGTGCCGAAGTTGGCTTCATGTCATCATAAATGCATAAATGATGACTTTCTTGAAGAGGGGGTGTGTTACCGACCGCATTGCCTCCCTTCAGTTATCTACATGCATAGCTTATAGGTTTATCACCACTCTCTGACAACTGCGTCAATGAGGCGACTCTTTTGCTCAGCGGTTAGAGCACTGGACTATCACCTGAGCGACCCGGGTTAGAATCCAACCATAGGCGGGGATTTTTTCAGGCTATGCTTCTTTCCTTTGTTACGGCTCTCATGTCGTAAGACATGACTCTTAAAAAATCTTAGCCCTTAGGATAATGAGCATGGGTATTGCTGAAAAAAATTGCACCTGTATCTACAATCATACCAAATAAGAACCAAGTCCATCATTTCATTTGGAAATTAACAAATTCCTAAATCCATGACTTTGACCTTGAGGTCATGGGTATGGGTTTGGGTACTGCTGAAAACTTTTTGGACCTGTACATGTCATAATACCGGATAAAACTCAAATCGATCATATGGTTTGGTTAATATGAGCTCTTAAGTCGTGCGCATGGGTGGGGTATCACCAAATTATTTTATTTTCGAGTTGAGATTTAATGTCCCAGTCAATGCTACTTAGGTCACTTTGGACTTCTATCCAACATTGAGATGAAATGACATCTTAGGCACCGTTGCCCATTGAAACCAATAAATTCATATGAATGGATGGTCCGACTTGCATTACTTTGCCTGGGCAGGCTTATACCTTCTAAGCTGTTAACCAGTACTCATGTGCTGTTGGTTTCAGCTCTGTGAAGAAGCACCATGCAGTCCAATCAATTTCTCAAAGCACTAATGGGCAGGGTAGAGAGCGATGGCAGTAATGGTTAAAAAAATGGGTTCATCTCAGTGTCGAATAAAAGTTCCAAGGAAAATATGTGCTCTCAAAACTGTTTAAAATCTACCTAATTTCTAAGTCCTTGATCTTAACGTCATGCTAATCAGCTGGGCTATTGCTGAATAAAACTGTGGACCTGTATCTATCATCATAGAAATATGAAGCAAATCCACTATATGGTTTTGAAAATAGGAGCTCTATAAAAAAATAACATAAAAAAAGTCTGTGACCTTGACCTTGAGGTCACTTGCATGGGCAAGGGTATCACTGCATAAAACTATGGACCTGTATCTCTCAGCATACCAAATTTGGTTCGGAAAAGATGATTGATTGAATGAAAATGTTTACAATCAAATTTTTACATGTAAGTCCGTGACCTTGACCCTGAGGTCAAATGCATGGTCGGGGAACTATCATCATTTAAACTTTGAAGCAAATCTATCTTATAGCTTGGAAAATATTTAATATTGAAAATTTCTCTTAGTCTTTGGCTTTGAGGCAATGAACATACATGTAGGCAGGGATATCACTGCCTGATACATATTTAGTATCTTCATACCAAATACACAGGCGCTTGGCCCGTTGATTTGCCGGAAAAACTTGTGGAATAGGTAAAATGTCAAAATATGAGTAAAAAAAAAAAAAAATTCACACTGGTATAGAGCTTTCTAGCTTTCTATACCAGTATGAAAAAAAATTTTTTTTTGCTCAATCATGCTCATATTTTGACTTTAGACACATTCCACACGTTTTTCGGACAAATCAACGGGCCAAGTGCCTGTGACCAAATGTGAAAGAAATCCATGATATGGTTTGGAAAATATGAGCTCTGGACTGTGCTCGTTTGTTTGATTTGATGTTTAACATCCTTGTCAACACTGACTGTATAGGTCATTTGGAGACGTTAATCCAATTTTATGGGACTTTTACCTGACACTGAGATGAAATGACATCTCAAGCCCTGTCGCGCATTGAAACCAAAAGGGTTTTGAGCATGGAGGGTCAGACTCGCGCCACTGACCGCTTTGCCTTTGCAGGCTTAGATCCTCTAAGCGGTTTACCAGTACTCGTGTGCGGCCGGTTTCTGCTCTGGGTGGAAACATCCTGCAGCCCATTTTTCTTCAAATGTATGGGGGCGGTTGGACTGTGCTCGTGCACTTGGGCATTGGCAAACAGAATCTACATAATCAGATGCCACATATCGCAATGTCTTATCAGATCTACTGTACTTGTTTTGAAGTTAAATGAACAGTTTGATTCTCAGTTCAGGATTTTTTCCCAACTACACTCAGAAAGGATCGACCCACCAGTACTCTCAGTACTTTGATTTTTTTCCCTAAATTTAGCGCACCACGTAACTGAGGTAATGGCCAAGTATGACAGACTCAGTATATTATGAAGATAGATACATGTAGAGGACCCCAGTTAGATCCAGCGGAGATAAAATTTCGGCGTCCGAACGTGCTCCATTAGCATCATTGACAGGGTTGAAATTGTCATAACGTGTGCTGTCCTTAGGGTCTGTTTGACAGAAGTGAGGGCGAGGATTGTGGCAACGTAAAATCGATTTAAGCCCCCCAGAGGAATTCGTTTCCGCTGACCATTCCAAAGCGGTTCTTCTATCGCGGCTCGTTTTTGTTATGGTTTGTCTTTGGGTGTTTGTGTCGCTTATATTATTTTATTTTGGATGGCCTTTTGGCCATTTTGTGGGAAAGTGACTGTCCTTTTGGCTTGACGCTGTTGGTGTTTTCGTTTGGGTCTGTTGCTTCATGTTTGTGTTTTTTCCCATTTGGTGTCTCTGATGGGAGCTGTGGGTTAATTGTATCGATTTCTGATCATTGCCTCTACTTCTATTCTGTACATTACATGTACCTGGAAGCCCTCTAGAGTGTGGTAGTTCAGTGGTTCATGCACTTCACTCTGATGCTTCTGATCCCGGCAGGGATGATAATTAACCCTTCACTTGCTGAATATTCAGTGTGGCCACACCCATTTCTGACTTTGAACTAATCAGATTCTTTGATGTAATTTATTCCTACAAATTCATAAATTGAATGTCAAACAGTGTAGATCCTGATCAGATGGCTTCTTCAGAAGCCATCAGATGGCTTCTTCAGAAGCCATCTGATCTGGATCTACACTGTTTTCAATGATAGGGGTTGTCGTGAACAGCAGGATAAGAGTTAAAATTTCGGTGTCTGAGCATATGCTGTATTGGCATGATTTGCAGGGATGAATGCCACAAAGTACTCTGCATGTCCTTCAGATGGGGAGGTTAACTGGAGGATCCGGCCGCGGCCCTTAGTAAAAGAAAATCACTGACTTGTTAGCCTCACTACAATCGACCTTAACCCTTATCTTGCTGTTCATGACAACCCCTATCTTTGCAAACAGTGTAGATCCAGATCAGATCTGTTCAGGATCTACACTGTTTGGCATTCAGTTTATGAATTTGTAGCAATAAATTACATCAAGTAACTTGATTGGTTGATAGACAGAAATGGGTGTGGCTTAAATGAATATTCAGCAAATTAAGGGTTAATAATTTATCTCTTTTTGTCAAGCTGTGTTGGCCCTGATCGGGCAAAATAAGCTCCTTTAGGAGCAGTATAATCTGGGTCTTCACTGTTTGCTCAGGTTTTCTTTTTCTCAACTTTTTAGGACCGCCTCTGGGATTGTTCAGAAGTGGCCTTTAAGGCCACTTTTGAACAGTTCCAAAGGTGGTCTCTGACCAAAGGACATTGTGTGCAGAATCCACGAAGAAAGAATAACTGCACCATTGTTAATAAGATTTTTAAATCTGAATTTGTCTCAATTTTAGGTGGTCTTATTTGATTACAGAGTCTGTGGAAAAAGCTTTTCAGCTAAGGAATGGCAGATGATGATGGTGGTGTCAGCTCAACCTCTGACCCGGTTGTCACAACAGCAATATCAGTATCACCCACCAATGACCTTGACCTCAAGAATGATATCCAGGTAGAAGAGGAAGCAGGTCAAGGTCAGAGTGCAATACAAGGATTTCTTGGTAAGTGGTGAAAATTTAAAATCAAAGTTTAGGCACTGACAGAACTGGTGTGTTAACCCTTTACCACTCAGGGATTTTGTGAATTTCACTGATTTTCACAGTGTTCCACCTGACAGCAACTTCATCTAGCCATTGTTTCATAATGGATGGTCTGTTTTACACCAAACTTGGTATGAATATTCGTTGGGCAGTAGCCTTTCAAGTAGCCTTTCATGACTTGATCATTGTTGTCATGGTAAAGAGGGGGCATCTCAAAGTTGGCAAAAAGTGTGTTTTCACATGAATTTTAATCTTCACACAGCTGTCAAGGCAACGATTAAGGTGTTTGGCACTGGCCATTTTCACTGTTTGCAGCATGTTTTATCAGCATTAAATTTCAAGCATTTTTGACCCCAGACACCCTCAGATATAAATTTTAGCGGCCGGTTGGGCCAGACACCCAAAATTTTTCGGGATGTGAGGGGGAGCCTTGCCCCCCCTTCAACCCCCCCCCCCCCACCAGAATATTTTTAGTTGGGAGGCGGAAAAAACAGGCCACTTTTTAGCTCACCTGTCACATAGTGACGAGGTGAGCTTTTGTGATCAATTTTTGTCCGTCGTGCTTGCGTCAGTGCGCACCAAAGAAAAGACATTTAGGGGCAAAAAAGTTGGACAGTTTGACACTTAGGTATATATTCATGAGTCCAAATGGACTTTATTTCGTTATTTTGGTACTTAAGTGGCAAAAATTGTCTCTTAGGTGGCTTGCCACTTAAGAGAATTTGCCGCTTAAGTAGTCAATGTGCCAACGCCTAGCCACTTAAGTATCCATTTGTGAGAACATCCGTCCATGTGTCCATCCGTGCGTCAGTGCCTCCGTAAACAATTTCAAATAAGTATATCTCTAATACCTAATGGTCAATCTTGATCAAATTTCATGAGAAGCATCATCAGGTAGGGGGAAAGGCTGCATAAGGTTTTTGGGCTGATCAGATTGGAATTCTGGTTGCCATGGCAACATATAGCTCCCATAGACTTACAATGGGAAAAACTTAAAATATCTTCTTCTCTGAAACCACTGGGCCCAGAGCTTAGATATTAAGCTTGTATCAATGTCAAGTGGTCACCTACATAATTCCTGCCAATCATGCCTCTGGGGTCCAAATTGGCCACACCCCTGGGCCCCTTAACTCCTGTAGACTCAAAATGGAAAAAAATGTTCAAAAATCTTCTTCTCTGAAACCACAGGGCCCAGAGCTTAGATATTTAGCATGTAGCAATGGCAAGTGGTCACCTGCATAATTCCTGCCAATTATGCCCCTGGGTGCAAAATGGGCAATGCCCTGGGGCCCCTTTGCTCCCATAGACTCATAATGGAAAAAAGCTTCAAAAATCTTCTTTTCTGAAACCGTAGGGCCCATAGCTTAGGTATTTAGCATGTAGCAACGCAAGTGGTCACCTACATAATTCATGCCAATCATGCCCCTGGGGTCCAAATTGGCCACACCCTGGGGCCCCTTAGCTCCCATAGACTCATAATGGCAAAAAAAGCTTCAAAAATCTTCTCCTCTGAAACCACAGGGCCCAGAGCTTAGATATTTAGCATGTAGCAACGGCAAGTGTTCACCTACATCATTCCTGCCAATCATGCCCCTGGGTTCCAAATGGGCTACGCCCCGGGGCCCCTTAGCTCCCATACACTTATAATGGAAACAAAAGCTTCAAAAATCTTCTTCTCTGAAACTACAGGGCCCAGAGCTTAGATATTTAGCATGTAGCAACGGCAAGTGGTCACCTACATAATTCCTGCCAATCATGACCCTGGGGTCGGCCATGCCCCGGGGCCCCTTCGCTCCCATAGACTCATAATTGAAAAAAAGCTTCAAAAATCTTCTTCTCTGAAACTGCAGGGCCCAGAGCTTAGATATTTAGCATGTAGCAACGGCAAGTGGTGACCTACATAATTCCTGCCAGTCATGACCCTGGGGTCCAAATTGGCCACACCCCGGGGCCCCTTAGCTCCCATAGACTCATAATTGAAAAAAAGCTTCAAAAATCTTCTTCTCTGAAACAACAGGGCCCAGAGCTTAGATATTTAGCATTTAGCAACGGCAAGTTGTCACCTACATAATTGCTGCCAATCATGCCCCTGGGGTCCAAACGGGCCACGCCCCGGGGCCCCTTAGCTCCCATAGACTCATAATGGAAAAAAGTTCAAACAGCTTCTTCTCTGAAACCACAGGGCCCAGAGCTAAGATATTTAGCATGTAGCAATGGCAAGTTGTCACCTACATAAATCCTGCCCATGCCCCTTGGGTCCAAATGACCCACGCCTGGGGCCCCCATAGCTCCCATAGACTCATAATGGACAAAAAAAGCTTCAAAAATCTTCTTCTCTGAAACCACAGGGCCCAGAGCTTAGATATTTAGCGTGAAGCAGCGGCAATTGGTCACCTACATAATTCCTGCCAATCATGCCCCTGGGTTCCAAATTGGCTACGCCCAAAGGCCCCATTGCTCCCATAGACTCATAATGAAAAAAGCTTCAAAAATCTTCTTCTCTGAAACCACAGGGCCCAGAGCTTAGATATTTAGCACGTGGCAACGGCAAGTGTTCATCTACATAATTCATTCCAATCATGCCCCTGGGGTCCAAATGGGCCACGCCCCGGGGCCCCTTAGCTCCTATAGACTCCAAATGGAAAAAAAGCTTCAAAAATCTTTTTCTCTGAAACCACAGGGCCCAGAGCTTAGATATTTAGCATGTAGCAATCGCAAGTGGTCGCCTATATAAATCCTGCCATTCATGCCCCTTGGGTCCAAATTGGCCTCACCCTGGGGCCCCTTAGCTTCCATAGACTCATAGTGAATAAAAGCTTCAAAAATCTTCTTCTCTAAAACCACAGGGCCCAGAGCTTAGATATTTAGCATGTTGCAATGACAAGTCACCTACATAAATCCTGCCAATCATGCCCCTCGGGTCCAAATGGGCCACGCCTCAGGGCCCCTTAGCTCCCATAGACTTATAATGGAAAAAAAGCTTAAAAAATCTTCTTCTCTGAAACCACAGGGCCCTGAGCTTAGATATTTAGCATGTAGCAACGACAAGTGATCACCTACATATTTCCTGCTAATCATGCCCCTGGGGTCCAAATGGGCCACACCCGGGGCCCCTTAGCTTCAATAGACTCATAATAGAAAAAAAAAGCTTCAAAAATCTTCTTCTCAGAAACTGTGAAGCACAGAACTTAGATATTTAGTATCTAGGAACATAAAATAGCCAGCTACATAAACCCTGCTTACCCTGCCCCTGGGGTCAAAATTTGCCATGCCCGAGCTCATCGGCTCCAATAAACTTATAATGGAAGAAAAACTTAAAAATCTTCTTCTATGAAACCATTAGGCCCAGAGGTTAGATTTTTTAGTATGTAGCAATGTCAAGTGGCCACCTACATAAATCCTGCCAGTTATGCCCCTGGGATCCAAATTGGCCACACCCCAGGGCTCTTTAGCTTCCATAGACTTACAATTAGAAAAACTTCAAAAATCTTCTTCTCTGAAACCACAGGGCCTTTATGATAAAAAAAAAACAAAAACAAAAAAAAACAAAAAACAAAACACACACACAAGAAAACCAACAACTTGAAATGGGGAAAAAATCTTCAAAAATCTTCTTCTCTGAAACCATAAGTCCCAGAGCTTAGGTATTTAGCATGTAGCAATGTCGAGGGGTCGCCTTCATGAATCCTGCCAATCATGCCCCTGGGGTCCAAATTGGCCAAATCCTGTGGCCCCTTAACTCCCAACAAACTTATAATGGAAAAAAGATTCAAACATCTTCTTTGAAACCATGAAATACAGACCTTAGATATTTAGTGTATAGCAACACAAAATGGCTGCCTACATAAATCCTGCCAGTTATGCCCCTGGGATCCAAATTGGCCACACCCCAGGGCTCTTTAGCTTCCATAGACTTACAATTAGAAAAACTTCAAAAATCTTCTTCTCTGAAACCACAGGGCCTTTATGATCAAAAAAACAAAAACAAAAAAAAAACACACACACACAAAAAAAACCAACAACTTGAAATGGGTTAAAAATCTTCAAAAATCTTCTTCTCTGAAACCATAAGTCCCAGAGCTTAGGTATTTAGCATGTAGCAATGTCGAGGGGTCGCCTTCATGAATCCTGCCAATCATGCCCCTGGGGTCCAAATTGGCCAAATCCTGTGGCCCCTTAACTCCCAACAAACTTATAATGGAAAAAAGCTTCAAACATCTTCTTTGAAACCATGAAATACAGACCTTAGATATTTAGTGTATAGCAACACAAAATGGCTGCCTACATAAATCCTGCCAGCCATGCCCTTTGGGTCAAAATTGGCCAAGCCGGGTAGCCCCAGGGCTCATTAGCTTCTATAGACTTATACTGGAAAAAACTTAACAAAGATCTTCTTTTCCTAAACCAAAGGCACAGATTTTGTTTGATTTGAGGTTTTACATCCCTGTCAACACTGTAAAGGTCATTTGGAGATGTCTCTTCCAATTTTGTGGGACTTTTACCCGACATTGAGATGAAATTACATCTCAAGCCCTGTCGCCCAACGAAACCAATAGGGTTTATAAGCATGGACACCGCTTTGCCTGAGCTTAGATATTTAGTAAGTAACAATGTCAAGTGGTCTCCTACACTAATGATTTTCTGGTACACAGGCCATTGGGCCCTCTTTTTTGCCCAAAAAATCCTTAAGCAAACATAACTATCCAGGGGTAGAAATGCAGATTTTAGGTGCTTCTGGGGCTTAAAATGGGGGGGGGGGGGGGGGGTGCAGACACGTAAAAACACGTATCTGAGTGGGAAAGGGTTAATTATTCCCCAGTCATTTTAAAATTGTTGGGGAGGGGGCATATAGTATCACCGCTTTCTGTATGTACATCCCGTACAGTGGTTTCCATGCGGTATCTTTAGAAAAAATTGGTGGATTGGATTCAAATTTCATACACAGGTATATAATCATAAGGTACAGGTCAAGTTCGATTTCATTTAAAATTCGGATATTATTATGGGAGTTATAGCCCTTTTAACCCCCCGCTGCAAAGTAGAGCGGGGATTTGGAATGGCCTTCATCTGTCTGTTTGTCCATCTGTCCGTAACACTTTCTTGTCCGTTCCATATCTCCAGAACCCTTGTATAGATTTTCATTTAACTTTGGTCAAATATTTGTCACAGTGAGCTGATTTGCAGAACCCATAAATGAACCATGCGGACTCAAGGTCAAGGTCACAGTTGAAGTTCACGAGTTCGAAACTTTGAATTTTGTGTCCATTCCGTATCACCTTTACCCTTGGAAGGATTTTCATTAAACTTTGGTCAAATATTTTTTTTCAGTGCGCTGATGTGCTGAACCCATAAATGAACCATCTCTACTCAAGGCCAAGGTCACATTTGAAGGTCAGGAGTTTGAAACTTTGAATTAATATCCGTTCCATATCTTCTTTACCTCTTCAAGGATTCTCATTAAACTACAAGCGTTTTCGGAGCCTTGCCTGATAAACTTGATATCAAAAGACACCAACCTGGTATTCTCTATATGGCTTCCAGAATCCCTTGATAGGTTTTATGTTGCCATGTTACTTTATCTCCAGTGATGTTATCTGTTAAGCACAAATTCAAAATATTTCAATTCTATGGGTCTTTCTCCTCTAATGGTGCTGCAGCGTGGGTCATAGTCAGATATTTTGACAGATCTAGTTTATCATAGCATTTGTTTGATTTGAGGTTTAACGTTCCCGTCAACACAGTAAAGGTCATTTTGGAGACGTTGCTTCCAATTTTGTGGGACTTTTACCCGATATTGAGATGAAATGACATCTCAGGCCCTGTCACCCAATGAAACCAGTAGGGTTTATTAGCATAGACAGTCCGCCTCGCACCGCGGTTCTGTTGGCCCTGTCGCCCAATAAACCAATAGGGTTTATAAGCATGGACCGGCTGACCCGCACCGCAGTTCCTGGACTGGCTTAGATCCTCTAAGCGGTTTACCAGTACTAGTGTGTGGATGGTTTCAGCTCTGCGTGGAAGCATCATGCAGCCCATATATTTCTTCAAGCCCCGATGGGCGGGGGCAGTTATCATAGCATAGGTAGGTTTTCAGTTTTAATGTTAACTCTTATCTTGCTGTTCACAAAAACCCCTATCTTTGGAATCAGTGTAGATCCAGATCAGATGGCTTCTGAAGAAGCCATCTGATCAGGATCTACACTGTTTGACATTCAGTTTATGAATTTGTAGGAATAAATTACATCAAGTAATCTGATTGGTTCAAAGTCAGAGATGGGTTTGGCTAAAATGAATATTCAGCAAGAGGAGGGTTAAAATATGTAAAGTGATTCTTTTCAATCATCAAGGAGGTTTCCGGTTTCAAGAATGTCATGAATGCTAGATTGTAAAGATCATCAGATGTGGACATTTTTGTCAGTGAAAATACATGTAATATTAGTCTGGGAAAGGTCTGTGAAAAGTCAAGAAATTTAAATTTGATCTGATGCTTGCATCCCGCTGATTGGTTGATTGATTTGAGGTTTAACATCCCCATCAACACTGTATAGATCATTTTGGAGATGATGCTTCCAATTTTGTGGGACTTTTACCTGACATTGATATGAAATGACATCATAATCCCTGCTGCCCAATGAAACCAATAGGGTTTATATGCATCATTGCCCAAGCAAAGGGGCATGAGCTGGACCATCCATGCACTGCATGGATGGTCCAGCTCATACCCCTTTGCTTGGGCAGGCTTAGACCCTCTAAGCGGTTTTCAAGTACTCATGTGCGGTCAGCTTCAGCTCTGCATGGAAGCATCATGCAGTCAATCTATTTCTTTAACCCCCTATGAGCAGGGGCTGGGCAACCCGCTGAATAATACATGTATAATTAGTCACACCCACTATTAGCCAATCAGATTACATGATATAATGTTTTCTTTCAAAGTCACAAACTGAATGACAGTGTAGATCCTGTTCAGATGGCTTCTAAAGAACAGCAGGATAAGGGTTAATACACAGAATAGTAAAAGAACTGTATGCAGCACAGTTTTTTATGCCATCACTGTGGCCACATCGGATGATGCCTGGGGCATATAGTTTTTCTGTTTTCCGTACATGGGTCTGTGTGTACGATTGTAAGTCTCTGTATGAATATGTGTCAACAAGTACATATGTGTTAGACTCCGGTTAAGGTATTTGTACCAGGTAGAACCTTAACTCATATTTTCCAAACCTTGTGTTGGATTTGGTTCATATTTGGTATGATGATACATACAGGTCCAATATTCTATTCAGCAATACCCCCACCCATACAAATGACCTCAAGGTCAAGGACTCTGAATTTTTAGCTCGGCTGTTTTCAAAGAAAACGCGGAGGTATTGTCATAGCTCTTGCGTCGTCTGGGTCGTCGTGCAAAAACTTGGACATTTTGTAATATTTCTGTCATTACTGAACATATTTACTTGAAACTCGGACTAATTGTTCATTATGAAAGTGGGAACTCATACCACTAGGTGAGGTAACCCTAAAAATTTTTGGCTCAGTTATGCTCCTTTTTCGACTAAGAATTTTTGTTTTCTAAAAGAAACTGCAGCCAAGTGTTGGCATCTGCATGTGGTGCTCTTATTTAACTTTAAAGACTCAAGGTCAAGGTCACAGACTTAGCAATTTTTAATTTTATGAAAGAGCTCATATTTTCCAAACCATACGATGGATTAAGTTTAGATTTGCCATGGTGATAGATACAGGTCCACAGGTTTATTTGGCAATACCCCCACCCATGCCCATGACCTCAAGGTCAAGGTCAGCTTGTCAAGGACTTAAAATGTTTTAATGTTAAAGACTCAGGTTAATGTATTTGTACCAGGTAGAACCTTTTTATTTAAGAGCTCATATCTTCCAAACCATTTGATGACTTTCTTTCATATTTGCTATAATAATAGATATAGCACACGGGTACTGGTAAACTGCTTAGAAGGTCTCAGCATGCCCAGGCAAAGCGGTGTGAGTCGGCACGTCCATGTTTATAAACCCTATTGGTTTCATTGGGCGACAGGGCTTGAGATGTCCTTTCATCTCAATGTTGGGTAAAAGTCCCACAAAATTGGAAGCAACATCGCCAAAATGACCCATACAGTGTTGACAGGGACGTTAAACCTCAAATCAAATGAACAAATAAAGACTCTGGTTAAGATATTTGTACCAGGTTGAGCCCGACCTTTTATGATTTTTATGATACAATTTTCAGTTTTAAAAGTTTTAAAGAGCTCATATTTCAAAACCGTACGATGGATTAAGTTTAAATTTGCTCTAGTGATAGATACAGGTCCAAAGGTTTATTTTGCAATACCCACACCCATGCGTACGACTTCAAGGTCAAGGTCACAGACTTAGAAATTTTTAATGTTAATTTGAGAGTTTATATTAATTTACCCAACCATATGATGGATTGTGTTTATATTTAGTTTATACTAATTTATTTCAGTTTGATTGCGATGGAAACTTCAAGCTTATTTAATCGCTCTTTAACACCCATTTCAAATGTTATCACGCACACAAGAGAGTGGCAGTGACTGTTACACCACTTCTACCCATTTACACCTGGGTGGAGTGAGGCAGTGTCATTACGTGTCTTGTCCAAGGACACACCTCGATACTGGGTGCCGGATTAGAACGCACAACCTCTTGATCATGAGTCGAAAGCGTTAACCACTGTGCTATCAAGGCTGTATATATGGTACAATGATAGATAAAGATCCAAAGTAATATTCAACAATACCACACCCATGCACACGACCTCAAGGTGAAGGTCACAGACATAAAATTTTTAAATTTAAGGTATGTTAAGATCTGATATTTTTCAAACCGTATTATGGATTTGCATCATATTTGGTATGATGATAGTTACAGGTACAAAGGTTAATTCAACAATACGCCTGCCCCCGACCTCAAGGTCAAGCTCACATACTTTTTTTAATGTTAAATGTATTTAGATCTCATATTTTCCAAACCATATGAGGCGTATGCTTAGGGCTGGCTAATCGGAGCTGAAAAGATAATTGATTATCAGTCCTGCCATTGCGATCGATAATGGATTAGTAATCGTTAAGGTTTCTGACATAATTTTACCTTTCTGGCTTTCTGTCTGAGCATGACTCTTACCATATGTTGCACTTTACCATATGTATATTTGAACAGACAGGCCTGAGCAAACAGTGTAGACCCAGATGAGACGTCGCATAATGGGCGTCTCATCAGGGTCTGCACTGTTTGCCACTCATTCAGCTATCTTAGGCATAACTTTGGGTAGTAAATTGTACCTATCAAGTAATTGATTAAAAGCAAATCAGAAATGAAAATCATTTTTGTGGGATTTATCGATTGATTAACCGATTATACGATTAATTGTGTCAGCCTTACGTATGCTCCATATTTGCAATCATGATATACATAAATCAAAAGTTTTATTCAGCCATACCCTCAGCTATGCCAATGACCTCAAGGTTACTTTTCAGGTGAGTTATGCTTTCTGATGATAGCTGTTGTTGCAGCATAATTTTTTCGGGGGTGAGATGGACTCCTCAGTGGGGGCATCTGTGTCATACTGACACATTTCTAGTTTACATTTTTGTTTGCAGTTTCACCTAGCCTGGCTAATCCAACCCTCCAGAGTCTACTGACTACACCAGTGAGCCTCCAGAATGGCCAACTGATGAACACCGATGGAATACAGATACTCACCATACAGTCTAGTCCGACAGATCTTCTTCCAGCTCATGTGGATGCTAGTGGGAAAATCTGGCATGTGATAAACCCAGCTACATTAATTGCTGTTGATGATCCTACAGACTTTAAACCCATAAGCATTGTTGCTGGTAATATTTTGTTCTTCCGTTAGACAATGATAGGGGATTTGTTTGTTTCATTTGAGGTTTAATGTCCCCATCAACACTATTTAGGTCATTTTGGAGACTTTGCTTCCAATTTTGTAGGACTTTTATCCAACATTGAGATGAAATGACATCTCAATCCCTGCCGCCCAATGAAACCAATAGGGTTTATAAGCATGGACGGGCCGACTCGCTGCAATTTTCCTGGGCAGGCTTAGACATTCTAAACGGATTACCAGTACTCATGTGCGGTCGGTATCAGCTCTGCGTGGAAGCATCATTCGTGCAGCCCAATCTATTTCTCCAAGCCCAGATTGGTATGGGGGTCGAGGATAGGGGAACGCTCCTTTGAAAAAGATTCATACTTGACAAGGCAGGTGGGATTTAATCAATTAGAGACAGGAAACCTCTTAACAGGTAAGCTGGTTAATGGTGCAGCCCCAGATCAGACACCTGCGAATGCGGTGTCTGATCAGGCCTTCCACTGTTTGCAAAACACTTACTAATTTTCTTATTGGATTTCTGAAACTACCGGTAACTAACCTGACACACTTCAGTTTGAAGGTAGACTCCTGCTGTTCACCTTATTTGCATAATCTGCTGGTTCCTAGTCTGAATGTTAGTAGTATTGGAAAAACAGGTAATCAGACCCCCCTGACCTTTCAAGGTCAGGGGGGTCTGGTTACCTGTTTTTCTGATATTGACAATGTGCAAGCTGGGAGCCAGCAAATAATGCAAGGAAGTGGCTATTGACAGCCGGCTGTCGATAGCGAAATCGCTATTGACAGCCGGCTGTCGATAGCGAATTCGCTATCGACAGCCAGCTAAGATATTGGATATATATACATATATATAAATGATTATAATCTGATAAAAAAGTATGAATGCATCAATAAAAATGAAATAATTATAGAATATTAAAGTGAACTATTAAACTTTTTTCATACAAATGAAATTTTTCATCAGAATAATAAAATATGAAAACAAACTATTTAAGTGTTCATTACACTTAAGTACTTTACAAGATGTAACTCCATGCTGTGGCTAACATAAATAAATAAATAAATATTTTGTTTTATATATTATTAAGAATCTCAATAAATAAATAAAGGAGTCTAAATAATGTCTATGCAATTATTTTTACATTAGTCATACGAAGTATTTTCATGAGTACATTATAGACTCCAATGTGGTAACATTATCCTACCCCGGTTTTCCAATTGAACAGCTGTGGTCAGAAATCAGAGATCTTGTACCATCATTCCAAGTCAGTATCAAAGCTAAAACTTTCAATCCATCAAGAAAATATGCCTCTATAATTCTGAACCCCTGAAAGCCCACTTTTTAGCTCACCAGAGCCGAAGGCTGCGGGGAAGCTTAAAGGATAGGCAGTTGTCTGTCGTCGTCTGGCATCAACACTTTCAAACGACATCTCTAAAGCCACTGGGCCGATTCAGCCCAAATTTCATCTGTAGCATCCTTGGGCTGGGGGATTGAAAGTTTGAGTTTTTAATGAAAATCGGCTCATTACTTTAGTTGTTATGACAACTTAGAGTTTCCATAGACTTATACTGGGGAAAATAGAAAAATGACATTTACTGCAAAACCTTTGCAGATATTTTTAAAAAACTTTTACCGAAATATTCCTTGAGTGAACTTCTTTTTAGCCACATGCTTTTATGCCAACCTAGGGGTCCGCCAGGGTGTACCAGGGCCATGCCCCACCCCATCCAGCGCATAAAAGGCTATATATCTCAGAAACCATTCAGATCCCAACCCCTAAACCATATTTATTCTTTTTTCTTATGATAAGATGCATTCAGTGACACCAACCTGGGGGTCCCCTGGGATGTGCCAGGTTCATGCCCCACCACCTCCACTTCGTAAAAGGCCCAATATCTCAGAAACCGTTTAGATCCCCACCCCAAAACCATATATATTCTCGTTTCTTATGATAAGACGCGTTCAGTGACACCAACCTGGGGGGCCCCAGAGATTTGCCCGGGCCATGCCCCCACCCCCTCCACTTTGTAAAAGATCCAATATCTCAGAAACCTTTCAGATCCCCACCCCAAAACCATATATATTCTTGTTCCTTATGATAAGATGCATTCAGTGACACCAACTTGGTTCCCCTGGGATGTGCCTGGGACATGCCCCACCCCCTCCACTTTTTATAAAAAAAACATTTAGATCTCCATCCCTAAACCATATTATACTCTTGTTCCTTTTGATAAGACACATTTAGGGATACCAACCTAGGGGTCTCCCAGGGTGTGCTGGGTCCATGCCCCAACCTTCCACTTCATAAAATGCCACATATCTCAGAAACTGTCGGCCCCCGCCCATAGGGGCTTGAAGAAATATATGGACTGCATGATGCTTCCATGCAGAGCTGAATCCGGCCCGCACACTAGTACTGGTAAACCGCTAAGAGGATCTAAGCCTGTCCAGGAACCGCAGTGCGAGGCGGACCCTCCATGCTAATAAACCCTATTGGTTTCATTGGGCGACAGGGCTTGAGATGTCGTTTCATCTTAATGTCGGGTAAAAGTCCCACAAAATTGGAAGCAACGTCTCCAAAATGACCTTTACAGTGTTGACGGGGACGTTAAACCTCAAATCAACCAACCAACCATCTCAGAAACTGTTCAGATCCCCACCCCTAAGGCATGTATATTTGTGTTCCTTTTGATAAGACTCATTCAGTCACATCAACCTTGGGTGTATCAGACACCATTAAGATCCCCACCTCATAATCATATATATTCTTGTTCCTTGTGATTAGACCCATTCAGTCACACCAACTTGGTGGTCCACAGGGGCCATTCCTCTCCCCTTCACTTCATAAGAAGGCCTCATATCTCAGAAACAGTTCAGATCCCCACTCCTAAACAATATATTTTATTGGTACTAATGAGAAGACACATTGTAGGACAACAATCTTGGATTTCCTGGTGTCTGCCAGGGCCATGCTCCAACCCCTCCACAGCTTAAAAGGCCTTATATCTCTGGAACTGTACATATACCCACCCCTAAACCATATATATTCTTGTTCCTTATGATAAAACGCATTCAGTGATACCAACCTGGGCTCTGTTGGATCCATGTACCATCCCTCCACTTCATAAAAGGCCTAATATTTCAGATACAGAGTCCACATGGAAAAGGGGTTCATTTGGGAGACTTTATAATCAATAAATTGAAACCATACATGGCTGGCAGTGGGCAATACTAGTGCCCGCCTGAACTCTGGTGAGCATAGTGGCCCATGGGCCTCTTGTTATGCAGTAAAACAGGGGTTTACAGGGGTATTATTTTTCCATATTTCTGATCAAAATATAGATTATGGGTACTGGTTAGAACTAACTCACCGAGGCTGTTCTAGCAAGTTCCCACAATCACTGTTTTCAGCAGAAATATGAAAATTATCAGAAGTTTTATCTGAAAATGTTCATTTTTGGTGGTAAAATTAATAAATTTGAATAGGTGTGTTTTTGTAATGACTTAGATAGTATAATAGCCTCAATAGCGATCACCTACAATTTACTTTAAAAATGGTTGATCTTTTTGCAAACAGTGTACACCCTGATCATTTGCCTCATTTTTGACATCTGATCTAGACCTGCACTGTTTGCATGTACCCTGTTTTGGGGTGTCCCATACAAAATGTGTTAACTTCATATTAACAAGTGTGCAACTGACAACCCTTTAAACCCCACTTGATAAACTTGTACACACATTATTTTTTCATGCATATCAGTCTGCGTAAAACATATGACCCAACATCTTTCTAAAGGATGTAGTTCTTGACCCATGGGCTACAATTTTTACAACCTTGGTACAGTTCCCATAACCCATGTCCTGCTGAATACATCAACACCTACCTTTGCAAACAGTGTGGATTCAGATCAGGTGGCTTCTGGAGAAGCCATATGATCAGGATCTACACTATATGTCTCCAGGAAAACTTTATTTCAAACAGTTTGACTGATATTCAGAAATGGGTGTGACAAATTTCTTTATTCAGCAGGATGAGGGTTAGAACAAGCCACAGACCGCATACGAAATACATTAATTTTGCTTTGTGAAATCAGCCAATGAAAGCACAGAGATTACCTATGGGTCGACTGAGTGTTGTCAAGGAAAATAGTCTTGGACTGAAGCTTAAACTGTTTCGTTTGGCCCTTTAATTCCCTGTTTATTAAGCAAAAGAGTAGACCCTGATCAGACGACAGTCTGCAGTGCCAGACCTGGGTTCATGCTGTTTGCCAAGCCCAAACCCATGATTTCAGTCCTGATTCTATCTAGATAACCCTCCTATGCAACACTATAAGAATAGCCACTAAAAATAGCATATTTTTTTTTCCTATAAATAACTGTTACCCGGTTTTCAGACAAGTCTGTGATTGTCATTCAGACTTCAGCACTGAAGAGCTTACTGCACTTTGTAACTTTGGGTGGATTGATAAACATGGGACCCAAAACGTGTTCCAATATACTTGTATACATGGATATGAATCTATGAAAACAATGCGACCTCCTTTCACATTGGGAAATAGGGTTTATAAGCATGGACAGACTGACTTGCAATGCATTGCCCGTTTACCAGTACTCGTGTGCGGGTCAGTTTCAGCTCTGCGTGGAAGCATCATGCAGCCCATCTACATGTATTTCTTCAAGCCCCGATGGGCGGGGGACTAAAATAACATCTCCAACAGACCACTATTTACCATTGTTCTGATGATCACGACAAACCTTACCTTTTACAAACAGTGTAGATTCAGATCAGATGGCTTTTGAATAACCCAACTGATCAGGGTGTTTGTTATTCAGTTTGTTAACTGGACAAATTCATTATATTCTGCAATTTGATAAATGGGTGTGGCAAAATTAATTCATTCAGCAGGACAAAGGTTAATCATTATGGGCCAGGGAGTTTTACTTTTACACGTACTATGTCAGTTTGTCCTGTAAAAGTGTTCACTGTCCATATGCATGATTGGCCATGATGTGATGCATAGATAACTTGTGAAAAAAGTTCAGAAATTTCCGCCAACAATGGCCTCAGTCATAGGTAAAGCAGTAAATATTTGTTTGCATTAAGAAGATTAATAAGGCTTCACAATACTCTTATACAAAGAAATGATATGTATCAGAAGATAGACAGTCACCAAATCATTGAAACAGCTGGTAATATCACTACCTTTGCAAGTTCAATGGTAAAGACCCACTGACTGGATAATCACAGTACCTGAAGCCCTTATATAATAAATTATATTGATGGTGACGGCTACTGACAACCGGTTGTCAGAAGCTTGTGAGGCTACAGACAACCGGTTGTCACCAGCCTGTGAGGCTGCTGACAACCGGCTGTCACTAGCCTGTGAAGCTGCTGACAACCAGCTGTATAAAAACTTAATTTAATGGTTTCTTTTCTTTTGATCTTAATTGATATATTTTAAATAATGTTTCTGGGGGTGTTTCTTAGCATCTTTATGGGTCAGCATTGCTAATTTCAACCTACAATATATAGCAAAATGCATACTGATGTTCAACAAATATAAATCTGCAGCACCTAGTATCTGCTGGTATGTGATCTTAATTAAACCACACAGATGTGGATAAAAAGAAAGTCCAGAAATTATCATTTGATGTTTTTGATTTAATAGTTAAAAATTTATGGTGAGGTCTGGGTGGATGGGGTAATTCCATATCAGCCAAGACCTGGCAGCCAGTTCCTATATTAATTAACCTTTTCATAAATGTGTATATAGTAAAAGGCGAACGCTATTGACAGCCGGCTGTCACCAGCAAAAGTTCGCTGGAGACAGCCGGCTGTCTCCAGCGAACTTTCGCTGGTGACAGCCAGCTAAAATATACAGATGATATATTGATAAATAATTAACTTATTCACTGATTTTAATTCTATTAATATGCTTGAGAATAATTTTTTTATGGTTTTGAATATCAATATATGAATTTTATCATTTTTAAATACTTGTATTAGTTATTTTTTGAAAGCTGGCTGTCACCAGCGAAAGTTTGCTGGAAACAGCCGGCTGTCTCCAGCGAACTTTCGCTGGTAACAGCCAGCTAAAATATATATTTTTGTTTGTTATGCCCCCAACTTTGAAAAAGTTGGAGGGGCATATTGCTTCTGCCTCGTTCGTCCGTTCGTCCGTTCGTCTGTTCGTCCGTTCGTCCGTTCGTCCGTTTGTCCGTCCGTTACGCTTTTGATGCATAGCATAACTAAAGAACCGTGTATGCTAGGGTTTTTAAATTTCATATATGGATTCCTCATGGAAAATTAGCTGACACGTATTTTTTTTCTAGTCCGGATTATGCCCCCTTCAAGAGTTATTGCCCTTTGAAATTTTTTTAATAAAATCTTGTCAGCAAGATATCTCGAAAACTATTGGAGCTAGAGCCTTGAAAGTTGGTGATTATATTGGTGGTGATGAGTAGATGAACTGATTAACTTTTGACAAAATTCTGAAAAATACTTTGTGAGTTATGGCCCTTTGTCATTTTGGTAATTTGTGCCCAT
This sequence comes from Lucinisca nassula, assembly GCA_963580285.1. Classification (NCBI taxonomy): domain Eukaryota; kingdom Metazoa; phylum Mollusca; class Bivalvia; order Lucinida; family Lucinidae; genus Lucinisca; species Lucinisca nassula. The sequence goes on along the minus strand of OY757013.1, from coordinate 107,053,519 downwards.
TGTAATGTATGCTAAAAGTGATGCATAGCATAACTTTAGAACCGTGTATGCTGGGGTTTTGAAATTTCATATATGGATTCCTCATGGAAAATTAGCTGACGCGTATTTTTTTTTCTTGTCCGGATTATGCCCCTTTTAAGAGTTATTGCCCTTTGAAATTTTTTTAATAAAATTTTGTCAGCAAGATATCTCAAAAATTGTTGGAGCTAGAGCCTTGAAAGTTGGTGAATATATCGGTGGTGATGAGTAGATGAACTGATTAACTTTTGACGAAATTCCGAAAAATGCTTTGTGAGTTATGGCCCTTTGTCATTTTGGTAATTTGTGCCCATTGTAATGTATGCTAAAAGTGATGCAAAGCATATCTTTAGAACCGTGTATGCTAGGGTTTTGAAATTTCATATATGAATTCCTGATGGAAAATTAGCTGATGCGTATTTTTTTTCTCGTCCGGATTATGCCCCTTTTAAGAATTATTGCCCTTTGAAATTTTTTTAATAAAATCTTGTCAGCAAGATATCTCAAAAACTATTGGAGCTAGAGCCTTGAAAGTTGGTGAATAGATTGGTGGTGATGAGTAGATGAACTGATTAACTTTTGACAAAATTTTGAAAAATACTTTGTGAGTTATGGCCCTTTGTCATTTTGGTAATTTGTGCCCATTGTAATGTATGCTAAAAGTAATGCATAGCATAACTTTAGAACTGTGTATTCTAGGGTTTTGAAATTTCATATATGGATTCCTCATGGAAAATTAGCTGACGCACATTTTTTTTCTTGTCCGGATTATGCCCCTTTTAAGAGTTATTGCCCTTTGAAATTTTTTTGATAAAATTTTGTAAGCAAGATTTCTCAAAACTATTGGAGCTAGAGCCTTGAAAGTTGGTGAATATATTGGTGGTGATGAGTAGATGAACTGATTAAATTTTGACGAAATTCCGAAAAATACTTTGTGAGTTATGGCCCTTTGTCATTTTGGTAATTTGTGCCCATTGTAATGTATGCTGAAAGTGATGCATAGCATATCTTTAGAACCGTGTATGCTAGGGTTTTGAAATTTCATATATGGATTCCTCATGGAAAATTAGCTGACGCGTATTTTTTTTCTCGTCCGGATTATGCCCCTTTTAAGAGTTATTGCCCTTTGAAATTTTTTTAATAAAATCTTGTCAGCAAGATATCTCAAAAATTATTGGAGCTAGAGCCTTGAAAGTTGGTGAATAGATTGGTGGTGATGAGTAGATGAACTGATTAACTTACGACAAAATTCCGAAAAATACTTTGTGAGTTATGGCCCTTTGTCATTTTGGTAATTTGTGAAAAACTTTGTCATCGTTCTAGCGCCTACATTTCTTCACCAATTTCAATATAACTTCACACAAATGTTCCTTATAGAAAAAACTCGAGCAAGTTCGACTTTCAAGGTCATGACCTCAAGGTCAAGGTCACTGTGGCTATTTTTAGAAAAACTTTGTCATCGCTCTTGCGCCTTCATTTCTTCACCAATTTCAATGTAACTTCACACAAATGTTTCTTATGACAATATCTCAGCGAGTTCGACTTTCAAGGTCATGACCTCAAGGTCAAGGTCACTGTGGTTATTTTTAGAAAAACTTTGTCATCGCTCTAGTGCCTACATTTCTTCACCAATTTCAATATAACTTCACACGAATGTTCCTTATAAAAAAATCTCGAGCGAGTTCGACTTCAAAGTCATGACCTCAAGGTCAAGGTCACTGTGGCTATTTTTAGAAAAACTTTGTCATCGCTCTAGGGCCTAAATTTCTTCACCAATTTCAATATAACTTCACACAAATGTTTCTAATGACAATATCTCAGCGAGTCCGACTTTCAAGGTCATGACCTCAAGGTCAAGGTCACTGTGGCTATTTTAAGAAAAACTTTGTCATCACTCTAGCGCCTACATTTCTTCACTGATTTCAATATAACTTCAAACAAATGTGCCTTATGACAATATCTTGAGCGAGGTCGACTTTCAAGGTCATGACCTCAAGGTCAAGGTCACTGTGGCTATTTTTAGAAAAACTTTGTCATTGCTCTAGCGCCTACATTTCTTCACTGATTTCAATACAACTTCACACAAATGTTCCTTATGACAATATCTCAAGTGTGTTCGACTTTCAGGGTCATGACCTCAAGGTCAAGGTCACTGTAGCTATTTTTAGAAAAAAATTGTCATCGCTCTAGCGCCTACATTTCTTCACCGATTTCAATATAACTTCACACAAATGTTCCTTATGACAATATCTCTAGCGAGTTCCACTTTCAAGGTCAAGGTCACTGTGGCTATTTTTAGAAAAACTTTGTCAATGCTCTAGCGCTTACATTTCTTCACCGATTTCAATATTACTTCACACAAATGTTCCTTATGACAATATCCCAAGCCATTTCAACTTTCAAGGTCAAGGTCACAATGGCTATTTTTAGAAAAACTTTGCTATCGCTCCAGCGCCTACATTTCTTCACAGATTTTAATATAACTTCACACAAATGATCCTGATGACAATACCTCGAAAGAGTTTGACTTTCAAGGTCAAGGTCACTGTGGCTATTTTTAGAAAACCTTTTTCATTGCTCTAGCGCTTACATTTTTTCACCAATTTCAAAATCGATTCACACAAATGTTCGTTATGACAATATCTGTAGCGAGTTCCATTTTCAAGGTCAAGGTCACTTTGACTATTTTTAGAAAAACTTTGTCAATACTCTAGCGCTTACATTTCTTCACCAATTTCAATATAATTTCGCACAAATGTTCCTTAAGACAATATCTCGAGCGATTTTGACTTTCAAGGTCAAGGTCACTGTGGCTATTTTTTTAAAAAAACTGTCATCGCCCTAGCGACTACATTTCTTCACTGATTTCAATATAACTTCACACAAATGTTCCTTATGATAATACCTTGAGTGAGTTTGACTTTCAAGGTCAAGGTCACTGTGGCTATTTTTAGAAAAACTTTGACATGGCTCTAGCGCTTACATTTCTTCACCGATTTCAGTATAACTTCACACAAATGTTCCTTATGACAATATCTCGAACTATTTCGACTTTCAAGGTCAAGGTCACTGGGGCTATTTTTAGAAAATCTTTGTCATCACTCTACGTTTATTGATGGATGTCAATAGAACTTCACACAAATGTTTCTTATGGTTATATCTCGAGTTGCTTGGTCATGACCTCAAGGTCAAGGTCACTATGGCTATTTTTAGAAAAACTTTGTCATTGCTCTACCGCCTACATTTATGACTTTAATCTAACTTCACACAAAAGATGCTTATGTTAATATCTTGAGCAAGATCTACTTCGCGGCCATGGCCTCATGTCAAGGTCCCTATGACTATTTTTAGAGAAATATTGTCATCACTCTAGAACCTACATTTATGGATGGATTTTTAAACAAACTTTACACAAATGTTGCATATGATAATATCTCAAGCAAGTTGGACTTTTGCCATTTCAGTGTTTTCCACACACCAAGTTGTCTTGTGCGAGGGGATTTGTATCGCATGCAATGCCTTGTTTTTTTTTTAATAAAATCTTGTCAGCAAGTCCATATCTTGAGAACTATTAGAGCTTCATTAATCATTCTTGGTACAAACTTGCATCCAGGCATTGCAACTTCAACGCAAGCATCCATATCTGACATTGACCTATATTTTATGGTTCACTGACTTCGTGAATTATTGCGACCACCCTGACTTTCACCATTTCTCGAAAACTATTAAAGCTTTTTATATTATAATTTGTACAAACTTGCATCTAGGAATTCCAACTGCAACGCAAGCATCCATATTTGACTTTTACCCATATTTCATGGTTCACTGACTTTGTGAATTATTGCGACCACCCTGACTTTCTATCTAATGTAAGAGTCCATTTCTCAAGATCTATTAGAGCTTCATTAATTGTATTTGGTACAAGCTTGCATTTAGGAATTGAAACTTCAATGCAAGTATCCATTTCTGACCTTGACCTACATTTTATGGTTCACTGACTTTGTAAAATAGTGTGACAACCCTAACTTTGACCCTGATGTAAGAGTCTGTTTTTAAGAGTTACTTGGTACATGCTTGCAACTAGGAGTGAAATTTTTATGCAGGCATCCATGTTTGACCTTGACCTAGATTTCATGGTTTGGTGACTTTGCGCCCCCACAGGCGCGACATAGCCTTCGGGGGAATTCTTGTTGTATGTTTTGGAGTCTTTAACAATATTTGTTGAATATTTTGCCAGCTAAGGTCAAGCAAAGGTTGGGGGCATTGTGTTTTACAAACACCATTTCTAGTTTGATTTGATATGTTTAACGTCCCCACCAACACTGTAAAGGTCATTTTGGAGACATTTCTTCCAATTTCAAGGGAATTTAAAGCTATGACGCCCAATGAAACCAATAGGGTTTATAAGCATGGATGGTCCGAATCGCCCAGCTTTGCCTGGGCAGGCTTAGATCCTCTTAAGCGGTTTACCAGCTGCATGGAAGCATCATGCAGCCCATCTATTTCTTCAAGCTCCCAGCTAAAATAAATGGATGATATATATTGACAAACATGTGTTGTCAGAAGACAACATAGCTCCCCTTTGAGGGCCTAGCAAGTTATCAAAAATGATTTTATTTCTTCTTTAAAAAGCCCAACAGACTGCAGCAATTAGAGAACCATATAGTACCCCTGAGAACCACTGAAGATTTGTTTGTTTGATTTGAGGTTTAACATCCCCGTCAACACTGTAAAGGTCATTTTAGTGATGTTGCTTCCAATTTTGTTGGACTTTTACCCGATATTGAGATGAAATGACATCTCAAGCCCTGCCTGCCACCCAATGAAACCAACAGGGTTTATAAGCATGGATGGGCCAACTCGTACCCCTTTGCCTGGGCAGGCTTAGATCCTCTAAGCGGCTTACCAGTACTCATGTGCGGGCCGGATTCAGTTCTGTGTGGAATCATCATGCAGCCCATCTATTTCTTCAAGCTCCGATGGGCGGGGGCGAAGAACCACTGAAGAATAAATCTTGTTTTAAGTGTTTTTATTTGAAAAAATAATATTCTCCCCCTCCCCCCCCCCCCCCCAAAAAAAAGCCATTTTCTTATGAAAAAGAGATAAACAACCTGAGGTCTTGTTGTACTGGGGTAATGTGATGGGGCCATGCCCTGCCCTGCCCCTCCACTTCATAAAAGGCACTATATTTCCGAAACCATTCAAATCAAATCCATACCTCACAAGCATGTATACCTTATAAATATTCTTGTTCCTTATAATTAGACACATTCAGTCACACCAACCTAGGGTTGGGGTGGGGGCCATTCCTCTACCTCCCACATCTCCACTTCATAAAAGGGCCTCATATCTCACCAAACCCCTAAGCCATATGGGTTTTCCTGGGATCTGCCGGGGCCATGCCCCAACCCATCCATCGCTTAAAAAAAACCTATATCTCAGGAACCATACATATCCCCACCACAAAACCATATATATTCTTGTTCCTTATGATAATACACATTCAGTGATAGCAACCTAGGGGTCTCACAGATTGTGCCAGGGCCACAGCCCACCCCTCCACTTCACGAAAGGCCAACTATCTGAGAAACTGTTCAGAGCCCCACCCCTCAACCATATATATTCTTGGTCCTTATGATTGAAACACATTCAGTGACAACAATCTTGGGCTTTCCTGGGATCTGCTGTGGGCAAGCCCCAGCCCCTCTACTGCTTAAAAGGCCTCTCAGGAATTGTACAGATCCCCGCCCCAAATGCATAAATATTCTTGTTCCTTATGATATGATGCATTCAGTGATAGCAACCAGTCCATGCTCCACCTCCTCCACTTCATAAAGTGCCTAATATTTCAGATACAGGGTGCACGTGGGTGCTCATTTGGGAATGGGGGTTTGTTGGGGAGACTTTATAGTCAGTAGATTAAAATCATATCATGTTAACCCATTTTGTACTGGAAACCCCAAAACGGATACCCTAGCAAACAGTATAGGCCAAGATCAAACCAAGGATACAGACTAACAGGTGCCCACTCACCCAAGGCACCTAAATTTTTGCCTTAGGAGCCTAAGTTTTGGATTAAAATACCTATTAAAATATCTAATTAAAAATTTTTTAAGTCTGTGACCTTGACCTTGAGCTCATGGGCATGGGTGGGGGTATCGCTGAATAAAATGGACAGGTATCTAACATCATACCAAATATAAACTCAATCCATCTCATGATTTGGAAAATATCAACTCTTAAAATATCTAATTAAAAATTTCTAAATCTGTGACATTGACCTTGAAGCCATAGGCATGAGTGGGGGTATTGCCAAAAAAACATTTGGACCTGTATCTATCATCATAGCATATGTACATTGTAAGCCAAATCCATAATATGGTTTGGAAAATTTGAGCTCTTTAAAATCTTTAACATTAAAATTGTCTAAGTCTGTGACCTTGACCTTGAGGTCATAGGCATGGGTGGGGGTATTGCTGAATAAAACATTGTACCTATATCTATCATCATATGAACCAAAGGCATCCTAAAAGGTACAAAAACCTTAACTGGAGTCTTTAACATGGAAAATTTCTAAGTCCATGACCTTGACCTTGAGGTCATGGGCATGGGTGGGGGTATCGCTGAATAAAACTTTGGACATATATCTATAATCATACCAAATTCCATCAAATGGTTTGGAAAATATGAGTTCTAAAATGTTCAGGTCTACCTGTTACAAAAACTTTAACCTGAGTTTTAACATTGAAAATTTCTAAGTCTGTGACCTTGACCTTGAGGTCACAGGCATGGGTTGGGGTATTGCTTAATGAAACTTTGGACCTATATTTATCATCATACCAAAGATGAACCAGTTCCATCAAATGGTTAGGAAAATATGAGTTCTAAAAGTTAAGGCTCTACCTGTTACAAAAACCTTAACCTGAGGTTACAGGATCACGTACGTATGTACACACATACACACAAACCAAACCAAAAAACTATATGCCCCCGGCATCATGCCGATGCTGGGGCATAAAAATGTGTTATATACATGAATATCCAACCAAAAATGTAAATGTATAGAATGAGATTACTGCATGTTGTAAAAATGTTAAATTCATGGTAATTTAATAATTTTAGGACCACAATATACATCATGTATCTATTTAAATTATTAACAAGGGTTCCATTAAATGACTTTTATTTATTACTGAACAATATACTTTCTATATATTTTTGCTGGCTGTCACCAGCGAAAGTTCGCTGGAGACAGCCGGCTGTCACTAGCGAACTTTTGCTGGAGACAGCCGGCTGTCTCCAGCGAACTTTTGCTGGAGACAGCCGTCTGTCAATAGCCACTTCCGTAGTAAAACACACTAAATTGGCAATATGAGTATGCTAAATACCCATTTTCATCAATTTAGTTTGCTGGTTGTCAATAGCGAATTCGCTATCGACAGCCGGATGTCAATAGCGATCGCCATAATGCAAATATGGTGAGAAAGAACCCTTATCATGTTGAATATTCATTTAAGCCACACCCAGTTCTGTCTATCAACCAATCAAATTACTTGATGTAATTTATTGCTACAAATTCATAAACTGAATTCCAAACAGTGTAGATCCTGATCATATGGCTTCTTCAGAAACCATCTGATCTGGATCTACACTGTTTGCAAAGATAGGGGTTGTCGCAAACAGCAAGATAAGGGTTGAACTTTAGCATGCTGAGTTTTATTCAATACTCGTCCTTTGGAGGGTGTACCCTTATTTTGGCAAGCATAATTTCCTTAAACCTGAACCAATTCTGCTCATACTTAGACCCATTATAGGCAAGACATCATCCACCATTTTCACTGGAAGTATTATTGACTTCCAAATATGGCTGCCACATGATCTGACCGGGAACCGTTTAAGACACTTTGTTTGTTTGTTTGATTAGAGGTTTAACATCCCTGTTAACACTGTAAAGGTCATTTTGGAGACGTTGTATCCAATTTTGTGGGACTTTTACCGGACGTTGAGATGAAATGACATCTCAAGCCCTGTCACCCAATGAAACCAGTAGGGTTTATTAGCATAGACAGTCCGCCTCACACTGCTGTTCCTAGACAGGCTTAGATCCTCTTAGCGGTTTACCAGTACTAGTGTGCGGGCCGGATTCAGCTCTGAGTGGAAGCATCATGCAGCCCATATATTTCTTCAAGCCCCTATGGGCGGGGGCCGTTAAGACACTTTAAAAAAAATAAAAGACAATAGCTCTCAGTGTGTGCTTTGAATGATAAAATTGGTAGCTTCTGTAGCTACCTATATTATGGCTACATATTTTATCACCAGTAGTTGTTTAGATTGATTGGGTTAGTATGCACAAAATTGTGATAGAACAGGTAAGGCCGATCTGTTGAAAACTGGCACTTGAGAAATTGTCGATTTTTAACGTCATTTCCGGGTTTAAACTCTAACGGCCTGTAATGTTGGTAAAACCTGTGCCCTTCTAAGAAAGATGGATCCCTCCTGCATTGGACAACCTCATCGGATGGAGTGTACTTGCTTTCTTACGAGCGTGATAAGCTACTTAATTTGTACCACATCCTTGGGCGACTAAAGTGGCCTCCAGCACGCTGAAGGTTAAGAAGAATGAGAACACCTGGCTGATTTTTCTGCCATTTTTCAAAGGGAGACAACTTTTGGGACTTCCTGTAGCCCTGTCCAAAGGAAAAAGGGGTCTAGGAGCAAATCTGTCCTTTAAGATTTGATCCTTATTGACATGGGAGATGAAAATACATTTGCATGAGTTACCACCCCTGAATATGGATCTATTCTCGTCATGTGGAATAGGCACAGCAGGCAGATTTTTCACCATTTTTCAAAGAGATACAACTTTCAGGACCTCTTGTAGCCCTGTCCAACTGAAAAAGGGGGTTTACTCTTAAAGGAAAGAATTTGCTCCTGAGGAGCAAATTCTTTCCTTTAAGAGTTGACCCCTATTGACATGGGTGACCAAAATACTTTTGCGAGAGCGACCACCCCTGAAGGTGTATCCATTCACCTTAGAATGGGTTGAAAAAGGCATCCACCAAACTACATTTATACTCTTACCGAGATCCATGTTTCAATGAAACTAATAGCACTCATGACTCTTATTATAAGTCCCTGAGTGTGGGCTGCAGAAATGGTCCTGGACAGGTACCTAGACTAAATGATGGGAGGCATTGAGGTGAAATGGAAATTCGGATTTGCTAAAATGGTTCCATTCCCATATACAAGATGGCCACCATGGCAGCCATCTTGAAATTCTTCAACCTACATCTCCTTCTGAACCAAAGGTCAGATGATCTGAACCAAAGGTCAGATGATCTCCTTCTGAACCAAAGGTCAGATGATCTCCTTCTGAACCAAAGGTCAGATGATCTTTTTCTGAACCAAAGGTCATATGATCTCCTGAACCAAAGGTCAGATGATCTCCTTCTGAACCAAAGGTCAGATGATCTCCTTCTGAACCAAAGGTCAGATGATCTCCTTCTGAACCAAAGGTCACCGTCAGATGATCTCCTTCTGAACCAAAGGTCAGATGGAGCTGAAACTTGATTGGAAGCATCAGGCCAACATGGAGATTCCGAATTGCTGAAATTATTTAATTCTGTTATCTAAGATGGCTTCCATGTTGGCCATCTTGAAAATCTTCAAACCTCATCATGCTGAATTGAGCTGGAACTTGATGGGAGGCATTGGAGTGACATGGAGATTCAGACTTCTTAGAACCATTTTGTTCTGATATCTCAGACAGCTGCCATATTGGCCATCATGAAAATCTTCCAACCACATCTGCTACCGAATCGTCTGTTGCATTGAGTTGCAATTGGTGGTTGGCATTTGGGTGACATGGAGATTCAGAATTGCTGAAATTGTCGCATTCTGATACCCCAGATGGTGACCATCTTGCAATTCTTCAATGCCTGTGTATAGTAATTGCACATAATATGATATACAGGGAGGCGCAGCTCAGGTGTTGTCAGTATATTTATGCCCCCAACTTCGAAGAAGTTGTGGGGGCATATTGGTTTTGCGTTGTTCGTCCGTCCGTCCTTCTGTCCGTCCCGTTTTTTTACTGCATAGCATAACTTAAGAACCATGGGTGATAGGTTTTTGAAATTTCATACATGGATTCCTTATGAAAAAATAATTGACCCGTGTTTTTTTTCTCGTCAGGATTATGCCCCTTTCTTGTGTTATGCCCCTTTGCAAAAAATACTTCTAAATCTTGTAAGCAAGATATCTCTAAAACTGTTTGAGCTTTTGCCCTGAAACTTTTCAGACTGGTTTGGGATGATGAGTAGATGAACTGATTAACTTTTGAAAAAGATCCGAAATTTTTTTCTTGAGTCATGGCCCTTTGAATTTTTTGGCGTTTTAGGCTTGTAAGAAAGATAGCTAAAAACTGTTTGAGCTATTGCCCTGAAACTTTACAGAACGGTTGGGGATGATGAGAAGATGAACTAATTAACTTTTGACAAAAATCCAATTTTTTTTCTTGAGTTTTGCCCCTTTGAAATTTTGCGGGTTTTAAGCTTGAAAGCAAGATATCTCAAAAACTGTTTGAGCTATTGCCCTGAAACTTTACAGGCTGGTTCAGGATGATTAGTAGATGAACTTATTAACTTTTGAAAAAATTCCGATTTTTTTTCTGAGTTATGGCCCTTTGAAATTTTCTGCATTTTAAGCTTGTAAGCAAGATAACTGAAAAACTGTTGAGCTATTGCCCTGAAACTTTACAGAATGGTTGGGGATGATGAGAAGATGAACTGACTAACTTTCGACAAAAATCCTATTTATTTTTTCTCGTCAGGATTATGCCCCTTTCTTGAGTTAGGCCCCTTTTGCAAAAAAAAAAAATACTTTGAAATCTTGTAAGCAAGATAACTCAAAAACTGTTTGAGCTTTTGCCCTGAAATTTTACAGACTGGTTTGGGATGATGAATAGATGAACTGATTAACTTTTGAAAAAAAATCTGAAACTTTTTTCTTGGGTTATGGCCCTTTGAAATTTTTTGCGTTTTAAGCTTGTAAGCAAGATAACTCAAAAACTGTTTTAGCTATTGCCCTAACACTTTACAGATTGGTTGGGGATGATGAGAAGATGTACTGATTAACTTTTGGCAAAAATCCATTTTTTTTCTTGAGTTATGCCCCTTTGAAATTTTGTGTGTTTTAAGCTTGTAAGCAAGATATCTGAAAAACTGTTTGAGCTATAGCCCTGAAACTTTGCAGGCTGGTTCAGGATGATGAGTAGATGGACTGATTAACTTTTGAAGAAAATCTGAAATTTTTTTCTTCAGCTATGGCCCTTTGAAAGTTTTGTGTTTTAAGCTTGTATGCAAGATAACTCAAAAACTGTTTGAGCTATTGCCCTGAAACTTTACAGAACGGTTGGGGATGATGAGAAGATGAACTGATTAACTTTTGACAAAAATCCAATTTTTTTTCTTGAGTAATGCCCCTTTGAAATTTTGCGGGTTTTAAGCTTGTAAGCAAGATATCTCAAAAACTGTTTGAGCTATTGCCCTGAAACTTTACAGGCTTGTTCAGGATGATTAGTAGATGAACTTATTAACTTTTGAAAAAATTCCGATTTTTTTATGCCCCCGCCATTCGAAGAATGGTGGAAAGGGCATATAGCGTTGCCCCTGTCCGTTCGTCCGTGCGTCCGTCTGTGCATCCGAAACTTAAACGCAGTCAATAACTTCCTTATTTCTTGATGGATTTTAAAATTACTCAGCAGAAATGTTAACCATCATGAGACGACGTGTCACATGCAAAACCCAGGTCCGTACCTCCAAGGTCGAGGTCATACTTAGAGGTCAAAGGTCAAAAAAAGGGTCCGAAACTTAAACGCAGTCAATAACTTTCTTATTTCTGGATGGATTTTGAAATTACTTTGGAGAAATGTTAACCATCATGAGTCGATGTGTCACCTGCAAAACCCAGGTCCGTACCTCCAAGGTCAAGGTCATACTTGGAGGTCAAAGGTCAAAAAAAGGGTCCGAAACTTAAACGCAGTCAATAACTTTCTTATTTCTGGATGGATTTTGAAATTACTTTGTAGAAACGGCCCCCGCCCATAGGGGCTTGAAGAAATATATGGGCTGTATGATGCTTCCACGCAGAGCTGAATCCGGCCCGCACACTAGTTCTGGTAAACCGCTTAGAGGATCTAAGCCTGTTCAGGAACCGCGGTGCGAGGCGGACCGTCCATGCTAATAAACCCTATTGGTTTCATTGGGCGACAGGGCTTGAGATGTCATTTCATCTCGATGTCGGGTAAAAGTCCCACAAAATTGGAAGCAACGTCTCCAAAATGACCTTTACAGTGTTGACGGGGACGTTAAACCTCAAATCAACCAACCAACCAACTTTGTAGAAATGTTAACCATCATCAGTCGATGTGTCACATGCAAAATCCAGGTCCGTACCTCCAAGGTCAAGGTCATACTTGGAGGTCAAAGATCAAAAAAAGGGTCCAAAACTTAAACGCAGCCAATAACTTACTTATTTTTGGACGGATTTTGAAATTATTTTGAAGAAATGTTAACCATCATGAGACAATGTGTCACGTGCAAACCCAGATCCGTACCTCCATGGTCATACTTGGAGGTCAAATGGCATAAAAAGGGTCCAAAACTTAAACACTGTCAATAACTTTCTATGGATGAATACGAACATAGACATATTTTCGGGCGGGGGCATCCGTGTCCTATGGACCCATTTCTAGTTTTTCTGAGTTATGGCCCTTTGAAATTTTTTGTGTTTTAAGCTTGTAAGCAAGATATCTGAAAAACTGTTTGAGCTATAGCCCTGAAACTTTGCAGGCTGGTTCAGGATGATGAGTAGATGGACTGATTAACTTTCGACAAAAATCCAATTTATTTTTTCTCGTCAGGATTATGCCCCTTTCTTGAGTTAGGCCCCTTTGCAAAAAAAAAAAATACTTTGAAATCTTGTAAGCAAGATAACTCAAAAACTGTTTGAGCTTTTGCCCTGAAATTTTACAGACTGGTTTGGGATGATAAATAGATGAACTGATTAACTTTTGAAAAAAAATCTGAAACTTTTTTCTTGGGTTATGGCCCTTTGAAATTTTTTGCGTTTTAAGCTTGTAAGCAAGATAACTCAAAAACTGTTTTAGCTATTGCCCTAACACTTTACAGATTGGTTGGGGATGATGAGAAGATGAACTGATTAACTTTTGGCAAAAATCCAATTTTTTTTTCTTGAGTTATGCCCCTTTGAAATTTTGTGTGTTTTAAGCTTGTAAGCAAGATATCTGAAAAAACTGTTTGAGCTATAGCCCTGAAACTTTGCAGGCTGGTTCAGGATGATGAGTAGATGGACTGATTAACTTTTGAAAAAAATCTGAAATTTTTTTCTTCAGCTATGGCCCTTTGAAAGTTTTGTGTTTTAAGCTTGTATGCAAGATAACTCAAAAACTGTTTGAGCTATTGCCCTGAAACTTTACAGAACGGTTGGGGATGATGAGAAGATGAACTAATTAACTTTTGACAAAAATCCAATTTTTTTTCTTGAGTCATGCCCCTTTGAAATTTTGCGGGTTTTAAGCTTGTAAGCAAGATATCTCAAAAACTGTTTGAGCTATTGCCCTGAAACTTTACAGGCTGGTTCAGGATGATTATTAGATGAACTTTTGAAAAAATTCCGATTTTTTTTCTGAGTTATGGCCCTTTGAAATTTTTTGCATTTTAAGCTTGTAAGCAAGATAACTGAAAAACTGTTTGAGCTATTGCCCTGAAACTTTATAGAATGGTTGGGGATGATGAGAAGATGAACTGACTAACTTTCGACAAAAATCCTATTTATTTTTTTCTCATCAGGATTATGCCCCTTTCTTGAGTTAGGCCCCTTTGCAAAAAAAAAAAAAAAACAAAAAAAAACTTTGAAATCTTGTAAGCAAGATAACTAAAAAACTGTTTGAGCTTTTGCCCTGAAATTTTACAGACTGGTTTGGGATGATAAATAGATGAACTGATTAGGCCCATTTGCAAAAAAAAAAAAAAAAAAAAAAAATACTTTGAAATCTTGTAAGCAAGATAACTCAAAAACTGTTTGAGCTTTTGCCCTGATATTTTACAGACTGGTTTGGGATGATTAATAGATGAACTGATTAACTTTTGAAAAAAATCTGAAACTTTTTTTCTTGGGTTATCTCCCTTTGAATTTTTTTGCGTTTTAAGCTTGTAAGCAAGATAACTCAAAAACTGTTTTAGCTATTGCCCTAACACTTTACAGAATGGTTGGGGATGATGAGAAGATGAACTGATTAACTTTTGGCAAAAATCCATTTTTGTTTCTTGAGTTATGCCCCTTTGAAATTTTGTGTGTTTTAAGCTTGTAAGCAAGATATCTGAAAAACTGTTTGAGCTATAGCCCTGAAACTTTGCAGGCTGGTTCAGGATGATGAGTAGATGGACTGATTAACTTTTGAAAAAAATCTGAATTTTTTTTCTTCAGCTATGGCCCTTTGAAAGTTTTGTGTTTTAAGCTTGTATGCAAGATAACTCAAAAACTGTTTGAGCTATTGCCCTGAAACTTTACAGAATGGTTGGGGATGATGAGAAGATGAACTGATTCACTTTTGACAAAAATCCAATATTTTTTTTCTTCAGTTATGGCCCTTTGAATTTCTTTGCGTTTTAAGCGTGTAAGCAAGATAACTAGACAACTGTTTGAGCTATTGCCCTGAAACTATACAGAATGGTTGGGGATGATGAGAAGATGAACTGATTTTTTTCTTGCGGGATTATGCCCCTTTCTTGAGTTATGTCCCTTTGCAAAAAAAAAAAATACTTTGAAATCTTGTAAGCAAGATATCTCAAAAATTGTTTGAGCTTTTTCCCTGAAACTTTACAGACTGGTTTGGGATGATGAGTAGATGAACTGGTCAACTTTTGAAAAAGATCCTAATTTTTTTTTCTTGAGTTATGGCCCTTAGAATTTTTTTACGTTTTAAGCTTGTAAGCAAGATAACTAAAAAACTGTTTGAGCTAAAACCCTAAAACTTTACCGAATGGTTGGGATGATGAGAAGATGAACTGATTAACTTTTGACAAAAATCATTTTTTTTCTTGAGTTATGCCCCTTTGAAATTTTGTGTGTTTTAAGCTTGTAAGCAAGATATCTCAAAAACTGTTAGAGCTATTGCCCTGAAACTTTGCAGGCTGGTTCAGGATGATGAGTAGATGAACTGATTAACTTTTGAAAAAAATCCAAAGGATTATGCCCCTGTCTTGAGTTATGCCCTTTTGCAAAATACTTTGAAATATTGTAAGCAAGATAACTAAAAAACTGTTTGAGCTATTGCCCTGAAACTTTACAGAATGGTTAGGTATGATGAGAAGATGAAATGGTTAAATTTTGACAAAAATCCAAATTTTTTTTTCTTGAGTTATGCCCCTTTGAAATTTTGCTTGTAAGCAAGATACATGTATCTCAAAAACTGTTTGAGCTATAGCCCTGAAACTTTAGATGCTGGTTCAGGATGATGAGTAGATGAACTGATAAACTTTTGAAAAAAAATCCTAAATTTATTTCTTCAGTTATGGCCCTTTGAAATTTTTGTTTTTTAAGCTTGTAAGCAAGATAACTCAAAAAACTGTACGAGCTATTGCCCTGAAACTTTTCAGAATGGTTGGGGATGATGAGACGATGAACTGATTAACTTTTGACAAAAAATCCAATATTTTTTTCTTGAGTTTTATGCCACTTTGAATTTTGCGCGTTTTAAGCTTGTAAGCAAGATATCTCAAAAACTGCTTGAGCTATAGCCCTGAAACTTTACAGGCTGGTTCAGGATGATGAGTAGATGATCTGATTAGGTGAATTTTAATGCATTTGCATTTTTGGGGCACTTAATGCATGCTTGCTTAAGACAGGTTGCTCACTTAATAGAGGTGGACACTAAGACAGGTTTGACTGTATCTCTAAAACTGTATGAGCTATTGTCCTGTAACTTAAAACACTGGTATGGGGTGATAAATAAATGACCTGATTAACTTCCGTTTTTCTTGTGTTATGTTCCTTCTAAAATTTCAGCATTGCACACAAATAAAAAAAAAGATATCTCAATTATTGTTAGGGATAAGCACTGTTAGGATCAAGCAGTGTTAGGGTCAAGCAGTTGGGGGCATTGTGTTTCATAAACACTGGCTCTAGTTCAAAGAAGATTCCGTATTGTGGCTTTTTTTGCAAGCGGGCATATACACCATAGCTTTGTGTTGCAGAACTGTTGTATTCTCATGGTTGGTTTACTCTTTTGCTCACCTGTCACGTAGTTATTTATAATAAATGCGATGACTTTGATTTTGAAATTGTAAATTTTCCTTTTTTGGATGGTGATGTTCCTTGTGCGCCATCCTATGGCGTTTATATTTCGCAATTAATTTGATTTGCTAGAGTATGTAGTCATGTAACTGACTTCAATGCTCGTAATAAATTATTAACGGCTAAACTTCTTAATCTGGGTTATCAGTACCATAAACTACGCAAAGCATTTTCAAAATTTTATAGACGCCATTCTGATTTAATTTCAAAATTCAATATTGGACTTAAATCTCTTCTGCAACAAGGTCTATCGGAACCCGAATTTTATGGTGACTTAGAATATAAATTCAGAAAAAAATATATAACCGCAATGACTTCACCACCCAATATCATAAAATCATTCTTCGATATAAAAAGATTGGGTACACCATGGATGTTATACGACAGACTGCATGCATGGTAGTTAACCCAATCACGGTTGGCAACTTTGCTGCCCTCTTTAATTGCACGCCGGTGGGTCAGGCCTCAGATTTTATGACGGTTCCAACATAAAGGCTTATTGAGAATTAGAGAGATCTAGTTCAAGGTAATGTTGGTTGGTGCCTGACTGTCTCTGGTCAGGCCCATTGGAGTCTAACTGTCGGTTTTCTTTTGCTCCAGCATTTCAGTGGTTTTTTGCTGTCAAGTCCTCACCTTTGTCTCACCTCTGTGGTTCTTTGATTATTTGTGTTCACGGAGATGTTGCACTGATGAGTTAGGAGGCCTTCATGCAGACTGAACAAATTATCTGTCTAAATCGCGACGGAAGTAAGGGCAGGGATTGTGGCCACGTAAAATCGATTTAAGCCCCCCAGTGGAAATCATTCCACTGATCATTCCAAGGCTGTTCTTCTGTGGCGGTTTATTTATTTTGTTGTTTGTTACTTACTGTATGTATCACTTGCGTCTTTTTATTTTGGATGGCCATGGCCATTTTGTGGGAAAGAAATTGTCCTTATGGCCTTCCTTTGTTTAGGTTTCCATTATGGTCTGGTCGCTTCATGTTTGTGTTTCTTTCCCTTTGGTGTCTTTGATGGGTGGAGTAAGTTAATTGTATCGATTCCTGATCTTTGTTTTACTTCTACTTTTTATATTGGGAAAATCTTTGAGAATCTTCTTGTCTGAAAACAGAAGACCTGATATTTGGTATGAAGTTCATCAAGTGGACTTCTACCAAGATTGTTCAAATTATAGCCCTGGGGCCAAAAATGCCCCCAAGCCAGGGCCCACTGGTTTTACATAGGCTTATTGGGGTAAACCTTTAAAAATCTTCTTGTTTGAAACCAGAAGCCCCAGGTCTTTGATATTTGGTATGAAGCTTCATCTAGTGGACATTTGCCAAGATTGTTCAAGTAAGAGCCCTTGGGTACAAAAGTGGTCACGCCCCGGGGCCCACTGGTCTTATATAGACTTATTTTGTGAAAACTTTTGAGAATCATCTTACCTGAAACCAGAAGGCCCAGGTCTTTGATATTGATATGAAGCTTAATCAAATGGACCTCTATCAAAATTGTTCAAATTATAGATCTAGGAAATAGAAGTCAAGGCAATGAAAACCTTTAAAAATCTTCTTGTCTGAAACCAGAAGGCCAAGGTCTTTGATATTTGGTATGAAGCTTCGTCTTGTGGATTTCTACTAAGATTGTTCAAATTATAGCCCTGGGGCCAAAAATGGACTGCCTCGGGTACCCCAAGGTTTATATAGACTTATATAAGGAAAACCTTTAAGAATATTTATGTCTGAAACCAGAAGGCTCCGGTCTTTGATATTTGGTATGAAGCTTCACCTTTTAGACCACTACCAAGATTATTCAAATTATAGCCCGGGGCCAATAATGGCTCTCCCAGGGCCCCACTTGTTGCCCTATGGATCAGGTGATCGATCAAGTGCCATCATGGCCCTCTTGTTGATTGATCATATCTCTGTAACGACACGTTAGATTCTCTTCATATGTGGTACAGGATATCTCTACAGCATCCCCTTTCATGTGGACGGTCAAGGTCCTAGGTCAAGCCCATTGGTGGGCTGTCTGTCCATTTGTCAACTTTTATGTCAAAGTTTTGTGTTACACCTTTTTGATTGATCATATCTCTGTAACCACATGTTAGATTCTCTTCATATTTGATACTTGGTATCTCTAAAGCATCAACGCTCATATGGAATATCTGTCAAGGATCTGGGTGGGTTTTTGTCAGTCCCTCCATTTAACAACTTATATGTCAAAATTCTGTGTTAAACCTTTTTGATTGCTGCCATATGTCTGTAACTACATGTTAGATTCTCTTCATTATACCCCTTGCATATGCCAGGGGGTATATTGTTTTTGTCTTTCCATCAGTTTTTAGCTCACCAGAGCCGAAGGCTCCGGGGGAGCTTATAGGATAGGTAGTTGTCCGTCGTCTGTGTCTGTCTGCGTCTGGTGACGTCAACACTTTTAAACGACATCTCCTCTGAAGCCGCTAGGCCGATTGGGCCCAAATTTCATCTGTAGCATCCTTGGGTTGGGGGATTGAAAGTTTGTGTTTTTTATGAAATTCGGCTCATTAGTTTGGTTGCTATGGCAACTTAGAGTTTCCATTGACTTATAATGGGGAAAATTGAAAAATGGCATTTACTGCCAACCCGCTGCAGATATTTTGACAAAACTTTCATAGAAACATACCTTAGGCAATCTACAATCTGCCATATGATTTTAGGCCTACTGCTCATTTGTATTGATTGCCATGGAAACCAAATTGAAAAAAAATAGAAAAAAAAATCCGTAAAAAATCATCTCCTCAGAAACCATATGCTCTATGAGGCTGAGAGTTTATGTAAATATTCACCATATTTGCCTTTACAGGTTTTGTGTTTTTTATGAAATTCGACTCTTTAGTTTGGTTGCTATGGCAACTTAGATTTTCCATAGACTTATAATGGGGAAAATTGAAAAATGGCATTTGCTGCCAAGCCGCTGCAGATATTTTGACAAAAGTTTCATAGAAATATTCCTTAGGCAATCTTCTATCTGCCATATGAATTTAGGCTTACTGCTCATTTGTATTGGTTGCCATGGAAACCAAATTGAAAAAAAAATAGAAAAAAAAATACTTAAAAAATCATCTCAGAAACTGTACGCTCTATGAGGCTGAGAGTTTATGAAAATATTCACCATATTTTCCTTTACAGGTTTTGTGTTTTTTATGAAATTCAGCTCTTTAGTTTGGTTGCTATGGCAACTTAGATTTTCCATAGACTTATAATGGGGAAAAGTGAAAAATGGCATTAACTACAAAGCCTTTGCAGATATTTTGACATAACTTTCATAGAAATGTTCCTTTAGTAAACTTCTCTCAGCAATATGGTTTTATGTCAACCTGAGGGTCCAGTAGGTTGTGCCGGGGCCATTCCCCGTCCCCAGTACTTCATAAAATGCCTTATATCTCAGAAACCTTACAGATCCCCACCCCTAAACCATATATATTCTTGTTCCTTATGATAAGGTGCATTAAATGACACCAACCTGGGGATCCCCCCGGATGTGCCGGGGACATGCCCCACCCCCTCCACTTCATAAAATGCCATTTATCTCAGAAACCATTCGGATCCCCACCCGTAAAGTGTATATATTCTTGTCTCTTATGAAAAGATGCACTCAGTGACACCAACCTGGGGGTCCCCCAGGAAGGCCTGGGCCATGCCCCACCCCTCCATTTCACAACAGCCCCAATATTCCAGAAATCTAACAGATCCAAACCCCAAAATGAAATATATTTTTGTTCCTTATGATAAGTTGCATTCAGTGACACCAACCTGGGGGACACCCCGGATGTGCCGGAGACATGCCCAACCCCTCCACTTCATAAAAGGTTGGCCCCTGCCCATAGGGGCTTGAAAAAATATATGGGCTGCATGATGCTTCCACGCAGAGCTGAATCCGGCCCGCACACTAGTACTGGTAAACCGCTTAGAGGATCTAAGCCTGTCCAGGAACTGTGGTGCGAGGTGGACCTTCCATGCTAATAAACCCTATTGGTTTCATTGGGTGGCAGGGCTTTAGATGTCATTTCATCTCAATGTCGGGTAAAAGTCGTACAAAATTGGAAGCATTGTCCCCAAAATGACCTTTACAGTGTTGACGGGGACGTTAAACCTCAAATCAAACAAACAAAACTTCATAAAAGGCCAAATATTCCAAAACTTTACAAATCCCCACCCCTAAACCATATATATTCCTGTTCCTTATGATAAAAAGCATTAAGTGACACAAACCTAGGGGTCCCCCCAGATGTGCCGGGGACATGCCCCACCCCCTCCACTTCATAAAATTCCATTTATCTCAGAAACCATTCAGATCTCCACCCCTGAACCATATATGTTCTTGTTCCTTATGATAAGACGCACTCAGCGACACCAGTGAGTGATAAGACCCCACTTTATAATAGGCCATATATCTCAGAAACTATTCAAATCCCCACCACATAATCACATATATTCTTAGACACATTCAGTCAACCCATCTTGTGGGGTCTGCAGGGGCCATTTCTCTCCCATCCACTTCATAAAAGGGCCTCATATCTCAGAAACTGTTCAGCATTAGGTTGCAACAATCTTGGGCTTTTCTGGAATCCACCATGCCCGTATCCCTCCACTGCCTAAAAGACCTTACATCTCAGGAGCCATACATATCCCACCGCTAAACCATATATGTCTCTGTTCTTTTTAGCTCACCTGTCACGTAGTGACGAGGTGAGCTTTTGGGATCACTTTTTGTCCGTCGTCCATCGTGCGTCCGTGCGTGCGTGCGTCCGTCCGTCTGTGTGTCAGTAAACAATTTCAAATAAGTATATCTCCAATACCCCATGGACAATCTTGATCAAATTTCATGTGAAGCATCATCAGGTAGGGGGAAGGCTGCATAAGGTTTTTGGGCTGATCAGATTGGAATTCTGGTTGCCATGGCAACATATACCGGTAGCTCCAATAGACTTATAAAAGGGAACAATTTTAAAAATCTTCTTCTCTGAAACCACAGGGCCCAGAGCTTAGATATTTAGCATGTAGCAAGGGCAAGTGGTCAACTACATAATTCCTGCCAATCATGCCCCTGGGTGCCAAATGGGCCACACCCTGGGGCCCCTTCGCTCCCATAGACTCATAATGGAAAAAAGCTTCAAAAATCTTCTTCTCTGAAACCACAGGGCACAGAGCTTAGATATTTAGCATGTAGCAATGGCATGTGGTCACCTACATAATTCCTGCCAATCATGCCCCTGGGTTCCAAACGGACCACGCCCTGGGGCCCATTATCTCCTATAGACTCATAATGGAAAATAGCTTCAAAAATCTTCTTCTCTGAAACCACAGGGCCCAGAGCTAAGATATTTAGCATGTAGGAAGGGCATGTGGTCACCTACATAATTCCCGCCAATCATGCCCCTGGGTTCCAAATGGGCCACACCCTGGGGCCCCTTCGCTCCCATAGACTCTAAATGGAAAAAAGCTTCAAAAATCTTCTTCTCTGAAACCACAGGGCCCAGAGCTTAGATATTTAGCATGTAGCAATGGCATGTGGTAACCTATATAATTCCTGCCAATCATGACCCTGGTGTCCAAATTGGCCACACCCCGGGGCCCCTTAGCTCCTATATACTCACAATGGAAAAAAGGATAAAAAATCTTCTTCTCTGAAACCACAGGGCCCAAAGCTTAGATATTTAGCATGTAGCAAAGGCAAGTGGTCACCTACATAATTCCTGCCAATCATGCGCATGGGTTCCAAATGGGCCACACCCCAAGGTCCCTTAGCTCCCACAGACTCATAATGGAAAAAAAGCTTCAAAAATCTTCTTCTCTGAAACCACAGGGCCCAGAGCTTAGATATTTAGCATGTAGCAATGGCAGGTGGTCACCTACATAATTCCTGCCAATCATGCCCCTAGGTTCCCAATGGGCCACACCCCGGGGCCCCTTCGCTCCTATAGACTCATAATTGAAAAAAAGCTTCAAAAATCTTCTTCTCTGAAACCACAGGGCCCAGAGCTTATATATTTAGCATGTAGTAACGGCAAGTTGTCACCTACATACTTCCTGCCAATCATGCCCCTGGGGTCCAAACGGACCACGCCCCGGGGCCCATTATCTCCTATAGACTCATAATGGAAAAAAGCTTCAACAATCATCTTCTCTGAAACCACAGGGCCCAGAGCTTAGATATTTAGCATGTAGGAAGGGCAAGTGGTCAACTACATAATTCCCGCGAATCATGCCCCTGGGTTCCAAATGGGCCACACCCTGAGGCCCCTTAGCTCCCACAGACTCATAATGGAAAAAAGCTTCAAAAATCTTATTCTCTGAAACCACAGGGCCCAGAGCTTAGATATTTAGCATGTAGCAACAGCAAGTGGTCACCTACAGAATTCCTGCCAATCATGCCCCTGTGGTCAAAACGAGCCACGCCCCGGGGCCCCTTAGCTCCTATAGACTCATAATGGAAAAAAAGCTTCAAAAATCTTTTTCTCTGAAACCACAGGGCCCAGAGCTTAGATAATTAGCATGTAGCAATGGCAAGTGGTCAACTACATAAATCCTGCCAATCATGCCCCTGGGGTCCAAATGGGCCACGCCCCGGTGCCCCTTAGGTCCCCTAGACTCATAATGGAAAAAAGCTTAAAAAATCTTCTACTCTGAAACCACAGGGCCCAGAGCTTAGATATTTAGCATGTGGCAATGACAAGTGGTCACCTACATCAATCCTGCCAATCATGCCCCTGGGGTCCAAATGGGCCACACCCTGGGACCCCCTAAGCTCCCATAGACTCATAATGGAGAAAAGCCTCAAAAATCTTCTTCTCTGAAACCATAGGGCCCAGAGCTTAGATATGTAGCATGTAGCAACGGCAAGTGATCACCTACATATTTCCTGCTAATCATGCCCCTGAGGTCCAAATGGGCCATGCCCCGGTGCCCCTTAGCTCCCATAGACTCATAATGGAAGAAAGCTTAAAAAATCTTCTTCTCAGAAACTGTGAATTACAGAACTTAGATATTTAGTCCAAATTGGCCAAATCCTGTGGCCCCTTAACTCCAACAAACTTATAATTGAAAAAAGCTTCAAACATCTTCTTTGAAACCATGAAATACAGACCTTAGATATTTAGTATATAGCAATACAAAATGGTCGCCTACATAAATCCTGCCAACCATGCCCTTTGGGTCAGAATTGGCCAAGCCCCAGGGCTCATTAGCTTCTATAGACTTATACTGGAAAAAAACACTTAAAACAATCTTTTTTTCCAAAACCATAAGGCACAGATTTTGTTTGATTTGAGGTTTTACATCCCTGTCAACACTATATAGGTCATTTTGGAGATGTCTCTTCCAATTTTGTGGGACTTCTACCTGACATTGAGATGAAATTACATCTCGAGCCCTGTCGCCCAATGAAACCAATAGGGTTTATAATCATGGACACCGCTTTGCCTGAGCTTAGATATTTAGTATGTAGCAATGTCAAGTGGTCTCCTACACTAATGATTTTCTGGTACACAGGTGAGCGATATAGGGCCATTGGGCCCTCTTGTTTATAAGACACATTTAGTGGCACCAACCAGGGCTCCATTGGGTTCATGCCCCACCCTCTCTACTATATAAAACACCTAATATTTCAGATACAGTCCACATGAGTGCTCATTTGGGAATTGGGAGACTTTGTAATTGGTAGATTAAAATCATACCATGTTAAAACACATGTCTGCCATTGGGCAATGCCCATCTGAGCTCTGGTTTATGAAATTTGGCTCTTTGGTTTGTTTGCCATGGCAAGTTAAGAGTTTCCATTGACTTATAATGGGGAAAATTGAAAAATGACATTTATGCCTTTCAAGATATTTTGTCAAACTTACATAGAAATGTTCTTTAATAATGTTCTTTTAGGCCTATTGGTTGCCACAGATGGGAAATTGTCAGTTGTCATCTGTTGTCCTGCAACAACACATTCAAGCGACATAGACCTCTGAAGCCACTAGGCTGATTGGGTCCAAATTTTTTCTGTAGCATCCTTAGGCGCAGGGCTTCCATGGTTAATTAAAATACTTTGCTGCCAGTCGGCAGTGCCCCCTGAGCTCTGGTGAGCATAGTGGCCCATGGGCCTCTTGTTTAGTTCAAGCATTTGTTAGTTTGTTTGTTCTGTGTAACCACTTGTTAGATTCTCTTCATATTTGGTACAGGATATCTCTATAGCATTACCTTTCATAAGGACTACCTTAGTCTAAGCTCCTGGGCCAAGCCATTGGGTGGACTGTCCATCTGTTTATGCCAAAGTATTATATTCTCTTCATATTTGATACAGGATATTCTATAACATTATCTCTCATATGGAGTATGGACTGTTTATGAAAAGAGGCTATAGACATTGCCATTTCCAGCAGAGGCGATGGCACTGGCTGTGGTGTATGTGTGCCCCACTAGGAACTTTGTCTAGTTGTTCATATTATAGCCCTGGGGCCAAAACCCGCCATGCCCCCATAGCCCACTGGTTTTACATAGACATATATAGGGAAACCATTTGAAAATCTTCATTGTTGAAACCTAAAGGCCAAGGTGTGGCATGAAGCTTCATCTAGGGTACCTCTACCAAGGTTGTTCAAATTATAGCCCTGTGGTCAAAAATGGCCCTGCCCAAGGGCCCACTGGTTTCTCTTAGAATTGTATAGGGAATACCTTTAAAAAGCTTCTTGTCTGAAACTAGAAGGCCCAGGTCTTTGATAGTTGATATGAAGCTTCATCTGGTGGACCTTTACTATGAATGATCAAATTATAGCCCTGGGGCCAAAGCCTGAGGCCAAAGGTGGCCCCGCCCCAGGACCCACCCCTCAGGGCCCATGGTTTTACATAGACTTATATATGGAAAACCTTAAAAAAGTTTCTTTCTGAAACCACAAGCCAGACCCAGGTCTTTGATTTTCAAGCAGATCAAACTTTAAGGGTGTTCGGACCAAAATCAAGGCTCTTGAGGATATTTCTAGAAAAGCTATGTCTTCTCTGTAGCCCCTACATTTATTGATGGATTTTAATGTAAAGTCACACAAATGTTTGATATGATAATATCTCCAGCAAGTAAGACTTTCAGGGTCCCAGGTGCAGTGGCTTTTTTTAGCTCACCAGAGCCGAAGGCTCCGGGGGAGCTTATAGGATAGGCAGTTGTCCGTCTGCGCCTGCGTCGTCGTGTGACTTCAACACTTTTAAACGACATCTTCTCTGAAGCCGCTAGGCACATTGGGCCCAAATTTCATCTGTAGCATCCTTGGGTTGGGGGATTGAAAGTTTGTGTTTTTAGCTCACCAGAGCCGAAGGCTCCGGGGGAGCTTATAGTATAGGCAATGGTCCGTCGTCCGTCGTCGTCGTCGTCTGCGTCGTCTGTGTCGTCTGCGTCGTCTGCGTCGTCAACATTTTCTAACAACATCTCCTCTGAAACTACTTGGCCAATTGGAACCAAATTACATGTGGAGCCTCTGTGGGAAGGGGGAACGAAAGTTTGTTCGTGAGGACTGGGTCACATGACCAATATGGCCGCCATGCCCATATATGGTAAAAACCTTTAAAAATCTTCTTCTCAAGAACCGAATGGCCGATGTTCTTGAAACTTGGTATGCAGCATCGGGGACTCGGGCCCTACCAAGTTTGTTCAAATGATGACCTTTTGTTGACCTTGACCTATTTTACGTCAAGGTCAAATATGGTCACTTAGACATTTGTATAGAAAAAAGGCAAAACTGTGGATTTTCTGATTGCATGGTTGCTAGTGGCATCAGAGATGATATTTATATGCAGCTGAATGGAATTTTGTCAGTTCTGAAGGCCAAGGTCATTTACTGACCTTTGTCCAGGAAGGCTCAGATTCAGTATTTTTATCTTCTTCACAACTTAAACTGCTGAGACGATTGAAACTAAATTACATGTGGAGCCTCTGTGGGAAGGGGAAACGAAAGTTTATTTGTGAGGACTGGGTCACATGACCAATATGGCTGCCATGCCCATATATGGTAAAAACCTTTAAAAATCTTCTTCTCAAGAACCGAATGGCCGATGTTCTGGAAACTTGGTTCGCAGCATTGGGGACTCGCGCCCTGCCAAGTTTGTTCAAATGATGACCTTTGGTTGACCTTGACCTGTTTTACGTCAAGGTCAAATATGCTCACTTAGACATTTGTTTGGAAAAAAGGCAAAACTGTTGATTTTTTCTGATTGCATGGTTGCTAGTGGCATCAGAAATGATATTTGCACTCAGCTGAATGGAATTTTGTCAGTTCCGAAGGCCAAGGTCATTTTCGGACCTTTGTCGGGGAGGCTCAGATTCAGTATTTTAATCTTCTTCTCTACTCAAACTGCTCGGTTGATCGAAACAAAATTACATGTGGAGCTTCTATGGGAAGGGGGAATAAAAGTTTGTTCGTAAGGACTAGGTCACATGACCAATATGGCTGCCATGCCCATATATGGTAAAAACCTTAAAAAATCTTCTTCTCAGGAACCAAATGACCGATGACCTTGAAACTTGGTATGCGGCATCGGGGGCTCGGACCCTACCAATTTTGTTCAAATGATGACCTTTGGTTGACCTTAACCTGTTTTTACGTCACAGTCAAATTTGGTCACATAGACAATTGTATGGAAAAAAGGCAAGACCGTGGATTTTACTGATTGCATGGTGGCTTTTTATTGTCACATGACCAAGATGGGCACCATGCCTGTATATGGTATAAACCACATGACCTCTGGTGAGCGTAGTGGCCCATGGGCCTCTTGTTTATGAAATTCGGCTCATTAGTTTGGTTGCTATGGCAACTTAGAGTTTCCATAGACTTATAATGGGGAAAATTGAAAAATGGCATTTACTGCCAACCCGCTGCAGATATTTTGACAAAAATTTCATAGAAACATACCTTAGGCAATCTACAATCTGCCATATGATTTTAGGCCTACTGCTCATTTGTATTGATTGCCATGGAAACCAAATTGAAAAAAAATAGAAAAAAAAAATCCTTAAAAAATCATCTCCTCAGAAACCATATGCTCTATGAGGCTGAGAGTTTATGAAAATATTCACCATATTTGCCTTTACAGGTTTTGTGTTTTTAGCTCACCAGAGCCGAAGGCTCTGGGGGAGCTTATAGGATAGGCAGTTGTCCGTCGTCGTCGTCGTCTGGCGTTAACATTTTCAAACGACATCTCCTCTGAAGCCACTGGGCCGATTGAGTCCAAATTTCATCTGTAGCATCCTTGGGTGGGGGGATTGAAATTTTGTGTTTTTTATGAAATTCGGCTTATTAGTTTGGTTGCTATGGGAACTTCGAGTTTCCATAGACTTATAATGGGGAAAATTGAAAAATGGCATTTACTGCTAAGCCGCTGCAGATATTTTGACAAAACTTTCATAGAAATATTCCTTAGGCAATCTACTATCTGCCATATGATTTTAGGCCTACTGCTCATTTGTATTGGTTGCCATGGAAACCAAAATGAAAAAATAGAAAAAAAAAATACTTAAAAAATCATCTCCTCAGAAACCGTATGCTCTATGAGGCTGAGAGTTTATGGAAATATTCACCATATTTGCCTTTACAGGTTTTGTGTTTTTTATGAAATTCGGCTCTTTAGTTTGGTTGCTATGGCAACTTAGATTTTCCATAGACTTATAATGGGGGAAAATTGAAAAATGGCATTAACTACAAAGCCTTTGCAGATATTTTGACAAAACTTTCCTAGACATGTTCCTTTAGCAAACTTCTCTCAGCCATATGCTTTTATGTCAACCTGAGGGTCCAGTAGGTTGTGCCGGGGCCATGCGCCGCCCCCCAGTACTTCATAAAATGCCTTATATCTCAGAAACCTTACAGATCCCCACCCCTAAACCATATATATTCTTGTTTCTATTGATAAGACACATTCATTGACACCAACCTGGAGGTCCTCCGGGATGCGCCAAGGCCATGCCCCACCCCCTCAACTTCATAAAAGGCCCAATATCTCGGAAACCATTCAGATCCCCACCCCTGAACCCTATATACTCTTGTTCCTTATGATAAGACCCATTCAGTGACATCAAACTGGGGGTCCCCCGGGATGCGCCGGGGCCATGTCCCGCCCCTCCATTTCATAAAAGGCCCAATATCTCAGAAACCTTACAGATCCCCACCCCTAAACCATATATATTCTTGCTCCTTATGATAAGACACATTCATTGACCCCAAATTGGGGGTCTTCCGGGGTGCGCCAGAGCCATGCCCCACCCCTTCACTTCACAAAAGGTCATATATCTCAGAAACTGTTCAGATCCCTACCCCTAAACCATATATGTTCTTGTTCATTATGATGAGACACATTCAGTGACACCAACCTGGGGGTCCCCAGGGATGTGCTGGGGCCATGCCCCACCCCCTCAATTTCATAATATCACAATATCTCGGAAACCTTCCGGATCTCCACCCCTAAACCATATATATTCTTGTACCTTATGATAAACACATTCATTGACACCAACCTGGGGGTCTCCCTAGGCCTTGCCCCACCGCTGCACTTCACAAAATGCCTTTTATCTCAGAAACTGTTCAGAGCCCCACCCCTAAACCATATATATTCATCTTCCTTATGATAAGGCACATTCATTAACACCAGCTTGTGAGTCCCCGGGGCATGCCCGGGCCTTGCTCCACCGCTTGACTTCATTAAAAGCAACATATCTCAGAAACAGTTCAGATCCCCACCCCTAAACCATATATATTCTTGTTCCTTATGATAAGACTTATTCAGTCACACCAACTTGGGGGTCTCTTTGTGCTGAGGCAATGTGCCCCGCCCTTCCACTTCATAAAAGGCCATATATTTCAGAAACCATTCAAATCCCCACCCCATATTCATATATGTTCTTGTTCCTTATTATAAGCACACCTGCTGCAGGGTGTCCGCAGGGGCCAGTCCTCTCCTTTCCACTTCATGAAAGGATATCTTGGATACCGTTCAGATTCCCACCCCTAAACCATATATATACTTGGTCCTTATGATAAGACACATTTAGGGACAACAATCTTGGGCTTTCCTGGGAACGACAGGGCATGCTCCAACCCCTCCACTTATATCTCCAGCCATGCAGATCCCCCCTGCTAAACCATATATATTCTTGTTCTTTGTGATAAGACACATTTAGTGACACCAACCAGGGCTCCATTGGGTCCATGCCCCACCCCCTCTACTTCATAAAAGGCCTAATGTTTCATATACTGAGTCCACATGGGTGCTCATTTGGATATGGGGGTTCATTTGGCAGATTAAAATGATATCATGTTAAAATACATGGCTGCAATAGGGCAGTGCCCACCTGAGCTCTGGTGAGCATAGTGGCCCATGGGCCTCTTGTTTATGAAATTCGGCTCTTTAGTTTGGTTGCTATGGCAACTTAGATTTTCCATAGACTTATAATGGGGAAAATTGAAAAATGGCATTAACTACAAAGCCTTTGCAGATATTTTGACAAAACTTTCATAGAAATGTTCCTTTAGCAAACTTCTCTCAGTCATATGCTTTTATGTCAACCTGGGGGTCCAGTAGGTTGTGCCGGGGCCATGCGCCGCCCCCCAGTACTTCATAAAATGCCTTATATCTCAGAAACCTTACAGATCCCCACCCCTAAACCATATATATTCTTGTTTCTATTGATAAGACGCATTCATTGACACCAACCTGGAGGTCCTCCAGGATACGCCGAGGCCATGCCCCACCCCCTCCACTTCATAAAAGGCCCAATATCTCGGAAACCATTCAGATCCCCACCCCTGAACCCTATATACTCTTGTTCCTTATGATAAGACCCATTCATTGACATCAAACTGGGGGTCCCCCGGGATGCGCCGGGGCCATGTCCCGCCCCTCCATTTCATAAAAGGCCCAATATCTCGGAAACCTTACAGATCCCCACCCCTAAACCATATATATTCTTGCTCCTTATGATAAGACACATTCATTGACCCCAAATTGGGGGTCTTCCGGGGTGCGCCGGAGCCATGCCCCACCCCTTCACTTCACAAAAGGCCATATATCTCAGAAACTGTTCAGATCCCTACCCCTAAACCATATATGTTCTTGTTCATTATGATGAGACACATTCAGTGACACCAACCTGGGGGTCCCCAGGGATGTGCTTGGGCCATGCCCCACCCCCTCCATTTCATAATATCACAATATCTCGGAAACCTTACAGATCTCCACCCCTAAACCATATATATTCTTGTACCTTATGATAAGACACATTCATTGACACCAACCTGGGGGTCTCCCTGGGCCTTGCCCCACCCCTGCACTTCACAAAATGCCTTTTATCTCAGAAACTGTTCAGAGCCCCACCCCTAAACCATATATATTCATCTTCCTTATGATAAGGCACATTCATTAACACCAGCTTGTGAGTCCCCGGGGCATGCCCGGGCCTTGCTCCACCGCTTGACTTCATTAAAAGCCACATATCTCAGATATAGTTCAGATCCCCACCCCTAAACCATATATATTCTTGTTCCTTATGATAAGACTCATTCAGTCACACCAACTTGGGGGTCTCTTTGTGCTTAGGCAACGTGCCCGCCCTTCCACTTCATAAAAGACCATATATTTCAGAAACCATTCAAATCCCCACCCCATATTCATATATGTTCTTGTTCCTTATTATTAGCACACCTACTGTAGGGGTGTTCGCAGGGGCCAGTCCTCTCCTTTCCACTTCATGAAAGGATATCTTGGATACCGTTCAGATTCCCACCCCTAAACCATATATAAACTTGGTCCTTATGATAAGACACAGTTAGGGACAACAATCTTGGGCTTTCCTGGGAACGACAGGGCATGCTCCAACCCCTCCACTTATATCTCCAGCCATGCAGATCCCCACTGCTAAACCATATATATGCTTGTTATTTGTGATAAGACACATTTAGTGACACCAACCAGGGCTCCATTGGGTCCATGCCCCATCCCCTCTACTTCATAAAAGGCCTAATGTTTCATATACTGAGTCCACATGGGTGCTCATTTGGATATGGGGGTTCATTTGGCAGATTAAAATGATATCATGTTAAAATACATGGCTGCAATTGGGCAGTGCCCACCTGAGCTCTGGTGAGCATAGTGGCCCATGGGCCTCTTGTTTTAAAAAACTTTCATCATCACTCTAGTACCTACATTGATCAAAGGATTTTATGTAGCTTTACACAAATGTTGGTATGATAATCAAGGAAGTTTGAGTTTCAGGATCCTTGGCTTATGGTCAAGGTCACTGTGGCTATTTTTAGAAAAATCTTTGACATATTGCTCTAGCGCCTACATTTATTGATGGATTTTAATGTAGCTTCACACACTGTTGGGTATGATAGTATATGAAGCAAGTTGGACTTTAAGGGTCCTGAGTTTAAGTCAAGGCACAAGATAGCTCTGGCCTGCCAAACTATACACTTTCACTCTGCATCAAGATTATTTAAACATGCAGATTCAGAATTGCTAAAGGCAGTGTTATCTGATAAACAAAATGGCCATCAAGGCGCAATGCAGTATATGATAAGCCTCATCCAGGTGAGTGATCCTGGCCCGCTTAGGTCTCTAGTTTTGGATAATTCACTTCAGCTCTGTCATTGTGAATTTAGTATTTCACAATTTGTCCTCTAAGAAAGTATGTTGTTAATGACAAACACAGTTTTAGACAGGAAAAGACACCTTAACCCATAAAATGCCAATCACAATAATTGTTGTCTGCTTTGTTGTCTGCCAATAACTTCAAAAGTCTTTTTTTTTCAAACAGTGTGGACCCAGATCAGACTGCTCCTTTAGGAGCAGTCTGATCTGGGTCCACAGGTTTTGCCTGTATGCAAAAATATTTTTAAAAAGTTTGCAAGAAAGTTCAGCAGAGGACATAAGCAGACAACATTTTCAGGTGTAGTTTTTCTCGATATCTTAAGGGTTAAATATTATAAAAAAGGTAATTATGCACATTTGTTTCAGCAGGTGATCCTGTAGATGATGCTGAACCAGTTGAGTCAAGTGATTTGATGGACCCAGACACTGTAAGGGTATTGATGCCCCCACCCCCTGCTCCTGTGCAGAAGCTACCTCCAGGGTGTCCAAACTGGGCTGCGAGGATGAAGAACTGCGAGGTACTATATGAGCCGGATTACAGCATTTCTGACACTTTACATGTGCACCCAGCAAAGACTCGGATCAGTCTGTACATCTACACAGTCTCATCAGAGTCTTTGTTGTGTGCTCTAAGGATAGTTAAGGGCTCAATGCTCTTTCATACAGCAAGAGAAGTCTCTGGTCAGACTATATGGATGCGCAGGCTGGTCTGATTCTTTGCTGAGTGTACATGTACATTGTTGTAAATGCTGTGCCCTGGCTCAATTATTATTATATAAGTCTTTTTGACGGGGAACATTGGATTCCCCCCCCCCCCCCCCCTTTGGCTTTCAGGCAGGATATGATCCCATGTTCCCCGCCAAGAATCAGAAGAACGAGAATTCGTTATACTGCAAATCGTTTTCACGGTTTTCCAAACATTTCTTTTCTAGGGGACGTCGTGACAAGTACATGTTCACATATGACGTCATCAATTGCACATTTAATGTTCACATTAGTTTGATAACGTTGTTCATTGGAAAAACAAGAATGAGAGTTTAAAAACAGAAAATATAAACTAGATACTGAAAGATATAAAAATAGTCAAAAGTTTTTTTATTTATTTATAATTGGCTTGAAATTAGTGTGGTGCTTTTGTTTCTTATCAACTATGCAGTAGATCCAAGATGGATGCCATCACAATCCAGCAAAGGCAAGACTATAGTGCAAGAGGGTACGAGGACTGTTCAAATATGAATGCAAGTACAACGTTTTCTCATGCACTAATACGAAAATCACCTGGAAATAAATATCACAGCTTCGAAAAACATTTTACCTATACATTGATACCAAACCTGTTAAAATCCGTGCACTTTAGCTATGCATATTGTTCGATAAACACTGTCTACTCTTGTATACTAATACAAAACACGGTTAGAAGAAGGTTAGAGAACACCTTTGAAATACGGTCCTATATTAAGAATCGCTGTATCCTTGGTATACGGTGCAAAGACATTTTTGATGAAATATGTTCGGTTTATGGGCATAATGAAATGTCTTTTCCGACAGTTTTTCGTTGGTGTAAGAAATTCAGCTGTGGGCTAGGCTTAACAGAAGATGCACCACATGATCATCGGTCGAAAAGAGCAACATCTGCCAAGATGGTTGCTAGAGTGAAAGAAATAGTCGCTAACGATGCACAATACACCACTAGGCAAATAGCTAGTATTGTTGGCATCTCATTAGGACCAGCTCATACAATTCTGAAACGGGATTTGAAAATGAGAAAGATCTGTGCTAGAATGATTCCCCATCTGTTGACAGATGAGCAGAAAAAGACACACATTCAGTGCTCCAAGATGTTGCTTAAAAAGTTTCCAACTTACAATGCACAGTCTTTCACTAATGTCGTCACAGGTGACAAGACATGGGTTCACTTTTTTGAGCCAAAAAGAAAGATTCAGAACAAATATGGGCAACAAAGAATTGCAAAAGACCATGCATTGCAAAGCGGACCATGTGCGTCAAGAAGGTAATGTATGCCATATTCTTTTCAAATCAGGGCCCTGCTATTCAGGTTGCTGTGCATAAAGGCAAACCTGTAAATGCGAAGTTTTACAAGAATAAAGTTCTTCAAAAATTGAAGAAATATTTCAAAGAGCGAAGACCCGCAACCGGTTTGGCCAATGTCAGATTGCGACATGACAATGCGTCATCGCACAAGGCGTTCATTGTGCAAGACTATCTGAAGCAGGAAAAGGTTGTTGAACTCCCTCACCCCCTGTATTCCCCTGACCTTACCCCGTGTGACATTTTTTGTTCCCATGGCTGAAAAAATACCTTTCTGATCGAAAATTTGTACAGTGCAAACACCTCGGTTCTGCAATATTCCAGTGCCTTCACAGTATACCTCGAAAAGACTACCAAAATGCATTCAATGATTGGCTCAGAAGACTGAAAGTTTGTGTATCTGTTAAAGGGGAATACTTTGAGGGGACAAAATAAATTTTTCATCGAAATCTATCACGGAATCATTTTTATGTGCTTAGTTGCATTCATATTTGAACAGTCCCCGTAATATATATTTGTTCACAGTGTATATGGAAAATAACTGT
This sequence comes from Lucinisca nassula, assembly GCA_963580285.1. NCBI lineage: Eukaryota > Metazoa > Mollusca > Bivalvia > Lucinida > Lucinidae > Lucinisca > Lucinisca nassula. Next base: position 107,018,902 of record OY757013.1, on the reverse strand, counting down.
CCTTGCACTATCCAGTCAAAAGCCTGATAATTTCTTTGCAGTACATGTATAACAAAAGCATGTTTCATCCCTGCCAAGAAAATACCCAAATCTCTAAGCAAAATAAAATTGATATTTCCCCTTTCTCACTGATAATTATGGCCCCCGCCCATTGGTGCTTGAAGAAATAAATGGGCTGCATGTTGCTTCCACGCAGAGCTCAAACCGACCCGCACACGAGTAATGATAAACCACTGAGAGCTGTGCGAGTCTGACCATCCATGCATATATATAAACCCTATTGGTTTCATTGGCCGGCAGGGCTTGAGATGTCATTTCATCTCAATGTCTGGTAAAAGTCCCACAAAATTGGAAGCAACATCTCCAAAATGACCTTTACAGTATTGAAGGGGACGTTAAACCTTAAATCAAATAAACAAACAAACAAAAACTTATAAATAATATATTTCTCACTTAGAAAGAAATAGTTTGCTTTACCAGAAGCTGCTTTGCAGAAAACTTGCTTATGAAAAATGATTTACAGTTACAGTCTAGAAATACCCTTCTTGACTGCTTTTTGAACAAACTGTTTCTTCTGCTTGTCAACTTGAGTCTGTTTTATTTGATCAGGTTTATACTAGCAGTTTCCATTCAGCTGCAAGGTCCCATTGTCATCAGAAATTTCCTGACGGTTGCTGTGATTAAAAGATATCAATAGACAGTCTTGTTCCTTTTATGTGTCAAATAAATCTGTGGTTACTTGTCAGACACAAGATTGGTAGTTTCCATTCAGCTGCAAGGTCCCATTGTCATCAGAAATTTCCTGACGGTTTCTGTGATTAAAAGATATCAATAGACAGTCTTGTTCCTTTTATGTGTCAAATAAATCTGTGGTTACTTGCCAGACACAAGATTGGTAGCAAACCACCCACTTTTCAGTTAGTTTCTCACTGACAGATATAATATTTGAACAGTTGCAGACAGTGAACACCTTCTAATAATATAATATTCTTGCACACCAGCCAAGGAAATCCGTGATTTACCCTGGGATAGAAATTTATGTTCTTACCCTGGTGTTCCGACCCAGGCAACAAAAAAATAAAAAAAATATACAAAAGAAACTGTTTGGAAGGTGTTGTGCAAGAAAAAGAATCCAATATGGGGTTCTGTTGTAGATGGGCATTTCCAACACTCGTGATGACCATGCTGAGCAGATCCGAGGCTACGCCGAGGTTCCGCTCAGCACAGTCATCCCTTGGGTTGGAAACGTTCATCTACAACAGAACCCCATATCAGATTCTTATAATCTTATATGGGTGTGAAAGGTGGATCGAAAAATCTACCCCAAGGGTCACTGTCGGGCATCACCATATAGGATTCTTTTTCTTGCATACCTTCCATTTTATTTGCGAGGATTTTTATACCCCCGGCATAGGAAGTATGCTATGGGGGTATATAGTTTTTGTCCTGCCTTTCATCCGTCCATCTTTGTCTGTCCATCCGACCGTCCGTCCGTGTTTCCATCTTTCCGACCGTCCATCCTTCCGTTAACATTTTGGTTAAAATTATGCGTCAAAGTTTCTAAGAGATTGTATCTTCTGAGCCCTTTGATAGATTTAGTTGATAATTACACTGAAGTTACATACTAGTCTAAAATTTCATTGATGCATGTCCCAGCCCCACAGTGACATTGAGGTCAAGGTCACAGACTTAGAAATTTTACATTTGGTTAAAGTTTTGCGTCAAAATTTCTAAGAGATTGTATCTTCTGAACCCTTTGATAGATATAGTTGATACTTACACTGAAGTTGCATACTGATCAAAGATTTCATTGATGCATGTCCCACATCCACAGTGACCTTGAGGTCAAGGTCACGGACTTAGAAATTTTATATTTGGTTAAAGTTTTATGACAAAGTTTATTGATGCCTGTATATTCTAAACTCTATAACAAATTCAGTTGATACTTGCATCAATGTACCCGTCCAAAGATTTCATTGATGCATACCCACCCGGCTGCTTCAGTAACATTGATACCTTCACCCCTTCAGTAACTTTGATGCCCTCACTCCCTTGGTCCATTTATAAATTTTACGTTTGATTTAGCTTTTACAAGCACATTTATATATTCTTATAGCTTCTTGACATCTTTATTCATATTACATACAAGCTCAAAAGATATATCAGAGTATGGCGCTGGCCGGGGGTATATGTGACCAACTGGTCACTTTCTCTAGTTAATGCTGCAGTCACTTCGGTTACCGACGTCCGCCATATTGGGAAAACACAGCAGGATTGTTTAGTGACATCATGTAACGTGCTGTGACATCAACCTTAACAACGGCACACAAGAGGTCATAATCAACCAGTGCCTTCATCAAACACTCGATAATATTCGATTTTGGGTCGGAACACCAGGGTCAAAACATAAATTTCTATCCCAGGGAAAAATCACGGATTGCATTGTCTGGTGTGCAAGAATACCATTTCCTAGTATGTCACTCAATATTGACTGTGAAAAGACAAAAGTTTAGAGATTAAAGACATCATTTTTCAGAGATTATTTGATGTGACAGTTTGTTCGTTTGTATTTGAGTTTAGTGGCCCAGTCAGCACTATTTTAGGTCATTTTGAGCCAGTCAGTTTATCTACACTTTTCCTGGGCAAACTTGTACATAGGCTGTTAACCAGTACAGTGCACATTCTTTTGCCAGAAACTGACAACTGCCCTTCTTAAATCAGGGGAAGGGAGTGAATGACCGTAGAAAATTTCATGATCAATCTCCACGAAAGAAAGTTGCCAACTCTGGCAGATATCGAACTCTCGTCCTCCTGATCACCAGTCAGACTTGCATTCAACTGAGCTACCGAGGACAACATTTGATGTGACAGATCAGATGATATGTAAGTCATTCTGTCACATGATTTCCTACGTTCTTTTAGTCTTTTCATGGCGTTGGACGTTCAAATTCTGTATGTTTGATTATTCTATACAAGGTTATCCGAACTGACTCTGCCATAATCAAGTTCGATTTTTTTTCCTCGAAATGATTTTAGTTTGTATTTTGTTTTTAAAGTGTTTTTCGGATGTTTTTGTAACATTACTATCCATTACAATGGGTTTTTCGTTGTAAAATATTTTTGCGACTTCATAGACTACTTTCCGGTCTAGTTTGCATGGCTGTAAGCACAGGAAAATAGAGAGATAAACAGACTAATATTTAAAAGGGTTATCCTTTGGAAGCAAGGAATACATCACAGAGCAGGAAAACATGAAGTGTACAATAAAATCATGTCTTCTGAGCTAGACTAGCTAGTTTCAGGCAATTAGTCGTCATCAGATACCCTCAAATATTTTCAAAATTCCACAATGGAATCGATGATCCCAAAGGACAAGAAAATGTAAACTACAACCCTGTATTTTTCCAGCTACTGATTTGTTTCCTCCGATTGCAATTCATCAGCTTTCCATGACAAATCTGAACTCCCTTTAACGCAAGATGTTTATTTTTCCATTGGTGTCAAACATATAGGCTCGAAGAGTCTACCAATACACTTGGCTGTCTGTTGCAGCTGAATGGAAACATGGTTTATTAGCTTGGCTGTTTTCGAAGAAAATGACAAGGTATTGTCATAGGTCTGGCGTCATGTGCGTCGTCATGCAAAAACTTGGACATTTTGTAATATCTCTGTTATTACTGAAAATACTAAATAATTTACATGAAACTCGGACTACTTGTTCATTATGAAAAGGGGAACTCCTACCAATAGGTGAGGTAACCCTCAAAATAGTTTTGGCACAGTTCTGCCCCTTTTCGACTTAGAATTTTTGTTCTTTAGATGCTGCAGCCGAGCGTTGGGCCCCGCATGCCATGCTCTTGTTTTATACTTCACACTGAAATCATTGCAACAAAAATAAGCAATATTTTTAGTGTGAATGATATTTTCACAGTGTGAAAAATCACATCATATGACATCGCGTCTGAGAATATAATAATGTCATGTTATACACTTGATAATCCACTTGTGGATTAAATATGCAAATTAGTTAGATACGTCCTGTAATGTTACATGTCCATAAAGACGTCTATTGGCGGAATATTGACATTTTTGTTAAACAATTGTGAATAAAATGGGTGTTAAATGTTATATGATAAATAGAATTGTGCATTCTTGCTATGTAGTATTGAATTTATATAACTCGTTTTGGCAAAGCCTCACATTTTATCCCTTTTCCTCAACGCGTTTAATAAATTCAATAATACATGAACACTCATGTAAGATCCTATATAACCACAATATGGGCCTCGTCAAGCGATTTTGGTACTTATCGCCTATGCGAGCAGCGAAGGTTCAGGCGAGCCTGCGCATCCACGCAGTCTCGCCAGAACCTTCGCTGCTCCCTCATACAAGCAGTGAATCAAGGGGAACCTTCAGACCGAAAGCCATATCCCTGGCCCCTCTGAATGGCTGGTCATGCGCAGTTAAAATTTGTCATGACGGAATGCTCGAAGACCCAAATTCGCTTGGCGGGGCTCATATTTTCTCAGTAGCAGCTTTGACTGCTCTTGGTTTGTTTTCCTATAAAATAAAAAGAGAACGTACAATTTATCAAAATCTATCAATATTTCATCAAAGGTGTTGAAAACATCCTTCATCAAGTGAGTTGAAAACCAAACATTTTCACGAGTGTGAAGCATGTTATGGTTACAAACAGCTGATTAATTACAGTACATCCCCAAAGTCACGTATAAAATGAATTGTCTTTTTTATATAATTACCAGAAATATTTCATCTCTTGTATTGGAAACTTCTAATGTTTTCAACACAACTGATTCGCAACATTCTTTCATGGAGATTGATCATGAAATCCTTTCTAGGTCATTTTCTCCCTGATCCAAGAAGGGCAGTTGTCAAGGAAAGCTGTGGATTACAGGTAAACTAACTGGCTCAAAAATGACATAAAAGTGGTAATTGGGCCGTTAAACTCCAATACAAACTAACAAACAAATCATTACAATAAATATTTTTTGTATTCATCTTAAAAAATTAAATATCCTCCATATATTCTCAGTTAACAGTACACAGAATTCTCCACACAGAGTAAAACATATGTTCCACTGACTTCCAGGCCTTCTTGATTCAGACAGTTGGTGCAAGCAAGGTCCTGAGAGAGGTTGTTTCCAGGCTTTGCCGAACACACCTTTCCAAAGATCCCTGTTTGCCTGTAGATGAATAGCTTCAGTGATAAGTACTTTGTATAAATTGTCTTTTTCTCAATGGCTTCTACTTTGTTCCTTGTTGCAGAAAATTGGTGTATATTATCGTGGCTATGTTGACACAGAAATGGAGTTAGACCTTTTATTGACCTATCACAAACAGCAGACCCAGAGTTTCTGGGGGACTAGACAGTCACCAAGTCCTGCCAAACCCTCCACCCGCCTTATGTGGAAGTCCCAGTATGTTCCATTTGACGGTGTGCCTTTTATAAATTCAGGTAATATGCTGAAGAGCTCTAACGTTTTCTCCTTAGGAGCAAATTCTTTCCTTTAAGAGTTGATCCCTATTGACATGGGAGACAAAAATATGTTTGAAGGATTTGCCTCCCCTGATGGTGTATCCCTTCCCCTTAAGAACATAAAGGACTGGGCCCAGTGTTTCAAAACTAACACTGCCGTTAGTTCATGAATCTTTAGAACTTGTACCGTTTAAAATGGCAAATATGCTTACATTTTTCCTGTAAAATGCTAAGGTAAATGCAATGCTTTTCAACAAAAATACCACTAAATTACATTATTATACCTCATTAATATTCATGAGCTGTTCTAGAATTCTGATTGGTCCATAGCATGCCATGTGCAGGGAAATTAATTATCATATATTCCCCTGCAATATTCCACCACTTGAATGCTCAAAAGTACAAGTGCACAATCGGATAAATCAAATTAAATCATTCAAGTCTGAAACTTGCATTTTCAATATTTTGAAGCATTCACTGAAAGAAGCTCTAGATGTCAGAATTCGGTATAATAAATCATTTGTTGCCGTTGTGTGAGGGGAATATGACAATTTGTTCCCCCTCGACAGTTAATACTGTTTGCACAAGAGCAATATTACCTAATATCATATTCCCCTCACACAAAAGCAATGAATGAATATAATTGTACTTGCTGCAACAATATTTTGACAACTTGAGGGTTTGTTATGCTAATGATGCTTTGAACAAATGGATCTTTGTTGTTATTTTCACAGGGAGTCGAGCTGTTGTGATGGAGTGTCAGTACGGCCCGCGAAGGAAAGGCAGCTTGTTGAAGAAGAGCGAAGATATTGTCATTCTGAAGGGAGAATATAGACAGACTTGTCCTGCAAGGTATGTTTCACTTAATGTTAATACCGTAAAATTTCAGCTATAAGGCGATTCGGCTATAAGACAAGGCCCCTTTTTCAGTTTTTCTAAGGTGGGATTTTGCTTATACAAGTAACAGAACTTTTTTTTATCGGGGAACACAACACCAAGCTATTTGGATTCAGAACTAACGCCCCAGCTAGCAGAAAATAGCGGGCAAACGTCAGGCCAACAGCAAGATGGTATTGATACATTGTATTCCTGTCGGCCCAACGTTGGCCCAGTACATGCTTTGCTGGCTCGGGCTAGACAGCTACACAGACTTCTATTTAATAGACGGGAGGAGCTGACAAATCCATTGCCCGGCTGCCCTGGATAAGTCCGAAATCGCGGGAAGGTGCACTTTGACCTTATGACCCCCGGGCGGGCAGGTGCAAAAAATCGTCTACAACTGTCAGTCTTTTGAGTCCTTAAATACAGTAAAACTAGACCAGTAAGTAAATCACGATAATTGCTGCACTAACCCACTTTGTTGACAATTCAGAGACAAACCATCTTTGTATTCATATCGGTTCAATTATGACACTATTGTTAATCACTGTCATATAATTGTCAATTAAACAGGATTGCCCTGCAGTACGTGTCTTTCATTTCTGGTGTATTGTGCTATCAATACGCCAGCTTGAACAAGGTGTGAAAATATGGCCAAGTTATGTCTCTAATCTGTGTTTATCCCACAATCATGAAATTTAATCCACAATGTAAAAATGATTTAATTGCTCCTCAGACAATTAGCTACATTAGTGGTAGATGTATGCATAATAAAAAGGACTATTCTACTATCTCATGAATGGTTATGTTTTGGCACCAAATAGCGAATGCTGTTGTTGGTTATTGACACAGAGATTCTGAGGTTATTTCGGGAGCTGTGCAAAGCGCTGTTTTCTATCCACCTCTATTCACAACCGTTTAGCTATCGAGAAAATATTTTTTACTGGTTCCAAACATTTTTTTAGCTCACCAGAGCAGAAGGCTCCGGGGGAGCTTATAGGATAGGCAAACTAAACCGGATGTTTAGTTTGGTTGCCATGGCAACTTAGAGTTTCCGGGGTGCGCTGGAAGACCCCAAATTTGGGGGTCTTCCGGGGTGCGCCGGGGCCTGGGGGGGGGGGATGACGTCATTTACTGATTGCATGTAGAAAAATGGTAGGGTGGTTTGTTGGTTGCGATTATGATGGCAGAAAACTTTGATGTTTGCATTTAACTTGCTTATGTGAAAGTTTGGGCTCATTTTGGATGGGGTGGGGGGGGGGGGGGTATAATTTGATTGGGATTGGTGCATCCGACAAGGGTCAGTGATTAAGACACTCCTTATCACTGACGACTACCATAACGGTTCTTTTACGCATTGAGGTCAAAAAGATCAAACGCTGCCATTAAGGATGTTTATATTGCTCAGAAAAGTTTAAAGCCAATCAGAGGACTACAATTGTGTAATTCATCGCAAATGTTGCTATTGTTTTTAACACTTTAAAATTAACAGTATGTGGGATTAAAGGACAAACAGCTTGTTTACTTTGCTCAAGGTCGGATTGCATGAAGAAGATGACAAAAGTAAACTAGAGCAAAGTGTTTGGGGGCCAATCGCTAATATCCGCACTTTTGTGAAATTGACCTTTTGACCTTGACTTTTGACCCCGGAGGTCACAGCCAGCATCCGAAACCTTATGTGTAATCTACACATCCCAGGCAATCATCCTGTCAAATATGAACACCATCCGACGACAGGTGTAGGAGGAGTTCGCGTTACAAGGAAATGTGCACTGACGGACTGACTGACGGATGGACTGACTGACGGACAGACTGACAGACAGGACCGATTACAGTATATCCGATTTTTTTCGAAAAGTGCAGATATAATAACATTAAATTATGATTTAAGCGCATCATGATGGCCATGATTAATTTATATCAATTCAAAAATCACCGATTGGCTTTTTTCCTACGTGTGGTCTTCGCTGGACAGTGCCGGAAAAAGCCTGCAGTCCATGACCTTGGCTATAAGACGGGGTCATTTTTTTGGGCTCATTGGGCTCCTTGTCTTATAGCTGAATTTTTACGGTAAGTGTTTAGCTCACCAGAGCCAAAGGCTATGGGGCAGCTTATAGGATAGGCAGTTGTCCTCTGGTGTCTTGTGTCGTCTGGCGTTGTCTGGCATCAGTATTTTCAAACGACATCTCCTCTGAAGCCACTGGGCCAATTGAGCCCAAATTTCATCTGTAGCATCCTTGAGCAGGCGGATTGTGTTTATAACAATTGATTTTTTAGTTTGGTTGCTATGGCAACTTAAGAGTTTCCATAGACTGAAAATGGGGAAAATTGACAAAAGGCATTTACTGCCAAGTCGTCTCAGATTTTTTACAAAACTTTTATATAAATGTTTCTTGAGTAAACTTCTCTCAGCTATCTGCATTTATGCCAACCTGAGGGTCCCCCAGGTTGTGCCCGGGCCATGCCTCACACCCTTTTTAATTTATAAAAGGCCATATATCTCAGAAATCATTCAAATCTCCACCCCTAAACCATATATATATATATATAGTCTTGTTCCTTATGATGAGACCCATTCAGTGGCACCAACCAGGGGGGTCCCCCAGAATGTTCCGATGCAATACCTCAACCCCTCCACTTCATAAAAGGCCCAATATCTTGGAAACCTTACATATCCCCATCCCTTAACCACATATATTCTTGTTCCTTATAAGACACACCAAGGGGCATGCAGGGGTGGCCGGAGCCATTCCCCACCCCTCCACTTCACAAAAGGCTGTATTTCTGAGAAACTGTTCAGAACCCCACCGGTAAACCATATATTCATGTTCCTTATGATAAGGCACATTCAGTGACACCAACATTGGGCTCCTCGGGTGCCCTGGGTCATGCCTCACCTCCACTTAATAACCAAAGCACCGCATGCGGGTGCCAATGCTCGGCTGCAACAATTCTAAGTCGAAAAAGGGGCATAACTGTGCCAAAAATATTTTTAGGGTTACCTCACCTATCGGTATGAGTTCCCCTTTTCATAATGAACAACTAGTTCGAGTTTCAAGTAAATATGTTCAGTAATGACTGAGATATTACAAAATGTCCAAGTTTTTGCACGACGACAACACAGACTATGCCAGAGCTATGACAATACCTCATCGTTTTCTTCTAAAACAGCCAAGCTAAAAAGCCATGTATCTCAGAAACTGTTCTGCCCATAGGGGCTTGAAGAAATATATGGGCTGCACGATGCTTCCAAGCAGAGCTGAATCCGGACTGCACACTAGTACTGGTAAACCGCTTAGAGGATCTAAGCCTGTCCAGGAACCGTGGTGCGAGGCGGACCGTCCATGCTAATAAACCCTATTGGTCTCATTGGGCGACAGGGCTTGAGATGTCTTTTCATCTCAATGTCGGGTAAAAGTCCCACAAAATTGGAAGCAACGTCTCCAAAATGACCTTTACAGTGTTGACGGGGACGTTTAACCTCAAATCAAACAAACAAACTCAGAAACTGTTCAGATACCCATCCAAAAACCATATATATTCTTGTTCCTCATAATTAGCAGCTTCAATGATAGCAACCTAGGGGTCTCATAGGTTGTGAGGGGACCATGCCCCCACCCCATCCCTCCACTTCACGAAAGTCCTAATATCTGAGAAACTGTTCAGAGCTCCGCCCATAAACCATATAAATTCATGTTCCTTATAAGACACATTCAATGACACCGACCTGGAGGTCCCCAGGGGTGCCCCGGGTCATGATCCACCCCTCCACTTCATAAAAAGCCATATATCTCGAACTTTAAGATTCCAACCCCTAAACCCCATTTATTCTTGGTCCTTATGATAAGACACATCCAGTGTAATCATTCTTGGGCTTTCCTAGGATCTGCTGTGGCCATGCCGCAGCCCCTCCACTGTTTAAAGGCCTTATATCACAGGAACCGTGCAGATCCCCACCCCTAACCCATATATATCCTTGTTCCTTATGTTAGGACACATACAGTGATAGCAACCCGGGCTCCATTGGGTCCATGCTCCACCTCCTCCACTTCATACAATGCCTAATATTTCAGATACAGCCAGCCTCGGTAGCTCAGTCTGATGCACGTCTGACTGGTGATCAGGAGGACGCGAGTTTGATTCCTGTCTGGGTCTGCAATATTCTTTCTTGGAGATTGATCATGAAATATTTTCTACCGTCATTCTCTCCCTTCCGCTGATTCAAAAAGGCAGTTGTCAGTTTCAGGCGAAAGAATATGCACTGTACTGGTTAACCACATTCGTACAAGCCTGCCCAGGAAAAGTATGGATAGGTAAAGTGGCTGGCTAAAAATTGACCAAAAGTAGTGTTGACTGTGCTGTTAAACCCTAATACAAACAAACAAACAAACAAACAATCTCAGATACAGAGTCCACCTGGATGCTCATTTGGCAATTTGAGTTCTTTTGGGAGACTTTATTACCGGTATATTAAAATCATATGTTAAAATACATGACTGCCAATGTGCAGTGCCCACCTGAGCTCTAGTGAGCATAGTGGCCCATGGGCCTCTTGTTTTTTGCTCACCTGTCACGTAGTGACGAGGTGAGCTTTTTGCATCACTTTTGTCTGTCCGTTGTGCGTCCGTCCGTAAATAATTTCTTCAAACATCATCTCCTAAACCACTGATCATATTTTGACCAAACTTCACAGTAATGATCCTTAGGTGGTCCCCTTTCAAAGTTATTCAAATGGTTCCAGTCCGATGCACACCTAGGTCACAGGAGCTAAAAAAAGATTTTTTTTTTTAATGAAAATCTTCTTTTCTGAAACCACATGATCCAGGTGTTTGATATTTGGTATGAAGCTTCATCTAGTGGACCTCTACCAAGATTGTTCAAATTATAGCCCTGGGATCAAAAATTCCCCTGTACTTGGGCCCACCAATTTTACATAGACTTATATAGGGAAAACCTTTAAAAATCTTCTTGTCTGAAACCAGCAGCCCCAGGTCGTTGATATTTGGTATGAAGCTTCATCTAGTAGACTTCTACCAAGATTGTTCAAATTAAAGCCCTGGAGCCATAAATGCCCCCGCACTGGGGCCCACCAGTTTTACATGGACTTATATGTGAAAAACCTTTAAAAATCTTCTTGTCTTAAACCAGAAGGCCAAGGTCTTTGTCATTTGGTATGAAGCTTCATCAAGTGGACCTTCACCAAGTTTATTCTAAATATAGTCCTGGGATCAAAAATGCCCCCGTGCTGGGGCCCACTGGTTTGACATAGGCTTATATTTGGAAAACCTTTAAAAATCTTCTTGTCTTCTTTGATATTTGGTATGAAGCTCCATTTAGTGGAGCTCTACCAAGATTGTTCAAATAAGAGCCCTGGAGCCATAAATGCCCTCCCCCCCCCCCCCCCCCCCCCCAGCGCCGGGGCCCACAAGTTGTACATAGACTTATATAGGGTAAACATTCTTGTCTTCTTGTCTGAAACCAGAAAGAGGTGGTTTTTAGCTCACCAGAGCCGAAGGCTCCAGGGGAGCTTATAGGATAGGCAGTTGTCCGTCCTCATCTGTGTCGTCGTCGTCAGCATCGACATCTGGCGTCAACACTTTCAACACTTTCAAACATCAGCCCACATTTCATCTGTAGCATCCTCCGGCATGGGGATTGAAGGTTGTGTTTATAATGAAAATCGGCTGATTAGTTTGGTTGCTATGGCAACTTAGAGTAATTGGGAAAATAGAAAAATGGCATTTACTGCCAAACCTTGCAGATACAGTTGACTCTCGTTATCTCAACCTCGCCCATCTTGACCCTATCACTTATGTCGAACTGATTTCTAACTCCCGAATATTTCCGCTATATATTTATTGTATTTCAACTTCGCATGTGTCGAACTACTTTTAAGTCGACACTTCGGCTATCTCGCCCATCATTTTCAGTCCCTCACTGTTTTTAGCTCACCGTCACGTAGTGACGAGGTGAGCTTTTGGGATCACTTTTTGTCCGTCATGCGTGCCTGCGTGCGTCCGTGCGTGCGTCCCTAAACAATTTCTTTAAACGACATCTCCTCCTAAACCACTGATCGGATTTTGACCAAACTTCACAGGAATGATCCTTAGCTGGTCCCCTTTCAAAGTTGTTCAAATGGTTCCGGTCCGTTGCACATCTAGGTCACAGGAGCCAAAAATAGATTTTTTTTCACCAAAAACTTAAAAAATCTTCTTCTCTGAAACCACAAGGCCCAGGTCTTTGATATTTGGTATGAAGCTTCATCTAGTGGACCCCTACCAAGATTGTTCAAATTAAAGTGCTGGGGCCAAAAATGCCCCCGCCCTGGGGCCCTTTGGTTTTACATAGGCTTATATAAGGAAAATCTTTAAAAACCTTCTTCTCTGAAACCACAAGGCCCAGGTCTTTGATATTTGGTATGAAGCTTCATCTAGTGGACCCCTACCAAGATTGTTCAAATTATAGTGCTGGGGCCAAAAATGCCCCCGCCCCGGGGCCCTTTGGTTTTACATAGGCTTATATAGGGAAAATCTTGAAAAATTTTCTTCTCTGAAACCACAAGGCCCAGGACTTTGATATTTGGTATGAAGGTTCATCCAGTGGACCCCTACCAAGATTGTTCAAATTTTAGTGCTGGGACAAAAAATGCCCCCGCGTCGGGGCCCTTTGGTTTTACATTGGCTTATATAGGGAAAATCTTTAAAAATCTTCTTCTCTGAAACCACAAGGCCCAGGTCTTTGATATTTGGTATGAAGCTTCATCTAGTGGACCCCTACCAAGATTGTTCAAATTATAGTGCTGGGGCCAAAAATGCCCCCGCCCCGGGGCCCTTTGGTTTTACATAGGCTTATATAGGGAAAATTTTTAAAAATCTTCTTCTCTGAAACCACAAGGCCCAGGACTTTGATATTTGGTATGAAGCTTCATCTAGTGGACCCCTACCAAGATTGTTCAAATTATAGTGCTGGGACAAAAAATGCCTCGCCACGGGGCCCTTTGGTTTTACATAGGCTTATATAGGGAAAATCTTTAAAAATCTTCTTCTCTGAAAACACAAGGCCCAGGTCTTTGATTTTTGGACGGGTTTTTTAAAAAAAAATCCGTCTCTTAAAATAGCGATGTCCGGGCGGGCGGGCGTCCTGCGGGCGGGCGGGCGGACGGGCGGGCGGGCGGGCGGGCGGGCGTCGTCCCAGATTTACCTTTTGGTTAACCTTTTTTTAAAGTGATATTTTTCATCTATTCTGTAGCAGATTGTTTTAATATCAGGACTGATGCATAAGTGGAGGTACCGCTTTCATGTATTATCCATAAATGGCGCAAAAGACTAAAATTTTGGCGGAAATTGTCATTTTTCAAACTTGCGTTTTTCAGGTTTACCTTTTGGTTAACCTTTTTTCAAATGCCAGTGTAGTGGATAGAGTGCTGGACTACGGATCCTATTGTTGACTATGAATCTGAGGGGCGTGAGTTCAAACCCCGGTGGAGACATTTTTTTTTTTTTTTTTTTTTTCTGTTCTTTTTTTTTTTTCTTTCTTTTTTCATTCTTTTTTTTCTTTATTTTTCTTTTCTTCTCCATAAACACACATAGAAGCCTCCGTGGTGTAGTGGTTACGCTACTCGACTTGTAAACCAGGGATCGCAGGATCGATCCCGGGCTTCTCCAGACTTCCGGATGTTTTTTTTTTTTCGTTCTTTTTTTAGCTCACCTGAGCACGAAGTGCTCAAGGTGAGTTGATGTCCGTCGTCCGTCAACAATTTCTTTAAACGACATCTCCTCCTGGGATAATGGCCCGATTTCAAAATTATTTTACAGAAATGTTCATTAGGTGACCCTTTTTCAAAATTGCTAAAATCAGTGGCCACTAGAGCTAAAAATAGAAAAAACTTTATTTTTTTTCTTCGTAAAACACATAAACAAATCCCCCCCCCCCCCCCCCCCACACACACACAAAAAAAGTTGTTACTGGGTTAGGATATTGCATTTGTTCTGCATACTTAGTTTTATATACATAACCTACCCACCCCACCCTACCCTAGCATACCCTACCCTACCCCACAACCCCACCCCACCCCCATCCCAAAACAACCCCAATCCACCCCCAACCCAACCCCATCCCACCACTCCCCACCTTACCCGACCTCACCCCATCCCACCCACCCAAGCCCACCCCACCCCACAACCCCACCACACCCCATCACACCCCACCCCACCACAAATTCCACCCTATCCCATCCGACTCCTAACCCATTCCACCCCACCCTACCCCACACCAGCACACCCCACCCTACCCCACCCATGTCACCACCATCCTAACCATACTGAAAAAAAAACCCGTCCATAATGCCATTAGGCATTTTTCTTGTTGGTATGAAGCTTCATCTAGTGGACCCCTACCAAGATTGTTCAAATTATAATGCTGGGACAAAAAATGCCCCCGCCACGGGGCCCTTTGGTTTTACGTAGGCTTATATAGGGAAAATGTTTAAAAATCTTCTTCTCTGAAACCACAAGGCCCAGGTCTTTGATATTTGGTATGAAGCTTCATCTAGTGGACCCCTACCAAGATTGTTCAAATTATAGTGCTGGGACAAAAAAATGCCCCCGCCCCGGGGCCCTTTGGTTTTACATAGGCTTATATTGGGAAAATCTTTAAAAATTTTCTTCTCTGAAACCACAAAGCCCAGGACTTTGATATTTGGTATGAAGCTTCATCTAGTGGACCCCTACCAAGATTGTTCAAATTTTAGTGCTGGGACAAAAAATGCTCCCGCCCTGGGGCCCTTTGGTTTTACATTGGCTTATATAGGGAAAATGTTTAAAAATCTTCTTCTCTGAAACCACAAGGCCCAGGTCTTTGATATTTGGTATGAAGCTTCATCTAGTGGACCCCTACCAAGATTGTTCAAATTATAGTGCTGGGGCCAAAAATGCCCCCGCCCCGGGGCCCTTTGGTTTGACATAGGCTTATATAGGGAAAATCTTGAAAAATCTTCTTCTCTGAAACCGCTAGGCCCAGGTCTTTGATATTTGATGTGAAGCTTCATCTAGTGGACCTTTGCCAAGATTGTTCAAATTATAGCCTTTGTTGATGTTTGGTATGAAGCTTCACCTTTAAGACCTCCCTCAACATTATGCACATTAAAGCCCTGGGGCCAATAATGGCCCTCTCTGGGGCCCACTTGTTACACTATGGATCAGGTGAGCGATCCAGGGCCATCATGGCCCTCTTGTTACTACATGTGCTACATATCTCGAACCTAAATTCATGAGGTAAAGAAGAAAAAAAAAACGATGCCGCTGGTCTTTCAGTTAAAGAAAATAATAACAGACCTTTACAAAACAGTTCATCATTACTCACAATGTTTATAATTTTCCAAATTGTCCAGGTGCGTTAAAATTAGCACAAACAATACCTTTCAATGATTTCCAAGATTTACGTGATAAAAGGCGGCTATGACAATTAGGTTTCACCGGTTGTTTTTAGTACTCATCATTAGTGTCAAAATTGAGTATTGCCCCTTGTCCCGATTCACATACAAACAGTGTAGATCCTAAAAAGATGGCTCATGACCAGTTTTCTCGGCAGAATCTAAACTGTTTAAATCAATACGAGGGACTACCATATGACATATAGCATGTACTGCTCAGTATTGCAGTCACAAGCGGGGAACCATCCCATTTAAGTACATATCTATTTTTAGCTTATTTGGATACCTGATTTTGCAGGAATTTAAAAGACAAAAAACACGTGAGAAATCTTTTATAATCGCTATACTTCGACAAGCTGCATTACTTTTATAAACAAATTAGGCTGTGCATGTCAGTGCTATTACTCTAGAACAACTAAGAATACCAAGAATATCACGGCAAATAATGGGCTCTGTGACGTCACACTTTGGTTATCTCGTACTACGGATAACTCGAACTTTTTTATCCGGTCCCGTGAGGTTCGAGATAACGAGCGTCGACTGTATCTCAGAAACCATCCAGATCCCACCCCAAAACAATATATATTCTTGTTTCTTATGATAAGACGCATTCAATTACACCAACCTGGGGGTCACCTGGGATGTGCCTGGGCCTTGCCCCGCCCCCTCCAACCCATTTAAAGGCCAAATATCTCAGAAACGGTTCAGATCCCCACCCCAAAACCATATATATTCTTGTACCTTATGGTAAGACGCATTCAGTGATTTCAACCTAGGGATCAATGAGGGTTTGCCGGAGCCATGCCCAACCCCTCTACCTCATAAAAGGCGATATATCTCAGAAACCTTTCAGATTCCCATCCCAAAGCCATATATTTATTCTTGTTTCTTGTGATAAGACGCATTCAGTGAAACCAGCCTGGGGGTCCCCTTGGATGTTCCCAGGCCATGCCCCACCCCCACCACTTTGTAAAAGGCCCAATATCTCAGAAACCGTTCAGATCCCCACCCCAAAACCATTTATATTCTTGTTTCTTATGATAAGACGCATTCAGTGACACCAACCTGGGGGTCCCCTGAGATGTGCCCGGGCCATGCCCCCACCCCCTCCACTTTGTAAAAGACCCAATATCTCAGAAACAGTTGAGATCCCCAACCCTAAACCATATTATATTCTTGTTTCGTACGATAAGAGGCAATCAGCGATACCAAACCTAGAGGTCTCCCAGAGGCGATATATCTCAATAACTATTCAGATCCCCACCCAAAACCATATATATTTTTGTTTTTAATGATTAGACGCATTCAGTGACACCAACCTGGGACCGGCCCCAATAGCTCAGTTGGTAGAGTGTCCGCTCCGGGGAACGGGAGGTCTCGGGTTCGATCCCGGGCCGCGACATACCAAAGTCGTTAAAAATGGTACTAGCTGCTCCTCGCTTGGCACTCAGATTTACGGTGTAGAGCTAGGACTGGTCGATCCAGTGTCAGGATAATGTGACTGGGTGTGGTATCATGTAATGTGTCTGGGACATGATACTTCAGTGAGGCAGCACTATAAACGTGAGCATTGAGCTCCCTGTTGCAACCAGACACCGTCGTGATATGACTGAAAAATTGTTGAAAGCGACGTAAAACCCGAATTCACACACACACAGACACCAACCTGGGGGTCCCCTGGGATGTGCCCGGCCCATGCCCCACCCCTCAACTTCATAAAAGGCAATATATATCAGAAACCAATCAGATCCTCACCCCAAAACCATATATATTCTTATTCCTTTTGATAAAAGGCATTCAGTGACACCAACTTGGGTACCACTGGGATTTGCCCGGGCCATGGCGGCCATGCCCCACCCCCTCCACTTTGTAAAAGGCCCAGTATCTCAGAAATCACTTAGATCCCCATCCCTAAACCATATATACTCATGTTCCTTTTGATAAGACACATTTAGTGATACCAACCTAGGGGTCTCCAAGGGTGCGCTGGGGCCATGCCCCAACCCTCGCATTCATAAAATGCCATAAATCTCAGAAACTGTTCAGATCCCCACCCCTAAGGCATGTATATTGGTGTTCATTTGGATAAGACCAGGGGCTGACAAATCCATTGCCCGGCCGCCCGGGACAAGTCGAAATCGCGCCGGGCATATGCACTTTGACCTTTCGACGCCTGGTCGGCAAAGGCAAAAAATCGTCTACAATCGTCTGTCTTTTGAGTCCTTAAATACAGTAAAACTAGACCAGTAGGTAAATCACAATAATTCCCGCTTTGCGGTGCGTGTCTTTCATTTCTGGTGTAGTGTGTACCGCCAGCGCTATCGATAAGCGTGACAAGGTGTGAAAATAAGATAATTTGCGTTTATCCCGGCCATTAAATTTAATACACAATCAATGTGAAAATGATTTAATAGCTCCTAAGACAATTTGCTACATCTTACGGTAGTAAAAACGGACTATTCTACTATCTCGTGAATGGTTATGTTTTGGCGCCAAATAGCAGACGCTGGCGGAAAAAGTTGAATGTTTTAATGTTGGTAACCGCGGATTAGTCACACCTCTATCCACAACCGTTTAGCTATCCAGAAAATATTTTTACCGGTTCCAAACATTTTTTTTATGAAATAGATACGCCCCATTAAAATAAAACAATGACGTTAAACATGTGTGGTGTTGCTGGGGTCGGATGACGTCATTTACCGATCGCGTGCAGAAAAATGGGAGTGGTGGTTTGTGGACGACGATTTGGATGGCGTAAATGATCATCGCATTGAACTTGCTTGTATGGTGGGTGTGAACGTTTGGGTTCGTTTGTGATAGAGTGGGTTCTAGTCTTCTGGTTGGACCATTAAATTGCAAGCTAAATAAACTGAATTCTTTTAAGTTTTTATCTCGCTGCCCTAACACTTCTGATCTTTTGAGTAGATCTATATCGGCTGCAGCTCGTGTTTATCGTGCGTGTCAAGCTAAATGATTTTATATAACTGTATCTTAAATTGCTAATCGGTCAGCAATTAACTTGAAAGGTACCGTTATTGACTGTGACAACAACAGTATTTTCTACCGTATTATCACACAGAGGGAAATAAATAGAAGTGAATGCAATGATCAGGAATCAATACAATTAACCCTGAGCTCCCATCAGAGACACCAAAGGGAAATAAACACTAACATGAAATAACTAGACCCTAATGGAAAGTGGTTGTGCTTGAAACTTGACAGAAAGCTTGGATTATATTTATAAATGTTGGTTGTCATCATCATCACCAGTAACCCCACCCCCATCCAACCCCACTTTGAGTTCCAAAATCCTGGGCAAGTAGGGTTTTGAGCTGGGCAAGTGCAAAAATACTTTACTTGCCCGGTGGGCAAGTGGAAAATTTTTGGATTTGTCAGGCCCTGAAAGACTCATTCAGTCAAATCAACCTTGGTTGTATTTGTGCTAGGGCAATGTG
Organism: Lucinisca nassula; assembly: GCA_963580285.1. Taxonomy (NCBI): domain Eukaryota; kingdom Metazoa; phylum Mollusca; class Bivalvia; order Lucinida; family Lucinidae; genus Lucinisca; species Lucinisca nassula. The sequence goes on along the minus strand of OY757013.1, from coordinate 106,999,641 downwards.
TAGATGCCATGGCCCACACCTCCACTTCATAAAAGGCCATATTTCTCAGATACCATTATGATCCCCACCCCATAATCATATGTATTCTTGTTCGTTGTGATTAGACACATTCAGTCACACCAACTTGGTGGTCCACAGGGGCCATTCCTCTCCTGTTCACTTAATAAGACGGCCTCATATCTCAGAAACAGTTCAGATCTCCACTTCTAAACAATATATTTTCTAGGCCCTAATGATAAGACACATTCAAGGACAACAATCTTGGATTTCCTGATGTCTGTCAGGGCCATGCTCCAACCACTCCACAGCTTAAAAGGCCTTAAAATCGATTTAACCCCCCCCCAGTGGAAATCTTTCCACTGACCGTTCCAAGGCGGTTCTTCTGTGGCGATTTATTTATGTTGTTGTTTGTTACTTACTGTGTGTATCACTTGTGTCTTTTTATTTTGGATGGCCATATGGCCATTTTGTGGGAAAGTAACTGTCCTTGTGGCCTTCCTTTGTTTAGGTTTCCATTATGGTCTGGTCGCTTAATGTTTGTGTTTCTTTCCCTTTGGTGTCTTTGATGGGTGGAGTAAGTTAATTGTATCGATTCCTGATCTTTGTTTTACTTCTACTTATATCTCAGGAACTGTACACATCCACACCCCTAAACCAATTGAAATCAAATTACATGCAGAGCCTCTATGGAATGAGGGAACGAAAATTGTTCGTGAGGACTGGGTCCATAGGCCTATTATTTTGAGATCACCTGACCGAATGTCATGGTGAGCTTTTGTGACTGTGAGATGTCCGGCGGCGTAATTTGTTGTGTGTTGTGCATAAACTTTTCTTCTTAACACTCTAGATGTGTTTGTTTTGAGGTTTAACGTCCCCATCAACACTGTAAAGGTCATTTTTGAGATGTTGCTTCCAATTTTGTGGGACTTTTATATGACATTGAGATGAAATAACATCTCAAGCATTGCTGCCCAATGAAACCAATAGTGTTTATAAGCATGGACAGTCCGATTCGCACCACTTTGCCTGGGCAGGCTTAGATCCTCTTAGCGGTTTACCAGTACTTATGTGTGGGTCGGTTTCTGATTTCCGTTCTGTGTGGAAGCATCATGCAGCCCATCTATTTCTTCAAGCCCCGATGGGCAGGGCCTGTTTACACTATAGATGCTACAGTTTTAGCCCAATCATGATCAGACTTGGTCAGAATGATAATTATGACAATATCTCATTCAGGTTCAAATAAGGGTCATGGGTCAAAGGTCAAATCATAGAAAAACTTTGTTGACATTCTAGAGGCCACAATTTTGGTCAAATCATCATCAGACTTGCTCAGAATGATCAACTCAACAATATCTAGGTCAAATTCTAATATGGGTCATGTCAGGTCAAAAGTAGGTCAGAAGTTTAAAAAGCTTGTTAACACTCTAGAGGCCACAAGTTTGGTCCAATAGTCATCAATCTTGCTCAGAATGATCATTTTGACAATATCTAGGTCAAGTTTGAATATGGATCTATCTGGTAAAAAGTTGGTCAGTTTTGTTTGTTTGTATTGGAGTTTAATGGCCCAGTCAACACTATTTTAGGTCATTTTTGAGCCGGTCAGTTTACCTATTCATACTTTTCCTAGACAAGATTTTGCATAAGCCGTTAACCAGTTCAGTGCACATTCTTTTGCCATAATTTGACTGCTGTCCTTGAACCAGTGGAAGGGAGAGAATGACCATAGATTTCAAGATCAATCTCCACGAAAGAATGTTGCCAACCCTAGTAGGCATAGAACCCGCATCCTCCTGATTACAAGTCAGATGCGCATCTGACTGAGATACCGAGGCCAGCTAAAAGTATGTCAGTAGATCAAATCATAGAAAAGCCTTGTGAGCACTCTAGGGACCACTGTTTTGGTCCAATCGTCATCAGTCTTGCTCAGAATGATCAGCTTGACAATATCTAGGTCAAGTTCGAATATGCGTCATGTCAGATTAAAAGTAGGTCAGCAGGTCAAATCATAGAAAAATGCTTGTGTACACTCTTGAGGCCACAGTTTTGGTCCAGTTATCATCAAAATTGCTCAGAATGATCGCCTTGACAATATCTGGATCAAGTTCGAATACTACCTACTTTATCATAGTTTTTTAACCATTTGAGATAGAGTCTTTTACATAGTATTTTGTATGTATTTTCCTTGTGACAAGGGCTTCCTACCCATACACAAATTTTTACCTATGACCTTGACATTGACCTGTGACATACTGTATCATAAATTTTGAACCATTTGAGATAGAGCCTTCATGTTTGGCATGAGGGTTCCTTGTGACGAGGGTTTTCCACTCATACAAAACATTTTGACCTCTGACATTACCTGTGATCTACTCTATCATAACTGTTAAACCATTTTGGATTGAACCTTTATATTTGGCATGTAGGTTCCTTGAGACAAGGGCTTCCCACTCATACAAAAAATTCTAACCTGTGACCTTGACTTTAACCTGTGACCTACTTTATCATAACTTTTGAAGCATTTGAGATGGAGCCTTCATATTTGACATGTAGGTGGTTTCTTGTGACAAGGGCTTATTGCTCATACTAATTTCTTTTTAGGTGCCCTGATAGTCACATATAAGTCATCTCTGTATTTTCAATTGGAACTTTTGAAAGACTTTATCCTCAAAATAAAGACAATTTCGAAGGAATATTCCATGCATGGGTGACCCTCTGGCATAATTGCTCAAAATCCTTTCTGGTAGTCACCAGAACTAAAACATATACTACACTTAAAATTACTTCTACTCCTAAATATTTGAAATAATTATATAGAAATTTTTCTTGAGCCACTGTCAACCAAAATTGCTCAAACCATCCACTCCACCTTATATTACTGTTTTGTCTACAATAAGGATCAGGTGAGCTGTCCAGGGCCATTTTGGCCCTCGTGTTATTTCTTCTGATTCTAGACTTTCATTTCCCTCTTCCTCCCCTATCTCTCTATTTTATATCCCCTACTATCTTTTCTATATATTTTTCTCCATTTCTCTTGGGATGACTCAAAATGACCCACAAGTGTTGACATGTTGGTAAACCCCAGCACAATCAATCAATCAATCAATCAATCAATCAATCAATCAATCAATCAATCCTAGTTGTCACCCTTATGTTCAAGTCCATTTCTCAAAAGCTGTAAGAACTTAATTAATGATACTTTGTTCAGACTTGCATCTATGGATGGCAACCATGTGTGGCATTGATCTACATTGCATGGATTTAACACAGCACTTCCACAGGAGGGACAAAGCCTAATTCTTGCATAAATACCTATGCGCATGGCTGTTTGAAGCCATTGTCAAATGGACCGAAAGCCGTGCTCAAACAGCAAAAACCATGTTCAAATCATGAAATTCGCGTGCCGTTTGAACATAGATTTTGAGCTTTTGATACACCCGTGGACACAAAAGCGTTCAAACTTTGATGAGCTTCATTTCATTCTGACTCGAAACATCATTCAATATATCCTAACATCCTATCAACAGAAATAATTTCAAAACACAAGGTGGTGTACATTTCATTGCTGACTCCTGCACTGTCCAATCAAAATACATCTCAAATTTCAATCAGATATTGTTTTCCAAAATAAGACCAATCAATGGCTTGATCTAGTTTTAGAATTCTTTGATGAATGACATTTGCTTGTCAAACTAACTTGATGCAGAGAGATTCATTGAAAGTTATTTCATAGGAGTTTGAACGCTTTTGTGTCCACAGGTGTATCACAAGACGGGCCTTGCTTTGTTTACGTTACGTTGAGCGGCGTAACATTATCGCCCTGAACGTAGCGTTTTAGGGTTCTATGATGACGTCAGATGGTTTCTGCATAACAACTTCATTGTAAACAACATTCTGAAATGGCCGCCATGTTGGTTCGCCGGTCGCATTTCAAGAGTATAGATGGAGTTTATATGGAGTTTTTGGGCGTTTTCGTCAAAATTTGCTGTCGGAATCGTAAGTTATGCAAGAACAACGATCATCCATGGTTATTTCATGCATTAACATTTGCCGGATCCCTCGGAAGATATTTGAACATTCGGCCTGGAGGCCTCATGTTCAAACAGCTTCCTCGGGACCCGGCGAATGCTAATGCATGAAAAACCATGGTTGATCCTTATATTATTAAATGAGCCCCGCCAAGCGAATTTGTGTCTTCGAGCATTCCGTCATGACAAATGTTAACTGCGCATGCCCAGCCATTCAGAGAGGCCAGGGATATGGCTTTCTGTCTGAAGGTTCCTCTTGATTCACTTCTCGCATATGCGATAAGTACCAAAATCGCTTGACGGGGCCCAAATGTACTCTAAAGAGGTGTATGTGTTGAGCGAATGCTCACATTTATATGAAGCATTTCATTATAACCCCGACATATGAAGTATGCTATGGGGGCATATAGTTTTCATCCTGCCATTTTTCTATCCATCTGTCCATCCACACTCACGGGAGAGACATTAGGTGGTTAAAAATTTGGATCCGTATTTCCATATGTTTGTCTGTTCATTAACATTTTGCTTAAAAGTTTTGTGTCAAAGTTTCTAAGAGATTGTATCTTCTGAACCCTTTGATAGATTTAGTTGATACTTACACTGAAGTTACATACTGAACCAAAGAATTCATTGATTCATTCTCCACCCACCACAGTGTCCTTAAGGTCAAGGTCACAGACTTAGAAATTTTACATTTGGTTAAAGTTTTATGACAAAGTTTATAGAATCTGATGCCTGCATGTTCTAAACTCTAAGACAAATTCAGTTGATACTTGCATCAATGTTGCATACCAGTTCAAGGATTTCGTGATGTATGTTCATCCCCCACCCACGGTGACCTTGACCTCAAGGACACAGACTTAGATATTTACATTTGGTTTAAGTATTATGACAAAGTTTACAGGTGCCTGTATGTTCTTAACTCTAAGACAAATTCAATTGATTCTTGCATCGATGTTGCATACCAGTCCAACGATTTCATTGATGCATACCCCACCCTGCTGCTTCAGTAACATTGACGCCCCCACCCTTAACTCCCTTGGTCCATTTAAAAATTTTATGTTTGGTTTAGCTTTTACAAGCACATTTATACATTCTCATAGCTTCTTGACTTCTTCATTTATATTACATACAAGCGCGAAAGATATATCAGAGGGTGGTGCTGGCCGGGGGTATATGTGACCCACTAGTCGCTTGCTCTAGTTTTTCATGTGTTATTATGTTATCTTTAAGGATTTATATCAAGAAAGTGCGCAAGTTTCCAGAATATGCAGTCGATGTTAATATGGACAAGAGAAGTTTGAAAAATGCTATGGATAAGGCTTTCCACGAGCTCAAATCAGTTAGGCTGGATTCCATAGGTCAAGAAAGGTAATGTATGAGAGGTTAAAGGGGAATGGACAGAGCTGTCCTATTTTGATTCATTTTCAAGGGAGATTATTTCTTGACTTCTTGGTTGCTTTCCTTCATGCCGTAAATAGAGGATCTTACATGAGTGTTCATGTCTTATTGAATTTATTAAACGAGTTGAGGAAAGGGGATAAAATGCGAGGCTTTGCCGAGCATTTTATTCTTTTTCCTCAACGAGTTTGATAAATTCAATAATACATGAGCACGAATGCAAGATTTTATTTATCATATGACATTTAAAACGTGTTTTATTCACAATTGTTTATAAAAATGTCAATATTCCGCCATTAGTAAATGCGACGTCGTTAAGGACGTCGTACATGTAACATTACAGAACGTATCTAGCTAATTTGCATATTTAATCCACTAGTGGATTATCGAAAATATTACATGGCGTTATTACACTCTCAGATGCGACGTCATATGATAAAAATCCGTAAAATTCAGACACCTCAAGGACTTGCTGTGATTCTCTTCACATTTTAAGATTTGTTTTATGGTCCAGCAAGGAGTCAAAAAAGGTGCGAAAGGACTGAAAACATTGTTGACTATGATCAGACTGCTCCTGAATTGGGTTCGCACTGTTTGCTTAGGCCTGTCAGCCTCAATAGTAAGGATCAAATCCATTTGAAAAAGAGATCTCCTCACGAGCAAATTCCTTTCTTAGAGTAGACACATACAAAAAGATAAGCCTCTGTGGGGTAGTGTTTAAGCTACCTGACTCATAAATCGAGGGTTGTGGGTTTGATCCCGGGCTTCTCCAGACTTGCCGATGACTCTTTAAACCAAGGGCCCGTCTACGTATGACCTTAGATGTTGGTGGGACATAAAACTTTTACACACACATACCAAAGAGACAAAGATATTTTTTTTTTAAAAGTTGCTGCACCGGTATTAAACCCTTATCCCACTGAGCCCGGATATGTCTTACCTTTGAAACAATGTAGATCCAGATCAGATGGCTTCTAAAGAAGCCATCTGATCAGGATCTTCATTGTTTGCTATTCAGTTTATGAATTTGTTGCAATGATTTGCATCAAGACATCTGATTGGTTGATAAGCAGTGGTGGGTGTCGCATATATAAATAGTCAGAAAAAGAACCATTACAGAAGCACAATAATATGATGTAGTGCATTCTTTCAGATCATCAAAACGGTCATTTTTCTGATGAAACTTTGATATTTCCCTTATTATGCACCAAATGTATGTTGTAGGTGCTCGTTAGAACACTAAATCTATGTGTTGGAGCAGAAATAAGAAAAATGATGTATACTCTGAGTTTTCTGTATAATTATACCCCGGCATATGAAGTATGCTATGGGGGTATATAGTTTTAGTCTCGCCATTTGTCTATCCATCCAACTGTCCATCCATCCTTCCGTCCGGCCGTCCAGCCCTTAACATTTTGGTTAAAGTTTTGCGTTAAAGTTTCTAAGAGATTGTATCTTCTGAACGCTTTGATAGATTTAGATGATACCTGCACTGAAGTTACATACAGATCGAAAGATTTCATTGATGCATGTTCCACCACCCACAGTGACCTTGACCTCAAGGTCACAGACTTAGAAATTTTACATTTGGTTAAAGTTTTATGACAAAGTTTATAGATGCCTGTATGTACTAAACTCTAAGACAAATTCAGTTGATACTTGGTTCAATGTTGCATAGCAGTCCAGAGATTTCACAATGCATGTCCCTTCCCCCACCCATGGTGACCTTGACCTCAATGTCACAGACTTAGAAGTTTTACATTGTGTTATAGTTTTACGACAAAGTTTAAAGAAGCCTGTATATTCTCAGCTCTAAGACAAATTCAGTTGATACTTGATTCAATGTTGCATAGCCGTCAAAAGATTTTGCAATGCATATCCCTTCCCCCACCCATGGTGACTTGACCTCAATGTCACAGACTTAGAATTTTTACATTGTGTTAAAGTTTTACGACGAAGTTTAAAGAAGCCTGTATGTTCTCAGCTCTAAGACAAATTCAGTTGATACTTGCGTCAATGTTGCATACCAGTCCAAAGATTTCATTGATGCATACCCACACTGCTGCTTCAGTAACATTGATGCCCCAACTCCTTCAGTAACTTTGATGCCCTCACTCCCTTGGTCCTTTTAGAAATTTTATGTTTGGTTTAGCTTTTACAAGCACATTTGTAGATGCTTATACAGTCCAACCTTTGTTAAGCAAGCACCTAAGGGATAACCAAAATGTGCTTGTTTAAGACAGGTGCTTGCTTAATACAGGTGAAATTTAACAGTTTTGTCTCTTTTGGGATCTGAATGCCTGCTTGCTTAAGACAGGTTGCTTGCTTAATAGAGGTGGCCACTAAGACAGGTTTTACTGTAGTTTTTTCATTTCTTCATTCATATTACATACAAGCTCGAAAGATATATCAGAGGGTGGCGCTGGCCGGGGGTATATGTGACCCACTGGTCGCTTTCTCTAGTATTATAAAATAGGGTTTTCTGTTGGGGTTTATTTCTGTTCTGGTTGGTCTTTGAGTGTGTGTATTGATTATATTTATACCCCCGGCATACGAAGTATGCAATTGGGGTATATAGTTTTTGTCTTTTCCGTCTGTCTGTCTGTCTGTTTGTCCGTAAACAATTATTTTGTGTCAAAGATATCTCAGGAACTGCTTCACATAGAAACTTGAAATTTTGCACACATGATCAGTATGACTACTTGTATTGTGGGAAAGAAAATAAGGGCCAAGGGGTCAGGCCTTTTAGAGTTATTTCCCTTTGTAGTTCTTGCTGTTTAATAGTGTATATTTTTATTTTGTGTCAAAGATTTCTCAATAACTACTATACATAGAAACTTGAAATTTTGCAAACATGATCAGTATGACTAGTTGTATTGTGGGAAAGAAAATAAGGGCCAAGGGGTCAGGCCTTTTAGAGTTATTTCCCTTTGTAGTTCTTGCTGTTTAATAGTGTATATTTTTATTACTTTTTGTGTCAAAGATTTCTCAATAACTACTGTACATAGAGACTTAAAATTTGGTAGCAACAACCAGTATGACTACTTGTTTCAGCTGAGGTGATGGCACTGGCCGGGGGTATACGTGCCCCACTGGGCACTTTTGTCTAGTTTTGTTCTGGATTGTCAATTGGCCATTTTTAGGGGAAAGTAACAGTCCTTGTGGCTTTCCACTATTGAAGTTTCCATTAGGGTCTACTTATTTCATGTTCATGTTTATTTCCCTTTTGTGTCTCTGATAGGAGCTGTGGGTTAATCGTATTGATTCTTGATCATTGCCTTCACTTCTATATTAGAGGGTTGTTCATTGCACTGATGATTTCTTATTGACAAATACAGTCAACCCGCCTTATAGCCTCGAATCTGAGCGATGTGGGCTTCCCTCAGGTATGAAATGCCCAAATCGAATCCATAGTCATGAAAGATTCTTGTAATTTAATACTCCACGAAACAAATGTTATAGATATTTGTTAGAATCGCCTCACTGAGGCGACTCTAACAAAATTAATGTCTGTAACATTTGTTTCTTGGAATAATGATGTGGAAAAGACCTTTTATAACCTATCATACTCCTAACTGGGATTCTTTATAATGTCAAATTCATTATAACGGGACAATAATAGGGAAAAAATAACGCAGGTCCTCTGTATATTCTAAAATGATAAAGATGACAAAGTTGGCACCCTTATGAGAGGAAAAACAATTCTTCATTGTTTTGAAACTTGAGACAAATTTCATTTGAAAGTACCGGTTTTTTTCTCTTTAAAGGAAAACAAAGCTACCCCCACCCCTATGAGAAAAAGCAGACTGTTGGATTACATCCTAAGGTTAAAGCATATTGTTTTTTTGTGAAGCATGACTTAATTTTAATCAGCTTAGCTTGAACAGTCAGACATTACCAGTACTTTCCTGTGTCAGAATAGAATTTATCATATGACGTCGCGTCTGAGAGTGTAATAACGTCATGTATTATTTTCGATAATCCACTAGTGGATTAAATATGCAAATTAGCTAGATACCTCCCGTAACATTAAATATACGATGTCGTTAACGACGTCACGTTTACTAATGGCGGAATATTAACATTTTTGTAAACAATCGTGAATAAAATGTGTTTTAAATGTCATATGATAAATAGAATCTTGCATTCGTGCTCATGTATTATTGAATTTATTAAACCTCGCATTTTATCCCTGTTCCTCAATGATTTTAATAAATTCAATAATACATGAGCACTCATGTAAGATCCTCTATAAAGCTAGCTGTTCTTCATAAGTCAGATAAGTGTATGACTATAGTTATAGTGTTTGATCCCCTCCTAGGTTCAGCAACATTCCTTTGTGGATGTTGATCACAAAATGTTTTCTTCTGCACTCCCTCCCCACTCTGCTGATTTGAGAAAGGCAAGTTTCAATTTCAAGCTTTTTTTACTGAAAAAAGGAAGAAAAGAAAAAAAACATTAACGAAAAAAAAAATATACTTAATTTGTTCAGGTAGTCATGACTTGCACTCCATAGATTAACAGAGGATCTAGCAGGAGTGTTCATGTATTATTGTGTTTATTAAACGCGTTGAGGGAAAGGGATAAAAGGTAAAGCTTTGCCGACCATTTTATTATTTTTCCTCAACGAGTTTAATAAATTCAATAATACATGGACACAAAAGCGAAATTCTATTGATCATATGACTTTAAAATGAAATTTATTTACGATTGTTTTACGAAAATGCCAGTATTCGGCCATTTGTAAATACGGCGTCATTAAGGACGTTGTACGTGTAACGTTACAGTATGTATCTAACTAATTTGCATGTTTAATCCACTGGATTATCAAATTTATTACATGGCATAATTACATTCTCAGACGCGACGTCATATGATAAAAACATATTTATTACAGATATTATATACAACTGCCAGTTGAAAAAGCTCATGAGTTTCATGACGAGAAACCTAACCCTACTCCTGCTCCAAACCTAGTGCTAAATGACTACCAGCCGGTTCCTGTGTTACCAGCACCACAGGAGCAAGATACCAAACCAGCATTGCCAGAAACCACAGAGGAGAAAAGCAATGGGAGACTTCATCCGAAAGTTATTGATAAAATACGAGAACTTGTGGCTGGCGGGGAGATTAGAGTCTATTCAATAAGAAGACTATTAAGGTACAGCAGCATTGATTCTAATATATTCACTTTAATATAATGAGATATGTGATAGGATGACTTTAAAATTTGGGATTGTATATTTTGTAATATACTGTGTCTGTTTGAAACGCGACATCATCGCAAAATAATGCTTTTTGGTGTTGGCATTCATATTTCCACAGCTAACAGCGCTTGCCACTTTGTAATGCGATTTTTAGCTCACCTGGGCCGAAGGCTGCAGGGTAGCTTATAGTATAATGGGTCGTCCGTCATCCGTCCGTCCACACTTTTGAGCAGCTATATCTCTGCAGCCTGCAGGATGATCTCAATCATTTCTCATCTGTAGTATGCCTCTGGTGGGGCATTTATGACATAAGCTTTTTTTGAAATCGCATGAAAACTTTGGTTGCTATGGCAATCACAAGGTCCCATAGACTTACATTCGGAAAATGCTTGTCATCACCATAGCCCCTTCAGTTTTGATCGGATCTTTCTGAAACTTGTATATTAGGTGGCTGGGGATAAAACCTCGGATGAGTTCGAAAACCGGCCAAGTCGGCCCATTTATCATGGAGTTACGTCCCTTTGATTGCTGAAAATGCCGATTTTTAGCTCACCTGTCACAAAGTGACGAGGTGAGCTTTTCGGATCACTTTTTGTCCCGGTCCGTCGTGCGTCTGTGCATGCGTCCGTGCGTAAACTTTTTCTTCAAACATCTCCTCCTAAACCACTGATCGGATTTTGACCAAACTTCACAGGAATGATCCTTAGGTGGTCCCCTTTCAAAGTTGTTCAAATGGTTCCGGTCCGTTGCACATCTAGGTCACAGGAGCCAAAAATAGATTTTTTTTCAAGGAAAACTTAAAAAATCTTCTTCTCTGAAACCACAAGGCCCAGGTCTTTGATATTTGGTATGAAGGTTCATCTTGTGGACCTCTACCAAGATCGTTCAAATTATAATGCTGGGGCCAAAAATGCCCCCGCCCTGGGGCCCTTTGGTTTTACATGGGCTTATATAGGGAAAATCTTTAAAAATCTTCTTCTTGGAAACCGCAAGGCCCAGGTCTTTGCTATTTGGGTGACTTCATTTAGTGGACCCCTACCTAGATCGTTCAAATTATAGTGCTGGGGCCAAAAATGCCCCCGCCCCGGGGCCCTTTGGTTTTACATGGGCTAACTTTAAAAATCTTCTTCTCTGAAACCACAAGGCCCAGGTCTTTGCTATTTGGTATGAAGCTTCATCTAGTGGTCCCCTACCAAGATCGTTTAAAATTATAGTGCTGGGGCCAAAAATGCCCCCAGCCCGGGGCCCTTTGGTTTTACATGGGCTAACTTTAAAAATCTTCTTCTCTGAAACCGCAAGGCCCAGGTCTTTGCTATTTGGTATGAAGCTTCATCTAGTGGACCCCTACCAAGATTGTTCAAATCATAGTGCTGGGGCCAAGAATGCCCCCGCCCTGGGGTCCTTTGGTTTTACATAGGCTTATATAGGGAAAATCTTTAAAAATCTTCTTCTCTGAAACCGCTAGGCCTATATCTTTGATATTTGGTATGAAGCTTTATCTGGTTGACCCCTACCAAGATTGTTCAAATTATAGTGCTTGGGCGAAAAATGCGCCGCTCCGGGGGCCCTTTGGTTTTACATGGGCTTATATATGGAAAATCTTTAAAAATCTCTGAAAAAGCAAGGCCCAGGTCTTTGCTATTTGGTATGAAGCTTCATTTAGTGGACCCCTACCTAGATCCTTCAAATTAAAGTGCTGGGGCCAAAAATGCCCCCGCCCCTGGGCCCTTTGGTTTTGCATGGGCTTATATAGGGAAAATCTTTAAAAATCTTCTTCTCTGAAACCGCAAGGCCCAGGTCTTTGCTATTTGGTATGAAGCTTCATCTAGTGGACCCATACCAATATATTTCAAATTATAGTGCTGGGGCCAAAAATGCCCCTGATACTCAGGTGAGCGATTCAGGGCCCTCTTGATGACCTTGTCATCACCGTAGCTCCTTCAGTTTTGATCTGATCTTTCTGAAACTTATATGTAAGGTGGCTTGGGATAAAATCTTGGATGTGTTAGAAAACCGACCAAGTTGGCCCATTTATCATAGAGTAAGGTCCCTTTGATTGCTGAAAATGCTGATTTTTAGGTCACCCTCACGTAGTGACGAGGTGAGCTTTTGGGATCACTTTTTGTCCGTCGTGCGTCCGTCCGTGCGTGCGTGCGTGCATAAACAATTTCTTTAAACGACATCTCCTCCAAAAACCACTTATCGGATTTTGACCAAACTTCACAGGAATGATCCTTAGGAGGTCCCCTTTCAAAGTTGTTCAAATGGTTCCGGTCCGTTGCACATCCAGGTCACAGGAGCCAAAAATAGATTTTTTTTCACAAAAAACTTAAAAAATCTTCTTCTCTGAAACCACAAGGCCCAGGTCTTTGATATTTGGTATGAAGGTTCATCTTGTGGACCTCTATCAAGATTATTCAAATTATAGCCCTGGGGCCAAAAATGCCCCCGCTCCTGGGCTCTTTGGTTTTACATAGACTTATATAGGGAAAATCTTTAAAAATCTTCTTCTCTGAAACTGCAAGGCCCAGGTCTTTGCTATTTGGTATGAAGCTTCATCTAGTGGACCCCTACCAAGACTGTTCAAATTATAGTGCTGGGGCCAAAAATGCCTCCGCCCCGGGGGCCCTTTTGTTTTACATAGGCTTATATAGGGAAAATCTTTAAAAAACTTCTTCTCTGAAACTGCAAGGCCCATGTCTTTGATATTTGGTATGAAGCTTCATCTTGTGGACTTCTATCAAGATTGTTCAAATTATAGCCCTGGGGCAAAAAATGCCCTCGCTCCAGGGCCCTTTGGTTTTACATAGACTTATATAGGGAAAATCTTTAAAAATCTTCTTGTCTGAAACCACAAGGCCTAGGTCTTTTAAATTTGGTATGAAGCTTCATCTAGGGGACCCCTACCAAGATTGTTCAAATTATAGTGCTGGGGCCACAAATGCCCCAGCCCCGGGCCCTTTGGTTTTACACAGGCTTATATAGGGAAAACTTTAAAAATCTTCTTCTCTGAAACCACAAGGCCCAGGACTTTGATATTTGGTATGAAGCTTCATCTAGTGGACCCCTACCAAGCTGGTTCAAATTATAGTGCTTTGACAAAAAATGCCCCCGTCACGGGGCCCTTTGGTTTTACATTGGCTTATATAGGGAAAATCTTTAAAAATCTTCTTCTCTGAAACCACAAGGCCCAGGTCTTTGATATTTGGTATGAAGCTTCATCTAGTGGACCCCTACGAAGATTGTTCAAATTTTAGTGCTGAGGCCATAAATGCCCCCGCCCAGGGCCCTTTGGTTTTACATAGGCTTATATAGGGAAAATCTTTAAAAATCTTCTCTGAAACCACAAGGGCCGAGACTTTGATATTTGGTATGAAGCTTCATCTAGTGGACCCCTACCAAGATTGTTCAAATTATAGTGTGTGGGCAAAAAATGCCCCCGCCCCCGGGCCCTTTGGTTTTACATAGACTTATATAGGGAAAATCTTTAAAAATCTTCTTCTCTGAAACCCCAAGGCCCAGGACTTTGGTATTTAGAATGAAGCTTCATCTAATGGACCTCTGCCAAGATTGTTCAAATTATAGCCCTTGGGCCAAAAATGCCCCCGCCCCAGGGCTCTTTGGTTTTACATAGACTTAATCTTTAAAAATCTTCTTCTCTGAAACCACAAGGCCTAGGTCTTTTATATTTGGTATGAAGCTTCATCTAAAGGACCCCTAACAAGATTATTCAAATTATAATGCTGAGGCCAAAAATGTCCCTGCCCCGGGGCCCTTTGGTTTTACATAGGCTTATATAGGAAAAATCTTTAAAAATCTTCTTCACTGAAACCGCAAGGCCCAGGACTTTGATATTTGGTTTGAAGCTTCATCTAGTGGACCCCTACCAAGATTTTTGCAAATTATAGCCCTTGGGCCAAAAATGCCCCCGATCCGGGGCCCTTTGGTTTAACATAGAATTATATAGGGAAAATCTTTAAAAATCTTCTTCTCTGAAACCACAAGGCCTAGGCCTTTTATATTTGGTATGAAGCTTCTTCTAAAGGACCCCTACCAAGATGATTCAAATTATAGTGCTGGGGCCAAAAGTGGCCCCAACCAGAGGCCCTTTGGTTTTACATAGGCTTATAGAGGGATAATCTTTTAAAATTTTCTTCTCTGAAACCACAAGGCCCAGGACTCTGATATTTGGTATGAAGCTTCATCAAATGGACCACTACCAAGATTGTTCAAATTATAGCCCTGGGGCCAAAAATGCCCCCGCTCTGGGGCCCTATGGTTTTACATAGACTTATATAGGGAAAATCATTAAAAATCTTCTTCTCTGAAACCACAAGGCCTGGGTCTTTGATATTTGGTATGAAGCTGCATCTTGTGGACCTCTATCAAGATTATTCAAATTATAGCCCTGATACAAAAAATGTCCCCGCTCCAGGGCCCTTTGGTTTAACAGGAAATCTTTAAAAATCTTCTCTGAAACTGCAAGGCCAAGACCTTTGATATTTAGTATGGAGCTTTATCTAGTGGACCTCTACCAAGATTGTTGACATTATAGCCCTGGGGCCACAAATGCCCCCACCCCGGGGCCCTTTGGTTTTACATAGATTTATATAGCCCCGGGGCCATTTGGTTTTGCATAGGCTTATGTAGGGAATATCTTTAAAAAAAATTCTTCTTCTCTGAAACCGCAAGGCCCAGGTCTTTGATATTTGATGTGTAGCTTCATCTAGTTGACCTTTGCCAAGATTGTTCAAATTATAGCCTTTGTTGATGTTCGGTATGAAGCTTCACCTTTAAGACCTCCCTCAACATAAGCAACAAGTCGGTCCTTACTAGTTTAAATCAATGTTATCCTTGTTGTAGTGAGGTTGTGGGTAGAATGGAGTATTTGTCACCGGTCTTTGGGTTCTGTTGAATGTTGCAGGATTATTTCTGTTCAGGTCTGCTTTCAACACTGGACAATTTCGCTTTATGTGACCTACTTCTTGACAGTGATAACACTGCAGTGAAGAGTGTCGACTTTGATTTTGACCTTGCCCTTGACCTTGTTGATGACCTTGACCAGGGTGGTAACTTTTATTATGACTTTGGATCCCATGACTGTTTGTTTGACCCTGACTGAGAGAGTGACCTTGGCCTCGTCTGTATTGGGCATGACCTTGATTTTTAGGACCAGTTGCATGACCTTGACCTCTGTGTTGCTGCTGAACTGTGGTCAAACTAGGCTGAGATACAATGTTGGCATTTTCAACCAAAGTTAGTATCTTTTGCAGCATCTCAGTTTCATGAGAGGTGGTAGTGGGTTTCTCAGCGGGGCTTGCTTTTGACTGAGCATCCTTGACCTTCCGCAAAATTTGTCTATCTGTTGGAGATGAAGACCGTGCTCGTGTGGAGTTGGGGCTGTCATAATTGTGGCCATAAGCAAAAACATCATCATCCTGGTTGTAGTCATCATCATCATTATTATCATCGAATTGAATGGTTCTCTTTCGAGCACTGGGGTTACCCCATGGATCAGCTTTTGGGCAGTTTTGCGCCTCGATATATGTCACTACATGGTGAACAGCTTCTTCAATTGAGTTGGGTTCCTTATAATACTCAACCGCAAATTTCGCACTCTTATTTCTTAACCCAGTAAAAATTGCTGTAACAAAAGCTGACGCCTCATTTCTGGGTTACGCCCGGGATATGCCTTGTCGTAAAGGCGTTTCAGCTCCGCTGCGTACTCTTCAATGCTCTCGTCATATTTCTGATGTCGTTTACCAAACTGAACCTTGAATGTTTTGTTGATTTCAACTGATTTGAATCTGGAATCAAGCTCAGTAACTAGACCAGAGTAACTAGTCAAAATGTCAGAGGGGATCTCGTCAAATACAAATTCAGCAGCAGTGAAGGCGCTGCATTAATTCACTAAGTCTAGTGGTTTTGTCCCACTGGTTTAAATTAGCCACCACAGTAAAACGAGCATACCAAACTTTCTAGCTATCACTTGAATTACCAGTAAATGGTGGTAATCTCACAGTTTGATTTTTAGCTGAAGAATTAACAGTTGCACTTGGGGGAATTGTTGAACTACTTAATATGCTGCTGGTGGGCACTGGGTGAAAACTAGCAGAGTTCATTCTTGATAAAGAGTTTGGATTAAAAGGGGCTGAAAAAGTGGGTGGAATTTCACTGCTTTGAACACTGGCTGGTGAACTAGAAGGTGTGACTCTGTACAGATTGCTGGGTGTAACTTGTGTATTTGCTTGAAAGGGAGCAGGGGAAGTAACCACCGTATTACTAGTATACTGTGTAGTTGTCTGCCTTTGCAGGTTTCTGTCAACCGAAGATTGCAAAGATGTAAATTGCTGTTGCTGTGCACTAGTTGATGATGGGTTTGCTTGGCCTGTGCCATTCAGAGCCCTGACTTCAAGTAGAAGTTCCTGAAAATTATTTCTAGTCATATTTGCCATCCCCAGCATGCATTCTTTCATTGACTGGCATGTATCTTTAATCAGAGTGGTAGTGCCAGCCATGCACTCATTAATTGCCCTGGTGTTCGATTCGCTGTGCTGATTGACTCTAGCCATGCACTCATTAATGGCCCTAAAGCTTGTTTCACTCTGCTGGTTAACTTGCTTCAAGACAGTTTGAAACATAGAATGTGTGTTCATTGTCCCGGGACCCTGCATGGACCTGGGCTCATCACCAAAGCCTTGGCTTTGCTCTCGACTCCTGCAAGACTGAGGGTCATTGGATATGTTGTGTCCATCTGCATTGGGTTTTGTAACTGCAGATGCCCCTTGGCTCAACGATGCATCTTCTGTGGGGGAAAATCTGTTTTGTGTGGGTTCCATATTATTCAGTGTGACCGGTGTAGGTTCAGTGATAGTGAAGATCTCACTGTGCCTATCTTGTGGGGTTACCGAGGACTCAGATTCGGTATCTGATGACGCATCACCCTCATTTAAAGCGATTTCAGAGTTTGCTCTACTCAGATTCTGTTTTCTGTTTAGTCTTCGTCTGCCCATTATCTTATCTCTCGACCCAGTAGGTCTTAGGCTTTCTTAACGTTTGTGAAGACGTGAGGTCGTTTCGCTGGATTGCAGTTATGACTACAATCCCACCGCTGTGCCACCAAAAATGTAACACGTAAGCGCCGGGAGTCTGTAGTAATCAGTCAAGTGGTAGCGTTGACTGTGGTAGCGACCGAGATCTGGGTTGATCACATGGACAACAGCAATAAAGCCTGCTGCTGTATTGTTAACTCTGTGGTAAAGCGACCGAGGTCTGCGATGATCACATGGACAACAGCAATAAAGCCTGCTGTTGTATTGTTATCTCTGTGGTAAAGCAACCGAGTTCTGTGATGATCACACGCACAACAGCAATGAAGCCTGCTGTTGTATTATTACTTTGAGTCAGTTGTTGACCCAGAAGAAATGTTCAGCTAATACATATATATTCGAAATTAAATTGTTGCAATCAGGCAACCGAAACTATAACCACTGAGCTAGTGTGCTGGTATCTCAATAGGGCAATGGGGGACTGCACCAATGGAGCCGGTATCAACACAATCTTTAATTTAACTAAAGGAAAGAAATGAATACTAAGAGTTGATCTTAAATTTCAACCATTTTTAATGTTTAAAACTTAAAAGGAAATAAATTAACTTTCATATTATGACTAGACTATTCAGACAAGTAAAGGTGGGGCTGTATAGCAGCTAGTGTACCTGAGCCACATATACAATGGCAACCACACCAACACCTCTCCCAAGTCATCCCTGGGTCAAAGGAAGAAACAAGCGCACAAACAAAAGAAAAAAAACAACTAAGAAAATCTGCTTTTGGAAAGAATCAATGCAATCAAATTCCAGAAAATGCCCAGAATCCAGCCTGCAGAAATAAATTCCAGTTTTCATAACCAAAGTCCAAACTGAATCAAAATATAAATAAATTTAAACAAAATTTCAGGAGCGCCTCCAAAACAGGTCTGCTCTCAATGGATGTCAGATCTCAGGCTCCCCCCATGAAAGTTTGGAGGAACTTATATATCCCCAGCCTCCCCACAATCCCACAAGAGTTCCATGTAGGACTCCCCACTCCATTCTCTGGTGGAAATGTGGGAAGCAACTGTGAAATTCAGTATACCACTTCAATTTGACCCCAAAATAAACATTATCACTGAATGGAAGACATAAACATTTTTATATCAGATTAAAGAGAAATGATTGCTTTATCTTATGGTGAAAAGGATTTTCCAATCAAAGATGATACCTAAAAGTGCCAGAAGTAAATGTAATATTTTCTTAAGTTGGTATTGGTTTTTTTCCCTTTAAGCGCCTGCCAAAATCAAATTTTAGTAACATCCTTTACCTAGACACCGGTCACCTGATATAAATACATAATGGCTGCTGTAGGTAAAAGATGGTGCAGTTTAGCTTCAGAAGAAAGAGGCGAATTTTACTCTGTAATAGCAATAACATCTCTTAAACCTGATTGAGATCGATTTGGAACCACTTTATACAAATGAATAAGTAAGTGTCCAAATAATACTTCAAGTATTTTGACATAAAATCTGGGTTGAAAATCAGACCGCATGATTCCTGTTAACAAGTCTGTCTCTAAACCCCACCTCATATAGGGAAAGCTGGGGTCTACGGGAATATACACCATTCTTCCCATCTCCGCCCCCAAGATACAGGCCATGGGCATCCGCTAGAACCGCATCTATGAGACGGTTCCAATGAGCACCCGCAACCCACGCCCCAAGCCAAAACAAGAAAAACACAACAAAAATTTCCTCAGAGAAACAACCGTTTTCGGAATATGAAAGAATACACTATGTCATACGGGTATGTCACCGCAATGATAGGTCCCTGAGAAACCAAAATGACTAATGGGGACCAAGGCTAGGCCTTAGTCCTTACATTTATAGGGAAAATATTTAAAAGTCTTCTTTTCTGAAACCACAAGGCCCAGATCTTTGATATTTGGTATGAAGCTTCACTTTTTAGACCACTACCAAGATAATTCAAATTATAGCCCGGGGCCAATAATGGCTCTCCCAGGGGCCCACTTGTTACCCTGTGGATCAGGTGAGCGATCCAGGGCCATCATGGCCCTCTTGTTTCAAATTATAGTCCTGGGACCAAAAATGGCCCCAACTTATATAGGGAATTTTTATCCCCAAGCTTTTCGAAGAAAAAGTGGGGATATTGTAAAAGTGGGGATATTGTAATGGTCTTCGTCGTCTGTACGTACGTCCGTTCTGACAAAATGGGTTTATGTGGCTTCTTTTAGGTACAGAAGGGTTTTGTGTGGCAAAATGGGTTTGGATTTTTATTTGTGTGGCTAGCCTCACAAACCCATTTTTCTGTTAGTACAGAGGGGTTCAGGGGGACTAGAAAAATCAAATAAAAAAAAGACACATAAATTTATGTCCATCACCTTGGACATCCTTGGACATGGATGTCCAGGATTATGAGGCTAAACTTTGAGATTATGGGGCTGAGCCACATAAATTTAACTGGCTGTCCTGGGGCTGAATGCTGCAGTAGGAAAAAGTCCCTCTATGTGAGGAGCTAGACCCATAAGATGTATCAGTGCACTATAAAGAAAGTTCTGTTCTACCTTTAGAGGGCTAGATATCACAACCTCTGGTAGCCACATAAGTTTAGACAAAGACGGTTTCGTACAGACAGCCTTTATGTGGCTGATGTCCAAAGTTTGTGTGGCTAGCCACATTAGATGTACAGATTTGTGTGTCTTATAGCCACATAAACCGTTAGCCACATAAAAATTTTAGCCCCATAAAATATGGACAGGTGCAGCCACACAAACCCAAAATGTGGGTCCGTCCGTCCGTCCGTCTTACCGGATAACTCCTCCTAGACGGTTATAGATAGAAACTTGAAACTTTGGCAACTGATAGATCTTTGGTCTGGGGAGTGCATGACACTTTCGGAATTTCGATCACACCCCTACGGGTGGGCCCAGGGGGTGGGGCCCGCAGTGGTCAAAAATAAAAATTTCTAGAACATGCTTGTGTAATATATCAAAGTGAACGGCATGATGAGTAGAAAACATTACAACCAAAATTTGACCCCTGGGGTCAATTTTGAGGTCACTAGAGGTCAAAACTGATTCTGACCCCTTTACCTCCATACATTACTGTTACCGGATAACTCCTCCTAGACCGTTATAGATAGAAACTTGAAACTTTGGGAACTGATAAAACTTTGGTCTGGGGAGTGCATAACACTTTCTGAATTTTGATCCTACCCCTGGGAGTGGGGACAGGGGTGGGGCACCTTGGGGATAAAAAATCAAAGTTTTCAGAACATGGTCATGTAGCATATTAAATCGAATGGCATGATGAGTAGAATACATCACAAATCACAATTTTACCCCTCGGGTCAAACACCACTAGGGGATGGCCCAGGTGGTGGGGCCCGCGGGGAAGCGTGGGGATATGTGATGGCTTGCAATCGACTGCGGGATTCTAGTTTTTGTCTGAAACCAGAAGGCCCAGGTCTTTGGTGTTTGGTATGAAGCTTCATCTAGCTGACCTCTTCCAAGATTGTTCAAAATATAGCCCTGGGGCCACCAAATTCCCCCAAGCAGGTTCCACTGGTTTTACATAGACTTATATATGGAAAACCTTTAAAAATCTTCTCGTCTGAAACCAAAAGGCCCAGGTATTGTATTGTTAGTAAGGCTGACTACTGGTGCACTAGGACCTAACTATCAGTGTCCATATAGTGACATATAAGTCAGCTCTGTATTGTCACAGGGAACCACTGACTCATATGTCTACTCTTATTTTCTAAACATTGCTTATGATCATCTGGTGACAGGTGAGTGATACAGGGCCTCCTGTTTGCCGGATCTTCATGAAACCTGCATAATAACTTGGACGAGTTTGAAAGTGGTGTCCCCTTGATTCTCAAAATGGCCATTTTTGACCATGTGAACAGTGTGGTTCCTTCATTGTTGCTGGTTCGCCCCGCCCATAGGGGCTTCAAGAAACATATGGGCTGCATGATGCTTCCATGCAGAGCTGAATCCGGCCTGCACACTAGTACTGGTAAACCGCTTAGAGGATCTAAAAAATAGAAGTAAAACAAAGATCCTTCATTGTTGCTGGTTCCCCCCGCCCATAGGGGCTTGAAGAAACATATGGGCTGCATGATGCTTCCATGCAGAGCTGAATCCGGCCTGCACACTAGTACTGGTAAACCGCTTAGAGGATCTAAAAAATAGAAGTAAAACAAAGATCAGGGAACTGCGGTGCGAGGCGGACCGTCCATGCTAATAAACCCTATCGGTTTCATTGGGCGACAGGTCTTGAGAGGTCATTTCAGCTCAGTGTCGGGTAAAAGTCCCACAAAATTGGAACCAATGTCTTAAAAATGACCTTTACAGTGTTGACGGGGATGTTAAACCTCAAATCAATCAATCAATCATTGTTGCTGGATCTTAATGAAACTTGCAGTATCAAGGTAATGCATAAAATATCAGACAAGTTCAAAGATGGGTCAGATCGGACTAACAGTAGCAGAGTTACATCCCCTTGATATTCTTGATGTAATTTATTGCTGCAAATTCATAAACTGAATGCCAAACAG
This sequence comes from Lucinisca nassula, assembly GCA_963580285.1. Lineage (NCBI taxonomy): Eukaryota > Metazoa > Mollusca > Bivalvia > Lucinida > Lucinidae > Lucinisca > Lucinisca nassula. Next base: position 106,977,394 of record OY757013.1, on the reverse strand, counting down.
TGCAGATCCTGATCAGATGGCTTCTACAGAAGCCATCTGATCAGGATCTACACTGTTTGCAAAGATAGGGGTTGTCGTTTGTTTGATTTGAGGTTTAACGTCCCCGGCAACACTATAAAGGCCATTTTGGAGACGTTGCTTCCAATTTTGTGGGACTTTTACCCGACATTGAGATGAAATGACATCTCAAGCCCTGTCGCCCAATGAAACCAAAAGGGTTTATAAGCATGGACAGTCCGACACTCACACCGCTTTGCCTGGGCAGGCTTAGATCCTCTAAGCCGTTTACCAGTACTCGTGTGTGGGTCAGATTCAGCTCTGCGTGGAAGCATCATGCAGCACATATATTTCTTCAAGCCCCAACGGGCGGGGGAAGTAGGGGTTGTAGTGAACAGCAAGATAACCCTCAATTCAAACAAACAAGCAATATGTGAATGGTTTTAAACTTCTTTTTCAGAGGATATGTGACAAGAGAATTATGTCAAGGAAGTGAATCCTCGTTGAAACGTCATGATCTGACGTTGTTCCCAACAGTCCATGATCTTAAGAATCAAATACATCAAGCCATCAAAGACATTGAGAATGGAACACTACCTCTGACAGCATCCACTGTAAGTTAAATTAAGCCCTATCCTGCTGAATAAATTAATTTAGCCACGGCCATTTCTGACTATTGACCAATCAATTTACTTGAAACTATTCACAAACTGCATGACAGTAAGGATTTCTGACTATCGACCAATCAGTTTACTTGAAACTATTCACAAACTGCATGACATTAAGGATTTCTGACTATCGACCAATCAGTTTACTTGAAACTATTCACATACTGCATGACAATAAGGATTTCTGACTATCGACCAATCAGTTTACTTGAAATTATTCACAAACTGCATGACAGTAAGGATCCTGATCAGATGGCTTTGCTATCTGATCCAGATCTACATTGTTTGCTAAGAAGGGAATAACATTATTATTTAACCCTTAAGCTGCTGAGAAAAAGTACACCTGAAAATGTCGTCTGCTTATGTCGTCTGTTGAATCTTCTTGCAAACATTTTAAAAATATTTTTGCATACAGGCAAACATTGTGGGCCCAGATCAGACTGCTCCAAAACTGACTTTTAAAATAACAGACAGAAGACAAAGCAGACGACAGTCATCCTGTCATTTTATTTTATTTTTTTGGTTTTGGTTTTACGGCCCTTTCAAGATTATTTCACTCATATCGAGCCTATCGTTAATCAGAGGTGGGCGAAAACCGGAGTGCCCAGAGAAAAACCACCTGACCTTCCGTTGCAGAACTTGGCGACTCACGTGACCCGAGCGAGGCTCGAACCCACAGGGGTGAGAGACCTAATGATTAAGAGTCAGCGCTCTCAACCACTAGGCCACGGAGGAGGCCCGTTTGTCATTTTATTGGTCAAATTAACAATGAACCATAAAATCCTAGGAACAGTCCTGCTGATGTCACCTGTTATCAGCCCGCTAACCTGATTTTGCATGCTTACTTAATTACCTTTGATTTTGACCATGAAATGGCATTGGGTCTACTGGCAATGGCATCACACTTAACAAGCGTTCCTGCCCATCGTGGCTTGGAGAAATTGATTTGGCTCTATTGTGCTGCCACGCAAAGCTTGAACTGACAGAACTTGAGTGCTTGTAAACCGCTTTGATAGAAGATCTAAGCCTGCCAAGGAAAAGTGGCGAGAGTCGGACTTGGGGGCGTAAAAACCCAAATTCTAACACACCGCACATGTATAGGCAATGGAAAAAAACTGTTTTATTCTACAACAAATCACGGCAAGGAAGAGTGTGATGAGTGACGTCATTTAAAACTGTCAATTTATGACGTCATTAATCGATTTCCTTGACGGCCATCAGTGTAACGTCATTTTCTTGCATCAAAAACGTTAGAAAAGGATATAAATACATGTGTTTCAGTCAATAATTTTATCGGGATTTCTTCTAACAATGGCGAAAAGTTGTGAGATTTTGAAGGAAACAACAGCATTATTGCCGATTTTCAGCCGGGATGTGCCGGGGACATGCCCTGCCCCCTCTATTTCATAAAATGCCATTTATCTCAGAAAATATCAGATCCCCACCCCTAAACCATATATATTCTTTATCCTTATGCTAAGATGCCTTAAGTGACACCAACCTGGGGGTCCCCGGGATGTGCCAGGGACATGCCCCACCCCCTTCACTTCATAAAATGCCATTTATCTCAGAAACCATTGAGATCCCCAACCCTAAACCATAGATACTTTTGTTCCTTATGATAAGATGGACTCAGTGACACCAACCTGGGGGTCCACCGGGATGTGCCAGGGCCATGCCCCACCCCCTACACTTCATAAAAGGCCCAATATCCCAGTAACCTTACCGATCCCCACCCCTAAATCATATATATTCTTGTTCCTTATGATAAGTTGCATTCAGTGACACCAACTTGGGGGTCCCCCGGGATGTGTGGGGGCCATGCCCAACCCCCTCCACTTCATAAAAGGCTAAATATCCCAGAAACCTTACAGATCCCCACCCCAAAACCATATATAATCTTGTTCCTTATGATAAGACACATTCATTGACACCAACCTAGGGGTCACCAAGGTTGTGCCTGGGCCACACTCCACCCCTCGACTTCACAAAAGACAATATATCTGAGAAACTGTTTAGAGCCCACCCCTAAACCATATATATTCTTGTTCCTTATGATAAGACGCAAACAATGACACCAGCATGGGGGTCCCCCCGGGGTTCCACGGGCCATGCCCCAACCCTTCATTAAAATCCATATATCTCAGAAACCATTCAGATCCCCACCCCTAAACCATATATATTCTTGTTCCTTATGATAAGACACATTCAGTGACACCAACCTGGGGGTCACCCAGGTTGTGCCCGGGCCACACTCCACCCCTCGACTTCACAAAAGACCATATATCTGAGAAACTGTTCAGAGCCCACCGCTAAACCATATATATTCTTGTTCCTTATGATAAGACGCAAACAGTGACACCAGCATGGGGGTCCCCCTGGGGTTCCATGGGCCACTCCCCACCCCTTCATTAAAATCCATATAGCTCAGAAACCATTCAGATCCCCACCCCTAAACCATATATATTCTTGTTCCTGATGATAAGTCTCCACTTAATAATAGGCCATATATCTCAGAAACCATTCAAATCCCCATCCTGTAATCACATATATTCTTGTTCATTGTTATTAGACACATTCAGTCAACCCTGTCTTGTGGGTTCCGCAGGGGCCATTTCTCTCCCTTCCTCTTCATATAAGGGCCTCATATCTCAGAAACCGTTCAGATCCCCACCATCTAACCATATATATTCTTGATCTTTATGATAAGACATATTCAGTGACAACAATATTTGGCTTTTCTGGGATCTTCCACTGACCGTTCCAAGGCGGCTCTTCTGTGGCGATTAATTTATGTTGTTGTTTGTTACTTACTGTGTGTATCACTTGTGTCTTTTAATTTTGGATGGCCATATGGCCATTTTGTGGGAAAGTTACTGTCCATATGGCCTTCCTTTGTTTAGGTTTCCATTATGGTCTGGTCGCTTAATGTTTGTATTTCTTTCCCTTTGGTGTCTTTTATGGATGGAGTAAGTTAATTGTATCAATTCCTGATCTTTGTTTTACTTCTACTTTGCATATCAGGGCTGTTTTGTTTGTGCCGTGTGGCGGCTGTAAAAGGTCTCCCCGTACATGCATTTAATGCTCTTATTTTTCCAATCCTCAGGGATTGCTTATGCAATTGCTTTTCACTGTTCCATCAATTGACATCCTTTAGATACCTGTTGAAGGTCATTATTAAACCGATGTTCGTTCCTCGTTGTATAACAACTGCTTGTTTGACATTCCTGTACTTTAAGTAGACTAGGATGTTTTGTGGGCTTTTGTTGTACCTTCCTTCTATTCGAAGGAATCTTCTTCAGTAATTTTATTTATTTAATAACCGGTATGAACATCGCTTTAGTTTTGACGGTATCACAACCTTACTAACCAAAATGAGTATTACAAATACATTTAAAATATCAATATCACCCCTTAGGTTACACTCTGCTTCTTCTGTACGGATTCCCCATTCTATTAAGAACTTTAATACTATGTTGCCTTCGGGATTTGGTTAGACCCTTAAATTTGTCTTCTGTAACTTCAGTTAATCTCAAAGGAGCAGGCAATACCAATGTTTTTGGGAGTAGTCTTCGTATAAGACTATCTCCTCTCAAATCACCCATCCTTCGAAAATATACTAATCCGTGGAAAAGAAGTGGAATGTATCCTAGTATTTCTAAGTGCAATGCCAAGAGGTGCAGATGTTGTTCGCATTTAAGCACTGCGTCTACCGTTACTTCATCTGTAAACGGTAGACGCTTCTCTGTAGTTAACATGTCTGATTTGACATGACAGTCTACAGATTTAATTTATCTAATTACTTGACATGCTGCAAACTGTAATATGCAGTATGTCGGTCAAACTAACCGCATGCTTAAAACTAGATTGAACGAGCATTATCGTAGAATGAGTAAGCCTAAGAAAACTGACACTTTCTTGTACCGTCACTTTCGACGTACAGGTCATTCTGTAAATAACATTATTATACAACCAGTGGAAAAACTTTATTACGATGCAAATTCTACATCTAGATTCAAAATAATCAAAAGACATGAAGCTGAACTGAAATGGATTAAATTTTTACAGACCCCTTTTCCACTGGGATTTAATGACAACTTTTATCACGAGGGTAATATTTCCAGAATGCCGGACTTTGATATTTTCTCACTCCTGGAATGTCGAAAACGCAGAACTAGATCTCACGGCACCAGGAAAAATGGTAACTTTAAACGTAAATCACGTGCGTTTAAACGAAACAATACTAGACTGAAGTGACTGTCAATTATATTATTAAATCATGGACGCCACTCTATGCTTTCATTTTTAAGTTCATTACCCGTTTCTGTTTTACGTCTTCTGGACACCGAGGCGAATAAATTCTACGATAGTTCTCATCAGTTATATGATGCGGCTCTCTTAACTAGAGGCTATACTCAGCATACTCTCCTTCCTTACATTGATTCTGAAATTAATCATAAACGTCATTTCTTCAAAATATCCTTCATTAATAAGGGTATGGATTTTATAGATTTGCCCAGTATCTTCCATGAGAGATCGGTGCTTTCTTCCATTCCTGCTTATTTTCAAAATACTGAAACACCTATAATTTGCTATAAATATAACAAACCTGTTAGATCTATCATTTTTAATTTCAATAAACTTGTTTCAGATCTTGATATTGATACTAATACTCCTGATTCATGTGATTGTAAAAACTCAAAGTATTGCTATCCTGCTGCTGGTCATGTAATTACTGGCAATTTGAAAATTATTCCTGATTCTAGGATAAGGAATATAATTTCTAAAGGACCGAAATATCGGTTTCCTTCTAAAATTGATTTCAGTAAATGTAGAGATGAAATCGCTGCTTCCTTGAATGAATTCGGTAATCGATGGTGTAAGCGAGAGTATGTTGAGTGTAAAGCCCTAAAGGACTGGAAACTTAGCATTTTAAGACTAGTGAATAAACGCATTTCTTTCTACTCTCAAAATACTAACTTATTACCTCGTAAGCCCAAGACGTCTTTACGTCATCTTAAACTAGGTATTCAAGAATTTCATAAGAAGTTTGTTTTGGCCCCTGCAGACAAGGCCGCTAACAACGTCGTTGTTGTGTGACGGCTCCACTATGTTAACACGCTTAAGCAGGAGCTCGGTGGTACTAAGGCCTATGAACTTCAGCCTTTGGCTGAAGAGAGAGCTATAGTAGATAAACATGTTTGTCTTTCAGCCACCAAGTTTGCTGTGTGTGTTAACGAAGGCCAAGACAAGCTTCCTACGCTATACTGGTTACCAAAACTTCATAAAAAACCTTACAAAGCACGGTTTATTGCAAATTCTAGTTCTTGCACTACCACTGAACTTTCTAAATTATTAACTTCCTGTCTTACTGCTATTAAAACGCATGTAATTAAATATTGTGATAAAGTCTTTGAAAGATCAGGAAGAAATCTGTTTTGGTCTATAAAAAATTCGAATGAGGTTTTAAATAAATTGAAATCTAGACAGTTTCGTGCTTCTAGTCTGTCTACCTACGATTTTTCCACTCTTTACACTACACTTCCTCATAATCTTATAAAAGAAAAGCTTAATGATTTAATTGAATGGGCTTTTCACAGAGAAGATTCTCTCTATCTTGCATGTAATGTCAGAAATGCATTTTTCACTTCTAAAGAGCATAAGAATTATACACTTTGGTCATGTCAGAAAGTGTGTGATGCCCTCACCTTTCTACTTGACAATATTTATATTAGATTCGGTACTAAGTTATTTAGACAAATTGTGGGTATTCCGATGGGTACTAATTGCGCACCTCTTGTGGCTGATCTGTTCTTGTATTGTTATGAAAGAGACTTCATTTTGTCGCTTTCCATTGATAACCAATCTGAAATTATTGAAGCTTTTAGTTCTACTTCTAGATATTTAGATGATTTATTAAATATTGATAATACCTATTTTGATGGTTTGATCAGTCAGATTTACCCCCTAGAACTTCAGTTAAATAAAGCAAATTCTTCTGATACCGAGGCCCCGTTTTTGGATTTACATCTATCTATTGTAGATGGATTTGTTTCGTGCAAAATTTATGATAAACGCGATGACTTTGATTTTGAGATTGTAAATTTTCCTTTTTTGGATGGTGATGTTCCTCGTGCGCCATCCTATGGCGTTTATATTTTGCAATTAATTCGATTTGCTAGAGTGTGTAGTCATGTAACTGACTTCAACACTCGTAATAAATTATTAACGGCTAAACTCCTTAATCAGGGTTATCGGTACCATAAACTACGCAAAGCCTTTTCAAAATTTTATAGACGCCATTCTGATTTAATTTCAAAATTCAATATTGGACTTAAATCTCTTCTGCAACAAGGTCTATCGGAACCCGAATTTTATGGTGACTTAGTATATAAATTCAGAAAAATATATAACCGCAATGACTTTAGCACCCAATTTCGTAAAATCATTCTTCGATATAAAAAGATTGGGTACAACATGGATATTATACGACAGACTGCATGCATGGTAGTTAACCCAATCACGGTTGGCAACTTTGCTTCCCTCTTTAATTGCACGCCGGTGGGTTAGGCCTCAGATTCTATGACGGCTCCAACGTAAAGGCTTATTGAAAATTAAAGAGATAATGTTGGTTGGTGCCTGATGCTCTGTCTCTGGTCGGGCTCATCGGAGTCTAACTGTTGGTTTTCTTTTGCTCCAGCATTTCAGTGGTTTCTTGCTGTCGAGTCCTCACCGTTGTCTCACCTCTGTGGTTCTTTGATTTCTGTGTTCACGGAGATGTTGTCTAAATCGCGACGGAAGTAAGGGCGAGGATTGTGGCCACGTAAATTCGATTTAAGCCCCCCAGTGGAAATCTTCCACTGACCGTTCCAAGGCGGCTCTTCTGTGGCGATTTATTTATGTTGTTGTTTGTTACTTACTGTGTGTATCACTTGTGTCTTTTAATTTTGGATGGCCATATGGCCATTTTGTGGGAAAGTAACTGTCCATATGGCCTTCCTTTGTTTAGGTTTCCATTATGGTCTGGTCGCTTAATGCTTGTATTTCTTTCCCTTTGGTGTCTTTTATGGATGGAGTAAGTTAATTGTATCAATTCCTGATCTTTGTTTTACTTCTACTATGCCCGAATCCCTCCATTGCTTAAAAGGCCTTACGTCTCAGGAACCATACATATCCCCACCGCTAAACCATATATGTCCCTGTTCCTTTTTATAAGACCCATTTAGTGACACCAATCAGGGCTCCATTGAGCACTGCCCACCTGAGCTCTGGTTTATGAAATTTGGCTCTTTGGTTTGTTTGCTGTGGCAAGTTAAAGAGTTTCCATTGACTTATACTGGGGAAAATTGAAAAATGACATTAATGCGTCTCAAGATATTTTGTCAAACTTTCATAGAAATGTTCCTTTAATAATGTTCTTTTTGGCCTATTGCCACAGATGGGAAATTGTCAATTGTCATCTGTTGTTTTCAAGCGACATCAGACCTCTGAAGCCACTAGTCTGATTGGGTCGAAATTTTATCTGTAGCAGCCTTGGGAGCAGGGCTTCCATGGTTAATTAAAATACATTGCTGCCAGTGGGCAGTGGCCCCCTGAGCTCTGGTGAGCATTGTGGCCCATGGGCCTCTTGTTTATTTGGTCTTAAGCTTCATCTAGTGGACCCCTACCAAGATTGTTCAAATTATAGTGCTGGGGCCAAAAATGCCCCCGCCCCTGGGCCCTTTGGTTTTACATAGGCTTATATAGGGAAAATCTTTAAAAATCTTCATCTCTGAAACCGCAAGGCCCAGGTCTTTGCTATTTCGTATGAAGCTTCATCTAGTGGACCCCTACCAAGATTGTTCAAATTATAGTCTTGGGGCCAAAAATGCCCCCGCTCCGGGGCCCTTTTGTTTTTTACATAGGCTTATATAGGAAAAATCTTCTTCTCTGAAACTGCAAGGCCCAGGTCTTTTATATTTGGTATGAAGCTTCATCTAGTGGACCCCTACCAAGATTGTTCAAATTATAGTGCTGGGGCCAAAAATGCCCCTGCCCCGGGGCCCTTTGGTTTTACATAGGCTTATATAGGGAAAATCTTTAAAAATCTTCTCTGAAACCGCAAGGCCCAGGTCTTTGCTACTTGGTATGAAGCTTCATCTAGTGGACCCCTACCAAGATTGTTCAAATTATAGTGCTGAGACCAAAAATGCCCCCGGGGCAAATGCCCCCGCCCCGGGGGCCCTTTTCTTTTACATAGGCTTATATAGGAAAAATCTTTAAAAACTTCTTCTCTGAAACCGCAAAGCCCAGGTCTTTGCTATTTCGTATGAAGCTTCATCTAGTGGACCCCTACCAAGATTGTTCAAATTATATAGTGTTGGCGCCAAAAATGCCCCCGCCCTGGGGCCCTTTGGTTTTACATAGACTTATATAGGGAATGTATTAAAAATCTTCTTCTTCTCTGAAACCGCAAGGCCCAGGTCTTTGCTATTTGGTATTAAGCTTCATTTGTGGACCTCTACCAAGATTGTTCAAATTGTAGCCCTGGGGCCAAAAAAACCACAAGGCCTAGGTCTTTGATATTTGGTGTGAAATTTCATCTAGTGGACCTCTATCAAGATTGTTCAAATTATAGCCCTGGGGCCAAAAATGCCCCCGCCCCGAGACCTTTTGGTTTTACATAGACTTATTTAGGCAAATCTTTAAAAATCTTCTTCTCTGAAACTGCAAGGCCCATGTCTTTGATATTTGGTATGGAGCTTCATCTAGTGGACCTCTACCAAGATTGTTCAAATTATAGCCCTCGGGCCACAAATGCCCCCACCCCGGGGCCCTTTGTTTTTACATAGACTTATTTAGAAACCGTCTTTGAAAATCTTCTCTAAAACAGCAAGGCACAGGTCTTTGATATTTGGTGTGAAGCTTCATCTAGTGGACCTCTATCAAGATTGTTTAAATTATAGCCCTGAGGTCAAAAATGCCCCCGCCCCGGGGCCATTTTGGTTTTACATAGGCTTATGTACATGTAGGGAATATCGTTAAAAAATCTTCTTCTCTGAAACCGCAAGGGTCAGGTCTTTGATATTTGGTGTGTAGCTTCATCTAGTGGATCTTTGCAAAGATTGTTCAAATTATAGCCTTTTTTGTTATTTGGTATGAAGCTTCACCTTTTTAGACCTCTCTCAACATTATGCACATTATAGCCCTTGGGTTAATAATGGCCCTCCCCAGGGCCCACTTGTTACTCTATGGATCAGGTGAGCGATCCAAGGCCATCATGGCCCTCTTGTATAGTAAAACTGGGGTTTGCAGGGGTATACAATAGTTTTCTTATTTCTGCTCAAAAACATAGATTGTGCGTACTCGTTAGAACCCCCTCAGGCAAGGCGGTTCTAACGAGTATCCACGATCTATGTTTTGAGCAGAAATAAGAAAAATATCACAATTTTTCGCCTTAAAATTTTCATTTTTTCGGCGATAAAGATGGCAATGTATTTATATAGGCGTGTTTGCGTAATGAAACTGTGATTTATTACTCAACAAATCACAGTTAGAGCTGATCTATTTCTTAAACAAACAAACATTTGTTTCTTTCAAGTTCATTATTTGATTAAATAGAGGATCTTACATGAGTGTTCATGTATTATTGAATTTATTAAACAAGTTGAGGAAAAGAGATAAAATGCGAGGCTTTGCCGAGCATTTTATCCCTTTTCCTCAAGAGTTTAATAAATTCAATAATACATGAGCACGAATGCAAGATTCTATTTATCATATGACATTTGAAACGCATTTTATTAACGATTGTTTACAAAAATGTCAATATTCAGCCGTTAGTAAACGCGACCTTGTTAAAGACGTCGACATGTAATGTTACGGGACGTATCTAGCTAATTTGCATATTTAATCCACTAGTGGATTATCGAAAATATTACATGGCGTTATTACACTCTCAGACTCGAAGTCATGTGATAAATGCATATTTTCAAGCCCTCAGAATCAAAGATTCGTGTTTGTTTGTCCTCCAACTTTAACATTGGGCATAAGTTTTGAATGGTAACAGATAGGGCTTTCATATTTCACATATGTATACCTTGTCACAAGTCCTTTTGGTACCATAATTTTTGACCTCATGACCTTGACCTTGACATCTGACCTACTTTTTAAAAACTTTAACATTGGTCATAACTTTTGATTGGTAAATGATAAGGCTTTCATATTTCATATGTGCATTCTGTGTCACAAGGCCTTTCAGTTGATGCCATAAGTTTTGACGTTGGCATTTGTCTTACTTTTTAAAAACTTCAACATTGGCCATAACTTTAATTTGGTAAGTGATAGGGCTTTCATATTTCATTTGTGCATTCCTTATCACAAAACCTTTTCATTGATTCCACAATTTTTTTTACCTTTCACCTCGACCTAATTTTTAAAAACTTTAACATTGGCCATACCTTTTTGACCTTGACCTACTTTTTAAAAACATTGGCCATAACTTAAATCGACCATGCTTAATGAAGCAAAATATTTATTCATCACATGATGTCGTGTCTGAGAGTGTGATAAGGCCATGTAATATTTTCGATAATCCACTAGTGGATTAAATATGCAAATTGGCTAGATACATCCGGTAACGTTATGTACGACGTCCTTAACGACGTCGCGTTTACTAACGGCGGAATATTGACATTTTTGTAAACAATCGTGAATAAAATGTGTTTTAAATGTCATATGATAAATAGAATCTTGCATTCGTGCTCATGTATTAATGAATTTATTAAATTCGTTGAGGAAAAGGGATAAAATGCTTGGCAAAGCCTCGCATTTTATCCCTTTTCCTCAACTCATTTAATAAATTCATGAATACTCATGTAAGTGAGTGTTTGAGTTTTACGTCTCACCAACAGCTAAGGTCATACGGAGACGGGACCTCGCTTTACAGACTCATCTGAAAGTCTGGAGAAGCCCGGGATCGATCCTGCGACCCCTGGTTTACAAGGGGAGTAGCATAACCACTGCACCACGGAGGCTTCTATACGCATGTAAGATCCTCTATAAAAATAAGATTATCACACTGAAATTGGTGAATAATGTTCCTTGGACACTCACAAACATAGCAATGTTGTTATTAGGATAGTTTTTGTCAATTCTCTTTAAAAAGTTTATATTCAGAAATAAGGAAAGCTATCCTTCAATTATCACAAAATAAGCACCCTATCTATTGCTACCGTTGCAAGTTTGTGTTGTTCCATAGCCCAACACGGGACAATATTCACCATAATAAGCACATTTACCCTATAATACGGGCCTCTGTGGCCTAGTGGATAGAGCACTGACTCTTAATCATTAGGTCTCTCACTGATGTTGGGTCGAGCCTGGCTTGGGTCACATGTGAGACGCCAAGTTCTGCAATGGAAGGTCAGGTGGTTTTTCTCTGGATACTCTGGTTTTCGCCCACCTGATTAACGATTGGCTTGATATTAGTAAAATGATTTTGAAAAGGCCATAAAATCAAAACAAAACAAAAAAATAACCCTATAATACTAGGTGGGCTCTGTTGTTCAAAAACTAAGGACATTTCAAACACTAAGGACATTTCAAACACTTAGGACATTTCAAACATTAATGTTTGAAATGTCCTTAGTGTTTGAAATGTCCTTAGTGTTTGAAATGTCCTTAATGTTTGAAATGTCCTTAGTGTTTGAAATGTGCTTAATGTTTGAAATGTCCTTAATGTTTGAAATGTCCTTAGTGTTTGAAATTTCCTTAATGTTTGAAATGTCCTAAGTGTTTGAAATGTCCTTAGTGTTGTAGCATGTACAATATCTAACATGATGGAATTTTTCTGAAAATAAAAAATGTGAGTAGCTTTCGCAATGCAGAAAGAAAGCCATCATATTCTATTTTCAGCAAAAAAAAATATAAATGTATAAATTTACAAGATTTAATGAAGAACAGTCAGTGCCTATCTCTTTGATACTTAAAGAATTAAGTCCCTCTAGGAAAGGGGAGACAAATACATTACTCCACATCAGGGTTATCTCTGCTGATAATTCAGCCTTTTTCTCCAGTCAGCTAGACATAATTTCCATTAGGGTCTAGTTATTTCATGTTCATGTTTCTTTCCTTTTGGTGTCTCTGATTGGAGATGTGGGTTAATTGTCCCCCGCCTTTTCGAAGAAAAGCGAGGGGACATAGTATTTGGCTTTCAGTGGGGCCTGGTGTGTGGTTCCGAGCTTGTAGTATATACCTTGTGAGGGCAACTCCTCCTATGTCCCCCGCCTTTAGTATTCGGCTTTCCGTGGGGCCTGGTGCGTGATGCGTTGTTCCGAGCTTGTAGTAGGTACCTTGTGAGCGCAACTCCTCCTACAGTTTTAAACTGATCCTTCTGAAATTTAACAGGTGTCTTTATCATGGTTTGAAGTGGTGCATATGCTTTTTTCAGAATCCTTGATTTAATTTTTTTCTACTTTGTTCACATTTTTAGCTTAGACTTTTTTTTTGCATGTTCCGAATTCATAATAGGTACCTTGTGAGCCCAACTCCTCCAACAGTTTTATACCAATCCTTCTGAAATTTTACAGGTGTCTCTATCATGGTTTGAAGTTGTGCATATGCTTTTGTCAGAATTCTTTAATTAATTTTTTTCACTTTTCTCAAATTTTTAACTTAGACTTTTTTCATGCATCTATTCTATGAAAGAGTATAGTCAGTATATGTAATAGGTACCTTGTGAGCGAAACTCCTTCTACAGTTTAATACCAATCCTTCCAAAACTTAAAAGTTGCTTGAATTATGGTCTGAAGATATGCATGTGCTTTTTACAGAATCTTAAAATAATTCTTTTTTCTTTTTTCACGTTTTTAACTTAGAGTTTTTTTTGCGCATCTATAATATGAAACTGGATATGTAATAGGTACATTGTGAGTGCAATTTAACAGCACAAATGAAAATAAGGCTGGGAACATAAATTCTCTGTGGAATTTGCTTGGTGTATGTATTCCTGATCATTGCCGTCACATCTATTATAAGTTTAGACTGCAAGTATCTTTGAAATTACAGGTAAATGTTGAGTTGCTAGGCAACACAAGTGATGGTATGATGAATGTAGATCCTGCTCTCTGGCAACAGAATGTAGGAACACCACAAGTAGTGCCAGAAACTGTAACTGTGACCTTGACACAGAACCCAGGTGAAGGTCAGTATATGATTACAATCAACCTTCTGCATACCGACATTCAATATAACGACAAAACTTCAATGGAAGCAGTCCTTAGCTCAGGATGAGATGATAAATGATGATATTAAAAAATATTGTAATTATTAAATACTCCAAGAATCAAATGTTGTGCATATTTGTATCTACTCTTTATTGGGATTCTTTACAGTGGCAAATTTGCTGCAGTGGCAAATTGTTAGGGTTCAAATACTGTCATTATAGTGAGGGTCCTCTGTATTTACATGTCAGAAACCTGCTAGGCTATACCCGGCATCTCAAGCGATGCAATGATGAAAAGTAGAAGTAAAACAAAGATCAGGAATCAATACAATTAACTTACTCCACCCATCAAAGACACCAAAGGGAAAGAAACACAAACATTAAGCGACCAGACCATAAGGGAAACCAAAACAAAGGAAGGCCATAAGAACAGTTACTTTCCCAAAAAATGGCCATATGGCCATCTAAAATAAAAAGACACAAGTGATACACACAGTAAGTAACAAACAACAACATAAATTAATCGCCACAGAAGAACCGCCTTGGAACGGTCAGTGGAAAGATTTCCACTGGGGGGCTTAAATCGATTTTATGTGGCCACAATCCTCGCCCTTACTTCCGTCGCGATTTAGACAAATAATTTGTTCAGTCCGCATGAAGGCCTCCTAACTCATCAGTGCAACATCTCCATGAACACAAATAATTAAAGAAACCACAGAGGTGAGACAATGGTGAGGTCTCGACAGCAAGAAACCACTGAAGTGCTGGAGCAAAAGAAAACCAACAGTTAGACTCTTATTCATGCTGTTTTGCCAGCACAATGCATAACAACATAGGTAGTAACAGAAATTATTAAGGCCCCCGCCCATCGGGGCTGGAAGAAATAGATGGACTGCATGATGCTTCCACGCAGAGATACTGGCCGCACATGAGTACTGGTAACTCACTCTTAGAGGATGTAAGCCTGCCCAGGCAAAGCTGTGTGAGTCTGACTGTCCATGCTTATAAACCCTATTGGTTTCATTGGGCAACAAGGCCTGAGGTGTCGTTTCATCTCATTGTCAGGTAAAAGTCACACAAAATTGAAAGCAGTGTCTCCAAAATGACCTATGCAGTGTTGACGAGGATGTTAAACCCCAAATCAAACAAACAAACAAACAGAAACTATTACATTTACCTTGAAACAGAACAGGTGAAGGTCAGTATGTAAGTAATTGTGTATTTTATTGCTGATAGGTACAATCAAAAAGTCATTTTATGCTATGTGTATAATTAACTTTTTGCTATAAAATGTAGGAATTTTATAGGTAGTACCAGAAGAATCTGTAACCTTGACAGAGGAAGAACCTATTTGATGTTGATGGGTATTTTAGTAGTTGTACCACTTAGATGATCTAAGCCTGCCCAGGCAAAGCAGTGCGAGTCGGTCCATCCATGCTTAAAGACCCTATTGGTTTCACTGGGCGACAGGGCTTGAAGCCTTTTTCAAAATTTTATAGACGTCATTCTGATTTAATTTCAAAATTCAATATTGGACTTAAATCTCTTCTGCAACAAGGTCTATCGGAACCCGAATTTTATGGTGACTTAGTATATAAATTCAGAAAAATATATAACCGCAGTGACTTCAGCACCCGATTTTTTCTTAAAATGATTGTTTGATATAAAAAGATTGGATACAACATAAATGTTATACGACAGACTGCATGCATGGTAGTTAACCCAATCACGGTTGGCAACTTTGCTTCCCTCTTTAATTGCAAGCCGGTGGGTGAGGCCTCAGATTCTATGACGGCTCCAACGTAAAGGCTTACTGTGAATTAGAGAGATCTGATTCTATGTAATGTTGGTTTGTGCCTGATGCTCTGTCTCTGGTCGGGGCCCATTGGAGTCTAACTGTTGGTTTTCTTTTGCTCCAGCATTCCAGTTGTTTCTTGCTGTTGAGTCCTCACCGTTGTTTCATCTCTGTGGTTGTTTGATTTTTGTGTTTTCGGAGATGTTGCACTGATGAGTAAGGAGGCCTTCGTGCGGACTGAACAAATTATTTGTCATAATCGCGATGCAAGTAAGGGCGAGGATTGTGGCCACGTAAAATCGATTTAAGTCCCCCAGTGGAATTTGTTTCTGCTGACCCTTCCGAGGTGGTTCTTCTATCGCGGTTAATTATGTCTACCCCGAAAAAAAAATTTCGGAGAGACATATTGTTTTTCCCCCGGGCGTCTTCTGTCTGTCCGTCTGTCACAAAATCGTGTCCGCTCTATAACTTGAAAACCTTCAAGCTATCTTCACGAAACTTTATATAAATATTAATCAATATTATATGACGTGCAGTGCACAAGAACTATAACTCTCACATTTATACTTTTTGAGTTATCTCACCTTGGAAGTTTGTCGATATGTATGTATGTATGTATGTATGTATGTATGTATGGGCAAATCGAGTCCGGTCAATAACTTCTTATTTTCAGATGGATTTTGAAATTACTTGGCAGAAATGTTAACAACTATTGGGCGATGTGTGGCGCGAATGAGGCAGGTCGGTACCTCAAAGGTCAAGGTCATACTTAGAGCTCAAAGGTTAAAAAGGGGTCTTTTTTCGTGTTTGGACAATAACTTTCTTATTCTTAGATGAATTTTGAAATTATTTGGCAGAAATGTTAACCACTATGAGATGATATGTTGCGTGCATGACCCAGGTTGGTCCCTCAAATGTCATACTCAGAGGTCAAAGGTCAAAAAAAAAGGGCGTTTTTTCGTGTTTTGTCAATAACTTCCTTATTTTTAGATAGAATTATGTCATTTCTCCTCAATGTTGTGTAAGAGTCCCACAAAATTGGAAGCAACATATCCTAAATGACCTATACACCAAAAATTTATCAGAATACAGTAATTATTCTTATACATAACAGGTGCTATGGAAACCAAGCTGTTGTGACTTTTATCTATCATTAAGAGCTCCACTTGATAATGAAAATGATGTTTTGGATAGCAGCTGTTACTCGATTTAAAATTCTTAACTATGCATGTACAGGCATAGCTATTATTTCACTTATTAGCCTTGTGCTGAATTTCAAATTTGGTCAAATTTGGTCACACAGACTTTTGTATGAGGAAAAGTCAAAACTATGTTTTTTTTTCGGAAACTATTGCAGTTTGTGATTTGGAAATTGGTAGATGCAGTTATCTAAAGGTGTAAAATAAAATACACGAGTCAAGGTTGATCTTTGACCTTGGCCAAACAAAGATCATTGAAATAGAAAATAGAAACATATTTTCCTCAGGATAACTGGGCCATTTGTAACCAAATACATCTGAAAGCATTTAGGAACAAGGAAACAAAAATTAATAAATATGAGTTTGATCACATTACCAATATGGCCACCATGCCTTGACTTGCCCAAGTCTGTTAATTAGGTGTCCATTGTAGAAATAATTGTTTACAAAAAAAATAAATAAGTAAATACATTGTAAATGAAATAGCAATACCGTCTTTTATGAAAATTGTGAAATTAACAAACTTCTAAATATTGAAAGAACTAATTCACCTTTCCTGTAGATGATAGTCAGATATGGGTGAGAAGTTTGTTTATATAACTTTTCACTGATAGGCTCCAGAGCTTGTTATTATGATTTATTTACATTAGTGGGGGAAAACCACATGAAGGCAAAAGGTTTTAAAAAAAGAAGTTTCAATTTTAATCTTTTATTCTTAAACCATTACTATAACATGCCTAAGCTATATTAGGAGGCTCCAACAATGGCATTAATCAGAATTTTTCTTATTTCTGCTCAAAACATAGATTGTGGGAACTTGTTACAACCGATTCAATGAGGCGGTTCAAATGGGTACCCACAATCTATGTGTAACCGCCTCAATTAGGCGATTCTAATGGGTACCCAAAATCTATGTTTTAGAGCAGAAATTACAAAATGACTAGCCTGGTAAACCCCGCTTTACTCTATATAAAGTAGGGTTAACAAGGGTTTTCATTGTATGGACAAGATTCTGCAATTACACATCTTATTAACTAAGTATTTATACCAGGATAATGAAATTATGCTGCCTGCTTGCCTTTTTCTATAAAAACCAGTGCAAAAACAATTACAGTCCAACCTGCGTTAAGCAAGCACCTTAGGAATGATCAAAATTTGCTTGCTTAAGACAGGTGCTTGCTTAATACAGGTGGATATTAATGCATTTGCCTTTTTCAGGATTTGAATGATTGCTTGCTTATATATGTTGTTTGACATGTCATTAGTTAACGTTGTTAAAACTTTGATCATTTAATATAGCATTAAGACTTTACAGCACAGTGAAGCAGAAACCGTTCTTGTGAAACAACGGTGTTATATCCAAACAAAAGTGTATAGATATTACAGAAAAGGTACCATTTATGGTCATTTTTCTATATAATCCATTCATTTTTGGGATCCATCTTTTTGGGATCCATCCAAAATCATGTTATAACAAACAATGTACTAATAAGGTTGTGGTGTGTATACTATTTTGTTTTGTTTTTTTTTTTTAAAAAAAAAAAAAAAAAAAAAAACCTACATAGCTTTTGCAGATGTTAAAACTTCTCACATTCTTTTAGCAAAAACTCCTCTGTAGTCGATATACTTTCCAGAGTTAGTAAGCACTGCTTGTTAACCCATTGTATGTGGGAAACCCGTAAAGGGGCCCCCTTGGCAAACAGTTCAGGCCCAGATCAGACGCTGCAGAACGCGGCATCTGATCAGCGCCTGCACTATTTGCTGACAGAGTTCTATTCAAAAATAGAACAAAAACGAAAAAGTAGGCCTGACACCCCTTATATGAAAAAATGGACTTGTCCAGAATATAGCAATGGAAGAGTCCACTAGTATACAATGGGTTAAGCTAAGTATGCTTTGAGCAACTGGTGTTTGCTTTTATATTCAGATGGCAGTCATGTGATATCACGAATAGAGACTCATCTCAGTGATGGTACGACACAGATCAGTACGTCCTTGACACCTGAAACTGCTCAGCTATTAGCAAGGTTGAATCCGTCCATGTTTCCTGTAGGAAGTCTTGTCCAGGTAAATCTTACACTCGTGGTCATTATACCCCAGCAAACAAAGTTTGAGAGCGGATATATAGTAGTGCGTTTGTTGGTTGGTTGGTCTGTGTATACGTCCATCCTTGACACATTTTTAGCCCGTCAGACGATTTAGTGAAATCACCGAAATCTAGCGAAATCACCTCATAAATTACCGAAATTACCTTGAATAACCTATTTTTGTGCCAAAAACATTATTATTTGGCAAAACTAATTAAATCTTTGTTTTTTTGCATGTCATATCTCGCATAATTAGACTATTATTTCTGCTGAGCTCAGAAATGTGGAGGCGTAAGACACAGTGATACAGACGATCGCTGAAATCACCACAGATTTCACCAAAATCACCACTCCCATCATTATATTGTATACCAAACTATATTAAGGAGTAATAAAGGTTCTTTTTTTTTTTCATTTTAAAATATATATATGTATCTAAATATACTGTCAGGCTTAAGAATGTGGTTTAACATTATATTAAATACGATTACTGAAATCACTGCTGATATCGTAATGTAGCTTTCTAAAATAGGTCTGATTGGGAATAACAGTGTTGTTGTGGTAGTTTTCGTGTCAAATATTCCTAACTGTATTAACTGTACTAGCTTTAATGTCCAGTCTAGGAATCCCACCTAACATTCTATTTACCGAACGCACCAGAGATTTTACCAAAATCACCGCTCATATCGCAATACTGTATTATATGCCTAAATGTCTCTTAGGGAGAAATTTTGTTGTTTTGTAGATTTTAGTAAAATTCTCAAAATATATTCATAAATATATTCATTATAATGTTCAGATTAAGAATGCTGTCTAATTGTACCGAAATAACCACAGATGTTACTGAAATCAGCGCTCATATAAGGACAGTCGGCAGGGAACTCTTCAGTTAAAAGAAACAAAGAACGGTTATCTTTCCCGCCATTTTTCTCATTTGGTGGAGGTGAAAGCTACTGTTTTTATCGCTAGAATTTGATCATTTTTAAACAGTTTTAAAAGCAAACTGTTAGATTTTTTATTGACAATCATCAGAAATAAAAGGAAATATACGGAACAATAATATAGAGTAAGTCTTAGAAGTTTGAGACAGATTAAAATATTTCTTGTGCACGTTTGGTAAGGTCATATAGCAGAATACCTTTTGTTTTCACCTCCGAAAATGGCGGACCTCAGCAGAAGTGACGTCATGCTGATTGTCCCTATTGCAATACTGTATGCCCCCACCCCACCCCTCCCCATATGCTTCAATATCTCTGTTAGGGAGAAATAATGTTATTTTGTGTTTTTCAGTCAAATACTCATAAATATATTCATTTATAATAACCAGTGCAAGAATGCTGTCTCTGAATATTTTAATGATACTTGGTAGGATTATTGAGAGTGTCGCATGCAAGAATGGCAAAGCATGTCCCCTGACCCATATTTTACTTCGTTTTTGTTTCCGGAGCATAACTCTGCAACATATTTTTATGATAATTTGTAGAATTATAGAACTGGTCAATGTGGAATGTTTCATGCAAGAATGACAACTCTGCTTATCTTCATTTTTAGCTCACCTGAGCATGAAGTGCTCATGGTGAGCTATTGTGATCGGTCAATGTCTGTCGTGTGTCGTGCGACATCAACAATTTGCTTTAAATGCTAACTCCTCCTTAACCCTTTGAGCCATTTTCAATAAAACTTCGTAGGAATATTGCTGAGGTGACCCTCTACAATTTTGGCCAAAATTGTTTTGCTCCGCTGAACAAGATGGCCACCAGAGCTAAAAATAGAAAAATCTTTAAACAACAACTTCTGTACCTTAAGGCCAATTTCATTCAAACTTTATAGGAATATTGCTTAGGTTACCCTCTACGAAAACAGCTAAAACGTTTCTGCTCTGGTGAACAAAATGGCCACCAGAGCTAAAAAAAGAAAATTCTTTATACGACACTCCTGTACCCTTGGGCCAAATTAATTCAAACTTCATAGGAATGTTGCTTAGGTGACCCTATACTAAAATAGCTAAAACGGTATTGCTCTTATGAGCAAAATGGCCACCATAGCTAAAAATAGAAAAACATTGTAAATTTGCTTCAAACACAGAATACTGACATTTTTGTTAAACATCATGAAAACACGCTATATAATTTTGACCCCCTCAAACCCCACTTTTATATAGTAAAACTGGGGTTTGCAAGGGTAACCCTTATTTTTAGCTCACCTGACCGAAGGTCATGGTGAGCTTTTGTGACAGTAAGATGTCCGGCGTCGTCGTGCGTCGTGCGTCGTCCGTCGTCCGTCGTCCGTCGTGCGTCGTCCGTGCGTAAACTTTTTCTTGTGAACACACTAGAGGCCACAGTTTTGGTCCAATTATCATCAAACTTGCTCAGAATGATAATCATGACAATATCTCGGTCAAGTTCGAATTTGGGTCATGTCGGGTAAAAAAGTAGGTCAGTAGGTCAAATCATAGAAAAACCTTGTGAACACTCGAGAGGCCACAATTTTGGTCCAATCATCATCAAACTTGCTCAGAATGATCATTGTGACAATATTTTAGTGAAGTTTGAATATGGATCATGTCGGCTTAAAAAGTAGGTCAGCGGGTCAAATCATAGAAAAACCTTGTGAACACCCTAGAGGCCACAATTTTGGTCCAATCATAATCAAACTTGCTCAGAATGATCATCATGACAATATCTTGGTCAAGTTCGAATATGGGTCATGTCCGGTCAAAAAGTAGGTCAGTAGGTCAAATCATAGAAAAACCTTGTGAACACTCTGAAGGCCACTGTTTTGGTCCAATTATCATGAAACTTGCTCAGAATGACCATTGTGACAATATTTCAGTCCAGTTCGAATATGGGTCATATTGGGTTAAAAAGTAGGTCAGCGGGTCAAATCATATAAAAACCTTGTGAACACCCTAGGGGCCACAATTTTGGTCCAATCTTAATCAAACTTGCTCAGAATGATCATCATGACAATATCTCGGTCAAGTTTGAATATGGGTCAAATGGTTCCGGTCTGTTGCACATCTAGGTCACAGGAGCCAAAAACAGATTTTTTTCACCAAAAACTTAAAAAATCTTCTTCTCTGAAACCACAAGGCCCAGGTCTTTGTTATTTGGTATGAAGCTTCATCTAGTGGACCCCTACCAAGATTGTTCAAATTATAGTGCTGGGGCCAAAAATGCCCCCGCACGGGGGCCCTTTGGTTTTACATAGGCTTATATAGGGAAAATCTTTAAAAATCTTCTTCTCTGAAACCACAAGGCCCAGGACTTTGATATTTGGTATGAAGCTTCATCTAGTGGACCCCTACCAAGATTGTTCAAATTTGAGTGCTGGGACGAAAAATGCCCCCGCCACGGGGCCCTTTGGTTTTACATTGGCTTATATAGGGAAAATCTTTAAAAATCTTCTTCTCTGAAACCACAAGGCCCAGGTCTTTGATATTTGGTATGAAGCTTCATCTAGTGGACCCCTACCAAGATTGTTCAAATTATAGTGCTGGGGCCAAAAATGCCCCCGCCCCAGGGCCCTTTGGTTTTACATAGGCTTATATAGGGAAAATCTTCAAAAATCTTCTACTCTGAAACCACAAGGCCCAGGACTTTGATATTTGGTATGAAGCTTCATCTAGTGGACCCCTACCAAGATTGTTCAAATTATAGTGCTGGGACAAAAAATGCCCCCGCCACGGGGCCCTTTGGTTTTACATTGGCTTATATAGGGAAAATCTTTAAAAATCTTCTTCTCTGAAACCACAAGGCCCAGGTCTTTGATATTTGGTATGAAGCTTCATCTAGTTGACCCCTACCAAGATTGTTCAAATTACAGTGCTGGGGCCAAAAATGCCCCCGCCCCGGGGCCCTTTGGTTTTACATAGGCTTATATAGGGAAAATCTTAAAAAATCTTCTTCTCTGAAACCACAAGGCCCAGGTCTTTGATATTTGGTATGAAGCTTCATCTAGTGGACCCCTACCAAGATTGTTCAAATTTTAGTGCTGGGACAAAAAATGCCCCCGCCACGGGGCCCTTTGGTTTTACATGGGCTTATATAGGGAAAATCTTTAAAAATTTTCTTTTCTGAAACCACAAGGCCCAGGACTTTGATATTTGGTATGAAGCTTCATCTAGTGGACCCCTACCAAGATTGTTCAAATTTTAGTGCTGGGACAAAAATGCCCCCGCCACGGGGCCCTTTGCTTTTACATTTGCTTATATAGGGAAAATTTTAAAAAATCTTCTTCTCTGAAACCACAAGGCCCAGGTCTTATATATTTGGTATGAAGCTTCATCTAGTGGACCCCTACCAAGATTGTTCAAATTATAGTGCTGGGGCCAAAAATGCCCCCGCCACGGGGCCCTTTGGTTTTACATAGGCTTATATAGGGAAAATCTTTAAAAATTTTCTTCTCTAAAACCACAAGGCCCAGGACTTTGATATTTGGTATGAAGCTTCATCTAGTGGACCCCTACCAAGATTGTTCCAATTTTAGTGCTGGGGCCAAAAATGCCCCTGCCCCGGGGCCCTTTGGTTTTACATAGGCTTATATAGGGAAAATCTTTAAAAATCTTCTTCTCTGAAACCACAAGGCCCAGGACTTTGATATTTGGTATGAAGCTTCGTCTAGTGGACCCCTACCAAGATTGTTCAAATTATAGTGCTGGGACAAAAAATCTCCCCCTGCCACGGGGCCCTTTGGTTTTACATAGGCTTATATAGGGAAAATCTTTAAAAATCTTCTTCTCTGAAACCACAAGGCCCAGAACTTTGATATTTGGTATGAAGCTTCATCTAGTGGACCCCTACCAAGATTGTTCAAACTATAGTGCTGGGGCAAAAAATGCCCCTGTCCCGGGGCCCTTTGATTTTACATAGGCTTATATAGGCAAAATCTTTAAAAATCTTCTTCTCTGAAACCGCTAGGCCCAGGTCTTTGATATTTGATGTGTAGCTTCATCTAGTGGACCTTTGACAAGATTGTTCAAATTTTAGCCTTTGTTGATGTTTGGTATGAAGCTTCACCTTTAAGACCTCCCTCAACATTATGTACATTAAAGCCCTGGGGCCAATAATGGCCCTCTCTGGGGCCCACTTGTTACACTATGGATCAGGTGAGCGATCCAGGGCCATCATGGCCCTCTTGTTCTTATTTCTGCTCTAAAATATAGATTGTGGGTACTCGTTAGAAGTCGAGGCGAGGCGGTTCTAACGAGTACCCACAATCAATATTTTGAGCAGAAATAAGAAAAATATCACAATTTTTCATCTAAAAATGGTCATTTTTTTGGCGATAAAGGTTACAATGTATTTGTGTAGGCATGTTTTCGTAATGAACAACCGTGATTAAGATGCATTTTATATGTCATACGATAAAGAAACTTGCATTCATGCTCATGTATTATTGAATTAATTAAACTCATTGAGGAATAGGGATAAAATGCTAGGCTTTGCCGAGCATTTTATCCTATTTCCTCAACTTGTTGAATAAATTCAATAATACACTCCTACTCCTGTAAGATCCTCTATAAAAAAAGGTTGTGGTGTAGTTTCAGAATTCTGCAGATGGGACAGCAGAAGAAACAGAGGACCCCGACAGAATGGATATCAGTGAATCAAGTTTGCCGTCCACAGCTGAGAGTGACCAAGCTCCCAGTATAAATATACAGGTAAGTGAAGAGGACAAATACTCTGTTTAGACGACGCTTTAAATGTGCATTAGTTCCGAAGTAGATGCGCATTATCCGTTTACACGAACCTCATTAATTCAATGGTAATTTTTGTATCGCTGCAACTTAAATTCACCTCAAGACCTAGTAGCAGATTTGCATTAAATTTTCGCATTCATTCAACACAACTTTTGGGACTTTCTGTTCCCTTTTTAGCTCACCTGTCACGTAGTGACAAGGTGAGCTTTTGGGATCACTTTTTGTCCGTTGTGCGTCCTTCCATAAACTTTTTCTTCAAACAACATCTCCTCCTAAACCACTGATCGGATTTTGACCAAACTTCACAGGAATAATCCGTAGGTAGTCCAAATTCAAAGGTGTTCAAATGATTCCGGTCTGTTGCACATCTAGGTCACACGAGCTAAAAATGGATTTTTTTACTGAAAATTTTAAAAATCTTCTCTGAAACCACAAGGGCCAGGTCTTTTATTTTTGGTATGAAGCTTCATCTAGTGGACCTCTACCAAGATTGTTCAAATTATAGCCCTGGGGCCAAAAATGCCCCCGCCCCGGGGGGCCTTTGGTTTTACATAGGCTTATATTAGGGAAAATCTTTAAAAATCTTCTTCTCTGAAACTGCAAGGCCCAACTCTTTGATATTTGGCGTGAAGCTTCATCTAGTGGACCTCTATCAAGGTTGTTCAAATTAAAGTCCTGGGGCCAAAAAGACCCCTGCCCCGAGGGCCTTTGGTTTTACATAGGCTTATATAGGGAAAATCTTTAAAAATCCTCTTCTCTGAAACCACAAGGCCCAGGTTGTTGATATTTGGTATGAAGCTTCATCTAATAGGCCTCTACCAAGATTGTTCAAATTATAGCCCTGGGACAAAAAATGCCCCCGCCCCGGGGACCTTTGGTTTTAGATAGGCTTATATAGGGAAAATCTTTAAAAATCTTCTTCTCTGAATCCGCAAGGCCTAAGTCTTTGATATTTGGTGTGAAGCTTCATTTAGTGGACCTCTATCAACGTTGTTCAAATTATAGCTCTAGGGCAAAAAATGCCCCTGCCCCGAGGCCCTTTGGTTTTACATAGGCTTATATAGGGAAAATATTTAAAAATCTTCTCTGAAACCACAAGGCCCAGGTCTTTAATATTTGGTATGAAGCTTCATCTAGTGGACTTTACCAAGATTGTTCAAATTTTAGCCCTGCGGGCCTTTGGTTTTACATACTTATACAGGGAAAATCTTCAAAAATCTTCTTCTCTGAAACCAGAAGGCCCAGTTCTTTGATATTTGGTGTGAAGCTTCATCTAGTGGACCTCTATCAAGATTGTTCAAATTATAAGCCTAGGGCGAAAAATGCCACCACCTGTAGGCCCTTTAGTTTTACATTGGCTTTTTCTGGGAAAATCTTTAAAAATCTTCTCCAAAACCGGATGGCCCAGTTCTTTGAAATTTGGTGTGTAGCTTCATCTAGTGGACTTCTACCAAGATTGTTCAAATCATAGCCCTTGGGTCAAAAATGCCCCCACCCTGGGGCCCTTCGTTTTTACATTGACTTATATTGGGAAATTTAAAAAAAAAAATCTTCTACTCTAAAACTGCAAGGCCAAGGTCTTTGATATTTAGTGTGAAGCTTCATCTAAATTGTTCAAATTATAGACCTAGGAAATAGAAGTCAAGGCAATGAAAACTCTTGTCTGAAAGCAGAAGGCCAAGGTCTTTGATATTTGGTATGAAGCTTCGTCTTGTGGATTTCTACCAAGATGGTTCAAACTGTAGCCCCGGGGGCAAAAATGGCCCGCCCCGGGGACCCAAGGTTTATGTAGACTTATATATGGAAAACCTTTAAAAATCTTGTCTGAAACCAGAAGTCTCCGTTCTATGATATTTGGTATGAAGCTTCACCTTTTAGACCACTACAAAGATTAATCATATTATAGCCCGAAGCCAATAATGGCTCTCCCAGGGGTCCACTTGATACCCTATGAATCATGTGAGCAATCCAGGGCCATCACTTGGACAGGTCTACAAGCCCTGTCCCACTGAAAAAGGGGTCTACTCTTAAAGGAAAGAATTTGCTCCTCAGGAGCAAATTCTTTCCTTTAAGAGTGGAACCCTATTGGCATGTGAAACAAAAATATTTTTGCAGGAATTGCCTCCCCTGAAAGTGTTCCATTCCCCTTAAAGTTCGACTGTAAGTATATTACCGTTCAACATAAGTATGTCACCCCCGCCCATTGGGACTTGAAGAAATAGATGGGCTGCATGATGCTTCCACGCAGAGCTGAAATTGGCCGCACATGAGTACTGGTAAACCACTTAGGGGATCTAAGCCTGCCCAGGTAAAGCGGTGCGAGTCCGACCGCCCATGCTTACAAACCCTATTGGTTTCATTGGGCGACAGGGCATGAGATATCATTTCATCTCAATGACATGTAACAGTCCCACAAAATTGGAAGCAACGTCTCCAAAATGACCTATACAGTGTTGACGGGGACGTTAAACCTTAAATCAAACAAAAAAATTAACTTAAGTATGATAATGGAAACAATTTAAGAGATGATTGTTGATTGATTTGGCCATTTTTGATCGAACAGTGGCATTTGACAAGCCATTCAGCCAAACTTCATCTACTGTAAAAATCCTAAAATTTCGGACACCTTGAGGACTTGCTGTTATTCTTCTAAAATTTAAACAAGTTTGTTTTGGAATCCAGCAAGGTGACCAAATAGTGGAGACGGAATGGCAAATGGTGTAGACCCTGATCAGACTGCTCCTTCAGGGGCAGTCTTATCTGTGTTTGCACTGTTTGTCTAGGCCTATCTGTCCCAATTCTTAGGATTATTACAATATGATTTATTTGTTTGTTTGATTTGAGGTTTAACATCCCCGTCAACACTGTAAAGGTCATTTTGGAGACGTTGCTTCCAATTTTGTTGGACTTTTACCCAATATCGAGATGAAATGACATCTCAAGCCCTGCCGCCCAATGAAACCAATACGATTTATAAGCATGGACGGGCCAACTCGCACCGCTTTGCCTGGGCATGCTTAGATTCTCTAAGCGGTTTACCAGTACTTGTGTGCATGGAAGCATCATGCAGCGCATATATTTTTCAAGCCCCGATGACAATATGATTTAAAGGGAATGGGAACACCTGGCATATTTTCCCGCCATTTTTCAAAGGGACACAACTTTCGGGACTTCCTGGACTTCCTGTTCCCTTTTCTGTAAGCCCTGTCCCACTGAAAAAGGGGTCTAGTCTTAAAGGAAAGAATTTGCTCCTGCGGAGCAAATTCTTTCCTTTAAGAGTTGACCCCTATTGACATGGAAGACTAAAATACTTTTGCAGGAGTTGCCTCCCCAGAAGGTGTTCCCATTCCCCTTAATGTATCTACATACTTTCTCTTACCCTATTTATAGATAGCTGAAGAAACAGACCAATCAGAAGGCAGCCTGCAAATTTTAGCAGGGGATACTAGTGAAGCCTCGGATATGATCACGCAAGAAAATCACAGCATATCAAATCAAAATGAAGAATTGATCTGTGTTTCTATGGTGCCTAATGGTAAGTGTCCGATTTGTACAGTGCACCATTTTCCATGTAGGTTTCCACACCATGAAAAGGCTCTTCCCATGACCGCATGAAGAAACATTGTGTTGATAGCCATCATACAGTCGCACTGTGGAGGTCTTCTTGTGGACTGAACAAATTATTTGTGACGTAAGCCGTCACGTGACACCTCCCTAAGCGCCACCGTTATAGCAGCCCCTAGTTCATCTTGCGTCTCATATTTTACTCCACGCAGCTGATCCTTCACATTTGGAAACAGGGAAAAGTCACAGATAGCCAAGTCTGGGCTATACAGTGGATGCGGTAGAGTTTAGATACCCAGTTCCTTGAGGGTGGACGTCATAAGTTGACTCACGTGCACTGGAGCGTTGTCTTGGTGCAAAATGAACCCCCGACCTTACAGGTTCAGGGTCTTTATCTGGAATAGCCTCTGCAACTGGAATTTAATTAGATGTGCGTAGTATTCACTATTTACTGTAGTTTTAGCTGGCACCATGTGATTCAACACAATTCCTTTTGTGTCACAGAATACAATGGAGTGAATGGACATAACTTTACCCACTGACTTGGAAAGTCGGGCTTTTACAGGCGATGGTGACGATGCATGCTTCCACACGGAACTCTGTTGCTTGCTTTCCGGCTCAAACAAGTGGAACCATGTTTCATCACGTTATTATTTTATTCAGGAACCCATCACCTTCCTCTGCATATCGGTTGAGAATATCTCAACAGATCTGTTTCCTTATTCTCTTCTGGTCAGGCTGGAGTAGACGGGCACCCACCTTGCACAGACGCGGCATAATTCCAGCTTTTCTGTCAGAATCTCTTGGGCTGTACCATAACTTAAGTATAAGTTCTCTGCTACATTTCTAACAGTCACTCGCCTGTCTTCCATTACGTATTGTTCAATGGCAGCACAGTTTTCCTCTGTAGTATACTTCACAATGTGGCCAGATCGGGCGTCATCTTTGGTCGATGTTCTTCCGTCACTGAAGTGATGCCACCATTTATGAATACAAGATTTTGAAAATGCTGCTTCTCCGTATACATTTTGGAGATCCTCTTTGATTTCGCTCATAGTCTTCCCTAATTTTACGTAGAATTTAATGATAGTCCTCTGTTCTGCAACATTTCTGAACGGTGAACCTGAAGTATCACGACGAAAATATGATGTCATTGAAAAACTAGTGACATCACGAACGTAATACCTTGATGACGTTGTCCGTAACGTGCTATTCTAACGACCATATAAATTTTATTGCGACTGGTTGTATATTAAAAAAGTTATAGCAAAAGTTCTTGAATTTATTGATCACCCCATGTAAGTATGGCAAAATAGAAGTAAAACAAAGATCAGGAATCGATACAATTAAATTACTCCACCATCAAAGACACCAAAGAGAAAGAAACACAAACATGAAGCGACCAGACCATAATGGAAACCTAAACAAAGGAAGGCCATAAGGACAGTTACTTTCCCACAAAATGGCCAAATGACCATCTAAAATAAAAAGACACCAGTGATACACACATTTAGTAACAAACAGCAACATAAATAAACCGCAACAGAAGAACCGCCTTGGAACGGTCAGTGGAAAGAATTCCACTGGGGGACTTAAATCGATTTTACATGGCCATAATCCTCGCCCTTACCTCTTCGCGGTATACACTAATTATACCCCCGGCATACGCAGTATGCCATTGGGGTATATAGTTTTCGTATTTTCTGTGTGTTTGTGTGTGTGTCTGTTAACATTTTCGTGTCCGCTCCATAACTTTTGAACTGCTTGACATATTTTCATGAAACTTTACATAAATGTTATGCCATGGGGGTATATAGTTTTCGTATTTTCTCTGTGTGTGTGTGTGTGTGTTTGTGTGTGAGTCTGTTAACATTTTCGTTTCCGCTCCATAACTTTTGAACCGCTCGACATATTTTCATGAAACTTTACATAAATGTTAAACACCATGAGACGACGTGCAGAACACATGAACCGTAACTCTTGCTTTTCTACTTTCAGAGTTATTGCCCTTTGTATGTTTTAACTTGCATTTTCGTGTCCGCTCCATAACTTTTGAGCCGCTTGACATATTTTCATGAAACTTCACATAAATGTTAAACACCATGAGACAACGTGCAGAACACATGAACCGAAACTCTTGCTTTTCTACTTTCAGAGTTATTGCCCTTTGTATGTTTTAACTTGCAATTTCGTGTCCGCTCCATAACTTTTCAACCGCTTGATATATTTTCATGAAATTTTACATAAATGTTAAACACCATGAGACGACATGCAGAACACATGAACCGTAACTCTTGCTTTTCTACTTTCAGAGTTATTGCCCTTTATATGTTTTAACTTGCATTTCCGTGTCTGCTCCATATGTTTTCAACCGCTTGATATATTTCCATGAAACTTCACATAAATGTTAAACACCATGGGACGACGTGCAGAACATATGAACCGTAACTCTTGCTTTTCTACTTTCAGAGTTATTGCCCTTTGTATGTTTTAACTTGCAATTTCGTGTCCGCTCCATAACTTTTCAACCGCTTGATATATTTTCATGAAATTTTACATAAATGTTAAACACCATGAGACGACATGCAGAACACATGAACCGTAACTCTTGCTTTTCTACTTTCAGAGTTATTGCCCTTTATATGTTTTAACTTGCATTTCCGTGTCTGCTCCATATGTTTTCAACCGCTTGATATATTTCCATGAAACTTCACATAAATGTTAAACACCATGGGACGACGTGCAGAACATATGAACCGTAACTCTTGCTTTTCTACTTTCAGAGTTATTGCCCTTTGTATGTTTTAACTTGCATTTTCGTGTCCGCTCCATAACTTTTCAACCGCTTGATATATTTTCATGAAACTTCACATAAATGTTAAACACCATGAGACCACGTACAGAACACATGAACCGTAACTCTTGCTTTTCTACTTTCAGAGTTATTGCCCTTTGTATGTTTTAACTTGCATTTTCGTGTCCGCTCAATAACTTTTCAACCGCTTGATATATTTTCATGAAACTTCACATAAATACAGTTGACTCTCGTTATCTCGACCCCGCTTATCTCGACCCTATCGCTTATGTCGAACCGATTTCTAAGTCCCGTACATTTCCCCTATATATTTATTGTATTTCAACTTCGCATGTGTCGAACTACTTTTAAGTCGACACTTCGGCTATCTCGCCCATCATTTTCAGTCCCTGAATGTATTTTTCACTGTTTTTACTACTGCGTATCTCGAACCGGGATTCATGACGTAACGAAAAAAATAACACAAAAAAAACATGCGTCCGGTCCTTCAATTTTGTAATAGGCCTTTAGAAAACAATTCATCAATACTCACAATGTTGTTAATTATCCCATGTGTCCAGGTGCGTTTGCAATTAAAATTAACACACACAATACCTTTTCGGCTACTAAGAAAATCTTGTGCGTGTAATAAAGACTGACACACGGTGCTCAACCTTTTAATCTTACACCGTCTCATGTCAATGATTTGCAAGATTTCCGTGATTAAAGGCCGCGTTGTCTTTCTTGCAGCAATGTCAAAGAAAGTGACAAAAGTTGTGATTATCTCGGCGTGTTAAAAATGCAGTTGATCGAAACAATTCACGTGTATAGTTGTTAACCCGTCTGTTTCTTAACCGATGCAAATCCATGTACAAACAGTGTAGATCCAAAATGGATGGCTCATAACGAGCTTTCGCGGCAGGACCTAAACTGTTGGCCATAGTGACGGTTAATCAGTTAGAGGGGAAATGAGTCAAACTACTGTATGCCTTATATAGCATGTACAGCTCTCTGAAGTAATATAAGCGTTGCATTCACAAGCGGGAACCAGTCTGTTTAGTATCTAACTATATTTTGCGTATTTGGAAACCCAGATTTGTAGGCATTTAAAAGAACAAAATACGTTAGAAATCTATCAGTTTTATTTATTTATTTATTTGTTCATAAACGCTATACTCTGACAAGCTCAAGTACTTTCATACACAACAAGTTTTAAAAACTCAGTAAACCGTTCATGTAAGAATTACCAAGAATACCAAGCATATCACGGCAAACAATGTGTTCGGACATACATGTGACGTCACACTTTGGTTATCTCGTACTACGGATAACTCGAACTTTTTATCCGGTCCCGTGAGGTTCGAGATAACGAGAGTCGACTGTATTAAACACCATGAGACGACGTGCAGAACACATGAACCGTAACTCTTGCTTTTCTACTTTCAGAGTTATTGCCCTTTGTATGTTTTGACTTGCATTTTCGTGTCCGCTCCATAACTTTTCAACCCCTTGATGTATTTTCATGAAACTTCACATACAATTGTAAATGTTAAACACCATGAGAGGGCCTCCGTGGCCTAGTGGATAAGAGCGCTGACTCTTAGTTATTAGGTCTCTCACCGCCGTAGGTTCGAGCCTGGCTCGGGCCACGTGTGAGACGCCAAGTTCTGCAACGGAAGGTTAGGTGGTTTTTCTCCGGGTACTCCGGTTTTCGCCGACCTCTGATTAATGATCGGCTCGATATGAGTGAAATAATCTTGAAAGGGCCGTAAAACCCAAACAAAAAAAAATAAAAAAATAAACACCATGAGACGACATGCAGAACACATGAACCGTAACTCTTGCTTTCCTACTTTCAGAGTTATTGCCCTTTGAGTGTTATAACTTGCATTTTCGTGTCCGCTCCATAACTTTTAAACTGCTTGACATATTTTTATGAAACTTCCCATAAATGTTAATCACCTTGAGACGACGTGCAGAACATATGAACCGTAACTCTTGCTTTCCTACTTTCAGAGTTATTGCCCTTTGAATATTACGAGTTTTACCATACACTTGTGTCCACTCTGTAACTTTAAAACCGTTTGAGATAATTTTATGAAACTTCAAACATATGTAAAGCAAGATAAAAGGATGGGCAGAACACAAGAACCATAACTCTTGTTTGCATACATTACAAATGATTTCCCTTTGAAGATTGTAAATTATGTGTCTGCTAACATCTTTGTGTCTTCTCCATTACTTTTAAACGGCTTGACATATTTTCATGAAACTCCACACGAATGTTGAACACTATGAGGCGACGTGCAGAACACATGAACCATAACTCTTGCTTTCCTACTTTCAGAGTTATTGCCCTTTGAATCTTGAAAATGGCCGTTCTATGGAATATGGCCTGTATATGCAAAGAAGTTTTTGACATTGCTATTTTCAGCTGGGGTGATGGCACTGGCCGGGGATATACCTGCCCCAGTGGGCACTTTTGTCTAGTTTTGTTTAGTCCGCATGAAGGCTTCCTAACTCATCAGTGTAACATCTCCGATAAACATACAAATCAAAAAACTACAGAGATGAAATAAGGTTGAGGACTTGACAGCATACAACAACAGAATTGCTGGAGCAAAAGAAAACCAACAGTTAGACTCCGAAGGGCCCGACCAAAGACGGAGCATCAGGTGCCAACCAACGTAAAGAATACTAAAATAAAACTCCAATTATGTTTTTACGCTGGAACCATCATATAATCTTAAGCCCGACCCACCGGTGTGCAATCAAAGAGGGAAGCAAAGTTGCCAACCGTGATTGGGTTAACCACCATGCAAGCAGTCTGTTTTATTATGCCCCCGCCATTCGAAGAATGGGGGAAAGGGCATATAGCGTTGCCCCTGTCCGTCCGTCCGTCCGTGCGTCCGTCCGTGCGTCCGAAACTTAAACGCAGTCAATAACTTCCTTATTTCTTGATGGATTTTAAAATTACTCAGCAGACATGTTAACCATCACGAGACGACGTGTCATGTGCAAAACCCAGGTCCGTACCGCCGTAATAACTTTCTATGGAGGAATACAAACATAGACATATTTTCAGGCATGGGCATCCGTGTCCTATGGATGCATTTCTAGTAACATTTATGTTGTACCCAATCTTTATATATTGACGAACAATTTTACCAAATTGGGTACTAAAGTCATTACAGGCATGTATTTTTCTAAATTAATATACTAAGTCACCATAGAATTTGAGTTCCGATAGGCCTTGTTGCAGAAGTAAGTCCAACATTGAATTTAGAAACCAAATCTGAATGACGTCTATAAAACTTCGAAAAGGCTTTACGTAGTTTATGATACCAATACCCCAGATTAAGAAGCTTAGCGGTTAATAATTTATTACGAGTGTTTAAGTCAGATACATGACTAGACACTCTGGCGAATCGAATTAACTGCAAAATATAAACCCTGTACGATGAACATCACCATCCAAAAAAAAAAGGAAAATTTACAATCTCAAAATCAAAATCATCATGTTTATCATAAATTTTGCAAGAAACAAATCCATCTACAATAGATAAATGCAAATCCAAAAAGGGGGCCTCGGTATCAGAGATATTTGCCTTGTTTAACTGAAGTTAAAGTTTTAACTTGCAGTTTTGTTGTTTTACCGTGTATAAAAGGTTGCATATTATTGTTTTAACTTATAAATTAGGGACCTGAAAAGTAGATCCGGTCTATAAACGGTCACTAGTTATACACCCGGCATACCAGTATGCCATGGGGGTATATAGTTTTCGTATTTTCTCTGTGTGTGTGTGTTTGTGTGTGTGTGTCTGTTAACATTTTCGTGTCCGCTCCATAACTTTTAAACCGCTTGACATATTTTCATGAAACTTCACATAAATGTTTAACACCATGAGACGACGTGCAAAACACATGAACCTTAACTCTTGCTTTTCTACCTTCAGAGTTATTGCCCTTTGTATGTTTTAACTTGCATTTTCGTGTCAGCTCCATAACTTTTCAACCACTTGATATATTTTCATGAAACTTCACATAAATGTTAAACACCATGAGACGACGTGCAGAACACATCAACCGTAACTCTTGCTTTTCTACTTTCAGAGTTATTGCCCTTTGTTTTAACTTGCATTTTCATTTCCGCTCCATAACTTTTCAACCGCTTGATATATTTTTCATGAAACTTCACATAAATGTTAAACACCATGAGAAAAACGCACAGAACACATGAACCATAACTCTTGCTTTCCTACTTTTAGAGTTATTGCCCTTTGTATGTTTTAGCTTGCATTTTCGTGTCCGCTCCATAATTTTTCAACCGCTTGATATATTTTCATGAAACTTCATATAAATATTAAACAGGCCTCCTAGCAAAACCTATAAAACCTATAATAACCTATAATTTTGTGCCAAACCTATAAAACCTTAATTTTGATCATAAAAACTATAAAAAAGCCTGTATTTTCATGAAAAAACCTATATTTTTCACTTTTTGAACCTTCTTGCGACTCAACCCTAACTTTTCTTCAAAATGCACTACTATTTTTTTACTTTTTAGTCCCATAAAAAGTGATGAAAATTGTCAAGAAATTGTATTTTTTTCCTCGCTTGCTTCGCTCGCTCGGACTTTGTAAAATTTAGATCAACTTTATCTGAGTAATTGTGGCACAAAAATTCATCAAATATTTTTTCTTCAGTTTTAAATCTTTATGTAAGTTTTGAAGACTTTTTTAACCTGTATTTTTATTGAAAAACCTGTAAATAACCTATATTTTGAGTAAGAAGAGCCTATATAAAAACCTAAATTTTCAAAGTGGGCCACTAGGAGGCCTGGTTTTACCATACACTTGTGTCCACTCTGTAACTTTAAAACCGTTTGATATAATTTCATAAAACTTCAAACAAATGTAAAGCAAGATAATAGGATGGGCAGAACATAAGAACCATAACTCTTGTTTGCATACATTACAAATTATTTCCCTTTGAAGATTAAAAATTATGTGTCTGCTAACATCTTCCTGTCTTTTCCATTACTTTTAAACGGCTTGTCATATTTTCATGAAACTCCACACGAATGTTGAACACCATGAGACGACGTGGAGAACACATGAACCATAACTCTTGCTTTCCTACTTTCAGAGTTATTGCCCTTTGAATCTTGAAAATGGCTATTCTATGGAATATGGCCTGTATATGCAAAGAAGCTTTTGACATAGCTATTTTCAGCTGAGGTGATGGCACTGGCCGGGGGTATACATGCCCCACTGGGCACTTTTGTCTAGTATTATAGGTCAGTAGAAGGTATTATAGGTCACTACCGATTATAGCATGCAGTTATTCGACCCCCATTATTAGGTTACTAGAATTCCGATTGCGTTATAAAAAGGGTTTCTTTTCTGTAAAATCTTTACTGAGCTTGTGCACTGGCATTTCAGTAGCATCCCTGTGACATAGTGTTCTCCTATTTATCCAAAACAGTCATTTTTTCCGGTGAAGATTTGTTATATTTTTAGCTCACCATAGCCGAAGGCTTCGGGGGAGCTTATAGGATAGGCAGTTGTCTGTCGTCTGCATCTGTGTCTGCGTCGTCTGCATCCGTCAACACTTTCAAACAACATCTCCTCTGGAGCCACTAGGCCGATTGGGCTCATATTTTATCTCTAGCATCCTTAGGCTGGGGGATTGAAAGTTTGTGTTTTTTATGAAAAATTGGCTCATCAGTTTGGTTGCCATGGCAACTTAAGAGTTTCCATAGACTTATAATGGGGAAAATTGAAAAATGGCATTTACTGCCAAGCCTCTGCAGATATTTTGACAAAACTTTGATAGAAATGTTCTTTAGGCAATCCTCTTTCTGCCATATGATTTTAAGCCTACTGCTCATTTTCGTTGGTTGCCATGGAAACCAAAATGCAAAAAATAGAAAAAAAAAATACTTCAAATATCATCTCCTCAGAAACCGTAAGCTCTAGGAGGGGGAGACTTTATGAAAATATTCACCATATTTGCCTTTACAGATTGTGTTTTTTAGCCCACCTGTCACGTAGTGACAAGGTGAGATTTTGGGATCACTTTTTGTCCGTCATGCATCCGTTCGTGCTTGCGTCCGTCCATGCCTGCATCCGTAATCTTTTTCTTCAAACGACATCTCCTCCTAAACCACTGATCGGATTTTGACCAAACTTCACAGGAATGATCCTAAGGTGGTCCCCTTTCAAAGTTGTTCAAATGATTTAGGTCCATTGCACATCTAGGTCACAGGAGCCAAAAATAGTTTTTTTTCACTGAAAACTTAAAAAATCTTCATCTCTGAAACCACAAGGCCCAGGTCTTTGATATTTGGTATTATTAAGCTTCATCTAGTGGACCCCTACCAAGATTATGCAAATTATAGTGCTGGGGCCAAACAAAAAACCCGCCCGGGCCCCCGGGGCCCTTTGGTTTTACATGGGCTTATTAGCTCACCTGAGCCGAAGGCTCATGTGAGATATTTGTATGCCAATGATCCGGCGTCCGTCGGCCATCGTCCGTTCACATTTTCAACTAAGTATATCTTAAAAGCCAGTTGGCCAATCATGATTAAATTTCATTAGAAGCATTATCAGGTTGGGGGAAAAATGCATTACAGTTTGGGGCAGATCAGATGGAAACTCTTGTTGCCATGGCAACATATAGCTTCCATAAACTTACAATGGGAAAAACTTAAAAAAATCTTCTCTGAAACCAATAGGCCCATAGCTTACATATGAAGCATGTAGCAATGTCAAGTGGTTCCCTACATAAATTGTGCCAATCATGCCCCTGGTGTCTAAACTGGCCACGCCCCTGGGTTCCTTAACCCCCATAGAAATAAAAGCTTAAAAAATCTTCTTCTCTGAAACTGCTAGGCACAGGGCTTACATATTAAGCATGTAGCAATGTCAAGTGGTCCTCTACATAAATTGTGCCAATCATGCCCCTGGGGTCTAAACTGGCCACACCCTGGGGCCCCTTAGCCCCCATACACTTATAATGGAAAAAAGCTTAAAAAATCTTCTTCTCTGAAACCACTAGGCCCAGAGCTTACATATTAAACATGTAGCAATGTCAAGTGGTCCCGTACATAAATTGTGCCAATCATGCCCCTGGGATCTAAACTGGCCATGCCCTGGGGCCCCTTAGCCCCCATAGACTTATAATGAAAAAAAATAAAGCTTAAAAATCTTCTTCTCTGAAACCACTAGGCACAGAGCTTACATATTAAGCCTGTAGCAATGTCAAGTGGTCCTCTACATAAATTGTGCCAATCATGCCCCTGGGGTCTAAACTTGCATCGCCCTGGGGCCCTTTAGCCCCCATAGACTTATAATGGAAAAAAATAAAGCTTAAAAATCTTCTTCTCTGAAACCACTAGGCACAGAGCTTACATATGAAGCATGTAGCAATGTCAAGTGGTCCCCTACATAAATTGTACCAATCATGCCCCTGGGGTCTAAACTGGCCACGCCTCGGGGTCCCTTAGGCCCCATAGACTGATAATGGAAATAAAAGATTAAAAAATCTTCTTCTCTGAAACCGCTAGGCACAGAGCTTACATATTGAGCATGTAGCAATGTCAAGTGGTCCTCTACATAAATTGTGCCAATCATGCCCCTGGGGTCTAAACTGGCCACTCCGCAGGGACCCTTAACCCCCGTAGACTTAAAATGAAACAAAAGCTTAAAAAACCTTCTTCTCTGAGACCACTAGGCCCAGAGCTTACATAATAAGCATGTAGCAATGTCTAGTGGTCCCCTACATAAATTGTGCCAATCATGTCCCTGGGATCTAAACTGGCCACGCCCTGGGGCCCCTTAGCCCCCATATACTTATAATGAAAAAAAAACTTAAAAAATCTTGTTCTCTGAAACAGCTAGTATTATTAGCTCACTTGAGCCAAAGGCTCATGTGAGGTATTAATATGACAATGGTCCGGCGTCTGGCGTCCGTTCACATTTTCAAATAAGTATATCTTTAAAGCCACTTGGCCAATCATGATTAAATTTCATGAGAAGCATTATCTAGTTGGGGGATAAGATGCAGTATGTTTTGGGGCAATTCAGGTTGAAACTGGTGTTGCCATGGCAACATATAGCTCCTATAGACTTACAATGGGATAAACTTAAAAAATTTTCTTCTCTGAAACCACTAGGCCCAGAGCTTAACCCCCGTAGACTTAACCCTTAACCCCCGTAGACTTAAAATGAAAAAAAGCTTAAAAAACCTTCTTCTCTGAGACCACTAGGCCCAGAGCTTACATATTAAGCATGTAGCAATGTCAAGTGGTCCCCTACATAAATTGTGCCATTCATGCCCCTGGCGTCTAAACTGGCCACGCCCTGGGGCCCCTTAGCCCCCATAGACTTATAATGGAAAAAATACTTCAAAAATCTTCTCCGAAACCACTAGGCCCAGAGCTTACATATTAAGCATGTAGCAATGTCAAGTGGTCCCCTACATTAATCCTACCAAACATGCCCCTAGGGTCCAAATTTATAATGCTGTGTCCCATTAGGAAGAACTTCAAAAAAAAATTATGCTCAAAGACCATGGGACAAACAGCTAACTAAAATGTTCCTCAGGTGAGCGGTTGGGCTCATTGAGCCTCTTGTATAGGGAAAACCTTTAAAAACCTTCTTCTCTGAAACCGCAAGGCCCTGATCTTTGATATTAGGTATGAAGCTTCATCTAATGGACCTCTACCAAGATTGTTCAAATTATAGTGCTGGGGTGAAAAATGCCCCCGCTCCAGGGCCCTTTGGTTTTACATGGGCTTATATAATGATTGGGATGGGTGGCCCTTCCACTGGTGGTTCATCAGACAGGTGGTCTGGGTCCGAGTCGAACTCAACAAGGCTGCTCAATGTTGAGTTCGACTGGGGCCCAGACCACCTGTCTGATGAACCACCAGTGGAAGGGCCACCCCTCCCAATCACTATTTATATGGTTAAGAAGGTTATCTCTCAGATGAAGACTGGCAAAGCAGCGGGCCCCTCTGGCATAGAGGTGGAGATGATAAGAGCTGCAGGTGATGCGGGTGCCTAGCTGATCCGTGACCTTGGAGCTGCAATCATCCGTGATGGGAAGGTACCCTCTGACTGGGAACAGAGTTTCATTGTCTGTCTCTACAAGGGCAAGGGCGATGCATTGGAACGGGGCAACTACCGTGGTCTCAAGCTGACAGAACAGGTCATGAAAGTCCTGGAGAGAATTGTGGATGGCCACATTAGGCAGTTGGTGTCCATTGACGATTCCCAGTTTGGCTTCGTCCCAGAAAGAGGCACAACAGACCCAATTTTTGTTGTATGGCAGCTGCAAGAGAAGTATCTGGCGGCCAACAGGAGACTCTACATGGCTTTTGTAGACCTGGAGAAGGCATTTGTCCGAGTGCCTCGGAAAGTCATCTGGTGGGCACTAAGAAAACTTGGAGTGGACGAGTGGATTGTGAAACTGGTCCAAGGGATGTATGCTAATGCTCGGAGCCGTGTTCCCGTTGGTGATGGTTACAGTGAAGAATTCGAGGTGAAGGTGGGTGTTCATCAAGGCTTTGTTCTCAGCCCACTGCTTTTCATCATTGTACTTGAAGCCTTGTCATGAGAGTTCCGCTCGGAGTTCCCTGGGAGGACCTGTATGCTGATGACCTTGTCATCATAGCTGAATCCCTTGAGGAATGTGTCACGAGGCTCTTAACTTGGAAAGACGCAATGGAGGCAAAAGGGCTGAGAGTGAATGCAGGAAAGACAAAGATCATGATCTGTGGTACAGGTCTGGACCTCTTGCAGAGTACAGGCCAGTTCCCATGCACTGTATGTCACACTGGAATGGACAGCAACAGCATCTTTTGTAATGTCTGCAAGTTCTGGGTGCACAAGAAATGCAGTGGGCTCAAACGCTTGATAGAGGACCCTGATTACATGTGTACACGGTGCCAAGGAATTGCACGCCCCTTAGATGGCAGACCACAGAGGGAAGTCCAAGTAGGAACCGACAAGCTGGAGGTTGTAGCTTCCTTTTGCTACCTAGGTGATATGCTCTCTGCAGCAGGTGGTTGCGACCTTTCAACTACATCACGTGTGAAACAGCCTGGAAGAAATTCAAGGAGTTGCTACCAGTTCTCTCTTCCCGCCACCTCTCGTTCAAGACACATTGGCCATGTGTATATCTCTTGTGTGCAGAGCGCAATGCTCCATGCCAGTGAGACATGGCCATTGACAAAGCCAAACCTCCAACGTCTACAGCCAAATGGCAGGGCAATGATCAGACAGATCTGCAATGTCAAGCCTCAGGACACTGTCACCATCAGGTCCAGTGAGTTACTTGAGCGTCTTGGCATTGAGGACCTGGACCTCATCCTGAAAGAGAGCAGGCTTTGCTGGTATGGACATGTGGAACGCTCCAACGGTGCAGTCAAGACTGCCTGTGACATACAGGTAGGTGGAAAGCGGGGGCCAGGAAGGCCCAAGATGACCTGGAAGCAGCTAACAGAAAGAGATTGCAGAGAATGGAAGCTCTCCGCTATCGATCCTCATGATAGACAAGCCTGGAGATCTGGTGTAAGATCTGCCATGCGTGCAGCAAGCCAGCTACCTGGAAGGGGGCCCACTTATGTGGATGTTGCCCCTGTACCTGCAAGTTAATAAGCAATCCGTTGATGATGATGATGATGATGATAAATATGGAAAATCTTTAAAAATCTTCTTCTCTGAAACCGCAAGGCCCAGATCTTTGATATTTGGTATGAAGCTTCATCTAGTGGACCCCTATCAAGATTGTTGAAAAAAATAGTGCTGAGGCCAAAAATGCCCCTGCTCCGGGGCCCTTTGGTTTTACATGGGCTTATATAGGGAAAATCTTTAAAAATTTTCTTCACTGAAACCGCAAGGCCCAGATCTTTGATATTTGGTATGAAGCTTCATCTAGTGGACCTCTACCAAGATTGTTCAAATTATAGTGCTGGGGCCAAAAATGCCCCGCCCCGGGGCCCTTTGGTTTTACATGGGCTTATATAGGGGAAATCTTTAAAGATCTTCTTCTCTGAAACCGCAAGGCACAGGTCTTTGCTATTTGGAATGAAGCTTCATCTAGTGGACCCCTACAAAGATTGTTCAAATTATAGTGCTCGGGCCAAAAATGCCCCCGCCCCGGGGCCCTTTGGTTTTGCATAGGCTTATATAGGGAAAATCTTTAGAAAATCTTCTCTGAAACCGCCAGGCCCCGGTCTTTGATATTTGGTATGAAGCTTCATCTAATGGACCTCTACCAAGATTGTTCAAATTATAGCCTTTGGGCCCAAACTGTCCCTGCGCTGGGACCCACTAGTTTTACATAGGCATATATAGAAAAAACCTCTAAAAAATCTTCTTGTCCGAAACCAGAAGGCCCAGGTCTTTGATATCTGGTGTGAAGCTTCAACTAGTGACTCTCTGCTGAGATTGGTCAAATTATAGCCCTGGCGCCAAAAATGCCCATGCGCCAGGGCCTGCTGGTTTTACATAGGCTTATATAGGGAAATCCTTTAAAAATCTTTTCTGAAACCAGAAGGCCCAGGTCTTTGATATTTGGTCTGAAGCTTTATCTAGTGGACTGCTACCAAGTTTATTCAGATTATAGCCCTTGGGCCAAGAATGCACTAGAGACACTGATACTCAGGTGAGCGATTCAGGGCCCTCTGGGCCCTCTTGTTTATGAAATTCGGCTCTTTAGTGTGGTTTCTATGGCAATTTAGATTTTCCATAGACTTATAATAGGGAAAATTAAAAAATGGCATTAACTGCCAAACCTTTGCAGATATTTTGACACAACTTTCAAAGAAATGTTCCTTAAGCAATCTACCATCTGCCATATGATTTTAGGCCTATTGCTCATTTTTACTGGTTGCTATGGAAACCAACATGAAAAAAATAGAAAAAAAATTAAAAAAATCGTCTCCTCAGAAACCATATGCTCTTTGAGGCTGAGAGTTTATGGAAATATTCAAAAATTTTGCCTTGACAGGTTTTGTTTTTTTTTAGCTCACCAGAGCCGAAGGCTCCGGGGGATCTTATAGGATAGGCAGTTGTCCGTTGTCGTCGTATGTCTGGTGTCAACACTTTTGAACATCTCCTCTTCTGAAGCCACTGGGCCGATTAAGCCCAAATTTTATCTGTAGCATCCTTGGGCTGGGGGATTGAAATTTTGTGTTTTTTATGAAAATCAGCTGTTTAGTTTGGTTGCTATGGCAACTTAGAGTTTCCATAGACTTACAATATGGTGAAAATTGAAAAATGGCATTTACTGCCAAGTCATTGCAGATATTTTGACAACACTTTTATAGAAATGTTTCTTGAGTAAACTTCTCCCAGCCATATGCTTTTATGCCAACCTGAGGGTTGCCAACCTGAGGGTCCCCCAGGTTGTGCCTGGGCCATGCCCCATCCCACCACTTATTGAAAGGCCATATATCTCAGAAACCATTCAGATCCCGACTACTAAACCAAATATATTCTTGTTCCTATTGATAAGACGCATTCAGTGACACCAACCTGAGGGTCCTCCGGGATGCGCAGAGGCCATACCCCACCCCGTCCACTTCATATAAGGCCCAAAATCTCGGAAACCATTCAGATTCCCACCCCTGAACCATATATACTCCCGGGTTGCGCCGGGGCCATG
The DNA here is from genome assembly GCA_963580285.1 of Lucinisca nassula. NCBI lineage: Eukaryota > Metazoa > Mollusca > Bivalvia > Lucinida > Lucinidae > Lucinisca > Lucinisca nassula. Next base: position 106,933,710 of record OY757013.1, on the reverse strand, counting down.
TCCCACCCCCTCAATTTCATAAAAGGCCCAATATCTCGGAACCCTTACATTTCCCCACCCCTAAACCATATATATTCTTGCTCCTTATGATAAGATACATTCATTGACACCGAATTGGGGGTCTTCTGGGGTGCGCCGGAGCCATGCTCCACCCCTCCACTTCACAAAAGGTCATATATGTCAGAAACTGTTCAGATCCCCACCCCTAAACCATATATGTTCTTGTTCGTTTCGATAAGACGCATTCAGTGACACCAACCTGAGGGTCCCCAGGGATGTGCTGGGGCCATGCCCCACCCCCTCCATATCATAATATCACAATATCTCGGAAACCTTACAGATCCCCACCCCTAAACCATGTATATTCTTGTTCCTTATGATAAGACACATTCATTGACACCAACCTGGGGGTCTCACAGGGCCTTGCCCCCCCCCCCTGCACTTCACAAAAGGCCTTATATCTCAGAAACTGTTCAGAGCCCCACCCCTAAACCATATTATATTCATCTTCCTTATGATAAGACGTATTCAGTGACACCAGCTTGTGAGTCCCCGGGCCATGCCCCACCGCTTGACTTCATAAAAAGCCATATATCTCAGAAATCGTTCATATCCCCACCTCTAAACCATATATATTCTTGTTCCTTATGATAAGACTCGTTCAGTCACACCAACTTGGGGGTCTCTTTGTGCTGAAGCAATGTGCCCTGCCCTTCCGCTTCATAAAAGGCCATATATTTCAGAAACCATTCAAATCCCCACCCCATAATCATATATGTTCTTGTTCCTTATTATTAGCACACCTACTGTAGGGGTGTCTGCAGAGGCCAGTCCACTCCTTTCCACTTCATAAAAGGGCCTCATATCTCAGAAACCGTTCAGATTCCCACCCCTAAACCATATATATACTTGGTCCTTATGATGAGACACATTTAGGGACAACAATCTTGGGCTTTCCTGGGATCTCCAACGTTTAAGAGGCCTTATATCTCCAGCCATACAGATCCCCACTGCTAAACCATATATATTCTTGTTCCTTGTGATAAGACAAATTTAGTGATACCAACCAGGACTCGATTGGGTCCATGCCCCACCCCCTCTACTTCATAAAAGGCATAATGTTTCATATACATCCACATGGGTGCTCATTTTGATATGGGTGTTCATTTGGCAGATTAAAATGATATCATATTAAAATACATGGCTGCAATTGGGCAGTGCCCACCTGAGCTCTGGTGAGCATAGTGGCCCATGGGCCTCTTGTTATGCCCCCAACTTCGAAGAAGTTGTGGGGGCATATTGGTTTTGCCCTGTTCGTCCGTCCGTCCTTCCGTCCTTACGTCCGTCCCACTTTTTACTGCATAGCATAACTTTAGAACCATGGGTGCTAGGTTTTTGAAATTTCATATATGGATTCCTCATGAAAAAATAATTGACCCGTGTTTTTTTTCTCGTCAGGATTATGCCCCTTTTTTGAGTTATGCCCCTTTGCAAAAAATACTATGAAATCTTGTAAGCAAGATATCTCAAAAACTGTTTGAGCTATTGCCCTGAAACTTTACATGCTGGTTGGGGATGATGAGTAGATGAACTGATTAACTTTTGAAAAAAATCCGAAATTTTTTTCTTGAGTTATGGCCCTTTGAAATTTTTCGCGTTTTAAGTTTGTAAGCAAGATATCTAAAAAAACTATTTGAGGTTTTTCCCCGAAACTTCACAGACTTGTCGGGGATGATGAGTAGATGAACTGATCAACTTTTGAAAAAAATCCGATTTTTTTTTCTTGAGTTATGGCCCTTAGATTTTTTTCGTGTTTTCAGCTTGTAAGCAAGATATCTCAATAATTGTTTGAGCGATTGCCCTGCAACTTTACAAGCTGGTTTGGGATGATGTGTAGATGAACTGATTAACTGTTGAAAAAAAATCCTATATTTTTTTCTTGAGTTATGGCCCTTTGAAATTTTTCGCGTTTTAAGTTTGTAAGCAAGATATCTCAAAAACTATATGAGGTTTTTCCCCAAAACTTCACAGACTGGTTGGGTATGATGAGTAGATGAACTGATTAACTTTTGAAAAAAATCCAATTTTTTTTTCTTGAGTTATGGCCCTTTGATTTTTTTCGTGTTTTCAGCTTGTAAGCAAGATATCTCAAAAATTGTTTGAGCTATTGCCCTGAAACTTTACAGGCTGGTTGGGGATGATGAGTAGATGAACTGATTAACTTTTGAAAAAAATCCGAAATTTTTTTCTTGAGTTATGGCCCTTTGAAATTTTTCGCGTTTTGGCGTCCTTCCGTCCTTCCGTCCTTACGTCCGTCCCACTTTTTACTGCATAGCATAACTTTAGAACCATGGGTGCTAGGTTTTTGAAATTTCATATATGGATTCCTCATGAAAAAATAATTGACCCGTGTTTTTTTTCTCGTCAGGATTATGCCCCTTTTTTGAGTTATGCCCCTTTGCAAAAAATACTATGAAATCTTGTAAGCAAGATATCTCAAAAACTGTTTGAGCTATTGCCCTGAAACTTTACATGCTGGTTGGGGATGATGAGTAGATGAACTGATTAACTTTTGAAAAAAATCCGAAATTTTTTTCTTGAGTTATGGCCCTTTGAAATTTTTCGCGTTTTAAGTTTGTAAGCAAGATATCTAAAAAAACTATTTGAGGTTTTTCCCCGAAACTTCACAGACTTGTCGGGGATGATGAGTAGATGAACTGATCAACTTTTGAAAAAAATCCGATTTTTTTTTCTTGAGTTATGGCCCTTAGATTTTTTTCGTGTTTTCAGCTTGTAAGCAAGATATCTCAATAATTGTTTGAGCGATTGCCCTGCAACTTTACAAGCTGGTTTGGGATGATGTGTAGATGAACTGATTAACTGTTGAAAAAAAATCCTATATTTTTTTCTTGAGTTATGGCCCTTTGAAATTTTTCGCGTTTTAAGTTTGTAAGCAAGATATCTCAAAAACTATATGAGGTTTTTCCCCAAAACTTCACAGACTGGTTGGGTATGATGAGTAGATGAACTGATTAACTTTTGAAAAAAATCCAATTTTTTTTTCTTGAGTTATGGCCCTTTGATTTTTTTCGTGTTTTCAGCTTGTAAGCAAGATATCTCAAAAATTGTTTGAGCTATTGCCCTGAAACTTTACAGGCTGGTTGGGGATGATGAGTAGATGAACTGATTAACTTTTGAAAAAAATCCGAAATTTTTTTCTTGAGTTATGGCCCTTTGAAATTTTTCGCGTTTTGGCGTCCTTCCGTCCTTCCGTCCTTACGTCCGTCCCACTTTTTACTGCATAGCATAACTTTAGAACCATGGGTGCTAGGTTTTTGAAATTTCATATATGGATTCCTCATGAAAAAATAATTGACCCGTGTTTTTTTTCTCGTCAGGATTATGCCCCTTTTTTGAGTTATGCCCCTTTGCAAAAAATACTATGAAATCTTGTAAGCAAGATATCTCAAAAACTGTTTGAGCTATTGCCCTGAAACTTTACATGCTGGTTGGGGATGATGAGTAGATGAACTGATTAACTTTTGAAAAAAATCCGAAATTTTTTTCTTGAGTTATGGCCCTTTGAAATTTTTCGCGTTTTAAGTTTGTAAGCAAGATATCTAAAAAAACTATTTGAGGTTTTTCCCCGAAACTTCACAGACTTGTCGGGGATGATGAGTAGATGAACTGATCAACTTTTGAAAAAAATCCGATTTTTTTTTCTTGAGTTATGGCCCTTAGATTTTTTTCGTGTTTTCAGCTTGTAAGCAAGATATCTCAATAATTGTTTGAGCGATTGCCCTGCAACTTTACAAGCTGGTTTGGGATGATGTGTAGATGAACTGATTAACTGTTGAAAAAAAATCCTATATTTTTTTCTTGAGTTATGGCCCTTTGAAATTTTTCGCGTTTTAAGTTTGTAAGCAAGATATCTCAAAAACTATATGAGGTTTTTCCCCAAAACTTCACAGACTGGTTGGGTATGATGAGTAGATGAACTGATTAACTTTTGAAAAAAATCCAATTTTTTTTTCTTGAGTTATGGCCCTTTGATTTTTTTAGTGTTTTCAGCTTGTAAGCAAGATATCTCAAAAATTGTTTGAGCTATTGCCCTGAAACTTTACATGCTGGTTGGGGATGATGAGTAGATGAACTGATTAACTTTTGAAAAAAATCCGAAATTTTTTTCTTGAGTTATGGCCCTTTGAAATTTTTCGCGTTTTGGCATATTGGTTTTGCCCTGTTCGTCCGTCCGTCCTTCCGTCCTTCCGTCCTTACGTCCGTCCCACTTTTTACTGCATAGCATAACTTTAGAACCATGGGTGCTAGGTTTTTGAAATTTCATATATGGATTCCTCATGAAAAAATAATTGACCCGTGTTTTTTTTCTCGTCAGGATTATGCCCCTTTTTTGAGTTATGCCCCTTTGCAAAAAATACTATGAAATCTTGTAAGCAAGATATCTCAAAAACTGTTTGAGCTATTGCCCTGAAACTTTACATGCTGGTTGGGGATGATGTGTAGATGAACTGATTAACTTTTGAAAAAAATCCGAAATTTTTTTCTTGCGTTATGGCCCTTTGAAATTTTTCGCGTTTTAAGTTTGTAAGCAAGATATCTAAAAAACTATTTGAGGTTTTTCCCCGAAACTTCACAGACTTGTCGGGGATGATGAGTAGATGAACTGATCAACTTTTGAAAAAAATCCGATTTTTTTTCTTGAGTTATGGCCCTTAGATTTTTTTCGTGTTTTCAGCTTGTAAGCAAGATATCTCATTAATTGTTTGAGCGATTGCCCTGCAACTTTACAAGCTGGTTTGGGATGATGTGTAGATGAACTGATTAACTGTTGAAAAAAAATCCTATATTTTTTTCTTGAGTTATGGCCCTTTGAAATTTTTCGCGTTTTAAGTTTGTAAGCAAGATATCTCAAAAACTATATGAGGTTTTTCCCCAAAACTTCACAGACTGGTTGGGTATGATGAGTAGATGAACTGATTAACTTTTGAAAAAAATCCAATTTTTTTTTCTTGAGTTATGGCCCTTTGATTTTTTTCGTGTTTTCAGCTTGTAAGCAAGATATCTCAAAAATTGTTTGAGCTATTGCCCTGAAACTTTACAGGCTGGTTGGGGATGATGAGTAGATGAACTGATTAACTTTTGAAAAAAATCCGAAATTTTTTTCTTGAGTTATGGCCCTTTGAAATTTTTCGCGTTTTAAGTTTGTAAGCAAGATATCTAAAAAACTATTTTAGGTTTTTCCCCGAAACTTCACAGACTGGTCAGGGATGATGAGTAGATGATTAACTACAGCTTTTCTTGTGTAATTTCAGCATTACAGCCACATAAAAACAAGATATCTCAATTACTGTTAGGGACAAGCAGTGTTAGGGTCAAGCAGTTGGGGGCATTGTGTTTCATAAACACTGGCTCTAGTTCTAATTAAAATTTCAAACATAAGTTGTGGGTGCTAGTTAGCTCTTATCTTGCTGTTCACGACAACCCCTATCTTTGCAAACAGTGTAGATCCCGATCAGATGGCTTCTGAAGAAACCATATGATCAGGATCTACACTGTTTGACATTCAATTTATGTATTTGTTGGAATAAATTACAACAAGTAATCTGATTGATTCAAAGTCAGAAATGGGTGTGGCTAAACTGAATATTCAGCAAGAGAAGGGTTAGAACTGCCTCGACCATTGAGGCAGTTCTAACGAGTACCCACAACATATGTGGAGTGAGTGAGTGAGTTTTAGTTTTACGTCCCACCAACAGCTAAGGTCATACGAAGACGGGACCTCGGTTTAAAGACTCATCCGAAAGTCTGGAGAAGCCCGGGATCGATCCTGCGATCCCTGGTTTACAAGGCGAGTAGCGTAACCACTGCACCACGGAGGCTTCTCAAACATGTGGAGCAGACATAAGAAAATTTAAGTATACTAGCATAAAGCCCCAATTTTCTCTACATCAGTGGTGTTTACGGAGGCATTCTTTACACGGACTTGTTATCATGTATTACGAAAACACGCCTGTACCAATACATAGTAACCTTTATCGCCCCAAAAATTGAAAATTTATGATGAAAAATTGTAATAATTTTCTTATTTCTGCTCAAAATATAGATTGTGGGTACTTGTTAGAACTGCCTCAATGAGGCAGTTCTAACGAGTACCCACAATCTATATCTTAGAGCAGAAATAAGAACAATAAAGTATACCCCCTCAAACCCAATTTTTACTATATAAAAGTGGGGTTTGAAGGGGTCAAAATTGTATAGGCGGGTTTTCGTGATGATTGGGATGTAGGCCGTAAAGAAAACATTCCTATTCAGGTATATTGAAAATTTTACCACCAAAAAATGAAAATATTAAGATAAAAAATTCTGAGATTTTTCTTTTTTCTGCATGCTCAAAACATCATAAGAAACAAATATGAGGGTAGTCTGAAAAGTTCTGAGCCTGACCAAGAAGCAGGCATCGAACAGCCATGAAATTTCATATTCATTAAATCCAAAACTTTATTACTTCATTTGACTCAAATGAGTTCAAGTTTATCTGCAATAACGTAGAAATTCTATACTTTGAAAATTTATAGTAGCACGTTTTTGAGAAAATGGACAAAATCTGGCATTGTGGTGTCATCAAGTACCTCCATAAAAAGGGGTTAGCTCCAAGGGGATATGGGGATATGGTTGCCACATTTGGGGATACTGCTCCTTCGTATTAAACCGTGAAAAGGTGGGCAGCAAATTTTAAGATGGGCAAGGACAGCCTTGAAGATTATGACCGGTGTGGACGACCCACAATGGCAACAACTGAGGAAACCATCAGCCAAGTGCACAGGGCCGTGATGGATGACAGACTTTTAACTGTGAATCAGTTAGCTAACACTGTTGGCATCTCCCGTGAACGAGTAGAGAACATTCTACACAGTGAATTAGGAATGTAGAAGGTTTCCGCCAGATGGGTACCACGGCTTTTGACGCCTGACCAAAAGTTGACCAGACTGAACCTGTCACAAGCCAATTTGGCTATTTTTGAAGCAGACCAAGATGGTTTTCTTGACCGTTTTGTCACTCAGGATGAGTGTTGGGTTAATCACTTTGAGCCTGAGACCAAAAGACAATCCATGCAATGGAAGCACCCTGGCTCACCCCCTCCAAAGAAAGCAAAGGTCGTCTTCTTTGCAGGGAAGGTGATGGCATCAGTGTTCTGGGATGCCAAGGGTATACTATTCATAGATTACCTTCTATAGGGCAGAACAATTAATGGGGAGTATTATGCAGATCTGCTAAAACAATTGCGAAAAGCAATTAAGGCTAAACGACCCGGAAAATTGACAAAAGGGGTCTCGTCCCATCAGGACAATGCGCCTGCTCATAAATCGGTTGTTGCAATGACTGCTGTGCATGACTATGGCTTCACACTTGTCGATCACTCTCTGTATTCACCTGATCTTGCTCACTCAGATTATTTCCTGTTTCCAAACATGAAAAAGCACTTGGCTGGGCAGCATTATCAGTCAGACGAGGAGGTGATAGCGGCTATGGAGGAGTTTTTCAGGGACCAAGATGATACCTTCTATACCACTGGGATCCAAGGACTCCAGCATCGATGGAGGAAGTGTGTGGACAGGAAGGGAGACTATGTTGAAAATTAAGGCACTTTCAGCATGGACAAACCATTGGATCTTGGTCAGGCTCAGAATTTTTCAGCCTGCCCTCTTATATACCCCTGTAAACCTCAGATTTACTGTATAAAAGTGGGGTTTGTGGAGGTCAAGATTGTACAGGTAAGTTTTTGTGATGCAAACAGTGGAGGTCCAGATCAGACACTGCAGAATGTGGCATCTGATCAGTGTCTACAAAGTTTGCTTCAAAATACAGGAATATAATTTTAAGGGTTTAACCCTTATCTTGCTGTTCACGACAACCCTCTTCTTTACAAACAGTGTAGATCCAGATCAGATGGCTTCTGAAGAAGCCATCTGATCAGGATCTACACTATTTGGCATTCAGTTTATGAATTTGTAGCAATAAGTTACATCGAGTAATTTGATTGGGTCATAGACAGAAATGGGTGTGGCTTAAATGAATATTCAGCAAGATAAGGGTTAAGGTAACAGTCAATGTCCCAATTACAGACCTTTTCTTTCTTAGCCAGCACTGAGAGATAGTTGACCAATCAGCTCAGTGGTTATTGCGTTCGACTTATGATCGAGAGTTTGTGGCCCTGGTGGAATCCTGCCACCAGAGGCGAGGTGTGTCCTCGGGCAAGACAAATAATGCCAGTGCACCAAGGTGTAAATATCGCCCCCGCCCATAGGGGCTTGAAGAAATATATGGGCTGCATGATGCTTCCACGCAGAGCTGAATCCGGCCTGCACACTAGTACTGGTTAACCGCTTAGAGGATGGTGCTAGGTGGACTGTCCATGCTAGTAAATCCTATTGGTTGCATTTGGCGACAGGGCTCGAGATGTCATTACATCTCAATGTCGGGTAAAAGTCCCACAAAATTGGAAGCAACGTCTCCAAAATGACCTTTACAGTGTTGACGGGGGCGTTAAACCTCAAATCAAACAAACAAAATCCAAGGTGTAAATGGGTAGCAGTGGTGTAAAAAGCACTGCCTCTTTCTCATCCAGAAAGAGTGTTTGAGAGCGATTTAGATATTTAGCTTGAAGCTTTCATCACAATCAAACCTGGATGTCTGATCTTTCAAACAATGCAGATCCTGATCAGATGGCTTTTGAAGAAGCCATCTGATCAGGATCTTCATTGTTTGTCATTCATTTTATGAATTTGTTGCAACAATTTGCATCAAGAAATCTGATTGGTTGATAATCAGTGGTGGGTGTGGCATATTTCAATATTCAGCAGGTCAAGGGTTAATATAGTTCGAACAATTTGACATGAGACTGACCTTTATGCAAGGAATAAATTAGTCAATATTATCGCCTGATACGCCGGCGTTCGTATATGTTTCTTGAATTTTCAGCATCTCGTGAATTCTGACCTATTTACTGACCTCTATGTATTGAATAACAGGTCAATTTGTTCGAACTATAGTATAAACTAAACCAATCAGTTCTGTCAGTCCTTTGATCAAATTTTTTGATGGAACAGATGACCTTTGACAACAGTAAACAAACATCTGATTTATACATTGTATGTTGATAACAAAACAAATACTGCATCATCCTTTTCACTTAACCATTGTTGTACCAAATGGAATCTTCCTCCTTATATATGGCAGGAGTCCATTTTAAACTTTAGGGGTGGCAGGTTGATTTATCTGTTAAATAGCTGTACTTTTTGCAAAAAGTGTAGGCCCTGATCAGATGCCGCATTCTGCGGCGTCTGATCTGGGCCTGCACTGTTTGCCAATTCACCGTTTTGCGGTTTCTGATACAAAATGGGTTAATTATGATAAACAGAAGTGGATTTAATTGAGAATGATTTGACAAAATAACTCTAGAGAACTTGCGACTGAAGAACACAATAAAACAAAACAACAACAAAGTTACAAAGTATAACGTTTGGACCCTTGTCCTGCTGAATAAATTAATTTAGCCTCATTCATCTCTGACTTTCAACCATCCCTGTTCAATTCACAAACTGCATGGCAATGGGTGTAGATCCTGATCAGATGGCTTCTTCAGAAACAGTCTGATCTGGATCTACACTGCAAAGGTTGTGTTCAACTGATGATAACGATCAAACACACCTGTGTGATATAGTGCACTCAAAATGGTCATTTTTCTGGTGAAAATTTGTGATAGTTTTAGCTCACCTGGCCAAAGGTCATGATGAGCTTTTGTGACAGTGAGATGTCCGCCGCGGCGGCGTTAGTTGTCCGTGCATAAACTTTTCTTGTGAACACTGTAGAGGCCAGTTTGGTCCAATCATCATCAAACTTGGTCAGAATGATCATTATGATAATATCTCGGTCAAGTTCAAATATGGGTCATGTTGGGTCAAAAAGTAGGTCAGTAGGTCAAATCATAGAAAAACCTTGTGAACAGTCTACAGGCCACAGTTTTGATCTGATCATCATCAAACTTGCTCAGAATGATCATCTTGACAGTATCTCCATCAAGTTCGAATATGGGTCATTGTGGGTCTGAAAATAGGTCAGAAGATCAGATCATAGAAAAGTCTTTTGAAAGCTCCCGCCCATCGGGGCTTGAAGAAATAGATTGGCTGCATGATGCTTCCACGCAGAGCTGAAACCGACCGCAAACGAGTACTGGTAAACCGCTTAGAGGATCTAAGCCTGCCCAGGCAAAGCAGTGCGAGGCACACCGTCCATGCTTATAAACCCTATTGGTTTCATTGGGCGACAGGGCTTGAGATGTCATTTCATGTCAATGTCAGGTAAAAGTCCCACAAAATTGGAAGCAACGTCTCCAAAATGACCTAAATAATGTTAACGGGAACGTTAAACCTCAAATCAAACAAACAAAATCAAACAAAAGAAAAACCTTGTGAACACTCTAGAGGCCACAATTTTGATCTGATCATCATCAAAATTGCTCAGAATGATCATCTTGAAATATCTCCGTCAAGTTTGAATATGGGTCATGTCGGGTCAGAAAGTAGGTCAGAAGATCAAATCACAGAAAAACCTTGTGAACACTCTAGGTGGTTCTAACGAGTACCCACAGCCTATGTCTTTGAGCAGAAATAAGAAAAATAATGTATAGCCTCTTTATCCTTAATTTTTTTCTATGTAAAGTGGGGTTTACTTATGAGTGTTCATTACATGGACTTGTTAACATGATGGGCCAGATGATAGATAAATGACCATTGGTTTATTCAGCAATACCCTACCTGTGCTCAAGACCTCATGGACACTTCTAGGTGAGCTTTGCTGTCTGATGACAGCTCTTGTTGGGTCAATCCTCAAGAGTTATGAATATTCTACAACCTGCTGTTGTCCATGTGACTATCACAGGTCATGTCACTGGTTTGTTTGTTTGATTTGAGATTTAACATCCCCGTCAACACTGTATATGTCATTTTGGAGACGTTGTTTTCAATTTTGTGGGACTTTAACCCGACATTGAGATGAAATGACATCCCAAGCCCTGTCGCCCAATGAAACCAATAAGGTTTATAAGCATGGACGGTCCGATTCGCACTGCTTTACCTGTGCTGGCTTAGATCCTCTGAGCGGTTTACCAGTACTCGTGTGCAGTCGGTATCAGCTCTGCGTGGAAGCATCATGCAGCCCATCTATTTCTTCAAGCCCCGATGGGGGTGGGGGGTGGGGATTAAAGTACCGTATTGATCCTATGTAGTGGGACAGATAGGCCTAAGCAAACAGTGCAGACCCAGAGCAGTCTGATCATGGTCTACACTGTTTGCCATTCCAACATGCAGCTGGCTCATATGTATTGGGGCAACAATGTTCGCTCTACTGGTACACCCAGAAGAATCCAGTATCTGATCATGGTCTACACTGTTTGCCATTCCAATATGCAGCTGGCTCATATGTATTGGGGCAACAATGTGCGCTCTACTGGTAAACTGCATATTTAAATTTACCCTAAATAAGACGCCGAGAAAACTACATCTGAAAATGTCGTCTGCCGAATTTTTTGCGAACTTTTTAAAAAATATTTTTGCATGCAGGCAAACAGTGTGGATGCTGATCAGACTGCTCCATTTTCAGATGAGGTTTTTCTCGGCAGGACCAAAACTTCTGTTTTTTTTGTCTGTCGGTAATATGATCCTGCCTCACCCTTGCCAATATCGTGGCTAAATGGAGAAGTAATGTAAAAATCCTTAAAGTTGGACACCTTGAAGTTGCTGTAATTCTCCTATAAGGTGCAGACAGAATGGCAAACAGTGTAAACCCTGATCAGACTGGAGCAGTCTGATCTGGGTCTGCACTGTTGGCTAAGGTCTATCTGTCACAATACTTGGGATATTTTCATTTTTCGTAGATTGGGCTTCATGCATGTGCTTCTGCCCGGAGCTGAAACCGACCAAATTTTGTGGAACTAGTAAACAGCTGATATGGCCCCCGTTCATCTTGGCTTGATGAAATAGATGGGCTGCATGATGCTTCCATGCAGAGCTGAAACTGCCAGCACACAAGTACTGGTTTACCACAGAGGATCTAAGCCTGCCCAGGCAAAGCTGTGTGAGTCGGACCGTCCATGCTTATAAACCCTATTGGTTTGTTTGGAATACAGGGCTTGAGATGTCATTTCATTTCAATGTTGGGTAAAAGTCCCACAGAATTGGAAGCAACATCTCCAAAATATCCTATATAGTGTTGACGGGGACATTAAACATCAAATCAAATAAAAAAAAAAAAAAAACAGCTAAGAAAGTCTAATGTTGTAACGTTCTTCCCAGAATATTGATCATGAATTGTTTTCTCTGGTCCTTCTCTCCCTTCTGCCGATAGAAGGGGAATGGGAACACCTGGCAGATTTTTCCGCCATTTTTCAAAGGGAGACAACTTTCGGGGCTTCCTGTTCGCTTTTCTATAAGCCCTGTCCCACTGAAAAAGGGGTCTACTCTTAGAGGAAAGAATTTGCTCCTCATGAGCAAATTCTTTCTTTGAGAGATGACCCCCAATAACATAGGAGACAAAGATATATTTGCAGGAGTTGCCTCCCCTGAAGATGTATCCATTCCCCTTAAGAAGGGCAGTTGTTTAGTTTCTGGTAAAGAATGTGCACTGTACTGGTAAACTGCATATTTATAGGCCTTCCCAAGTAAAGTTTGGTAAGGTAAACCAATATAACTAGCTCAGTATAACTTAAATAGTGTTGACTGGGCTTTTAAACTGTAAACAAACACTCTTAATGGCAGCACTACACATTAAGTTTAATAAGCCATATTTTCAATAGAATTTCAAACTGCACATTGTTTGTTTGTACTGGAGTTTAATGGCCCAGTCAACACTTTTTTCAGCCCCGCCCATAGGGGCTTGAAGAAATATATGGGCTGCACGATGCTTCCATGCAGAGCTGAAACCGACTCCCACATGAGTACTGGTAAACCGCTTAGAGGATCTAAGCCTGTCCAGGAACCGCGGTGCGAGGCGGCCTGTCCATGCTAATAAACCCTATTGGTTTCATTGGGCGACAGGGCTTGAGATGTCATTTCATCTCATTGTCGGGTAAAAGTCCCACAAAATTGGAAGCAACGTCTCCAAAATGACCTTAACAGTCTTGACGGGGACGTTAAACCTCAAATCAACCAACCAACCAACACTATTTTAGGCAATTTTTGAACAGGTCAGTTTACCTATCCACACTTTTCCTGGGCATGCTTATACGTAAGCGGTTAACCAGCACAGTGCACATTCTTTCGTCAGAAACTGACAACTGTCCTTCTTGAATCAGTGGAAGGGCAAGAACAGAAAGCATTTCATGATAAATTTCCACGAAAGAATGTTGCCCACCCTGGCAGGTATTAAACCCGCATCCTCCTGATCACAAGTCAGACGCACATCCGACTGAGCTACAGACGCCGGCGCCTCCAACTGCACATATTGCAGTAGATGAAAAAAATGTTTTTGCGTAGATAATGACATTTCGTTTTGTTTTTGTTTGTTGTTATTAAAGTGTTTATTTCAGAAAACAAAAGCTCATTTCAAAGGAAGTAACTAATTAAAATACCAATATTTCCAAAACAAAACAAAAATAACAGCATTCAATTAGTGGTTTACCAATTTGTTTACAATTTGTAATACGCCTCAACAAAATAATAATAATAATAAAAAAAAAAACACAAAAAATGTTTATTTTGGGGAGTGGGGGGGGGGGGCGATATTTTTTTATTTGAGGAAATTTTTTACTTCTATATTGTGCTTTTTTCATATCAAAAAAGCCTTCCCTCAGTTGTGTCCGTTGCCAGGAAATCTGGGCTTGAGACAACTTTTTCTCTTGAAGCTGCTCATGTATGAGCCAGTGCACGACAAAACCTACAATAAGACATGTGCGCTCATCGAAGACTCAGATCAGCATGCACATCCATATATTTAGTCTAACCAGAGACTTTTCTTGCTGCATGAAGTAGCATTGGGCCCTTTGCTATCCTTAGAGCACACAACAAAGACTCTGATCAGACTGCGCAGATGCACAGGCTGAACTGAGTCTTTGTTGGGCGCACATGTCTTATTGTAGGTATTGACATGTGCTGGCTCATACATAAAAAATCCCATGAATTGTGGGCATTCTAGTGTTTAATAGCAGGACAAATTTCATTTTCATCACAAAAAACACACCTATATAATTTTGACCCCCTCGAACCCCACTTTTATATGGTGAAACTGGGGTTTACAGGGGTAAACCTTATTTTTCTTATTTCTGCTCTGAAGTATAGAGTATGGGTACTCGTTAGAACCGCCTCGAAGATCGAGGTGGTTCTAACGAGTACCCACACTCTATATTTTGAGCAGTAATAAGAAAAATATCACATTTTTTTTTTCATCTTAAAATTTTCATTTTTTCGGCGATAAAGGTTACAATGTATTGGTAAAGGCGTGTTTTCGTAATGCCATCATGCTATCAAGTCAGTGAAATGAACACCCCTCTAAACCCCACTTTATGTAGAGAAAATTGGGGTATACAATATTTCACTTATTTCCAGGGCATAGGTTGCAGTTACTCATTAGAACGAGCACCGACAACTCATGTTTGGTTCATCAGAAAAGTATCCATTTTAGAAATGTGGAAGAATGCACTTTATCATTATGACACCGCATCTGAGAGTGTGAATAATGTCATGTTTGTTTGTTTGATTTGAGGTTTAACGTCCCCGGCAACACTGTAAAGGTCATTTTGGAGACGTTCCTTCCAATTTTGTGGGACTTTTACCCGACATTGAAATAAACTTTCATCTCAAGCCCTGCCTCCCAATGAAACCAATAGGGTTTATAAGCAAGGACGGGCCGACTCGCACCGCTTTGCCTTGGCAGGCTTAGATCCTCTAAGCAGCTTACCAGAACCGCCTCGATCCGCCTCATCGAGGCGGTTCTAACGAGTACCCATACTCTGTGGGAGTCGGTTTCAGCTCTGCGTGGAAGCATCATGCAGCCCATATATTTCTTCAAGCCCCGATGGGCGGGGGCCGGAATAATGTCATGTAATAAATACAATAATCCACTAGTGCAATAAATATTGAAATTAGTTAGATTATATGTACGATGTCCCTAAAGACGTCACGTTTACTAATGGCAGAATATTGACATTTTTTATAAAATATTAGTGAATAAAATTCGCTTTAAATGTCATATGATAAATAGAATCTTACATTTGTGCTCATGTATTATTGAATTTATTAAACTCTTTGAGGAAAAGAGATCAAATGCTAGGTGAAGCCTCGCATTTTATCTCTTTTCCTCAACTCCTTTAATAAATTGAATGATACATGAACACTCATGTATCCTCTATATGTCACATGGTGTGTTAGCGTAATGCTAATAATATGGATATAAAAAGAACATTATGGGTTAGTTTAGTAATATGTTAGTGAGAATTAAAAATTTCTTGCTCAGCTGAGTCCAACATGGAAATTTGTTCATTAATTACTTTGTACCTGTTTTCAGGTTTTTGTTTGTTCATTGAGTTAGATGGTCTAGTCAACACTATTTAGGCCATGTCAGGTAGATAATAGATGGATAGGTAGATAGATAGATTGATCGATCGATAGATAGATTGATAGATCAAGCAATTTCCCTACCCACACTTTTCTTAAGCAGGCTCATACATAAGCAGTTAAACAGTGAATGCAGTGCACATTCTTTTGCCATAAACTGATTCACCACAACCTCTTAATAACACTATTAACCCTTATCTTGCTGTTCACGACAACCCGTATCTTTGCAAACAGTGTAGATCCACATCAAATGGCTTCTGAAGAAGCCATCTGATCAGGATCTTCACTGTTTGGCATTCAGTTTATGAATTTGTAGCAATAAATTACACCAAGCAATTTGATTGGTTGATAGACAGAAATGGGTGGGGCTTAAATGAATATTCAGCAAGATAAGGGTTAACTCATTGTATGCTTGTGGGCTCTTCCTGGTTGCTTTATGTAGGGCAATTCCATTTCTCATATGAGCCCCGCCAAGCGAATTTGTGTCTTCGAGCATTCCGTCATGACAAATTTTAACTGCGCATGCTCAGCCATTCAGAGGGACCAGGGATATGGCTTTCTGTCTGAAGGTTCCTCTTGATTCACTGCTTGTATGAGTGAGCAGCGAAGGTTCTGGCGAGACTGCGTGGATGCGCAGGCTCGCCTAAAATTTCGCTGCTCGCATAGGCGATAACTACCAAAATTGCTTGACAGGGCCCATATACGTAAGGGAAGTCAGGTCTATTTTTGTTTTTATTCAATTTTTGATGGAAAATTCTGTTAGCAAATAGTGCAGGCCCAGATCAGACGCTGGGTTCTGTGGCATCTGATTTGGGCCTGCAATGTTTGCCAAGGTGCACCTTTAGGGGTTTCCTGCATACAGTAGGTGAATGGGGTCCAAAGTTGACACTGTTAGTTAAACAACCATGTTATGTCCGAACAAAAATGTATATATTATATAGAAAAATTCCCTTCTGCTGATTCAAGAAGGGCAGTTGTCAGTTTCTGGTGAAAGAATGTGCACTGTACTGGTTTACTGCTTACGTATAAGCCTGCCCAGGAAAAGTGTGGATAGGTAACCTGACCGGCTCAAAAAAGATAAATAGTGTTGACTGGGCCGTAAAACTCCCATACAAACAAATATATAAAAAATGACCATATATTCATTTTTGTCGCACCTGCTTCGTGTGACATAGGCGTCCGCTTTTCCGTTCGTCCGTCCATCTGTTAACATTTAAGTCGAAGTTCGACATTTACGTCAAAGTTTTTATTTAAGTCAACTACAAATCTCAGCTACCATCAAACCTTACATGAAACATCTCCCTGACCTTCTGACTTTGTAGGCACCTTGACCTGGTGACTTTGACCTATATTTTGAGCTCCAATGACTTTGACCATTATGTCGAAGTTCGACATTTACGTCGAAGTTTGTATTGTAATCAACAGTAAAACTAAACAACCACCAAACCATTCATGAAACATCTCCCTGAACTCCTGACTAGGCAAGCACCTTGACCCAGTAACCTTGACCTATATTTTACGCTCCATTGACTTTGACACAAATTACGTCGATGTTCCAGATCTTCTCAAATAAAAGGCCTACATCCATAAAATTTTGCATAGTGCTTCTCCTAAATGTACTGACTCTGCAGGTACCTTACCCTGTTCACCTTGACCTATATTTATACCCCCGGCATACGAAGTATGCAATGGGGGTATATAGTTTTTGTCTTTTCCGTCTGTCTGTCTGTCCGTAAACAATTATTTTGTGTCAAAGATATCTCAGGAACTGCTTCACATAGAAACTTGAAATTTTGCACACATGATCAGTATGACTAGTTGTATTGTGGGAAAGAAAATAAGGGCCAAGGGGTCAGGCCTTTTAGAGTTATTTCCCTTTGTAGTTCTTGTTTCAGCTGAGGTGATGGCACTGGCCGGGGGTATTCGTGCCCCACTGGGCACTTTTGTCTAGTTTACACTCCACTGATTTTGACACATTTTACGTGGAAGTTCCAGATCTCAAATAAAAGGCCCACAACCATCAAGTTCTGCATAGTGTTTCTCTTAGGTGTGCTGACACTGCAGGTACCTTGACCCGGTGGCCTTGACCTATATTTTACACTCCAGTGCCTTTGACACAATTTAAGTTGATGTTCCAGATCTCCTCAAATGAAAGACCTACGACTATCAAATCTTGCATAGTGCTTCTCCTAGATGTACTTACTCAGCAGGTACATTAACACAGGGACCTTGACCTATATTTTACGCTCCAGTGACTTTGAAATATTTTACGCCAAAGTTCCAGATCTCTGCAAATAAAAAGCCTACAACAATCTTATCTTGCATAATGCTGCTCCTAGAATGTAATGACTCTGCAGGTACCTTGACCTTGTGACCTTGGCCTATATTTTATGCTCAACTGACTTTGACACGTCAGTGTTCCAGATCTTCTCATTTAAAAGGCCTGCAACCACCAAATTTTGCATTGTGGTTCTCCTAGATGTACTGACTGTGCAGGTACATTGACTTGGTGACATTGACCAGTTTTTCGCACTCCATTGACTTTTACACATTTCAGGTCGACATTCCATATCTTCTTAACTGTAAGGCCTACAACCGTCAAACCTTGCATAGTGCTTCTCCTACATTTTCTGACTCTGCGGGTACCTTGACCTGGTGACCTTGACCTATATTATGCACTCTAGCGACTTTAACACACTTTACGTCAATGATCGATATGTTCTAAAATAACTGGCCTACAGCATCGATCCGTCCATGCTTATAAACCCTATTGGTATCATTAGGCGACAGGGCTTGAGATGTCATTTCATCTCAATGTCGGATAAAAGTCCCACATAATTGGAAGCAATGTCTCCAAAAAGGACCGGGGACGTTAAACCTCTAATCAAACAAACAAACAAATGGCCTACAGTCACCAAACCTTGCATAATGCTTCTCCTCGATGTATTGATTCGGCATGTACCTCGACCTGGTGACCATGGCCTATATTTTTGTTCCAGTGACTTTGACACATTTTACTTCAACTATCAACTGCTAAGAGCGAAATTTATTTATTTTATAACTAAGTTCTGATTGTGGCTCCTGTGACTTTTGCCCCCAGCAAACTGTGTTATATTCATAACCTTGTTATAATGAATAGTGTGATGATGAGGTTGCAGTGTAGTTGTCTTTATGGAAGGGACCGAATGACTGTAGAAATGTCTCATGATCAATCTTGATGAAAGAATGTTGCTGACCTTAGACAGCAGTTATTGAACCTGTGACCATTTGAGTACCAGTCAGACTGACTCAGCCACCTAGGCGTCACCGCTGCCCTCTGTTTTCAGGATCCTCCAGTTGATGTCAGTACAGACCAGCCTTTGTTTTTGACCAGTATAACAGTAGGAATTTAGCATATGTAATTCATAGAACCTTCCATCTGATAGCTTGGGGCAGGTCCAATTGCCATATTGCTGTTGTTTGTTGTCCGTCAGCCATGCCTTGTTAATTTTTCACATTTTGGACATATCCAAAATTCAAAGTCGGATAGAGCTGATACTTAGTAGGAGTCACTGGGACAACAAGGAGATTCAGAATTGCTACTGATATGAGCTTGCGCTTGACGAAACCTACAATAAGACCGGTGCAACCAGAAGAGACTCACATCAACCTGCACACCCATCCACTATGACAAGACTTTTTGCTTATATCTCTTTGAACACACATTAGCCTATAGTAGGAACCTGCGATCAGCGAAGACTCTGATCAGACTGCGCAAATGCGCAGGCTGATCTGAGTCTTTGCTGGTCGCTCATGCCTTCTTGTAGATTTTGTCATGTGCTGGCTCATATCTAAGAAGGCAGACATGGCTGTCTTCTTGAAATTCTTCATATTACATCTCCTCAACAGAAGGCTGGATTTGCTATAACTTGATATGAGGCAACAGGGTGACACGAACCTCCGCAATAGAAAGTCATATTGAGCCAAAACTTGATGGGAGGCAATGGGGTGACATGAACCTCCTCAATAGAAAGTCATATTGAGCCAAAACTTGATAGGAGGCAATGGGGTGACATGAACCTCCTCAATTGAAAGTCATGTTGAGCCAAAACTTGATGGGAGGCAATGGGGTGACATGAACCTCCTCAATAGAAAGTCATATTGAGCCAAAACTTGATGGGAGGCAATGGGGTGACATGGACCTCCTCAATAGAAAGTCATATTGAGCCAAAACATGATGGGAGGCAATGGGGTGACATGAACCTCCTCAATAGAAAGTCATATTGAGCCAAAACTTGATGGGAGGCAATTGGGTGACATGAACCTCTTCAATAGAAAGTCATATTGAGCTAAAACTTGATGGGAGGCAATGGGGTGACATGAACCTCCTCAATAGAAAGTCATATTGAGACATGAACCTCCTCAATAGAAAGTAATATTGAGCCAAGACTTGATGGGAGGCAATGGGGTGACATCTCTTCCTTAATAGAAAGTCATATTGAGCCAAAACTTGATAGGAGACAATGGGGTGACATCTCCTCCTCAATAGAAAGTCATATTGAGCCAAAACTTGATGGGAGGCAATGGGGTGACATCTCCTCCTCAAGAGAAAGTCATATTTAGCCAAAACTTGATGGGAGGTAATGGGGTGACATGAACCACCTCAATGAAAAGTCACAATGAGCCAAAACTTGATGGGAGGCAATGGGGTGACATGGACCTCCTCAATAGAAAGTCATATTGAGCCAAAACTTAATGGGAGGCAATGGGGTGACATGGACCTCCTCAATAGAATATCATATTGAGTCTAAACTTGATAGGAGGCAATGGGGTGACATGAACCTCCTCAATAGAAAGTCATATTGAGCCAAAACATGATTGGAGGCAATGGGGTGACATGGACCTCCTCAATAGAAAGCAATATTGAGCCAAAACTTGATAGGAGGCAATGGGGTGACATGAACCTCCTCAATAGAAAGTCATATTGAGTCAAAACTTGATGGAAGGCAATGGGGTGACATGAACCTCCTCAATAGAAAGTCATATTGAGCCAAAACTTGATGGGAGGCAATGGTGTGACATGAACCTCCTCAATAGAAAGTCATATTGAGCCAAAACTTGATAGGAGGCAATGGGGTGACATGGACCTCCTCAATAGAAAGTCATATTGAGCCAAAACTTGATAGGAGGCAATGGGGTGACATGAACCTCCTCAATTGAAAGTCATATTGAGCCAAAACTTGATGGGATGCAATGGGGTGCCATGAACCTCCTCAACAGAAAGTCATATTGAGCCAAAACTTGATGGGAGGCAATGGGGTGACATGAACCTCCTCAATTGAAAGTCATTTTGAGCCAAATCTTGATGGGAGGCAATGGGGTGACATGAACCTCCTCAATAGAAAGTCATATTGAGCCAAAACTTGATGGGAGGCAATGGGGTGACATGGACCTCCTAAATAGAAAGTCATATTGAGCCAAAACATGATGGGAGGCAATGGGGTGACATGAACCTCCTCAATAGAAAGTCATATTGAGCAAAAACATGATGGGAGGCAATGGGGTGACATGAACCTCCTCAATAGAAAGTCATATTGAGCAAAAACTTGATGGGAGGCAATGGGGTGACATGAACCTCTTCAATAGAAAGTCATATTGAGCCAAAACTTGATGGGAGGCAATGGGGTGACATATACCTCTTCAATAGAAAGTCATATTGAGTCAAAACTTGATGGGAGGCAATGGGGTGACATGAACCTCCTCAACAGAAAGTCATATTGAGACATGAACCTCCTCAATAGAAAGTCATATTGAGCCAAAAATTGATGGGAGGCAATGGGGTGACATCTCCTCCTCAATAGAAAGTCACATTGAGCCAAAACTTGATAGGAGGCAATGGGGTGACATCTCCTCCTCAATAGAAAGTCATATTGAGCCAAAACTTATTGGGAGGCAATGGGGTGACATCTCCTCAATAGAAAGTCATATTGAGCCAAAACTTGATGGGAGGCAATGGGGTGACATGAACTTCCTCAATAGAAAGTCATATTGAGCCAAAACTTGATGGGAGGTAATGGGGTGACATGGACCTCCTCAATAGAAAGTCATATTGAGCCAAAACTTGATGGGAGGCAATGGGGTGACATGAACCTCCTCAATAGAAAGTCATATTGAGCCCAAACTTGATAGAAGGCAATGGGGTGACATGAACCTCCTCAATAGACAGTCATATTGAGCCAAAACTTGATAGGAGGCAATGGGGTAACATGAACCTCCTCATTAGAAAGTCATATTGAGCCAAAACTTGATAGGAGGCAATGGGGTGACATGAACATCCTCAATTGAAAGTCATATTGAGCCAAAACTTGATGGGAGGCAATGGGGAGACATGAACCTCTTCAATAGAAAGTCATATTGAGCCAAAACTTGATGGGAGGCAATTGGGTGACATGAACCTCCTCAACAGAAAGTCATATTGAGACATGAACCTCCTCAATAGAAAGTCATATTGAGCCAAACCTTGATGGGAGGCAATGGGGTGACATCTCCTCCTCAATAGAAAGTCACATTGAGCCAAAACTTGATAGGAGGCAATGGGGTGACATCTCCTCCTCAATAGAAAGTCATATTGAGCCAAAACTTATTGGGTGGCAATGGGGTGACATCTCAATAGAAAGTCATATTGAGCCAAAACATGATGGGAGGCAATGGGGTGACATGAACCTCTGCAATAGAAAGTCATATTGGGCCAAAACATGATAGGAGGCAATGGGATGACATGGACCTCCTCAATAGATAGTCATATTGAGCCAAAACTTGATAGGAGGCAATGGGGAGACATGAACCTCCTCAATAGAAAGTCATATTGAGCCAAAACTTGATAGGAGGCAATGGGGTAACATGAACCTCCTCATTAGAAAGTCATATTGAGCCAAAACTTCATGAGAGGCAATGGGGTGACATGAAGATTCAGAATTGCTAAAATTGTTCTGTTGTGAAATGGCTTGTATGCACCTTAGATTTTGGTGACCCTGACATAGTTTCCAAGCGCAAATTGGTGTTTTAGTTCTAAATTATGGTGGGGGACATTATTTTCCTGTGAAAACATTTCTAGTTGATCCCTTGCCGCAAAGCAGAGCAGGGATTATAGGAATAGCCTTCATCCGCCCGTCCATCCATCCGAGCTAACAAAATATTGCTTTTGTGACTCTCCTTCTCTAGGATTAGGTGACTCCTGTCAAAGTTTCAGTCACATAACACCCATTTCGTTGGAAAAAATCTGTTATAGTGACTGATCACATAAAACAGTCACATAATACCCCAGTTAGACCATCAAAAAGTCACAAAAGACCCATTTCGTCCGTCTGTCTGTCTGTCCATAACATTTTCTTGTCCGCTTTGTATCTCCTGAACTCTTTGATAGATTTTCATTAAACTTTGGTCGATTATTTGTATCAGTGAGCTGATGTACAGAACCCATAAATAAACCATGTCGACTCAAGGTCAAAGTCACAGTTGATGGTCACAAGTTTGAAACTTTGAATTGTGTGTCCGTTCCATATCTCCTTTACCCTTGGAAGGATTTTCATTAAACTTTGGTCAAATATTCCTTTCAGTGAGCTGATGGTCAGTAATTCATCTCATTGAGATGATGTGCAGAACCCTCAGTTGAGCCATGTCGGCTCAAGGTTAAGGTCATATTTGAAGGTCACAAGTTTAAAACTTTGAATTTTGTGTCCCTTCCATATCTCCTTTACCCCTCAAAGGATTTTCATTAAACTTTGGTCAAGTATACCCCTCAGTCAGAGCTCATGTGCAGATTCCATAAATGAATCATGTCAACACCAGGTCAAGGTCACATTGGAAAGTCACGAGTTTGAAACTTTAAATTTTGTGTTCGTTCCATATCTCCTTTTCCCTTCAAAGGATTTTCAATAAACTTTGGTGAAATGTCCACCTCAGTGAGCTGATTTGCATAACACAAACATAAACCATGCCGACTCAAGGCCAAGGTCACATTTGAAGATCACATGTTTAAAACTTTCAATTTTGTGTCCGTTCTATATCTCCTTTACCCCTGGAAGGATTTTCATTAAACTTCCTCAGTGAGCTGATTTGCAGGACCAATAAATAAACCATGCCGACTCAAGGTCAGGGTCACAGGTGAAGGTCACCAGTTTGAAACTTGGAATTTTGTGTCCTTTCCATATCTCCTTTACCCCTGGAAGGATTTTCATTAAACTTTTGTGAAATATACCCCCTTAGTGAGCTGATTAGCAGTACCGATAAATAATCCATGCTAACTCAAGGTCAAGGTCACAGGTGAAGGTGACAAGGTTGAGCCTTGATACAAAGTGCGGCGGGGGATTTGGTGTCCCTCAGACTGATTTCTTGTTCACTTTAAAATAACTTAATTTACTTTACCTTTTTGGGACAGGTTTTTTAGCTCACCAGAGTCGAAGGCTCCTGGGGAGCTTATAGGATAGGCAGTTGTCCGCCGTCTGCGTCGTCTGTGTCGTCTGCGTCGTATGTCCGTCGTCAACACTTTCAAACGACTTCTCCTCTGAAGCCACTGGGCCGATTGGGCCCAAATTTTATCTGTAGCATCCTTGGGCGGGGGGATTGAAAGTTTGTGTTTTTTATGAAAATCGGCTTATTAGTTTGGTTGCTATGGCAACTTAAGAGTTGCCATAGACTTATAAGTGGGAAAATTGAAAAATGGCATTTACTGCAGGCCTCTGCAGATATTTTGACAAAACTTTCATGGAAATGTTTCTTAGACAATCTACTCTCTTCCATATGAATTTAGGGCTGCTGCTCATTTGTATTGGTTGCCATGGAAACCAAAATGAAAAAAATATAAAAAAATACTTAAAAAATTATCTCCTCAGAAACAGTATGCTCTATGAGGCTGAGAGTTTATGGAAATATTCACCATATTTGCCTAAACAGGTTTTGTGTTTTTTTTTATGAAATTCAGCTCTTCAGTTTGGTTGTTTTGGCAACTTAGATTTTTCATAGACTAATAATGGGGAAAATTGAAAAATGGCATTAACTAACAAGCCTTTGCAGATATTTTGACAAAATTTTCATAGAAACGTTCCCTGAGTAAACTTCTCTCAGCCATGTGCTTTTATGTGAACCTGTGGGCCCCGTAGGTTGTGCCAGGGCCATGCCCCGCCCCCTCCACTTCATAAAATGCCTTATATCTCAGAAACCTTACAGATCCCCACCCTAAACCATATATATTCTTGTTCCTTATGATAAGACAAATTAAGTGACACCAACCTGGGGGTTCCCCCGGATGTGCCAGGGATATGCCCCACCCCCTCCACTTGATTAAATGCCATTTATCTCAGAAACCATTCAGATCCCCTAAACCGTATATATTCTTGTTTCTTATGATAAGACGCACTCAATGACAGCAACCTGGGGTCCCTCGGGATGTGCCTGGGCCATGCCCACCCCCCTCCATGTCATAAACGGTCCAATATCCCAGAAATCCTACAGATCCCCACCCCTAAACCATATATATTCTCGTGCCTTATGATAATTCGCATTCAGTGACACCAAATCTGGGGGATACCCGGGATATGCCGGGGCCATGCCCAACCCCCTCCACTTCATAAAAGGCCAAATATTCCAGAAACCTTACAAATCCCCAGCCCTAAACCATAAAACCATATATATTCTTGTTCCTCATGATAAGATGCATTAAATGACACCAACTTGGGGTTCCCCCAGATGTGCCGGGGACATGCCTCACCCCCTCCACTTCATAAAATGTCATTTATCACAGAAACCATTCAGATCCCCACCCATTAACCATATATATTCTTGTTCCTTATGATAAGAAGCACTCAGTGACACCAACCTAGGAGTCACCCAGAACATGCCCGGGCCATGCTCCACCCCTCAACTTCAAAAAAGACCATATATCTGAGAAACTGTTCAGAGCCCTACCCCGAAACCATGATATAGTCTTGGTCCTTATGATGATTCGCAATCAGTGACACCAGCATGGGGGACTCCCGCGGTGCCACCGGCCATGTCCCACCGCTTTACTTCATTAAAAGCCATATATCTCAGAAACTGTTCAGATCCCCACCCCTTAACCATGATATATTCTTCTTCCTTATGATAAGTCCCCACTTCATAATAGGCCATATATCTCAGAAACCATTCAAATCCCCACCCCATAATCACATATATTCCTGATCATTGTTATTAGACACATTCAGTCACCCCCCATCTCATAAAAGGGCCTCATATCTCAGAAACCGTTCAGCATTCAGTGACAGCAATTTTGGGCTTTTCTGGGATCCACCATACCCGAATCCCTCCACTGCTTAAAAAGCCTTTCATCTCAGGAGCCATATATATCCCCACCGCTAAACCATAATGTCTCTGTTCCTTTTGATAAGATGCATTTAGTGACACCAACCAGGGCTCCATTAGGTTCATGCCCCACCCTCTCTACTTTATAAAACACCTAATACATGTATTTCAGATACTTACCACAAGAGTGCTCATTTGGGTATGGGGTTGTTTGGCAGACTTTATAATTGGTAGATTAAAATCATATCCTGTTTAAATACAATGTCATGGGCAGTGCCCACCTGAGCTCTAGTTTATGAAATTTGGCTCTTTGGTTTGTTTGCTATGGCAAGTTAAGAATTTCCATTGACTTATAAATGGGGAAAATTGAAAAGTGACATTTATGCCTTTCAAGATATTTTGTCAAACTTACATGGAAATGTTCCTTTAATAATGACATGTACTTTTAGGCCTATTAGTTGCCACAGATAGGAAATTGTCAATTGTCATATGTTGTCCTGCAAGAACACATTCAAGCGACATCAGACCTCTGAAGCCACTAGGCTGATTGGGTCCAAATTCTATCTGTAGTATCCTTGGGCGCATGGCTTCCATGGTTAATTAAAATACATTGCTGACAGTGGGCAGTGCCCCCTGAGCTCTGGTGAGCATAGTGGCCCATGGGCCTCTTGTTTATGATATCTTTTTCATATGCAATCCATTAATGGCACCAAGGATCAGAGTTTTGTTGAAAATTACCATTGTTCGCACTTAATTTTATTTAAGAAGTTTTGTCTGCATTACCTCCCTTACTTCCCTTGCATGCTTGATAGTGTAGATTACAGAGTGTGGAACTCTGAACCAGAGGATCCTGGGTTCAATTCCAGGTGGAGGAATTTTTTTTTCTCCTCTTTTTTTCTTTCTTAAAAACACATAAACGTTATTATTACTTGCAAGTTTGTATTTTTTTTTTTTTGTAAAATATATAAATTTTGTTTTGGACAATGCAAACGCTTGAAAATTTCTTGTTAGTTTGTTCTTATTGGTACACATTTAAAAAAAAAATAAATAAAAAAACCCACATCCTTTAAAATACATGTAGCAATGTCCGGGCAGATGTGCTGGCTGGCATCGAACCAGCGTCCGCAAACACACTTGCATGCAAGAGTACACACACTCATGCCTGCATGCATGCTAACATGCACTCATGCATACATGTATACGCACATCGGGCCGGCGTCCGCAAACACACATGCATGTATGCATGCGTACACACACTCATGCATGCAAACATGCACTCATGCATACATGTACGTATGTATACATGCATGCATGTACACACACTCATGCATGTACACACACACTTCCGCCCCCGCCCATAGGGACTTGAAGAAATATATGGGCTGCACGATGCTTCCACGCAGAGCTGAATCCGGCCCGCACACTAGTAATGGTAAACTGCTTAGAGGATCTAAGCCTGTCCAGGAACCGGGGTGCGAGGCGGCCCGTCCATTCTAATAAACCCTATTGGTTTCATTGGGCGGCAGGGCTTGAGATGTCATTTCATCTCAATGTTGGGTAATAGTCCCACAAAATTGGAAGCAACGTCTCCAAAATGACCTTTCCAATGTTGACGGGGACGTTAAACCTCAAATCAAACAAACACAAACACTAACCTGCACACACGCATGCATGCACTTATGAATGCATGCACAAATACATGCATGCATGTACATGCATATACACATGCTTAAATGCCAAACTCATGCTTGCATGCAAACACACATGAAGGCACACATACCCTCATGCATGCATGCACACACATGCTCATACAGATTTGCATGCACAGACCCATGCATGCACTCATGCTTGCAGGCATGCATGCACACATACATGCATGCACATGCACACTCATGCACTATATGTAACCATGCACTTTGGCATATATGTATGCATGCACACATGCATGCATGCTCACATTCATGCATGCATGCATATACATATGCACATGCATGCACACACATGCTTGCATGTACACATGGATGCACGCATGTATGCACTTATGTGCACACATACATGCATGCACATGCATATGCATGAACTCATGCATGTATGCACACACATGCATGCACACACACGCTCATGTATGCCTGCATGCATGCACACATGCATCATGCATGCATGCAAGAACACATATATGCACACATACACTCATGCACACACACATGCATGCATGCATGCACACATGCATGCATGCACTCACTCATGCACACCTACATGCACACATGTACACATGCATCCATGCATGAACACACTTATTTTCATGAATGTGTGCATGAACACACACACATTCATGCATGCATGCAAACATTCACACACACATATGCATGCATGCATGCACACACACATGCATGCATGCACACACTCACTCAAAATTTTTGGGTATAACAAATTATTATCTCAAGCAATATCGTCTTTAAGGGTCCTGGGCTCAAGGTCAAGGTAACCTACTATTGTTAGGAAACCTTTGTCAGTGCTGTAGTGCCTACATTTATAAATAGGTTTTAATTTTACTTCAAACAAATGTTGGGTATGAATTGCTGCAGTCTGTTGATCTCTTTTACAAAACAAACATAATTTTTTGGGGACAAAAACCTGCATAATTGAAATTTTATTTGGATAACTTGTTCAACTTTAGCCCCTATATGTGAGTTATGTTGCCTTCTGCCAACTCTTGCTCCATATGTAGGTTGCAGCTTTGCTGACGTCAAAACTGTACGGAAAAAACCCGTCCATAATGCCGTTAGGCATTTTTCTTGTTTTAAATCATTTAAACTCAGAACAGACGGCAACATTCTTTTATGGAGATTGATCATTGAATCTTTTCTACAGTCATTCTCTCCCTTCCACTGTTTCAAGAAGGGCAGTTGTCAGTTTCTTGTGGAAGAACGTGCACAGTTGTCATTGATTTGAGGTTTATCATCCACGTCAACACTGTATAGGTAATTTTGGAGACGCTGCTTCCAATTTCGTGGGACTTTTACCCGACATTGAGGTAACATGACATATCAAGCCCCTGTCGCCTAATGAAACCAATAGGGTTTATAAGCATAGACGGTCCGATAGCAACACTTTACCTGGGCAGTTTTAGATCCTATAAGCAGTTTACCAGTACTCGTGTGCGGTTGGTTTCAGCTCTGCGTGTGGGCGGGGGCCGTGTGCACAGTTGTCAGTTTCTTGTGCCGTATATGCACTATAGAGTACTGGTTTATGTGAATGCTTTATATATGCCTGTCCAGATAAGCATGTGCAGAAAAAAGTGTGGTTAGGTAAACTGACCAGCCCAATTTGATCAAAGTATTGTTGACTGGGTTGTCAAGCTCCAATAGACTATATACATTATAAATAATCCTACTTCAGTGGCGCTAACGCCCTTGTGACACTTGCTATTCATCAAGAAAACACACCAATATAACTGCACGACCCGCAGAAAAAGCGACCGACTGAAGTCGGTTGATTTTCTAAGAGTGCCCTAAAATCACCGTGTTATTCTGTCAGTCAGTCTGTCAGTCTGTCTGTCTGTCCGTAACCCGTTTGTGAAATTGGTGATAGTGGGATGGGGGAAACCAAAATTTGCTCATAGGGTCCAGGTCACATGACCAAAATGGCTGCCAAGCCATATATGGTCTGTCTGTCTGTCCGTCCGTAACCCGTTTGTGAAAATTGGTGATAGTGACTTAACCGCTTGGAATATTTAAACAATTTAGGCATACTGATAGATATCAATGAGATCTAACCATTGAACTTGCGAAATGTTCCATTCCATTTAGTATAGCCTCGCCGAGGCGAAAAATGTGAACATTTTCGAACTGCTTCTCCTCGAAAACCGTTGGACTGGTTGAAGTCAAATTTCATATGGAGACTCTATTGGATGGGGGAAACCAAAATTTGCTCATAGGGTCCAGGTCACATGACCAAAATGGCGGCCAAGCCATATCTGGTAAAAACCCTTCAAAAATAGTCTTCTCAAGAACCACTGGGCAGATTTCCACGAAACTTGATAAATAACATCTTGGACGTAGGCCCATCATTAATTGCTGAAATGGTGACCCTGGGTTGACCTTGACCTTCTTTGTGCCTAGGTCAAACTTTGACACATATGCTTTTGTATTGGAAAAGTGAGAATGCATTTTATCCTGCAAACGATTCAGAATACAGTACTAAAGTATAAGATATATTTTTGCTCCTTACGATAAGGCGCATTTATTGGGGGAACCGTTTTAGGTCCAGGTCACATGACCAAAATGGTCGCCTGACCCATACATGGTAACACTCATAAAGCTAAAAGCATCCGGCGGGTCGTGCACTTCAGCTGAAGCACTGGTTCTGATCTAAACTTTTATATACAGACAAACTTCAATGGCTCGAACACCTTTGGGACCTCGAAAATCTGTTCCAGACAGGGGTAGTTCGAGGCACTGAGGGTTACTGTCAGGAGGCATAACGAGATACTTTTAGACATCTTTTCGGTGTTCTATAATGAAAATGTATGTTGTGTGTACTCATTAGAATCGCCTCATCGAGGTGATTCTAATGAGTACACACAGCATACATTTGGAAGATAAAAGACTAAAATCTCCTTAATGGCATTACCCTCAGAAAAAGCGACCGACTGAAGTCGGTTGATTTTCTTAGAGTGCCCTAAAATCACCGTGTCATTCTGTCAGTCTGTCTGTCCGTCCGTAACCCGTTTGTGAAAATTGGTGATAGTGACTTAACTGCTTGAAATAATTAAACGATTTTTGGCATACTTATAGATATCAACGAGATCTAACCAATGAAATATTACATTCCATTTAGTATAGCCTCGCCGAGGCGAAAAAATGTGAAAATTTTCGAATTGCTTCTCCTCGGAAACCGTTGGGCCGATTGAAGTCAAAATTCATATGGAGCCTCTATGGGATGGGGGAAACTAAAATTTGCTCATGCGGTCCTGGTCACATGACCAAAATGGCCGCCAAGCCATATATGGTCTCTCTGTCTGTCCGTCCGTAACCCGTTTGTGAAAATTGGGGATAGTGGCTTAACCGCTTGGAATATGTAAACAATTTTTGGCATACTGATAGATATCAATGAGAGCCAGGGGCCAGGTCACATGACCAAAATGGCCGCCATGCCATATATGGTAAAAAACCCTTCAAAAATAGTCTTCTCCAGAACCAATGGGCAGATTTCCACGAAACTTGATAAATAGCATATGGGACGTAGGCCCATCATAAATTGCTAAAATGATGACCCTGGGTTGACCTTGACCTTCTTTGTGCCTAGGTCAAACTTTGACACATATGCTTTTGTATTGGAAAAGTGAGAATGCATTTTATCCAGCAAACGATTCAGAATACAGTAATAAAGTATAAGATATATTTTTGCTCCTTACGATAAGGCGCATTTATTTGGGGGAACCATTTAGGTCTAGGTCACATGACCGAAATGGCCACCATACCCATATATGGTAACACTCATAAAGCTAAAAGTATCCGGCGGGTCGTGCACTTCAGCTGAAGCACTGGTTATCCTCCACTATTTCTTATGTAGAGGATTTCGCTAGGGGCTCAATAATGGGTTCGACACATCCATGGTAAACGAGCCATCGGTGTTCGAGCCATCGAAGTTCTACTGTAGTAAAGTTGGGGTTCACAGGAGTAAACCTTATTTTTTCTTATTTCTGTTGTAAAATATAGATTGTGGGTACTCGTTAGAACCACCTCAATGAGGCGGTTCTAATGAGTATCCACAATCTATATTTTAGAGCAGAAATAAGAAAAATAAGGTTTACCCCTGTAAACCCCTGTTTTACTATATAAAAGTGTGGTACTAGGGGGTCAAAATTATATAGGTGTCAGTTTTCAGGATGTCAATTTGAAAATTGCCCGAAATTATCCATAACTAGTTCTTACTTGGTGGTACCAAGTACTTAATATTAGAAGCGGTGATGATCCTAAGTATTGGGACAGATATGCCTAAGCAAACAGTGCGGACCCAGATCAGACTGCTCTTGATGGAGCAGTCTGTTCATGGTATCCACTGTTTAAATTTGTCATTCCATCTGCACCTTTTGGACTCCTTGCTGGATCGTACGTAACTAATTTGTTGATATTTTAGGAGAATTACAGCAAGTCCTCAAGTGTCCAAATTTTTAGAATTTTTATGGTATTGACAGTTTAAGGTAATTTTCGGGTGCTATATGTAAGTAGAGAATTCCATAAGGAATGAATGATGAGTTCAGGAAGCCTCCGTGGTATAGTGTCAAACTACTCACCTAATAAACCAGGTGTTTTTTTTAGGATTTTTATGGTATGGACAGTTTAAGGTAATTTTCGGGTGCTATAAAGAGAATTCCCTAAGGAATGAATGCTGAGTTCATTAAACCTTCATGGTATAGTGTTCAAACTACTCACCTAATAAAACAGGGTTGTTTTTAGAATTTTTATGGTATGGACAGTTTAAGGTAATTTTCGGGTGCTATATATAAGTAGAGAATTCCATAAGGAATGAATGATGAGTTCAGGAAGCCTCCGTGGTATAGTGTCAAACTACTCACCTAATAAACCAGGTGTTTTTTTTAGGATTTTTATGGTATGGACAGTTTAAGGTAATTTTCGGGTGCTATAAAGAGAATTCCCTAAGGAATGAATGCTGAGTTCATTAAACCTTCATGGTATGGTGTTCAAACTACTCACCTAATAAAACAGGGTTGTTTTTAAAATTTTTATGGTATGGACAGTTTCAGGTAATTTTCGGGTGCTTTATGTAAGTAGAGAATTCCCTGAGGAATGAATGCTGAGTTCTTGAAGCCTCCGTGGTATAGTGTTCAAACTACTCACCTAATAAAACAGGTGTTTTTTTTTAGGATTTTTATGGTATGGACAGTTTAAGGTAATTTTCGGGTGCTATAAAGAGAGACTTCCCTGAGGAATGAATGATGAGTTCATGAAGCCTTCATGGTATAGTGTTCAAACTACTCGTCTAATAAAACAGGGTTGTTTTTAGGATTTTAATGGTATGGACAGTTTAAGGTAATTTGCGGGTGCTATAAAGAGAGAATTCCCTGAGGAATGAATGATGAGTTCATGAAGCCTTCATGGTATAGTGTTCAAACTACTCGTCTAATAAAACAGGGTTGTTTTTAGGATTTTAATGGTATGAACAGTTTAAGGTAATTTTCGGGTGCTATAAAGAGAGAATTCCCTAAGGAATGAATGATCATCACATGAACAAGTCTGTGAAATAAAGACCCCCTAAACCCCACTTTATGTAGAGAAAACTGGGGTTTCCGGGTTAAACATCATTTTCCTTATTTCTGCTCCAAGACATAGGTTGTGGGTACTCGTTAGAACCGCCTCAATGAGGTGGTTCTAACGAGTACCCAAAATCTATGTTTGGAGTATAATAAGAAAAAATATCAAATTTTATCATAAAATTACCCTTTTTTCAGGTATAAAAAATGCACTATATCACACGGATCTGTTATCGTAATGATGAGTTCATGAAGCCTCCATGGTATAGTGTCAAACTACTCACCTAGGTGTTTTTTTAGGATTTTTATGGTATGGACAGTTTCAGGTAATTTTCAGGTGCTCGTATAAGGAGAGAATTCCCTAAGGAATGAACGATGAATTCATGAAGCCTCCGTGGTATGGTGTTCAAACTACTCACCTAATAAACCAGATTTTTTTTAGGATTTTTATGGCATGGACAGTGTGTTCATGAAGCCTCCATGTTTCAGTTTTCAACCTACTCACGTAATAAACCAGGGGTTGTAGGTTCAATTCTAGGCTACCCCAGACATCAGGATGTTTTTCTATAACATGCCCATGTGCAAAAATGGCATCTCTTCCATCTCTTTAAGCAGATTTTTTCCGATGAACATGACATTTTACTGTTTTCTAGTTCAGATATAGATTAACCACCTCAGTGAGGAGGTTCTAATAAGAACCCACAATCTATATTTTTAAACAAAAATAAGGAAAATAATGCCTGTACACCCCACTTTTCTCTGTATAAAGTGGGATTTAGAGGGGTGTTCATTGCATGAACATGCTACATAATCTCAAATAAACAAGTACGAAAACACGCCTATACAAATGCATTGTAAACTTTACCCCCCCCCCCCCCCCCCCCAAAAATAGAAAATTTTAAGATGAAAAATTTTGATAGTTTAAAACTTTGAATTTTGTGTCAGTTCCATATCTCCTTTACCCCTGGAAGGATTTTCATTAAACTTTTGTGAAATATACCCCACAGTGAGCTCATGTGCAGAACTATAAATAAACCATGCCAACTCAAAGTCAAGCTCGCAGGTGAAGGTCACAAGGTTGAGCCTTGATACAAAGTGCGGCGGGGGATTTGGCTGTCCTTCAGATTGCTTTCTTGTACAATATAAAAGTGGGGTTTTAAGGGGGTTAATATTATATAATGTAATAGCTGTGGTTGACTGGCTATTGTTGATAGACTTGTAGAAGTTTCACCGTAACATGTACAGTAAAATTCCTATATTAAGACCACCTTTGGGACTGTTCAAAAGTGGTCTTAAAGACCACTTTTGAACAGTCCCATAGGTGGTCTCTTATTGAGAGACAGTCTGTTTGTAGGAAATAGAAAGGAGAAATAACAGAAACCGTCTGAATAAGGTTTTAAAAGCGGATTAATTAAGTCTTTATTTTAGATGGTCTTAATAGCAGAATTTTACATATACACGTACAGTTGAATTCCGCTTTATTACGACCACCTGAAATTAAGACTAATTCAGCTATAAAAAGGTTATTTGGAAGGGTACACTTAATCTGAGTTTTCTGCCCACAGTTTCCTCTGGTCAGGGTCCACCTTTGGGACTGTTCAAAAGTGTTGGTATTAAAGACTACTTTTGAACAGTCCCAAAGGTGGTCTTAATATAGGAATTTTTCTGTATTTCATTGTCATTTATCTGTTTTAGTGGACCATTCCGGTATCGAAGATGTTTTAGACGACAATGCCAGCAGTGAAGAAGATTTGTGACGGCTGTAATATACATCAGACAATGAACATTCCTAGGAATACACATGATGTGAAAAGACCGAGGATTTTATCCACGTGGTTTTAAAAAGGAATATGGTTTACTTTATTTACACTGCCAAGTTCGGAGGTTCTGTCGTTTGGGCAAAAGAATTGTGATCAGGGTCCAGTTCTTCAAAAACTATAACAACGTCATTAGCTAACGTGTTGTTTATCCCTAAAGGGGTACCTTGGCAAAAAGTGCAGGCACAGATCAGATGGTACCTTGGCAAAAAGTGCTGGCACAGATCAGATGGTACCTTGGCAAAAAGTGCTGGCACAGATCAGATGGTACCTTGGCAAAAAGTGCTGGCACAGATCAGATGGTACCTTGGCAAAAAGTGCTGGCACAGATCAGATGGTACCTTGGCAAAAAGTGCTGGCACAGATCAGATGGTACCTTGGCAAAAAGTGCTGGCACAGATCAGATGGTACCTTGGCAAAAAGTGCTGGCACAGATCAGATGGTACCTTGGCAAAAAGTGCTGGCACAGATCAGATGGTACCTTGGCAAAAAGTGCAGGCACAGATCAGATGGTACCTTGGCAAAAAGTGCAGGCACAGATCAGATGGTACCTTGGCAAAAAGTTCAGGCACAGATCAGATGCCACAGAATGTAGAGTCTGATCAGGGCCTGCACTATTTGCTAACAGAATTTTCCATCAAAAATTAATAGGATAAAAATGAAAACAGTATCAGGAGAAAAAAAGAAAGAAACAAACAAACAAATAGACCTGAAACCCCTGATACGACAAATCGACTTGTCCAACATATAGCAATGGAAGAGTCCTTCAGTATACACTGGGTTAAACATTTGTCATTTTATATGGCGAATATACTAATATTTTTGCAGAAAAAATGTGAGCAGCCATTATGATAAAAAGTCTGTGAAATGAACACCCCGCTGGACCCCAGATTATAAAGAGAAAACTGGAGTTTACAGGGGTATACATTGATTTGCTCATTTCAGCTTTTAGTCATATGTTGGGGGGTACTCGTTAGAACCGCCTCAATGAGGCGGTTCTAAGGAGAAACCCACAACCTATGTTTGGAGTATGAATAAGAAAAATATCACAATTTTTCATCGGAAAAGAAGCCATGTTGGAGATAAGAAAGAATGCATTATGTCACACGGGTGTGTTATCGTAATGTTTTGCAAATGTACACTTTTTTTCAGCAAAAATACCACTGTATTTAATATTCTACTTGCTAGAACATGCAGTTAACAATATGACCACTAACAAGCTCGTTAAGCTAATGATGATTTCATCAACTTGGCCGAGGAGAATGCGGGCTTGATCCATGGGTCCAGATTATTCTTTCTGGCAGATCAAGAAAATACGTTCTTGCATATCACATAAGGAAATCCTTTACTTAACCTGGGATAGAAATTCTTATCCTACCCGGGTTATCCTACCCAGGGATAGGATTAAAATCAAGAATTTTCACGTTTCACGTGCACTGGTTGAATTGTACATCAGGTACACTGTTGTTAAGTTCGATGTCACTGAACATACATTGTTGTCAGTTAACTAAAAAAATAACACTTGGGATTTGTCATCATGAAAACACGCCTATGCGAACTTGACCCTCTAAAACCCCACAACCCCACTTTTATATAGTAAAACTGTGGTTTACAGGGGTAAACATTATTTTTATCCCCACGCTTTTCGAAGAAAAAGTGGGGATTTTGTAATTGTCTCCGTCGTCCGTACGTCCGTCCGTCCGTCTTACCGGACAACTCCTCCCACACTTTTACAGCTAGAAACTTTAATCTTTGGGAACTGATAGGTCTTTGGTCTGAGGAGTGCATGCCACTTTCGGAATTTTGATCCTAGCCCTAGGGGCCAGGCCAGGGGGTGGGGGGTAAAAAATCAAAGTTTTCAGAACCTGGTCGTGTGACATATCAAATCGAATGGCATAATGAGTAAAATATATAACAATCAAAATTTGACCCCCAGGGTCAGGTTTGAGGTCACCAGAGGTCAAAAACTTGGATTTTCACCCCCATAACCCCCTTTTTAACGATTACCGGATAACTCCTCCTACGCCGTTTCAGATAGAAACATGAAACTTTGGGAACTGTGGTCTTTGGTCTGAGGAGTGCATGACACTTTCGGAATTTTGATCCTACCCCTAGGGGCCAGGCCAGGGGGTGGGGTGCCCGGGGGTAAAAAATCAAAGTTTTCAGAACCTGGTCGTGTGACATATCAAATCGAATGGCATAATAAGTAGAATACATAACAATCAACATTTGACCCCTAGGGTCAGTTTGGAGGTCACCAGAGGTCAAAAACTTGGATTTTCAACCCCATAACCCCCTTTTTAACGATTACCGGATAACTCCTCCTACGCCGTTTCAGATAGAAACATGAAACTTTGGGAACTGATAGGTCTTTGGTCTGAGGAGTGCATGACACTTTCGGAATTTTGATCTTAAGATTGGGTGGGAGTTGCAATTGAGAACTTATATAGTGGCGTATCTTTAGAAAAAGCGTGGGGATATGCGATGGCGTGCCATCGACTGCGCGATTCTAGTTCTTATTTTTGCTCGAAAAGGTAGATTGTGGGTACTCGATAGAACCGCCTCGTCAATCTATGTTTTGAGAAAATTATCACAATTTTTCATCTTAAAATTTCCATTTTTTGGGCCGAAAAATTGATAATGTATTTGTATAGGCATGTTTTCGTAATGCGAAATTTTACACCTGGCAGCATATCAGTGTTTCTCTCATTATCTTACATTAGAATATGTGAAAAGTTTAAAAGAATTACACTGTTTTACGCTGTAATGAACATTTTATATGTCCCACTGCCTTGAAGCAATAAGACAGAATGAGTGGCGGTTGACGGCCAGGGCTTTTCCCGTTCTTTTTTTAGAACCGGAAGTACGTCACAAAAAGCTCCTATTGGACATCAGGTACACAGTTGTTAAGTTCGATGTCACTGAACATATATTGTTGTCGTGAAAATATGACGTCGACAATTGAAGTGACTGCATTATAAATAAAATCACTCTTGGAAAGAAAGGTATGCAAGAAAAAGAATCTTAAATGGGTGTGAGGAGTTGATAGAAAAATCCATTCCTCTGGATCACTGTCTGGCATCTCTCGGAAAGCCACGTGATTTGGGATAGTGACCCTCAGGAACAATTTTTTCTATCCACCCTTCACACCTAAGAAAGATTCTTATATTCTTGCATACCAGATAAGGAAATCCATAATTTTAGCTTGTGATAGAAATTCTGTTCTAACCCTGCTGTTCTTACCCCAAATCGGATATTCTCACGTGTTTGAAAAATGCGCAGGTTGAATACGACCTCATATGCGCTGTCATTAAGTTTGACATCACAGCATGTTACGTGATGTCACTAAACACCCTTCAAGTGTCATCACAGTATGGCGGACGTTTGTAACCGAAGTGACTGCAGCTTTAAAAACCCGTGCTAAGAAACGGAAGGTATGCAAGAAAAAGGTTCCTATATGGGTGTGAGGGGTGGATAGAAAAATCCGTCCCTCGGGATCACTGTCCGGCTTGCCTCGTGATGCTGGACAGTGACCCTCGGGGCGGGTTTTTCCATCCACCCCTCACAACCATATAAGATTCTTATATTCTATGGGCATTTGATAATTTTTCTCCTAATTCATTTAGATAATGCATCCATGATCTGAAATAGTATATCATATGATGTCACGTCTGAAAATGTAATAACACGATGTAATATATTAGGTAATCCACTAATGGATTAAATATGCAAATTAGTTACATAACCCCATAACGTTACATATACGGTGGCCTTAATGAAGACACGTTTACTAATGGTGGAATATTGACATATTGACATTTTTGTAAAAAAAAAGAATGAGTAAAATGCGTTTTAAATGTCATATGATAAATAGAATCTTGCATTTGTGCTCATGTATTATTAAATTTATTACTCGTTGTGGAAAAGGCATACAATGTTCGGCAAGGCCTTGCATTTTATACTTTTTCCTCAACTCATTTAATTGATGCAGTAATACATGAACACTCATGTAAGATCCTCTATATCTTTGATATCTCAAGAACCAGCATTTTTCAGATGACGTTTTGTTATATTTTTTCTTATTTCTAGTCCAAACATAGATTGTGGGTGCTGGTATGAATTAACTTATTGCTGCTGTATAGTTCGAACAAATTAATATGAGACTGACCTTTATGCAAGGAATAAATTACTCCGTGCTATCGCCTATTACGTCCGCTTTCGTAAACTTCTCGTGAATTTTCGGCATCTCGTGAATATGGACCCATTTACCGACCTCTATGTACTGTATAACTGTATCGCCATCTTCGGAAAACGACGAAGATAAATATATGCATTCGGTCGCGTGTGAAATTATGTTAATAGAGTTAACCAGTCTCCGGTCAATTTGTTCGAACTAAACTCTGGCATCTTAACAAAGGATGATTAGTTTGAAAACTAGCCAATCAGAGAAAACTGGGTCAAGTCAATGTGTTGGCACCAAGATATTTCAATCTGTCAAAGGCCAATTCTAATGCACTTGCGTATGTAACGCGACGTCTGATTGGATAGCGTCAAAAATTTGCGACAGTATATTCTGCGATATACTGTCGGAAATCCGACGTCATCACGTAACGTCGATTTTCATTGGCTGGCATTTGGTTTAACGCAGCTCACAGTGCGTTCCGCTTTGTGCAAAATATTACACTTTTTAACAAAACACACGAATAAATGCATTAGAATGGGTATAACTGTATTCAAAATTGTCATTTAGGGAGGTAAATCGTCGGTTTTACGGTCGCAAATTACGTTTTACGGCTCTGCTGACGCGTCGCCGTAAAACGAAATTTCCGACCGTAAAACCTCCGATTTACCTCCCCAAATGACAATTTTTAATACAGTTATCCCCTAATTCTAATGCACTTGCGTATGTAACGCGACGTCTGATTGGAGAACGTCAAACGGTTGCGACAGTATATTCTGCGATATACTGTCGGAAATCCGACGTCATCACGTAACGTCGCTTTTCATTGGCTGTCATTTGGTTTTACGCAGCTCACCGTGCTTACCGCCTTGTGCAAAATAGTACAATTTTTACTTAACAACGGAATAAGTGCATTAGAATGGGGATAACTGTATTGAAAATTGTCATTTGGGGAGGTAAATCGTCGGTTTTACGGGCGCAAATTACGTTTTACGGCTCCGCTACCGCGTCGCCGTAAAACGAAACTTCCGACCTTAATACCTCCGATTTACCTCCACAGATGACAATTTTCAGTACAATTATCCCCTAATTTAAGTTTACCAGTAAGCTAAGGAGTTTCTGTGTAGAAAAGTTAAGACAAACAAGACACTGTCAATGCACTTCAGTATTTAACAAATTTCCAACAACAAAATGAACCAAGACACTATTAAGGTACTTTTTAACTCGCCTGTACGAAGTACATGGAGAGCTATTTTTGTCACCTCGGTCGTCTGCGTGTGCGTTTGCGTTCCCGTCACACTGCGTTAAAGTTTTTCAAATGCTAATATCTCAACAGTCACTCATAACAGAACACTCATATTCGGAACTTAAGTACCTGGGAGGGTCTTCTGATGTTCAAAGAGAACAGACCTCTGGGTTCATGCCCCGGGGTGGGGTTAGGGTCACAAACTAGAACTCCTATGTAATTCTGTGTTAAAGTTTTTGAAATGCTTATATCTCAACAGTCACTCATCACAAAGCATTCATATTTACAACTTGGATACCTGGGAGTGTCTTCTGAGATTCCAAGACAACACAACCCTGGGTTCGTGCCTGGGAGTGGGGATGGGGTGGGGCTAGGGGTCAAAATCTAGGACACCTTTGTGATTTGTTGTATACCTTTCCATTATGCTAACAAGTTATAGACACAATTGGTTATACATCAGCTAATCAAGTGACATTGGTTCAAGTGTAAAAGGGTGAAGGTCATGGTGACCTACATTTCATGGTCCAGTGATTTTGCCTTATATCTTGAAGACTATTTGTCGCAGAAATGTCATACCTGGGATATTAGTTCCATGTGACTCCGTGATTGACCCCAAATATATATCTAGGTCACTGTGACCTATATTTCATGGTTCAGCGATTTTGCCTGTTATCTCGGATACTATTTGATGGAGAAATGTCTATCCTGGATACTTAGTTCCCTATGACCCGATAATTGACCGCAAAATATATCTAGGTCATGGTGACCTACATTTCACGATCCAGTGTTTTTGCCTATCATGTTGTTTAATATTTGATGGAGAAATGTCATACCTGGATTTTTAGTTCCATATGAACCCCATTATTTACATCAAAATATATCTAGGTCCGTGTGACCTATATTTCATGGTTCAGTGATTTTGCCGATTATCTTGAAAATTGTTTGATGGAGAAATGTCATACCTGGATTATTAGTTCCATGTGACCCGGTAATTGACCGCAAAATATAGCCAGGTCAGTGTGACCTTTATTTCATGGTTCAGTGATTTTGCCTATTATCTTGAATACTATTCGATGGAGAAATGTCATACCTGGATTATTAATTCCATGTGACCCCGTGATTTGAGCTTGAATTATATCTAGGTCAGTGTGACCTATTTTCCATGGTCCAGTGATTTTGCCTATTATCTTGAATACTATTTGATGGAGAAATGTCTCACCTGGATTATTAGGTCCATGTGACCCAATGATTGACTTAGAAATATATCTAGGTCATTGTGACATATTTTCATGGTTCAATGATTTTGTCTTATAATTCAGACACAATTTGATTCTGAAATGTGATATCTGGAATAAATGTTCCACGTGGCCTGATTATTGATCTCAAAATATATCTAGGTGAGTGTTACCTATATCTCAAGGTTCAGTAATTTTACCTTATATGTGGAAGGCACGAAACGGGCGAGCTATGCTGTCATGCGACAGCTCTTGTTCGAAAAATGGCTTGGAAGTGTTTTGGTTTGTGTTTCAGACCAAGACACTTCACCAAGTTGCAAAGATGTGATTTGATAGTACATTGATAGTACATTGGATGTGTTCTGGTTAATTTCTTTTTCATATGTTTTAATGAGTGCCCACAATCTTATGTTTTTTTAGCAAAAAAAAAAAACAAAAACAACAAAAATATATGACATACAGAGGCATGGTGGAGGGGTGGGGGACTGCACTTGGTCTGGATTGGTTTGCCCATTAGGACAGCACATCCATGTGGTATATAGAGGATCTTACGTATGTGTTCATGTATTATTGAATTAATTAAACAAGATGAGGAAAAGGGATAAAATGCGAGGCTTTGCATAGCATTTTATTCCTTTTCCTCAACCAGTTTAATAAATTTGATAATACATGAACACGATTGCAAGATTCTATTTATCATATGACATTAAGAAGGCATTTATTCATGATTTTTTATACAAAAATATCAATATTCTGCCTTTACTAAACAATGTCGTTAAGGACGTCATGCCCTTAACGTTACGGGGTGTAGCTAACTAATTTGCATATTTAATCCACTAGTGGATTATAAAATTTATTTCATGGTGTTATTATACTCTCAGACACGACATCATATGAGATAGTGCATTCTTTCATATCTCTAAAATGGTTACTTTTCTGATGAAAATGTGTGATACATTTCTTATTTACATTCCAAACATAGGTTGTGGCTGCTCGTTAGAACTGCCTCATTGAGGCAGTTCTAACGAGTATACACGACTTATATATTGGAGGAGAAATAAGAAAAGTAATGCAAACACTCATTAACCTCAGTTTTCTGTATTTTAAGTGGGGTTTACGGGGGTGGGGAGGTGGGTGTGGGGTTTACGGGGGGTGGGGAGGTGGGTGTGGGGTTTACGGGGATCTTCATTTCACGGGCTTGTTACCCTGATGCTGTGTTTCAAGGTTATAACGGGTTTTATTATATACCCAGAAAATGTCCGGTTAACTGTGTACAGAAGTTACCTGTCAATAGTTTTCCATATTGCCCGTAGTCAAGTTCATATTGCCCGTAGATAAGCAGTCTTGTTCACAATAGAACTACTTTAAAATCTATGCATTTCAAGACGAAACATCTGCCGCCATCTTGTCGTGCGTATCGACTGAAAAGACTCGAAACAAAACAAATATAGGTTCTGACAAAGTGCATAAAGCGCATTTTATGCTGTCAAATATGACCTACCTGCAATCTGTTTAGATTTTCAATACTTTCTTCTAAGAAATCAGGAGTATTTCGAAAGAAATATAACCGAAGCTTCGGTAAAAATGGCGTCTGGCTTTGGAAAACGTCAATGTTTTTAATGACGCCACATCCACCAACGTTAATGTCGTCTTCACTTTGGTGCAGTTGGGCGTGGTTTTTCAACGTGTAGGGAGACACTTAACGACCTTCATTGTTTTCTATTTCAAACAACTTAAAAATATAATCTGATTTTACGTTCAGATATCTATACCAGGCAATCCTGAATTTTGGTAAACAGTTCAAGTTTTGGGTATAT
Organism: Lucinisca nassula; assembly: GCA_963580285.1. Taxonomy (NCBI): domain Eukaryota; kingdom Metazoa; phylum Mollusca; class Bivalvia; order Lucinida; family Lucinidae; genus Lucinisca; species Lucinisca nassula. Next base: position 106,890,196 of record OY757013.1, on the reverse strand, counting down.
AATAAAACGGTTATTGACTTTGTATTGTGAAATATTCAGCACGAGTTCATATGGCGAAGGACATACGATCTTATATTGTGAAATATTCGGCACCCGTTCATATGGCGAAGACGCACTCGCAAGCTAGTGCATCCTTCGCCATATGAACTCGTGTCGAATATGTTACAATATAAAGTCAATAACCTATAAAATCATGCCAATAAGGTTAACAGACTGTCAAGATGTGATCTTAATGCAACTAAATGTCTTTATACGCTGTTCATTATAACAGGGCTTTGGATATAACATGGTTTAAAGATGGACTGCAAAACACTGTAAAGATTATGTAGAAAAATGACCGTACATGCATATAGCATGGTTGTTTAACACAGTTTCTGCTGTGGAACACTGGGTAGCAAAAGTGTTAAAAGAAGTTGTTATGTGTAATTGGTCAGGCTGTCTCTGTAATTTCACTTGCCTTTGATTAAGTACGAGGGCAAGTCAATAAGTAACCAGCCTATCCCATTTCCACTTGACCAAGACAACAAAGATTTTCATGACTTGTTTCAATACATGCTTTAGGCATGAGCGCAAAATTGCACCCTTATCGTGTCATTCACTCATAAGATATTGAACATTAAATATGGATAATGATGCAAAAGCAAGCTTTTCCACAAAAGTTGAGTACCATGCTGTAATTTGGTCCTTTTTTTTTTTGAAAGGGAAAACAGGTCCGGAAATACTTTGCGAGTTGACCAATGTTTATGGGTCTTCTGCACCATCGTATACTATGCCGAAGTTAAATTCTGGGTTGCGGAATTCAAACACGGTAGACGAAACCAGGTCGGGATGCCCATCAGATGCCACCGATGACGAAATGTGTTACAAAGTATTGGATCTGGTGTACTCTGATAGTCAAATTAAGATGGAAGAAATAGCGAATGCATTACACATCTCACATGGTATCGTTTCAACAAGTTTACATGATCCCTTGCTTATGCGCAAGCTGACAGCCCATTGGGTCCCAAATTACCTTACCGACGAGCAAATGGCAACCAGAGAATCAGTATGCAGTGCATTGTCGGAGTGGTTTACATTACGTTAATACACCCGTGCGATATGGCGCATTGTTTCACATGTCCAAAATGGCTACTTTTTTATGAAATTCTGTGATATTTTTCTTCTTTTTACTGCAAATATAGGTTGTGGGTGCTCGTTAGAACCGCCTCATTGGGGCGGTTCTATCGAGTGCCAACAACCTTTGTCTTGGAGAAGAATTAAGAAGAATACTGTTTAAGCCCTCAAACCCCAGTTTTCTCTATACAAACTGGGGTTTAGGGGGGGGGGGGGGTATTCAATTCACGGACTTGTTCACGTGATGTAGGTCAAAGGAAGATGATATTGTTTCATGTCTGGTGAATGTATATGAGATCTGCGTCCATTATTATGAACCAGAGAATAAAACTCAAGGTCAAGGTCATTGGCTATTTTTTGAAGAATTTTGTCATCACTCTAGCGCCAACACTTTTTGACCAATTTTAAGGAGGGTGGGGAGTAATTCTTTTCTCTTTAGATTTTTTTTATTTGCTTATATTTTGTAGCTTGAAATCTCTGCACTCGTTTGCCGGTATAAAAATATAGGCACACCAGGCTTTTTTTCGAGCTTTTTAGCCTTAAAGATGGGTACTGTTTTCGAATTTATCGAATGTTTCTATAATTACCCCAGTCATTGACAAATTGTCGATAACAATTGTTTAAAACAATATTTCCAAGTTTGGTTAAAAAAACACAACGCAGGATAATGTCATGTTTGCGTACCTATGTGTGAAAGACAAACTCTTTCACAGATTTTTGTCGAAACACCTATTTACTAATGTCCTTTTCGGCATGTTTTGCTGTTTTGAGATGCAATTTTCGCTATATTTGAAAAAAGAATGCATTTTTCGTCTTTAGATTTTTCTTATTTTCACATATATTGTGTAATAATATTAGATACACGAAATAGGCGTGAAATTTGACCATGTCACCAGGCATCTGAGAGAAATATTACATAAAAAATTACCCCACCCCCCAATAAAAATGACTAGAAAAGCTTTAAGATATTGTTTAAATGACAAGAACAAGGATTATACCTTTATTATTGCATATACTTTTGCTTCCTAAATGTGATATGAATCAAAGTATTTCATTAGAATTGAAACACAATTTCATTTATAAGTTTTATGGTGTGAAAAATGGATTTTTCTGGCAAAAAAATGCATGTTCTGATATAGCCATATTGTCGTTTTGTTCATGTTTAAAAGATATGAAGCCATTAACATTGTCGCAGACGTTCAAACAATGTCAGATGTATGTTATGAATATACCTGGGAAACATTTTTATACATTTTTAGCTTTCTTTTTTTGACAATTTATTACCCCACCCCCTAATGAAATGGGTTGAAATTGATAAAAAAATAAAAAAAAAAAAAAAAATACAATAAGCTGATGCAAAAGAATATAAAAATTTCCTGTTTCCCATTTAAGTTCCTGCCAACGCTATAGGGAAAGTAGAAACACTTCTAATTATTTTTTTCTATAATTTTGACAAGTTTTTTTTTTCATGCCATATTGACCGGAAACGCTATTTAATTATCTATTGCCTGTTTATGCAAACTGTGAAAGGGAGGTGAGATAAGTTATCCTTTTACTTTCCGAAAGGGGATAGAAGTGATGGCAATTACGTGGAATCGATACAATTACCCAACACCTCCGATCAGACACACCCAAGGGAAAGAACCACGAACATGAATAACTAGACCGTAATGGAAACATCACTAGCGAAAGCCAAAATGGCAGTTGCATTCCCACATAGTGGCTTTCGTGGACCTTGAGAAGGCATTTGGTTGAGCGTCTCGGAAAGTCATCTGGGAGGCACAGAGAAAATTTGAAGTGGAGGAGTGGAATGTTCGAATGGTCCAGTGGGTGTATGCTAATTCGCGGAGCCGTATGCGTTTTTGTGTTGGTTCACTTGAAGAATTCGAATGGAAGGTCGGTGTTCCTCAAGGCTCTTTTCTCAGCCTAATGCATTTCATCATTGTGACTTATGTCTTGTCATTCGAGTTCTGTTCTGGGGGGGGGGGGGGGGGCTTCGTAATCATAGCTGAATCACTTCAGTGTGCTACACCACTTCAAAGGCGTCGCCCAAAAACTTCTCATATATATAGTCTCTACAATGCATGATAGCCCCGAATTGGCCTTGAAGAAAAAGATTGTGCTGCATGATACTAACCCAATCACTCATGAGTACGAGTAGACCGCCCTGCCCAGGTAAAGTGGTGCAAGACGGACGGTCCTTATAAACATATAGATTGGTTTCACTGGCTGTCAGGTTTCATTTCAATGTCGGCTAAAAAGATCCACAAATTGGGAAGTAACCTCTCCAAAATGACCATTATTATGTTGACTTTAAAATGACATCTCAAGCCCTGCCGCTCAACGAAACCAATAGGGTTTATATGCATGGATGGTCCGACTCGGACCCATTTTCCTGGGCAGGTTTAGACCCTCTAAGCGGTTTACTAGTTCTCACGTGCGGTCGGTTTCAGCTCTGCGTGAAAGCATCATGCAGCCCAATTGGCTGGAGCCGGTACATTGACAAAATTCTGTTATGATGGTGGATGTGTGGGCATACAAAGGCTCCGTGTGGCACAACCTAAACCATCATCTTTATATTCAAAACAGATCAAAGGGATTTTTTCTTGTACACCCTTTTGCTTATGCTTGATTATTGTTTGTTTGATTTGAGGTTTAACGTCCCCGTCAACATTGTAAAGGTCATTTTGGAGACGTCGCTTCCAATTTTGTGGGACATTTACCCGACCTTAAGATGAAATGTCAACTAAAACCCCCCCGCCAGTTGAACCAATAAAGTTTATTAACATGGACAGGCCGACTCGCACCGCTTTGCCTGGGGAGGCTTAGATCCGCTAAGCAGTTTACCAGTAGGCCTACACCTGTTGAGTGCAAGATCCTAATTATAGGTGCTGGCACAGGCTATTTGTTCACTGAGATGGCTGAACAGTAATTGAACCTGAGACTGCGACTGACAGTTAAAAGAATATTGTGCGTTGCCAGGCATTACAGTCTGCACTTTTAGTTATCAAATATAGCAGTGTTTTCTTTCCATATATATGACGTCACGCAAACTAAAGTAAACGTCACTATTGATTCATTGTTTTGTTTGTGTTGACAAAGTATGGCCGTGGAATATGTGAACTGATAGACTCTTCGAGGCTATGTTTTTGACACCAATGGAAAAATAAAGTAAACATCGTGCATTAAAGAGAGTTCAGATTTGCCATGGACAGCTGATGGGCTGCAATCGGAGGAAACAAACCAGTAGCTGAAAAAATACAGGGTTAGTCTGTTCACCCCTCTATTTTCCTGTGCTTCCAGCCATGCGGACTAGACCGGAAAGTAGTCTATGAAGTCGCAAAATAATTTATAACAAAATGCACATTGCAATGGTTATTAAATGTTACAAAAACCTCAGAAAACACTTTGAAAACTAAATAGAAACAAAAATCATTTTGAGGTAAAAATTTGAACCTGAATACGGCAGAGTCAATTATGCGCGACCCTCCTTAATATAACTTCACATAAATGTTGCTTATGATAACATCTTTTGCGTGTTTAACTTTCAAGGTCATGACCTCAAGGTCAAGGTCTCTGTGGCTATTTTTAGAAAAAACTTTGTCATCACTCTAGGGCCTACATTTGTAGACGGATTTTAATTGTTGCTTATGATAACATCTAGAGCGAGTACGATTTTCAAGGTCATGACCTCACGGTCAAGGTCACTTTGGCTATTTTTAGAAAAACATTGTCATCGCTCTAGCGCCTTTATTTATTGGCGGATTTTAATATAACTTCACACTAATTTTGCTTATGATAATATCTCGAGTGAGTTTGATTTTCAAGGTCATGATCTCGAGGTCAAGGTCACTGTGATTAGTTTTAGAAAAACGTTGTCATTGCTCTAACGCCTACATTTATTGATGTGTTTTAATATAATTTCACATAAATGTTGTTTATATTCGTGTTTCAAGGTAATTCCCTCAAGATCAAGGTCACTGTGGATATTTTTAGAAAAAAACTGTATCATCGCTCTAGTGCCTATATTTATTTACGGATTTTAATTTAACTTCATACAAATGTTGCTTATGATAATATCTTGAGTGAGTTTGACTTTCAAGATCATCGCGTCAATGTCAAGGTCTTTGTGGCTATTTTTTTTGAGAAAAACTGTGTCATTGCTCTAGTACCTACATTTTTTTACAGATTTTAATATAACTTCAAACAATTGTTGCTCATGATAATATCTCAGGCAAGCTCGACTTTCAAGGTCATGGCATCAAGGTCAAGGCCACTGGCTATTTTTAGAAAAACTTGGTCATCACTGTAGCGCCTACATTTATTGATAGATTTTAATATAACTTCACACAAATGTTGGGTATGATACTATCTCGAGCAAGTTCGTCTGTCAGGGTCCTGAGATAGAGGTCAAGGTCACTTGCTATTTTCAGAATAATTGTGTCATCATAGTAGTGGCTACATTTGTTGATGAATTTTGCTATAACTTTACACAAATGTTGGAAGTGATAATATCTTGAGCGAATTCGACTTTCAAGGTCATGACTTCAAGGTCAAGGTCACTGTGACATTTTAAGAAAAACTTTGTCATTGCGCTAGTGCCTTTATTTATTGATGGATTTTAATATATCTTCTCACAACTTTTGCAAATGATAATATCTGGAGCGAGTTAGACTTTCAAGGTCATTGCTTTAAGGTCAATGTCACTGGCTATTTTTAGAAAAACTTTGTCATCGCTCTTTAACTTCACACAAATGTTGGGGATGATAATATCTCAAGCTAGTTTGATTTTTAGGGTCCTCGGGTCAAGATCAAAGTCACTGTTGCTAGTTTTAGAAAAAACGTCATCATTGCTCTAGCGGCTACATTTATTGATAGATTTTAAAATACCTTTTCACAAATGATGCCTATGATAATATCTCAAATTAGTTAGACTTCAGTGTCCTCCACTCTCCGCTAAAGCTCATGGTCACTGTGGTTATTTTTAGAAAAAAACTTTGTCACCGCTCCATTACGATAACACACCTGTGTGATATAGTGCAATTTTTTCATATCTCCAAAATGACTACTTTCCCGATGAAAATTTGTGATATTTTTCTTACTTATATTCCAAACGTAGGTTGGTGGGTACTCGTTAGAACCGCCTCATTGAGGCGGTTATAATGAGTACCCACAACCTGTGTCTCAGAACAGTAATAAGAATAATAATGTATACCCCTGTAAACCCCAGTTTTCACTATATAAAGAGGGGTTTACATTTCACGGACTTGTTATTGTGATGCTAGTGCAAACATCTGTTCATAGGTTTTAGTCTTACTTCACACAAATGTTGGGTTTGATAATATCTTAAGCAAGTTTGACTTTCAGGGTCCTGAGGTCCAGTTCACTGTGGCTATTTTTTTTAATTCATCTGACCGAAGGTCATGGTGAGCTTTTGTGACCATGTGATGTCGGCGTCGTCGTGCATCATCCGTACGTAAACTTCTCTTGTGAACACACTAGAGGTCACAGTTTTAGGCCAATTATCATCAGAATAATCATCATGACAATATCTCAGTCAAGTTTGAATATGGGTCATGTCGGGTCAAAAAGTAGGTCAGTAGGTCAAATCATAGAAAAACCTTGTGAACACACTAGAGGCCACAGTTTTGATCAGATCGCCATCAAACTTGCTCAGAATGATCAGCTGGATAATATCTCGGTCAAGTTCGAATATGGGTCATGTCAGGTCAAAAAGTATAAAAAAAATTCTGAACACACTAAAGGCCACAGGTTTTGTCCGATCTTCATCCAACTTGCTCAGATTGATCATCTTGACAATATCTCAATCAAGTTTGAATATAGGTCATGTCGGATCAAAAAGTAGGTCAGTAGGTCAAATCATAGAAACCCTTGTGAACACACTAGAGGCCACAGTTTTGGTCCGATCATCATCAAACTTGCCCAGAATGATCATCTTAACAAAATCTTGTACAAGTTCGAATATGGTTCATGTCGGGTCAAAAAGTAGGTCAGTTGGTCAAATCATAAAAAAACCTTGTGAACACACTTGAGGCCACATTTTGGTCCGATCATCATCAAACTTGCTCAGAATGATTATCTTGACAATAACTCGGTCAAATCCGAATATGGGTCATGTGGGATCAAAAAGTAGGTCAGTAGGTCAAATCAAAGAAAATTATTGTGAACACTCTACAGGCCACATTTTTGGTCCGATCGTCGTCAAACTTGCTCAGAATGATCATTTGACAATATCTTGGTTAATTTCGAATATGGGTCATGTCTGGTCAATAAGTAGGTCAGTAGGTCAGATCATAGAAAAACCTTGTGAACACACTAGAGGCCCAAGTTTTGGTTGGTCCAATCATCGTCAAACTTGCTCAGAATGCTCATCTTGACAATATCTGGGTCAAGTTTTAATATGGGTCATCTCGGGTTAAAAAGTAGGTCAGCAGGTCAACTCATAGAAAAACGTTGTGAACACTGTAAGAGGCCACAGTTATACTCGAATCATCATAAAACTTGCTCAGAATGTTCATCTGGACAATATCTCAGTTAAGTTTGAATATGCGGCATGTCAAATCTAAAAGTAGATCAGTAGGTTATTTTGTCATAACTTTTGAACTATTGAGATAAAGCCTTCATATTTGGCATGTAGGTTCCTTGTGACAAGGGCTTCCGACTCATATAAATAAAATTGACATGTGACCTTGACCTTTGACCTACTTTATCATAAATTTTGAGCCATATGAGATAGAGCCTTCATATTTGGCATGTATGTTCCTTGTGACAAGGTTATCCCAACCATTCAAAAACTTTTGACCCATCACCTTGACCTTTGGCCTACTTTGTCATACCTTTTGAAGCATTTGAGATACAGCCTTTATATTTGGCATGCATGTTCCTTGCGACAAGGGCTTCCTATTCATACATAAAATGATCTGTGACCTTTACCTTGACATTTGACCTACTTTATCATAACTTTTGAACGATTTGAGATAGTGCCTTCATATTTGGCATGTACATGTATGTTCCTTGTGAAAAGGTCTTCCCAACCATACAAAAATTTTGTCTTATGACATTGACCTTTGACGTACTTTGTCATAATTATGTCTCCCCCGAAAATTTTTTTCGGAGAGACATATTGTTTTTCCCCCGGGCGTCTGTCTGTCCGTTTGTCACACATTCGTGTCCGCTCTAAAATTTGAAAACCTTTCAACCTATCTTCACGAAACTTAGTATAAATATAAATCAGCATTAGACGACGTGCAGTGCGCAAGAACTATAACTCTCGCATTTATACTTTTTTAAATATCTTCCATGGAAGTTTGTCGGTATGTATATATGTATGGGCAAATCTTGTCCGATCAATAACTTTCTTATTTTCAGATGGATTTTAAAATTACTTGGCAGAAATATTAACATCCATAAGACGATGTGTGGTGCACATGAGGCAAGTCGGTACCTCAAAGGTCAAGGTCATACTTGGAGGTCAAAAGTCAAAAAAGGGCCTTTCTTTCGTATTTGGTCAATAACTTTCTTATTTTGAGATGGATTTAGAAATCGCTTGGCAGAAATGTTTACCAATATAAGACGATGTGTTGCGTGCATGACCCAGGTTGGTACCTCAAAGGTCAAGGTCATACTTAGAGGTCAAAGTCAGAAAAGGGGCCTTTTTGTATTTGGTCAATAACTTTCTTATTTTGAGATGGATTTAGAAATCACTTGGCAGAAATGTTAACCAATATAAGACGATGTGTTGCGTGCATGACCCAGGTTGGTACCTCAAAGGTCAGGGTCATACTTAGAGGTCAAAGGTAAAAAAGGGGCCTTTTTTCGTATTTAACTATCATGAGACGATGTGTTGCATGCATGATTCAGTTTGGTACCTCAAATGTCAGGGTCATACATAGAGGTCAAAAAAGGGGCCTTTTTTCGTGTTTGATCAATAACTTTCTTATTTTTAGATGGATTTTGAAATTGCTTGGCAGAAATGTTAACCACCATGAGATGATGTGTTGCATGCATGACCCAGTTTGGTATCTGAAATGTCAAGGTCATACATAGAGGTTAAAGGTAAAAAAAGGGGCCTTTTTGTGTTCTGTCAATAACTTTCTTATTTTTTGATGGATTTTGAAATTAGATGGCAGAAATGTTAACCAGCATGAGACGATGTGTTGCGTGCATGACCCAAGTTGGTACCTCAAATGTCAAGGTCGTACTAAGAGGTCAAAGGACAAACACTTTTTTTAGTGTTCACTCAATAACTTTCTTATTCCTGGATAGATTGTGAAATTACTTGGCAGAAATGTTAACCATCATGTGATGATGTGGTGCACGCTAGACCCAGGTCGGTATCTCCAAGATCATGGTCATACTAAGAGGTCAGAGGTAAAAATGTTTTGCTTTTTTTGTGTCCGGTCTATAACTTTTTTTATTTCTGGATGGACTTTATAAAGTAACCATGCAGAAATGTTCACCGTCATTAGACCATGAGTCATGTGCAAGACCTAGGTCCATATACCTCCATTGTTAAGGTCATACCTAGAGGTCAAAGGTAAAAAAAGGGACAGTCACTAACTTCCTTATTCTTTGATAGATTATGAAATTACTTGGCAGAAATGTTAACCATCATGGGACGATGTGTTGTACCTCAAAGGTCAATACCATACTTAGAGGTCAAAGGTAAAAAAAGGCTTTTTTTGTGTATGGCCAATATCTTTTTTATTTTTCTATGAACATTTTTAAAGTTACTTTGCAGAAATATTTATCTTCATTAGATGATGTGTTGCATACAAGACCCAGCTCAATACCTCCAATGTCATGGTTTTACTTAGAGGTCAAAAAACGGGGGAGACATCTGTGTTTTTGTAGAAAAACAAATTCTAGTTTTTGAAGCATTTGAGATAGAGCCTTCATATTTGTCATGTAGTTTCCTTGTGACTAGGGCTTCCAATTCATACAAAAATGACTTTTGACCTTGACATGTGACCTACTTTATCATAACTTTTGAACCATTTGAGGTAGAGCCTTCATATTCGGCATGTATGTTCCTTGTGGCAAGGACTTTCCACCCATACAAAAAATTTTGACCTGTGTCCTTGACCTTTGACCACCTTTCTGATAAATTTTGAACCATTTAAGATAGAGCCTTCATATTTGGCATGTATGTTCCTTGTGTCAAGGTCTTTCCACTCATGCAAACAAAAACTTGACCTGTGACCTTGACCTTGATCTGTAACCTACTTAATCATAACTTTGGAACCATTTGAGATAGAGCCTTCATATGTGGCATGTATATTCCTTGTGTCAATGGCTTCACATCCATACAAAAAATTTGAACTGTGACCTTGACCTTCGACCTACTTTATCATACACTTTTGAACCATTTAGATAGAGCCTTCATATTTGGCATGTAGTTTCCTTCTGATAAGGCACCTTACTATATTGCCTACCATTTCATTTCTACAGTGTGGATCAGGTGAGCAATCCAGGGTCATCATGGCCCTCTTGTTAGAAAAAATGTTGTCATCACTCTAGAGCCTACATTTATGATGGATTCTAATGAAACTGCACACGAATTTTGCAAATGATAATATCCCAAGCAAGTTGAACTTCTGCCAATTCAGTGTTGTCCACACACGAAGTAGTCTTGTGTGAGGGGATTTGTATCACCTGCTATGCCTTGTATAAATGTGTGGTTACAACAGAATTGATAGTAAACGGGCCTCCCTGGCCTAGTGGATAAGAGCGCTGACTCTTGGTCATTAGGTCTCTCACCGCCGTAAGTTCGAGCCTCGCTCGGGCCACGTGTGAGACGCCAAGTTCTGCAACGGAAGGTCAGGTGGTTTTTCTCCGGGTACTCCGGTTTTCGCCCACCTTTGATTAACGATCGGCTCGATATGAGTGAAATAATCTTGAAAGGGCCGTAAAACCCAAACCAAAAAAAAAAATATTGTGGCTGCCCAATATCATTTACACACAGTCTGTCAAAAATAGATTTTAGACACCAATAAGAAGCACCATTTTGAAATTATTTTTGTTAATAACCATTGTTGATAATCCTGAGCAAAAAAAAAAAAAAAAAAAAAAAAAAAAATAGAGAATATTAAGGCCCAGTTAACTTCCACTTCTCTCCATATAAAGTGTAGGAGCCTCCTTGGTGTAGTGGTTTCGCTACTCGCCTTGTAAACCAGGGGTCGCAGCATTGATCCTGGGCTTCTCCAGACTTTCGGATGAGTCTTTAAACCGAGGTCCCGTCTCCGTATGACCTTAGCTGTTGGTGGGACGTAAAACTCAAACACTCACTCACTCCATATAAAGTGGTGTTTTCCACATTTTTATTGTATTTTTTTCATTTACTTTTTAAACTTTTCGCCCCCTAAATTTCTGAAGTGCACACTTCCATCTATAAGTTTGGACACATTCATTTTTGAAAATACATTGAAAATTTTACCGACGAAAAAACGAAAATTTTCAGATAAAAAAAAAAAAGTGATATTTTTCTTATATCTGCTCAAAATATTAATTGTGGGTACTTATTAGAATTGCCTTGATCAATGATGAGGCAGTTTTAACTAGGACCCACAATCTATATTTTAGAGCAGAAAAAAGATAAAGTTTACCCCTGCCCAAGTTTTACTCTATGAAAGTTGCATTACCAAAACATGCCTATACAAATATATTGTAAATTTTACCACCGAAAAATGAAAATTTTTGGATGAAAAATTTCGACATTTTCCTTATTTTTACTCAAAGCATAGATTATGGGCACTCGTTAGAACCTCCAGTACCCACAATCTATGTTTTTGAGCAAAAATCAGAAAAATAATGCATACGCCTTTGAACCCCAGTTTTACTATATACAAGTGGGTTCAAGTGGGTCAGATTTATATAGGCGTGTTTTTGTGATGGGGTTAAAGGTGGTTTGAACTATATATAGGCATGTTTTTTGTGATGCAGAGTATGGACCATTCTTATCAATATCTGGATGTATACTATTTATGAAGGCATTTGTACAATATTACAGGGCTGAAAAGGTTCAGAGCTTGTGTCCTTATTATTAAAAAGTTGACCAAACTGCAGGGTTCAGTTTCTTCAAAACAATTTTAGCTTAAAGAGCTCGTTAGTGGGGTAAGATTGTTAACTGTTCTAGCAAATATCACAGGGCTGAAAAGGTTCAGAGCTTGTGTCCTTATTATTAAAAAGTTGACCAAACTGCAGGGTTCAGTTTCTTCAAAATAATTTTAGCTTAAAGAGCTCGTTAGTGTGGTAAGATTGTTAACTGTTCTAGCAAATATCACAGGGCTGAAAAAGGTCAGAGCTTGTGTCCTTATTGTTAAAAAGTTGACCACACTGCAGGGTTCAGTTTCTTCAAAATAATTTTAGCTTAAAGAGCTCGTTAGTGTGGTAAGATTGTTAACTGTTCTAGCAAATATCACAGGGCTGAAAAGGTTCAGAGCTTGTGTCCTTATTGTTAAAAAGTTGACCACACTGCAGGGTTCAGTCTCTTCAAAACAATTTTAGCTTAAAGAGCTGGTTAATGTGGTAAGGTTGTTTTTGTTTGTTCGTTTGTTTGTTTGATTTGATGTTTAACATCCCCGTCAACAATGTAAAGGTCATTTTGGAGACGTTGCTTCCAATTTTGTGGGCATTTTACCCGACATCGAGATGAAATGACATTTCAAGCCCTGTCGCCCAATGAAACCAATAGGGTTTATTAGCATGGACGGTCCGCCTTGCACTGCGGTTCCTGGACAGGCTTAGATCCTCTAAGCTGTTTGCCAGTACTAGTGTGCGGGCCGGATTCAGCTCTGCGTGGAAGCATCATGCAACCCATATATGTCTTCAAGCCCCTATGGGCGGGGCAGATGTAAGATTGTTAACTAGTTAACTGGTCTAGCAAATATCACAGGGCTGAAAAGGTTCAGAGCTTGTGTCCTTATTGTTAAAAAGTTGTCCACACTGCAGGGTTCAGTTTCTTCAAAACAATTTTAGCTTAAAGAGCTCGTAAGTGTGGTAAGATTATTAACTGTTCTAGCAAATATCACAGGGCTGAAAGGTTCAGAGCTTGTGTCCTTATTGTCAAAAAGTTGACCACACTGCAGGGTTCAGTTTCTTCAGAACAATTTTAGCTTTAAGAGCTCATTAGTGTGGTTAGATTGTTAACTAGTTAACTGTTCTAGCAAATATCACAGGGCTGAAAAGGTTCAGAGCTTGTGTCCTTATTGTTAAAAAATTGACAACACTGCAGGGTTCAGTTTCTACAAAACTATTTTAGCTTAAAGAGCTGGTTAATGTGGTAAGGTTGTTTTTGTTTGTTCGTTTGTTTGTTTGATTTGATGTTTAACATCCCCGTCAACAATGTAAAGGTCATTTTGGAGACGTTGCTTCCAATTTTGTGGGACTTTTACCTGACATTGAGATGAAATGACATTTCAAGCCCTGTCGCCCAATGAAACCAATAGGGTTTATTAGCATGGACGGTCCGCCTTGCACTGCGGTTCCTGGACAGGCTTAGATCCTCTAAGCCGTTTGCCAGTACTAGTGTGCGGGCCGGATTCAGCTCTGCGTGGAAGCATCATGCAACCCATATATTTCTTCAAGCCCCTATGGGCGGGGCAGATGTAAGATTGTTAACTAGTTAACTGGTCTAGCAAATATCACAGGGCTGAAAAGGTTCAGAGCTTGTGTCCTTATTGTTAAAAAGTTGTCCACACTGCAGGGTCCAGTTTCTTCAAAACAATTTTAGCTTAAAGAGCTCGTAAGTGTGGTAAGATTATTAACTGTTCTAGCAAATATCACAGGGCTGAAAGGTTCAGAGCTTGTGTCCTTATTGTCAAAAAGTTGACCACACTGCAGGGTTCAGTTTCTTCAGAACAATTTTAGCTTTAAGAGCTCATTAGTGTGGTTAGATTGTTAACTAGTTAACTGTTCTAGCAAATATCACAGGGCTGAAAAAGGTCAGAGCTTGTGTCCTTATTGTTAAAAACTTGACCACACTGCAGGGTTCAGTGTCTTCAAAACAATTTTAGCTTAAAGAGCTCGTTAGTGTGGTAAGATTGTTAACTGTTCTAGCAAATATCACAGGGCTGAAAAGGTTCAGAGCTTGTGTCCTTATTGTTAAAAAGTTGACCACACTGCAGGGTTCATTTTCTTCAAAACTATTTTAGCTTAAAGAGCTGGTTAATGTGGTAAGGTTGTTTTTGTTCGTTTGTTTGTTTGATTTGATGTTTAACATCTCCGTCAACACTGTAAAGGTCATTTTGGAGACGTTGCTTGCCATTTTGTGGGACTTTTACCCGACATTGAGATGAAATGACATTTCAAGCCCTGTCGCCCAATGAAACCAATAGGGTATATTAGCATGGACGGTCCGCCTTGCACCGCGGTTCCTGGACAGGCTTAGATCCTGTAAGCCGTTTACCAGTACTAGTGTGCGGGCTGGATTCAGCTCTGCGTGGAAGCATCATGCAACCCATATATTTCTTCAAGCCCCTATGTGGGGGGCGATGTAAGATTGTTAACTAGTTAACTGTTCTAGCAAATATCACAGGGCTGAAAAGGTTCAGAGCTTGTGTCCTTATTGTTAACAAGTTGACCACACTGCAGGGTTCAGTTTCTTCAAAACAATTTTAGCTTAAAGAGCTCGTTAGTGTGGTAAAATTGTTAACTGTTCTAGCAAATATCACAGGGCTGAAAAGGTTCAGGGCATGTGTCCTTATTGTTAAAAAGTTGACCCCACTGCAGGGTCCAGTTTCTTCAAAACAATTTTATCTTAAAGAGCTCGTTAGTGTGGTAAGATTGTTAACTAGTTAACTGTTCTAGCAAATATCACAGGGCTGAAAAGGTTCAGAGCTTGTGTCCTTATTATTAAAAAGTTGACCCCACTGCAAGGTTCAGTTTCTTCAAAACAATTTTAGCTTAAAGAGCTGGTTAGTGTGGTAAGATTGTTAACTGTTCTAGCAAATACGAGCTACAATATCTAAAATTCTGGTATTTGTGCTAAAAAAATGTGAGCAGCTTTTGCATCTGACAAAGCTGCTCACATTTTTCAGCAAAACTATTAACATATTTGACATTTTAAATGATCAGAGTTTTAACGATATGTTAGCTTTGTTTGTTTGTTTGTATTGGATTTTAACGGCCCAGTCAACACTATTTTAGGTCATTTTTTAGCCAGTCAGTTTACCTTTCCATACTTTACCTGGGCAGGCTTATACATAAGCGGTTAACCAGAACAGTACACATTCTTTCGCCAGAAACTGACAACTGCCCTTCTTGGATCAGCGGAAGGGAGAAAATGACCGTAGAAATGAATTCCTGATCAATATCCCAAAAAGAATGTTGCCGACCCGGGCAGGTATCGAAATTGCGTCCTCCTGATCACCAGTCAGACGCGCATCCGCCTTAGCTACGGAGGGTGGCGATATGTTAGCTAACGACATTGTTTAGTTTTGAACAACTGGCCCCAGAAATTCACTGTTGTTGTCCATTTGATTATCACTGACCAATGGAAGTTATAGTGTGTTGAAGTAGAAGATTTTGCGTACTGTTTAATAAACAGAATGCAATGAAAATAAATATATCTGGAAAGTACGAGAGAGTGCTTTTCCATTTATACCTTGTCCTGCTGATTAGACGACGACCCCTACCTTTGCAAACAGTGTAAATCCAGATCAGATGGCTTCTAAAGTAACCATCTGATCGGGGTCTACACTTTGCTTTTGACTTTTTGAATTGAAAGGAATATATTTCATCAAAGTTTGGTTAGTTGATAGCCGGCAATGAGTATGGCAAAATTAATTTATTCAGCAGGTCAAGGATAAATGAGTTATAAACAAAACAATGTCAGTCTAAGTTCAGGGCTCAAGGGAATAAAAAATAAAAAAAATTTTCATGCTCTACTGGCTTGAGCATGAAATTTATCCTGCTCATAAATTTTAAAATGCAAAATTCATGAGCAGGACAAAAAACGCTCCCTGCTGATTTGAGATGGAAAATTGCATGATTTGTTGGTATTTTGATATTTGTTACAAAACATTTTATGCGCAAGTAAGTTGAGCATGAAAAAATTATATAACCCTGGGACCAGGACTGTTTTGTTTGACATTCATCCTGAAAACATGCCTATACAAATACATTGTAGCCTTTATCACCGAAAAAAATGAGAATTTTAAGATAAAAATTGTGATATTTTTCTTATTTCTGTTCAAAATATAGATTGTGGGTACTAACGAGTACCCAAGGAGTACCCACAATCTATATTTTAGAGCAGAAATAAAAAAAAATAAGATTTACCCCTGTAAACCGCAAGTTTTACTATATAAAAGTGGGGTTCAAGGGGTTCAGAATTATATACGAGTATCATTGCTCTGATTTTGGAAGGCCGTGGATGTAGCTCGGTGACAAAATCACACCTGTGTTGTATAAATATCAACCTACTGATTATCCATGCTAACCCATTTAGTACCGGAAACACCAAAACGGGTACCTGGGCAAACCGTGCAGGCCCAGATCAGACGCCGCAGAACGCGGCGTCTGATCTGGGCCTCCACTGTTTGCTTAAAGTTCAGTCATTTTCCAAATCAATTTTGATGAAAACACCACCTGACACCCCTTAATTTTGAAATGAACTCCTGCTATATATAAGGAGGAAGATTCCATTTGGTACAAAGAGGGTTAATGGCCCACCCTCACAATTCTATGTTTATGTAAACCACAAGACAAAATCACACTTATCATTATTATTACCGGCCCCGATAGCTCAGTTGGTAGAGTGTCCGCTCTGGGGAACGGGAGGTCTCGGGTTCGATCTCGGGCCGCGACATACAAAAGTCGTTAAAAATGGTACTAGCTGCTCCTCGCTTGGCACTCGGATTTACGGGGTAGAGCTAGGACTGGTCGATCCAGTGTCAGGATAATGTGACTGGGTGTGGTATCATGTAATGTGTCTGGGACATGATACTTCAGTGAGGCAGCACTATAAACGTGAGCATTGAGCTCCCTGTCGCAACCAGACACCGTCGTGATATGACTGAAAAATTGTTGAAAGCGACGTTAAACCCGAATTCACACACACACACACACACACACACACACACACACACACACACACACACACACACACACACACACACACACACTTATCATTAATTAAAACACCTACAGTCATTTAACATAGACCACATTCGACCTCTGACACTACCGTATTTTATGATGCTGACCTTTAGTTTTATTTATAAGTTAAACACATGTTTTTATATCCGCCTTAGGTGTTAATGTCCATTTTTGGGTCGATCATTCATCAACTGACGCAAAGTTACTAAGCATAAAGATTCTTCAGTGCTAAAGTCCATGTGACTATCACTGATTTGTAGGAGATCCAGGTAACTTATTTATAGATCATAGCAGTGCTATTTTTATCACAGCAAGGTCAGGGTGCGTTAAATCATTGCGTTTTATTTCAAAGCAATAAGCATTAATTATTGTGATAAATGTGAATATATATACCTAGTTTCAACAATTTATAGTATCCCATGATACCTTGTGAAATATATTCTTGGTTCTACGGGGCAAGAAGGGAGGTTGTAATACAGGAATGTGGTCCCTGACAATCCCCACGAAAATGCAGCCTCCAATAAGCACCCACTCCCTTCTCTCAAATTGGACATGATTCTAATAAATGCCCAGGGCGTAAATTAGAATTTTTACAGTAACTTATATGTTATGGTACTAGCAGACTCCAAAAAGTAGTTTCTTGCAAAGTACTTTCCCAGTTTTTCAAGCCTAACCCTGTCATTAGTTAAAACAGCGTTTAAACTTTAATAATTTAATATGCCCAATATACTCCTACTCTTTTTTTTTTCAGAAAAAATGTGAGCAGGTGTTGTGAATACAAAAGCTGCTCACATTTTTGTTCAGCAAAAATACTTCAGAATAAGATATTGTACTTAACTAGAACAGGATTTCTTTCAACAATGGCCCCCGCCCATAGGGGCTTGAAGAAATATATGGGCTGCATGATGCTCCCACGCAGAGCTGAATCCAGCCCGCACACTAGTACTGGTAAACCGCTTAGAGGATCTAGGCCTGTCCTGGAACCGCGGTGCGAGGCGGACCGTCCATGCTAATAAAACCTATTGGTTTCATTGGGCGACAGGGCTTGAGATGTCATTTCATCTCAATGTCGGGTAAAAGTCCCACGAAATTGGGAGCAAGGTCTCCAAAATGACCTTTACGGTGTTGACGGGGACGTTAAACCTCAAATCAAACAAACAAACAAACTTTCAACAATGGCAAAGGTTGTGGGAATTTGAAGGAAACAAAAACATTATTGCCATTTTTCAGTGTGTTAGAATCGAAATAGATCAGCTCTAGCCAGTGATTGGTTGGGTAATAAATCACAGTTTGTCGGTCAGTTGTAAGTAGACAAATCACGCGCGCTACGCGCTCGTGATTTGTCTACTTTACAACTGACCATCAAACTGATTTATTACTCAACAAATCACAGTTAGAGCCGATCTATTTCTTAAATTATAGGATATTAATTTCCTTTATTAGCTCGGCTGTTTTCGAGGATAACGACGAGGTATTGTCATAGCTCTGGCGTCGTCTGCGTTGTCGTCGTGCAAAAACTTGGACATTTTGTAATATCTCTGTCATTACTGAACATATTTACTTGAAACTCGGACTAGTTGTTGATTATGAAAAGGGGAACTCATACCAATAGGTGAGATAACCCTCAAAATGTTTTGGCACAGTTATGCCCCTTTTTCGACTTAGAATTTTTGTTTAAAACTTGTTTCACTGCGATTTCTCAAGAACTGATGGATGAATTCTGATCATGTTTGGTATTTAGCATAATTTGGAGAGTCACCATTGCAGAAAGGAATTCGGTGACCTTGACCTAATTTTCAAGGTCACCACGGAACTCTATCTTACTTATTCTGCCTTTCTGACACACAACTGTGGAAAAGTATTTTTACCAACATAATTATGGCATTTCCAGTTTAATGTTTTAAGTAGTTCTGTTGCTTATAATGAAACATGCCCTATATATTTCTAAAAGAAACTGCAGCCGAGCGTTGGCACTCGCATGTGGTGCTCTTGTTTTTGTTAGAAACATTTTAGGTACTTGTTGGAATCACTCTGTTAAAAAATTCTTTCAAATACCCACAATATAATTATGGTTTAACTCTTATCATGCTGTTCACGACAACCCCTATCTTTGGAAACAGTCTAGATCCAGATCAGATGGCTTCTGAAGGAAGCCATCTGATCAGAATCTACACTGTTTGACATGAAATTTATGGATTTGTAAGAATAAATTACATGAAGTAATCTGATTGGTTCAGATAAGTTCTAGAAAGAGTTATCCTTTGGAAGCAGGGAATACACAACAAAACTCGAAAATATGGAGTGTACATGTTTTCCTGGCCAGACTAGCTAGTTTCGGCCATTTAGGCCTCATCAGTGACCCTCAAGTATTTTCAAAATTCCACAATGGAATCAAAGACAGAAATTGGTGTGGCTTAACTGAATATTCAGCAAGATAAGGGTTAAAATAAAAATTACCACCAAACATTAGGAAAACATGTGTAACATAGTCCATTCTTTCATATCTCCAAAATGGTTAATTTTCTGAAGGAAATTTGTGATATTAGTCTTATTTATACTTAAAACATCAGTTGTGGGTGCTCATTAGAACCGCCTTCTGTAGGTTGTCGGTGCTCATTAGAACTGCCACAATGAGGCGGTTCTAACATGAGCACCCACAACCTACATTTTTGAGCAGAAATAAGAAAAAAAAATACCTCTATGAACGTTACCCCAGTTGTCTTCATATAAAGTGTGTTTGTGTGTGTGTATGTGGGTGTGGGGGGAGGCGGAGGCTTCGTTTCACAAGATACGTTTACCTGATAAATTTTCCTCTTTCCTTGCCATATGCAGCTATGGTTAATGTTTAGTTTTTAACCCTCACCGTGTTGAAATATCACGTAAAACACGCCTTTAATTCTCATCCCTTGAACCTTATTTTTAGCTCACCGTCACGTAGTGACGAGGTGAGCTTATGGGATCACTTTTCGTCCGTCGTCCGTCGTGCGTCAGTGCGTCCGTGCGTCAGTGCGTCCGTGCGTCCGTAAACAATTTCTTTAAACGACATCTCCTCCTAAACCACTGATCGGATTTTGACCAAACTTCACAGGAATGATCCTTAGGTGGTCCCCTTTCAAAGTTGTTCAAATGGTTCCGGTCCGTTGCACATATAGGTTTTTGGGGCCAAAAATAGATTTTTTTCACCAAAAACTTAAAAAATCTTCTTCTCTGAAACCACAAGGCCCAGGTCTTTGATATTTGGTCTGAAGCTTCATCTAGTGGACCCCTACCAAGATTGTTCAAATTATAGTGCTGGGGCCAAAACTGCCCCCGCTCCGGGGCCCTTTGGTTTTACATGGGCTTATATAGGGAAAATCTTTAAAAATCTTCTTCTCTGAAACCGTAAGGCCCAGGTCTTTGATATTTGGTCTGAAGCTTCATCAAGTGGACCCCTACCAAGATTGTTCAAATTATAGTGCTGGGGCCAAAAATGCCCCCGCTCCGGGGCCCTTTGGTTTTACATGGGCTTATATAGGGAAAATCTTTAAAAATTTTCTTCTCTGAAACCCTTAGGCCCAGGTCTTTGATATTTGGTATGAAGCTTCATCTAGTGGACCCCTACCAAGATTGTTCAAATCATAGTGCTGGGGTCAAAAATGCCCCCGCTCCGGGGCCCTTTGGTTTTACATGGCCTTATATAGGGAAAATCTTTAAAAATCTTCTTCTCTGAAACCGTAAGGCCCAGGTCTTTGATATTTGGTCTGAAGCTACATCTAGTGGACCCCTACCAAGATTGTTCAAATTATAGTGCTGGGGCCAAAAATGCCCCCCCCCCCCCCCCCCCCCCCCCGGGCCCCTTTGATTTTACATGGGCTAATATAGGGAAAATCTTTAAAAATCTTCTTCTCTGAAACCGCAAGGCCCAGGTCTTTGATATTTGGTATGAAGCTTTATCTAGTGGACCCCTACCAAGATTGTTCAAATTATAGTGCTGGGGCCAAAAATGCCCCCGCTCCGGGGCCCTTTGGTTTTACATGGGCTTATATAGGAAAAATCTTTAAAAATCTTCTTCTCTGAAACCGTAAGGCCCAGGTCTTTGATATTTGGTCTGAAGCTTCATCTAGTGAACCCCTACCAAGATTGTTCAAATTATAGTGCTGGTGCCAAAAATGCCCCCGCTCTGGGGCCCTTTGGTTTTACATGGGCTTATATAGGGAAAATCTTTAAAAATCTTCTTCTCTGAAACCGCAAGGCCCAGGTCTTTGATATTTGGTCTGAAGCTACATCTAGTGGACCCCTACCAAGATTGTTCAAATTATAGTGCTGGGGCCAAAAATGCCCCCCGCCCCAGGCCCCTTTGATTTTACATGGGCTAATATAGGGAAAATCTTTAAAAATCTTTTTCTCTGAAACTGCAAGGCCCAGGTCTTTGATATTTGGTATGAAGCTTCAACTGGTGGACCCCTACCAAGATTGTTCAAATTATAGTGCTGGGGCCAAAAATGCTCCCGCTCCGGGGCCCTTTGGTTTTACATGGTCTTATAAAGGGAACATCTTTAAAAATCTTCTTCTCTGAAACCCTGAGGCCCCGGTCTTTGATATTTGGTATGAAGCTTCATCTAGTGGACCCCTACCAAGATTGTTCAAATTATAGTGCTGGGGCCAAAAATGCCCCCGCCCCAGGGCCGTTTGGTTTTACATGGGCTTATATAGGGAAAATCTTAAAAAATCTTCTTCTCTGAAACCCTGAGGCCCCGGTCTTTGATATTTGGTATGAAGCTTCATCTAGTGGACCCCTACCAAGATTGTTCAAATTATAGTGCTGGGGCCAAAAATGCCCCCGCACCGGGGCCCTTTGGTTTAACATGGGCTTACATAGGGAAAATCTGTTAATATTTTCTTCTCTGAAATCGCAAGGCCCAGGTCTTTGATATTTGGTATGAAGCTTTATCTAGTGGACCCCCACCAAGATTGTTCAAATTATAGTGCTGGGGCCAAAAATGCCCCCGCTCCAGGGCCCTTGGGTTTTACATGGGCTTATATATGGAATATCTTTAAGAATTTTCTTCTCTGAAACCCTAAGGCCCATGTCTTTGATATTTGGTATGACTTCACCCCACAAGGTCCAGGTCCCCCCCCCCGCACCCCCCCCCCCCAGGTCTTTGATATTTGGTCTGAAGCTACATCTAGTGGACCCCTACCAAGATTGTTCAAATTATAGTGCTGGGGCCAAAAATGCCCCCGCCCCAGGGCCGTTTGGTTTTACATGGGCTTATATAGGGAAAATCTTAAAAAATCTTCTTCTCTGAAACCCCAAGGCCCAGGTCTTTGATATTTGGTATGAAGCTTCATCTAGTGGACCCCCACCAAGATTGTTCAAATTATAGTGCTAGGGCCAAAAATGCCCCCGCTCCAGGGCCCTTGGGTTTTACGTGGGCTTATATATGGAAGATCTTTAAGAATTTTCTTCTCTGAAACCCTTAGGCCCATGTCTTTGATATTTGGTATGACTTCACCCCACAAGGCCCAGGTTCCCCCCCCCCTACCCCCCGCACCCCCCCCCCCCCACCACCCCCCCCCCACCACCACCCCCCCCCCCCCCCCCCCGCACCCCCCCCCCCCCGCCCCGGTTTTACATGGGCTTATACAGGGAAAATCTTAAAAAAACTTCTTCTCTGAAACCGCAAGTCCCAGGTTTTTGATATTTGGTATGAAGCTTCACCTAGTGGACCCCAACCATGGTTGTTCAAAT
Organism: Lucinisca nassula; assembly: GCA_963580285.1. Taxonomy (NCBI): domain Eukaryota; kingdom Metazoa; phylum Mollusca; class Bivalvia; order Lucinida; family Lucinidae; genus Lucinisca; species Lucinisca nassula. Next base: position 106,867,233 of record OY757013.1, on the reverse strand, counting down.
TATAGCCCTAGGGCCAAAAATGCTCCCGCTCCGGGGACCTTTGGTTTTACATAGACTTATATATGGAAAATCTCTAATTGATATTTGGTATGAGGCTTAATCTAGTGGACCCCTACCAAGATTGTTCAAATTATAGTGCTGGGGCCAAAAATTTTCTTCTCTGAAACCGTAAGGCCCATGTCTTTGATATTTGGTATGAAGCTTCACCCCACAAGGCCCAGGCCCTGGGGGCCAAAAATGCCCCAATCCCGGGGCCTTTTGGTTTTACATTGGCTTATGTAGGGAAGATCTTTAAAAGTCTTCTTCTCTGAAGTCGTAAGGCCCAGGTCTTTGTTATTTGGTATGAAGCTTCATCTAGTGGACCCCTACCAAGATTTTTCAAATTATAGTGCTGGGGCCAAAAATGCCCCCGCCCGGTGGCCCTTTGGTTTTACATGAGCTTATATAGGGAAAATCTTTAAAAATCTTCTTCTCTGAAACCGCAAGGCCCAGGTCTTTGATATTTGGTATGAAGCTTCATCTAGTGGACCCCTACCAAGATTGTTCAAATTAAAGTGCTGGGGCCAAAAATGCCCCCGCTCCAGGGCCCTTTGGTTTTACATGGGCTTACATAGGGAAAATCTTTTAAAATTTTCTTCTCTGAAACCGCAAAGCCCAGGTCTTTGATATTTGGTATGAGGCTTCATCTAGTGGAACCCTACCAAGATTGTTCAAATTATAGTGCTGGGGCCAAAAATTCCCCCGCTCTGGGGCCCTTTGGTTTTACATGGGCTTATATAGGGAAAATCTCTAAAAATTTTCTTCTCCGAAAACGTAATGCCCTTGTCTTTGATATTTGGTATGAAGCTTCACCCCACAAGGCCCAGGTCCCCCCCCCGACCCCCCCCCCCCATCCCAGCCCCAGCAGGGCCTTTTTGTTTTACATGGGCTTTTATAGGGAAAATCTTTAAAAATCTTCTTCTCTGAAACTGCAAGGCCCAGGTCTTTGATATTTGGTATGAAGCTTCACCTAGTGGACCCCTACCAAGGTTGTTCAAATTATAGCCGTAGGGCCAAAAATGCCCCCGCTCCGGGGCCCTTTGGTTTTACATAGACTTATATATGGAAAATCTTGAAAAATCTTTTTCTCTGAAACCGCAATGCCCAGGTCTTTGATATATGGGATGAGACTTCATCTAGTGGACCCCTACCAAGATTGTTCAAATTATAGTGCTGGGGCCAAACCCTTTGGTTTTACATGGGCTTATATGGGGAAAATCTATAAAAAACTTCTTCTCTGAAACCGCAAGGCCCAGGTCTTTGATGTTTGGTATGAAGCTTCATCTAGTGGACCCCTACCAAGATTGTTCAAATTATAGTGCTGGGGCCAAAAATGCCCCCGCCCCGGGGCCTTTTGATTTTACATGGGCCTATATAGGGAAAATCTTTAAAAGTCTTCTTCTCTGAAACCGCTAGGCCCAGGTCTTTGATATTTGGTATGAAGCTTTACCTAGTGGACCCCTGCCAAGAATGTTCAAATTATAGTGCTGGGGCAAAAAATGCCCCTGCTCTGGGGCCCTTTGGTTTTATATGGCTTATTTAGGGAATAATCTTTAAAAATTTTCTACTCTGAAACTGTAAGGCCCATGTCTTTGATATTTGGTTTGAAGCTTCAACCCACAAGGCCCAGGCCCTGGGGCCAAAAATGCCCCCAACCTGGGGCCTTTTGGTTTTTACATGGGCTTATATAGGGAAAATCTTTAAAAATCTCGTCTCTGAAACTGCTAGGCTCAGGTCTTTGATATTTGGTATGAAGCTTTACCTAGTGGACCCTACCAAGATTGTTGCACTGATGAGTTAGGAGGCCTTCATGCGGACTGAACAAACTTTTTGTCTAAATCGCAGCGGAAGTAAGGGCGAGGATTGTGGCCATGTAAAATAGATTTAAGCCCCCCAGTGGAAATCTTTCCACTGACCGTTCCAAGGCGGTTCTTCTGTGGCGATTTATTTATGTTGTTGTTAATTACTTACTGTGTGTATCACTTGTGTCTTTTAATTTTGGATGGCCATATTGCCATTTTGTGGGAAAGTAACTGTCCTTATGGCCTTCTTTTGTTTAGGTTTCCATTATGGTCTGGTCGCTTAATGTTTGTATTTCTTTCCCTTTGGTGTCTTTGATGTGTATCGATTCCTGATCTTTGTTTTACTTCTACTTTATATAGGGAAAATCTTTAAAAATCTTCTTCTGTGAAACCACAAGGCCTAGGTCTTTGATATTTGGTGTGAAATTTCATCTAGCGGACCTCTATCAAGATTGTTCAAATTATAGGCTATTAGCCCTGGGGCCAAAAATGCCCCCGCCCCGAGACCCTTTGCTTTTACACAGACTTTAACCCACAAATCTTTAAAAATCTACTTCTCTGAAACCCCAAGGTCCATGCCTTTGATATTTGGTATGGAGCTTCATCTAGTGGACCTCTACCAAGATTGTTTAAATCATGGCCCAGAAGCTAAAAATGCCCCCGCTCCGGGGCCATTTGGTTTTACATAGGCTAATGTAGGGAATATCTTTAAAAAATCTTCTTCTCTGAAACCCCAAGGCCCAGGTCTTTGATATTTGGTGTGTAGCTTCATCTAGTGGACCTTTGCCAAGATTGTTCAAATTATAGCCTTTGTTGATATTTGGTATGAAGCTTCACCTCTTTAGACCTCCCTCAACATTATGCACATTTTAGCCCTGGGGTCAATAATGGCCCTCCCCGAGGCCCACTTGTTACTCTATCATATGGATCAGGTGAGCGATCCAGGGCCATGATGGCCCTCTTGTTCTTATTTCTGTTCTAAAATATTGATTGTGAGTACTTGATAGAACAGCCTCAATGAGGTGGTTCTAACTTGTATCTACAATCTATATTTAGCCGTCTTCCGTAGCTCAGTTGGATGCGCGTCTGACTGGTGATCAGGAGGACGGGGTTCAAAACCTGCCAGGGTCGGCAACATTCTTTCGTGGAGATTGAGCCTGAAATCTTTTCTATGGTCATTCTCTTCCTTCCGCTGCTTCAAGAAGTGTAGTTGTCAGTTTCTGGCGAAAAAATGTGCACGAAACTGGTTAACAGCTTAGGTATAAGCCTGCCCAGGAAAAATGTGGATAGGTAAACTGACCAGCTCAAAAATGACCTAAATAGTGTTGACTGGGTTATTAAACTTAAATACAAATAGGTCTTTGATATTTGATATGAAGCTTCAGCTAATTGACCCCTACCAAGATTATTCAAATAATAGTGCTGGGGCCAAAAATGCCCCCTTCTCGGGGCCCTTTTGTTACATATGGGCTTATATAGGAAAGATCTTTAAAAATCTTCTCTGAAACTGCAAGGCCCAGGTCTTTGCTATTTGGTATGAAGCTTCATCTAGTGGACCCCTACCAAGATTGTTCAAATTATAGTGCTGGGGCAAAAACGCCCCCCGTCCCGGGACCCTTTGGTTTTACACAGGCTTATATATAGGGAAAATCATTAAAAATCTTCTTCTCTGAAACTTCTTGGCCCAGGTCTTTGATATTTGGTATGCAGCATCATCTTGTGGACCTCTATCAAGATTGTTCAAATTATAGCCCTGGGGCCAAAAATGTCCCCGCTCCGGGGCCCTTTGGTTTGACATAGACTTATATAGGGAAAATCTTGAAAAATCTTCTCTGAAACCACAAGGCTTAGGTATTTGATATTTGTTGTGAAGGTTCAGCTAATTGACCTCTACCAAGATTGTTCAAATTAAAGCCCTGAGACCAAAAATGCACACTCCATGTGGCCCTTTGGTTTTACATAGACTTATATAGGGAAAATCTTTAAAAATCTTCTGATCTGAAACCACAAGGCTTAGGTCTTTGATATTTGTTATGAAGCTTTAGCTAGTGGACCTCTACCAAGACTGTTCAAATTATAGCCCTGTGGCCAGAAATGGCCCCGCTCCAGGGCCCTTTGGTTTTACATAGACTTATATAGGATAAATCTTTAAAAATCTTCTTCTCTTAAACCACAAGGCCCAGGTCTTTGATATTTGGTATGAAGCATCATCTTGTGGACCTCTACCAAGATTGTTCAAATTATAGCCCTGGGGCCAAAAATGCCCCCCCCCCCCACTCTGGGGCCCTTTGGTTTTACATAGACTTACATAGAGAAAATCTTGAAAAATCTTCTTCTTTGAAACCACAAAGCTTAGGTCTTTGATATTTGTTTTGAAGGTTCAGCTAATGGACCTCTACCAAGGTTGTTCAAATTAAAGCCCTGAGAACCAAAAATGCCCCCGCCATGTGGCCCTTTGGTTTTACATAGACTTATATAGGGAAATTCTTGAAAAATCTTCTTCTCCGAAACTGCAAGGCTTAGGTCTTTGATATTTGTTATGAAGCTTCAGCTAGTGGACCTCTACCAAGATTGTTCAAATTACAGCCCTGGGGCCAGAAATGCCCCCGCTCTGGGGCCCTTTGGTTTTACATAGACTTACATAGAGAAAAATCTTGAAAAATCTTCTTCTCTGAAACCACAAAGCTTAGGTCTTTGATATTTGTTTTGAAGGTTCAGCTAATTGACCTCTACCAAGATTGTTCAAATTAAAGCCCTGAGACCAAAAATGCCCACTCCATGTGGCCCTTTGGTTTTACATAGACTTATATAGGGAAAATCTTTAAAAATCTTCTGATCTGAAACCACAAGGCTTAGGTCTTTGATATTTGTTATGAAGCTTTAGCTAGTGGACCTCTACCAAGACTGTTCAAATTATAGCCATGGGGCCAGAAATGGCCCCGCTCCAGGGCCCTTTGGTTTTACATAGACTTATATAGGATAAATCTTTAAAAATCTTCTTCTCTTAAACCACAAGGCCCAGGTCTTTGATATTTGGTATGAAGCATCATCTTGTGGACCTCTACCAAGATTGTTCAAATTATAGCCCTGGGGCCAAAAATGCCCCCCCCCCCCCCCCCACACACACACACACACTCTGGGGCCCTTTGGTTTTACATAGACTTACATAGAGAAAATCTTGAAAAATCTTCTTCTTTGAAACTACAAAGCTTAGGTCTTTGATATTTGTTTTGAAGGTTCAGCTAATGGACCTCTACCAAGGTTGTTCAAATTAAAGCCCTGAGAACCAAAAATGCCCCCGCCATGTGGCCCTTTGGTTTTACATAGACTTATATAGGGAAATTCGTGAAAAATCTTCTTCTCCGAAACTGCAAGGCTTAGGTCTTTGATATTTGTTATGAAGCTTCAGCTAGTGGACCTCTACCAAGATTGTTAGCTCACCTGAGCCTTTAGGCTCATAGGTGAGCTTATAGTATAGCCATGGTCCGTCGTCCGTCCGTCCGTCCGTGCGTCCGTCCGTCCGTCCACCATTTTCAAAGATCTTCTTCTCCTATACTGCAGGGCCAATCAAAGCCAAATTTCATATGGAGCCTCAGTGGGATGGGGGAACGAAAGTTTGTTCGCGGGGTCTGGATCACATGACCAAGATGGCCGCCATGCCCATATATGGTAAAAAGCCTTCAAAAATCTTCTTCTCCAGAACCATTAGGCCAGTGGCCTTGAAACTTGGCATGTAGCATATGGTACTCGGGCCCATCATGGTTTGTACAAATGGTGACCCTGGGTTGACCTTGACCTATTTTACAGCAATGTCAAATTTGTCGACTTAGGCTTTTGCATGGGGCAAAGTGAAAATAATGGATTTATAGGAAACCATTGAAGACAGTGTCACCAAAATTTGTAGATCAGGTAAACTAATTGAATACATGAAGATCTATGGGTCAGAAAGGTCAAGGTCATTCATTGGCCGTAGACCAAGGTCATTCAGGATCCATATTTCAAACATTTTTTTCTCCAAAACTGCTGAGCCAATTTAAGTAAAATTTAATATGGAGCCTTTGTGAGTTGAACAAATGAAAAAATGCCAATACGGTCTAGATCACATGACCAAAATGGCCGTCACGCCCATATATGGTAAAAAGCCTTAAAAATTCTTCTCCTCCAGAACCGTAAGGCCAATGGCCTTGAAACTTGGCATGTAGCATATGGTACTCAGGCCCATCATAGTTTGTACAAATGGTGACCCTGAGTTGACCTTGACCTATTTTACAGCAATGTCAAATTTGCCGACTTAGGCTTTTGCATGGGAAAAAGTGAAAATAATGGATTTTTAGGAAACCATTGAAGACACTGTCACCAAAATTAGTAGATAAGGTAAAGTAGCTGAATACATGAAGATCTATGTGTAAGAAAGGTCAAGGTCATTAATTGACCTTAGACCAAGGTCACGCAGGTTCCATATTTCAAACATTTTTTCTCAGAAACTACTGAGCCAATTGAAGTGAAATTCAATATGGAGCCTTTGGGAGTTGAACAAATGAAAAGCTGCCAATATGGTCTAGATCACATGACCAAGATGGCCACCACGCCCATATATGGTAAAAACACTTCGAAATTCTTCTTCTCAAGAACCGTAAGGCCAATGGCCTTGAAACTTGGCATGTAGCAAATGGTACTCGGGTCTATCATAATTTGTTCAAATGGTGACCCTGGGTTGAACTTGACCTATTTTACAGTAATGTCAAATATGCTGACTTAGGCTTTTGCATAGGAAAAAGTGAAAAAAATGGATTTTTAGCTCACCTGAGCCTTTAGGCTCATAGGTGAGCTTATAGTATAGCCATGGTCCGTTGTCCGTCCGTCCACCATTTTCAAAGATCTTCTCCTATACTGCAGGGCCAATCAAAGCCAAATTTCATATGGAGCCTCAGTGGGATGGGGGAACGAAAGTTTGTTCGCGGGGTCTGGATCACATGACCAAGATGGCCGCCATGCCCATATATGGTAAAAAGCCTTCAAAAATCTTCTTCTCCAGAACCATAAGGCCAGTGGCCTTGAAACTTGGCATGTAGCATATGGTACTCAGGCCCATCATGGTTTGTACAAATGGTGACCCTGGGTTGACCTTGACCTATTTTACAGCAATGTCAAATTTGCCGACTTAGGCTTTTGCATGGGGCAAAGTGAAAATTATGGATTTATAGGAAACCATTGAAGACAGTGTCACCAAAATTTGTAGATCAGGTAAAGTAACTGAATACATGAAGATCTATGGGTGATAAAGGCCAAGGTCATTCATTGGCCTTAGACCCAAGATGGCCACCATGCCCATATATGGTAAAAAACCTTCAAAAATCTTCTCCAGAACCATAAGGCCATTGGCCTTGAAACTTGGCATGTAGCATATGGTACTCGGGCCCATCATGGTTTGTACAAATGGTGACCCTGGGTTGACCTTGACCTATTTTATAGCAATGTCAAATTTGCCGACTTAGGCTTTTGCATGGGGCAAAGTGAAAATAATGGATTAATAGGAAACCATTGAAGACAGTGTCACCAAAATTGGTAGATCAGGTAAAGTAACTGAATACATGAAGATCTATGGGTGAGAAAGGTCAAGGTCATTCATTGGCCTTAGACCCAAGATGGCCGCCATGCCAACAAATATTGAGGTGGCATTTTAAAATTTATGAGCAGGGTAAATGACATTTTCTGCTGATCTAAGTAGGAAAATTGTCACCAGACAGGTGAGCGGTTCAGGACCACTGGTCCTCTGGTTCAAATTACAGCCCTGGGGCCAGAAATGCCCCCGCTCTGGGGCCCTTTGGTTTTACATAGACTTACATAGAGAAAAATCTTGAAAAATCTTCTTCTCTGAAACCACAAAGCTTAGGTCTTTGATATTTGTTTTGAAGGTTCAGCTAATAGACCTCTACCAAGATTGTTCAAATTAAAGCCCTGAGAGCAACAATACCCCCGTCATGTGGCCCTTTGGTTTTACATAGACTTATATAGGGAAAATCTTGAAAAATCTTCTCTGAAACCACAAGGCTTAGGTCTTTGATATTTGTTATGAAGCTTCAGCTAGTGGACCTCTACCAAGATTGTTCAAATTACAGCCCTTAAGGCCAGAAATGCCCCCGCTCCAGGGCCCTTTCGTTTTACATAGACTATAATAGCGAAAATCTTGAAAAAACTTCTTCTCTAAAACCACAAGGCTGAGGTATTTGATATTTGTTGTGAAGCTTCAGCTAGTGGACCTCTACCAAGATTGTTCAAATTATAGCCCTGAGACCAAAATGCCCCTGTCACGTGGCCCTTTGGTTTTACATAGACTTATATAGGGAAAATCTTGAAAAATCGTCTTCTTTGAAACCACAAGGCCCAGGTCTTTGCTATTTGGTATGAAGCTTCATCTAGTGGACCCCACCAAGATTGTTCAAATTATAGCCCTGGGGCCAAAAATGCCTCCGCCCCGGGGCCCTTTGGTTTTACATAGGCTTATATAGGGAAAATACTTAAAAATCTTTATCTGAAACTACAAGGCCCAGGTCTTTGATATTTTATATGAAGCTTCATCTTGTGGACCTCTTCCAAGATTGTACAAATTATAGCCCTGGGGCCAAAAATGTCCCCGCTTTTGGGCTGTTTGGTTTTACATAGACTTATATAGGGAAAATCTTGAAAAATCTTCTTCTCTGAAACCACAAGGCTTAGGTATTTGATATTTGTTATGAAGCTGCAGCTAGTGGCCCTCTACCAAGATTGTTCAAATTATAGCCCTGAGACCAAAAATGCCCCCGCCATGTGGCCCTTTGGGAAAATCTTGAAAAATCTTCTACTCTGAAACCTTAAGGCTTAGGTCTTTGATATTTGTTATGAAGCTTCAGCTCGTGGACCCCTATCAAGATTGTTCAAATTATAGCCCTAGGGCCACAAATACCACGCCCCGGGGCCCTTTGGTTTTACATAGACTTATATAGAGATAATCTTTGAAAATCTTCTTCTCTGAAACAGCAAGGCCCAGTTCTTTGATATTTGGTGTGAAGCTTCATCTAGTGGACCTCTATCAAGATTGTTTAAATTATAGCCCTGAGGCTAAAAAATGCGCCCACCCCGGGGCCATTTGGTTTTACATAGGCTTATATAGGGAATATCTTTTAAGAAAACCTTCTTCTCTGAAACCGCAAGGCCGAGGTCTTTGATATTTGGTGTGTAGCTTCATCTAGTAGACCTTTGCCAAGATTGTTCAAATTATAGCCTTTGTTGATATTTGGTATGAAGCTTCACCTTTTTAGACCTCCCTCCCCGGGGCCCACTTGTTACTCTGTGGATCAGGTGAGCGATCCAGGGCCATTATGGCCCTCTTGTTCATCTTACAAATTTTCGTTTTTGGTGATAAAGTTTACAATGTATTTGTATAGGCATGTTTTCGTAATGGCCTGGCTATAGCCTTTGAAAGCAGTATAGATCCAGATAATCTGGCTTTTCCATTCTGTGATAAATATGGAAATCCTGCAACACATCACGTGAACAAGTCCGTGAAATGAACACCCCCTGAACCTCACTTCATACAGAGGAAACTGGGGTTTACGGGGGGTATACATTATTTTTCTTATTTCTGCTCCAGGTCATAGGTTGTGGGTACTCGTTAGAACAGCCTCAACTGAGGCGGTTCTAACGAGTACCCACAGCCTATGTTGGTAGTAAAAATAAGAAAAATATTATGGATTTTCATCAGAAATTAGCCGTTTTGGAGGTGTGAAAAAATGCACTATGTCGCACGGGTGTGTTATCGAAATGAATGTATTTGTTTAGGCATTTTTTCTTAATGACCCGGCTATAGCCTTTGAAAGCAGTATAGATCCAGATAAGTTGGCTTTTCCATTCCATGGTAAAAATGGAAAACATGGAACACAAATGACTGAAAATTGGGGAGGTTTGTAGCCTATTGAAATATTCAACATGTTGAGAGTAAAGTTTGTCTTAAGGGGAACGGGAACACCTGGCAGATTTTTCCGCCATTTTTCAAAGGGAGAAAACTTTCGGGACTTCCTGATCTTTTTTCTATAAGCCCTGTCCCACTGAAGAAGGGGTCTACTCTTAAAGGAAAGAATTTGCTCCACAGGAGCAAATTCGTTCCTTTTAGAGTTGACCCCTATTGATATGGGAGACAAAAATACTTTTGCAGAAGTTGCCTCCCCTGAAGGTGTTCCCATTACCCTTAAAGTTTTCTGTATATTTCTGATTGCATATAAATGCTGTACATGCATGTAAAAAGGCTATTATTTATTTTCATTTATTTGTTGTAAAAATGCATTACCATGATATTATAAAAGTAAATATTATCTCTTGATTATTCGAACTTTTGATGTTTGTTTCTGTTAAGCCATTCCAGTTCTCCTAGCTGTACTTCAGTGGATTCATGTCTGGTGATAAGGAGTATTCTTTAATGGATGTTAATCCATTGTATACTAGTGGACTCTTCCATTGCTATATGTTGGACAAGTCCACTTGTCATATAAGGGGTGTCAGGCGTGTTTTTTCGTTTTCATTCTATTTTTGACAGAAAATTCTGTTAGCCAATAGTGCAGGTCTGCACTGTTTGCCAAGGTACCCTTTTAGGGGTTTCCCGCCAACAATGGGTTAATCATGGTATAAGAATCTTACATGGATGTGAGAGGTGGATATAAAAATACATCCCGACTATCCAGCAATAGTGATGCCGGACAGTGATCATGCGGAATAGGTTATTCTTGTACACCAGAAAAGGAAATCCGCGATTTTACCCTGGGATTGAAATTTATGTTCTGACCCTGGTGCTCCGATCCCAAATCTAATATAATCGCGTGTTTGATAAATGCACTGGTTGATTACGACCTTGTGTGCGCCGTCGTTAAGGTTGGCGTCATGCACGATCCGTGGCGTCACTTTACATTCCTGCAGTGTCAGCACAAAATGGCGGACGTTGGTAACCGAAGTGACTGCAGCATTGAAATTCCGCCCTAAGAAATGGAAGGTATGCAAGAAAAAGAATCCAATATGGATGTGAGGGGTAGATAGAAAAATCCCTCCCATAGAGATCACTGTCCGGCATCACTCGGCAAGCCTCGTGATGCCGGACAGTGACCCTTGGGACGGATTTTTCTATCCACCCCTCACACACATATAAGATTATTATATTCTATCCACCCCTCATTTCCACGTGAGATTCCTATTCTTGCATACCTTTCATTTTTGATAGTGGACATTTTATAATGCAGTCAGTTTGATAGTCGACGTCCGCCATAGATTGGGCTCATTACGAAAACACGCCTATACAGATACATTGTAACCTTAATCGCGGAAAAAATGAACATTTTAAGATGAAAAAATGTCATTTTTTTCTTATATCTGCTCAAAATATAAATTGTGGGTACTCGTTAGAACCGCCTCATCGAGGAGGTTCTAACGAGTACCCACAATCTATATTTTAGAGCAGAAATAAGAAAAATAAGGCTTACCCCTGTAAACCCCAGTTTTACTATATAAAAGTGGGGATCAAGGGGGTCAAAATTATATAGGCGTATTTTCGTGATGTGCATGATGCCTCCATGCAGAGCTGAAACCGACCACACATGGGTTCTGGTAAACAGCTTAGAGGCAAAGTGATGCGTATTAGACCCTCGATGCATATAAACCCTATTGGTTTCATTGGGCGACAGCGCCTGAGATGTCATTTCATCTCAGTGTCGAGTAAAAGTCGCACGAAATTGGAAACAACGTGTCCAAAATGACCTATATAGTGTTGTTCCCAGTTTACCTCTGACGCCATGATTTACCGGCCCCGATAGCTCAGTTGGTAGAGTGTCTGCTCCGGGGAACGGGAGGTTCGATCCCGGGCCGCGACATACCAAAGCCGTTAAGAATGGTACTAGCTGCTCATCGCTAAGCACTCAGATTTACGGGGTAGAGCTAGGACTGGTCGACCCAGTGTCAGGATAATGTGACTGGGTGTGGTATCTTGTAATGTGTCTGGGACATGATACTTCAGTGAGGCAGCACTATAAAAGTGAGCATTGAGCTCCCTGTCGCAACCAAACACCGTCGCGATATGACTGAAATTGAAAGCGACGTTAAACCCGAATTCACACACACACACTCTGACGCCATGAAGGAGGTGAGTAGATTGCTGTCGTTGCAGCAGTTAACGACTTAGATTTACAACCTTATGTGCAATGGTTTAGTTGGAAAATTCCGTGCTTGCTGAAACACACGTGGTATTCGACTACCTGGAACGCAGACGGACACCAAAAACGCCGACTATTTACTTTCGATTTGAAAGAGGGTGAGTCGATAAAATCCTGTTTTTCTGCGACCCTATTAAACAAATCTAGTTTGATTTTTGCTGTTTTCTTCTGGAACTGTCACAGCTGTTTTGCAATGGTGTTTTTGCTTCGACAGATTACAAGAAAGCGTCTTTGCAGACAACTAAAAGGCAACACATGCAATTTCTAAAGAAATTAGTGTAATTACCAGAAATTCGACTGATTTATCCAAAGATGTCATTGTAGCTTGAAAGAAAAATAGTTCTTATTCAAAAATAAACTCCTTTATACTTGTGTCACACGTTGCTCGGGCAGCAATAAGCATAGAATTGAGTGCACCATGCTGAAAGAAGATAATCCTTATGACAGACGCATTCCTTTGATGTTACCATGAAACGCAGACAATGGATACCAATGACGGATTTACCAATTAATGCCTAAATCAGTACCTACTTGCATATCTCCTTAATTGTGAGCACGGTTATGAACAGTCTTGTCTTGAATATTTCCCACGTATATAAACGACGACGGTGAAAATAGCATAAGAAGAGTAAATGAATTCTCTCTCTCTCTCTCTCTCTCTCCTCTCTCTCTCTCTCTCTCTCTCTCTCTCTCTCTCTCTCTATGTGCCTGGAATAGGGAGTATGGATTTCAACGATTTCCATTTCAGGTCATGTTTGGATAGTTCATGGAGATGTTGCACTGATGAGTTAGGAGGCATTCATGCGGACAAATAGTCTAAATCGCGATGGGAATAAGGGCGAGGATTGTGGCCACGTAAAATCGAATTAAGCCCCCCACTGGAATTCGTTTCCGCTGACCGTTCCAAGGCGATTCTTCGGTCGCGATTATTTTCGTTATGGTTTGTCTTTAGGTGTTTGTGTCGCTTCTGTTATTTTATTTTGGATAGCCTATTGGCCATTTTGTGGGAAAGTAACTGTCCTTTTGGCTTCATTTGGCTGTTGGTGTTTCCATTAGGTCTGTTGTTGCATGTTTGTGTTTCTTTCCCTTTGGTGTCTCTGATGGGAGCTATGGGTTGATTGTATCGATTCCTGATTATTGCCTCTACTTCTATTTTTCATTTTTCTTTAGTTACAAAAGTGTCTTAAGAAGACAACTGATGAATAGGAACAGTCAGAGAGCCTTTCCTTGGTTCTAATAATTCTTTTTCTATAATAGTTTCACATTTTATTGAATAAAATAATACAAATGAGAAATTACAATTCACATAGGTTTTCAAGATAAATCGTTCACAGAGGATTTTCCAGATAGACCACAAATCGGCTGATAAATGTTCAAGGTTTCATTTCGATATTCTTTTTAGAAGTCTATCTCTAGACCCAAACCATTTATTTCTTCGGATGTTTAAAGGGCCGGAAACTGAAGAAACCGGGTCGACAGTGGTGGTTCTTGTGCAAATATATATTTATGTACAATGACACTTCTAAAGGTCCGCAAATGTTAGAGGTTTCGTTCAGATAGTTTATATAATATTAGATCAAAACCCATAAACCGTAGTTTCAGATATCAATGTTTCAAATGCCAACAATGGGCCTTCATGACCTAGCGGATTAGAGCGCTGTCTCTTTACCATATATATCGTCTCTCACTGCTGTGGGTTCGAACCTCGCGAGGGTCACATTTGAGACGCCAAGTTCTGCAACGGATTGTCAGGTCGTCTTCTTGTTATTGAGGCGTTTTTTTTTTTGTTTGTTTGTTGTTTTTTTTTGTTTTTTATTATTTGAGGTTTAACGTCCCCGTCAACACTGTAAAGGTCATTTTGGAGACGTTGCTTCCAATTTTGTGGGACTTTTGCCCGACATTGAGATGAAATGACATCACAAGCCCTGCCGCCCAATGAAACCAAAGGGTTTACAAGCATGGACGGGCCGACTCGCACCGCTTTGTCTGGGCAGGCTTAGATCCTCTAAGCGGTTTACCAGTACTCGTGTGCGGGTCGGTTTCAGCTCTGCGTGGAAGCATCATGCAGCCCATATATTTCTTCAAGCCCCGATGGGCGGGGGCCGGTTATTAAGGCGTAACTATACCAAATTTAGTGACACAGAGGCCTTTCTGAGATTTAATCTTCATCAGTGTGTCTCAACCCCAAAGTTTTGAAACCGAAACGGATGATGGAAAAGACCCGGCAAACACAGCACATCCCCCTCCAAGCACTCACCGACCGACGTAGCTCATGATACAGGTCAACTTGAGGCATCACGCAAGATGTAATTTGGGTTTCACCAACCTCTGATTAATGATGGGATGAAAATAAGTGAAATTATCTTAATAGGGGCCGTACCCCATATAGTAGTAGTAGTAGTAGTAGTAGTAGCTGTTGTTGTTATTGTAGTAGTAGTAGTAGTAGTACCCCATATAGTAGTAGTAAGAAGAACCGCCACACAGATAAAAGTGGCGGATTTTACACGATATGAACGTGTATTGGAAATGTGAGTGCAATCCGTCAAAACTGTTCGTGAGACAGCAGGTTTCAAGTGCTGACGGATAGACGTTTCTCCAACCTGTTCATGTTTAAAACTGTTGGGCATCTGCAAGCCAGGTTTCGCATCGGCGCACTTTAATTCATTCCATCACTGGTCGTATTAAATCATTTATGCACCGTGATGCATCTGAAAGCAATCAGACTCTACAGCTACACAGGTTGATATGATTCTTACCTGGTCGCAGACGCCTTTCATGGTACATGTACCTCATATATGACAAACAGAATCTTCCACATAGCAATATTTAACAGGCGGTTTTCTCCTTTGTTTAATTTGTTGTAAGTTTTACAAAGGCACTGACGATTTAAGCAAACGGTGTAGACCAATTACCGATTTTTGCGGCGTCTCATCTTGATCTGCATTTCCATATTTGGGACGCTTGACAAATATTGGCCTCAAACTACATAGTTAAATCGCTCGGACAGCTGACAAAATCTTTACACTTACGCCATGAGTTTCTGCCACTTTGCGAAAAACATGTATAGTTATTATTATGTAAGATGCTTCAATTAAAATCATCAAAATGCGAGATATAGTAGTTCATCTCACCGCCGTGGGTTCGAGCCTCGCTCTGGTCACGTGTGAGACGCCAAGTTCTGCAACGGAAGGTCAGGTGGTTTTTCTCCGGGTACTCCGGTTTTCGCCCACCTATGATTAACGATCGGCTCGATATGAGTGAAATAATCTTGAAAGGGCCGTAAAACCCAAACCAAAAAAAAAAATAGTAGATCATGATGAGACAGCTCCGAATGAGAGGTTTCACCCTGTTTTACATGCGGACACTTTGTATTCATTCCGCTTCGTTATTATATCCCATGTCTGTCAATTAGAAGCCACGGTGGTGCAGAGGATAAGCTACTCGCCTCGCAAACCAGGGGTCGTGGGATCGATTCCGGGCTTCACCAGACTTTCGGGCGAATCTTTAAACTGAGGTCCCGTCTCCATATGACCTTGTTGTTTGTGGGGACGTAAAACTTAAACGTACCCGCCTTTCGGGGATTGAAGAAATAGATGGGCTACATGGTGCTTCCACGCAGACCAAAAACTGACCACACATTAGTACTAAGGCATAGTGGCGTTAGTCAGACCGTCCAATGCGTATAAGCATTTTGGTTTCATTGGGCGACAGGGCTTGAGATGTCATTTCATCTCAATATCGGGTAAAAGTCCCACAAAATTGGAAGCAACGTCTCCAGAATGACCTAAATATTGTTAACGCGGACGTTAAACCTCAATTCAAACATAAATATCCTGGCAATATTTAATTTTTGACACCTGTTTTGCCATCCATTCTTTTCAGCTGAAGGGGGTTGGGTGAGGTTCTAATGTTTTAACCCACAATGGAATCTTCCACCTAGTAAGTTTGGAGTGGCTTTTTCCAATTATAAGGGTGTCGGGTTTTTTATTTTGTGGCAAATTTTACAAAAATGAATGTTCTTTAGCAAACAGTGTAGACCCAGATCAGACGCCGTGTTCTGCGGCGTCCGATCTGGCTCTGCGCTGTTTGTTAATTTCCCAAAAAGGGCCGCTAGGCATACATGGTTAATTATATAGTCATTCTTTCATGTGCGTCATTCTTTCCCGATTTTTTTCTATAAATTTCACATTGTTTATCCGTAATTTCGTAAGACCCGACCCTACCAACACGTACCACACGCTGGAACAACGTCATATCAACGTCGTTATAATAATGCATAATCATATTTATCAGTCAAAATAATGAAACAAACTCGTACAGTTCCAGTACGATCTGTTTTGAAATTTAATGTATAATGATATTTATCTGTCCGAATAATGAAATTAAAAGTATTCTGCATGGACAAAAGGTAACATGAATGACTGAATTCATGTCCGTAGTTGTTTTGCGGAAATACGCTATTAATAGACCAAAGGAAATTTACAAATCTTGCCTGAATTCACACATTTATGACAGCTATTAAAATTGCGCTATTCGGCCCCCGCCCATCGGGGCTTGAAGAAATAGATTTACACGCAGAGCTGAAACCGACCGCACACGAGTACCGGTAAACCGCTTAGAGGACCTAAGCCTGCCCAGGCAAAGCGGTGCGAGTCGGACCGCCCATGCTTATACACTCTATTGGTTTCATTTGGCGACAGGGCTTGAGATGTCATTTCATCTCATTGTCGGGTAGAAGTCCCACAAAATTGGAAGCAACGTCTCCAAAAATGACCTATACAGTTTTGACGGAGACGTTAAACCTCAAATCAAACAAACAAATCATATGCGTTATTTAAAGTCTTATGCGCGCATATGACTCACATGCGGTATTAAGACATGCCGTCCGACGAAATGCGAAAGGCAATCGTATCGATTCCTGGTCATTGCCTTCCCTTCTACATTGAGAATACCCTCTTGGGTCGAGGTACACTGTGGAAAGGCTCGAGCGGAATTATTTTAAAATTAAACGAAAACATTATGTATTCTACTCCTCTTTTTCATTTTTCCACGCTTGTGGTTTTCACGTCAGTGGTAACCATTACTTTGTGCCGTCTGCATTGCGTGGTATATGTGCGGGTCGTCATTGGTATCCTTATTCGAACATCCCAATCATGGATTTCACATCTATAAATCTAAAATCCTGCTTTTTGCTAATTATAAGAACGCATGTCAGGTACTCTACGCATAAGTATTTTATGCTATTCAGGAAGTATTGAAATTTATGTATGAATTATTGCTGTAAAACTAAAAACAATATCGACTTGCATCAAACATCTATTTTTTGCCGAATAAAATAGCTTAAAATTCGTCATTGACAGAAGGATTTACGTCCGCAGTTCGTGGAAAGTATTCCGAGACTCTGCGAAACGGATTGCTATCAACATCTGCGGGCATCTATTCAATATATACCCGTAAAATGCGATTTTATTCAACTCACCACGAATGTTTGTTTGTTTTTTCAGTCGGCGTTTTCGGTATCCGTCTGCGTTCCAGGTAGTCGAATGCCCCGTGTGTTAAAGCAAATGCTACACAAATTGAGTTCTGAACAACCCAGAGACTGGGATAAGTATTTACCCGCATTGTTGTTTGCTGTAAGAGAAGTTCCTCAAGAGAGCTTTGAACCGTTTGAACTCTTGTTCTGCCGTAATTTAAAAGGGCCAATGTTAATTTTGAGAGAACTTTGGTCAGAGGAGGTAGAGGGCGAACAGATGCATTCGACCGACAAATATATGATTGATTTGAGGAATAGAATTAAAGAAACGTGTAAATTAGCACATGAGAACCTTAGGCACATTGTCTTTTGTCTCACTCATTGACCTCGACTGAGGTCGATGAGAGCTACGCATTTTCATTGAATGATTGTACATTCCCTTTAGGAAGGAATATTAAATCATTTGGTGATGTTCCAGTTTCGGATAAATTAACTCCGGAACAACAAAGTGAAATTAAGACGCTCATACGCCAGTATCCGGACGTATTGACAAGTATACCAGGTCGTACTGACCGCATCCAGCATGATAAAGTTGCTGACGACGGAACCAGTAAGGTCTCATGGCTATGGAATCCCGTATAAGACACGTGACGTCATGGAGAATGAGATTCAAGAAATGCTTGATTTTGATATAATTGAACCCTCAGTTTCTCCATATTCGTCGCCTCTTGTACTGAAGAAAGACGGATCGGCATGGTTCTGTATCGACTTCCGTAAGCTTAATAAGATGCCACCGCCATTTGGTGCAGAACCAATGCCGAATAGGAAGGGAGTGATCAACAGAATGTCCGGCCATAGATATTTCGCGAAAATGGATATTTGTAAAGGCTATTGGCAGTTGGGACTCGCCGAGGCAGCGAAACCACTAACTTCATTTGAGACTCCTAAGGGTGTTTTTTTTTTTTTTTTTTTTTAAATTCGAAAACCATCCCAGTCCTTCGTTCTGTAGATTGATGCGTAAGGTGTTGCAAGACGTTCCCAGTGTGGATAGTTTCGTTGATGATATGTGAATTTTTACTCCAACATGGAGGCAGTATGTGATCTCTTTACATTAGGTTCTAGACCGCGTCATGTCTGCCTGTTTGATGGCGAAACCTTCGAAATGCATGATTGGGTTTGAATGGATTGATTGTCTTGGACACAATATCGTCGAGCAGACGTTGAGACCGCAAGAAGACAAGATTCGTGCCATTAAGGAGGCATCCAGACCCACAACTAAGAAGCAGATCATATCATTCCTTGGTGTAGCAGGAGGAGGTCTATCCCTAATTTCGCCACACTAGCTTCCCCGTTAACCGATGTGACGAAGAAAGATAGACCTAACGCCATCAAAGTATATCAAGACTGTCATGAGAAAGCTTTTCAGACGTTGAAGAATAGGCTCACGTCTAGCCCTATTCTTCACATGCCCAGATTTAATGACAGTCACCCCTTAATTCTAAGGTCCGATGCTTGGACACGGACATAGGTGCTGTCCTTCTACAAATGTTTGAGAATGAAGGTAAACTTCCAATAGCGTATGCTAGTAGAAAACTTTTACCTACGGAACGAAACTATTCGGTCATTGAGAAGGAATGTTTAGCCATTGTGTGGGGTATTAAGAAGTTTCACACGTATCTTTTGGGGGTTGAATTCTGGCTTGAAACTGACCATAAACCTCAATCCGCCAAGGGACTTAACCCACGTATCATGCGATGGGCGTTAAAGATTCAGCCCTATCGCTACAGAATCATAGTTATCAGAGGATTGGAAAATGTGGGAGCTGACTATCTCAGTAGGAGATAATAACCATACTTACATGTATATTGAGGTATATAGCTATGTTATGTTCGCCAACAAACTCTTGTCGATCATTACAAAAAGGAATTCTTTCACTTCCCTTTTCCCCCTGATGGGTGAACTTTTGTCACAACAAGGCATTTCTTACATACAAGACTAAACTTATAAGCGTATAAACGCCATAATGGTTCAGAACGGTTTAAGCGCGTATATACGACTTGTTTTCTATTTTTGTAAGACACGTTTCTAAAATGTATGTGCTGCGTTGGATAATATGCTCTGTCAGGATAATGGCCTGCTCATATTTATGGGCAGTTTCATACATGCATAACATGTTGTTTTATCCCTTTAGAAATTACGTCTAACATATCAGACAGATTTAGTTAAAAGGTTATATTTTCCAACCCTCTGACTGGTATCAGTTGCTGGTCGGCCTGTGTAATATTCCATACAGGCGACGTGTCGATCATGCGAACCAGTTTTGTGAGCCTATGTTGTATGGTCATCGCATGATCGAAATAAGTGGCCTGACACATCCCTATATAAGTTAGGGACCTTTCAACGTCGTCTGTGGGACAGAACACTTCCATAGGCGACGTTGCAGGGTCAGGTGAAGGCTGGCAGCAGTAAGTATAAGGTTTATTTTTAGATACAGCTCTTCTCTTTCTTGTTATGTTCTTCTCGTGTATATATTGCTATTTTCTCCCTGTACATCCTACAAGGATGGCGCTTTTGTTGAGCAGGTGAGAAATGGGTCTCAAGCATTGGATCGGTTGCTTCCATAGCTCACCGTTCATTGTAAAGGCAGATAATAGCGTTACGATTTCTGTTCCGTTCATTGTAATGGCAGATAACCGCATGGCGATTTATATACCGTGTATGACGGCGTTTGTTCATGAGCACGCACGCAGGACATGCAAGCACGCACGCATGCATGCATGCACGCACTCATTGCTAGCAATGTAATATAGATTCTGATCAGGCGCAGTTTAAGGTCACAAACATCATTCTTTATTGTGCGTTTTATTGCATTGAGGGTCCTGATCAGACGCAACATTGAATTATGCAGTAGTGGTGGTATTGTACATTTTGCCCTTGATTGAAGACTCTGATTAGATGCAACGTTAAGTTATAAAGAAATATTGTTAATGTACCTTATATTGGGTACGTTAACATCCGGGTTTGATCAGACGTCACGTACGTTTTTATGTGCTATGTTTTTAACGTTCATGTGGCTCCAAGCGAATGTTCTAGTTAAGAAATAGATCAGCTCTAGCTGTGATTTGTTGAGTAATAAATCACAGTTTGGAGGTCAGTTGTAAAGTAGACAAATCACGCACGCGTAGCGCGTGTGATTTGTCTTCTTACAACTGACGGACAAACTGTTATTTATAACTCAACAAATCACAGACTAGAGCTGATCTATTACGATTCTAACACGCTGAAAATCGGCAATAACGGTGTTGTTTCCTTCAAAATCTCACAACTTTTTGCCATTGTTAGAAGGAATCCCGCTTAAATTATCGACTGAAACACATGCATTTATATCTTTTTCTAACGTTTTCAATGCGAGAAAATGATGTTACACCGTCTAACGTCGAGTAAATCGACTAGTGACGTCATAAATTGGCAGTTTTTAATGACGTCACTTGAGCTGTGAATTGTTGCAGAATAAAACAGTTATTTTCCATTGCCTATATAGGCGCGCTGTGATAGAATTATTATTTTGAGGGAGTACCTTGTGCTCTCCGGTACAGTGTGTAGGACTGGAGCGATTACACTGTACTCGCTGTTGGTTGTCAAAATCGTACCCTTTACTCGTCATCGGTTGGCAAGCTGATGAGTACCAAGCTTAGGCCTACACTGCTGTTTATCAGTACGAGTGAGTACCCTTCACTCGTCGATTGAGGCGGTGTACTCGGATCAGAGTACCTTCGAGCGACTCGTTGTCGCTGTGATGATTATATGACGTTGATGCACTCATTTTTTCTTGTTTCTGCTTTGGAGTGGGTACTCGTTAGAACGGCCCCACACAGTGACACGTTTCTAACGTGTGGACGCGGTCCGGGCTCTGGGAAGAAGTAGGAAACAATATCGAACTTTTCCACCGTCATTTATAGCCATGTGTTTCGTTAGAAAACATTATATCTGTGGTATCACATTTTAGTTTGCGCACTTGTGGTTCTAAGAGATGGTTAAATATTTTACAAGTAAAACGTTTCCGTATTTATCTGTGTATGAAAAAGGTTTGTCTGAAATGTGGTAAGCTTATGTCTTAAATGTAAGCTCTTTGTGCACTGATGAGGCTATATCAGTCCCACCACGTGTATCCGACTGCAACGTCGTGACGTCAAATTTACGTTGCAATCATAAATGTTTTCGTCGATCATAACACTAGTCACCTATATAGCCAATGTATAAATCTGGTGATATATTGAGTGATAAATCACTGGGCGGAAGAGTGCGTCGCGAAGAGCCGCTTTTTTTTTTAGCTCACCTGGGCTTATAGTATAGTGGGTCCTCCGTCGTCCGTCCACACTTTTGAGCAGCTATATCTCTGTATCCTACAGGCTGATCTCAATCATTTCTCATTTGTAGCATGCCTCTGGTGGGGCATTGATGACAAACTTTTTTTCGAAATCGCTCTAAAACTTTGCTTCATATGGCAACCGCAAGGTCCCATAGACTTACTATTGGAAAATGCTTGTCATCACCGTAGCGCCTTCAGTTTTGATCGGATCTTTCTGAAACGTATATGTAAGGTGACTGGGGATAAAAACTCGGATTAGTTCGAAAACGGGCCAAGTCGGCCCATATATCATAGAGTTACGTCCCTTTGATTGCTGAAAATGCCCATTTTCGACCTTGTCATCACCGTAGCCCCTTCAGTTTTAATCAGATCTTTCTGAAACTTATATGTAAGGTGGCTGGGGATAAAACCTTGGATGAGTTCGAAAACCGGCCATGTCGGTCCATTTATCATAGAGTTACGTCCTTTTGATTGCTGAAAATGCCGATTTTAGCTCACCTGGGCCGAAGGCTCCAGGGGAGCTTATAGTGGGTCCTCCGTCGTCCGTCATCCGTCCGTCGTCCGTCCGTCCACACTTTTGAGAAGCTATATCTCTGCAGGCTGATCTCATTCATTTCTCATCTGTATCATGCCTCAGGTGGGGCATTGATGACATAAGCTTTTTTTTGAAATCGCATGAAATCTTTGGTTGCTATGGCAAACACAAGGTCCAATAGACTTACAATAGGAAAATGCTTGTCATCACCGTAACCCCTTCAGTATTGATTGGATCTTTCTGAAACTTATATATAAGGTGGCTGGGGATAAATCCTCGGATGAGTCCGAAAACCGGCCAAGTCGGCCCATTTATCATTGAGTTACGTCCCTTTGATTGCTGAAAATGCCGATTTTGACCTTGTCATCACCGTAGCCCCTTCAGTTTTGATCGGATCTTTCTGAAACTTATATGTAAGGTGGCTGGGGATAAAATCTCGGATAAGTTCGAAAACCGATCAATTCGGTTCATTTATCTTAGAGTAACGTCACTTTGATTGCTGGGGATAAAATCTCGGATGACTTCGAAAACCAGCCAAGTTGGTCCATTTATCACAGAGTAACGTCCCTTTGATTGCTGAAAATGCCGAGTTTTGACCTTGTCATCCCCGTAGCCCTTTCAGTTTTGATCGGATCTTTCTGAAACTCGTATGTAAGGTGGCTGGGGATAAAACCTCAGATGAGTTCGAATACCGGCCAAGGTGGCCTATTTATCATAGAGTTAGGTCCCTTTGGTTGCTGAAAATGTTGATTTTTGACCTTGTCATCACTGTAGCCCCTTCAGTTTGATCGGATCTTTCTGAAACTTGTATGTAAGGTGGGTTGGGATAACACCTCGGATGAGTTCGAAAACCGGCCAAATCGCCCCATTTACTATATACAATGTAGTTATGTCCCTTTGATTGCTGATAATGTCGATTTTTGCCCTTGTCATCACCGTAGCCCCTTCAGTTTTTATCGTATCTTTCTAAAACTTATATGTAAGGTGACTGGGGATAAAACCTAGGATGAGTTCGAATACCGGCCAAGATGGCCCATTTATCATAGATTTACGTCCCTTTGATTGTTGAAAATGCCGATTTTTGACCTTGTCATCACCATAGCCCCTTCAGTTTTGATCGGATCTTTCTGAAACATATATGTAAGGTGGCTGGGGATAAAATCTCGGATGAGTTCGAAAACAGGCCAAGTCAGCCCATTTATCATAGTTATGTCCCTTTGATGGCTGAAAATGTTGATTTTTGACCTTGTCATCACCGTAGCCCCTTCAGTTTTAATCGGATTTTTCTGAAACTTATACGTAAGGTGGATGGGGATGAAACCTCGAATGAGTTCGAAAACTGGCTAAGTCAGCCCATTTTTCTTAGAGTTACGTGCCTTTGATTGCTTAAAAACGCTATTTTCGACCTTGTTAGCACTGCTGCCCCTTGAGTTTTGATCCGATCCTCATGAAACTTACAAACAAATAAGTCAGGCAGAAAAGCTCGGAGGAGTTTGAAAACTCGTGAGGTTTGCCTATTTGTCACAGAGTAACATCCCTTTGATTGCAGCAGTTAATTGCTTATTTTTGAACTTGTCATCACCAAAGCCCCACCAGTTTATATCGGATCTTCTTAGCAAGTCAGGAATAAAAGCTTGAATGAGTTTGAAAAGTGATGAGGTCAGCCTATTTATCATAGAGTTACATTCTACTTGATTTGCAGAAATTGCTTACCCTGTCATCACCATGTCCTTCCATTAATCCTTCAGTAAAGGTTGGCACTTCCTGAAACTTTGAATCTGTTAGCTCAGGTGAGCGATACAGGACCAGCTTGGTCCTCTTGTTTAGTTTCATTACGTCATTCATTGTAACTTTGACGTTAGGTTGTGTAACGTCGTTTTCTTGTATCAGGAATGTTATGAAAAGAGGTAAATCGCATGTGATACAGTCAGTTATATTGGCGGGATAAGTTCACACAACGGTGGAAGGTTGGGAGAATCTGAAGGTATCAATAGCATTCTCGTCGCCTTTTAGTGTGTTAGAATCGAAATAGATCAGCTCTAGTGTCGTGATTTATTGAGTGATTTATCACAGCTTGTCGGTCAGTTGTAAGTAGACAAATCACTCGCGCTACGCGCTCTCGATTTGATCTACATTACAGCTGACCACCAAGCAGTGATATATCACTCAATAAATCACTGCTAGAGCTGATCTAATTCCTAAGTATACTGCTCACAAAAGCACTAATGTTTTTGTTTGTTTGTTTGATTTGAGGTTTAACGTCCCCGTCAAAACTGTAAAGGCCATTTTGGAGAAGTTGCTTCCAATTTTGTAGGAATTTTACCCGACATTGAGATGGAATGACATCGCAAGCCCTGTCGCCCGATGAAACCAATAGGGTTTATAAACATGGACGGACCGACTCGCACCGCTTTGCCTGGACAGAGTTATATACACTAAGCGGTTTACCAGTACTCGTGTGCAGTCGGTTTCAGCTCTGCGTGGAAGCATGATGCAGCCCATCTATTTCTTCAAGCCCCGATGAGCGGAGGCTAAAAGCACTAATGTGAAGGTAACTGCTTTATGCTAAAAGATGTAAAGTTTACTGAAAATTTTACCCTTCTAAATTTTACCCCCTCGAGTTAAATTTCAAAGGTTATTACCCGCCTATATAAATACATTCACAGTCGCATCAAAAAACGGATTGAAAATTTCCAAAAAAAAACAAAGACTCTGCTGCAACTTAGTGTCACTTTTGATTAGGAACCTTATGAACTTCTTATAGAAAGAACTTCTAGCTCCTGTGATATCTCCGAAAAAAATGAAAATTTTAAGATGAAAAATTATGATATTGTCTTCTTTCTGCTCAAAATATATATTGTGGGTACTCGTTAGAACCGCCACGTCGTTTTAGAGCAGAAATAAGAAAATAAGGTTTAGCCCTGTAAACCCCAGTTTTACTATAGTAAAGTGGGGTTCAAGGGGGTCAGAATTAAGTAGGCGTGTTTTCGTGAACACACTGCTGAGATACCAGTTACTCCCTCTTATCTAGAGCTCCGCTCTACAAAGGAATATAAATAAGAATAAAACCCAAATGTTAATCAAAGGCTTGAGAAGCCTCAAAGTCGGTGAATTACAAAAGCTGCATTTGAAACACTTTACATGTTTGATCCGGACTTACACTGTTTACCAGTACCCTACAGGCGTAAATTAACGTGCTTTGGATCGTGTACGATCGACACAAATTTACTAAATGGCAAAACGGAATTCATGCAGTTGTTTACGTGACCATCACTGATTTGGGAAAACCAATATTAATAGAACTTGAAACGTTGCGCTATTTTTATCGATGCAACATATGGGTCAGATCTATCTATAGAGTCTTGACAGGAATCGTGTGAACACCAAATACCCAGAACAGACGCCGCGGAATGTGGCGTCTGCTCAGTAGGTTGCACAGGGACTACACTGTGGCATTTGAGGGTAAAACGAAATAGTATAAGAATGCCAGGTTGCTCAGGTAACACGCTGTCACGTGACGTCTTACGGAACATTTCATTCATAAAGTATGTCAAGTCGAGTAAACATAGACTTTTTGCACTTCTGTTGAGAACCCTGAAATGTTTAAGAGCAAACATGAGTAGCTCCGACTTTATATGTGGTACCGTTATTAGATATACAGCGTAGACCTAGATCGGATAGACAGTAGATTGCTTCTTATCAGGGTGGGCACTGTTCGACATATGTATGTAGCAACAGTTTTGAACATGATTCAAGCCTGTACGCAAACTCTGAAAAGGGGCGGTTGACTGTGCGAATATCAGGTATTTTGCAGAAGATAAAAAGCTGCATGAATCTGAGATAATTTCCAAAAGCGGGGAGGCGCTGCGTTTAAACCTTCCCAACTGTGTGCGGACCTGCATTAACCGGTGAAATGATTTTTTGTTGTTGTTTAAACATATCGCTGAGGGGGCTCTATTACAGATCACTGTTATTCAGGATCTGGGATGCAGTGGTGGGACTGAGCGAGGAGAAAAGAGAGAGGAGAAACTATGATAAACATTGTAGATGCTGATCGATGGATCTACACTGTTTGCAGCTGCGACATGAAATATTCAGCACAGATTGCGTTGCATACATGTATGACGTTAAGCATTAGCAGTGAAATACTCGAAATTCAGAAAGATGAATCGATATACAGAAGGGAAATAATTAAGCACATTAACAAATGAAAAGTACATGTAAATAATTTGACGGAAAATGCTACCATATTTTTTTTTCAGACAAAAAATTGACTAAATACTTTTCTTATAATGAAGCGATTTAACGGGTTCCCACAGTCTACGTTATAAAACAGAGAATCTGTTGCTTGCTATTGTCTACGGGACTATCACTGACCATCTGATTGCCGTTGATCCTGAACTGGCATTCCTAAGACGTCAGAGCGCAGCAAAAGAAAGAAATTATGGACTGTGCTCGTTTGTTTGTTTGATTTGAGGTTTAACGTCCCCGTCAACACTGTATATGTCATTTGGCGACGATATTTCCAATTTTATGGGACTTTTACCCGATACTGAGATGAAATGACATCTCAAGCCCTGTCGCAAATTGAAACAAATAGGGTTTATGAGCATGGATGGTCCGACTCGCACCGCTTTGTCTGGGCAGGCTTAGATGCTCTAAGCGGTTTACTAGTACTCGTGTGTGGTCGGTTTCAGCTCTACGTGGAAGCATCATGCAGCCCATCTATTTATTCAAGCCCCGTTTGGCGGGGGGCGGGTGGACTGTGCTTAAGCACTTGAACATTGGCAAGCAGAATCTTTATAATCAGACGCCACATAACGCGATGTCTGATCAGATCTACTGTGCTTGCTTAAAAGTAAACGAACATTCCGATTCTCAGTTTAGGACTATTTTCCCAACCTACACTCAGAGACGATCGACCCACCGGTACTCTCAGTGCTTTGATTTTGTATGGAAACGTTATATTATAGCGCTTACACATAACATACATAGCAGGCGCATTCTTTTAACAGCTCTTAACCCGAGGGTTTTTTCTATTAATATTATTTTTCTCTCTTCATACATCGATTGAAGGTGCTCGTTAGAACTGTCTCAATAAAAATGTTCTAACGAGTACCCACAATCTTTGTAATAATAATGTATACCCTGTAGACACTATTTTTCTTTGTAATAAGCGGGGTGACAGGGGTGCTCTTTACATTCATCATGTGAACAAGTCCGTTAAAGGAACACCCCCTAAACCGTATACTTTATATAGGGAAAACTGGGGTTTACTGGGGTATACATTATTTGATTTTATTTCTGCTCCAAGACAAAGGTTGTGGTTAAAGGTTAAATCAGCGAATGCAGAGGATTATTTAATATGCCTCTAGTTTAAAGGACAGGGGCATTAAAAAATATCTATCTTCTTACACGGACTGGGGATAATGAGAGCAGACAGCCATCACTTCATTTACCTGTTACTTGATCTTCAATTATCGCCTATTATTGTTATCAGCAGACAAAACAAGAGGCTGGTGTAGCTGTAACCGAATATAAAGCTCCAGATAATAAGGATATTTACTGCATATATATCCGTAACATTTGACCACTTGCAGGTGCATACATATTATCCTGTATAGCTAATTAGGGTTGGGGTCGTTAACCTGGGTGGTTCTCCTGCACATGGGGGCTGCAGTTAATGGTGCACTTAGTGGCGACCATCCCTGTGGCGCATGTTCCGACGCCATAATTTTATTTGCTGGGAATCGAATCAGAAATGTTACAATGGCATTCATAGACCAGGAATGTCATTTGACGTGTCACCCGACAGGGGTCTTCTTGCATCAAAGACAAAATGCAGTATCTACCACGAACACAAACGGACTGATGCAGTCTATTTATATGATAATCGTTAGAATTGCACCCCCTCCCCACCCCCACGCCGATTCTAACCAATACCCACAACAAATATGTTTTTGGAAAATTAGATCTATAGTATATTTTGTTTGTTTGATTTGAGGTTTAACGTC